>OX465295.1:309858871-311172697 GCA_949987735.1 Leucophora obtusa
GTCGAGCTTGGAATGCTAGACTTGAGCTGAGCTCGCTGGAGTGGGGTGGTCCTTGACCCAACCAAAGCAAAAGCTGCTGTCAATAGAAACAAAATTGTTTTCATTCCAAAGCAGTTAAAAATCTCAACACAAAAAAATCCCCTGGGAAGGATAAAATTACATCAAGAATGATATGTGAACTGCCCATTACTGATCTAAGGCTCTTACTATTTATATTTAATGCTATCCTGCGTATTGGTTTTTATCCGTCCTCTTGGAAAATATCCGAGATTATAATGATCCCCAAGCCTGGTAAGAATGTTAGCCAGGTCTCTTCGTACAGACCAATAAGTCTTCTCTCGATATTATCAAAAATGTTCGAACAATTAATTTTGCACTCTCTTACGCCATACCTAAATGCACATCAAATTATTCCCGCTCATCAGTTTGGATTTCGCAAGGATCATAGTACTATAGAACAAGTACATCGTATCGTGACTCTTATCAGAAAGGCTTTTGAAGAGAAACTCTATTGCTCTTCATTGTTTATCGATATTTCTCAAGCATTTGACAAAGTATGGCTTGAAGGTTTGTTATATAAAATTGTATTACTGTTACCTCAAAAGTCCCACAAACTACTCAGGAGTTATTTAACGCACAGAACTTTTGCAGTTAAGTATAAAGACTTCATCACTAGTACCAGAAGCATTTCTGCCGGAGTTCCACAAGGTAGTATACTTGATCCTCTTATGTATATTCTATACACTGCTGATATGCCAACAAACTCCCTTATTCAAACGTCAACCTTTGCAGACGATACAGCGTTCGTAAGCATTCACAAAAATCCGAAAATAGCTTCTCAAAACTTACAAACACATATACATGATGTGGAAAAATGGCTCAACAAATGGAAAATAAAGGTAAACCCATCAAAATGTGCCCACGTAACATTTTCTTTGAGAAGGGGGAACTGTCCTAAACTTACAATTAACGACACTCATGTCCCTGAACAGTCTCATATTAAATACCTTGGAATACACCTCGACAGACGCCTCACTTGGACATAACACATCGAAGCAAAATCAACCCAGTTGAAACTTAAACCTGTTCAACTACTCTGGCTCCTCAACTCTTATTCCACCCTCAGCCTCGACTATAGGGTCTTACTATACAAAGTTATCCTCAAGCCAATATGGACATATAGAATCCAACTCTGGGGAACAGCATCTTCATCTAATATAAACAAATTACAAAGAAGACAATCTAAAATACTGCGCCTTATAACTGGTGACCCGTGGTTCATCCGCAACAGCAACATCCACAGAGAACTCAGCATTCCAACAGTTGCCGACGAAATCAAGAAATTCTGCTCTAAATATGTACGGAGATTAACAACTCATCCAAATTCCCTAGCTCAGGATCTACTCTCATATAGAGGCCACAGGCGTTTAAAAAGGGTAGATACCTTGGCTATTGCTCAAATCTAATAAGCCTGCTCCTCACGATGGTTACTATTGCACTGGCAATAGGACTATAATTGTATATTTAGTTTTTTAAGATTTTAATACTTATTGTTATTTTCTATAATGAAGAAAGATTCAATAAACAAACAAATGAGTTAAAAAAAAAAAAAAAAAAATTCCAAGACTTAGGTGTAAAATAACTGGATCTAAATTAACTGGAAATATATGCAATTTGAGAACTGATTTCGTGTATATCTATTCCGCGGTTGGTGTTCTTATCGCCGGGACACTTAAAAAATATTCCCACCCATCTGTATCAAATGACCTCGTGCCCATGAAAATTTTCCTTTTAGTCATTCCCTAAATTAAAACGAGTAAAAAAGTTAAAGTCGGGCATGCCGACTGATTAAAATCCAACTAATGTTTGGATCCGAAATTTGAATGTGTTAAAACAGACTTGTGTCAAAATTTTCTATTAAATCATAAAGTAAGAGAAAATCGAAAAGATAGCTCATATGGGCGATAGGTCCAAATATGGACCGATCCTTTTTTTTGAATCAATAGGCTTTTTCTTTGGGACCATGTCAGTCAACGAACCAAATTTCATTGAAACATATTCGTATTTGCGACATGCAGCATGTAATCAAGCCAATTTTGGGGGGACCCTTATATGGGCACTAGGTCTAAACATTCACCGAATTTAAACAAAATCAACAGGCTTCGTCTTTGGGCCAACATAGGTCTGCGTACCAAATTTCATTGAAATATCTTCGTATTTGCGACTCGCAGCGTGTAAAATAGAAAATTTTGGGGGGTACTTTTATATGGGCACTAGGTCTAAACAGGGACCGATTTGAACCAAAATCAATAGGCGTCGTCCTTGGGCCGACATAAGTCGGTGTACCAAATTTCATATTTGCGACCTGTAGAGTGTTCACAAGAATGCATGGACAGACAGACGGACGGACAGACGGACATCATTAAATCGAAATAAAAAAAAATTCTGAGCCGATCGGTATACGGGTGGGTCTAGGACCAATATTTTTTGGTGTTACAAACAGTGTTACGTAGGGTATAAATATATATAGTATACTATTACCTATTCATCCATATCACCTTTTGCCCCCACATTCCCATTCAAAGTTCTCTATTATTTTTATATTTTATAGCAAATTAATTGAAGTTGCCTAACTGAATGTGTTTATACTTATTCCAATAAACCAAACGATATCGCCTGATATCAAAGGATCAGGCAGCGCGATAATATTTTCGTCATATTACAAAATTTGTGTCGTTATTATATCACTATTTCATTAGAAAACGACATCATCAATGATATCGATATAATGAAAATTATATGATATCCTTAATGAACAAAATTACAGAAACAAATATGATTTTTTTTGTTTTTTGAAAATTTTATCGTTATTTAAAAAAAAATATTACATCATTACGATTTTATGTACTTCTATCATAAACGATAGCAAAATGTCATAAAATAAAGAAAAAAATCTGCAACAATTTCTACTAATTATTTCACAAATACTGTGAAATAATTAGTTTTGCCTTTATTCGTAATAATTATACACAGTATTTGTAAAATAATTAGTAGAACTTTCATAAAGATAAACATAGAGCACCAGATGAATATATGGCACCCACGGTTGCTATAAAATAAGCGAATAAAATAAGCAGTTGCGAACAATTCAGTAGACTAGAGAAGAGGGCCTCAGAAAAGCACTTAATTTTAAACGGCCCTCGTTAAAATTTGGACAGAGACACTTAGAATCGGTTATCATTTTTGTGTAGAGTAAGATATGTTTTTTTTAAACTAATTACATTTGCAATATAGATCCACGAAAGAAAGAACAAAATCCGACTGAAGTGCCTATTTATTATACGTTGTGAACATGCAAATGTAGTGCTAAAGGGCAGCATATTCCACTAATTCCCTATATTTCTTGATTTATCAATGGAGTAAATACCCAGGCAGAAAAACACAAACGGCAATTTTCGCAATTGTACTGGATTATTGAGTATTTTTCGTACATTAACGGCCTGTTTATCTCAAAAGAAACGAAAGCTATATGAACGAAAAGGAAACGAACGATCACGTAAGAAATTTGATTTATATTATACGATTCAAACTTTTCGTGTATTACGCTATATTTCATTTGTTTTTTGTAAGCAAAGGGATTGCCACCAAATTTTTTTCAAATTATTCAAAGTTTTCTTAAGTATTTCAGTTGAAATAGTAATCGATGGCAACCCTCTTTTATTTATTTATTTATTGTTTTGACAAACCTTTTTAAATAAATAACCAAAACAAAGTATAAAAAAATATTAAAATTTATTTAAATTCAAATTGTAAAAGTGAATGTATACAAAATAAATTCAAGAAATAAAAAAAGTGCTAAATAAAATTTAAAATAATTCAATAGTGTACAAATTTATAAAGTTTAAGTGCGTACATCCGTTTTTTTTTTTTTATCAAAATGGTCATAAGAACGGTGTTAATAGCTTAATAACCATCTTGAGGTTTGTATATAATTGTAAAAATATAAAATATATTATTGGTATTAATTGTTTTTTGTGCAATTATTAATGCGCACAAAAGCTGGAAAAAATTGCATATAGTTCATAATATTATTTTAAACGAAAGTAAATTGATTATCGCCTGATTTTGACTTAACTGAAAATTTGCTTCGTTTTGTATAAACCAAAATTGCAAAAAACATTTTATATGCTTACGTTATCGTTCGCTAAAAAGTGTTTTTCGTTATACATGAACCAAAAGAAGTTTTCGTTCGCTATTTTAACAAAAATTTATTTTCGTTCGTGATAGATAAACATGCCGTAAGTTGGTAAATTGGTTCTGTTTTTAATCTCGTTTGTTTTTCGTTAAAAAATTGAGGGATGCATCGAAAAAACTGACTACCGTTATCCTTAAAATACCGTTACCGAAATACCGCTAACCTTAAAATACTGTTACCGAAATAACTAAAGAAAACTATTATCCTTAAAATACCGATACCGAAATAAATGAAATAGCATTGCGCTTAAAATACCGTTACCGAAATAATCGAAAATAGCGCTACCTTTACCGATAACCACATCGTTTCGGTTACCATTCATGGATAAAAACAAATTTCATATTTTTCGTCAGTATTTCGTGAGCGTGAGTACTTCGTGATCGTGATTTAAATTAAAATTAATCACGTGAGCGTGATTATAAAAAATGTTCGTGCGTGAGTCGTGCGTGATTATTATTTTTCTTTCGTGAGCATGAGTCAAAATTCACTCACACACCCATCTCTACTTAAAAGTCAAATTTTGGTCAATTTTTCATGAAATAACCGATATATGTTCCAAATGTAATTACTTTATGAAAGTAAAAATTAAATTAATGAAAACCAATATTAATTGTCTGTGTCGAAATTTTAACGAGGTTCGTTTAAAATGAAGTCTTCACACAAATTTTTACTCTGTCCCCTTAAAACTTCACTATACATCATACTTAGGTAGAAGTATAGTATCAAAGAAGTGTTTGCCCTCTTATTCTACATAAAAATGCTTATATGTGACCTACTCCGATAAAAGGGACCTAGTGTGTCAAAAAATGGGTTTGGACTTAAGAGTGGGAAAATCGATAAAAATGAGAAAAACATTAAAATTTTAATGTTTAATTAAAACTTCATTTTCACACACTAGGTCCCTTTTCTCGGAGAAGGTCACATATAGTATATTTAAAAAAAATAAAAATTAAGAAGTTATGGCGCAAAAAAGCTTTGAAGTGTTTTTAGGTAATTTTTAGGGTCAAAAGTTCAAACTGACTGGCCTGTATGACCCCGAGAGATCCAATTTTTGTACACATATTATTTGATATGCCCAATCTATCGGAAACTGCCGGTGGAGCGAAAAAAAAACACTTTTGAAAATCTCATACATTTTATGGGTGGTCTATTATACAGTAATAGAATACCCACAGCGTATGAGTGTTATACAGTATACCTATAAAATTAAATATAAAGTAACGCTCTAGGTACGGTAACAAGTATGGATTTTCTAAACTACTGACGGAATCGGCTAAAAGTGTTCAGAAAATTAAAGAGGACCCAAACTTTAAAAAAATTATATTTACAGTCATCCTGTTTTATCACAGGATGATTCCCAGGTGCGAAAACTAACCATCGCCGGTATATAAAACTTTGGAGCAATTCCATATGAAAGCGATCACCTTTTGGACGACCCCTCTCCAATTCTAAAATAAATAGTCTCAATCGATTGCCCAGCAAAAAATAATGTACCTACACATTTTTTTTTTTTTTTATAGTGACTGGTTTAGTGGTGGTGTACACCACTGTCATGTGACAAAATTGAAGAATTCTTCATAAGGGACCTCATTGAAAGTTGTTTTAAAAAAACTACTAAAGCCATCGCAACGACTGATAGCTCGTTGGAAAGGTATTGAATCAGGCTTTAATTGAAAAATAAAATTTTCCTAATTTTTCTCAGGATTTTTCCAGGAAAACTAAATTTTCCGATTTTCCACAGAAGCTCCTAAATTTTCCGGCTAATTTTTTTTTTTTGGATTCCTCATAATTTTTGCTTTAAGAATCAGCAATAAAAAAGTGGGCCCCGACTCCTTGTTTGGACAGGAGAGGAGCATTTAAGAGACCACCTTGTTCTCATTGTTTTTATATTTTTTATAATTGAATTATTTGTAATTATTTAACATTGTTTTATTTTATTATTAAAAATACATTTTAAAAATTATTTTACAGTTAAAAATACATTTATGAAGAAAAAATCTTTCTTATTTTGCTGCTTATACTTAATTACAATATTTATTAAAAATTTCAATTGTCTTGGCATCATTATAAAATTAAAGTAACTTTAAATTTAGCACGTCGGCAGACGAAGAGTACCGCTTTACATTAATTGCCTTTTTTCTCTTTCCTGTATTTTTCACATCGCAACTTTCTTTTTGTAATAGGCGATTCACCTAAAGTGGTAATAGCCTCATTCAAAGGACTCAAAGACATATTGACCATCGGAATGTCTGCCTCACTATCAGATGAAACATTTTGTTCAATTGTCATTTCACTCTCGGATTGTGGTTGCATTTGTTTTAATGCATTTGCTTGTTGAGACAAATCGATTTTATACTTGGGGCAAATGAATTCTGCTTCTTCACCGTATTGTATATTTAATTCATTCATGTATCGCTTCGAAACACCAGTTAATTTTAATACTTTTATCTTTTTCGAACGATGTCCACTCTTGTTAAACGGATTGCAGCAAAATTTATTCATTTTACTTTAAATTGTCTTTACAGCTTCACTCTTTACTTTACAAAAAAAAACACTTTAACACTTTCACGTTTAGTATTCAACTAAAATTTGACTAAGAGTGTGTGAAGTATTTATATTTATTTTTTGGTAAAAAATAGGTAAAAAAAATAATCGATATTTGCTTTTCTTTAATAGGAAAATTTGCGTGAACTACTATTCATAAAATGTTTTTTAAAGAGGGACTTAATTGGTTACTGCCAATAAGCCGACCACAGGTCATAAAATGTTTTGTAAATTTTTTAAATTACCAGGTAATAAATATTTCGCCATATTTATGGAAAATCCGTGTTTTATGACTTGTTTCTGCACGTGTCATTTTAGGCGAAATATTTATTACCTGGTAATTTAAAAAATTTACAAAACATTTTATGACCTGTAGCCTCAGTCGGGTTTGGTGTGCCATTACATGCCACTGCTGCTATTATCCATGGATTTATGGCCGATCTTGTGAAGGCAGGCAGACCATATTCACTACACACTCAACTTGGGGCTCTTAAAAAAAATTGATTTTTTCTTCCTAAATGTATTTTTAACTGTAAAATAATTTTTAAAATGTATTTTTAATAATAAAATAAAATAATGTTAAATAATTACAAATAATTCAATTATAAAAAATATAAAAACAATGAGAACAAGGTGGTATCTTAAATGCTCCTCTCCTGTCCAAACAAGGAGTCGGGGCCCATTTTTTTATTGCTGATTCTTAAAGCAAAAATTATGAGGAATCCAAAAAAAAAAAAATTAGCCGGAAAATTTAGGAGCTTCTGTGGAAAATCGGAAAATTTAATTTTCATGGGAAAATTTAATTTTCATGGGAAAAAAGGTAAATTTCTGATAAAAATTAGGAAAATTTTATTTTTCAATTCAAGCCTGATTCAATACCTTTCCAACGAGCTATCACTCGTTGCGATCGCTTTAGTAGTTTTTTTTAAAACAACTTTCAATGAGGTCCCTTATGAAGAATTCTTCAATTTTGTCACATGACAGTGGTGTACACCACCACTAAACCAGTCACTATAAAAAAAAAAAAAAAAAATATGTAGGTACATTATTTTTGCTGGGCAATCGATTGAGACTATTTATTTTAAAATCGGAGAGGGGTCGTCCAAAAATTTGCCAATTTTGATCGTTTTCATATGGAATTGCTCTTTGTTTCTATAAATTTGGACTGGGATAAGGAAACAACATGATTCGAGTACCAAATTAGGTATAATAAGCTTAAAAGATATTTAATTTCGAATTGAAAAATCTTTGCTTTTACGTTGAATTTTTTTGTTTTTTTTTTTTTTGTATTGTTTTTATGCGGTGTCCTTCCCAAACCCACGTTAAATATTTTTTCATCAGAGGTGGACGTATTGCGAAAAGTTTCTGACTGCCATTCACTTGGAAGTGACCAGAGATGATTCCTTTGTATGACTGTTCAAGCAGCTCACTACTTCCGGTCCTAGACCAAGTATTTCCCGGGCAATGGCTTCCCAGCACCCACTGAAAGCTAGCTAGAATGAGAAGGCACACAGTCATGTAACCTGAATGGCCACGGTCAACTTGGCGCCTCAGGAAAGTAGGTAAATGATGAATGAACGTTTGCTGAAGCATGACTGCAACGTGGGATTGGACACAAGGATAGCAGACCTATCACCAATCTAAGAAAGTGGGGCTAGCAAACCCACTTTTCTGAACTTAACCTGCTAACGAATCGCTAAATAGGCGCCCTATGCGCCAGTGGGAGTTAGAAGAATATATCGTCAACTAAAATGCAAAAGGGCGTAACAACACTTTTTATTTATTACAGGAGAAGCAAAAAACTTTGTAGAATTAAAGATATTTTAGATTTAAAGGACATATTTTTTTCTCTTGCTTAAAACACGACTAAAGACTTATTTCTGAAGATTTTTTTATTTTTTGTTAATATTCTTCAAGTTATGGTTGTTACGCCTTTTTGACATTGGCTTTTCTGAAACAAAAAGACGTAACAACAACAAAATTTATTAAAATTTATTTTCATAGTACATAAATATTTTAAAATATTTGTTAATTTAATATTTCAAATGATAAAAAAAACTTTAAAAATATTAAATTTATTAAATATGTATGTAATAATTCATTACATAAAAAGAAACAATAATTCAGTATAGAATGTTAAAAAATTATATTTAATTTTCAAATGAAATGTTGTCATAAAAGTAATGACAATCTATAGGAAGTAAAGATTTGAGATGTTCCCATTTCTTTTCTTCTTTGGGTATGTACAGGCGCTCCAGGATTCACTCAAGGGGGGGGGGGGGCTATACATTTTCGTATCCTATACGGTGGTCCTATTTCTAGATATTTTATGAACTAGATACAACAAGGGTATAAGATGTCCGAACCGGACATCGGACAAAACAATTGCATCAATTACGGTATGATGCAATGGTAGGTAGCACACACAAATATAAGGCAATTTTCGCAGAAAAAAAATTTTAAATGTGAATAAAGAAGCAAAAAAATCTAAATTATGAGAAAAAAATAAGAAAAATATTGGTAATATCAGAAATTAAAAATGTGCATTTCAGAGTGAAATTTTATCACTAATTTTTGCTTAGTTTTTTATTTTCGATATATGCATATATTTTTGTATTCTTTTTTCTTAATTCTTACATTTTTTTTAATTTCTATTAATTTACAAATATAAACTAAACAAGAATTTTTAAAATTCAACGAAATTTTTTATTTTTTAAATAACAAAAACTACTGTTTACTGTAAAAATACTGTTTTGGTGGTTGTTTATTGTGATATTAAAAATAACTGATTTAAATAACTGTTACGAAATTACAGTACTTTTCGTTAGGTGTTTTCTTAAATAACCGTCATAAAAGTTGTTTTGCATTTTTGTATAGAAAAACAACTGTAATTTCTGTTAAAAACGACAACTACTGATTACTACACAAACAACTGTCATGTAGTAACTGTCAAACTTTTTTGAGTGCACTCACTCGAAATATGTTCGTTAACATCAAACGAAAAAATTACAAACACAAATTGACAAAAAAAATCTAAGCGAACTTAGTTATTCAAAAATAAAAAGAATTACTTTTTTATATAGGAGTGTTGTTACGCCTTTTTGTTTTTGAAATTTATACACTTGTTGTTACGGCCTTTTGAATTTCGTTCGTAAAATCGTTATTGGTTGACATATAGTTTCAAAATTTTGTAGGAACATGTAATTTTTTCTAGTGCATCATAATCAATAAAAAACTCGATTTTGAATTTTTTTGTTGTTACGCCCTTTTGCATTTTAGGTGACGATATATATATATTAGACCGACTCACAAAAAAAAGTAAAAAGAGTGACCCCTCGAAATAAACCCTGGTTTGTTTTATGATGATTCCCAAAATATTTCCGCTCTAGCGATAAGACCTCACGATCTGGACCATTTTTAAAAAAGGTATTTTTTTTTAGTTTTTGTAAAATTTTAGCTTTTTAGCTGAAGACAACTTACCTAATGTGGGCATCATATGAAAGGTTTTTTTTTTTATATAACATGTTCAAGCATATCCAGACATGTCCTATTTTCAAGGATAATCTATAAAAAAACAAATTTTTGACTCTTTTTTACGGAGATGTTTGTGATTGAAATGTCAAACTTACATATCATAATCTATAATCGATTTCAGTGAACACGTGTTTCATATTTTTTCTAAATTCGCGATTTTTCGCGTTTTATCAGAAATTCAATATGGTGGAAACAATATGTTCTAAATACGGCAATATGGATACCAAAACTTTTCTTTTGACAAGCAAATCATCGTTAAGTTTTTATGGTGCTCTGGATTAAATTTTGATAAAATTTAGAGTTACCCCAATTCAGTAACAAAAAATTATGAAAAAAAATTATGAAATTGTTTGTAGGTTTATTATTAAATAAAATATTTTATTGAAATTTTATTAAGAAAAATCTAAATACAGGCTGACCCTTAATAAAATTTTATAACTTTTTTTCGCGAAAAAAAAATATTCCGCGAAAAAAGCGCGTGTTGGATTTTTTCCTGTTGAGTTGCATTTTTACCCTCACATCTATGAGAAACTGAATTTAAATTATTAATAAAATTTTATAAAATTTTTTTACGCGAAAAAAAGTTATTCCGTCAAAAAGCGCCTGCTGGATTTTTTTGTGTTTAGTTGAATTTTTATCTTACATCAACAAGATACTGAATTCAAATGCAGATTGCAGTAACTCAAAAATTTTTTAAAAAAATTTGGTCCAGAGCACCGTGCAAAATGTATGAAATTTGAAAAATTACCAACTAAATCCACTTAGCGAAGCTTTACTTGTCAAAAGAAGAGTTTTGGTATCTAAATTGCCCTATTTAGAACATATTTCTTCCACCACATTGAATTTCTGAGAAAACGCGGAAAATCACGAATTTCAAAAAAATCTGAAACACGTGTTCACTTAAATCGACTTTAGATTATGATATGTAAGTTTGACATTTCAATCACAAACATCTCCGTATAAAAGATTCAAAAATTTGTTTTTTTATAAAATATCCTTGAAAATGGATATGCTTAAACATGTTATATATACCGCTGGACGCGCCTTAAAAAAACCTTTCATATGATACCCATATTGAGTCTGTTGTCGTCAGCTAAAAAAAAAAATTCTTACAAAAACTAAAAAATACCTTTTTTTAAAAATGGTCCAGCTCGTGAGATACAAAATATTTTGGGAATCATCATAAAATATACCAAGGTTTATTTTGAGGGAGGCACTTTTTTACTTTTTTTCTGTGCATATAAAGTGAGTCGCTCTAATATGTAAGTGACATAGGATATAAATATGTTTCATAAATGCAATAAAAAATAATTTAATTAAAGGGAGTTCCATTTTTAATTATAACTTACTCCAGTCATCTTTTATAAAATTTTTTGACGTGTCACACCTTTTATTGGCACACAGCTTTTAATAAAATTTCAACATCTTAGGTTCTTTCCAAATTCATTATGTTTGAAAGGGTCACATTTTTTAAACTCGCAGTTATATAAGTTTAATTTATTTCTTATGATAAAGCTTAATCTCTCTTTTCTGTAATGTATTTATTAAGCTTAACTACATATCTCTTTCTAAATTTTGGAAATATCTTTTTACCTCAGAAATGAAGTTAACGCAAAATCTCAAATAGGCCACTGTGATATGTCACCAATATGAGCAATTCCTAGAAACTTCTAACATCATTTGTTATTTCTTATATATTGATTATAAATAGCAAATGTTAATTAAAAGCCGATACAAACACTATATGCAATGAACCTGCAAAAACCAGGAATTCCAAGTGCTTTAGTTCAGTAGTTATCATGCGCGGTTCCAGCAATTAATATAAGGGGAAAAATCATACGCCTCAGGGGCCCGCGTTGGACTGTTACATGTATGGTTGCGGGTTCGATCCCTCACCAAGGTAAGATGTATTTATGAAAAATAATAATATATGAGTACAAAATTCAATAAAAGTATAGTTTTTGCCTTCACCAGATTAGCTGAGATTAGAGCGTCGCTCCGAAATTAAAGTTAAATCGAAAATAATTTTCATATCTATTTTTATATACAATTTTTAACGATTTTGTCAGTTAAATACTATACTATAAATAATTTATGATAAGGCAAATATCAGTGGCGGTTCCAGCTTTCGAATTTTAAAATTTTGTTTATTACTCATACGTCACGTATAATCTATATATATATATGGTTGCTATATCAGTCGAAATATTTTTAATTAACGTTCTGTTAACCCATTTTTGCCCACTAATTGTTCTACCGAGAATTTTGTGACTACCTTTGTGTGATAAAAATACATGTTACATTTTTCAAAATTCGAAATTGGGTTTAGAAAGAAACTTTTTAATTTTTCGGAAGTAACGAATCCTTTTGTAATTGTTTTAGAACAAACTATTATGGGCGAAAACTAAGAATTAATTTTTTCTAAAATTTGACTTAAGTAATAAAATTTTAAACAAAATTTCTTATGTACAGCTATGGACATAGAAATAGGACACTTCATACAAAATTATCTTCATGCATTTCTCTTAATAATTATAAACCAATAATTATATTTCTTTTCTATTATAGTAAACTGTAATCAAGTAGACTCAGATTATATATAAAACTTTGCAATATTTAAAACATGCAAATATTTACAACAAAATTACTTTACTTTGTTCATATTTGACTTGGACATAAAAATAGGACACTTGCAATAAGTGTCAAAATTTTACTCGATGCACTTTGCGTTTGAAATAAGTAAATTCTTTTCTAATTGTACCAATATGGGACGTAGAAAACATTGTAATCCAGAAAAACGAAGACTTATATCTCAATTCCACAACGAGATTAAATCTCTAACTGAAATTGCTAAAATATTAAAGTGTTCGCGAAATATGGTATACAATGCTATTCGTCTGTGGTAAGTTGCATTTAAGACAAAAAAACGTTTTAAGTTCTGATTATCAAAATATTCCTTTTATTGAATGGGGTAAAAAAATTATCAGCCTTACTATCAATATTTCCAAAAAAATATTTTAGTTAAAGTCGACCTTAGCTAAAATATTGGGCGGCAGTATGCCTTGACTTCGTTTATTTGTGGAGCATTCTGATTGGTTAATTTATTTTTAACCAATCAAAATGTTTGAAAATATAAATATTTTTGTGTATGAAAATACACAAAATGAGCAAAGCCGTATGATTAAAAATAAAGTCGACTTTAAATTTAAAATACTCTTTTATAGTAAGGGCCAATGGTTTTATTTTTTAAATAGGTAGTAATATTACTAACAGAAGCTTTGCATCTCTCACCATCTTTTATCTGTCCTCTATCTTCTTTCCAAAGAAGGTAGCATATTAATTAATGTAACAAATTTCTTGAGTTTTTCTTCTCTTTAAAAAAATAAAAAAAAATTTAAAAGTAAGCATATCTGAAGAAAGACCTAAAATTTATTCTGAAGCTTCAGCACTACACTAGGAGAATTACCTGCATGGTATTAATGAATTTTTGCATTAAGCCAATGAAGTTTCACTGGAACTCGACCTTTGAAACTTTTCATTGAATTACATGTTGTGACAAATATCATTTTAATTATTAAAAGTTTCATGCACTCAATCAAAAAGTTTCATTTAAAATTTAAAAACAAACTCCTCCAGAAAAATTCCCTCTGTGTATTTTTCTTAGTATATATATTGGGAGAATATTTGCCGAATAGGATCTTATAACGTGTGTAATTTTAAGATTATAGGGATTTACTTTTATGAAAATTATTTCGGATTCTGAGGACTGTTTCATAATTAAATCTTCTACAATTTCTTTAAAAAATTGTAAGATTCTAACAGCAATTTATTACGATAACTTAACGATTTTGAGAAATTCATCCCTAACATTTAAAAGACTCTTTTATGAAAATATTACTCAAATAGTGAGGACTCTTCCGTAGAAAACCAGGATATTTATTTTACAGAACTCGTTTAATTCTGGAAACTTTGCCGTACAGGAAATCCTCCTGATTCTTAAAATAGATATTCCTCTATGAATTTCTACATTTAATTAATGGAGTTTCGCTGGAATTCGTCCATTGAAGCTTTTAATTGATTTAGGGCGAGTAACTTATTTCAAACACAACCAAGGTTAAACATTAACTATAGATATTTTCATATAAATTTGAAATTCATAACTTTGGTTAAGAACTAAAGTCAGTTTATTTTAAGATAAGTTAGCAGGTCTTAATGCAGTTTTTCATAAAGTTTTAATAGAAATTTAATATTATTTATTATAAATATCATACACCCAATGAAAAAGTTTCATTAAAAGCAGTTCATAACAATCATGAACCTTTTAATAAAATTTAAGAAATTTTTGAAAAACTTCGAGAATAATGAAAGTAATTAGAGATCTGAAGCACAAAACGTTCGGATTAACGTCATTGAGATTGTCGAGTTACTGTATATAGAATTTTCTTTTTTTGGAAAGTAGTTCGTGTTTCATGTGAAACAACTATTACGCTCCATAAAAGGAAAATAATTTTTCACAATAATCAATGGGTTTATATTTTGTATTTCATAAACACTATTTTGTATTAAAATTGTATACCTAAACGTTGGATATGCTCTAAAATATTTGAATAACAAATCGAAATTTTAACATAAATTTTAATGATTCTTTTATTTGTATGATAAAACTGTTTTAACTGTTAAAAGAAACACTGTTTTTCATTTAAGAAAAACATTAACTTTCATGTAAAGTTTGGTTGAAATTTCGATTTTTTTTAAATATTTTGAGGCATTGCTTATTAAATTATCTAGTTTTGTAAAATTTTAAATTGTACAAATGATAACTGAACTAAAAAATTAAAATTTTTTTATTTCTGGAAAATCTTCGTACATACCAATACATTATTATACTCAAATGAAAACTTAATCTCCGTAGATTTCAAGACCATAAATAATTTTTAACATTTTATATTTAAATTTTACTTCATTGCGTTTTTAGCGAAAATATAGTTAAAATGTTGGTTTTCAATTTTTGTTTAGAAATAAAAATTGCTTTTCGACCTTTTAATTGATAAATTGGAAATTTAATAATTCTAGTTCGAGGCCAATTTCCTTATTATGAATTAACATGTCCTTTTTTTAAGCAAAAACTCTGTGAAGTATTTGTCAGGAGAATATCCTGATGAAGACAGATTGCAGTTTTTGTAAAAGTGGTTATTAGTTATATTAATTCATAATAAGGAAATCGGCCTCGAACTAGAATATATAAATTTCCAATTTGAAAATATAGTTTATTTAAATTTCTTGTGTGTACAAAATCCTCATATTTCAATCAAATTCTCATTTAAAAAATTTATCTATTCTATTATTGCATACCGAAAGGAAAAAATTAAAATTTATTATCATATTTTCAAGTTTTAATATACACTCGACAGTTTCAAAATTGTAGAGTCTGCGGAATAAGAAAAAAAATTAATTTTTAAAAATTTGTTATTTTAAAATCAGTAAGTTGTTTTGATTTTTCATTTAAGCAAAATGGTTTTAACGATAAGTTTTATGTGTGAAAATTCTGTATTATTTGCTTTTCAGCAAATTTAGCATTACTTATATGGTGAAAAATTAATATTTTGTGTTTGTTGTAACAACATCTTTTCTATAAAATACTAAATGTTTTTATTCACAATTTAAATAAGGTTACTGTAAAAATGTAGTTTTTAAAGCCTTTGCCGGAATATAGATTCTTTGGTTTTTACTATTGTATAATTTTATATAAAAAAAAAATGTTCTTACGAATAACAGTATCAGAATTGATATTTAATTAAATTTAATTCTTAAAAAAATCTTTTTATAGTTTGGCAAACTTTTAATAAAAAGAGTTCTCAAACGAAAAATATCCCAAATGTTCTTTAGGAAAATTTACATAAACGTATTCATTTGTAGTTTTTTTCTAAATGAAAGATTGCAAGAAATAAAAATTTTCTTAAGTATTTGGTAATTTGTGTATTGTTTTCTCGTAATTGATTAAATATTTTGTGATTTTTTTAGAATCTGAAACGTTTGAGTATAGGGGTGACTTTTTTGTCAAATTGCTTTAGCACATTTTTTCTATTTGGAAAAACTTTTGTTTCTATATTGCTTTCTGTTTTAATTTTTATCCCATTTCTCTCTTCCCTTTTTTCTGTTCCCATTTTTCTTTTCCCTTTTTCCTTTCCCTTTTTCTCTTTTCTTTCCTCTTTTTTTTCGTTTTCGATTTCGTTTTGGAGGGGGGGTGGGGAATTTCCCATTCCCCCCCCCCCCCCCCTTGAAACCGCGCATGTAAATATCAATGTATTATTTAATATGATTGCCTATGAGAAAATCTCAAAAAAGATTCCTACTTAGGGTTTTTCTTTTCCCGGACTTTTTCATTTCCCGGGACAGCGGGATTTTTTTCAAAATTTCCCGGGATCCCGGGAATTCCCGCTCGGTAGAAAATATATAAATTCGACATATGTTGTACTTTAAAAACTCGATTTCTGTTAAAAAGTTTAATTTTTTGGTTGTACCCATGAGAAAATGTACTAACAATTTAAATCGTGAATTAATATTATATTTATATGGAAGGCCGTCTTAATTTTAAAAAACTCTTAGAAATATATTAACTAAATATTAATTGGCGGTTTAAACGGTTAAACGAAGTGATATAGAAAAAGTGAAAGACACGGGTATTTTTTTTTTTTTTTATCCCTTTTTTCGGGATATATTGGAATAGTTAATGGGTGCAAACTTGTGTCGGACCAGTTTTATAGTCAGAATTCAGATCGATTTGTTGCTTAAATGTTTCTCAAATATGAAATCCAAAAATTTCTATTTCTAGATATTTTGTTTCTTTCTACGCAGATTTTCAAAAGTATCCGTCTAGAATTATTTTTATAAAATAGTTTGAAAGTGAGTATTTTCCACACAAATTTTTAGGCAAATTGGCCCAAATCGTTTTATAAAAATATACACTAAAACATTATTAAATAGTTTCTTAACTTTAATTGGTTTTCTTGAATAGACATTTTTTATGCCACAGCTACTTAAAAAGAAATTATATAATTTTCATATTTAGTGACATTTTAAATTAACATATAAAAGGTTTGTTTTTTTTCAAATTTTATATCTATATCTAAAAACTCTTGTAAAAAAAACGACTACCCGTACTTACGTGAATTGTTTTTATTTTTTGTAAACAAATAAAATTTAAACATTTGGGGCTGCCTTTGGACGAAATCTGTTTTCGTATATGGGCTTGCCCGGAACGCGAAATAGAGCAATTACCTTAAGTGGCATGCTCTCCCTTTACTAACAACCACATAAATCCTTTGTTAGCATTTGTTGTTTTTAATATTTTATCAATTTTAAAATACTGAAATTCCAAAAAATTCTGTGGCAAATATTTTTGTTTACATTTGAAAGAGAAAGGCCAAGACTTTTCAAGACTTGGCAGCATTTTTATAACTACTTAATTTTTAAGAAGCTAAATTTATACCTACTTAAAATTTTTATAAATGCTTAAATTTGTATAGAATATTTATATAAAATTCGAAAAAAAAACAAACCTAAAAAAGCCAAGATTATTTGAAAAAGCATCTGATGGATTATTTTCAAAACAACTAATATTTAAAAAATACAATTGAAATAATGGAATAGGAATTGAACTTTAAATGCAATTATTTTAATTAACTCAAAATAAAATACTTATGTCAATTGAAAATACGAAAATATTACCAATTTTTTAATTTTAATGCCTAGTTTTTTGGAGGTATTTGGAACTGAAATAATAATGTTGGAATGTTGTATTAGGCTGTTTTACACTATAAGATTTTCGGTACGATTTTACTTCAGTATACATGGAAAACTTATAGGCAAGGTTGCAAAATCTTTCCGAAAATCTAGCCTATACAAATATTGCTTTATTTGAACAAAGATCATCATTTTAAAGAAAAAAGTTTTTTCCGAAATATGTAAAAGTATTTTTGTTGGTAAACTTAGTAATGGCTGATAAAATTTTTTTCCGTTTAACTAAATCAAATTCAACTGACATTCGAAAACAATTTGGCTAAATTCAGTTTATTAAATTTTAAATCATATTTTTTTTAATTTTAAATATATTTTGTTTAAATTAGTTTAAAAAATCAATGCTTTAAATTTAAATAAAGTTTCCAACATTGCATTAATACTCGCTAAAACTTCTGTAAAAGTATTAAAAAAATCCCGGGAAATCCCGCACAAAATTCCCGGGATTGTGGGATTCGAAAAAGGGCGGGATTCCCGGCAATCCCGTCCCGGGATTTCCCGGGACATAAACCCTATTCCTACTACATCATCATATAAAGGCGCATATATTATTTTATATTATCGTATATTTTAATATTAAAAAATATGTTATGATACGCAGATATCAATATAGAAAATTTAATATGATACGGTTTTTTAATCTATGGGAGAAATATGGTGTATACATACTGCACGTAATTGCTAATACTCCTGACTCATAGTTAATAAACACTCATTATGGGTAATATAATAATCGTCAACTCAAAATGATAATAAGTAAATATACAAATATACCCCAACGAACTGATATTACATGGACAAGGCACCTCTATACAGTTGTATGAAAATTAGAGTAGTTCAATAAAAGATGAAAGTTTGAATTTTCGGTCTTAAAGATATTACCCCTATTCCTCAATCTATAAAAAAACTCTATACCAAGTTTAAAATAAATCAGATTTTATTCAGCGTTCGTTGAAGAACTTACATATATTTCAATAGTTAGCAATTTGTCTCTAGAGTAATTTACACAAAAAGTAGGTTTGACTACAAATTGAATTAATTCTTAACCTATACGTTATATATTAAAAAAATTCAATGGGTTCGATTACTCGAAAATCTTACTACTTTAACTGCAATTGGAAAGTGTAGTTGACTCTTTGTAGTGAATTTTTCCAGCTGTGGTATTAGTAGTAACTTGTAGTAAGTAAACGAGCATGCTTATTTTTTTTTTTAAACTACACAGATAAAAATAATTTGTAAATACAATTAAACTTTTTGTAAATACAATTAAACTTTTAATTGTAATTGCGCCTATAATTGAGTTTGTAAATGCAAACACCATGTTTGTTACTTGATTGTTGAATTTATTTCAATTAAATTGCCAACAAACACATTTGCTGAAATTCAAAGAAAATTTTAACAAACGATGTTGCCATATCAAAAAACTAGTTTATTGAAATTCAAAGCAAAATTTAAAAATCGAATTTGTCGATCTTGGTTTATTTTTTAATTAACGACTTGAATAAAACTACATATTTGTTTTACAATTATATTTTTTATTTAACAAAAGTGCTCCACTAGATTATGTAACACAGAGTTATGCTCTTTTTTTGGTATCAACGTTCTTCTCAACATTTCTGTCTGGAACTTTGGATGTATTAAGTCCAACTTTAGCTTTTATTCTGCGCACAAAAGATTTCGAAAATTCAAAGCACCAATTCGCGGCCAGAAATGTTTGGAATTGCCCTCAATACCGTCTCAAACTTTTTGGCTGTGGTTTTTTTCTGGGTCCTTTACCTTTACAAATTTCAGGTTTCCTTTTAATTGTTAGGTACTTGTTAAACTTTTTGACCACTCTGGAAACACCTTTCTCGGTCACGCATACTTACATATGTTGCAATTTTTATACGAGGCCACAATCGATTACTTTCAATAATTTCCATAATTTTTTGTGAACTTGTTTTTGATTATTCGCTAAACTAATAAACCACTCGAATTTTTTATCAAGAAAATTATTTTTATATAATTTACACGTGCGTATATTAATAGAGTTGTGTAATTCATGAACGAACTAGTTCAATTGAACTATTCACTATATTAATGATATGAACTGATCATCATTGTTCGATCTTGCAACAATTGTTTATATCTATTTCCAGTAAACTTTTTGATATTGAAATGGTTTTTAGAAAATAATAATATTTTTGTTCGAAATTAAGAAAAATCAGTCTAAGTTCATAAAGAGAACAAAAATCTTATCGAAGTCAATTTTTGTATTTTTAATCACAAAACAAAAAGAACGATTTAAACCAACTAAATAGTTCACTGAATCGAATTGACGATTCATTTAGCGTGTTTTTTAATCACCTGGATTTAGAATTTTTCATACAAAAAGTGGATTTATTAAATCCAAAAAAAAGCTGGATTTAATAAATCCATAATAAAAGCACAAATATATGAAACAGCCTATTAATTTAATGTCAGAAAAAAATACGAATAAAAATTAAAAGAGAAACAAAAAAATTGAAAAACTAACAAATAAAAGGTTTTTATTAAATTTTTTTTTTATGAAATATGTTTAGAAAAAAAACTACACCTCACCAAATACATATTTTTAATCTTGCACGTGGAGAAATAGCTGAAATAGAAATGGCAATTTTTCACTCTACAGTAAGTAATTTAATTAAATCCAATTAGTGAACATTAAATATTGCAATGGAATTTTTCAATTGTGTAAAAATATAAATTGAAGTGATAAAACTGAAATGGCAGACTGTTTATCGCTGTTTTATATAAAATATAATTAAAAATTAAAAGTTAAAGTAAAATCCTTCATCATCGAATTCGGTATTAAAAATTAGGGTGAAAGAAGTGTCGCACAGAAAATTCTTTTTAATATAGGGAGAATCTAACGTCATCTGTTGAGCACTTTTAGAAATACTTTTTGGATTTATTAAATCCAAGTGATTAGAAAAACGGCTATTATAATTATTACCGAGTCAGTAAAGAACCTATTGAGTTTCAACAAATACGTTTATTGATTTTTAACAAACAAATTTAATTGAAAAAAACTTGGAAACTTGTCATATCAACAAAATATTTAATTGATCCAATTAAAAATGTTGTTGAAATGGAAATTAAATTTCAACAATTACTTTTGTCACTTAAAATTTGGTGATATTTTTATCTGTGTAGTCTTATTAATATGCAGAAATATGTAGAATATAAGTAATATCAAAAATCAAAATAATTAAATAACTTTAAAGTAGTTCATGGTTTTTTTTTTATTTATTAAACAAAAGAATTCATATTTCAAATAAAATTTACAAATTTTTTGAAATGATATAAGTAAAAATCTGATTTGGTTATGCCCTATACACTCATAGAAAAAATTTTGTAGAAAAGTTAGTAAAACTGTTAGTACTTCAACTTAACAAATTTTTAACTAATTTTTAGTTAATTTTTTTGCTACCTCCACATTACTAACTTACAAATTTTTTTGCTATTTTTTTTGCTCAATTTAGTTACTAATTTTTAACAATAAATTTGCTAACTTTACAGTAATTTGCTGAATTTTAGTTACTAATTTTTAACAGAAGATTTGCTAATTTTACAAATTTTTTGTAAACCAAACCACCAATTTTCGAGCGCTTATAAACAGAATGTTAAATGACTCATAAAAATTATTGAATATTTTTAACTCGCCAAAAATAATGCAAAAAGTTTTTAAATTAAGCTAAATTGAATTGGTTGAAAATTTGTCCTACTCACAAAATATCGAAATTATTAAAATTTATGAGAAAAGTTTCTATTTATCGTAATACATTAATTTTCAAAGATCAAGGTTTATTTTGGACGAACCATTTTAATATGAAAATTGTGATTAAAATTATCTCTGGGGAGCAAGTGGAGTTTATGGGGATGACCCTAATTTTTTTCCCCCAATATTGTACTTTTTAAGCTTATTTAAAGAATACGATATTTTTAATCGGCCACACCTTCTTTCCTGTGGGTGGAGCTTTAGAGGTGAAAATGGAAACTCAAATAAATTCGGAAGTACATATCCGATCAGCAAAAAACCATGAAAACAATGTTCAAAAATTAATAGTTTAATTAAAAATATATTTTAATAATATTTTTATCAGTTTGGGAGTACCTCTTAATTACACTGTTCAAGTTTTTAACACGAAATTTGTGGTACTAACGTGAAAACCATATGGTTGTGTTTGGATGAGCCCCCCTGACTACTACTCCACCGATGAAAGTGCAAATTTGGCTCATTGGGAAAAATTTTCGTCAATTTTTGACCATTTTCAGCCCATTTAAGCCCATTTAGGTCGCTTTTCCTGTATTCAAAATTTCTTGTGTTATCTTTATACGGCTCACAATTACTATTTCCACCATTAGAACGCACATTTCAATTGAGAAAATGAAAATTTTTAGCCTATATTCATGATTTTTGCCCATTTTTCATCGATTTTCCCCATTTTTGTGCTGTTTTTATGCGCTTTTTTGTAGCTCTTGCGCAAACTTATCGACATAATTCTTACCGTTTTTCTTTTTACAATATATTATGCAATATTATTGCCATTTCAAGCAACTCAACACACTTTTTAAATACAAAAACCATCGTTTTTTACGCTTTTTCGGATGATTTTCGGGTTTTTTTTATTGATTTAAATAAATCTTTTGTGGTTGAATACATTTTTTCGGTATAAAAATTAATGGAAATGCGTGTTTCTCCGTATTAATGTAATTCATTTTAAATTGGCAATTGAAATAGAGAAATAAGCAATGGAATATCATTCGTTATCCTCCAATTCCATTCACAAATTCCAGCAAAGATCTGCCAAAAGTGAATCTAATTTTTTTCCACTATACCAGTGTTCCAACTGTGCTGATACCTGGTGGAAATGTTCCCCATGCTCGTCTGATTCAGACGGCAACTGACACTCGAAGTGATCCTGGTGGTGATGCATGAAATGCACTTTCAACGACATTCGAACACCGATGTTTTCGAAAGATTGCAGCATATCATCAACAATGGCACGCCAATTGTCCACTCGATGAATGCCGAGAACTTTTTCTATCACTGCTTTCAGGCTATCCTAAGCGATGAGTTCCTCCTCTTGAAGGACATTGTAGAAGTACTCATCCTTCATCAGTTTGCGAGTGTCTGGGCCATGCAACACACCTGAAATAAATATATGATTTTATATAAAAACTTTCAAGAATACTTCATCTTTGTTTGGCGGAAAAAGAATTCCAAATATTTATTTACCTTCTTTAATTTTCGCTTCACTCAAGCGTGGAAAAATGTACTCCAATCGTCCAAAACCAATCTATTTCCACGCACCAGTAACGCTTTGATGAAATTCTTCATTAACCCAAGTTTAATGTGCAATGGTGGCAGCAATACCTTATCCATCGGCACCAACTCCTCGTGGATAACGTTCTGCTGCCCGATTAGACGATTTGTTCTCGGTAACCAATCTCGTTTTTGATACTGTGGTGTATATCGCGAATCCCACGTACACAAGTAGCACATATTTTTAGTGTAACCAGTTTGAAGGCCACAGATAAGCCACTTTCAAATCAGCGCATATTTTCCAAAAATGTTCATGGTATTTCACAGTATCCAAGATTAGTTTCATGGAATCATACGTTTCCTTTGTTTTCACGGCAAGCGCAATTGGCACAGAGTTTTTTGTATTATCGAAATACAGCAGCACAGCCTTGAGATTGCTCTTCGATCCATCGATGAACAACCGCCATTGGTCCGCAATGTACGTGTAATTCATGGCCGCCATCGATATCATTACAGTACGTAAATGAATTGTTTTCGTTGCGAGTAAAAAACGGTAGAAATTTATGCTGTCGACCACGCGAACCGAACACTTTAACTTCTGGTGACAGGATGTTCACAGCTTTAAGATGTTGAGCAAGAATTATGGTTTTATTTTGTAACAACTTTAGTTGTCTTGACATACTTGACATGTTCAAGCGCTGTTGTGTAACTTCAATGTGTTTGCATGGTGGCGTAATATTTGATGGCTAATACAAAGAAAAATTCGATTCTGTCTCCGAAAAAAAAGATGGTGGGATGTATTCTTCAGTTGGACTCGGTTTTCTCGGGATTGGCACTGGCGGAGAATGGGGAAGAGTGGTTTGAGCTGACGGAACACTTTGGTAAATATATTCCATCGCCTTTCTTCTGTTCATACCCACAACATTATTTTTACATACGTAGCACATGTTTTTTTCGTGGTCGACTGGCTCTGACCAAATCATCGGTATTCCATATGGCATGCTTTCCCGTCGACCTGTTCGCCAATCATACAAACGTGCTACACACGATGAACAAGCTATTTTAGGCACCCAGTCAACATTACGAATCACTGGAATATTGAAGTACTGCTCGTACAATGTTGCAATTTCATCAGCAATTTTTTTCTTAGACGACATAATGGTCCACTTTCCGCACATATAACAGTAATGATTGAAGTTTTTCAGGCATTCATCCATTTTTTACCGTAAAAATTAATCACTTCAAACTGGAAACTTTATTTATACTTTTATTACTTTTTCGTCACTTTAAAAAAATCGTACTTTACGCGTTCAGAGACACTTGTTGAATGACAAAAATCGATCAATGAACATCTATAAATACTACGTAAGTTTCAATATTTTACTGAGAGGTACTTATGAATTGGCGCATCTTTTAAGGGTGGCTATATACCTGATTCGCGTGCGTTTGTGTAAAAAAAATTTGTGTAAAAAAATCATGCAGGTAGCCAACGGAAAAACCCAAATAATTAAAAAAGTACACTTTCCTTTTTTCCTTTTAATTGTCCACGCACATTACCGAAAAAGCGTGAAAAACGATGGTTTTTGTATTTAAAAAATGTGTTGAGTTGCTTGAAATGGCAATAATATTGCATAATATATTGTAAAAAGGAAAAACGGTAAGAATTATGTCGATAAGTTTGCGCAAGAACTACAAAAAAGCGCATAAAAACAGCACAAAAATGGGGAAAATCGATGAAAAATGGGCAAAAATCATGAAAATAGGCTAAAACTTTTGATTTTATCAGTTGAAATGTGCGTTCTAATGGTGGAAATAGTAATTGTGAGCCGTATAAAGATAACATAAGAAATTTTGAATACAGGAAAAGCGACTTAAATGGGCTTAAATGGGCTGAAAATGGTCAAAAATTGACGAATTGACCGAAATTCAGAAAAAACGCCATAAATTTTTCCCAATGAGCCAAATTGGTACTTTCATCGGTGGAGTAGGAGTCAGGGGGCTCATCCAAACACAACCATATGGTTTTCACGTTAGTACCATTTTACAACTTGAACAGTGTTATTTGTCGTTATTTATTGTTTTAATTTTATTTATTATTGAGAATTATAATATTAGTTGATACGATTTTTTTTATGAATTTATTTTCTTAATAAAGCAATTATTTCGCTGAAAATGAGTTTCTCTTATTTTGAGAAACTAAAAGGTACAATATGGAATAAAAAAACATTTTATATGTGTATATAAGCATTTAATGAGTGTTTCTAAATATCTTAAATATAGTTTCACGCTAATAAAAATAATAGAGTTTCTTTAGATACAAATAATTTAAATTTACACAAAATCATGTTTCTACGAAAATTAAAAAAATAAATTTCTGTTCTACTCCCAAGCAGACTAGAATTGTAAAGTAATTGCTTAAAAAACCCTGTATTTCCCCCTATTAGTAATATCTATTTTTTATTCATATGACCCAATGGCTCATATGAATAAAAAATAGATATTGCTAATAGGGGGAAATACAGGGTTTTTTAAGCAATTAAATACTTCACAAATCTAGTCTGCTTGGGAGTAGACTAGAAATTTAATTTTTTAGTTTTCGTTTACATTTCATGCTATTCTACCAGCTAATTGGTAATTTTGGAGTTAAAAGCCATTCCTAAGCCCAAAGTAAATACTTCGAAGTAATTGCTAAGTTTTATTCATATGACCCAATGTGTCAACATATTTTAATTTTAAACACAATGCCTATTTTTGCCCAATTTATAGTAGGTATCAAGTTACCTACATTTAAAAGAGTAGATTTCAACAAAAATTTATTAGAGTGTACCATCATATAAAAACATATAAGGTCACATACAATATCTTATATTATCATATATTTTAATATTAAGAAATATATGTTATATATACTCTTTTTTACTCGGCCTGTTATTATAATTTTATTGTTAAGGAAAATCCTATCTCACATAAGAGGTTAAAAAATTTCCATAGCAGTAAATATAAGAAAAATTCCTGATCAAAGTTAAACACTATTTATGATTTTAATTTAGATTTCATATTCGTAATGTGCACCTAAAAATATATTTGGTTTGATATGTCGCGATCATAATGAATATGATTATTTTTTTTTAATTTTCTAATTAATTTAAAATAAAAAGTACAAGCATAAAATTTCAATCGCGATCTAGCACCTCTAAGTAATTGTAGATTTTTTTTTTTGAAAGACCATATGGAAGTCATGATTTCCAACTATTTTTTTTTCTTTTGGACCACCTTAATGACAATGCTATTTGTAGTATAGATAATACATATAAGTAGGGCAACCAAAAAAACTCTAAAAGCAATGTTTTAAGCTCTTAAAAAAGCTCGAAATAACAGTAAAATAAGCAGTTAAACTGCAAAAATAGGCCCTTAAACTTCATTACTCCTTCATTAAAATCCTCATAAAATTTAAATTTTTTATTTAACATTACATTCCTTGGAACTTCAGGAATCAGACAAAGTTGTGACATTCTTAAATTTATTTTCATCGGGAAATGAATTAAAGAATTAAATGTGCTAAAATCATTCTTGCCTAAGGAAATCGTAATTGTCATATTTTTACTATTAGAATTCAGGTTGGAAAAATAAAAAGTTTATTTTAACCCATTAAAAGCCAACAGTCTTTAAAATTAAAAATCATGAATTCTGTTTATTTATTATTAATGAAAGGAACATAAAGAACTTAAAAAATATGAAAAAATAAAAAAAAAGTGATTTTTAACGGTTTTTGAGACTGTACCCAAGCAGGTACAATGGCTTAATGCATACATTAATTTATGCTATTTTTTTGTATGAAAAATTTTGAAGCACTCTTTTTCTACACACAAAGCCACGTCACAAAGTTCACAACTCCATCTTATTCGGTTGTGGCATTGACGACAGCGTAATGGTTTTTCAATTCTTTTCGCAAAGTGGTTTCCAGCAGTAAGTGCTGCACTTGGAACAACCGATCGTTTAGATATAGTTGGTTGCGTGTAGTTTCGTAGGTAGTGCCGGACGATGGCACGATGAAATTCCAGTAAGTCAATCTTTGAGTTGTTGGCTTTTTTGTACAACTTCCATGCGTTGACGACGATTGAACTCATCATTGCAGTGAAAAGCGGCCACCACCACTTTTTTCCACGAAATTTGATTGTATAATTACTAAGTGCTTGATCATGAAGGTCAACGCCACCCATTCCTGAATTGTAATCTTGAATCAATTTTGGCTGTTGGACTCTTATCTTAGTTTTTGCAGACGAGCACCAGCGATTCACGAAATTCATCGGTTGAATACCTTCAAAGTTTGATCCAACGGTTACAGCGCTATTATCATTCCATTTTACAAAAATAATTTTATTTGCTGTATCGTATCTATAATCATAGAAATCCCTTTGCTCTTTTTTAAATTCTGTTTTCGATTTCAGTGGACATTTCTATGTTCTTGAATCGCGTACCGTACCAATAGCTCGAAATCCTTTTTGTTTCAACAGAACTAAGAGATCATGGGATTTAAAAAAGTTGTCGAAATAAAATACGTGATCGGTTGGAATAGGAACACTATCTAAAAAATCCAAAACGACTCTAGATCTGAGTGGGAGTTTTGATTTTTCCTTACTGACATTTTTGGCTCCACAATATGTATCAAATTGGTACACATATCCACAACTGCTTGTCAGCATCCAATTTTTTAAGCCAAATCTTACGGGTTTGCCTCTAATATATTGCTTTGAAGAGTGACTTCCAAAATATTTTACCATTGACTCGTCAATCGAAAGGTTTTCGTGAATATATCCAAATTGACAAAATTTTTGGCAAAGAAGCGTTTGTAATGGTCTTACTTTTGCCATTTTGTCTGTTAGAACCAAGTTGGTGTTGTCTGCAAGATGAATCATTTTTTTTATTTCTTTAAATCTGTTTCGGGACATATTGCTAGAAACAAGTGGTGTACGGGTATCTTCAGATAATTCCCAGTACATATTTTCTCTTGGCATAGAGTGATAACCACTTAGCAACAGAATGCCCAAAAAAACCTTTAACTCGTTCTCAGAGAATGAAAAATTATGCGCATTACACTGTGAAGCATAAAGACGAGTTTGATCCACGATATAATCAGCCACTTCAGAATCAAACAAGGTTTCAAACACTTCAAGCTCCGACTTTCCTCCTAAATGCGTTATCATTTCCTTCTTGTTGTGTAAAAAAAGAGTTGTCTTTGACATTTCAATTGAACAGTCTCTTTTTGACCATTTAGGAGGGTTTTGGCCTGGTGTTGAGTGCTGGATCCTGCGCAGCTCTTGAAGTGGTATATCGTCTTCACTGTCGCTGCTGCAAAAGACCTCAATATCACCCGGAATATCTTGCGGCATGATGTTAGCGATAATATCCTCAACATCACCGTCCTCCTCATCTGTGTTGACGTCTGCATCTGGTGGAATATACGCAAAAACAAAAGAATTATGATTTGAAGCCCCTTCCACAAAATCCAAAGCGCTTTCTAGATTATTAAATCTTCTTCCATAAAACATTGATGGGCTGATACCTTCAAACGCCATGTGAATCCGAAAAATTCTTGTAAAATGTAATATAAAAAATCTAATAAAAATATATACGTTATTAGCCACTGTACCCAAGCGGGTACACTGTTTTTCAAACTTACCTTTTACTTGAAAAATCACTATTTTATAATTTTTTTTTTAAATAACAAAAGCACAAGCCTTTTTATTAGCAAATCAAGTGCAAACTATTTTAATTGTAATGCTGTACACTTTTGACAGAGTCAAACAATCACTGACCTACACAAAATAAGAAAACCTGTTAGAGGCCAAACAAAACAAAGCAAATTTCGAAGTACTGTTATTAGCTGCCGCTACATTTTCAATTTGCTTTTATTAAAAAGAGTACACATAACACAAAATCAAAATAAACACTGAAGAAATTAATTTCTTATTGGATTTATGGCAAGTCAAATATGAGTGTTTTTCTGTACCTGTGCAGGTACAATGGCCAGGAATGGGTTAATAAGAGATTTTTTAATTTAAAATAAATTTTAAAAAACAAATTTTAAATAAAAAAATTTATGTCGATTTAAAATAATTTTAAAAATGACTGATTTTATGAAAAAAGCAAAAATATGCTCTATTTTCGCATAAAAAAGCTAAAATAAGCTTATTTTTCAAAGAAAATAGCAAAAATAAGCCAATATTTGCAAAATAAGCAAAAAAAGCAAAATTAGATAAAATAAGCAAAAAAAAACTCTAACAAATATAGCTTAAATTTCTTATATTTTTAAGATCAGAACTTGTATTTAATCTAAACTGTTCTATCTCTTCAAATAAAAAACATGCCCTGGCTTATTTTTGGTTGGCCTACATATAAGTAAAAGGGGACAAAAATATAGCAGACATTAACGACACCACACAATACTTATGTATTTGTAACTTGATCTCATAGCAAATATATTGACCATAGCTCAACAGTATTCATAGGTTATATTTACTACATTTTTGATATACCCAGCAAAATCTCAGTATTGTGTGGCCATTATCTAAATAAGAAGCAGTAGAATTGGGATCAAAACTCATTATTTTTATTCGACAAGTTCCTTTTTGTAAGTAGTTGTCTATATTCGCCATATTACAAAAATATAAAATAAAAGTAGTTACCAAAATAAGTGATTATTCGCACGCTTATAAGCAGTTAAAAAAGTTGTTAAATAACAAAGCTTACTTATATACTTCTTAGTGGTTAAAAAATAAATAGTTACAAGTTTCAGATTATTTATGTAGGTAAATAAGTTGTCACGCGAAAGCAGAACTGCTTATAAAAACGACTTCCTTGACTTCTGGGTGTGTAATGTAACTAATTCTAGTTTCATTACACACCCAGAAAACAGATTCGGTTGTGGCAGTCCAATTTGTCGCCAATCGAATAATTTAGTTGCATCAAACGAATTTTTCGGTTGCGAGCACCGAATTATTCTTTATACACTGAAAGAAAGTTTCACTGGAACTCGTCCGTTGAAACGTTTCAATGAATTAATTGAATTTTTCATTAAATTTTGTGAAAATTTTCATTATATTTATTAAAAGTTACATACACTTAATGAAAAAGTTTCATTAAACCTAGATTCATAAAATATATATAGCTTTTTTATCCAATTTAAAAAAATTTTTATTTACTTTTTGAAGAAAACTTCATTTGTTTATTGAAAATTTTCATTAAAACTCGTCCGGAAAAATTTTCTCCGTGTGCAACTGAAATTCTGTTATCATAGTCAAAATAGTCCTGTTACTGTTGGTTTTTAGTTGCCACAACTGAAAAATTCGGCTACCACAACCGCACCATTCGATTGGCTACAAATGCTGTTGTCAGCACCGACGCTGTTTTCTGAGCGTATAAACATTTTTTTTTGTTAATGAAAGTTTTCGCTGGGAATTAGCAGCATTTTGGTTTGAAATTTATAGCTTTTAAGTGTGAATATTTTATGCTTCTTACACTTTTTTAAATTTTTTAATAAAACCATCCCAGCCCCCTGGATTTCGTGACTCTGAATTAATTTTTCGCTTTTGTAATACATCATTTCCTGAAAAACAAGAGAAATACTGCTATAATTATATCGATGAAATGTAACTTTATCTTACCTTAGTATATGCATTTTAAATTTTTATACTCTACACCACTATGTGGTCAGGGTATTATAAGTTTGTGCTGATATTTGTAACACCAAAAAATATTGGTCTTAGACCCACCTTATAGTACACCGATCGGCTTAGAATTTTTTTTTATTTCGATTTAACGATGTCCGTCTGTCCGTCCGTCCGTCTGTCTGTCTGTCTGTCCATGCATTCTTGTGCGCATTCTACAGGTCGATACTTCGATGAAACTTGGTACACCGACTTATGTCGGCCCAAGGACGACGCCTATTGATTTTGGTTGAAATCGGTCCATGTTTAGACCTAGTGCCCATATAAGGGTCCTACCAAAATTATACTGTTTATACGCTGCAGGTCGCAAATATTAAGATATTTTAATGAAATTTGGTACACAGACCTATATTGGCCCAATAACGCAGCCTATTGATTTTGGTGAACATCGGTCCATGTTTAGAGCTAGTGCCCATATAAGGGTCCTACCAAAATTATACTGTTTATACGCTGCAGGTCGCAAATATTAAGATATTTTGATGAAATTTGGTACACAGACCTATGCTGGCCCAATAACGCAGCCTATTGATTTTGGTGAACATCGGTCCATGTTTAGACCTGAAATTTGGTGCGCTGACTCACATTATAGAAAATTTTGACACAAGTCCCATTTTAACCCATTCGAATTTCGGATCCAAACATTAGTTGGCTTTCACCCAGTCTGGTGTAGGGTATTGTATAGTCGGCATGCCCGACTTTAACCTTTTTACTCGTTTTAAATATATTTTTGATATTTTTTTTTTAATATTGCTGATATATCTTCCAGCTGATATAATGAGGTCATTTTGAAAACACTACTTTGATGGGCTTCTAAATGATAAATGTGTGATATTCCATAATAACTTCTGGATGATATTTCCTTCAAATAATTGTTGGGTAGGGATAATATTTGGAGACCTTAAAAACATACATCTTATTTCGTCAGCTTAATGATGATTACTGAAATTAATTTAAAGTTACATTTATTTAAATTTTTAAATTTTTCATTGAAAAATATATACACTATTTTGAATCAAAAATATATATGCAAGTTACTTTTTAATCAATCTTCAACAGAATGCTGGTAAAATACCATTGGGGCCATATTATGATAAATTACGGATCATAAATATTGTTATATAGGACCATAATATGCTATTATTAGAATAATTTTGGAATCATAGTGTAATAATTAACTGATGCGTGTAAATTTTTTTGGGACCAAATAATGTGTATTGAATATGACGGTTTATTTGAAAACTACACTGTAAAAAATTTAGTTAAACTACTAAAAATAAGTTAAAACGAGTAAAAAGGTTAAAGTCGGGCATGCCGACCCTAAACCAGTCTGGTTAAGAGCCAACTAATATTTGGATCCGAAATTCGAATGGGTTAAAATGGCACTTGTGTCAAAATTTTCTATAAAATTATAAAAGAAGAGAAAATCGTAAATATAGCCCATATGGGCGATAGGTCCAAATATGGACCGATTCTATCTAGAATCTATCGGCTTTGTTGTCAGCATGTGAGTCAGCAAACCAAATTTCTTTAAAATATATAAATTTTTGCGACCTGCAGCGTATAAACAATATAATTTTTGGGGGGGGGGGACCCTTATATGGCCAATAGGTCTAAACATGGGCCGCTGTAAACCAAAATCAATAGGCTTCGTCCTTGGGCCAACATAGGTCTGTGTACCAAATTTCATCAAAATATGTTAATATTTGCGACGGACGGACGGGGGGACGGACGGGCGGACATCGTTAAATCGAAATAAAAAAAAATTCTAAGCCGATCGGTACACTATAAGGTGGGTCAACGACCAATATTTTTTGGTGTTACAAACATCAGCACAAACTTATAATACCCTGACCACGTAGTGGTGTAGGGTATAATGATGCTGCAGAAAAAAACCGCTAAATTAGCAGATTAGTTTTGCTACATATTAGTAAGATAGGAACAGCAAAAATAAAACTGTTAAATACACAGTTATATTTAAGCTAAATTTTTGTAAATATTAAATAACAAATTAACCTGCTAAAATCAGCAAAAATTTTGCTAAATAATTAGTAACCTTAAAAATCACATAAAAATTTAAAATTGTCAGCTTTTTAATACAAATAAAAATCGAGCTTTTTTAAAACTACAACTTACATTTTTTTAGCAAATATTTCTGTTAATTTAACAGTATAGACTGCTAATTGCACTCAACTCAATTTAGCTCAAAAATAAAATAAAAATTGTTGATATAACAGTAAGTTTTTGCTAGTTTTAGTCTACTAATATTTAACAAAATTTTATGCAGATTTTACAGTACAATTTGTCATTTTCAGTTTATTTAAAAGGTTTATTTTTGCTGTTCTTATTTGACTAGTATTTATCAAAAAAATCAGCTAAACAATTTTTTCTGCAATATAATCTTTAACTAATTTTAAGTTGCTTTCTGCTATTTTTATGGATTTATTTCTATAAGTGTATGTGTGTGTCCTACATATAAACGAGTATGTGTTAAATAATACATATATTCCATTCCATAAGTACATAAAGTAAACCAAGAATTTAGTAAAGGACCATTTAACTACATAATGCCATATAGACAAACATAAATAAAAACAAACATTTTTATCCTTGGGTCATTAGTACATGTAGATACAGCCATTTTGACCCTTAGCCATAAAATGGATATATGGCTAACAAAAGTTTCTGTTGCACCGAAAAAAGCACACACCAGACAATATGTTTCATAAATATCCACGAAACCAAACAATATAAAATACTCATAGGTAGGTTTACTTTTTCTATGGCTATTGCTTTATTCTGATGCTCTCGCATTCTCATCCTAACATACAACATACACGGTTACATAGTGAAGAATTGTATAAGAATAGGAGATACAATAGCTATCGGATTGCACATCGGACGGGACATCTGATGACGGACAGAACATTATGGCATTGTCAGATAGTGGAAGAAGTGGAAGTAAATTGGCAGAAAATAAAAACTAAAATAAAAGTAAAAAAAAAATATTAAAATTAAGAAAAAAGATATTGAAAAATTGTGATTATATCGAAAACAAAAATAAAAGAAAAAATTACTGCCCATATGAAAATCGAAATATATATGAACACACATGATCATACATTGACTTGTATATGATCATACATGGGCATACATAGTCATATACGTCCATGTCTAGTTCGATGTATGACCATACATGATTTCATATATTTCCATATATCTTCGGATCCGAAATGTAAGGGTATATGACCGTACATGTTTATATATGACCATATATGATCATATATGAGCATACGTGAGTCCTGTACCTCCATATACCCTCAAATTTCGGATCCAAAAGTATATGGAAATATATGAGATCATGTATGATCATGCATTGAACTATGCATGGACGTATTTGACAATCTATGCCCATGCATGATCACATACGAGCCAATGTATGATCATGTATGTTCATATATATTTCGATTTTCACATGGGTGATTAAATTTAATTCTAAAAAAAATATATAATTACACATATTCCATAAATGATTGCACTTTTTAATTTCTGATATACATATAAAAAAATAAGTAGCACTGTTTTAGTAATTGATGTTCTCTGTAATTCATGAACTGATTTTGTTCCCAGGAAAGATGACGTAAATACCAAGCGATTTGTATGTGTTTTGGTTCATGAGTTATAGGTATTTTAGTGAATATAACTGTATTTGTGCGTATATGGGGAAATATTTGCAAGGTGACAATGGATAACCGCTATGGAAATGTATATTTCCCACGGATTTTGCTCAAATATGGTACACATGATCGTGATATTCCAGTTTAGATCACGATATACTTTTTATTGATCACGTTCACTTTCATGCCTATATATTTAAAAATTATGAATTTGTTATATAACAATGGATGTTCGTTATGGAAATTTTTATTTTACAACGGAATTTTCTTATTTCCTTCTCATTATTTAGAGATTTTTTTGCCTCTTTATTCATATTTTGAATTTTTTCTGAGAAAATTCCTTTATATTTGTGTGTGTCACCATGACATCATACCGCTATTTACGTACATATTTGTGTTGTCCTGTGCTACGTGCGATCCGATAGCAATTATATCTCCTAGTTTTATACTCTTCTTGACATAGTGTGATACATAAACTAATCAATTTATCACTTAACAAACGACAGCACAACCTATGGTTTTGATCTTTACTCTTGTATAGTATATAACCTTCAATGTATGAATTGCATATTCATTCTTTCTTCGAGTTTCCTAACAAATTTTATCCAAAGTATATAGCTATGGAAGATAGGATTTTATTTTTCTTTTTTTCTATATAAATATATATTTATTATTTTTTATGTTTATAGTGGAGAGTAAAAGGATAGAAAAATTATTATTTGCCCCACATTAGCCCATTTATAAACACAAGATATTTATTTATTATGCTGTATGTTTACATCAGGGATGACATTAAATTTTGTACAAACTTAATTTTAAAATTATATTAAAACCTAATGCAAATTTGATATCTGAACTAAATGAAAAATGTTTAATATAGACAACTCATAAAATTGAAACTAACTACCTAATATTTCCTTACAGAGTAATATAAAACTGCCCTCAAACAATACTTGTTCTATTAAGCATAATTTTTTTGGAATTTAGTAAACAAGTTCCTCATCACAATCGACTTTATACCAAACAAATATGATCATCAGAAATGAGCTCCAAAAATGTATACATTTTTTTTACCCAGATATGATTTAGAAGAAAAACATATAAAACCGAAAATTTGCTCATAAATTTTATTAATTTTTAAATCTTTTTTGAGCCTGAAAAATGAACGACCATTCTGAGACAGATTTTTAGGTTGCAAAGAAAACTTTTTGGAATGTTTTCCCATTGCTCATATTTTCAATAAAAAAAGTGTTTGTTTTTTGTTGTCGCTCCGAAATTGCTGGCTGGGTAGCCAGCAATTTCGCAGCGATTTATTTTTTTTTTTTCAAATCTGAATGTTTGATGTTTGAAAAATTTTGTATGGATTCTGTACACAAACTAAACAAAGGATTTGCTATTAAAATATACAAAATATTTTTTTAAAATTAAGAAATTTTTGCAACTGGATTAAGTTATGTTATGTTTGTTATGCCTGCGACAAATCTACAGAAAATACCTATAATTAGTACTTAAACTTTACCGCTGATATTTATCAAAATTTTTGAACCATTTAATTTTAAAGATTGACTCGGTACTGTGAAGTATTTGAGTAAATAAAAATAAATTGTGATGAGATACAGAAAAATTCAGGGGTGGACTTTACAACCATACACATTTGATTTGGTTGAGGCCCTAAATAATGATTTTCATAATTTTTTCAGAGTATAGTAATTCTACTAGTCACAATTATCGTTGTCTCGGACGCGATTTTTCTCATTACGAGTTGATTCTACAAATAAAAGCCTACACATTGTCTTTACAAGATCTATATGGAACATGCCTTAATACTCCAGACACGTATCAAGAACACTGTCCATTTTTCTCTACCTCGATTACTTTCTCTTCGATTTTAGATCATAAATTAATGTCACTTTCTGTTTAAATTATTTTTCAAATTAAAGAAGGATGATACAATTTAAACCAGTAAATTACAAAGAATAAAAAATTTGGAAGAATTCGATAAGGCCAGCAAGACAGAATACGTATTTTCGGCTTTCGCTACAAAGCCATCATCAGTGTAATTTGCCTTGATGGGGTTAAAATCGAACTAAAATTCATTCATTTACCATTTAGGTAATGTTCCCTCTGCTTTTTTTCTGTCTGCATGCTATCTATGCGTTGAATTTTTAAGCGGATTTTTTCTAAATTATATATGTTTTTTTCGTTAAGTGTGCCAAGTGCGTGCTTTGTTAAATTTAAAAATTTACATTGACGAAATTTTAAAATTAAATAAGAATAGAAATATTTTTTCAATAAGATGTGACAAATCTATTCGAAATTTAGTATTTTTACACAAAATTATATATACGAAGGAACCTGATTATTTGTACCGGAAAATTAATATGTCCAGATCAAGTCGAACAAGCAATATTATTACGCCTGCTTATAATTACTTATCATCCTCAAGATTGTTCTTTGTTAGTGCTGTGAAATTGTGGAACTCTTTACCTAATCAAATTAAATCCGAACCCCGTGTATTGTTTTTTAAAATGGCAATTATGAATTTGTTCAAAGATTAATCGTTTATGTTGTTCTGTTTTTTTTAGGTTTGTTGTTATTATTACTGTCTATTTTTAAGATTTTATGTATCTTATTTAAGCATTTAATCACTGTGACTTAAAATGTTTGAGGTGCTTTAAGAGACTCTAAGTCTTATTTGTACCAATGATTGAAATAAATAAATTAAATTATTGAAATTATTGAAAATTAAATTCCAAAAAGCACTTCGAATTTTTTTTGACATACGCAAATCAATATAATCTCTAACATAACATAATAATGATGTAAGCGTCTGGACAATTTTGTCGTTAATTTTATATAATTCTATAACTGCCAGGAAATGTTGGAAACTTTTACTCTATTTTTTGTAAATGTTACACCTTTTTTCTGTGTTCATTGAAGATTCGTTTAGCAAATTTAATTCAACTTGAAAACGTATTTTAGCCAGGAGCTGTTAACATATGGCCATCAGTATGTGAAAATAAATGTAGTGTGGTTGCACATGATCTATATTACTTCTCAATTTTTAAAACACACAATTAGGCTTGCCAGACTTTGGCAGTTTGGCCCCCCAAATCCGGAGAGTTTTTGCTTGTCCGGTTGACAAAAACTGGGTAAATTGTTTTCTTTTTTAGGGATTTTAGCAATATTTTGTAGATTTTTTGGGGAAAACCTATTTTTTTTGCTCAATTTTTTTTTAAATAAAACCCCTAACTGATCTTAAAATATCCTGAAATTTTGAAGAGGGCGTTTTATTTTTTTTTAAAGATATGAGTTTTTGAATATTTTTAATCTCTTTTTTTTAAGTTGAACCTTAATACAATAATATTAAACAAATATCCAGTTTTGAAATTTTAAGCAATAAAAACCAATTGAAGGCTTTAGAAGCACAGAAAATCTTTTAAATCCAACTTTGTCATTGCGAGATATTATGCTTTATTCTCTTCAATAAAAGTACTTTTTAAATAAGTTCAATTCAGTATTATTTTCATATCTATTTCCATAAGCGTATAAAAAGCTATATTTCATCATTTTTGTGTCACATATTTTCAAAAATTATAAAAATATTGGCCCTTACTATAAAAGAGTATTTTAAATTTAAAGTCTACTTTATTTTTAATCATACGGTTTTGTTCATTTTGTGTATGAAAACCTTACAAAAATGTTTATATTTTCAAACATTTTGATTGGTTGAAAATAAATTAACCAATCAGAATGCTCCAAAAACAAACGAAGTCAAGGCATGCTGCCACCCAATATTTTAACTAAAGTCGACTTTAACTAAAATTTACGTTTGAAAAATATTGATAGTAAGGCTGATTGAATTTAAAGAAATTATTTATAGACACTAAAAAAAAAATTAAATAGAAAATATTGGTTCTTTCAGGAATCGAATCCGCTTTCATCTGTTTAGAAATACCAAATGATACCAAAATCATTTTTTAGGATAAATTTTAGAGAAATTATGCTTCAGAAGCAATTCATAATTGTTTTTTGGAAGGTGTTCAGAAGTAATTCTAAAAAGCTATAAAAATATACTAACGGACAATCTGGAAGCTATGAAAGAAATGATTTTTTGAAGTTGCTCAAAATTATTTCTAAAAAAGTAGTAAAAATACACTAACGGATACTTGTGAAGCAGTGAAAGAAATAGTGTGTAAAGTTTTACTTCCAATTTTTTTTTTGCTGGGATGTCTAGTTTTTCAATTTCACTCGTTCCCCGTTCCATTTTATTTCGATTCCAATTATATTATTTTAATTCCACTCATTCTCCGTTCCGTCCCATTTCATTCACCCAACCATTCCATTTCGTTCACATTGTCTGGTGTTTCGATTTCAATCGTTCCCCGTTTTATTCCACTTCTTTTACTCACCGTTTCATTTCAATTTGTTTTGTTCCCAATTTCAGTGTTGTCATCACACTTGCAAAAAGGGGACACCTTTTCCACTAAATGCAGTCTTAGTTTATATCTATAACAAAGTATGCCCTTCATAGCAAATCTGAACTTTACAGCTTCAGGAGGCACTTTCTCCTATTGAACCCTCATTTTTACCACGTTCCTGTCGAAATTTCGTAAAAGTTCCTTATCGATAAGTTAGCCCATACACTATGGAACCCATTGTAGAAATGGTAATGACATATCGTTATTTTTAAAACTACCAGTAATGATACCGACTTACTTTATGCATTATTTGAAAACATATAATAATGAGTTACTCATAATGCCTTATTTTTATCAATATTTCATATAGAAAGTAATTTTCTAGTTTCTTGTGGAAATTTTTGAAATATATTTTTAAACTCAATATTTTTTCATCACTGGTAAGGTAACCACATATTTTTTTGATTTTTAGTATGTTGGCGAGTAAGCTGACTAGTGCGCAGCAAGTCAATTATGTTTTTATCTATCAAATATAAAATGTCAAGGTAGCTCAGACGGTAGAGCTATAGACTGACAATCTGGAGTCCCAGGTTCGATTCCCGCAAGAGTAAATTTGATTAAATACAATAAAAAACTATACTTTTTTTATAAAAATAATTTTTTTGAAAATCTATATTTACAAGAATTAATTTTGTCAAGTAGTTACATAACCACATATCTGGTAATGATTTTCTACACTTGGAATTTATATTTTAAATTTCAAGGGTTTAGATAGGCCGTTAAAGAGGAGACGTTCCTTTTTTGACCGCTCGTTCTGCGGTAGGAATTTCCAAAGATCCCATACCACGCGACAAGGAAGCTATATGAAAGGCGAGGCTTTTCCCATTTTGCCCCTTGCGATATAAATTTACAAAAATCCCGTCCTAGCTACGATTTAGAAGGAACCCAGATACCAAATTCAATTTGAAACCTCTCTGTAGGAATTTCCAGTATTATATCTCTCAAGATAGAACTAGCCACATACACTAACAAAGCTTTGTTGAAATCGATTGGACAGTTTCGGAGATTACCGTGAACGAACATCGTGAGAATTGATTTGTATATATTATTGCGTGTTTTTCCATATTATGGAAATATTGACGAGTTTTTGGTATTTTCTTTATATATTAATCTTATCTTAGTTTTTTTTTTTTTGAAAATAGAATATATTTTTGATTTGATTGACACGGTGCAAAAATATAATTTAAATAACATACATTTAAATTTAAATTTAACGGTTCTTTGTAATTCAAAAATCTGTGGTTATCATACACAGAGTTGAATAGAATCAGCTGAGATATCTTAAGAATTAAGGTTCAAAGCAAAGAAGAGTAATAATAACAAAGGATAAAAATAGCATTGTTAAATTTCGTTGGTGTTAGTCTAAGTTGAGTTGTTGATAACAAATTCGATTTGCTTTCAACGGTCACATAAATAGACGATTATCAAATATTAACCCACTCAAAGCGAAAGACACTGATGATGGCTTTGTAGAGAAAGCCTAAAACGCGTATTCTGTCTTGCTGGTCTTATCAAATTCTTTAAAAATTTTTATTCTTTGTAATTTACTTGTAAAAATTGTATCATCTTTCTTTGAGTTGAAAATAATTTAAACAGAAAGTGATATTAATTTATGATCTAGAGTCAATCTAAAGAACATTCATTTTTTTTTTTTTTTTTCAATAAAAGCGGTATATTTTTTAAAATCGGCCTGTGTACATTTGCTGAAATAGTTCAAATATTGTATGTCACAAACTTGTTTGGCTCCAGAAGTACTAAAGAATGTGGCATCAACTTAAATACAAAATTTAATTTTTATAATGACATTATTGATGGAAGTAATGGAAATTTCATGAAATTTAATGGCTTATCTCTTCATTTTAACTGCTTTGCTAACTAATATTTTGAGCTTTTTCAAGACCTTAAAACATTGCTTTTAGAGCTTTTTTTTGTGCTGACGTAGTTATAAGACTATTTTGAAGACTGAAATTTATAACTGTCCATACAAAACAACAACAAAATTCTAAAAGTTATAATTTTGTTTGTCAATGTTATATTATTCATGACTTTTGACTTTTCAAAAAGTGTGAAACAAAAAAATTCACTTCTTCTAGATTTGGGAATAAAAAGCAACGTTGGTTACCGAAACGAATAACGGTAAGGATAACGGTAACGGTATCGAATTTCGTTTGTTTCGGTAACGGTAAAGTTAACGGTATTTAAGATTGATTTGGTAACGGTATACCGTTATCGAAACAGCAATACCGGTACGTACCGGTATTAAAAATGACGTTAAAAACATATAAAAACATAGCATATTCTTGCTTTTAAGTCTTAAAAATACAGATTTTAACCTATTAAATTCAATGCTGGTAGTTTTAGTGATTAAAATTATTTTCTATAAATTTTGCTGCAAAAATAACTCAAGACTATAAAATAAAAAAGTTAAAAAATTGTCATTTTTTATATAAATAAATAAATACCGATAAAATACCGGTAACTGCCCATAAAAATAACGGTATCGGTAACGATAACGGTATTGGGAAATTTTTTAGAGGTATCGGTAACGGTATTCAATTTGAAACGGTGTTTTAGCGATAACGGTATTTTAACGATAACGGTAACCAACCTTGATAAAAAGTGTTCCTGTACGAGTATTTCAGTGCAAAAAGAATGAACACTATTTATGTTTCTACTACGTTTTGACTGGGATATTTAACGGCATCTGTTAAATAATAATAACAAAAAAAAAAGCAAAAACATAAGAAGCAAAAAACTGAGAAAAAGCAATTATAAAGTAAATTATATAAAATTTTTAATAAAAAAAGTAAAATTTAACTAAAAAATTAATAGAATATACAAACAGCATTAGCTAGTGCCGAAATATTACTAAAATATTGTGTAAAGATGTGTATAGTTCAATTGAACGAATTGCCCAATTGAGCGATATGATCTAGTTAACCAATATTAGTTCTTTCCATTGAATCATTCATTTAGTTCTATTTATTTATATATCCATAAAAAGGCATATATTTTCTACTAAACCCACCCTAGTAAAAATGATTTTTATATATTCATATATGATTTTTATACAATCATTTATGATTTTATACAATTATAACTTGTCGAGTATTGTGAAATATATATTTTTATATGATTACATCAAAAGATATTTAATTATATAAAATTATATTAACCACATCCACCATTTTTCGGATCAAATAATATATTTTTTATATAATTATATTAACCCATATATGATTTGATCCGGAAAATGGTGGATCTGGTTAATATAATTTTATATAATTATATATCTTTTGATATAATCATATAAAAATATATGTTTCACAATACTCGACAAGTTATAATTGTATAAAATCATAAATGATTATACAAAAATCATATCTGATTATATAAAAATCATTTTTACTAGGGCATTTAAAAATTTTTATGTTTATTAAAGTTGTAGTTTTTTCGTAGCCAAATTAAAAGATAAGCCTAATTCAACTAAAATATTCTCACTCCGTTCTAAATAGTGAGTAATTTTGACACATGAAATAATAAAAGTTTCGATAAATATGCTTACAATAATATTTCTTCTCACATTTTTCCAACAATGGTGGGAAAAGTCTTAGGTGAGGGAAAGCTTTCACAAAAAAGTTGTAGAAAGGATCGTGTAAGGACTTTCATACCAATTCACATCGCTTTTTGTTTGTTGAAAGGCAAAGGAATTACCTACAGGTTTCAATTTTTTTTTTCACAAGGGGATTATAGTCACAACTAAGACCCACAGTCTTCTGAAGGACATACACATTACGATTTTTTAAATCAGATTATAATTACTAATTGTGCATTTATTATGTGGATAAAGCGAATTTTAGCAAATTAATTACATTTTCCAACATTTTGTGTGGTTGAAAATTTTTGGAGTTATTTTAGATTTATTTGGGTATAATCAGGAAAAGTTTCTGGCAAGCCTGTATACAAGTAAACTTATTTGTATAAAATATGCTTTTGTTTGTGTGTATGTATTGTACAAACACATTTAAAGCGGTAAAGCGCAACGAACCAAAGAAAATGTGAAATAATAACAAGAAAAAATAAAAGAAAAACAATAACAAAAATGTATTAACGTTTCTATCTTCGGGTATTTATGGTTTTTGTATACCATATAATAGATGAATGGCAGACTCCATTTTTGTGAGTTTGTGTGTTTGTTTATAATTATGAGTATGTGAGTGCTAAGGAAATATGTCAACATTGAATATGCATAAAAGTTAATGAAGTGTAGGTGAATTATTACACATTTACTAATAACAGAGCTTTGAAGAATTAATTCCTTAATTCAATTTTTTAATTCTGAATTAAAAATTCGATGAATTAATTCACTAAGTACCATATATTGAATGGAATTAATTCATATTTGCTTTCGTTCGATTTATTTTGTTCCGAATTAATTCAATTGCAATAGTTCTTTTTATTAAATCAAATGAATTAATTCACTGGTGAACACGTTCAATTTTATAAATCGAACGGAAAAAAAGTGAATTAATTCCTTACTGAATTAATTCACTACTGAATTCGTTCAATTTCATTTTCGTTCAGTGAATTAAAAAAAATAAAATTACGTTCAGTGAATTAAGAAAAAATAGAATTACGTTCAGTGAATTAAAAAAAAAATAATAAATTCACTGAATTAAAAAATATAACTATATAACTGGTTTGAAAAATTAATAGTTATATTTTTTTTCCAAATTTATCTATAAAAGTAAAGAAGGCTTTATATTTGAATCATGTAGGTTGATAAACAGCATCCGGTTTCTAATTTGTTTATTTTTACTAGCACACGCTGCAAAATTGCTTATTTAAAAATTGTATTTGTACGTTATTGTTTTCTTCTACTGAACGGCAGAAAACAAGTTTGAATTCAGTGAACTTATTTTATTTTTTTTCAATTCAGTGAACTTATTTTATTTTTTTTCAATTCAGTGAACTTATTATTTTTTTTTAATTCACTGAACGTAATTTTATTTTTTTTAATTCACTGAACGAAAATGAAATTGAACGAATTCAGTAGTAAATTAATTCAGTAAGGAATTAATTCACTTTTTTTCCGTTCGATTTATAAAATTGAACGCGTTCACCGGTGAATTAATTCATTTGATTTAATAAAAAGAACTATTGCAATTGAATTAATTCTTTGAATTTGTTGTTTGATGAACGCGTTCATTTGAACGAATTCAGTGAATTACTTAAGAAAAGGAATTCATTCAATTCTAGAGAAAATTGAATTCGATTGGTAGTGAATTCATTCAAAAAGGAATTAATTCTTCAAAGCTCTGACTATTAATATTACTTCTAATCGCATAATTGTTTTCAAAGACAATTAATGGGTATTTCTTAAGGTTAACTAGTATAATCAGATGGTGAAAAATAATATGATTTAATTCGTAATTTCCAGAGCCTGCGGTTAATTCAGGGATTCCCAGGAAAGGGTACTTAGGGATTCCCGGGAAACCGTCTTCCCCTTTGTCATTTGCCATGAATCCCGGGATACTTTATTATCAAGCTGTTTTTTACCGCTATTTCCATATTTTTGTACTGAATAAATTTACATAGAAAAAAAGTAGGCACCAACAATTGAAGTTGTAAATACAAAAGCAGTTTTTTTTTTAATTTAAATTTTATGTCCAACAATTTATTTTTAATGTTTGTAAATTTTTGTTTTTCTTATAAAAATTTTTTAAAAATAAAAATTCAAAGTTACAAAAAATAAACAATTTTTTTTTGGATTACAAATTCAACTTAATTTTACATACAAATATAGTTTTACTTGAATTGAAGAAAATCGGTTTTTTATTGCTAAGAGAAAGTACCATAACTTGGTCAATTTTCAACCAGTTTTAACAAATGAAGGCTCATTTTATCCAGAAAAATACTAACTTAAAAAATATTGTTGTCTTAAAAGAACATTCTACAGGGGTAGAGGATGAAAAAGTTTAAAAAAATGAAAATTTTTATTATAGTTAAAAAATCTCTACGTATTTATATTAACTGTATTAATAATATAAAGAAAATATACATATATACATTTGGAAAAACAAGAAAATCAGTTGACGAGTGAATATTCAGTATATCATAGTGTTATCATTATATTTTCATTAACATTGCTCTAATGTAAGCATCCATGCTTTATCCCTAGTACTTTCTAAAAACTAATTGTAACGAAATTTTATTTTTAGTTCCTTATTTTTTTTGTAATGCAATGAAAACGACAAAAAACCCATTACCTTACTAGTAGTCAAGTATATTTAATTTTTTCTGTAGTCATGCCTTTATTGGGAAAGTTTTTAATTTTCATGTTAAAAAATGTAATGGAAGTGACTTATGGGGAATTTCATAGCTTCAGGCCTTAAAATTTATTTCAGAAATTCAAATAAAATAAAAAAAAATTTTGTATTTTAACCCTTAAATACATGTATGAAGAAAAAAATATTTTTTGCCTAAAATATTAAAAAAAAGTAATAAACAAAAGGTTATTGATTTTTATGGTAGCGGTAACAAACATTTATTTTTACCGGCAAAACTGTTGAGTATATAGAAAAACGTTATATGAACAGATTAAAGGAATTGTAATTTTTAATTTTTTTAAAATTGTTTGAGCAAAATCGGACTAGTGGTTCTCGAGTTATGTCAAAAAAAAGATATATCTCGATTCCTAGGGGTGACCCAGCGAAACGCCGGGACACGTATAACTTGTTTTTGACCGATATAACATTTCCCGTTGGTTTCATCGCATCGGGAAAGAACCAATACCGTTGTAAATTTAACAAATTTTCGGTAGAAAACTGTGCTTGTGCGTGAAATTTTTATATGTTGTTGTATTTGTTTTAGTTAATCTTTGCACTGTGTTATTTTAAATGTAGAGAAAAGGTAATACTTAACTTTTTTTGCAGGGAATTTTTATGAAACAAAAATCGAACAATAAAGATTTTTATTTTAAATTTCAACTTCATTTAGCCGTATTCTATTCAATTTATTATGTTTACACTTTTTAATGGTGCGCAGTTTATATACTATAGAATAAGTAGTGATTGTATATTTTTGTTTAAATTCTATTAAAAAAATACGATTTCAAATAAAATACTTTTAATATTGCTTGCATCTTACAGTTTTTTTCTATATGTTTTTATTTCAAATATCTTCACAACGAAACAAAAAATTAAAGTGCCATACAGTTATGCATGAATGCAATTCTATTTGCAAATTTTTTCTATTTCTTTTTAAAAGATATTCTTGAAAAATAAATGAAAAACAAGCATAATTCGTAGGTATATGCATCGAGACATTTCTTTTAAACAGGATTATGTCGTTGTTTTTTGTATATTTTTATTTTTCTTTAAAAGAAAAAAAAAAGATAAAAAGAATGATTGGAAATTTAAAGCTAAAAACGAATATGCAGTGAAATCTGGCAACAATAGACAGTGGCGAATGCAGATGATATGTATGTTCCGTATATGCTGTTGTCTTTAGTACCGCAAAAACTTTTTGATACGAAAACCCTAACCCAGCAAACAAAGAACTGCCAAAGCAGTACAAAAAGCATTATAATTAATGATCTATATTTACCACTTTTTTAACAGAAACACTAATAATTTTAATATTCAGTTGTCATAGGAGAGGAGGAGCTACTTAAACATTTTTTCAGTACTTTTTGAACAAGTCCCAAGGAAATCCTTTTTTATCAATTGAAAGTTTAAAACAAGTTTTCGTAAAGAAAAAAGATATTTTGTTGAATTAAAGGAATTAAATGTGCTAAAATCTCAAAAATTATTTAAAAAATTGTGAAAAGTAATCTATTGTAGGCATATCCCTATCCGGATGTCAAATTTTTTTATTATTCTTAACAATTGCAAGATATTGCGAGATATTGTGTCTTATTCTTTTCAATAGAAAAAAGTGCAAAATGTGCACTGCAATTCAGTAATTTTTTCAAAAATGCATAAATGCAATTATTAATAATTTTAATCTTACATATTTTTAAAAATTAAAAAAAAATTTGAATTAAAAGAAATTAATTATAAATATTAAAAACATCTGTCCGCGATCATCTGTCTGGAAACTTAAAATATAACCATATTTTAAATAGCGATTTTAGTATTTAATAATGAGTTGATTTTGTTAGCAAATAATAATAAATTATTGTTTGGGCAAATATAAACGTGGATATTTAAAAAGCCTTTAGAAAGAATCTTAGAAATTCCCGATAATAAAAGTTTGAAAATACTCAATTGAAGACAAAAATTATTTGTTAATGGCAGCGACCGCGTAAGAGAGGGTTCGCTAGTAAAGGAAGGTACCCACTATAGGCATTGTCCATTATAAAGAGGTTTTAATGCAGTTGTTAACAAATAATCACGCATAGAAGCACACAAACTGCGCAATATATGATTCCTAAGTAGTAAACAAATATTTTAAAAGTAGTCATTAAATTATTTTATAATATTTTTCACATTAACAAGAAAAAAGCAAATCCTTCAAATATAGTAAGTTGTATGTCTTTTATATTAGATACGGCATTAGGATACATATCGAGACACTATATTCAAAACTCTATATCTGCAATTTTGGCCAAAATCAGTTTTTGATGGCAAACTCACTGTTGATATTATATCCATCTATGATATTAATTTGGAAGCGAAATACCCATTCTTTGCCACTTTTTTGAACATTTTACATTTTCCCATATCTACAAACAAATTTATTTTTAAATACAAAAGTCTATATCTGCATATAAATTTTAATTATTTGAATTCTATAAGGTATACATAAAAGTTTTTTGAGAATATCTTTTTTCGGAATTTTTTTTTTTTGCAACTAACCACTAAACTTTATTTTAGGAGATGTGCATTATAGTCCCTAGATTATAAACTAAAAAAAACCGCACTTAAAAAATTGCAACATAATATCGGAACGCTAAAAAAGCTTTTATGGTATAAAAAAATAATTTAAAAGCTCAATCAGCGATTAACATTCGGCAAACGAATATAATGATGCAATTTTCCTTTTGCTAAATATTTTCGCGATTTCTTTTTTGCAAACTAAGAACCAAACTTTGGTGTGGAAATTGGTATCATATTGCCAAGATTAAAGATTTAAAAAAACCACTCTTAAAAATTGCAAAATAATCGCGGAAAAGGGCGAAAAAGGCTTTATGGTGCAAAAAATGAATTAAAAAAATTAATTAGCGATTTACATTCTGCAAACAAATATATTGATACAAAAATTTTGCTTTTTGCAAATTTTATTTTTCGCAATTTTTTCTTTTTTGCAACTAACCACCAAACTTTGTTTTATGAAATGTGTATTATAGTCCCTAGATTATAAATTTAAAAAACCGCACTCGAAAATTTGCAAAATAATAGCGGAACGCGAAAAAAGTCTTTATGATACAAAAATTGTATTAAAAATCTTAATCAGCGATATACATTCTGTAAAGAAATATATTAATGCAAAAATTTCCTTTTTGTGTTTTTTTTTCGTGATTTTCTTTTGCAATCCCCAAATTATAAATTTTAAGAAATCGCACTTAAAAAATTGCTAAATAACGGCGGAATTCAAAAAAGCGTAGAAAATGACTTAGAAGAGCTAATCAACTATTGACATTCTGCAAACGAATTTATTGGTGTAAAATTATCCTTTTCGCAAAATTTTTTTCGGATTTTTTTTTTTGCAAACTAACCACCAAACTTTGGACATGATATGAGTGTAATAGTCTTGGATTATGGATTAAAATACACCGCATTGAAAAAAATTCCAAATAATGGCGGATTTTGAATAAAAGGATTTATGCCGCAGAAAATGAATTAAGAAACTTAATCAGCGATTAACATTTTGCAAACAAATATAATAATGAAAACTTTTTCGTTTTTGTAAAATATTTTTTCGCAATTTTTTTCCAAACTAGCCATTAGCTTTTGGAAAAGATATGGATATAATAGTTCTTGGATTATTAATTTCAATAAAACGAGACTTTTCCATCCCTGATTAAGAATTCTGTGTTCGTTGATGTTTGGAGGCACATAATATTGTTTTCCACAAAAAGTATAGAGATATTTACATGGTAATTTGTTCCTAATAATGCATATTTTTTATATTTATCAAAACTACCTATCTGCTAGTATTATCATAAAATTATATAAAAATTTTATTTCAGAACCCTATATCTGCATTAGCGACATAAATAACGCAAATAATTTCAAAATAAGTATATATAGGAATAAGTTGCCATTTTTAAATAATATTCTAGAAGACAGATTGATTCAAAAAAATCTTATAAGGAAGTGAATTAGTTTTATTGCTCCCCTGAACAATTGTATTTTCGCAGATATAGAGTATTGAATCTATGGTATCGATATTATCACATTATATTTAAATTTAACCAGAAATAAATTTGATTGCGACAAGCAAATAATGCGTTTGCTACAATGAAAACACCCAATTGGAAATAAATTCGGTTGTCCCCATAAATGTTTTCCCTTTATGGTCTTATTTACTATTCGTTTGAACTTCTAACAGATAAGAATGCATCTGCAACTATCATAATATTGTCTTCAAATGCATCAAATGCGAATTTTATAATCATAAGTGAAGCTATTCTGATATAAAATAAAATTCATATATTTAGTTAAAATTCGCTAAGAAATTTTTCATTTTCCGTGCCCGGTTTGGAAGCATAAAAATGTTAAAATTAAAGATTCGTACAATTTCAAAGAATAGTTATTTTAAGACGAACACAAATTTCAATATCTATGTAACTTCATAAAAAACTTTCTACAATGAACCCAAGGCCAGACTGAACCTTTAACTTTTATAACAACTTCTTAATTTAGTCCAAGGATACACAGGATTTTATCAGGAAACCTTTAAAAGAAATTGTCTTAAATTGAAAAGTATAATTACTTAATAATAAGTAAGGAGTTACCTTGATGACTTTTGTAATAGAAAAGTAAGATTTGACCTATCTTGATTTTTTCTTACAAAACTCATTACCAGGTATTACTAAAACTTCAAGATTAGCTATTGTAAAATTCTTTTATAATACTATGAAAATAATAAATGAAATAGGTTTTTTTATTTTTTTATAAAATTATTTTAATAAACGAATGTTATTTTACTTTTGATTTCAAAGGAAAACAAAATTATTACAATTATATTATAACTCAAAATTAATTGAACCATTTTAACACAATTTTGTATTTAAAAATAATTTATTGCACCAAATCAATAGCTATAAATAACATTGAAAAGCGAAGCACAAAAATGCTCAATTTCCTGTAAGTGTTAGAAATTCGATTGGTGTTTGTGTGGTTTTAAGTTTTATAGTTTTCCATAGTTAAAGTTTTCCCTCGAACATACAATTTTCAAAATAATACCCATGTTAGGGTGTCCCGAATTATTACTAAAGAGCCGATTGTTGGAAAACAACATTTTTTTTCAAGTTGGTAAGTTTGATGTTTTCTTTGTTCAATTTTTTCGAACTTTTTGACAAAATGGGGCTCAAATATAGGAAAATGCTAAACGTGTTATGAGAAAAATACGTACACAATTTAAGAGGCGCAGATATTGACTATCATTGAAAAAAAATAAATTAAGTGCATATGAATTATTTTCGTTATTTCTCTTATAATCTTATAAGTTACTTATAATTACACTCAGAAAATAAAGTTAGTAAATTAAATTTGTAAATTGTTTTCAATTTCACATAACTATATTTATACTCATTATTAGTAAAAAATACAATATATACCAAAGGTGGGCACGGATTTGTCCGCGAGGGCTATATTGTGGTTTTTGATAAATTATAAAGGGCGGCAGGCACCATACAATAAAAAAAAGAATACAAATCTTTAAGTAAAATTATAGCGGAAGGAACTAGTGTTTTTTTTTTTGTAAAACAAAGCGGTTTTCAAATTTATCTATTCCAAAATACTTTTTTATAGTTTTCGCATTGCTCCGCGGTGTCGCAGGATCGGTCAACGAAAATTAGAAAACTTAACAAGTTATAAGAGACTGAATGATATACCGCCAACAAAAACATGTATACAAATTCATAGCCTCCTGGATTCGAATTTTTATTTAACAATTTCGTTGCGCAGAGCAAAAAAAAAATCCGACCTTTAAAGGGACACTATGCACTAAATGGTTAATTAAGACAATAATTACAAACTTAAAGATTTAGACGCGGACATTTTTATGCGGGGCAGTATTAAGAATAAGCACGAATTTTAATAAACCTTTAGTTGGGTAATAAATTTTCAAAAATTCTGACTAAAGTAAAATTTAAGTTTTAACTCATGCTTCGTTCTTATTTTAAAACTCGCCAACTCAACAAAAAAGTCTGTATTGGCTACTGAACATTTTGAGTTATTACTGAAAATTTAACTAAAGGGTTTTTCAACAGCGACGCTACAAAAGTAGAAAGACAGGGACAGCCAACGACGACATATTTCTTGCCGCTCTTTTGACATTTCTCTTCAGTAAGGTTTGCCATTTCATGATGGAAAGATATACGAGCCAACAACGAGTCGAAATTATTAAAATTTACTTCCGACATTCGGAGTCAGTGGCCTCAACGTTAAGAGCGCTACGTCCAATTTATGGTCGTCATAATGAATGGCTTCGTCAATAAACAAAATATGCGTTATTGGTCAGACAGCAATCCACACGTACTCCATGAGTCATCTTTGCATCCCGAAAAAATTACGGTTTGGTGCGGTTTATGGGCCGGCGGCGTCATTGGGCCGTACTTCTTCCATGATGATCAAGACCGGCACGTTACTGTGAATGGGAATCGCTACTGTTCAATGATAACCGAATATTTTTGGCCCCAATTGGATGATATGGACTTGGAGGACATGTGGTTCCAACAGGACGACGCCACACAGCGAATGTCACAATCAATTTATTGCAAACCAAGTTTGGAGAACGTTTTATCTCACGAAATGGTCCAGTCGATTGGCCGCCTCGGTCTTGCGATTTGACACCGTTGGACTATTTCCTGTGGGGCTACGTCAAATCTATGGTTTATGCCAACAAGCCAGCGACGATTGATGAACTTCGTCCGAATATCGGCCGATTTATGCTTGAAAACCGTCGAAAATTGGGTTCAGCGTCTGGACTTCTGCAAGCGTGCCCGTGGTGGCCATGCAAAAGAAATCGATTTCCATACGTAATGGCATCGAACGTACTTTCACAGGAATAAAGAATTTCATTGATATCCAAAACCGTTTTTTTTTTATTTAAAAAAACTTTTGTAGCGCTCTTATTGAAGAACCCTTTATTTTGCATCCTTCGGTGTATTTTGCTAATTTTAGCAACTCAAGCCTACTGATTTGCATGTAATGAAATAAGTAGAAAAAATTATTAAGCGTTCCTAAATTTTAATAAAATTGTTGTAAACTGTAATTTAAAAATTATTTCCTAAATTCAGATACAAATTTTACTGAACATTAGTCGAACTGGAAGAATAAGCTCTGTCATATTTATAAAAAGCTTCATAAATGTGATGAAAAACAAAAATAAAACTTGACAAACGTGATAAAGTTTTTTATGCAAAATATCATGTTTTTGTATTTATGAAATGATAGTTTGTCATGTATTTCCGAATGTCGACATTTTTCATAAGAGAAGTTGAATTTATTTTATAAAGAATTATAGTTTCATAGTCAGAACTAAGATCGACGTTTGTCTTAAATACTTCTATAACAATTTTCTAACTAAAATAGCCATTAGGGTAAGGTAGATTGTTCCTTTAAATATCTTTTAAGTAAGTAATTTTCAAATCGATCTTAGTTCCGACTATAAAATTGGCCATAATTTTTATCTAAAAATTTTCGAAATAAAAAACTTAAAAAAATTGCGAAATAAAATATTAAAAAAAAAAGTTTTTTGATACAAAAAAACTAAAATTGAATTTCAACAAAGGCCGCACAAAAATCAGGAAAGGTCGGCATGGAGAAAAAAATCATATTTAATATTTAGTGGTACTCACTAAACCCCACTCTTTTACACAAGTTTGTACGAATTTTTAAATGAACGCACCTTGTATTAAATTATTTTTTTTTACAATCAAATTTTAAATAATTTTTTTTTACCAAATATTAAAAAAAAATGTATATTGATATTTCTCAATTGATTCTAAAAGAACTTTTATATTATCAAATAAATGAAACTCAAATAAATTTCTCATTTGACAATTTAAATACCAAAACATAAAATATGAAATTAGGTGCATACGTTTTTCAGGGCTTGTAGACTACATTTGACATTTATTGTGTATAAATACAAAGGTTTACCCTATATAACAAGAAGATAAGATATTAAATGAATACCACTATTATTATTATAGTAAATTGCTTTATTATTTCTATAGTAATCAGTAACAGTTCTTTTTATCTACAATTGAAGCTTTTCCTTACAGTGATATCGAATAAAATTTCTTGCTAATTCTAATAAATAAATTTAAAATTACAGTTTACAAAAATTTACCAGCGGTTGCTAATTTTTTCTACTAATTCCATTGTATTCTAAATCAGAAGATATACGATGCGTAAATTAAAAAAAAAATAAATAATACCTCATGCCCAAAATAGTTAAATTTCGTCTAATAACAGCAACAGTTTTTAACCATTACATTACTTTTTTTTGCTGGTATCCTTATCTTTCTCATAATCATTCGCTTAAAACATATCGTTTGAGTAAAAAGTTCGGGGCACCCTAATTCACATACTTAAATACATACTGTCACCGCAAATGTAAATGGCTTGAACGACATTTACTTTCTCTTATTAAAAATTTTCAAATTGTTTATATAGAAATGTATAAATTCATAAATTCTTTATAAAGTTATAGGAGGCTTATGAAACAAATATTTTTGTAAGCCTCCTATAACTTTATAAAGCATTTATGAACTTACACAAAATAATATAATTTTCATTGACTCAAGCTACATAACCATAAAAACTCCGTAGTCCGGTAGTCACAACGGAATTGTTCTGAGAGTGTAATATTTATAATGTCTACTGAATGACTTATCACTGCCAATTTGTTGTTGTTATTTTAAAAATATAGTATAGGGGCATGAAACTTTTCACAATATTTTTAACATTAACAAAGAAATCAATAAATAAAAAAACTTTCGAGCTCGAGGCCTTTTGTTTTAAATTATTCTTTATTTTGCCGATATTTCTTTATTAATAATTTCAAAGGTCGAATTAAAAATTTAGATTAAAATAATTAACAAAGAAACTTAAGTTTTCAGGAAAATATGCGATTGCATCGGAGATATTGGTAAAGCAATCTTTTGCCCACCCTATCATGACCATTAAATCAAAAAACCCTGGAAAATATATTTTAGTGATCCCAGCAAGCTACCTACATATGTACCAAAAGATCAAATCAAATTTCAAAATTTTGACACAAATCATTTTGATTTATTTACGTTATTAAAATTCATTTACCACGTGATAGAAAATTTAATCCAGGCATTAAATTAAATTTAGAAATACCAGATATGTTATTCTGAAAAAATTTACTTCCCTAGTAGAAATGATTTTTATATAATCATTTATGATTTTATACAATTATATATCGTCAAGTATTATGAAATATATATTTTTATATAACTATATCAAAATATATTTAATTATATAAAATTATATTAACCAGATCCACCATTTTGTGGATCAAATCATATATGGGTTAATAGTGTCATATATCTAAATATATTATTAGATCCAAAAAATTGGTGGATCTTGTTAATATAATTCTATAATACTAACTAAATATATTTTGGTATAATCATAAAAAATTATACTTGGTGTTACATATGACAATACTCAATAATATATAATTCCACAAAATCATAAATGATTATATAAAAAATATTTTTGCCCAGGTTAACAATTAATTGTATATTTTAAAGGGGGAAAAAATAACAAATTTAAATCAATAAAAACAAAGTTGGTTTTCTGTCGATAAAATAAGTTTATCTATTTTATCGACTGAAAACCAAAAATAAATAAACTTAAATGTGAAAATAAAATATAGTAAAGATAACTAACTTAATACAATCGGAGAGTTCGCGAGATTGGTAAAAAAAAAATAGCTAAAGGGCATCATTATTAAAGAGTAATTCATCGCGAAAATAAACTAATCGACCACAAAAAAAAAATCTAGATAGAATCCGAATTATAATGCATGTGGAGCTTCATCGGTTAATTTAATGGCCTCAATAAATTTGCTACTATCGTTTTTAACGTTATTACCCAGTGCAGAAACGGTAATGACATATCATTACTTTTTGGACTACCAGTAATGACACCCACTTACCTTCTGCATTATTTTAAAACATATAATAATGAGTTACTGATAATGACTTATTTTTATCATTATTTAAAAAAGAAAATAATTTTCTAGATTTTTTTGAAAATTTTTTGAAATCTATTTTTAGACTCAATATTTTTTAAACACTGGTAAGGATATATGTAACCACATATTTTTTGATTTTTTGTATGTTGGCGAGTAAGCTTACTTGTGTGCAGCAGGTCAATTATGTTTTTATCTATTAAATATTACATGTCGATATAGCTCAGATGGTAGAGCTATTGACTGGCAATCTGTAGACCCCGGTTCGATTCCCGCACCAGCAAATTTTATTTAAAAAAAAAATACAATAAAAAATATTTTTTTTTATATAATTTATTTTTTTTTGAAAATTTATTTTTAGACTCATTATTTTTGTCAGTACTGGTAAGCACATAGGTAACGATATATTTTTTGATTTTTCGTATGCTGGTGTGTAACCATAACTCATTATTTTTCGCGACATCGCCATATAAAGGTAATAAGAAATGTAATAACAAAAGTAACTAGTTACCATTACCAAGTATGTAGTTACATAACCACATATCTGGTAATGATTTTCTACACTGCGTAGGGTTAATTTATCAAATATCCTTTACCCGATTCATCTTAAATTTGGTATATATATAGAAAACTAGGGAATTTTATTTGTATACGGTTTTTGAAATTTTGTCGCATTGTTAGCGTAAAATTTACTTTAATTTTTAGACGGGTTTTTCCCCATGAGTTCAAAATCGGCTGTAACTGTGCAGCCAAGGCGGGTTAACCGATTTCAATCCAGTTTTTTTTCCTTCATACACACAGAAAACAAGTCAGTTAGAAATCGACCACAACTGCCTTTATTCAGTTTCCAAAATAAACTTTTTACCACAATGGCATAAAAGCAATTATATTAGTAAAACATTAGCTTTGGTGACTAACAATTTCAACCTTTACTAAAAGAAGGGTATTCCTACATACTATAAAAATGCGTTTTTCTGACCAATTCAAACAAAAAATAAAATTTTTAATTGCATTCGATAGTGCCAACTATTTCTAAATCTTAAAATTTTACACTCCCCAGCATATATCGGTTGTAAGAATCAAACTTATAGAAGTATAATTCACAAATGCCATACTAAATAATTTCTACAGAATGGTGGTTCCATGTATTGATTTAAAAAAATTATCTATTTATTGTGTAACAGATTTTTTGCCGAAAAACCCAAATTAAATAAAACATTAAAATTCATTCTAATAAATTTGGTCACAATAACAAAGAAAAAGCAAATACAACCGAAAGATATTTTCATTAAAGTGTTTAATTGTCAAAAATTTAAAATAACAAAAACAATTAAACAAAAAATTTTAAATTAAAGTATAAAAAAATCTAAAAATTCTTAAACAAATATGCAAAAAATTCAGTTCGAATTATAGAAACGTATAATTATTTCACATTGCTTATTCTTTCATAATCAGTGCAGTATATAAAACTAGTTTAACCAAAATCTACTTTGTACAATTAATAACTAATTGTTCGTTTTACTTTTTAGCACAACAGCTGTTGTCAACACAACAATTTATGGAAATTTTAAACTAAAGTTTCCCGACATGTCGCTTAACTAGGAACCGCTAATACTTAATCATTAAAAAATACGATCAGAATTTCGGTACTAAGCAGGTATTATGAATTTACCTGTTTGCTTGTTTTCCCATAAAACACTCTTCTGTTCCTTAAGACTTTTTCATTAAAAGTTTCTGTTCAGAATTGAACATGCATATTTTAATAATAAAATATTTTTGTTTTGCATTTTGATAGTTCTTAAGAAATCTTTAATCTTTAATCTTTACATTTTCATATTTACATTTCAAATTTTCCATCATAAGATATTAGTCTTTTCCCAAAAATCTGTACTTATGAGTATAGTAATAAAACAATAAATTTATGACAGCAGAATTTATGACCTCCTGTAAAGATAAGCATTTTACACAGTATTTTTGGTACGCTGAACACTTATCACAAAACTATCCGTGAGGTCAGTTGATAACACATGCGTACATACTGAATCGATAACACATGCGCTATGTACATAGCAAATAATAACCACATGCAGTGTTAGGTAAAATATAATTCCTCTTAGTTTTAAGTGATTTTTTGTAACTTAGTTTGTAGGAAATAATTATAAATAAATTTAGTGTTAAACTCAAACCGAATCGGTACAGACCGTGTTTTTTTATTATTTTCTGAATCATTGCGATTAGTACAAATCTGTATAAGTGGTCCTTCGAGGAAAAGAAGCAGTGAAAATAAAAATATAACTACATACTGGAACTCAATATGGATAAATTATTGAGCAGTCAAACCCTGTTGTACCAGGAGATAATCAGTTTGATAAACTCAGACCCATTGTCGAAAGAAGTCGATGAGAAATGGGCTGGTTTTGACAAAAATAACGGCCTTCTGATGAAGTTTCCGGAATTGGCCAAACACCAGTATGTAACAGAAAATGTCTTTGCTGACCTCAAAAGCAGAATAAATGAGGCCAGGACAAAGAAACAGACAAAAGCCATGGAAGTGGGCTCAACTTCTCAAGCAGCAAACCCTTTATGCGACTTCAGCAATGAGTTAGATGTTTTCCTAAACTTAGAAGTGCTGCCAGCGTTGCATAATGGAGACACAATTTTCCTAAAAAAGATAATGAATCGATTGATTTCAAAGTCTGAAAAATTAACGTCAATTGTTGACCTTGCAGACAGCTCATTAAAATCCACTGGTTTTTATGAGGAAATAAAGAATAAGATAGCCGACGCTAAAGTCGATGTTGAAGAAAAAATTACAAAAAATTCTTCAGAAACAAAAGAGGAAGATTATCCATTACCCAAGATGGAAATCCCAAAATTTAATGGGGAGCAAAACAATTGGATAGTTTTCAGCGAGCTGTTTAAGGAAATCGTGCATAACAGAAAGGAATTAAGTATTGCAAGAAAATTTCAATACTTGAAGATGTCACTTGGAGGCGAAGCACTTAAAGCTGTGCATCATCTTATGGACGGCTCCTCAGAAAATTACAACTATGCATGGGGGTTGCTACAGAACAGATACGAGAACAACCGCAAAACATTCGCGGAAAATATTGAGTGTCTCCTTGCGCTTCCAAAGTTAATAGAAGAAGAAAAAGAGTTAAAACACTTCATCAATACAGTAAACGAAAGTGTTCACATAATCAAAAAGAAAGGTGATTGCGGTGAAGGGGCTGACGCTATTATAGCGCAGCTGATTATGAGAAAATTTGAAAGGTCAACAATGCACCAGTATGATCAGCTGGTGACAGATCCCAAAGAAGTCCAACAGTTATATTCAGTTATGGATTTTCTTGAACGTCTGTATGCAACAGTTTGTGCAACATCATCATCCTCAAAGCTGTCATCATCGACACCATCATCATCTTTTGTATCTGCAAAATCAAACGAAAAGTTCAAATGCAGCTATTGTAAATTTATGGGGCATGGGTTATTGGCATGCAGGAAATTTAAGGCTCTAGAAATTGCAAAAAAAATAGAGTTCGTCAAAAGCAATAAAGTTTGCAACAGATGTTTGTTGCACGACAGCGGCAAAAGTTGTTCCAAAGAGTGGGTGTGTGGAATTTGCAAAAAACCTCACCACACACTCATTCACATGGAAACTAAAAATATTTCGGCAAATATGACTCATAATGCAGCACTGCAAAATAGTGCTTTGTTTGCAACAGCAATGGTCAGAATAAAGAATCGCGAAGGTCATGCAGTAGATCTCAGAGCCATGATAGATTGTGCATCAGAACAGACGGTAATATCAGAAGAAACGGCTCAGCTATTAAGATTACCACGCATCCGAGAAACAACTGAGCTTGGAAGCATGACAACGAGAATGACAGATGAGTCTACAACCAGAATGGATATTGAGATCCTTTCAACGTTACACAAAAATTTTAAAGCTGAAGTAGAAGTGTTGGTGGTTCCGAATTTGTATAAGACTCTGCCAAAGGAACCTATTGTCAACATGAGGAAAGGTTGGGGAAATATCCAGTTAGCTGATCCTAATTTTGATAAACCTGGTCGAGTCGATTTAGTAATTGGCTTGGATTTGTATCCACAAATTATAACTAATGGCGTGAAGAAAAATAACAACATGCTTGCACAAAACACTGAGCTTGGATGGATCATCTGTGGTGGTACGTACAAAACAACAAAATCCGTGTTATCTGCTGTTACTACAATAAATGTGTCGGATCTAAATAAATTCTGGGAATTTGACGAGCCTGACAACGAAAATGTTTCTGAGTCCAATGCGTGTGAGGAGCATTTTGCAAAAACAGCGAAGGTTGAAAAAGATTGCAGGTATGTTGTTGAAATTCCTTTTAAAGAAGATAATACGCTTGGTTCTTCCAAGAAACAGGCTATGGCTCGTTTGCTCAGTTTGGAAAGGCAATTCGAAAGAAAGCCTCAGCTAAAAGACGATTATATTCACTTTATATTATAGTTTGATGAAACTTGAAAGACTTTACTCCAGCCTCCCAGATTCCTCCAAAGTGAGGAGCTGCCGGGGGAATAAAATGCCACCTTACGCCATCAGCCTCTAAAGTTGGCGCCAGTTTACTATTAATTTTTAATGCCTTTGTTAAGTCATCATTAAGTATTTTCGTTGCGCCAACGAAATTTGTTCCGTTATCGGAATATATGTTGGAGCTTTTACCTCTTCTGGCAAAGAACCGCTTTAATGCTGCCATAAATGCTTCGGATGTTAAGTCGCTGACTAGCTCTAAATGAATGCATCTTGTAGCCATGCACACAAAAACTGCCACGTACCCTTTGTATGTTTTTCTTCCTCTTCCCTTGGAGCATTTAATGTTGATTGGCCCAGCATAATCGACACCAGTGTTTTCAAATGGATATATAGCTGACACTCGAGAATCGGGAAGGTTTCCCATGATTTGTGTGACAGCTTCTTGGCGGTATCTTATGCAAGTTACACATTTTCTGACATACGATTTTAACATGTTCCGTAAGCCGATGATCCAATATGAGCGCCTGATATTCACCTTCATCAAAGTTATACCACCATGAAGCGTAGCTTTGTGGGTTTGACTCACGACGAGATAAGCAAGATGGGAATTCTTTAATATAATTGGATGTTTCACACTATATATTAAAGAAGAATTTTGCAGCCTGCCACCAACTCTTAATATGCCATCCTTATCCAAAAATGGGTTAAGAGACAAAATCTTATTTTTAATATCAAGACCTTTGCCATTTTTTAAATTATTGATTTCACTTCCGAAATCTTTGGCTTGTTGATTTTTTATTATTAATTGCTTAGCTTGGTTTAGCTCATCTGATGTAAGGTAACTTGGCAAATTCGAGTTTTTATTCTTCAGTTTGGATATAAACCTCAGAGTATAAGCTAACACACGTTCTAGTTTATTAAATGATGAATACTTTTCAGCCAGCTCATTAATTATGTTGGTATTTACAAATGTGGTTGCTATGATCAAACTTTCTTTGGGCACGTTTACCACTGGCCATTCTGCTGCTTCTAATGACAACCATGATGGACCATTCCACCATAAGCTATTGTTGATAAATTTGTTGACACCAATACCTCTAGATGCTGCGTCGGCTGGATTATCCTCTGATTTAACATATCGCCATGCGATATTAGGATGTTTTTGGATGTCTGCTACTCTCGTACGAACGAATTTTCCTTTGCTCTTATTGTTGTTAATCCAAGCAAGCGTGATCTGTGAGTCGCACCATCCAAATATGGAACCACGCCAATTCAGGATTGTAACTACTTTAGCGAGCAGTTTAGCCAATAAATGAGCACCGCAGAGCTCTAATTTAGGAATCGTTTTCCTGTTCTTGATAGGATTCACTTTTGTTTTTGATGTGAGTAATGTCACCTTGTCGCCAACTTTAATATATACTGCTGCAGCATAAGCACTGTCCGAAGCGTCAGAAAATCCATGCAATTGGGCCCTGTCGTTTGTTGTTATATGAACCCATTTCGGAATTTTAAACGTCTCCAACTGTTGTAAACTAAGAATATACTGCTGCCACTCGTCCTTGAATTCTTCTGACAACGGAACGTCCCAACTGAGACTTGATGACCATAATTTTTGAATAAACAGCTTGCCTGTCACTATTACTGTTGACAACCACCCTAATGGATCAAATATTCTGGCTAATGTCGCCAGAACTTTTCTTTTGGTGAATTCTTTTTGTCCAATATTAATCTTGAAGAAAAATGTGTCTCTTATCGGGTCCCAATGAAGACCTAGAGTTTTCACCGTTTCGTTTTCTTCTATTTGTATAATCATATCCTTCTCGATGCTGTCGATGTTGTTGATGATTTGATTGCTGTTTGAAACCCATTTACGCAAACTGAAACCATATTTTTTCAGTTCTTTAGAAACTTCAGTTTGGATTATTCGGCACTCGTCTATACTATCGGCTCCAGTCAGCAAGTCATCCATGTAGAAGTCATCTTTGATAATGGAGGACACCTCACTATTCGTAGTTTTTGCTCGCTCAGCAATATCTGATAATACTTTGGTTGCCAAAAATGGTGCAGCTGCTGTGCCGTACGTTACTGTGGTTAGCTTGTACTGTTGAATTCTCTGCAGTCTCTCCAAAGTATTTGTTGATATTTTTGTTGATCTTTGGCAACTTGAATATAAAGACTTGATGAAACTATAGACTTTTTCTAGTATCTATAAACAATAGGTTCTGGGGCCTTACTTATAGAAAAACCATCAGATCCTGAAGACTCTTCCTGTGATTTTGTAGAAAATCCATTAGATTTTAGGAATCGTTTCAAAGGAATTTTCCTATAGAGAAATTTTCAGATTCTAAGGACTTTTTTTATATGAAAGAGTTTTCAGATTCTGATGTTCTTCGTGGGGAAGAGCTTTTATTAACCAAAATGGTCCTCAGAATCCGACAGTATTTTCATAAGATAGTCATTATAATCTGATAATTTTTCTATGGAAAATGTTAGGAGAGTATAATGTTTTTTTCAGAATTGAACATTTTTGTTTAGGAACTGTTGGCGGAATCTGAACTTTTTCTCATAAAAAATATTCTCAGAATATGAGGGTTTTGCTATAGAAAGAAGTCCTCAGAACATAAAGGTGTTTTGGAAAAAAGTTCTCAGAATTTAAGGGGGTTGCTATACGAGAAAGTTCTCAAAATCTATAGAAAAATGGCTTCAAAATCTTTTTTATAGGAAAAAGTGCTTAGAATCTGAGAAGTTTTTGTAGGAAAATTCTTTGGAATATGATCAAGGAATTTAAAGGTTTTCCTGCGTTTTTATAGGAAAAAGTGCTTAGAATCTGAGAAGTTTTTTGTAGGAAAATTCTTTGGAATATGATAAAGGAATTTAAAGGTTTTCCTGCGTTTTTATAGGAAAAAGTGCTTAGAATCTGAGAAGTTTTTTGTAGGAAAATTCTTTGGAATATGATAAAGGAATTTAAAGGTTTTCCTGAGTTTTTATAGGAAAAAGTGCTTAGAATCTGAGAAGTTTTTTGTAGGAAAATTCTTTGGAATATGATAAAGGAATTTAAAGGTTTTCCTGCGTTTTTATAGGAAAAAGTGCTTAGAATCTGAGAAGTTTTTTGTAGGAAAATTCTTTGGAATATGATAAAGGAATTTAAAGGTTTTCCTGCGTCAAAAACTCCTCATAATCTGACGGTTTTTCCTAGAGAAAAAAAGTGTCACAATCTAAATACTTTTTATAGGAAATAATCCTTAGAATCTGAGGATATTTCTTACAAGAAAAAATATTCTTAGAATCTGATTGATTTTTTATAAAATAAGTCCCCCACAATTTGAGAATTATCATATAGAAAAAACGTCTTCAGAATATGAGGATTCTCTTTAGGAAACAATCTTTGGATTCTGGGGGCTTTTCATAAAAAAGAAACCTGTGATTCTAAGAACTCTTTCCATAGAAAAATGCTTAGATCCGAAAGACCTACTAAACAACTTCAAATTTTAAGGATTTTTCTTTCTAAATCTGAGAACATTTTCTTTTAGAAAAGCTTTCAGATTCCTATACAAAAGACTCTGAGAACTTCTTACTCTTAGATACCTTTAGAAAAGCCCTCAGATTCTGAGAATTTTTTTCTATACGGGAAAGCCTTTATATTCGTATGATGTTTTTGATTTCATATACCCTTTACTCTGGAGAAGGGCTTTCTATTGAAAAACTCACAGGTTTCAGGTTCTAAATGTTTCGCTTCCTCATAGAAAGAAACGTCATACTAACAATAAGTAAAGATTATATGAGATTTTTCCTATAGGAATGCTATTAGGTTCTGAGGACCTTTTCTTACAGAAATCCATCAGATTCGAAGGACTTTTCCTCGGAATATATGGTTTTTGGGGAAACTCCTCAAAATCTGGGGGTTTTCTGCAGGAAAAACTTTTTAAATCTGAAGTTTCCCCTTGGGAAAAACTCCCTAGAATCCAAGGATTTTTATTTACGAAAATATACAAATAATTATCATTTATATCTTATTTAATCATTTATTAAGTTTCTGTGTAATATTTATTTACGTGTTTTATTTATTTTGTTTGTAAGGTATTTATAATGCTAAATAAAAATTTTTTAAAAATATTGGAAACAGTGTTTAATTTAATTTCAATATTAATTCGGTTGGACCTACTAAATATATTATTCGGTCAGGGTCGCCAAATATATTCGGTAGTAGCAACCTTTTTATATTGTTATTTTATAGTAGGCATAACTGAAAATGCCGGTAGCTGGAACCGAATAATGTGATAGTACATGTAATTTCAAAATTCGGTTGGCAACTAATTCGGTTCACACTACGATTCTGATCTCTGTGTGTAGGTAACAAAAAACTGTAGTCCTTATCGTGGCACTGTTTTTGAATTTTAGTCAAATAAATTTTATATCCCGAAGCAAATGTGTTTTTTTTTGCCATTTTGGAATTTTTTAAGTTTGCGTAACAACTTTGTTACAAAAAAATTAAAAAAATTAAAATCGAGCCACGGAAAGAGAATTTATCTGGGATTAAGAATCACTTTGGATTTTAATTTTCCGATAATTAATGAAGAATGCACAGTGGCAGCCGATTTTGCCTTTTTTAGAAAAGACTAATAAAGATTTTGATTGGTGAAATTTAAAACTAACAATTTTTGAAAATACTGCAATAAATTAAATAAAAAAAGAAAATGATAAGACTATTGTTATTTAAATTTTTGACAACTATTCAAATATGCTCCTTAAAATGCGGGTGTTACAGTATTTACCTCCCTTAAGTAAACTTTTCCTTTTTTCTTTAATATTTAGAGCACTTTCATTTTCTCTTCTAATAACATTTCTTTAGCAAATTTTCCTGGACAAAATGGTTGATTAAATTCGTTATTTCTTTAAATTTTATCATTAAAGCATTATTTAAGGAATCGCAGAGTACTACTTATTACACAATCTGCACTATTTTTTTTAACATTTTTTGGTGTGTTTCTTTCCAATTTATATTAATCATCGCGACAACTGCGACTCTGGTGAACTTTTTTAATTTTGTTGTGGGAGAATAAAATCTTTTGCTTGTGAAACAGCAACAGAGAAAAATTCATGCCACAATAATATTGTTGGTATAATGCACAACTAGGTGCCAAATATAGAAAGCTTTAGCGATTTGTGTGAGCCTATCATTTAATTAAAGAGAAATTGTTTTAATTTAAATATTTACCATTATTCTAACAAAAAAAAAAACTCGAAAGTGTCCAACCTAGCCAAGTTGATGATGTTAATAAATGAACTAGAAAGTTTTAATTTTTTTAAGAATCTCAAGGGAAACCTTATTTTAGCCAGTCAACCTCACCTCAGATCTTCGGCTGTAATCAAAATAAAAACTCAATCCGAAGCTAGCTTAATTCTGGCCTGACAAAGAGACCTCCCTCTCTCCATGAAATAAAAATGTTATTAGCCAAAATCTACGGTAAGTTTTGTAGATATTTTTTTTTTTATTAAAATGCAATCAAAGTTATTCCGTAAAGGAATAAAATTTATAAAGGAAAAATTAGCTTTTCAAGCAAAATACTCACAAATTGAATAAATATTTTTAAGATAATTTAGTATGTTTTAATTAAAACTTAAACAAAATAAAGTTTAATAAATTTTGGAAAATAAAACTTTTTAGTAAAACCTTAAAACTTTTTTTTATAAATTTCATTTGAGAGCAAACTTTAGTTGTCGGCAAACCAAAGATAAAATTGCAGAAAATTGGATCTTTAAAAAAAAGTTAATGAGCGAAAGCAGCAATAAATATATGTACATTAGAGCGTACCACCTTACAGGCAAAAAAAAAAGTTCGCCGTACACCCTCCAATATGAAGTATTTTTGCAAGGAGGTTCCAAAAAAATTTTATTTTTTTTTTTTTGCCGAACGTAGGGGTCGCCATTTTACATTTTTCGTTATATCTTTGGCATTTACAGTCGGATCTTAAAGTGTGATACATCGATGTTTTTCCATCGAGGAGACCAGTGTTTTTCTCTCGAGGGCCATTGACCTCAAGTATCAAGTATCCTGTTCTAGTAGTTAGCCACCAGATCTCAGTTACTACCACCCTAATGTACAACCCTAATGTCAGAAAATTAAAGCTCGCAAAAAATCATTTAACTTTTGCTAATGAAGTTTTTCGATAAACCCAGTAGAATTTTTTTTATATATTGGTTGCCGAACGTAGGGGTCGTCTTTTTAAAATTTTTTCATTGGATTTTTCCTTTATAGCAAAACACTGGTCTCCCCGAGGCAGAAAAATCGATATATCACACTTTAAAATCCGATTTTAAATGCCGAAGCTATAACGAAAAATTGAAAAAGGCGACCCCTACGTTCGGCCAAAAAAAAATTAAATTTTTTTTTGAAATTGCCTTGCAAAAATACTTCATATTGGAGGGTGTATGGCGAACTTTTTTTTCTTGATGTACGGTCTAATGTACATTGTCAGTAGATGGTGTTGGCTACCACTCTAAATGATGTAAAGTGCACAAATTGGTGTGTAAATAGTTAAATATTTGAAAAATAAAAATAAATTAAAATTATATGAAATTCCGACACAAGCGCCATTACAATCTATATATGTATAAATAAAAATGTAATCTGTATACTCTATATTTGGTATTAAAGATATTGGGTAATAGCTACCTTTTGTATTTAAATATGGATGAAATTAAAAAAATCTTATGATAAAGCCAATCTAAGTGTGCGTAGATCTGAAAACAAAAGTGTAATAATTGGCACAAGTTAACCAATACCAGTGAAATTAAAACCTATACGTCTAAACCATACTTGAGGAAAAACAATTGAGGCATTACTTTTTTCATATAAAAGCCAAATGAAAAGAAACTATAAATAGAGATTTTCCTCCCATATGGTATAAACTTTAGTCGTTATACCTAATACAAAAATCGCTTTATGCAACCGAATAATTAGGTAAATAAAAACCTCCTATTTCCCTTGAAAAACTCATTATACCCTACACCACTACGTGGTCAGGGTATTATAAGTTTGTGCTGATGTGTGTAACACCAAAAAATATTGGCCCTAGACCCACCGATCGTCTCAGAATTTTTTTTTTATTTCGATTTAACGATGTTCGTCCGTCAGTATGTCTGTCCATGCATTCTTGTGCGCACTCTACAGGTCGCAAATATTAAGATATTTGATGAAACTTGGTACACCGACTTATGTCGGCCCAAGGACGAAGCCTATTGATTTTGGTTAAAATCGGTCCATGTTTAGACCTAGTGCCCATATAAGGGTCCCTCCAAAATTATATTGTTTATACGCTGCAGGTCGCAAATATTAAGAAATTCGGTACACAGACCTATGTTGGCCCAAGGACGAAGCCTATTTATTTTGGTGAACATCGGTCCATGTTTAGACCTAGTGCCCATATAAGGGTCCTACACTTATAGAAAAAAGTTTGTAGAAAAGTTAGTAATTTTTAGTTAAAATTAAATTTTTAGTTAATTTTTTTGCTACCTCCACATTCTAACTTACAAACTTTTTTGCTATTTTTTTTTTCTGAATTTAGTTACTAATTTTTAACAATAAATTTGCTAACTTTACAGTATTTTGCTGAATTTTAGTTACTAAGTTTTAACAGAAGATTTGCTAATTTTACAAATTTTTTGTAAACTAAACCACCAATTTTGGAGCGCTTATAAACAGAATGTTAAATGACACATAAAAATTACTGTATATTTTTAACTCGACAAAAATAATGCAAAAAGTTTTTAAATAAAGCTAAATTGAAATGGTTGAAAATTTGTCCTACTCATAAAATATCTAAATTATTAAAATTTATGAGAAAAGTTTCTATTTATCGTAATACATTATTTTTCAAAAATCCAGGTTTATTTTGGACGAACCATTTTAATATGAAAATTGTGATCAAAAGTATCTCTGGGGAGGAAGTGGAGTTTACGGGGATGACCCTAATTTGCCCCCCCCCAATATTGTACTTTTTAAGCTTATTAAATGAATACAATATTTTTAATCGGCCACACCTTCTTTCTGTGGGTGGAGCTTTAGAGGTGAAAATGGAAACTCAAATAAATTCGGAAGTACATATCCGATCAAGAAACAATGAAAATCAAAAGAAGGGTTTCTGAAATACATTTTGTTATGGTTAACATCATGATACAACCATACTAGGTAGATGCATTAGGGAGAGTTTGACAGTTCAGGATTTTATTATGAAAGTTCAGGGATTTTTTCGTATTTTTTGTTGTTGGTTGTTGTGTTTGTTGTTCTAATGCATCTACCTAGTATGGTTGTATCATGGGTTAACATATGATTGTCTATAAATATTACCACTTTTACAAAAAATCATTCTTGGGAAATTTTCATTGGCATTGAAATATAATTGGCATTACTTTATCTCAATGTCAATGCCAAAAAGTTTCATCACCATTCAATGCCAATGAAATTTTTTTCAATTTGTATTGATGAAAACAATGGTAATGTTTGAAGAAAAAGCATTGTAATATAAAAAAAATATAAGAAATACGCGAATTTTTAATTTTTTTTCTTAATTTATTCTTTTATTAAAACATTATTATAAACGGGCATTTAGGCATTGAACAAAGCCAATTGAAAAAAATTTCAATTGACAGATTCAATAAACTGGTCCCAAGTATGTTTTTAAATACACATTTATTTTTTATTTTTATAAATTTTCATTTCATTTGCTCCTTTTTTACAGTCCACTAGTAATCTGCAAAAAGTTTTGTTGATTTCAGAAAATTTTAGCAAAAATTTTGTAGATTTAACAGTTTTTTTTTTGCTATTTTCATTTTACTATTATTTAGCAATTTTTTTTGCTGATTTCAGCAAGTTAAATTGTTATTTGCAATTAACAAAAATTTAGCTCAAATATTACTAAAATTCTATAAATTTAACAGTTTTTTTTGCTATTTTTATTATACTATTATTCAGCAATTTTTTTTTCTGCTAATTTTAGAAGGTTAAATTGCTATTTGCAATTAACAACAATTTAGCTCAAATATTACCAAAATTCTGTAAATTTAACAGTTTTTTTGCTGTTTTCATTTTATTAATACTTAGCAAACTGATTCTGCAGCATCATTTTTAACTAATTTTTAGTAACTTTTTCTGCTATTTTTATGGACTTATTTGTATGAGTGTACCAAAATTATATTGTTGATACGCTGCAGGTCGCAAATATTAAGGTATTTTCATGAAATTTGGTACAGCGACCTATGTCAGCCCAAGGACGAAGCCTATTGATTTTAGTTAACACCGGTCCATGTTTAGACCTAGTTCCCATATAAGGGTCCCCCCAAAATTATATTGTTTATACGCTGCAAGTCGCAAATATTAAGATATGTTGATGAAATTTGGTACACGGACCTATGTTGGCCCAAGGACGAAGCCTATTGATTTTGGTGAATATCGGTCCATGTTTAGACCTAGTGCCCATATAAGGGTCCCCCTAAAATTATATTGTATATACGCTGCTGGTCGCAAATATTAAGATATTTTGATGAAATTTGGTACACCGACCTATATCAGCCCAAGGACGAAGCCTATTAATTTTGGTTAACACCGGTCCATGTTTAGACCTAGTGCCCATATAAGGGTCCCCCCAAAATTGGCTTGCTTACAAACTGCAGGTCGCAAATTTAAGATATTTTAATGAAATTTGGTTCGCTGATTCACATTATATTTGACACAAGTCCCATTTTAACCACTTCGAATTTCGGATCAAACATTCTTTGGCTTTTAACCAGACTGGTGTAGGGTATTGTATAGTCGGCATGCCCGACTTTAACTTTTTTACTCGTTTTTTTAATACAGCATGCAATCGGAGGTAAGTACTTACTGTTTCATGAATGAAATAAGCAATTATTCACCACTTGCCTGCACTAAGTCATTATCGATTTTATGAATGGAAGTACTGAAATTAGTACTTATTTGAAAGACAAACATAAGTACTTACCTCCTATGGCATACCTGTATAAAAATAATGAGTTTATCACCACAAAGTAATAGCAGATTTTGCAGTGTAGTGCTCTACAGGAGATAAAAATTATTAATATTTTTGGTTTTTTATTATTAAGGATTTATACATTTTAGTTGACTATATATGTGCATATTAAAGAAAACCTGCATGATAATCTTTAGGTTTTAGAAAACTATAAAAAGTTTTTTTTTAGTTCCGCCAAAGATGTTTCCCAGTTTTTCACAATATTTATTTGCTAAAGTTAGTGAATGTAAACAAAAGGAAACTGTTGGTTTTCTCGCAAAGGAATTTATTATTGGATTTTATATTAAAAGAAGCAGATTATTTGTCATACGTGCATACTAGCATTATATGAAAAATTTTAAAAATCAATTTTAAAAGTTCCGATTGGTCGGATTTTTTTTGTTGTTTTTATATAAAAAGTAATGTTGTGAAATTAGATGACATTTGGAAAAATAAAAGTCTCACCGGAAATTGACTGAAAATTGTTTTAGTATTTATAGGGCGAAGAAATTATTTTTTAAGTTTTTTCTTTTTTAATTTTTTTATTGAATATATTTTTTTTTACCGAGTGATTACAGAACCGCATTTTAGGCTTTATTATCTTTACAATAAAAAAATATGTCAGTAAAAAAATTTAACTTATTTTTCACAAATTTTTAGTTGAAATACTGATTTAAGCAAAGATTTTAGTTATCTTTATGTAACACAATACTAAAAATCCTCAGTACTTTAACTAATTTTGATTGTTCATTTAAAACTAATTTTTAAGAATCCATTCGTTAAATTTTACAAAATTTATTGTTAAAATATAATATTTTCATGTTTCTGTTATATCTCGAAAACTAAGCGAGATAGAGCAAAACGGACAAAATGTTTGCTCCACTGGAGTGTCTTCATATGATATGGACCGACATGATATCATGATATGGACGAACGCCTTTTAAATTCTATGCTCTCTCTACCTGGATTGTTAACAGGGAAAATTCTAAGCTCAGATATCTCTGTCGTCAGTAGCAGCTTGCCGATAATGGTTGTTTTTGTGAGAAGAAATAGTTTTTTTTCTGATAAATGGTTACAGCATACGCCTGAGCAACGTATTTTTTGCAGTAGCGCTTTATGTTTTCTGATGATTTTTTAAGTCTTTCACAACTTTGTATACCCTACATACTATGTGCATAGGGTATAAAGAGCTTGGGCTGCTGTTTGTAGCATCAACAAATATTGGAACTACTTATAACCATCTTTTAGTCTACCAAACCACTCAGAATCACTTTCTGAATAGATTTAGCTATGTATGTCCGTCTGTGCATAATTTCTTGTGCGCTCGTTACAGGTCACAACTATTAAGATATTTTGATGAAATTTGGTACACCGACTTTGGTTTGGTCCATGTTTGGACCTAGTGTCCATATAAAGGGACCCCAAAATTTGGCGCTAATATTTGTTTGCGCGCTAGAGATCGCAAATATAAAGACATTTTAAAGAAATATGTTCAGCTGACTGCCACTGGGCCACGGATAAAGCCTATTGTTTTCGGCAGAATTGGTCCATATTTGGACCTACCTCCCATATATGATCAATATATCCGATTTTATCCTAAAAAGGAGGTTAAATAACACCGAAATTTTTGATCGTTTGCGAAGCTTTTTAGTCACCTCAGATTCATCGAAAGATGTGAACGAATTGAAATACCGGAAGATGATGTCAAAAGTTAGGATTATCTCGTAGATAAGCCGCACAACATGACAACGTACTGGTAATTCAAGAATAACTTCAAGTGTCTCATAATTTGGCTACTCTTTCCGATAGATACGTAATTATGGTATCTAGACAGACTATAAGTAAAAGTGAATAAATGCTCTAACTCGAAGAGGCATAACGCTTGCCGAATTTCTTGAGCTTCATGAGCCGAATTAATTTTTTCTTTTTGTTGCGATGAAATAATTTCGAAAACTGTGCAACTGACAATCAAAATGCTATGGCTGATGCAGTCAGCAATGATTTTTGTAGCAGTTTTGCACAACGCAAAACATAGAAATCACTGTGATTTATATCCGTCAAAAATTCAACGTATTTCCAAAATGGTATAATTTAAATCTGATACTATTGAATGTGATAACCATGAAAATTTAGTTTGTGATTCTTGCATATAATGTTCTTCGAATTTATTTGTTGTTGTTTATATAATTTAACACAGATGTTACAACTTAATTTGAGGAGAATGGAAAATTTTCAGAGAAAATTGTTTGTGTTCTTATTATATTTTAAGGCAAATGTAATTTTATTTTTATTTTCAAATTTATTTTCAGATTTTCTTTTTACATAAAATGCAACTTGGTAACAATAAGAATATTGTCAATGACCATACGTCGATTCGACGTATCGTTATCTATTCAGTTCAAAAAAATAACGTTACCTAAGTAGGGTTAAAAAATTAAAAATATCTATAGCTATAAATTTACACTTGCGCCAACCAGTCTTAAAAATTGTTTTACGAAAGCCACAGCTCTGAACACACTCAAATAAAGTCAGTAAATTCAGAAAAATGTTGCTGTGTCAACAAATTATTAGTCAGGAATGAGGTTTAAAGAAAGTTGGTAATTTCAGCAAAAGGAGTTTTCTGAAAACCAGCGAGCTGGTTTTACAAAAAAAAAATATTTATATCAGCAAAAGTTTTGCTAACTCTAACAAGGAAAGTATTCGCTTATTTTGTAAGGAGAACATTTCTAAGTTTTGGGTGTGTGAGATAATCGACCATACCGGGCATTAAGGGCATTAAAACTGGGGTAAAAAATTACCCATTTTTTCTTTTTTTTGGAGTGACCCTGTTTTCAGTTAAATAATTAGGCAAGGTGTCTTGTTTTTGGAGTTTGAAGTGCCTACTTTACCACTTTTGTAATCAATAAAAACTTAAATTTGGCCGCCTTTTCTAAATACGTAACTTATGCGCCGCTTAAAAATATACAAGTCCATTATTCGGCAGTGTAACATAAGAAAATTTCTTGTTAGACTTCGTTTTGAAAATTATTCATACATGTTTGAACGCCTCTAATATAGAGCAAGAATACAAATAAAAAAAAATAAAAAATGCGGCATAAGATTCAAATCAACGCAGTCTGGGTTGTTAGAACTCATAGTATGATACAACAATTCCACTTCTAACTATTGCGTCTCATTAGTATTGGTTATAAAAAAAAAACGAGAAGGAGATGGGAAAATGGAAACCAAATTAGAAACAACATAATGTTTAGAAACATGAAGCACTCTTTTGAATCTCTGTAGGATTTAAAATTGTACAAGTAGCTAAATAATGTCATTGAAATAGAAAGTAGTAGTGGCAGTTTGTACATAGTTGGAGATGTTCTTGTTGTAGATGAAATAAAACTATTGTTGTTAAATTGTTATATGCAAATTCACACAACTGTTACAACATATTGACATTGATGATGAAAACACATTTTCCAACATTTTTCATTGGATTTTGTTTTAATAGGAAGATTTTGTAAATTTTTAATTTTAAACAAGATGTCTGTTACACACAGAAAAGAGATTCGTAGTCAAAACCGAATTTTTGTAGTTTTAGATACAATTACTGTTTTTCAATATATAATACAGTTGTAGTTATTGAAATTTATCTACTAATTTTTAATTTTTATATCAACAATTGATTACTTTAATATAACAAAGTATCAAAATAGCATTGTTAGATTTCGTTAGTCTAGTTGAATTTTTAACATATTTTATTTGTTTTCAACGATTATCAGTGATTAACCCATCCAAGCAAACGATACTGATGATGGCTTTGTAGCGAAAGCCGAAAATACATACTCTGTCTTGCTGGCCTTATCAAATTCTTTCAAATTATTTTTTTTGTAATTTAATTGTAAAAATTGTATCATCTTTTTTTAATTTGAAAATTAATTTAAACAGAAAGAGAGATTTGTTTATGATCTAAAATCGAACTAGGGACATTCATTTACTTTAACATTTATTTTTAGTTTTTTATTCCCAAATTTCGAATTTTTGTTGTATTGAGTTATTGCTTTAATTTTTATGGATTATAAATTCTTAAAACGTTCCACAAAAATTTATAGCAAAATTAAACATTGTTTAGTCCCGGACTGGGATAGAACCCGCGTCCTTACATTTGTTCTATAAGCTAAATTTAATTTAAATTTATTTAGAATAAAATATCGGCAGTAAAAACCTTGGATCAGCTGTGTTTCAATAAAATCTATCACTCTATCCAAAGTGTTAGTTTTCCAATCAATTTATAATTTTTTTGTAAATTTCAGTGGCATCAACCGTTAATTTCCTTTATATTGGTAATTATAAAAATATATTGAGACTAGAAACAGACATTTTATTTGGCATAATAAAATTTTGCAATGTATCATATCTTTTTGTTTGATACATACTTATGCGTATTTAAATTCCAAATTAAACAACAACTAAATATAAGTGCCTCTGGTGCAGGGGGTAGAGACGCATCCTGATAGTCTTATCAAGCTGAGTTCAAACCTGTGCCAACCCGTTGTAGTTTTTTTTTAATAATGTTATTCATAAACAAAATACATATTTAAATTTTTAACCTAAAAAATTCAAATTTTAAATTAAAAAAAAATTAAATCGAGCTTAGCATAGAGGAAGAGCAAGGGCTGACAAACAGAAGGTCGTCGGTTCTAACCCAATTCTAGACATAAAATTTTTTAATTTTAAAATAAATTTTGTGAAATTAAAAAAAACATTAAAGCAATTAATTAATACCACAAAAATAAAAAAATAGGAAATATATTGCACAATTCGCGATTTTACTTTATTCATTTCATTTCCAGAAAGAAAACCCTTTACAAAGTTTAAGCTTAATTCCGTGCCCTATTTTACAAACTTAACTGTGTATAAACATCTAAATAACTTTTGTATATATGTATAGTCGCTTAAAATCAAAATTTCAAAACTTTTTGGAAAAAAAATGTAAATATAAGACGAAGTCCGATTTTAAATATCAAATTAGAAAGAAAAAAGTCCAAAATTTTTATATGTATCATATTGATACTTAGAGAGAGCCGTTTGTAAAAAAATTTTGACTTAAAAAAAAATTCTACTGTACTACAAATCTATTGGGCTATTACTGAATTCTTTTTTACTACAAATATCAGATTTCATTCACTATTGATTTTTATAGCGAAATTCCCTATATGCTCTGAAAATAAAAATTCCGATGAAACAAAATTTCCATATTGTAAAATTAAATCATATTTTACAAGTAATATTTTAAGCGTTAATTTTGTGTATAAAATTTTTTACATTTTTATTTAATTTTGTTTTTGTTATTTTATTTTATTTAAATATTTTATTTATTATATCGCATAACAAAAAGATACAAACTACATCCAAAGGTGCAAGAACTGCACGCAGTCTTTAAAGAAAAGCCAATGACGATTTCTCGATAGTGGGCGAAGGCACGTCATACGGGGCAGGTACTGATGCCTTATTTTAAGCCCAAAAGCAATCAATGTATATAAAAAATAAGAAATAAATGCCAAACGAATTAAAAAAATAAACAAAATAAATGAATTTTGACCTAAATGGAATGTCTGATAAATTCTCTACCATCGGTTTTCAGATTATTAGGGTTGATATAAAAATATTCTTTAACCGATTTGTCGCAAATTTGGTACATGTGTAGAAACCCCGAGGTCTAAATGTAGTTCATACAAGGCAATCTGGCAGCACTATATTTAAGTATAATGGTAGTACTCTAGGTGTTTCCGGAGCTCTCTCCCTCCAAGAATGTAAAACTATATAAGGCTGCCATATATTATTTAGTTAGTCAGTTGATTATTAGCGATTGTGTAATTAAGTCGGGCTTTAATAACCGTTGTATTAAAATCCTGGTATACTTGTGTGTGTATCCCTAGTAAAAATGATTTTTATATAATCAGATATGATTTTTATATAATCATTTATGATTTTATACAATTATAACTTGTGGAGTATTGTGAAACATATATTTTTATATGATTATATCAAAAGATATTTAATTATATAAAATTATATTAACCAGATCCACCATTTTCCGGGTCAAATCATGTATGGGTTAATATAATTATATAAAAAATTGATTATCTGATCCGAAAAATGGTGGATCTGGTTAATATAATTTTATATAATTAAATATCTTTTGATATAATCATATAAAAATATATGTTTCACAATACTCCACAAGTTATAATTGTATAAAATCATAAATGATTGTATAAAAATCATATATGAATATATAAAAATCATTTTTACTAGGGATGTTATACGGTTGTATGTAAATTAAGTGTTTAATAAATAAGTGTACAAAATCATTATCAAACAAAAGAGTGAGTGAGTTATTTTAATTACAAAGAGCACCAACCCGGTTTATCTAAATCGAACATAACGTAGCAATTGCTGACAGCGGTGGGATAGTTATTTTGAGTGCAACAGAAAAGAACCCGGTTTATTTAAAGGAAATAAACCAACGTTTGTAAGAGTTAAAAATGTAGCAATATGCCACCATGGCATATGTCCGATGTCCAGTCCGATATGCAGTCCGATATGCAGTCCGATAGCGATCGTATCTTCTAGTCTTTTATCATTCTTGATCCAACTAGATATAATAGTATATAACACAAAACATTGAAAAAGAAAATAAATTGATTGGAATTCTATCGAGACTAACGAATTTTTTTCGTTATTCAATAGCTTTTATTGGAGTTATTTAAAATGTATCATATAGATAAGATTAACTAAAACACATTATCCAAAATATTGACTTTTCTAATCCATATTGGAAAAATATGAACTTATACATTACCTACAGTACCAACAACCACGAACTTAACGAATATTTATTTACTTGGCAGCAACAATTAAGGCCCTGTGCGAGGTAGCTAAATAAATTGTAAACTAAATACAAATTGACAAAAGGGTTTAAAATTTCTTTGAGAATTTTTTTAAAACTTTTTAAAATTTCATAGAAATTTAGAAACTGGAATTTAGTTTAGATTTTATTTAGCCAGCTCGCACCCACCCTTAGTATCATTTCTATTTCAATAAAACCTATCACTATATTCAAAGTATTAGTTTTTCCAATCAATGTAAAATGTTATTTTTAAAAACTTCAGTGCAATCAACCATTAATTTCCATTAGTTTGGTATTATAGTAATATATTGAGGTTATGTAGAGGAATTTTAGTAATTATAATATCATTTTGGAATGTATCATAAAGTTTCGTTTCATACATATGCATATTTAAATTCAAAGTTAGACAACAATTAATGTAAATGTCTGCGGTGGAGGGGGTAGTGATAGTCTGATCAGAGTTCTAAACTCAGCAAAGACATTATATATTTTTTTTTTTTTAATAATTTTTTTATTGATTCAAATTAAAAGACAATTAATTTACTGTTAATGATATATTCAAATTTCCAACTTGAAAAATTCCAATTTGAAAATTTAAAAAAAAAATTAATCGAGTTTAGCTTACAGGAAAAGCAATTGGCTCACAAACGGAAAGTCGCCGGTAATATCCCACTTCATGACATACAATATGTTTAATTTTTAAATAAATTTTGTGCAACGTGTTCTTCTAACTGATTACAATAATCCTTTAATAATCAGAATGCTTTAGTAAGTGGAATATTTTCTTTTCCTAATTACTTAAATTTGAAATTTCTGATGAGGGATTTTAAGTATTTGCAATTAAAATTGTTGAATAACGAAAAAATGTTGGTGTTTCCGATAGAATTTCAGAATCTTGATGTAATTGTATAACTTAAAAATGCGGGATTCATAGCAGATGGCGTACCTTTTACAAGTGGTTTGTATTTTTCATAATTTATATTTAAACACCTGTCATTTATGCTCACTTAGTCATTGAACAAAATAGTGTAGACAAAAGTTTTTTTTTTTTCTTCGAAAGTGTCGAATTTTGTGGCAGAAAAGCAACATTTGCGGGAGGTTTTGCTTTACTTCTTCAACTTGAAAAAAGTACAGCTGAGGCACATCGATTTTAACCTACCATGGCTGGTTTGTGCTGTTCTGAAGTGGTGCTTTTTAAACGGAAGACAAAAACTGCCTAGGTCAGCCAAAAAAGTTGAAGGTGATGAATTGGAGGCATTACTCGATGAAGATTGTTGTTAAACTCAGCAAGAACTTGCAAAATCTTTGGAGTCACTCACGCAGCATTTTCAAAGCGTTTTCAAGCAGCAGGATTCATCCAAAAGCAAGGAAATTGGGTAGAACACGGATTGAAGTTGAGTCGTTAAAAAACGATGTTGCATGTCCGAAGTGCTGTTTTAACGCCACAAAAGAAGTAGTTTTTGCATCGAATCATTACTGGCGATGAAAAATGGATCCATTACAACAACTCGAAGCGCGAGAAAGAAATCACATGTGAAGTCCAGCCAAATCAACGCCAAAGCCGAATATCCATGGCCCAAAGGTAATGCTCTGTATTTGGTGTGACTTGAAGGGTCCTATCTATTAGGAGCTGCCGAGATCGGGCCAGATGAACACAGGGGACTTACACCGAATACAATTGATTCGCTTGAAGCGAACATTGGCCGAAAAACGCACAAAGAGAAAAAATATGTGACCAGACATGAAGCCATAATATTACATCATGACAACGCTCGGTCACATGCTGCAAGACCAGTTAAAAACTATTCAGAAATTAGTGGTTGGAAAGTTCTGTCTAGTCCAGACCTTGCCCCGTGCGACTTTCATAAAAAAAGGAGTAACCGAAATTGGCTTGATTCGTTCTTGGCCTCAAAAAATTATAAGTTCTTTTGGCGCGGCATCCATATGTTGCCAGCAAGATGGGAAAAGGTCATAGGTAACGATGTCCAATACTTTGAATAAATTTGTATTGTACCAATATTTCACAACAAACACCAAAAATTTTCGATAAACCTTAGACTTTATTTTATTAAATTAATTCATTTTAAATTAAATAAGCCTTTTTATGTGTATGTTTTTCTTTTAATTGTATACTAGTCTTTTTCGATTTTAAATATTTTTTTTTTATTCGTATTAAATAGAATCTTCTCTAGCAATTGCATAACAAACTTTGTATCTAATTTAAAAAACAGTTGCATTCATCGGAATCATTTTGTATAATATATCTCAACATGTTTCCGCTAATCTTGGATGCCACACTTTTATATTTATCAAGAAATCGGAAACATCTTTCATCGTTGTTTTTTTATTTGCAATTCTGCTGTCTTTTAAAAAAGTAATCAAGCATTAACTTTTCTAAAATTCTTGCTAGCACGTCTGAGAAGTATTTGGTTAGTCGACTGCAACTTTAAGTTTTTGCGAAAGTAAGAGACGATATCAAACTACTTTTTCAATCCAACAAGTTACTTTGAATACAATTAAATATAGTATCTTCATTAAATTTTAATAAATTATCAAAAAGATTATAAGAAATTAGAACATAAAGTGTGCTTAAAAAACATATTGATTTTAAATAATTAAAGTGTTTTGTAGGGTTTTAGGCAGTAAGAGAAATAATATCACTTCAAAGAATTTTAAATTGAATTGAGAAAAAAAATTTTTTTTATTTAATATCTGTTATAGTTTTAGTTAGCCAAGCATTTATCAGATTACCTAAACATTAGAGTTTTTTTATGCATATTTACAAACCCTCAGAGATACTTTTTGTTTATATAAATAGCAAGATTGCATTTATAAATACAGAAACTATTTGTATTCAATTCAATTTACTTTTTTTACATAAATTCAAAATGATATTTCCTTTAGTCAGCTGACTATGCATTTGTTCTTGTCGGGATTTAAAAATAAAACTATATGTGATGAAGGAATTCCCATGGCTGTGTTTGTTTTAACAGAGATGATTTCTTGTTATATTTTAAAAATATTCTGAATTTTTCGAACAGAGTGAACTGTTTTTTTTAGAAATTCAAATTTTGTTTACAAACACTATTTCATTAAAAATAAACTCGTAAAACCTATGACGCTTTCTTACAAAATTTAATATATTTTTAGCTGAAAAAAATGATGAATAAATTTATGAAATGTCGTGACCCGTTAAAAAGTAATACTCTTTTATTTAGAGTCGAATGGCAGAGATACATATATATTTGCAATATCAACACCTTTATCCGCCTTGAAGGATGTGGGTGAGTTAGAAATTTTTTCAAAAACTTTCACTATTTATATTTTTTTATTGAAATATATCCCAAAAGGAATGATATCGCAATAACAAATTTTTGAAATTAATTACACAGTAGAGCGACTCACCTAATATGGACAGATAAAAAAGTAAAAAAGTGCTGCCTTCAAAATAAACCCTGGTTTGTTTTATGATGATTCCCAAAATATTTCGGGTCTAGCAACGAGATCTCACGAGCTGGACCATTTTTGAAAAATCTTTTTTTTTTGTTTTTGTAAGAATTTCGCAATTTAGCTAAAGACAACATACTCAATATATATATCATATCAAAAGGCGCTTCCAGCGGTATATATAACATGTCCAAGCATATCCAGACATGTCCTATTTTCAAGGATATTCTATAAAAAACACAAATTTTTGACTCCTTTGTACAGTTTGTGTTTGTGTGATTGAAATGTCAAACTTACATATCATAATCTATAGTCGATTTAAGTGAACACGGGTTTCAGTTTTTTTTTTTTTTTTTGAAATTCGCGATTGAAGTTCACGTTTTTTCAGAAATTCAATGTGATGGAAACAGTCTCGTAGCTAGGAATTTCTTTCAGAGGAGGGGGAGGGGGTTAAAATTTTTTTGGTTAATTTTTCCCGTGTTTTTTTTTTTTTTTTGGTATACTTAGGAAAACTATGTACACAGTAAAAATATTTATACCCTTCCCAAAAACTCGTTATTTTAAGTTAAGTGTGCTCCTTTACTTTTTTTGTGTAAATTTCAGTAAAATGAGTGTAAGCAGAAAATCCTCTCTCTCTAAATGACAAAAATGCCTAAAAGTACGGAAACGCACAAAATCACTTTTCTAGCCCAAAACTTAGTTAAAGGAAAAAAATTAAAATGCATACAGTTTTAAGGTGAAAAATCGCACAGATGCACATATTTTTTGAATTTAAAAGTTTTTTAACTTTGTTCAGTTAATTATACACTATAAGCACTATAAGTTTGTGCTGATGTTTGTAACAGCAAAAAATATTGCTCCTAGACCCACCTTATAGTATTCCGATCGGCTCAGAATTTTTTTTTATTTCGATTTAACGATGTCCGTCTGTCCGTCCGTCTGTCCGGCTTTCCATGCATTCTTGTGAACACTCTACAGGTCGCCTATTGATTTTGGTTGAAATCGGTTCATGTTTAGACCTAGTGCCAATGTTAGAGTACCCCCCAAAATTTCCCTTTTTACACGCTGCAGGTCGCAAATACGAAGATATTTCAATGAAATTTGGTACACAGACCTACACCTATTGATTTTGGTTAAAATCGGTCCATGTTTAGACCCCCAAAATTGGCTTGGTTACACGCTCCATGTCGCAAATACGAAGATATTTCAATGAAATTTGGTTCGTTGACTCACATAGTCCCAAGGAAAAAGCCTATTGATTCTAAATAGGATCGGTCCATATTTGGACCTATCGCCCATATGGGCTATATTTTCGATTTTCTCTTTTTTTATGATTTTATAGAAAATTTTGACACAAATCCGTTTTAACGCATTTAAATTTCGGATCCAAACATTAGTTGTCTTTAAATCAGACTGGTGTGGGGTATTATATAGTCGGCATGCCCGACTTTAACTTTTTTATATATAAATTAAAATTTTAAATTTTTTTCACAATGGTATTATTTGTTTATCATTACACCGGCTGTCCCTTTTACAATTTTCCGAAGTTAATAAGTAGTAAAAAGAGAAACACAAATACACCCTTTTGAGCGCTCTTATTGGGCCAATTTTCGAGTACGGGAAAGCTTTTTGGTAAGAATGGCTTCCGCGGTAACATAAAGGAACAGATCTTTTATGTTATAATTCAGCAGAAAATTTAATTTATCATTTGCCTAACACTGATAAAGAAAGAAAGAAAATTTTAATATAAAAATACTTTTTATAAAATAAACAAAATTTTATAAAATTATCTCCAAGAGCGCAAAAAGGTAAAGGTTTTTGAAACTTTTTAAATATTACAATTAAGAATGGCTTATAAGCATAAAAGAAAATTTAATTTTTAACGCATTTTCTAAGTTCTAAACTAACCCAATAAGCACATAGGTTTTAAAAATTCAAGTGCTTTAAATTTTGCTTGAAGTAAAGTACATTTCAAATTCTAGCATTTGTATATTTAACAAAATTATTTCAAACTTGAATTTTTGTTTTTGAGTATGCTATTGAAATAAAATGTAATTCAAGTTGTATTCAAGCCTTGAAACTGGAAAACAGGGCTGGAATTGAACTTGTTTTCAACTTGAATTCCAGTGAAATTGTTTAAAGGGTAAATTATATATTTCAAGTGTAGTAATTTAATTTCTAGGTGATTTCAATTTTCAAAAATTTTAGTTTTTTTTGTAAATATTTAAAATTTTTTGCCATCCGTTTCCGATATGGAGTAGGTATGTTGTTTCAAGCAGCGACTCCGTGGGCATTTTCAGGTTCCAATAGAAAATGAAAGTATAATTCCAGAGGATTTTACAAAGTTAGCTCGGTTTTTTATTTTATGACCTCTTGAAATATCTATGTGGCGCGAAACCCCAAAAATATTGTTAATTTTTAGAGTTAGGAACTCTATCGCGTTCACAAATAATTCAACTGTTTCTGTCATTTCTTTTATTTTATTCGGAATTATCAAACAAAGTTAAAAGGGGCCCGGCAAAGAAAGCTTTTAAAATTAGTAAATCCTGTTTACTAAATGTTAGTGACATAAGAACAGCAAAAATGCAACTGTTAAGTGTACGAAATATTAGTAGTATTTGAGCTAAATTTTGTTTAAGCAAATTGCAAATTTACCTTGCTAATACCGGCAAAGAAATGTTGATGAATGGTTACATATTCAAAAGTTGATTTAACTTTAAATTTAATTGAGTTGAATACAAATAACGGTCTATAATAACTAAAATATAGCTGACATTTTGTAAATTTAACAGATTTTTTGTTGTTGTTTAACAGAATTTTTTTAAGGTCTTTCATATTGTATATGAACAGTTGAAAAAAAATTCTCGAATGAACGAGTGAACTAAAAGAACACACTAGCTCAAAAGTAAAATTAATTGATATGAACTGTGAACTATAATGCCCAGTTCTAGTCATTTTTATTCCGATTGTTTGTTTTTACAAAATGTTTAATTTTGTAGGGAAATTTCCGGCTGTCCTGACATTTTTACTCACAATTTCTAAACCGATTTCGACAATTTTTAACACAAAACTGGTTATAACAAATAATTTGAATAAATATAAGCAACTGATAGTGCGTCTTTGTTACGTGAACGTGATTAAAATTTGAAGAGGATATCAAATTGAAATCCGAGCTATATTTGCAAAACCCTTTAATGATTTTCTTTCAGCAACAAGCTGACCGCTATCATTATTTTGCAAGATCTTCTAAAACCGCAGAATATGTTTTTCTTAAATATACTGCAAGAAGCTTATTGGGACAAATCCGAATTTATATATGTATTTAATTTACAGTCACTGCCAGAATAAATTTCTTGTTTCTCCTAAAGTACGCTTTTTCATGGACAGTTAATAATTTTAATTTTAAAAAAAATTATTAACAAAATTGTAAAATATCAAAATTATCACCCTATAGTACAATCGGATAAAAAAGTTAATAAACAAATTTGTAAATAGTTTTCAATCGCACTTTACTATTAACGAGTATGTACTGCTTTTTAGTTGCTGATTTCAGCAGAATATATTACGAATTTTTTAAAACCGAGCGCTAAACTTAGCAAAAAATATACTAATTTAATAACAAGTGGATACCTTAAGGAAATTTTATTTACAAGAATTCGTTGCTTTTTTATAATTCTTATTTAGTTTAATCACGTTCACATGATGATATATTAATGATATATTCTTAGTTTGGAAAAAAACGTATTCAATTTTATTTTACCTCCAATGCATAAAAGCAATTTTTACTCCAAATTTTAAATATGTTGAAATAAATATATATTTTTTACAACCGAAAGAAAAAAAATATTTTTTTTTTATTAAATTTGATTTTATATACATATATATTAGCGGGCGAAGCTCGCTACGTTGTTAACGTGGCTTAAAGTTAAGAACTAAATTTTTTTTAGATAAAATAAAACACAATATTTGTTGTTAAGGTAAAATAACTGTTAAGGTACACTCTAAAAAATGCATTGAAATTTACTACAGTATTGTGTGTAACATTTTATTTAAAATCACACATAATGCTTTAAATTGTGCACGATATGTTCAAAAAATTATTTAACACATTTTTGTACACAAAGTTAGACATGCTTCATTATTTACAAGCACATTTTATAGTAAATTACGAATAATTTGGAGCAAATTTGTATTATATTTTACTTTTACATATTTGTGCCTAAACCTAAAATAGTTTGTGTTTAACTAAAATTTGTCAAAAAATTATTTGTTATTGAAAAAATATATACAGACGTAAATGTTCATAGAAATCGCTATAAAATATGGCCCAATTTCGATAATATCATTGGATTATACAGTATTTTCCTCACTAGATTTGACCCTGCAAATTCTAAATTGGTTGTAGGTAAGTTTATATGTTATTTGGAGAAGCCTTAATAAGGATCTAATGTTTTTTGTCTGTTTCCTGTAGAGATGCAGAAGTCTTTATAAAAGGCGCCCAAAACAACGAAATTTCAAAACTAGCACTATTCAAGGATTTCCCTCAGGCCTAATCTTTAAGAATCATTCCAAAAGATGGGGCAATTACTTAAATATTTAGAAGTTTCGGTGGTTTTTGGGTGTGTAATTATAAACCAGTTATGTATTATAAATTATTTCATTTTGTTCCTCTCAGTAAAAATCCGAAATATATGTAATCTTGCCTCAATCGCATGCGAAATTTCAAGTACCAAACTCCGGCAGTTTGAGTCATTCAAATTCCATTCCATTTTGTTTAACAATTTCAGTGTTCCAATGCAACTCCCTCCAAGATTCCCTTTCGTTCACCATTCCATTGAATTTCGTTCCCATTATCTGTTATTCCAATTCCACTTGTTCCCCGTTTCATTCCATTTCGTTCCTACTATCTTGTGTATCGATATTGATATCAGTCGCTTCTATTTCCCCTTTTGAACCACCATTTTCCTGTCCAAAGTCGATAAGGTAGCCCATACTCCAAGGAAAACATATTATAGATTACAGGTTTCTAGCCGAAGGGTGTGGTTAGGCCATAAAGGGGGAGAATTATTCCGTTTTTACCCTCCCGGTAGGAATTTCCAAAAATTCCGTCTTAGAGGACGTCTGCGTTGGAGGAGGAACCTACTACATACATAATTTTAGGTCTCTATATCCAGCAGTTTGGCCACCCCGTCAAGGGGGAATGGTTTCCCCTTTTTACCCCTCCCGGTTCCACCAGTTTTGCCAGACCGTTAAGAGGGAGCCTTTTCCTGTTTTTGACCCAAACTGTGGAAATTTCAAAAAAACTCATCTTAGCGGATGTCTACAATAGGGGAGGCACTTTAATACCAAGTTTCAACTTCCTACCTCCAGCGGTTTGGGCAGGCCTTTAAGCGGCACTTTTCGCTTCACTAATCCCCATTTTTGCAATGTCCCTGTCCAAAATTCCAAAAAGCACCTTCCCGGTAAGTGAGCCCATACTCCAAGGAACATATGTTTTACATTTCAGGTTTCTAGCCAATTCTTACCATTTGTGCCCCTCTCGGTAGGAATTTCTGAAAATCCATCAACAGTCACTTTCAGCTTCCTAGTTCCAGCAGTTTGAGCAGGCTGCCAAGGGGGACACTTTTTCTTTTTTTGTCCCTCCCGGTTAGAATTAGGCTGGAAGAGGAACCTAAGTACCGAATTTCAGCTTCCTAGTTCCAGCAGTTTGTACAGCGCGTTAAGGTGTCACTTTCCTTTTTAAGCCCCCTTTTATTACGACCCTATAAAAAATTCAAAAAAGTATCTTTCTAATAAGTTAGCCCTTACACCAGGCACCCACATTTTAAATTTCAGGTTTCTAGCCGAAAGGGTTTTTACAGGCCACCAAAGGGAGGCTTTTCTTCTTTTTGCCCCTCCTTTAGGAATTTACAAAAATTCCATCTTTGCGGTTGTCTGCGATGGATGAGGAACATTCATACCAAATTTCAACTTTATTGCCTCAGCGGTTTGGGCAGTCCGTTATTGGGGACATTTATCCCTTTTAATCCCCATTTTTACTATGTTCAAGTTCCAAAATAAAAAAATTACGTTGCCGGTGAGTTAGTCCTACTCCAAAAAATACATATTTAAAATTTTAGGTTGGCCAAAAGGGATTGGGCAGGCCGTCAAGGAGGAGACTTTCCCTTATTTCCCCTTCCCATAGGCATTTCAAAAATTCCTTTTTTTTGGAAAAAAGTACTTTTTTGAAAAAGGTGCTTTTTTGTCCCGTTTTTGCCCCTCCCGATAAGAATTTCCAAAAATGCCGTCTCAACGGACGTCTACACCGGTCGAGGAACCTACATACCAAATTTCAACTTCATGGCTCCAGCAGTTTGAGCAGGCCGTCAAGGGGGAGACTTTTTCCCCTCCCTGGAACCTTTATACCAAATTTCAACTTCCTACCTCCAGCGATTTGGGCAGGCCGTCAAGGGGTGCTCTTTTCCCCTTTTTAACCCCCATTTTTACAACGTCCCTGTCCAAAACGTGCCCTACTCCAAGGAACATATATCTTATATTTCAGCTTTCTAGCCAAAGGGGTTTTGGCTAGAAAGCGGAATATTTTATGAATCGAATATGGAATCGATTATGAATTGCAGTTTACATCAATTTTTCTAAAATTTATTTAAAATCAGTAGACATATGTTGCTAAAATTAGCAAAAAAATTCAGCTGGACTGAAAACAATTTAATTTCCCAAAATAACAGCAAAATTTTCAGTAGCCATTACAGACTTTTTTGGTTGAGTGTAAAAACTTGTGCCTACAAGCAGGAAACCTGTAATTTTTAAGGAAAGCCAAAGGTTAATTCATCAATTTTGTGTTTAAATTATAACAAATATGACGAAAACTATTAGTAGTAACAATAAAAATAGCCACCTATCAATTAAAAGGTGCACAAAAAAGTTTCAAATGCGTCGTATAGACCAAATGCAATTAATTTTGTAATTAATGTGCATTTTTATTAAGAAGAAGAATAAACATTTTTTCAAAGTTATAGACACATTACTAATTTCCAAATCAGACTAGATCTAGTTTCTGCATTCTTTTATGGACAGGCTTCATCAGCGATTTTCCATTAAATGGTATTATTGTTTATATTTTATTGTCAGATTGTCTCTATATGATAATTTACTTTCAGAAGTGATCAAACAGACATACAAACATTCTACTTTAGATTTTTTGTTTATCTTCTTATCTCCTCTTTGTCACCTTTTTCACAAATGTTGCCACACTGACGTATGGTTTTTACGTACAAGTGCAGGCAATTTGTGTATATCGCAGACGGACTCCCAGCAGGGCATTTTTATTTTTATTTTTCTAGTAAAGTGTTGTTTTTTCAAACGCGTCATATTAATATTGTAATTAATGTGCATTTTTATTAATTTTAATTAAGTAGGTTTGAGGTTAAATATTTTTTATTAAATTTTTTGAAAAACATTGCTATTTTCGACATATTTTGTTAGGTTTTAAAATTTGCAAATCATTACGGGGGGGCTCGCGCCCCCAAGCCCCCCCCCTAGATACGTGCCTGAGTGGAAACAATATTTTCTAAATAGGGCAATATGGATACCAAAGATTTTGTTTGACAATTAAATCATCGCTGAGTAGATATAATTTAGAATTTCTCAAATTTAATGCATTTTTCACGGTGTCCTGGACAAAATTTTGATAAAATTTTTCACTAATCCCAATTCAATTAAAAAAATTTATGATAATATTTTACTGAAAAAACTTGATTTTTGGCCAAATTTAAAATTGGAAAATTTCAAAAACCAGATCTTATTTTAAAACTTGGTGCCACATTCATGATCTATGTTACCTCCTAATATCTATCAGAATTGAAAATTTCCATGTACCATGAATATTTATGGTTTTACTGTGTAATTGCTGATACAAATGTTTCTCAGTCCTTCGGTTGCCATAAGCGAAACATTCGATACGGCTGTTACCATTCAATTATTGTCAATGCGCCATTTTTATATTTGTAGAAAAAGTTAAACAATATAAGGCGCTAAATGCAGGCTAAGGATTTGTGACATATGCATAAAGCCATCCAGTAAAGTGTTAAAGGATCACAGCGTTTAAGATTTATTTTTGATGTGAAATTTATCTTTCGACTAAATTAAATTCCTTACTTTGATTTCTTACTTTAACAAAAGTTTCCTTTTAATTCGTTTTTGCTTGCTTATTATATTTGTATGAACATTTAATAATCAATTAACGAAAGTCATAACGAAGTCATAATACCCGAAAAAGTTGTTTAGGGAAATTATATAAAGAAAAATATGAAGAGAAGAAAACTTTTCATAACTTATTATGAATAAGCTCATTAGTTGGTGTAGTAATAAGCGATTACAAATATCTTAAAATATTTATGAAAAGTACTAGTACGTTAAGTACTATCTCCTAAATATTACTGTGGTCATTTCTCAAGCCTATTTTGATTTATTCGAGTTTTTAAATAGAAAATCTCATATTCGATTAACTGTATAAGTCCAATTTTAACCACTATCTCTTTCTTTTTGAGTATTAACATTATCAAAAACATTAACAGAATGCATTAACCTTCTGGCACTTAACAAGAAAAAAGTTTACAAAATATAAAACAAAAGGAATTCGTATTTAAAAAATAAGCCAGTAAGTTAGTTAGCGAACCAACCAGCCAAAGCGTTAACTTGTATATAAAAGTATCACTGAACGAAACAACTAGATTGGTTCACTACTCTCTGATGTTCGCATTTATACTTGGTTGTTGATTCCCACTGTTCTGTGTTGAGTCCTGTTAATGTTGGCCTTTGTTAGTGGAAAAAAGCGTGCTAATTATGATGAAAGATTTCTGCTTCTTTTAATGTTAATCCATTTGGAAAATTAGAAATGAAAATTTAATGAAAATGTTGTAGTCTTATTTCATTTTAAATACGTATATTAATACGTCCCTCAAATAACGAATTATTGAATTTTTGCTTAACATATTCGATTTGTTTCTAAATTTCGTGAAAATTTCATTGCTTCACTACTACAGAATCTTTGGTTGAAAAAAAAAATGCAGTAGCTTTGGTAAAGGCAAAAGATATACATGATTTACCTATTATGGATACATTGTCCTGTTTTCAACCAAGTACTTTTTAACAGCTTTATAAGATAAAACATAAGATAAAACCCATAAAGGTCATACCAAGAAGCATATATAACTAGAACATACAATTGTTATCGGATGTCACATCGGAGTGGATATCGGATAGAAAATTATGACCTTGTCAGATCACGCCATAATGTTCTCTGACAATTCTGACAAGGTTATAATATTCTGTCCGCTGTGCGATCCAATAGCGATTGTATTTCCTAGTTATATATGCTTCTGGGGTATACTCGTAAGCAGTGCCGAATCCAGGATCAAAGAGATACATTTTTTAAACTTTTTTTTTGTATTTAATTTAAAAAATAAATTACATATAAATACGTATTTTCTGTTACACTTAATATTTTCATTTAAAATGCTTTTTTAAAAAGGTAAAACCTTTAAGATTTCTAGGTCAGTTAAAAAAACTAAAGAAATTAAATGTCATTTATCCTTACGGATTTTGTAGTTAATTTTTTGAAGGTTAAAAAAAATAAACAAATGAAAAATCATTATTTCTTTTAAGGATTTTGTAGTTAATTTGTTAACATTTAAAAATACTTAAGTTAAAAGCTCTTTTGATTTAAATTGAAAGTTAGTAGACCGGGTTTCAAGTGATTTTTCATTAATTTTAAATTATATTTTCAGTTAATTTAAACTAAAAACTATTTTGAGTGCATTTTTATAAAAGCATTACTCTTCCAGTTAACGGAATTTTGTACCGCTGGAAATTTCTGACTAGGTAGTACTGGTTTCAAACGTTGCACAGTGGTTTGAAACAAAAAAAAAGTGGTAATAAATCTGTATCTTCTAAACTATAAGTCCGATTGCATCAGTATGTATGAGATAAAATAGCAAATATAGCTTTTGGACCATGTAGCTCTTTAAATTATTGCCCAATATGGTTGATTTTTTATATTTTGGAATGAGCTTGGAGAAATGAAGCAAAAACATGCTTACTTTACTGTAATAACTGTTATGGGTTTTAAATTATTTCATTTCAAAAATAAAAAAGTAATTTTTCTCTTCGTTTGTTTTTGGCCGATTATGAATTCAATATTATAACGATAATTTTTAAAAAAATACTGGCATATACGCAACATTTTAATAAATGAAACTATGAAAACCTCTTTTAAGTATCTCGAACAATTTAGAGTTGAGAAATTTCCAAAGTCAAACATTTTTCGCTGATCGAAAAAATTGCATTTTTTTCTCAAAAAGATGCTATCAGTTCTTCACTTTTTACTGAGAAGTTATTTAATAAAAGTCAATGTTTTATTATATATTCGTAGAGAATGGGATTCTAAGATGCTTTCAATCCAAATTTAAAGTCGGTACAACATTCACCCTACGTACAACATTGACCGAAATTGGTCTAATTTTTATGAGAATTTTTGAGTTTTCGATCATATAACAAAAAAGTCACGCCGATTTTGCTACTTTCTGAAATACAGTTATATAGTGCCATATATTCTATTTAGATTTCAAAAATAAAAAGTAGCGCCAATTCATAAACGAATCCAGACATGCTTTTATAAAAAATTGCAAATTTTCATAGACCATAATTTTAATTGCAAAAAAAGGATAGTTCGGTTTATTTTTTTTTTAATTACTTTAATTGTTTTGCATGAACAATAAAACAGTCTTTATTGCTGCAAAAAATCATTCACGTACCTTGAATAGTTTTTAAGATATTGAAAGTCAACTTTCAAAGAAGATTTTGTAAAAAATACACTTTTTTATTTTTTCGTAGATTATCCCAGAAGTGTTTAAGGTTTTTTTGAATGTTACTTAAAAATTAACAGTGCAATAAACTAGACATGTTTTCTTTTTTATTGATGTATTAAGATTATATAAAAATTATTGATAACAGGTAAAATTATAGCATTTAAAACACACACCTCAGGTCAAAAAATATAACCACATGCAAATATTGTGCAAACATTCACTTTCTTGTTTTTTGTTTTTTGCGTACACTTTTCCCAGAAGTGTTTAAGGGTTTTTTGAATATTACTAAAAAATAAACACCACAATAAATTAGACATATTTCCCTTTCCATTCATGTATTAAAGGTATTTAAAAAATATTGGTAACAGGTACAATTATTGCATTTATTATTTTTCCATTAACAATATTTACATTTTTTAATAAATTAAATACTAAACATTTTTTATAAAATAGTCCAAAGTGTCAAAAGTGAATATGTTTTTAATTTCTTTGGCTTCGGAATCATCTTCTAAACTTATTTTTGGCAGCCATTTCGTTCTAATAGAATATATTACTGGATCTGAAGTTGTAAGTAAGTGGTGCATTAGATCAGAATTTTGGGCAGTTTTTGAATGTTTTCGTGTGTTAAATTTCTAATAGTGGTTAACGTCACTGTTTCTAGCTTCCTGCGCTTCTCCTGTTAGGTCTCCTAATGGAAGGTTACTATTTTCTATTATTATTTTTCCATGGTCCGATGCCATCGGACTTATACTTTAGAAGATACAGATTTATTACCACCTTTTTTTCAAACCACTGTGCGTTGGCTGTATATGACCATCGGTATGATCTTTTATAGGTTAAATATTTTATTCGGCTTAATTTTCGAAAAAACTACATTTATTATCGCTAACATTATACCACATATAAAGGGTTCTTCAACAGGGACGCTACAAAAGTAGAAAGACAGCAAGCGACGCCATATTTCTTTTGACATTTCGCTTCAGTAAGGTTTGCTATTTCATGATGGAAAGATATACGAGTCAACAACGAGCCGAAATTATTAAAATTTACTACCGACATTCGGAGTCAGTGGCCTCAACGTTAAGAGCGCTACGTCCAATTTATGGTCGTCTTAATGAATGGCTTCGTCAATAAACAAAATATGCATCATTGCATGCCGAAAAAATTACGGTTTTGTGCGTTTTATGGGCCGGCGGCGTCATTAGGCCGTACTTCTTCCGCGATGATCAAGACCGGCACGTTACTGTGAATGGGAATCGCTACCGTTCAATTATAACCGAATATTTTTGGCCCCAATTGGATGATATGGACTTGGAGGACATGTGGTTCCAACAGGATGGCACCACAAGCCACACAGCGAATGTCACAATCAATTTATTGCAAACCAAGTTTGGAGAACGTGTTATCTCACGAAATGGTCCAGTCGACTGGCCGCCTCGGTCGTGCGATTTGACGCCGTTGGGCTATTTCCTGTGGGGCTACGTCAAATCTATGGTCTATGCCAACAAGCCAGCGACGATTGATGAACTTCCTACGAATATTGGCCGATTTATGCTTGAAAACCGTCGAAAATTGGGTTCAGCGTCTGGACTTCTGCAAGCGTGCCCGTGGTGGCCATACAAAAGAGATCGATTTACATACATAATGGCATTGAACGTACTTTCATAGGAATAAAGAATTTCATTGATATCCAAAACCGTTTTTGTTTTATTTAAAAAAACTTTTGTAGCGCTCTTATTGAAGAACCCTTTATATTACTCATACGCACCCATGCACAAATTTATAAAGTACAAATAATAAAAAGTACACACAGGAAATAAATTGGTTGGAATTCTATCGGAACCAACGAAATATTTTCATCATTCAATAATTTTAATTGCAGTTATTTAATATTCATCATCAGGAAAGTTATATTTATTTGTGAACAGAAAATATATATGATGAACCAAAACACTGTCACATTATCCAAAATATTGGCTTTTCTAACCAATATTGAAAAATTACTAACTTCCACATTACCTTCAATACCAACAACCACCAATTTATCGAAGATTTAGTCATTTTAATAAAATATCGGCAGCAACAATTTAGTATCAGTTGTGTTTCAATAAAATCGATCACTCTATTCAAAGTATTAGTTTTTCCAATCAATTTAAAATTTTTTTTTAACTTTAGTAGCTTTAACCATTAATTTCCATTATTTTGGTAATTGTAATAATATATTGAGACAAGGAACAGAAATTTTATTTATCATAATAAAATTTTGGAATCTATCATATTTTTTCGTTTCATACATATGCGTGTTTAAATTCTAAGTTAGACAACAACTAAACTTAAGTATCTGTGGCGCAGGAGGTAGAGACACAGCCTTATAGCCTTAGAGATTTGAGTTCAAACCTCAACCAAGGCATTACTTTTTTTTTATAATTTTTTTATTGATTTAAATTAAAAGACACAATTGATTTTCTGTTGTGAATATAATTTTATTCAAAAACAAAACATTCAAATTTTCAACCTGAAGAAATTCAAATTTGAAATTTGACAAAAAAAATTTATGTCGAGTTTAGCCTAGAGGAAAAGCATTGGGCTGACAGACGGAAGGTCGCCGGTTCAATCACAGTTCGCGATATAAATTTTTTTTTAATTTTTTTTTTATTCAAATTAAAAGACACAACTGATTTTCTGTTGTTGATATAATTTTATTTATAGACAAAATATTCAAACCTGAAGAAATTCAAATTTGAAATTTGATTGAAAAAATTTAAATAGAGCTTAGCTTAGAGGGAAAACAATGTACTGACAAGCGGAGGGTCGGGGGTTCGATCCCAGTTAGCGACAAAAAAAAATTTTAATTTTTAAATAAATTTTGTGGAACGTGTTTTTCTATTTATAGAATTTATAATCCACAAACATTAAAGTAATCTATTAACACAACAAAAATTCAAAAATTGTAAATAAATTTCGGTAGTAACAATGGTATTAAAAATAAATAAAAGTGATTGTACCTGGAACTACAAAAATTCGGTTGGCGAAAAATTCGGTTGGAACTACGAATCTGTTTTCTGTGTGTAATAGTTTTTTTTATATATTGAGGATTTTATAAAAACCCAAAAAATAAAAATTCAGAATTTGTTCTAAAAAGTTTAACTATTTTTTTTTAGAAAATAGCCCGTGAAAATCTCCACAGATTCTCTTTAATTTATGCTCACAACATATTTTAAAAAAATATAACAAATTGTTTATTTAAACCACTTTTAAATTTTTTAAATATTTGACCACGACTACCTCGCCCACTTAGTATAAAAGAAAAACTAAAAACGGATTCTTCTTTTTTTTTTGTTACACAGAGCTATACATACTATAAGTTTGGCATTTTTTTCAGTAGCAGCATGGAAAGCTACATAAATATACGGGTATTTGTTAGGGGCTCTAAGCTTGTATGGAGGAAAATAAATTTTGAGTTATTGGGCGTGATATCCCCTGGAACTATCGCTGTAATAATACGTCCCCCAAAAAATTAGGTTAATTGGATATCGGGAAGGCGTGACGCATCGGCCCTGAAATATGGAACAGTTATTATAGGGGAAAATATAACTTTTTATGAATTTTCTCAAAAATTTCGGTAGTTAAAATAAAATTTGTAATATTTAAACCACGCCTTTTACTCTCTGTCACTGAATCAAATAAATTTCTGTGACGATCCCTATCCCCGCGAGCTTACCCCGTTAACGGAGGAAAACTTGTCGTAACAAAGTCGACTTAATTTTTATATATACGGGATTTCTCCTTTATGAACTTGTGAAAAAGTTAAAAAAAATTTACTAAATATTAGTGCAGCATTCGCACTTGCTTATTAAATTCTGTTATAGAAGAGAATAAGGCAGACTATCTCACAACGGCACAATGGTCTTTTTATACCAGCCAACATTCATATCTATAGCAATCTTGAGGTCGCAAGTTCGACACCCGGTGGCGGCAATACATTTTTTTATGCTTGTAGTTGATGAAATAGAATATTGAAAAAGTTGAAATCATTAGTGTGTTTTTATTAACGAAGAATAACATCTAGATCATTAATTGTACTGCACTTTCTATTTTTCCCCTGAAACCATCGGACAGATAATTACGATATTTTTCCAATACATTTCTCTCCACGTCTGGTGAATGTTTGTTAAGCACGACATTTTACTAGCGTTAATCATTTGTTCTAGAAAGTGTTTTTTAACTTTTCCTCTAAATTTGGTTTCATTCTAATTTAATAAAATAGTAACAACTTGAAAACTTTTCCATCGCTTTCAAAAATAAAAGAAAGTTTATTATATTTTTAATCATAATACCAAAATTAAGGAGAAACTAAACCTCACATCATATATATAAAAATAATTTTTAAGAACTCGGGAAATTTGGAACAGATTCTGCATGTTTTCCATTTTTTTTTCTAATTCATACATTTAATATTAAATAAAAAAAAAAAACAAAGGGGGTGCTAGCTTGGAAGTTCAATAATTCGTAATTTAAGGGACTCTTTAGGGAATATATATGTAAATTAAACCGCCTCAGGTGGCAAAATTAACATTCTTGCAGTTCCGTACTAAATATAAGTACTGGATAAATTTATTTGGCTAGATCACAAATAATTTGGTAGCAGTATTAATTATTCATAAAATCAGAAACCTAATTTAATATTTTTTATTATTATTTATCTGAAACTTTTTCTTGAGACCTCCTAATATACAGGAATTTTTTTAATTTCCATTTAGTTATGCTTATTATTTTTTTTTAACTTTTGATTCTTTATCTTGTGTACAATGTAAATGACTCTTTGTCCTTGTTTACTAATAATTTGATCCACAAATGATTAGTTATCACTTTTGCCATGGCAATGGATTTACTTAAAATTAAGATAAATTAATTTTTAATAAAATTCTTTAAAGAATTAAGTTTAATATTTTTTAGGTAATTATAAAATGATCGTTGTCATGCCAAAAGAAATTGATTTTAATGAAACTCAAGACAACAGAAATACATATTCCTTCTTTTGCCACTATATTATTAGCCATTCCCAAATGAGATATGTTTTGAATACGTATAAGGGAAGAATTTTGTGAATGACCCACACTAAATATATAAAGTTGATAACACCATTTGTTAAATTGTTTGAAATTGCCTTGCAAAAATACGTTATATTCGAAGGTGTACCGCGCACTTTTTTTTTTTTTGCTTATAAGGTGGTACGGTCTAGTGGTTCGGTTATTAGAATAAAAACTGCAGGTAGCCGGTCTGTTTCAGTTCTCTTTTGAATAGACCCCTTAACATGTTTTCAACTGCCAATAGTCTAGGCAATTCTGTGTCTTAAGGAGTTAATTTTCATCACACATTTGAAAGTTTTGCTTTTAGTAAACTACTACTGCTAATCGGCTTCAAATAATCACAAAAATATTTATTCTGGGTTTGAGAAGGCTATGGCAATAACTCGAAAAAATTTTAATAATTTTATTTTGATAATAAGAAAACGTCAAGGTAAAAACAGAGATTTTTGAATTCAAATTTAAATATTTTTTAAACTATATATTATTTACTTTGTTAATCAACATGTTCTTTTTTTATCCCAGTCCACATTTACAAAAGTTATAGGAACATAAAATTTCATACTCCCGAGATGGTTAATTTTTCCATCCAGAGCTGAACCTGTGATAAAAAAGGATGACTGCCAAAATTGTTTTCTTAAAGCTGAGTTTCTCTTCAATTTTTGGGAAAAAAGTATTTTTCCTATCGGTTCGGCAGTTTAATGCATTAAACACATAGACGACTGCGGATACACGACTACACGACTGCAAATGCTGCTGGCTGCAATTGTAGTCATGCACTATGCACGCCCTAGATTTTAATTATAGTCTACCTAATCCTACACCCAAAAGATGACGTCAGAAAAAATGCTTGCTAATTCAGCAAAATTTTAGTCAGGGTGCTAGCAGACAAATTGCTGAAGTAAGCAAAATCGTGCTGTGTTATATGTTTAGCATAAAAAAGCTGCAAATTCAGCAGAAGTAAACACTTAGTCGAATGAAAATAAGAAAAATTCTTGATAAAATCAAAATTCTGAAGATTACTAGACCGGACTTCTACATTGTTGACAGGTTTCAGTTCAATATCTAAAAATAGTTGTAAATAAAATATAAACAAAAGTGCATCTTAATAACTTTTGTATAGTATGCTTATTCTTACGACCGAACATAAAGGCTGTAAATAATTATAATTATAGTTCAAAATTAGTTTCGTGCTGAAAAATATTACTAAAACTTTTGCTGAAACATAAATTCAACTGGAAAATTGCTGAAAACTAGTACATTTGTTATACAAGATATTTCACAAATTTTTTTTATTAACTTATTTTTTGAATCATCAGTCATTTCTGTCAGTTCAAAACACTTGAGCATAAGAGGTATCTAATGTCAGTTTCAACGGACCTCGCAAATATTTGAAATTTCGCATATGTTTTGGCCACAATATAGTTATTGAGCGGCAAACAAGAAAGCCTAATATGCAGAAATCACTATTTTGTATTGGAAAGTGGGAAAATTTTTTTTTTGCTTAATATTCTATAAATCTTTGCTACTTATGTATTAAATTATAAATCATTGAAAGCACACAACATAAAGAAAAAAATTTGTTGACTTCTATATATAAAAAACACACTATTTAGAAAAGCCGCTTTTTGCTATTTTTTTGTATGGGTGCTTGTCGGAAGATTATTTTTTTTTTTACTTATAAAGAACACCCACAGCGTATGAGTGTTATACCTATGAAATTAAATATAAAGTATACGCTCTAGATAAGTTTAATAGTTATGGATTTTTAAACTACTGATCCATCGGCAAAAAGTATTGACAAACATTGAAGGAAATGATTTGTGTAGTCACCCTGTTTTAACACATTGTTAACACAGGGTGACTGTGTTAACAATGTCGAAGTGTATAACATTTTTATGTTCGTATAGTTTTTATAAATGTGGAATGCGACAAAGAAATGCTTTCAGCACAAAAGTAGCTCTTATATTTTGAATGTTTTAGAAATTTTCGTGTTATTGTCACATCTTGCAGAAACCCAAAGTGTAAATTTTTTTAAACTATTTCAAGCCACTTAGTAGTGATCAATTTTAAAATTAAAACTTTCGGGACACAATTGCTAGCAGTCGAAAAATATTGGGCTCTTTTAAAAAGAAGATTTTAGATTTTTTGATCACATCAGTGCCTATTAGAGCAGCCATGAAGTATATGGAATTTGAAAAAGTGTTGTTTTTTCATCTCCCCACGCATTTTCCAGTAAATTGGGCGTAAAAAATAATATCCCTACAAAAATTGGTCCTCTCGTATTAAAACAGTCACCCTCGGCTTTTAGCCCTAAAAATGGACTAAAATTAATTCAAAACTTCTTAGGCATATCTACAGGGAATAATATGGCTAGCATTTTTCTGATATACATTTTTGACGTACCGATGACGCGTCGTGGTGATTCAAGTGGTTTAACCATACAAATCACTTTGATTTTAACCACATAAATCACCATGACGCGTCTTCTATACATCAAAATTGTTTATGAGAAAAATGCTAGCCACATTCTTGTCTGGAGATATGCTTATTTATTATTTTTCTGTAAAACATTTACTTTAAGAGTTATGCGCAAATAAACTTTGTACTAATTTTAGTCCATTTTCAGGGCTAGAAGCAGCGGGTGACTGGCCTGTTTTAAATCGAGAGGATCAATTTTCAGGGGGAAATTATTTCTTACCTCCAATCTACCAGAAAGTGCGTGGGGAGGTGAAAAATATCACTTTTGCACATATGGGTGCTCTATTGAGCTCCAATCTGAATAAGCATGAAATTAACTCTTAAACATATTTTAAATTCTGACTTATTTCTTGCATTAAACCTCAATTTTAAACTTTGATGTCTTCAGAGACTTATAGTAGAATTTTATGACAAATATTTTTGCGGAATATTTTAAACTTCTAACTCTTCAACTTATGTGTCGTTTGTGGCCGTTTTGAAAAGGGGCAAAAATTCCCTTTAATAGAGGATTAGAATGTTCCACAAAAATATTTCCCATGAAATTCTACTATAAGTCTCTGAAGACATCTAAGTTGAAAATTTAAGTTCAATGTCAGAAATAAGTCAAAACTTAAAATGTGTTTAAGGGTTAATTTCGTACTTATACAGAATTGGCGCTCAAATGCCCACAAACCTGGATTTTATAAGAAAACCATATGAATCTTTCATTTCATATAAAACACTGTGAGGATCATCTCTGTGGAACATTTTAACCCTCTAACTCTTCAGCTTACCGGTATTTTTGTCCCTTTTAAAAACGGGGTCAAAAAAGTCCCTTTAATTGAAGAGTTAGAGGGTTAAATAGTTCCACAAAAATGTACATCGTATTGTTTTACATAAGTTCGCTGAACACATCCTATACCCACAATGAAAGATTCACATGGTTTCCTAGTGCACACATGTAAACAATCTTCAACTCAGAATCAGCTTTTGGGCTTTCTGTCATGGAGTGGACGAACTATTAAAAAAACTTATTTTGCATTTAATCTGAACTAAATTTCCTATTATATTATAAATCTCCAAAATTAAATGAGAGACATTCAAAATTTAATTTTGACACAAATTTTGATGTTTACCTCTTAAAACACCACTAACGGTCATGAGAGGGTTAAAAATTTGCCTTTTCATTGTGTAAACAACAGCTATATAACTTAATCACCAGAAGCTTCTAGTTTAGGAGTTATAGATGGATAAATCCATGAACCTTTTTTGGGGTAATTTTGAGAACATAAATGTAAACGACCTGACATATCTTATTTTTTATTCTCAATCTATCCGAAAATGAGCGGGGAGCTGGAAAAATAACACTTTTGCACTTATGGGTGCTCTAGTGCCTATACATCCAGATAAAGTATCAGATGGTAAGAAGAAAGTCACCGAAAACCATGTAAAACTGCCAATGTGGGGCATTTTACATGGTTTTTTTTTTTTTTTTTTTTTTTTTTTTAAAGAGAAGCAACACTCAGGAAATTCTTCATGTTGATTCTTTTGGAAATGGGATAGAGAAGAAGTGAAAGGTGGTGAAAGATGAAGGGCTTCAAATATGGCAACACTGTAATTGCGCGAGATGTTGAATTTTAGAACAGTTGTTGTGCGCCATCTGATGGTAAGTTGGCGAACTTTGTTGAAGCTTTTAATTCATAGCCCTGTTATATTATTTTACTTCGGTGGGGTTAAGTGCTATGGGAACACCGAAGGAGGACGCTGCGATATGTATGAGGGATAGAAAAACTCATACATATTACTATTTTTCTTAAATTGATGTTGCCTTAGTTGGGGCTCAAACCCGCAACCTCACGTGTAACAGTCCAACGCGCTAACCGTTACACCACAGTACCCACATGATAATAATTTATATGTAAGATGATACAAAATATACACCCAGAAAACAGATTCAGTTCTGATAAACCCATTTCTAATCAATCGCATGGTTCAGTTGTGACAACAGAAAACTAATTGAGACAAGACTAATTTTACAGTGACAACGAAATTTCAGTTGTATCAAGAATAAATCGGTAGCTGTAAACGAAGAATTCATTTGATGCAACTGAACCATTCGATTGGCAACAAATGGGGTTGTCAGCAGCGAATCTGTTTTCTGGGTGTACAAGTAAATCTGTAACTAAAATGCAAGAGCAACTAGTTTTAATTTTAATTTTAACTTAATTCAGTTATCTTTTATTCAATATTTTATATCACAGATTTTATTTGCGCATACCTCATAAAAAATTTAAATATTTCATATTTTTTCAAAAATTTGTTTAGCTTATTTAGTCACATTTTTTCAATTTCAGGACACGTTACAATACAACTTCCACTGAGGTCTTGATTTTCATGCAGTAAATGGTCGAACTTTTGTTATTTCAGATACTATATAGTAAAAATATTTACACCTTTCTTCTTCAATAGAAATGGGGCTTTAGAACTGTAAAAAGAAGCAGCTAAATATGTTTAGTTTAAAAAGTATTCCTACTGAAACTTCTGCACTCAACACAAATTCCGTAAAGTCAGCAAAAAGGTTGCTGACTAAGCAAGTTTCTAGTCAGGAGTATGCTAGCAGTAAAATTGCTATTATCAACAAAATTATTCTTTTTTTTAAATCAGCAAGCGAACGGATTTTATCACTTTATAATTTTTTCTTCTGTACTTCGCTATTTAAGTGCAATTTATTAAATTTATATTGAAAGAATTTTTACTAATTTAAATCAGCAATTTTGCTTTGTTGTAATTATTTATATTTCATATCGCCATCTCAGATCATGCCCATTCTTGTTTCCCACTGGAGCGGACAATGTAGTTTCACTTCTTATAGTAATAATGAAATTGGAAAATGCCAAAAATTAATTATTCTTGTAGCCGGGCGAAAAAGAGAAAACTTTTAGTAAAATTTTTGCTTACAGTTGTTAAAGAACAGCTGTTCGAGACATTTAACTTAAAGCCCGAATTATTTGAATGTAAATGTAAAGTGACCAATCAGCTGATTCAAACTAGTTAATAATAAACACATAGTGCTAACTACTTGACGTAAATGAGTAGTAATGTTACCGAAAATCCTATTGAAAATAGAATATCCCTCCAATTTTACATGAGAATCGAAAAACAGCTGTTTATAATTGCATGACAGTTTGTGGGATTTGTGGCACAATTATAAAGTTTTTGACGCAATCTAAAAACAATTGGTACTTTGGTACAATCAATACAGTTTTGGTATATTTTTGTTATTTAAATCGGATTAATTTAAAAAAGAAATATTATATAAAAAATAAATTTATTGACAAAAAAATTTGGGAATATAATACTTTTTGTGGTACTAGTTTAACCTCAAAAGGGTTACGATACTCCTATGACCCATTTGCTAGTAGTTAAAAATTTTTTAAATTAAAAATTTCTTTTAAAATTATTTTGCATTTAAACTATAATTGAATCTGATTTTTAGAGACAAATGTGATTCACTATGTTCTCTATTAGTATGATATAACAAAATTCAATCATATTTAAAATTTTATTTTATGCTTAATTGAATTTTTGTGAATGTTTTTGCTTGCCAACATATAAAAAAATAAATTGTTGGCACTATAGGGGTCGAAAAAGTAATATTTTTTTACCTGTTTGATGTTATTTTGAAATTCCATTTATCAAACAAATAAATAAATCATCCCTGAATAATACCTGACATATTTTGAGTAACTTAGCAAAAATAAAATGCCATGTTACGATTCGTTCACGTTATATTTACGTTTGTGTAACGAGCCCTTAAAAACTTCAATTTCATGTGTGAATTGATGTGTTTAACTTTTACGTTAATGTGTTTAACCTGGTGGCTTCGAATGCAATAAATTATGTGATTCGCATTTTCAAAATGATTGCAAAGAAACGTTAAAATAATATCAATTGCACTATAGTGGAAAATACTTGAACACAAAATTTTACCAACAATTAATTTTTTTTCTACAAATAATAATAACTATAAATAAAAATATATTTAGTTAGAATTTAGTAGAATTTTAGTACAATTTTCCCCTTTTTTGTTAATTAAAATCAAAACTAAAATTGACATTTCATAGCACATATCGTGGCAAGATCCACTTGCATATTTAGTGTCTTCACTTGTGATGAAATCATTTTCACAATTATTTGCAATCGTTTTATTGCATGTCAATGCACTAGGTAAGAATTGTACTGTGAAAAGTTTATAAGCTAGCCCTAGTAGTTGTTTAGTTAGTATGGGAGAACTTATGCGATTTCCTAGATTCAGAATTTAAGGATATCATTCAATTTTCTTTTTGAAAAGCCTTTAATTTTGGAGTTTTTGATAGCTTTTCATTAATATGAAAAAGTCTACATACCTAAGTATTTTCAGAAAAAATCTCGTAGAAATTTTTTGTAAGAAAAGTATTCAATACGATTAAATTTGTTGGCGTTAAGACTAAATTAGTTCGCGATTCGGCCTTAAAAAAGAAAAATAAAAAGTCTGAGAATACTCCATTGGAATTTTATTTATTTTGGTTTATCGCAGAGAAGCTTTATTTAAAAAAGTACCGGCAGGTTCGAAAAAGTGCTGTTTTGGTTAAGTTTCATTACAACTTCAAAAATGAAATTTTTCAACACTGAGCTTTATTTTGTTGGCCACTTAAACTTTTTCACAAAAGCAAGCTAATTTTATTCGCTCGTGTTTTAAAAAGACAACAATTTTGTTTTACTATCTCTAATGAAACTAATAGCTATTTCTTATTTTTTTTTTTATTTTTATAAACATTTTGAAAACTGTTTTTATATAAACTGAAGAAAAATAAAACAATACAAATACAGAAAATATTTTATCCAATTGAGCATAACATAAAACATTTTTTATCCAAATCTGTTTGCTTTTTTAGTACTACCGTTGAACTTTTTGTATACCACTCATGTTGAACAGCACTTATTAATATGTACTACCCTCACCACATGAGTTCCATATTATTAATAAACATTGAAATATTCCATTTTAAATTTGTTATTATTTCCGTAAAAATGAAAAATTTTAGGCCTTTGCGAAAGCTTGTTTAAAGGGCACTTTAAGTGCGATCGAAATTTTTAGTTGTTTAGAAAAAAGTTCAATATCAAATTGTGTCAATGAGTGAGCACATTATAAATAAGTTTGACGACCGCCAACAAGAATCCATTTAATAGTTTTTACTATAATAAAAGCAAATGAAGTCTTAGGTCAGGGTACGCTAACGCAAATGCACTATTGTAAAATTTTTCCCAGTTTACAGTGCCCTTAAAATAGGATTTCTGTTTATTTTTTAGGCAATAGCAACAAATTTAAATAAAAATATTTGAATGTTCATTACTTGTACGAAACTCAAATTGTAAGGTTAGTATTTTTTTTTAAATACACTTTTACACATGTAAGTCTAGGGTTATTTTACGATAAAATGTTATACATAAATATGAAATCTCTACTATATGACAGAAAATATTTATGAAATTGCAACAATAAAATTTATAGAGATTTTTATAAATTGCATACATACATACCACTATATGAATATTTGGAATATTTCTTAAATACAAATTTGAATAAAAAATTAAATTGGTGATTTATTTTCGAATATAAATATAAAATAGTAATAACTACATACATACTTATTCATTTATATGTATGTTTTTTTAATTAAATTAAATTTTTATAGATTCTGCTTCTGATACGTTTTGATTTTATCGGTTTCTCCATACATTTCATTCATTATATTTTTTCATATATTTTTACAATAAAAAAATCCATCTAATTAGTATTAACTATCTCATTTAAACTAATTAACTTTGTTAATGCTTTGGTCTATTTCATTTAATCCTCTGGCATGTATGGAGTTTATCTATTTTAAAACAAAGTGTATTTTTTAACATTATGGCCTGCTGTATAATTGAAATTAAATAACCCAGTGTAGAAATGGTAATTGGGTATAATTAGTCGAACAAGTTTGACTCTGGAGTGAAATAAAAAAGATAGCAAAATAAAAAAAAGTGTTAGTATGAAAGCGAAAAGAACTGAGTTTGCTACAGATTGGGGTTCTCCATCATTGTAAACGCAGCTTAAATGTTTCTATGAAAGTAGTTCTTGCAAAGAGCCCTTTTTGATACAAAAATTACTTCGAAAAAGATTTTAAAATATTCTATTGGCTAAGAAAAAATACAATTTTGGGATATTTTTTTTTAACTCTACACTCTAAAAAATGTTTGTAAATTTACTACTATAAAATGGGTAAAATTTTGTTTAATTTTACGAAAATTCGGTAAATATAAACAAAAAATGCGTAAACTCTTTTTGTACACACTTTCATACGCAATAATACACACACAAAGTATTTTTAGACATTATGTGCTTATAAATAAACACATTGTGCCTAAAATTACTATTGTTTTGTTAAATAAAATTTTTACGCACAAAGTTGGTAAATATACTATCCAATAATAGTAATAAATACTTTGACATTTCAAATTGGAAAAAATTGAAAAAAAAATTATAAATAATAAAAAGAAAAAGCGAAAACGGATTATTTTTTGTGAATTACAACATTTCCACAAACACATTAGAGTCTGGAAATAGCAACATAAGCATGAAATTGTTTTTGGTAATTATTATTAACGCATGTGGTAGTCTAAACCTCATTTCAAAACTGAAAACGCCGTAAGAGAGACACGGCCTACGCAGGAACTACTTGGTGCAATAACTCCTGCTCAACAAAATGCCTTCTTTGCAAGGGAGGCAGTCAACCAACAACCGTCAACAATAACGGGAGAAAACGCCGTAAGAGAGATACGGCCTAGGTAAAACAACTGGGTGCGATGACTCCTGCTCAACAAAATGCCTTCTTTGAAAGGGAGGCAGTAACCGTCAACAATAACGGGAGAAAACGCCTTAAGAGAGATATGGCCTATGCAGGAATAACTAAGTGCAATGACTCCTGCTCAACAAAATGCTTTCTTTGCAAGTAAGGCAGTACTCAATGAATACTGACTTTGTTGAGCAGGAGTCATTGCACTCAGTTGTTCCTGCGTAGGCCATATCTCTCTTAAGGCGTTTTCCCCATCATTGTTGACGGTTACTGCCCCCCTTTCAAAGAAGGCATTTTGTTGAGCAGGAGTCATCGCACCCATTCAATAGTTATAACAAATTTTTATATGAATTTTATACAAATCCCTTAAGATCCCAAAACGACTAATTTGGACATAAACGATTATGAGAGAATGACTCGGATATTATTATTAATAAAATACGTACTAAAAATTAATTTATTTTATTGCAAAAAATTTTTGGGTGGTGCTTAAAGTTAGCACACCTGTTGTAAATGTACGCATTATATTTTATTTTTACGCACTTTCTGTGCATTTTTGCGCATTTTTTGTGGATTTTTACGCATTTTATGCGTACATTTACACGTAAAACGTGCTTTTTTACACACAAATTTAGTAAATTAACACACTAATTTCAAAATTTCATTTAATTTTTACGCACTTTCAATGTAAAATTACAAATTATTTGTGCACCAACTTGAACACAATGTGTGTATTTTTTTTCAATTACGCACATAGAGTAAATTTACCCAATTTATAGTAGGAGTTCAGTTTCCTACTATAAGTTGGGTAAATTTCAATAGAATTTAATTAGAGTGTAACCCTCCGGCAAACATTTTACCTCATAGACTCCGGGAGGGGGTCACCGGTGACCCGTGTGTATTTTGTATGGCGTTGAGTGCATCGTTTTTAATCTCTCTCTCCATTCTCATTCTTGTTTTTTGAATTAAGTGCGTGGATGTTTTTATTCTCTATCTCCATTCTTATTCTTGTTTTTTGAATTTAGTGCGTGCATGTCAGTTCATGTTATGCTTTTAACATAAGCAGTTGATGATTTGTGGTTCGTGCACATAAAATAATTTTATTCTTCAATAAAATGCCGAAACGTGGTAAACGTGAAATGGATGTGGAACATTCTGGTGAATGTTCAGATTCTGCTGCGGCTGGAGGTGAATCTTCAGGTACTGCTGCTGCGGGACAATCCACTAGTTCGGGAGAAGGACAAAAGTAAATTTTTATTCCATTTTTTGGTCTATTGTCATTGTAATTGTCCATTATTTTGTTGTGTCCATTGTGTTTTCTTATAGCAAAAATAAATCTTTAGATAGGCTTCCATGGAGAAGAGGTGTGCTAAATGTAAACGCGTAAGTTTTTATGTGCATGATTCGATTTTGATATTGTTTTGAACGAGTGTTTATATATATATTAACTGCAGCAAACATGGATTTCTTGTTTGAAACTGATGATGAGGATGAGCCTGTTGAATTCCAAAATGACAGTGAAGATGAATGGTTACCTGATAATGATGAGGCTTCTGACATTGAAGATGAAATCGTGGTTGAATCACCTGACATCGAGGATGAAGATGAAGACGAAGATGAAAGTCGTGGTGATATACCTATTATTGGCGAAAAATACATTGCACCAGACTTAACGGAATGGTTTAAAAACCAGCTGCCACAGGGAAATGTACCATCACACAATGTTCTACGTAAAAAAGGTGATTCATTCATTCGTGGATATTGTGTGAATAGTTTCTAAGTAATGGTTTGAATTTAGGTGGACCTCATCGAAAGTTTCGAAAAGAAATGACTGCCAAGGAAATATTTGATGAGTTTTTTACGACAAACTTGAAAGATGAAATACTCAGACACAGCAATAAAAAGGGCTTAGATTTAGCTGCGGATTTCAATAGAATGCATCATGCTGAAATTGCTGCCGAAACTATCAAAAAACGTGATTTTCGTGTAATCAGTATTGATGAGCTGAATGCTTTTCTTGGAATTCTTTTGGTAATGGGCGTGAATGGCCAAAATGGCGATCTAATTCCATGGCTTTGGAGTGACTGCAGTCATCCAATCTATAAAGCAGCGATGAGTCGTGATCGATTTCAACAGATTCTGCGTGTCATCCGTTTCGACAATGCATATACCAGAGCGACAAGAAAAGAAAGTGATAAAGCTGTCCCAATAAGTGACGTTTGGGAAATGCTTATGAAAAATTTGAAAGAAAACTATTATCCAGACGCGAACGTCACTATTGATGAGCAGTTGTTCCCGTTCAGAGGTCGGGCAGGTTTTATTCAGTACATCCCATCAAAACCAGCCAAATATGGGATCAAAATTTTCTGGGTATGCAACACAGCTGATGGATATCCACTTTCTGGAACTATTTATTTGGGTCGTCAACCTGTTACTGAGAGACAAACTAACGTTGGGCAAAACATAGTTCTGAAGTTAGTAAATGCATACAAACAGTCAGGGTTGAACGTAACAACGGATAATTTCTTTACGTCGTTACCGTTGGCCAACCAGTTAAAAACCCGAGGCATGAGTATCGTTGGAACCCTTCGTTCGAATAAGCCGTATATTCCCAGAGAATTAAAGCCTAACCGTACCGATGATATTGGAACACATCGATATGCATTTAGCAAAGACACTACTCTTTTGTACGTTGTCACAAAGAAAAATAAATCAGTTTATTTGCTTTCGACTATGCACTACACTCGTGTGACTAATGAAAATGGAAAAGAAGAGATGAACCACTATTACAACAAGACAAAAGGTGGTGTTGACGTTATGGATCAGATGCTCTCCAAGTACACAACGAAACGCAAAACAAATCGTTGGCCGTTGGCTTTATTTTTCAATATGTTATATGTAGCTGCATTAGCAGCATTTTGTGTTTTCAGTAAACTGAATCCGGAGAAGTCTAAAAGGCGATCTTCTAGACGCTATTTCTTGACTCAGCTTGGAAAAGATTTGGCAACAGCTAACATGGAAAAGAGAGCAAATGATCAAATGGTTATAAGAAAAACTAATTATAGAGCTGCTCTTGAGCTTATGCTCGGAATAACTATACAATTTGTTCCTACAGTTCCAGTTCCAGTTGCCGAAAACGTTCCTGTAGTTGGACCAGCATCACCAGAGCCTGAGATGAAAACAAAAGATGGTCGTAAAGTTGCGAAGGGTCGTTGCTATATTTGCATTTTCAATGATCCGAAATCGGACCGGAAAGGTTGTACAAAATGCTCAAATTGCAAACGCACAATGTGTGCCACCCATACCAAGAGCTTGCCACCGCTCTGTACTGGCCCAAATTGTTGAATTTCTATGGCATTCTATTAGCGGGCCACCAGCCAATTTTTAATTTTGGTCCAAATTCTTGAATTTCCATAAAAAAATTTCAACTAATTTTGTATTTATATCCACAATGAATGTCTCTTTTTTTATTACAACCTATAATTTTCTATATTTAATAATAAAATATAAAAAAAAATACAAAATAGAAATAAAAACTGTGTTCTTATTTATTATTTTCATATAAAATGTATGGTGGCCATTACGGGTCACCGGTGACCCGCTCCCAGAGGGTGAGGGGTATTGGACTTTGGCGCACTCCAGGCCGGAGTCCAAAAACGTAAGTAGCCTAAATCCAGCGAAAAACGCTTTAAAATATGCACTTGATAGCTATCCTAAAATTTTATCACTGAACAAAAATTTTCTTCGGAGATATTTGACTTCAAAGGTAAAATGGGTCACCGGTGACCCCCTCCCGGAGGGCTAGGGTTAATTGTTTCAGTGTTACGATGAGGACTAATTGAAAAAATAAAAACACAAATAACGATGTAACCAAATTTTAAGTGGCAAATATAATTGTTAAAATTCTATTTCCAATTTCAACTAAATTTTTAATTAAATCAATTAAAATCAATTGGAAAATTTCAAAGTTTTTTTTCCAATTAAACTTGTTTGTTAAATTGAAAGAAAAGTGTTTGTTGAAGCTCAAAAATTTTTTTGGGGGACCCATATTATTATTATTATTATTATTCTTTATTCAGTCTATGGAACATCATTTCCTTACAGACTATGATTAAACTATAAAATAATTATAAATAGTAATTATTATTATACATGTTTTAAGATATAGGCTTTTGAAAGAACAAGAACGGACGCACTCTTACATTAGTAGGCCACAAGGAAGGCTCAAATAGATTATCATATAATTCAGCGGAGATCCCAATTTTAAAAGAAACACTCCTCAATGTGTTCTGCTCAATTTCCTTTTTAACCAATTTAAAACATTTTAGATGGGTTTTGGAAATATTAGCACCTTTTGCAACATAACTCAGGATTTGTTCTGCTGTTACGCTGGGCTTAAATGAGGAAATATGCACCCATTTTTGATTAGCAATAACTTCCAAGTCTTTGGAATTATTATCTCCAAACACCATAGGCTTACGTTTCTTTTTTTTGTAGTTAACATTAGTCCATCCAGCATTGTTAACTGGGATATTACATTCTGCTTGAGAGTATGCAATTGAAGCTGAGCTAACAGTATTGTCAGAGATTTGAGAACAACAAATGCTAGCTCTTCGTTTAGAATTTAAAACGTCATTTGGCTCAGTAGCAGCAATAACATCATTTGGTTTAATTGTAGCAATAACATCATTATGAATATCATCATCATCATGTAAAGAAAGACAAAGACTAGCTCTACGTATTCGCATATTAGAATTTAAAACATTATTACTTGGTTCAGTAGTATCAACAACATTTTTACGAAAAGCATAATTAGCAGAACTTGAAGAAAAGGAATCACTCAGAGTTGAACAACCTTTTTGTTGTAAATCATTATTTTTTGAATTTAAGCTTGACTCAGCATGTATGTTTTTATTTTTAATGGAGGCACTCTCAACTGCATTGTTGTTGTATATACAGGCATTGAATAACTTTTTTAATTCTCTTACTTCATTTGACAACATTGTTATTATAGCAATTAAATTATTAGATCCTTTAGCGCATTTATTGCAGTTATAAACAATATTATTTGATGAAATTAAAACATTAAAATCACGATCACTATTGACACCAGAGCACCCTTTATGGAATAGTCCACTGCATGTTATGCATCTAATAAATATACTACCAACAGCTCTAAAGCAACTAACACAATCAGTATTAGACTGCATTAGGAAGAAAAAATAAAAATGAACTTGTTTAAACGACAATCACTACTGAACAGATCTAAACATGGACCGATTTTAACCAAAATCCTTGTCCTTGGGCCGACACAGGTTGGTGTACCAAATTTGATAAAAATATCTTAATATTTGCGACCTGCAGCGCAAAGCCCCCCCCCCTCGGTGGAGGGGGGGCGTTATATTGGCACTAGGTCTAAACTTAAACCGATTTTAACGAAATAGGCTGCGTACTTGGGTGTACCAAATGTATGTCGGTGTACCAAATTTCATCAAAATATCTTAATATTTTCGACATGCAGAGAGCGCATAAGAATGCATGGACAGACAGACAAATGGACGGGCGGACGGACGGACATCGATAAAGCGAAAAAAGTGATTATACACAGAAAAAACAGTAGGCATCAACAATGGGAATTTGTGGAAGTAATCACATTTTCTTTTAAATTGAAATTTTATTTCCAACAATTTTTTTGTTTGAAATATTTGTAACTCATTTGTAAATTGTTATCTTGTTTAAAAATAAAAATTCAAAGTTACAAAAAAAAATTTTTTTTTGGATTTACAAATTTCTTTGTTTGTGCCTTTTAAAATTTTTTTTTTTTGTATTTACAAATTTGTTATGAGAAAGGTGTTTAAAAATTTAATTAGAATTTTGTAAATTCTTTCTGTGTAAGTCGATCGATATACTAGAAGTGGGTCTAAGTCCAATATTTTTTGGTGCTACAAACATCAGCACAAACTTATTATACCCTGACCACGTAGTGGTGTAGGGTATAATAATAAAATATTTAACGAAAAGTGTTTTGTATATTTAGATACAAATATAATCTAAACTTACAAAATTTTATTTATATAAAATTAATTATGAATGAAATTTTAAAAAAAATATGTATTTTCTACTCAGGGACTGTTTTTTAATAAAAAATTAATATAACTCAACAAATTACATGCTAAATTTGGCTTTGCATATCAGCAAACTCGTTTTTTGATATGGCAACATCGTTTGTTTACATTTGCTTTGAACTTAAGCAAATGTGTTTGTTGGCTATTTAATAGAAATAACTTCAACCATTAAGTAACAAACATATTGTTTGTATTTACAAAATCAATTACAGGCTCAATTTTTCTGTAAGCCAAAGATTATAAATTTTATATTCCTTCAAGAAAAGAAAGCCTTCTAAAAGTTCTAAAAATATATATTTTTTTTAAATTATATCTCAAATATTTTTTGGATAAAATTATTTTTCCCTAAAATGTTGTTCCTTTTACGATTATTTTTAGAAGTCTTTTATTTTCGTCACAAAAATAAAAAGTATTAAACAATAAATTGACTATGCATAATAATTTAAAATCCTTATAAAATATTTATAAAATGAATTTTGTATAAAAAATTTGTTTTATAAGTCACTTATAAATTTTCAAATTGATCCTGCATATGACCCCTAAACTTTTTCGATGCAAAAAAAAAATCAGAAAGGCTTCAAAAAATTGCTAACTGGGTTTTAACTAATGAAATGTTTACTATTATAGTTTGCAAATCATCCAGAAATTGTCTCAGCAGTCAAAAAATATGTTTCATTTCAAAACTTATAAAAGACTGACCATTATTTTTTAATTCATGGGAAGGAATTTTTGATTAAATTTGATAAGTTTAAGTTTAAATGCACCAGCTTTATAGAAAAAGCTAAAAGTATTTAGGTTTTTGGTGGCTTTTTCTGTATGTTGAGTTATTTTTATTCTTTCAATATTCAAATATAATTTAAAATTTTACAACCGGATGACCGGTTTTTCAAATTTGTAAAACCGGAACCGGGTTCTCTAAATTTAAACTACTCAGAACACCCGAAATCCGTTTCTTTAAAAATGTCCAATAATTGATCACCCTATTCCCCACACCACTACATGGCGGGTACCGTTCTCTAAATTTGGACAACTTTAGAGTTCTTGGACCCCACAATGCGCACATGATGAATTTATGTATATTGTCAAAACTAAAATAAAAAGTTCACAGAGTTTATATCTCAAGATCATTAAAATACGAGAAAGTTGTGTCCAAATGGCGAGAAAAATGAAAAAGATACACGTATCAAAGAGGTTAGTGGGCTGATTTTGCTAGCCCTCTAATGCCCAATATCACTGAAAAGCCTTCTTCAAATCACAATAATTGAATTAGGAATATGTTATATAAACATTTGTAATTATACAAAAAAATACATATTTTGGTTAAAATTTCCAAATTTTTCGAAAAGATGTAATTAAAAATTCAACTTCTTATTGCCTTATATGCGCAAATTTCTCAAATCTGATCTTTATTTTATCGAAGATTATGAATCAGCAATCAAAATTAAAAAAAAAGTTTGTGGTTTATGAATTATTCGCGATTTTTGAAAATTTAATAAAACTCAAGTTTTTTAGGTATTTTCCTAATTACCTATAAACGGTGTTATCGGAAAATCCAAATTTTTATACTTTTACAATTTACTTACCACGGGCCTTCAATATATAGCACTGATTTTAATTTTAAAAAGGATATCAGATATATTAAATTAAAATTATACTTTTTTAATATTTCGCTATTATTTAGCTTGTTATAATTTCATTGCTACCAAAAACCCTATCTCACATAATAGGTCATTCCACAGATATATATTAATGCAAAAAAGAAATTTTCATATTTGTAAATATAAGAAAACATCCTGATCAAAGTTTAACATTTTTTGTATGAAATTTTTAAATTTCGCGAAAACCGCGACTCCGATTTCAATTTTGATTTCATATTCGTAATGTACACCTAAAAATGTATTAGACTTGATATGTCGCGATCATAATAATTATATTTACTTTTTCTCATTTTTTGCATTATTTTTAATTAATTAAAAATAATAGAACAAGTACTACCTCGAAACTTCAATTGCGATGTGCTAAGGAACACGTTGAATGAATTAAGTTTCTTTGAGGATTCTGACACTTTTTCTTCCCGCTCGTTATTTCTAAATATCTCAAATTCACATTGAAAGGCAGCTTTTTAAATAGTGGCTAGTTTTAGCTTATTTCAAGTATTTTTTCTTTAACACACACAAATGGAAACCAATTTAATCATAAAATGACAACCAACAATTTTATATAGCATTTTTAATTTTTCGATTGAAATTTACGGAAAATATTTCAAGAATATTTTTTCTCAGCTTAATTTTTGTACCTCGTTTTTACGTAAAATTACAATAGCTACATGAAACTAGAAATAAAGATCAAGTATTGTTTGAAGATAAGCCAAATCAACTGATTTTCAAAAACATTTAAATGGCAGTACGGTGAAAAATATACAATCCAGTATAATCACCCATTAAAAAATGTTACACAGTCATACTATAAAATAAAGGAAAATTAAAGAAGCATAATGTAATGTCATCTCTAATCAATAATGAGATCGTTCTCAGCCAATTTATTAGTTCAGTATAAATAAGTCGATATAAGTATAATGATGCCAAATGACCTGATGATGCCAACTTAAATTCATATCTACATAGATGTATCAACTTATGACACACTTTGGCCTTTTTCTGCATTTAATTGTTTTACTAGATCACAAGATATGTTAGTAAAGATTTACGGTATTATGTATAATGTTTCTAAACAGTTTAGTTAAACGTTTTTAAGCTAATTTGGCAAAAACAGTATGCATAATCCCTTTAATAACTACAAATTTAACAATCTGTTAAAGTAGGGTAAAACCTGAAATAAGCAGTTCATAAAATTTGGCAAATAAAAGTTCTAGTTGAAACCATAAGTATTAAGCTTATATGTATCTCTTTAAAGACTTTTTGCAGGGACATCCACCCAAGAAGATAAAAAGTCCAACATTTTATATCTATCAAATTAAAAAAATCTGAAACAATTGCACTATTTAAGCCTTTTTTCATTAAATTTCACAAATTGTTGTACAAATAAAATACAAAATAAACTAAACAAAATAGTGATATTGATTTAATCAAAACATAATCGTCATTGGAATACATTCAGTATTCGTAATATTAAACTGTGTTTAAAATATTAATTTAAACCATTACATAACTAGGATATGTATAAAAATTGTTTTTGTCACGTTTTGATTTATTATAAGTTATTTTAATTTATAAAACCTTCAAAACAACAATATTCACCTACGATTAACGAGTCCATCGTTTACTAACTTTATGAATCACTAACAATTTATTTGTAAGTGGAGACACATTAAATAAGGATGTTGTCAGAATAAAACGACAAATTAAAAAATTGTTATTTTACGATTATGCATGACATTTTTTAATAAACGTTTAATAAGGAAAATTAATACTTTAGCAATTTTATTCCTTAACGGAAAATTAAGAAAAGTTTATGCATTTGAGCCTTAATGTTTACAGTAAGCCAATGTTATTTAATAGTCTTCTGGGAAAAAAAGCATATAGAAAAAAATTGTTAAGGTCATAAAATAAATTTGAAAATTTTGAACATTCTACACTCTTTAGCGTTTTTCGTGTAGGTTCTATATACGGATATATATAAGGCTTTCCATACCAACTGTCTATTTAAGTACTAGAGTATTCAAATCGAATAAACCGAGTAAAAGATAAATTACTTCCCAATAAGCACATAGGTTTTAAAAATTCAAGTGCTTTAAATTTTGATTGAAGTAAAGTATATTTCAAATCCTAGCACTTGTTTTTTTAACAAAAATATTTCAAACTTGAATTTTTGTTTCCCTTTTGCTGGAATATGCTATTGAAATAAAATGTAATAAAAGTTGAATTCAAGCCTTGAAACTGGAAAACAGGGCTGGAATTGAACTTGATTTCAACTTGAATTCCAGTGAAAATGTTTATAGGGTTCTAACTTTGTCAATCAATTTTCAAATGCAAATATTTTCTAATATATAGTAGAACCTGTTATTTTAAGAGAAACTAAGTTTGTGTTAATATTCCTTAAGGGGGGTAAATACTGTAACAACAGCATTTTAAAGGGCATATTTCAACGTTTGCCAAAAATTCAATTAACAATATTTTTAATATTTTAGTTTTTTGTTTAAAAACCATATTATTGCAGTATTTTCAAAAAATATCAGTTTTATATTTCCCCAGCCAAAATCGCCAGAGTTGCCACTTCATTACTGGCCTTTTTTAAAAAAGGCAAAATCGGCTGCCACTGTGCAGCCTTCATTAATTATCGGAAAATAAAAATGTAAAGTGAGTCTTAATCCCAGATAAATTCTCTAGTCCTTATCGTGGTCCGATTTTTATTTTTAAAAAATTTTTTTAACAAAGTTACCACACAAATTTAAAAATTCCAAAACAGGCAAGAAAAATACATTTGCTCGGGGATATAGAATTAATTTGACGATAATTCAGAAAAGGGGCCACGACAAGGTTTTTGGTTGCCTACGAAAAAAAACCCGGATCGAAATATAAAAATATTCGAAAACAAAATTTTTCCTAGAGTCGATACCCCCTTAAATAGGGCATAGACGTTCAATATTATTGATCAATTATTAAAAAATCAACCAATCAGAATTTTTTATTTTTAAATACTTTGTTTTGATTGGTTGATTTTAAAAACATTGATCAATAATATTGAACGAAAAATTTTTCAAATAAGAATAACTTGACCAAAAAGCAGTTTTGTTTATTATAAAACGTCACTGGACCAAAACTACACAATTAAATTTATAATGATTAATAATTTAAATTATTTCAGTTGTTTCTCTATCTTATCCATCTTGCCAAAAGTTTAAATGTTTCTATTGGTCCACATTTAAAATAGTTAAAAGGCTTACTCGATTTTTACTCGATTGATCACTCTACTACTTACAAACAAAAGTATACTCAAAGCGCAGTAGAAGGAATTAGCTCTTAATAGGCGCTTTCTTCATACCGAAATATTTATTATATTGCGAAACTTTTTGTATGGATTTAACAGCAAATTTTACTTCTTCAAAAATTTTAATTATAAAGCTCGTTTACAGGAAGAAGAAGAAAATAAATTTATTAAAATTTTTTTTTTTTTAGTTGGAATACATTTATTTAAAAAAAACAAACTATCGGGTAACAATTTATTTTTAAATTTACAAAAAAAAATTTTAACCCTTTTAGTGTGGCCACACCACTTGTTGGACGGTTTTGGTCTCCGCAGCGCATAGTTAACGATTTTAGGAGACAACATAAAATACAACGGAAAATTCTAAGTTATATTTTTTAAGGTTTTTTTTGAAAAACAAATTTTAAAGATAAGACGAAATCCGAGTAAAAAGATTAAGGTCGGGCATGCCGACTATACAATACCCTACACCAGTCTGGTTAAAAGCCAACTAATGTTTGGATCCGAAATTCAAATGGTTAAAATGGGACTTGTGTCAAAATTTTCTATATATTATATAGCCCATATGGGAGATAGGTCCAAATATGGACCGATTCTTTCGAGAATCTATTGGCTTTTTTCTCGAGATCATGTGAGTCAGAGAACCAAATTCCATTAACATATCTTAATATTTGCGACCTGCAGTTTGTAACCAAGCCAATTTTGGGGGACCCTTATATGGGCACTAGGTCTAAACATGGACCGATTTTAATCAAAATCATTAGGCTTCGTCCTTGGGCCGACATAAGTCGGTGTACAAGTTTCGTCAAAATATCTTAATATTTGTGACCTGTAGAGTGCGCACAAGAATGCATGGACAGACAGACAGACAGACAGACAGAAAGACACACAGACAGACAGACAGACGGACGGACAGACGGACATCGTTAAATCGAAATAAAAAGAATTCTGAGCCGATCGGTATACTATAAGATGGGTCTAGGACCAATATTTTTTGGTGTTACAAACATCAGCACAAACTTATAATACCCTGACCACGTAGAGGTGTAGGGTATAAAAATATATTTTACTGTACTAAAAATCTACTGTGTTATTACTGAATTATTTTTTTTAAAACATCAGATTTCATTAACTATTGCTAGTGTTCTTTCAATATTATTGTGATTTTCAAAGTTTAAATTTAAATCATGCATTCGGACTGTTTCTTTAATTATTTCTCCATGAACTCATTTTGAATGTGTATGAAAATATTGTGATTTAAATTTAAACCTTCAAAGTCGCAATAATTTCGCAACAGTATCAATAGTGAATGAAAGCAATCTGATGTTTTTAGAAAAAGACAATTCAGTAGTTGTACAGTAGATTTGTAATAGAGTTTAACTACAAAAGTCCATATAATTTCTTTATGCAATATGACATTCGAGTATAAACAAATTTTGGATTCTTTTCTTTCCAAATTGGCTTTGGTATTCAATATCTCACTTCGTTTTGTATTTATTTTTTTTTTTAAACCATAAAAAAAAATCTATAATTTTGAACTTGAGCCACTATTTTTTCAAAAGTTATGGAGATATGGATACTAGAGTGGGGCGATTTGTATGGACAAAAATTTTTTGATATTGTGCCACCGATTTTTCGATAGCTTTTGGCATGAGGAAAAAAGTTCCACTACGACATATCAAAGAAATCATTTTCGAGGCGCCAAAATTTCAATTTTTTGCAATTTTCTAATAAATGTTAGATTAGCGCCATCCTGCGGTGGCTTTTTGAATCAACTAATGAAGTTGTAAACAATATAACATTACAACCTTGCAGGAAAGGTATTACTTATGAAAATCGAATAAAAAATGTGGCAACTAGAGGTAAAAGTATATAAGTAAAATTATTTTCTGCTTGTTTTCATTAACATCATCATCTCATCATCATTATCATCATTTCATCATCAAGCAGAAAAAAAATTTTACTTATATACTTTTACCTCTAGTTACCACATTTTTTTTCCGATTTTCATAAGTAATACCTTTCTGGAAAGGTTGTAATGTTATATTGTTTATAAGATGGCGCTAATCTAGCATTTATTAGAAAATTGAAAAAAAAATTTGGGCGCCTCGAAAATGATTTTTTTGATATGGCGTAGTGGAACTTTTTTTTCCTCATGCCAAAAGCTATCAAAAATCGATGGCACAATATCGATTGCTAAATCGACCCACCCTAATGGATACGTACTTAAGTTTGAAAAATAAGCTATGAAATGAAGCTTAAACTGTGTAAAGGGTTTTCTCTTTGGAGCTCTGCTTAAATTATAAATTTTTTATTGAAAAAATCTGTTGAAAATGGAGTGTAGAGCCAATTTTAACAAACTGTTGGTAGATTCGAAATCAGCACCCCCCCCCCCCCCCCCCAATTATTCTAAATACACTGCAATATCATTCACCTTTTTTGTTTTTTATCCTGCTGGCTTTATCGAATTTTTTTGAATTTTTATTCTTTGTGATTTACTTGCAAAAATTGTATCATCTTTCTTTAATTTGAATATAATTTGGTAACACAGCACAACACTTAAAATGCATCGGGCCTACAAAATGTCAATTCTGATAGATTTTAGGATGAGTATCACGAATGTGAACACCAAATTTTAAAATTAGCTCCAGTTTTTAAAATATTCGCAAATTTAAATTTTAGCAAAAAGTCAGTTTTTCCGTTAAAATTGCTTATTTATTCATATACCTGACGAAACTACGGATAATTTTTTATATGGTTTAAGACTATAGACTTTGGGCTTTCAGAGCTATATTTACTTATTTTGATTAGGGAAAGCATCTAGGATATATTTGCAATTAAAGTCAAAACTTCACTTATTTTCCTACTTTGCAAAACATGTAAAATGGCTTAATCGGATTTGCAAACTCTTAACACATGACGTAAATTCATATTCCACTAAATTATTTTTGTCAAAAAATCACAACATTTGCATCAACATTTTCCCAAATTCTATCTGAAACACAAATTTTATAGCCAATTTACAAAAATGTTTATTTTTATTAAAGACGATTTCATTTAAAATTTTGGGTGGAAAAATGCTTTGACTTGGTTTATTTTTGGAGCATTCTGATTGGTTAATTTATTTTCAACCAATCACAATATTTTAAAATATAAATATTTTTGTAGGGCTTTCATAAACAAAATGAACAAAACCGTATGTTTAACAATAAAACGGACTAAATTTAAAATGTTCTTTTATAGTACTTTTTTGAACATTCAAATTTTAAAATCGTTATTTTTTAGGAATTTGCACTTAAATTATCTAAAACTTTGTTGAAATTGATTAGAAAATATGTGTATAACATATTTCAGTGGTTTTATCTGAGTTTTTTAATTTCAGGTTCTTCGCAGACTCCTTAATTTGTAGGTATTAAAAAAAACAATGCTTTTCATCTTTAGCCAATTTTTACTTAAAATTAAAACATAAAGTGTGAAACTTTTTTGATGAATTAAGTAACATGAGATATTTAGTAATGGTATAAATTAAAAAATTGGATATTCCTTTCATCGCACATTAATTATTAACGAAATGCTGAAAACAGAGAAATTTCAACTTCGAATGCAGATATAGAGAATATTATCGCAGCTATCAAAACGTGCGATATATCAAATTAAAGGACATATTTCATCCTATTACTTAAAATTTTGCAAAGAGTGGCGTTCATACTTTAATTTTACATTTTTTTGCAAAAAGTTTATTACAAAATTTAAATTTTCTGCAAATACGGTTTTTTAAATATTTCTTAAACTACAGCTAACTTGAAAATTCTAAGGCCATATTCGTGATCTACGTCCCAATGTCTATTAGAATGATGTGTCGCAATCCCGATGCATAAAATTTTTCTTATTTTATTGTACTGTGTAATTAATATATGATCTTAAATCGAACGAAAAACATTAATTTTCAATAAATATTATCATAAAAATAAGCAATTAATTGTCAATAATTAACCACGCCTACTTCTACCACTTTGGCAAAATTAAAAAGATTTTCTATTTATTTTTCATATCATATAAGTGTACTGAAAGTAATACATTGATGCGGTATACTTCTTCGCGAATGGGGGCAGTTTATATGGAAAGCCACATATACATACACACATATATATGTAGTTATAAACAATGTATGTAGTTACATCATTTTTTAAACGACCATTGTATATTGTTCTACAATTTTTAAGGCAAACCCCTCACTTTAAATTGGTCAACAACTTTGGTAGACACATGCACTCATTACTTTTACAAGTATTTAAGTGTAGTTCAAGTTAAATTGTTTTTTTTTGTAATTTTTTGTGATATATGTACATGATTTTACTTCCTACATCTTAGAGGTTTGCCAACTGTTTCGAAAATGTGCTTAGTGGATAAGGATAATGGAGGAAAATATACACTCAGGAAAATTTTACAGTTAATACTTCTAATTACTAGCAAGCACCCGATATTAATACTTTTAAAACGTTTTATTTTGTTTTTTCCTCAATAAAAAAAAATCACTTGTGTACAAATGAATTTATTTTTCTTGATGGATATTTTGTTTTCATCAATTTTTTTATTTTTTGTTTTCTTTTCGAAAACAAAATTTAAAAAATATCCGTACTGATATTTTCAGGAAAGTTGAGAATTATTTTTATTTTGTACTGAGGAAAAAACAAAAAAAAACGTTTTTTTTGTATTGAGGAAAAAACAAAATAAAACGTTTTAAAACGTTTTTTTAGTTTTTTCTGATTACAATTACATATAAATTTTGCAAAAATTCTTAAAACAACATTCACAGACACATTTCTGCATCCAATAGTTATTAAAAAGTAATAAAAATTTCAGCCGAAAAGACTTCTACAAAGCATGATAGGCTGAATAATTTTGTGCAAAAGACAAACTGTGGTCACTGAAACCATAGGATTTGTGAGCAACTAACCACAAAAACTGCACTTAAAAAATTTAAAAATAATGGCGGAATGCGAAAAAATGCTTTATGGTACAAAATTTTAATTTTGATATTTAATCAGCGATTAATATTCTGCAAGCAAATATATTGATGCAAAACTATTCCTTTTTGCAAAAATTTTTGTCGTGATTTTTTGTTTTTGCAATCTAACTAGCTAATTTTGGTATAGGATATATGTATTATAGTCCCTAGATTATGGATTTTAAAGAACCCCACTTAAAAAATTGCAAACTAATGTCGGAACGCGAAAAAAAAACTTTATGGTACAACAAATGAATTAAAAATTCTTATCAGAAATTTATATTCTGCAAACAAATACACTGATGCAAAAAATTTTCTTTTCGGAAAATTTTTTTCGCGAATTTTTTTTTGCAAACTAACCACCAAACTTTGATATGAGAATATTGGTCTTATAGTCCCAAGATTATGAATTTTAAAAATCCGCACTTAAAAAATTGCAAAAAAATCGCGGAAGGCGAAAAAAAGCTTTGTGGTACAAAAAATAAATTAAAAAACTCAGTCAGCGATTTACATTCTGCAAACGAATATGTTGATGCAGAAATTTTCCTTTTTGCAAAATTTATTTTTCGCGAAATTTTTTGCGTAAGAACTACCAAACTTTGGCATAAGATATGGGTATCATAGTCCCAAATTAATGAATTTTAAAAAACCGCACCCAAAATTTTTTAAACTTAATCAGCGATTAACATTCTGCTATACATATGTTACATACATATACATATGTATATTGAGGCAAAACTATTCCTTTTTGGAAAATTTTTTTTCCCAATTTTTTTTGTTTTTGCAATCTAACCAGATAATTTTGGTATAGGATATAGGTATTATAGTCCCTAGGTTGTGAGTTAAAAAAAAACCGCGCTTAAAAATTTGCAAAATAATGGCGGAACGCGAAAAAAGCTTTATGGTACAAAAAATAAATTAAAAAACTCAGTCAGCGATTTACATTCTTCAAATGAGTATGTTGATGGAAAAATTTTCCTTTTTGCTAAATTTTTTTTCGCGAAACTTTTTGCATACTAACCACCAAACTTCGGCATAAGATATGGGAATTATTGTCCTAAGGTTAAAAATTTTAAAAAACCGCACTCAAAAAATTGCAAAATATTGGCGGAATGCGAAAAAAGCCTTTATGATACAAAAAAATAGTTAAGAAACCTAATCAGCAATTTATGTTCTGCAAGAGAATACATTAATGGAAAAAAATTTTTTTTTGCAATTTTTTTTTGGCAATTTTTTTTTGCGAACTAATTACCAAACTTTGGTATGAGATATGGGTATTATGGTCCCTAGGTTATAAATTTTAAAAATCTACACTTAAAAAATTGCGAATTAATGGCGGAATGCGAAAAAGGTTTCATGGTGCAAAAATTTAATTAGAAAACTTATACAGCGATTTCATTCCGAAAATGAATAATATTAGTGCAAAATGCTGGTCAATTGGCAAACATTTTAGCAAAAAAAAAATATTTGCAATATATGTTTGTATGTATATACCGCTCAACAGTTCACTCCAGGGTATTATATGATTTTCTACAGATTTGAAACCAAAAACCAGAATAGTATCTCCACCATAAAAATAAAACAAAAATTTTAAAATTCTATTCATATTTTTGTACTTAGTACAAAGATGAAAAACAAAAAAAAAAACGTTTTTTAAAACGTTTTAAAAAGTTTTATTTTTTTACCAATTTTTTTATCTTTGATATTTATACCTAAAGATATTTTTGGAATTTCAACTTGAGGGATATTTTTGTTTTAAAGTACATTTGAAATTTTTTGTTTTCGATTGAGAAATAAAAACATTTTGAACTTTAGTGATATTTATTTTTGATAAAAACAAAAAAAAAACGTTTTCTGGTGCCTGATTACTAGTCCAATAAACGGTAGTGAATATTTTAATATAATAGCAAATAAACATTAAAATGAGAGTTATTTAATACTCAACATACCAAGGAAAGTACAATGACACATTTTAACTTTGGATATCAAAAGTGAAGCTTACTGAACTAATTGTAAGATAACTGCCAGAAACTGAGACTGTGATGTTTAGAGGACTTAATATTTGTATAATCTAATACATAGATAAATGACATTTTGAGACTATTGCCAGGAGTATGGTAAAATGAAGGCTAAAAAGGGGAGGAGTGCTCCCCTTGATGTCCTGCGCAAACTGCTTTGGTTAGAAGTCTGAATTTAAAAACTAATATTTGCAATAAAATTATTATATTCTTATATTTTTTATTAAGATAACTCTTAGGTCCCCATAAATTTGTATGACCGAAAAATTGTGAGAATATATTTTTCATTGTAACTGTTTAAAACTGTATTTTTTAATTTTTTTTTTTTAATTTTTCGGAGCGCTCATAAATAAGATTTTTTAATGGCTCATAGAAATGATTATTGTTTTTTTGAAACACTCGTTTTTTGGTAGAAAAAACGAACCCTCAGAAAACAATCCAAAAAGTTGTCTCTACAATCTAAAAAGCTGTCTCAAAACGAGGGTTCGTTTTTCGGACTCAAAGAAGATTCCAAAATTATTTGAATTTATGAAGAAAATTTCGGGTTATTTATGGGTGATATCAAAAAATGTGATAAAAACCGTGTAACCACTTAATTTCTAATGCATGGATTACATTTGAGTTACATATTTCGATATATATCAGCGCATTGTCACCTGTTTTACAAAATTGATAACAATCTGACCAATTTTTGGTTAATACATAAAATTTGTGACCAATTTTAGAGGCCAAATGTAAACTCCGTAACAAGTAACTCAAAAGGTTTTTTAACTTTAATAGCTAATATTTTAATAACCAATAAAGCTAAACACTAACTGTAAGAATTTTTATGAAGAGGAATAGTGCCGTTTTTAATAAAAATTAATAGATTTTACAAACTTTTTCGTATATCTTAGTTATCACGAGTTCAACTCTGTAACGATTTTTCGTCATAATTTTTGATAAAAATGCATATACCAGAATTTTGGAGTTATCTATTATTTATATTGCGAGAAGTATAATGTTATTTATACTCAAATGATCGTTGGACTGTAAGTAATCATCCAGCATAACAGACTTGAAGCTTTTCTGCAGCATGTAACATTCTCGAGATGAAAAAGGATGTCTTTAATAAGATTTGAAAAAATGTTGTAAACTCCGTTCCTAATTTTTACACTAAACTATTTAACGAGTAAGAAAAACAATGTCATATTTGGATTAACCTTGTAGGCATCATGCGATTTTGTTTCGGAAAAAAAATTCTGACAAAGCGTTTCTGAAAGAAAACGAAAAAAGTAACCAAATGTAAACTCCGTAACTGTAAACTCCGTAACCACAATTGTTTGCATCAGATTTCATTCAAATAAATGTAGATAAATGTTTAAAATATGTTAAAGTAACCATAAACAGAGGTGATTCAACTAATATTTATGCGTCATAAAACGATTCAACTAATAATTTTGCGTCAAATCAAAAAAAGTTATCAGTTTTTTACCCTAAGCTGCTGGAGCGAAAAACGATTGAATTTGCATTTCATTGGTTTTGAATCGATATTTCGAGTCATTACTGACATTAGTTTGACAAATTAAATTTGTTTCACACAATTTAAGAATTTTTTGATCGCGAAATGTTATGTTTTTAATATATTATTTTGTAACTGCGCAACCGCTGTTGGGATTTTAAAAAATTTTATTTTTTTGAAAAGCATTTAAAAGGACCAAAAATACAAAATTAAAAAAAAAATAAAAATTTTTTTCGCGGAATGAATTGTATTTTTATTCGCGAAACCGCCGATTTGATAAACACAAATTATATATCATTGGAAAGCAAATTGAAAACCCAAATACGAAAAACTAATAAATTGAAGAAAATTCGTACGCAATTTTTTTTGTTATATCTTTTGCTTGCAGAAATGTAAACTCCGTTACAACAAAAAAAATTAAAATTGTGCAAAAAAAGTTATTTTTTTTTTTGCAATTAGGTTTATAATGACTAAACTTACTGATTCCATTAAGAAAAAACCGAAATATTAACACTTTTTGCTTCTCACAAATTTGGCCCAAAAATTTATCACATTTTTTGATTTCAGTTATATATATATATTTTTTTTTTTTATTTCTGGGCGTTTAGCCGGCTTAATCGGTTTTTCACAAACGCTTAAATGAAACCAGGTTTTTCAAAAGTGGTCCATTTTCGGTTAACCGACAAACCGGTTTATAAAATCGGGTTTATGGAAACATTAATTTACTCTCTTTATATTGTTTTATTTTATTGAATTTTTTTCTTTTATATTTAAATAGTTTGAATTTTTTCTATATGCTGTAAAAATTTTAATGAATGTTTGTTGGAATAAGAAAGTTACATCACATTAAACAAACCTCGAATGAGATATTTTATTGCATTTTATTGCAGTGTATATTGAAAACATTTATAAAACAACTTAAATAATAAATGCAAGTCGTGATAATTTTGCGTAAGTGAGTCAAAATTCAATCACTTGCTAATACCAATGCCATTAATGGAAAATGTTTCTTAGAACACTCAGAAAGAATTTTTGTATAGGAATTTTGTTTTATAAAATTTTTTTACCAATTTTTAATAGAAATTATAATTTTTACAGATTTCTTTTTTTTACTAAAAATTAAATCGAAATTTTTGCATTCATCCCCAGTCAAAATATCTCAAAAACTGGAATTTTCAGTAAATAACGCACATAAGTAAGTATAATTTTTACCTAACAATGTTAAAAGTTTTGTTTTCGTTTTCTAGTAGTAAACTTCATATTAAATTTTAAATGGCATTTTCCCGAAACCACATATTGAAAATCGGGTGCCACTGTACAATTTAAATGGGTGGACCGATTTTCGATCAGTCTATCTGGCTTTGCAGAGAACTAAAAAATTTAGTCCTTGATATAGAGACATTTTGAAATTTTTGTCTACTTTCTTTTAAAAAATTAAAACCAAAGCTTTTTTCGGTGATTTCTCAATTTATGAGTTTACCCCCAAACTATTTGTATGCAAATCAAAAATTTTAAAATGGGGCCATGCCTAATTTTTATTTTTAGATAATTGGTCATGGCTACAAAATGGCATCCGATTTTTCCTTTAAAAAAAGGGTGTATTATTAAATGGCCGCTAGGGTACCTTTTATTGTCCGAATTACAAATTTTAATTTAAAAAAGTAGATAATTTGTGATTCTACCGCAAGTAGAATTTTTTAATACACCATTTTTTTATAATTGTTTAAATATTGTCGTTTTTATTGATTTCTAAAGAGAGTAAACTCCTTAAGTTGACGGAAAGTTGTCTTTGATTTATTTTCAATAATGTTTGCAATATATAACAGGCCATAAACACATTTTTCGGTATCTTAATAATGTATCGGATTTTAGGCAATAACCTTAAAATATTTTGTTCAAATGAAATTTTTCTTGAAAACAGGACTACTCTGAAAATATCATCAAAAAAATAAGTTGACGGAAAGTTGTCTTTAATTTATGTTCAATAATGTTTTCAATATATAACAGGCCATAAACACATTTTTCGGTATCTTAATAATGTATCGAATTTTAGGCAATACCCTTAAAATATTTTGTTCAAATAAAATTTTTATTGAAAACAGGACTACTCTGAAAATATTATCAAAAAAATAAGTTAGTAGAAAAACTAGTAAAACGTCTTGTATGTCAGATCTAGGCATATCTGGCGCAATTGTCCAGATCACTTTAGATTTGAACAGATTTGGCACTAGATCTGATCAGATCTTGCCATAAGGTATTATCACATATGCCATATCTGATCATATTTGATGAGATCTGGTACAGGATCTAATTAGATTCAATCATATCTATTTAGATCCAAAAACCTCTGATCAGATCTAAACTTTTTTCACGGGTATTGCTTAATTAGTCTTGATGTCGCCAAAATTTTAAAAATGTATGCTTTATACCAATTCCCGCTGAACAAAAATTCCGCCCCCGACCCTCGGAGTTCACATAGAAGTAAAATACTGTCACCCCAATGTACAACTTTCAAAATGAAAACTTTAACTGGTACTTAATTATAGCAAATATAAAATAAATACTCTAGCCACTTATTTTAAAAGCGGTATGAGTCAATTTTCAACAAACAGATTTTGGGGTTCCGTCATGCACGTAGCTAGTAATTTCTTTCAGGATGGGCTTTATTAAATTTTTTTTCTTAATTTTTCCCGTGTTTTTATTTTTTTTTTTTTTGTATTCTGGGAAATTTATAAAATTATGTACACGGAAAAAACTTATAACTGTTACAAAAAACTCGTTATTTTAAGTTTAGTGTCCTCCTTTACTTTTTGTATAAAGTTCAGTAAAATGATGTAAGTAAGGAACTCACAAAATCATTCTTTACCAAAACTTTATTTTAAAGAAAACAATTAAAATGCGTATTATTTTAGCAGGCGGTTTTCAACCCGCTCTTTCGAAGACTGACATTTTGTATAGAAAAATTATATCCTTTGCGTAATTCTTATGGCAACATTTTTCGAAAAAATAGAAGAGATGGATTGGAGAGTTGGTTGGGAGAGTTGGTACCTCTTTAAATTGTATGCTCGTTGCTTTTAGTGTGGAAAATCGCACAGATACACATATTTTTTGAATTTAAAAGATTTTTGGCCTTTATTCAGTTAAGTTTTATATATGGCTAAAATCAAAAAATGTGATAAATTTTTGGGCCAAATTTGTGAGAAGCAAAAAGTGTTAATATTTCGGTTTTTTCTTAATGGAATCAGTAAGTTTAGTCATTATAAACCTAATTGCAAAAAATCTCATCTACAAGTTGTCGCAATAACTTTTTTTGCACAATTTTAATTTTTTTTGTTGTAACGGAGTTTACATTTCTGCAAGCAAAAGATATAACAAAAAAAATTGAGTACGAATTTTCTTCAATTTATTAGTTTTTCGTATTTGGGTTTTCAATTTGCTTTCCAATGATATATCATTTGTGTTTATCAAATTGGCGGTTTCGCGAATAAAAATACAATTTATTCCGCGAAAGAAAATTTATTTTTAATTTTGTATTTTTGGTCCTTTTTAATGCTTTTCAAAAATATAAAATTTTTTAAAATCCAAACAGCGGTTGCGCAGTTAAAAAATAATATATTAAAAACATAACATTTCGCGATCAAAAAATTCTTAAATTGTGTTAAACAAATTTAATTTGTCAAACTAATGTCAGTAATGACTCAAAATATCGATTCAAAACCAATGAAATGTAAAATCAATCGTTTTTCGCTCCAGCAGCTTATGGTAAAAAACTGATAACTTTTTTTTATTTGACGCAAAATTATTAGTAGAATCGTCTTCTGACGCATAAATATTAGTTGAATCACCTCTGTTTATGGTTATTTTAAAATATTTTAAACATTTATCTACATTTATTTGAATGAAATCTGATGCAAACAATGGTGGTTACGGAGTTTACAGTTACGGAGTTTATATTTGGTTACTTTTTTCGTTTTCTTTCAGAAACGCTTTGTCAGAATTTTTTTCCGAAACAAAATCGCATGATGCCTACAAGGTTAATCCAAATATGACATTGTTTTTCGTTAAATAGTTTGGTGTAAAAATTAGGAACGGAGTTCACAACATTTTTTCAAATCTTATTAAAGACATCCTTTTTTATCTCGAGAATGTTACATGCAGCAGAAAAGCTTCAAGTCTGTTATGCTGGATGATTACTTACAGTCCAACGATCATTTGAGTATAAATAACATTATACTTTTCGCAATATAAATAACTCCAAAATTGTGGTATATGCATTTTTATCAAAAATTATGACGAAAAATCGTTACAGAGTTGAAGTCGTGATAGCTAAGATATACGAAAAAGTTTGTAAAATGTATTAATTTTTGTTAAAAACTGCACTTTTCCTCTTCGTAAAAATTCTTACAGTTAGTGTTTAGCTTTATTGGTTATTAAAATATAAGCTATTAAAGTTAAAAACCTTATGAGTTACTTGTTACGGAGTTTACATTTGGCCTATAAAATTGGTCACAAATTTTATGTATTAACCAAAAATTGGTCAGATTGTTATAAATTTTGTAAAACAGGTGACAATGCGCTGATATATATCGAAATATGTAACTCAAATGTAATCCATGCATTGGAAATTAGGTGATTACACGGTTTTTATTACATTTTTTGATATCACCCATATATAAGTTTTATTTCTTTGCTTAATTAAAATTAAACTTTTTTTCACAACGGTGTTAGTTGTTTGTCATTGCACCAGCTGCCCCTTTTAAAATTTTCGGAAGTTAATAGTAAAAAGAGAAGCACAAATACACTCTTTTGAGTGCTCTCATTTACCCCATTGCCGCAGTAACATAAGCGAACAGACCTTTTATGTGAAAATTTAGCAGACAAGTTAAAAGATAAATCTCTTTTAATAATTGCATGATACTGATCAAAAAAGAGAAAAAATTTCAATATAAAAATGTTTTTTATTAAATAGTCGGAGGCAGAAAATTTTATAAAAATATGTAGAGGTTTTTGAAACTTTTTAAATATTACAATTAAGAACGATTAATGACCGTAAAAGAAGATTTCATTTTTAATACCATTTCTAAGTTCTTAACTAAATTATATATTTCAAGTGTAATTTGATTTCTATGTAATTTAAATTTTTAAATATTTTAGTTTTTTTTTTTGTCAATATTTAAAATTTACTGTAATTCGTTTTAACCATTTTTTGCCAAGCATGGATTCCGTGCTAATTTTCTAATAAAACTTGGTAGAAGGATAGTTCGGATTCGCAGTTAAGCATTTTTTATTATTTTTTATTTATTTTATTAGCCTGCCGCTAGCTAATGTAAGTGCCTGCAGTGGAATATATATATACAGGAAACAATTTCAATTTCGTTATTTTTTTGCATTTTTTCAAGCAAATATTATGTTGTATTAAATAATAATTTGCAAAAATCATCTAATGTACTAATTTTTTTAAAAAAATTACATTTGTATACAATTAACAAGTTCGTAGAATTAAGTTTGAAAGTTTTTAATTTTTATACTGAAAAAAATGGACTTTCTCAAAAAAATTTTTTTTAGCCTAAATAAACTTAACGTTCCCTGATGAGATGTGCACAAAAATATTTTAAAAAAGTTGCCATTTACAGATAAAAAATATTATTTTATTTATTTATTTTGTAGAATTGCTACATACACAAGACTAAAAGTCTTATTTTGCAGTATGGAACTGAGGATATGTAAATTTATGAAATCATTAATCAATTGATAACTTAATAACTAATTAAAAGTTTTATATTAAATACAAAAAACAATTAAACAATTAAAATTAAACAAAACAGAAATATAAATATAAAAAAAAATCAATTTCAATAATTAAGTCATATCATATCAAATAATTATTTTTTCAAATTGATATGCCGAAAACAATTTAAAAATATTTTCTTTGAATTTTCGTGAGTTACTTAAAAGTTGCGAGCTATGGGGTATAGAATTCCAGAGAATTACTGCGAATATGTAGAAACTAAGAAGCAAAACTTCTATATATCTCATTTTAACAACAAAAGGACTCATACCATTTTCAAAATAAGTGGTTCACATTTCCATAGCATCAAATATTTACCCTCACATCTTTTTAAGTTTGACGTCAATTAGAAAACTTTAATCGATTTTAGAGTATCATATAATATTTGACTCTAGTAAAGACTATTAAAGAAATAAAAAAAAAAACAATTTGTTTCGAGTATTCTACAATTCGTATTTTATATCCCTTCTAATATATCTCTATATTCATACAAAATTTGAAGCCATAATGTGTAAAAAAATAACAAACTTTCATGAACTTTTTCATTAATTAAAAGACATTTATTATTAAGGGTTTGGTTAAGCATAATTCACCAAAATAAAGAAATACTACACTGTCGTGAAACGGCTCATTGTTCTCTAACTTATTGGCAATAACCGGACATATGAAACAATTTCATTCAGCAAAATTTTATCTTTGTATTCGAAAGCATAGTCTAATATGCATGTGATTTAAAAATGGAAGAAGCTGGGTTTAAGAAGAAGCTGTACAATAAGTTTCCGGTATAAAGTTACCCAGCAAAAAAGGCGGAGTATTTCAAAACACATGACTATTTTATCTACATTCAATAAAATAATAAGCAAATAAAAAATAAAATTTAATATACAAGTTGTTCAAAACTTGCCATTTCCATCAATCAATATCATAATATAACTTTTTCCTTAAAAAGATATAAAACCGTTGGAAATTTAACAATATATTAGCAGAAACTTATGCGTGTGCGTTAAATATATATGTATTGCTGTAGTTGTTTACTTTTGCATTTTCTTACTTTATATGTAGAGAAAAAAGTCATGCTTAAAAAAGTTGACTTGCTTTTTTTGCAGGGTACTAAACGATAGATGCCAGATAATGCAGAGGCAGCCAATATGGCGTCTTTAATGTACAAACAAAACATAAACTGTAAAGTAAAAACCATCTTTCTTTTTCACCCAATCTACGTTAATAGTAAAAACTGGGCCAATATTATTTATGATTTAAACAAACTCAATATACCCAAAATCTACCAAATTGTTTGAAAGTCTATAAATATTTCTTGAGAACAAATAAAAAGAGAAATTGTAATTAATTTATAGACAAATTAAAAATTTGTTGGGCAAAAAACTACAAAAAAAAAATCTTTACCAACGGATAACAAACTTAAATTGGTTAAAACAAGAAAGTAAAGAAAATGGTCGATTATAAAAGGAAATACTAATATAATAAACTTTAATTTGTTTTAAATGTAAATTAGATTAATTAACCACAACCATTGTGTACTGAAACAATCTGCAAGAAAATAAAGAAAAACTTTCATAAGTTGTGTAGCCATTGTCGCTTTGGCAACTAAAATAGTAGCAATTGTTTAAACGAAAACGATTTGTGAACATTAGGAAATTTCAGGAAACATTTTTTGTTTTTTTTTTATTTAGCGACACTTTACTTAGTTAAATATTATTTTCGTCTTAAAAACAGAATAATGTCAATGCTTCTACTTAAATTAAGTTTAAGTAGAAGCATTGATATTTTTGAAAATTTGTTTAATAAGATCTAAGTAATTCCTGATATAAATTCAATGTTTTAAACCACAAAAATGGTTAAAAAATTTGAGGTCGGGCATACGGTCTATAGAGGGGTACTATTTATATTTCGGGAATAGCAAATAATAATAAACATTTTCAAATAAAAATGGCTTTATTGTTTTGATGATCAATATACTTTTGCATTCGTTCAAACCATTTGTCATAGCAGTTTTTCAATTCCGCTTGCGACACTTCCAAAACATGGTTTTTGAACGCTTCAACTGCTTCTTCGGCGCTCGTAAATCGTTGACCACACAGTTTGCCTTTCATATTCAGCAACAAGAAGAAGTCATTGGGTAACAAGTCAGGATTGTATGGAGGATGAGTCATCAATTCGATGTTTTGACTGCTCAAAAATTTACCTGTTTGACGAGATGTGTGAAAGCACGCATTGTCATGATGGAGAATCATTCGTCTTTGGGGGTTAGTTTTACGAATTTCTACGAAGACTTCCGGCAAACCAATGGTCGTGTACCACTCAGAATTGACCATCCGACGTTGCTCAAGCGGAACAGTGGCCACAGGACCCATTCGTCCGAAGAAAAAGGCGACCATTTGCTTCGCTGTGCTTCTTCCACGAACAACTTTTGTTGGATTCCGCGCGTCTTGGAATACCTACACGGTCGATTGCTGTTTTGTTTCCGGCTCATACGAATATATCCATGATTCGTCATCTGTCACGATTCTATACACGTCTTCTGAAGCACCACTGTCGAAGTTTTTAATCATTCCCTTACACAAATCGACGCGAGCCTTTTTTTGAGCGATTGATAAATTATGGGGTATCCAACGTGAGCAAATTTTTTTACAACTAAGTGTTCATGCAAATCTCGAATATATTGAAGTGGAACTAATGTGCAAGGATGCCTCTAGCTCACGATATGTCACATGACGATCTTGCATTATCAGTTCACGCGCTGAATCGATGTTTTGTGGCACAACAATCGATTGACCACGATTGAATTTACTCTATCAGCGATATACTGTCGTCATTTTTGATGCTGCTTTATCGCCATACAAAGAACTGAGTTCATCGACACATTCTTGTTGAGATAATCCACGTCGAAAGTTTTGAAAAATAATCCAACGAAATCCTTCTCTTGAAATTTCCATTTTTTGGCCAAATTGTATTTCTTAACTCACTGTAAACAAAACAACTATGGCGTACCTAGACCATTTTTCTGGGGTGGGCAAGGGACCAATTTAACTTCGGCTGTTTATTTACCCATTCCTAAGTGTTTATGCATAATAATTTTAAAACCTTATAATATATTTATAAAACGAAAATATAAGTCACCTATAAATTTTAAAAGTGATTATGCATATGAACCTTTGAGTCTTGAAATTATACTTATAAATTTTTCGTACAAAAAAAAAACTTATAAAAATTACTCCCTCACTTCTGATAAAATTTTCATAATTTAATAATATTTTTATAGAAAACTCTTTAATGTGCATCTATTTTTTTGAAGAAACCCTCGTACAAGGAATGTATTCCAAGCAGATTAGTATGAAATTTGAATATTTGATAGAGAAAATAAATCTAAGACCAACCTGTCTCATTATTTTCGTCCCATTTCGAACCCATTCTAACCATTTATTTGTAGTGTTTAGTTAAAACAACCCGATTGTTAGATATTAACTAATTATTCCTTTAAAAAACTATCAAGTCTTGTATATGTATATATCGCATCAAAAAAGATTCTGCTATATTTTCCTTTTAAAAGTTCTTTTCCATTTTCCTATAAAATACCTTCAGATGCTTATTGAACAACTCTGTGATTCTAATTTTTCCTAAATAAACTCTTAGGCCCAGTTTTATAATCAGGACCAAGATCGATTTGCCTCTTAAATATTTCTTAAGGAAGAAATTTTCGAACAACATTTATTATTTAAGAAATATTTACGACAAAAATCGATATTTCTTCTGACTATAAACTGCCCTTAGATTCCAACAAATTATCTTCCTAGAAAGACATTTTTCCAACCTAAAATATAGGATTAATTGATATTTAATAAAAAATAATAATATTGTGCTGCTTTTTGCCATCAAATTCATAAATACAAGAACTCCAGGTAGGTTTTTTAAATTCTGGGGTGGGCAAAAAGCAGTCTAGGTTGGGCTTTGCCCACCCCAGACCGGCCTAGGTCCGCCTATGCAAATAGCACTTGTACATCAAAACATTGTGAGTACGTTTATGCTAAAAAATGTCATATTTATTATGGTGTTGCCAGATTTTAGCTATTGACATTAGTGTTGCCAGTTCCCGAAATATAAATAGTATCCCTCGTATAATAACGTACAACAACCTAGTTGAAAGTAAAAGAATATTTGGATGTGAAATTTGAATTACTTGAAATTGACTTATGTAAAAATTTGGTTACAGGGTTAATCCGAATAAAAATCTACCTTTCTGAAGTCAGCAGTTTACATTTTTTTTTGCAAATATTTCTATTATCTTTAGCAGGATAGACTATTTTTTGCATTTAACAAAATTTAAAGAAAATTAAAGAAAAAAGTAAAGAAAACTTTGTAGATACAACAGTTTGTTTTTGCCATTTTTAGTCTACTAAATAATATGCAGAAAAATTTTCTGCAAGTTTTAGAGTATAGTTTATCATTTTAAATTAATTAAAAGTTAACACAAATATAACTAAAATCCTGGAAATTTTGTAGTTTTATATTGGCTGTTCTAGTATTTAGCAAAACAAAATCTTCTAATTTCATAATTTTTTTCTGCAAGGTCATTTTAAACAAATTTTTAGTAGATTTTTCTGCTATTTTTACAGACTTATTTCAACGAGTGCACAAATTTGTCAAAACAACTAACAAAAAATACTTACAAATATTAATTTGTAAGTTAATTTGTAATTTGTAACTGAATACTACTCAAAAAACTAACAAATTCTGACTGCAGAAGTTCCTTCATTCCAATTAATAAAAAAAAAAGAAATAACATACAAAAATATCAAAAGTAGTGAACTTATTATTTTGACCATATGTGTATATAAAAAATATTTATCTAGTTAGATAATTAGTTTATTTTAATTTTTTAACAGTTTCCAAAATTTTCGTTAGTCTTTGGCTGTCTTCGCTTTGAACTCATAGCGCTCCTTTATTTAAGTTTAAGTTGATTTGTAATTGCGAAATAACCACCAAATGTTAACACATGAATTTCGTTTAAATTTATTTCGTTTTTGTTTCATTATCTTTTCATTTATTTTTGCCTGTGATGAGGTCGGGCATTAATCGTCGTTAGAAATACCATCTGGTGTTGGCTGAGAAATGCGTTAATTTTTCTGAGTAAATAACAAATGAATACCAGGGGCAACTAACTAACCAAAAAAATGAATCCTTTAGTAAAGTAATGTTGAATAAAAAACAAAAACGTAGTTAAGAAATATTTTCATTTGAAACCTAAAATTCAAAGCAAGATTATTCTTAGTTTTTCCAAAAACTATTTCCAGTCGTAAAAGGAGAAACTTTAAAATATTCTTAAGTTTTTTCCTTGGAACACTTGTGTTTTTATCATTGTTTTCATTGTCTGTGTCAGCTTCAGTATAAGTATGCATGTACTGTAGTTTCTGCTTCCGTTCCTTATAAACAATAGTTTAAAACATTGCGGTTTGTACTTAGGTGCAGTTAACGAACAAACACCTTTTCTTGGTAAAGTTTTATAGTAATATTTAAAAAATAAAAAAAGTTTCTTTGGTTATTTGGCGTGCTGATTTTATATATTTTATGTTGGTTTATATTTTTGCTTATATATTTTGTAAGATAAAGTTTTACTTTATTCGAATAATTTTTTTTCCTTTTTTAGGAATAATAGAGTTTTTTTTAATTTTAGATATTTTACTGTACGTTCTTTAATAAGTATGTATGTATATTGCATTACACCCTTTTAAGTTTTATTTCAAAATTTTCCAAAAATATCCTAAATTGTCTAAAAATGTTTAAAATTGTCCAAAAATTTTTTCAAATTGCCAAATATAATTCGTATAAAAATATTTGAACATTGTCTAAAATAAATAATAAAGAGAAGTGCACAAACAAATTATTGAAACCATTCAAAATAATTCATTGTGGACTTATAAAAAACCAGATCAAAGAATTGCAACAGAAGTTCACGTGACTTGCAGTACCCAATAATTGCAAGTAAATCTAGAACAGACTACGTTCCGTTTTTCCATATGATTTTGAAGAACCTTACACAGATAAAAATAGTTTGTAAACACAATTAAACTTTTTGTATATGCAATTAAACTTTAAATTCAAATTGAGCCCACAACTGATTTTATAAATAAAAACAATATATTTTTTACAAGATTGTTGAATTTATTTTAATTAAATAGCAACAAACGCATTTGTTGAAGTTCCAAGCAAATTTCAACAAACAATATTGTTTAACAGATTGTTAAATTTTAATTAACTAATATCAACAAACGAGCTTGTTGAAATTCAAAGCAAAATTTAACGATCGAATTTATTACTTTTTAAACAAAGTAAGACATTTTTTTCAATTTTGAAAATTTGTCATATACAGTTGCGAGCATAACACTACGCTAATTCATCCAAGTATGCTTTAATTTCTTCTAATGTTTTTTTTTGCGCTTATCTTTTGTTAATATATTGGTTGATGTGTAGTTTCATATTTTAAGTATGCATTTATTTATGTGAATTAGTTTTTATGTTTTTTTTTTTTTTTTTTGGAAACTAGTGCCTAGTTTGTGCGAGCAAAAAAATGCAACGAAAGAATAATAGCTCTGTTCCACGTACGTTACCGCGGGTACCCGCGGGAACCCAATCTTACCAAAAAGCGTTTCTATTGTTAAAAATTGCGTAAATGAGAGCGTTGATGAGAGAATAATTTGTTTCTCTTTTTACCAGAAGTTACCCGTACTTTTTTTGCGGGTAAAATGGTAAAACTGTCAAATCACTAGTTGTTTGTAAATCAGCTGTTTTAAATTTGTAAAAATAATTTAAATATTAAAAAAACTTGTAAACAATAATTAATTTCGTTAACAAATACCACGTTCTAACATTTTTTCTTTATTCCCTTCGATATTTTATTCTTAAAAATAGGTTTTGTTTATATGCATAACTGTGACGTTAATTTTTGTGCTTGAAATGTGGTTTTGTGCGTTCCAGGTATTTTGTGCAATTTTACCATTTTTTGAGATTATTATTTGTTTACTCTCATTTTACCAGACTTTACCCAGAATTACGTGGAACAAACCTAATATGTATCAGGTAAGTTTAAAAATTTTATTTATCCACGAAATTTGAATTGAATTAACCAAAATTAACTACATTTCTTATTCTTTACAAAAAACAACTATAAATAACAGCCATGCTGCTATTATTACAGAGCTTTGGGAAGGCAAACCTTTACTTGAAATCGGAACTATGTTTCAAGGAAAGAAGTCCACTGTGTCACGAATTGCAACTCGAAATTAGGCTCGCGGTTATATTCATAGGAAAATAGGAAGTGGAAGACCCCAAAAAACAATTAAAAGGCAGGACTGAAATATGATCTCTATTGTTAAAGCGACCCCAATAAGACCGGCGTAGATATTATGCAGTATGCTCATTGGCGGACTTAGGCCGGTCTGGGGTGGGCTTTGCCCACCCTGGACTCCTTTTTCCCCACCCCAGAATTTAAAGAAATCTACCTACAATTCCTTTATCTATGATTTTGATGGCAAAAAGTATCACAACATTATTTTTTTTAAATATCAATTAATCCTGTATTTTTATTTGGGAAAATGTATACTGGTTTCCTAGGAAGATAATTTGTTTGAAAAATTCTTACAAAAAAAATATTTAGGAAACAAATCGGTCTTAGTTCTGATTATAAAACTGGACCTAAGAGTTTTCCTTTAATAAAAATTTTTACAATAGAATCACAGAGTTGTTCAATAAGCATCTGAAGGCATTTGATACGAAAATGGAAAAGGATGTTTAATAGGAAAATATCGCAGAATCTTTTTTGGGGAGATAAATATCTTAGATTTAAAAGTTTTCTAAACCAATGATTAGTTAATATCTAACAAGGAAGTTACTTCAAACTAAACACTACTATTTTGATGAAATTTTAATATGTTGTAGAAACAAAAATTTTAAGATGAACATCCCACGGTTTTTGGCCACCTCGGTAATTTAAGTGGTCAAAATATAGGGTTAGAATGGATTTGTCTGAGGTCGGCGAAAAAATGAGACAGGTTGATTTTAGATTTCTTTTCTGTATCAAATATCTAAATTTCATACTAATCTGAGAGTATACATAGTTCAGTTCATAGTCAGAAAAATATACGAACTTTTCAGAGTTTTCTATAAAAACATGGTGATTTTGCTAAGGAAATTTTATGAGAAGAGAGGGAGCCATTTTTAAAAGTTTTTTTTGTATGAAAAAATTGTAGGCATAATGTCGAAAGTGTTTTTCAAGGTTAAGAGTTTGAGAATGTGCAAATAAACAGCCGAACATTAATGGGTCCCTTGCCCTCCCCAGAAAAATGGTCTAGGTGCGCCTATGAGTATGCTTCAGAACGCTTGGGCGCAACCGTCGGAGTTCATAACGCACAGAGACGCTTAAAGGAAGCAAACTTATTAGCAAGACGTCCAGAAAAGGAATTTTTCATAAGAAAGTGAATACAAGGAAGCCTCTCGATTTTGGAAAGCGTCGTAGGTACTGGGCAAAGGTTTTATTAAGTGACGAAACAAAATCAAAATTATTTGGATCCGATGGATTGAAGATCATCCGTAGACCACAAAAAAATCTTTACTCTCTTCGATACTAGAAACAACGCCTTAAACACGGCGGAGGATCCCTTATGATGTGGGGTATGAAATAGTTGTCTTATATATAACACACTAGTTTAAATTTTTGTTTTGACGTGCATTCTCCCTTGATGATACCCATCAAAATTGTCGGATGCAAAGAACCAGTTGTAGAACACCTTGTTCTACCATGCAACCTGTGCTAATTTATGTTCTATCATCGGTGATTTTTGTTTGAGTTTGTCCCAAAAGCAACAGGTTATGTTCCTCCAAACTAGAACAGGTTGCTTTGGAACCGGTTCTAGAACCAGTTATATAACCGGTTCTGCGACAGTGAGGCCTTCCATTTTGACTTCCAGGGATCAGTTCTAGAACCTGTTCCACGGAACCGGTAGTAAAAACACCTATTCTAGAACAGATTCAAAGTCAACCAGTTCATAAAAATTTTGCTGGGTATTGGACCAGAAGTCAAAATTGAGGACAGAATAAACACAGAGGGTTACTACAAGAGCACATGGTTCCTCACATTCAGGAAAAAATGGCTGCTGGAAGCATATTCCAATACGACAATGACCTTAACCACACCAGTCTCTTAGCTAGGCCATTTCAAAGTAACAACGGTGTGGAAGTTTTACAGTGGCCAGCACAGTCACCCGATTTAAACTCGATAGAAAATCTATGGGAGCTTGTTTACAGCGAAATTCGAGAGAAAAAGCGTTCAAATTTAAGGGATTTAGAAATTGTTGCCAAAAAGGTGTAGCAAGGCATACTTACCTTCACAAAATTGGTTGTGCTCGTGGCTGCTATGCTATCACGAATAAAAGGAGTAATTAAGGATAATGGCTATTCCACTAAATAATAAAAATCTAATTAATATGCTGAATTTTTTAGCAACTAAAATCGATTAAATGTAAAATACTTAAAAGTTGCATTTTTTTGCTCGCACAAATAGGCACTACCCAGTAAAAATTTTTACAATCGGTAGCCAACCACACCCATTTTACAACTGATTCCACTGCAACCGATTCCGGAACCAGTTCCTGGGATCCTATATGAAAGTTGTGGGTGACGTAAAATCAGTTCCAGAACTAGTTCCAGAACTGATTCTAGAGCAACCGGTTCTACTTTGGAGCTATAGAAGGGGTTGCTTTTGGGTCAATTTCAAACAAAAAGAATCGATGTTAGAATCGACAGTAGAAGGGGTTGTGAATGAAAAGTACCCAGGAAAATTTTTTACAATCGGTAGCCAACCACACCTATTCTAGAACTGGTTCCACTGCAACCGATTCCATGGAACTGGGTTCCGGAACCAATTCCTGGTATCCCATATGGAAAGTCTGACTGAAGTAGAATCAGTTCTAGAACTAGTTCCAGAACTGATTCTAGGACAATCGGTTTCATTTTGGGGCTATGGAAGTGGTTGCTTTTGGGACAGTTTCAAACAAAGAGAATCGATGTTAGAATCGACAGTAGAAGGGGTTGTAAATGAAAAGTACCTATTCTACAACCGATTCTTTGGAACAGAAAATTTTACTGGGTAGTTTCATAAAAAAGTTCGTAAAAACTAATTCATATAAATAAATGCAAATCAAACGACTTAGAATATGACCCTACACATCAACGAATATAATAACAAAAGATAAGCGCAAATAAAAAACCATTAGAAGAAATCAAAGCACACTTAAATGATTTAGAGTAGGGTTGCAATTTTTATGCTCACAACTATATATAATCCAAGAAATAAGTGAATTCCATCTAACTCTGTCCTGTGAGATAGCCTTCAACTGACCCCAAGTGGTATTTTCGGCATGTAGCTCTTTTTGAACGTTACGTCTCCATGTGTTTTTTGGCCCACCTCTTCGTCTCGTAGAAATATAGAGCCCGCCTTTTTAGATTGGTTACCGGTTTTCGCAGAGTGTGACCACTCCACCCGTATTTACGAAGCCTTATCATCTCTATTATCATAGGTTGTCGTGTTCTACACCATAACTCTTCGTTACTGATGACATTTGGCCAAAAGAATTTCAGGATGCGGCGTAAGCATCTATTTACAAACGACTGGATGCGTTAGAGGTTCCAAAATTAATAAGCAGCGAAAAATATACTACTCGCAAAATGTAAGCAAATTGTCAAATCCTATCAGCTGTTTTACTATCGTCTTCGAAACGATGTTCGAGATGATAGGATAGTGGTGAGCGTAAAAAAGTTATCGGAAAAAGATATCGATCAATCGAATCGTCTAGAAGAATGTCATTTGCAAAATTAAGGAAATGATGCCCAGACTTACATATGTGAGAATCATTACGTTGGCACCTTTTTTGTTTTTTTTCCAAATTCCAAGATAATTTAAAAAACTTAATCAATATAATTATTTACACTGGTATTTTTCTAAAGCTTTTGAGCAACTTTTGTTTTTATGCATACTATTTATACTTATTAAATTTTTGTTTACTCTTTTAATGCTTTACTTCCCTTTTTAATTTTGAAAAGAATTTGCTATATTTCCCTCCTTAAAAATTTATTTCTTTTAGTTATCAAATCATGAGTCCCGGTGTCACCTTTTTTGTTTTTCCGGTTTCCGCTGTCATATTTTTTCGTTTTCATTAGGACAGTAGGTATTTTAATTTTAATCCTTTGGAATTCCACAAAACTTTTTAAACTTTTTTATATTTCATTACATTCAAATTTTTCGCAAATTTTTTTTTTTTTGTTGCTTTTAAATTTTTGTCATTTTCATAATTTAACTTATGATATATAAAAGCACACCCCACTGGTTGGACAATTTTTTGTATTCCTAATTCTCTCTTTTAGTCTTATTCAACTTTTTATTTTTATCACTCAATATGGACCTTCTGTATTAAGCCAGTGATATTTGAACATGGTGGTTAGTTTAGTATAAAAAAGTAAAAGAAAACTTTATTTGCCTCTGGCGTATTTGGCAGTAAAGAAAAAAAACTTTTTGTAAAAAGTGCAAAAATATTTTATCATTATTTAAAATTCTAGACACTAAGGTGATAATTAATTTTTTAACTCTTTTCATTTAACGTTAATTTTTTTTACATAATTTTCTTAACTAAGTCAGTTTTATTGAACTTTTTTTTTGCTCTTCGTAAGATATTATTTGTGTATTTTGTGCATGCAGTTTTGTTTAAATTTTAGTTAACTGAGTAGTTGCATCGGAACCTAGTATCTAGTATATTTATATACTTAAGTTTTGGCTCATTTTTTTGTACTGATATTTGTAACTGAACCTGGGGGTAAACATTACATTTTGTAATTAATTTAATATGCAATTAAATAACTGCATGTAATTATAACTGAAAACTATATTCATAAGGACACTACCATATAGCATAACGATCAGATCTTAACGAAACTGGTATTAGTTGTAGACAGTGTTGCCAAAACTTATTTAGGAAAAAATGCTAGATTTTTTGCATAAAAATGCTAAAACCTAAAAAAATATGCTAGAAAAAATATGCTAACAAATTTTTATAAAAAATGTTTCAATTTGTTTAAAAACATACTATTTTAGTGACTTTTTACAATTAGACTGAAAATAAGTCATCTCTAATTATGAATTCAGTTCATATTATTAACTAAAATTATATAAAAAAAATTAAAAACAACTCAAAAGTTTGTTCTTGTAAAAAAGTTCAAAAATACTTTAAAATAAATTTATAATTATTTGATTTCCCAACTGTGTCACTGAAAATATGTTATTTTAAAAAGTTAAAGGCGGATAAACAAAAGTATCCCAAAATGTTTTATTTCTAAAATAGGTGGTAATGTGGAATACTTTGGCGGGTAATATGAATTTCCCATTCTGCCTTAATTTATCTACTCCGAATTAATTTAATGGTTTTTATTGTACGCTCTGTTTACCGTTTTCAAATTTCTGCATCTTTGGGCTTACCTGCATGAATTCTTTAAAAAAATAATTTTCGCGATCAGGGTTAATAGTTTTTGTGATGTTGGTTGACGTTGTAAGATTTTGGGTATGATTAAATGAAAAAGTGTATAGGTATTACAGTAAAAAAATCAAAATTCACTGAAATTCTTAAAAGATAGGAAAACGATATTTATCACAAACGCTATCCACATTACCCTCTATGACCCAAACCTAAAAAAAGTATTTTTGTGCAAAATCACTCCTTCACCATAACAAAAAAAAGTAAAACGAGTAAAAAATTTAAACCCGGGCATGCCGATTTAAAATTTTAATATTAAAGTACCATAAAGCAATATTTTTTATACTTTTGGGATTATTTTTGAATTTCAATCAATCCAACTCTGTTAAATACAGTTAGTTTTTCGCTATTTTTTCCCAAGAAACATTTTTTTTTTCCGATTTTTGTTTTTTTTCCAAATAAATTTTTTTTTCTTAACTCTATTAAATATTTTTCTAAACCCTATTGAATATACACAAAATAACATAACATATCCTTTTTATTTGCAGAAAAAAAATGTTTTTGCGAAATTTTTGCGAAAAAAATCTATAAAAAAAATTTAGTGAAAAAAAAATTACAGCTTCCTTAATGTTTTATATATGTATTTAATCAAATTTGATAAATTTATAATTAAGAACCCAGGAAAATTTTCTGTTCCAAAGAATCGGTTGTAGAATAGCTACCCAGGAAAATTTTCTGTTCCAAAGAATCGGTTGCACAATAGCTGCTTTTCCTCTACAACCCCTTCTGGTGTCAATTCTAACACCGATTATTTTTGTTTGAAATTGTCCCAAAAGCAACCACTTTTATAGCTCCAAAGTGGAACCGGTTGCCCTAGAATCAGTTCTGGAACTAGTTATAGAATTCATTCTGCGACCGTCATACCTTCCATATGAGATCCCTGGAACTGGTTCCGGAACCAGTTCCATGGAATTGGTTGCAGTGGAACCAGTTGCAGAATTGGTCTGATTGGCAACCGATTGTAAAAAATTTTCCTGGATACTTTTCATTCACAACCCCTTCTACTGTCGATTCTAACACCGATTCTTTTTATTTGAAATTATCCCAAAAGCAACCCCTTCTATAGCTCCAAAGTGGAACCGATTCTTTGGAACAGAAAATTTTCCTGGGAATGATCCCAGAAGTATAAAAATAAAATTTTTTTGGTACCCGTCAAAATTTTAAATTGCGAATATCGCGAATACGAGCGCTAACATTGACAAACTGCTATCACCATTGAATTCAGCGTACTCAAATTAGCTTTACCAGTAGGGGAACCCTAAAATTTGCGACTGCACAGTGTAATTAATATGTACGTATAAAAATAGTTCCTAGTACTTACTCTAAAAGTAAAAAAATATTTCTTTTTCATATTACATTTAAACTTAAATCGTAAAATAAGAGATAATTATTCAAAAACTAAGTTTAGAATAAAGATTATTCATGAGAGTTAGAATAAACTGTGATTTTGAAACTGATAATAGTGATTTTTTAATGCTTATATTTCAATATAAATAATAAAATTTGGTGTTAGTTTATATAGTTAAACTAACACCAAATGTAGCGAATATAATAACCCAGCAAAATATGTATCAGTTCCAGAACTAGTTCTACAAATAGTTCTTTAGAGCCAGTACTAGTTCTACTTTGGCACTAATGCCCATGATTTTTATTTGAAATTGTCACCTTTAGAACTAGTTCTGGGGAATGCTTTGAGGAACAGGTACTAGTTCTACGGAACGCTTCTAGAACTTATTCTTGTATACGTGATTTTATATGGAATTGTAGCGCTCAGAACTAGTTCCAAGAAGCCATCATGGAGCACTAATCCATTCGGTAGATCGGCTTTAAAACTAATATTTTTAGGCGCTGAAACAGTTTCAAGAACAATTAGTTTTGCAAAAATATATTTTAAACGAAAAAAAAGATTTGTTCAAACCATTTTTTTAATAAATTTTTTATACATATTCGAGTAGGTGCATTCATATGTTAGTTAATAGTATTTTCATTAAAATTTTTCAAATGTAGACAAATATATCTTCATCCCCAAAATTGAAAAGAATCAGATTTGGAGACGTTACACATTTTATTTGTATTTAGCTTGCCCGTTTAATATAAGACTAAGATCTCTTCTATTTATCTTCTGTTTGTTTCTATTTGCTTTATTCCACGGAGTTTACCGCGGGTACCCACTATCAGCATTGTGTGTAAATTCATGTAATTTGGCCTCCCGCGGGCACCCGCGGTAACAGACCTATTAGACAAGATCTATTTTGTATCAGAAAACATCTGGTATCCATTTCGAAAAATTGCCAACAGAGAAAATATAAATTCCTTTCTTTAACGGTTATTGTCATGCACAGTTCTTGGGTTCCCAGGTGGAAATTATGTGTGCTAACAAAAAAGAAGCACTGGCAGAGCGCAAGTAGACCGCGGTCTTACAAAAAGAAGTACTGGCAAAGCACTACATTTGGACGCCTTCCCAACACTTTAAAAGCGTGAATTCCCAGCACTTGTTTTCCTATAACATTATTTTGTTTTTGAAAAAGAAACTCCAAAAGAGTGAATATTTAAATAATTTTTGACTCCAAAATACAATAACTCCAAAACATTAAATATATCGGTGTTGTCATTTGGGTGTCAGGAAAGCACTTTAATTTTTTTATTTTAGCGTTGGCAAAGGATTTGATTTTTATGTTTATGGGTGCTTTCCCAGGGCTTGGTAAAGCATTGGCACCACCGTGGAACGGTCTTATCATTTGGGCGTTGGGAAAACGCTGTTAACAAGCACTCATACCACCCATTTCGGTGCTTTGCCAGTGCTGGCCCCTTTGTAATTTTCTACCTGGGTTGTTTTCGATTTTGATAGGAATAATTTTCAGAGCATTTTTTGTTAATTTAGGGAAGAAGAAATATATAAAATTTCTTAAGTTTTTCAAATAGCTCTACGGAGCTGTTTTGGAACTAGTAACAGATTCTGGGAATCGATGTAGAAGTAATGTAGAACTAGTTCTAAATCACTAGTTCCCAAAACATACTAAAGACGTAGTTAAAATGGTAAATATTACTCCTTTGCATGGGTTCTAGAACTAGTTGCACCATCACTAGTTGCAAAGGTGCTATTCGAGAATATGTAGTTACTCCCTGAGAAGTAGTTCTAGAACTAGTAATTTTAGAACGGGTTCCAAAAAATTTTCCTGGGAAATAACACAACGTAAAATTTAATTAAAATAGTTTAAAAAAATAAAAATAATTAATTAAAAGTACCACTTTTAACATGTTATTACAAAACTATAACAATCCCAGTTCAGTTGTTAAACGAGAACCGTGGAAAAAAAAGGTTGATTTAATACTGTTTGTTGTGTTTTTATATCGGAAACAACATCAATAATATTTTTATAGCAAAAATTCAAATTAATGTAGAATATTCTAAAAAAAACAGAAAATAAAACTGTAAAAAATGCTAAAAATATGCTAAACTTTGTTGGAAAAATGCTGAAAAAAATGCCATATGCTAGATACATTTTTTTCATGCTAAATGATTTAAAAAAATGCTAAATCTAGCATTAAATATTCTAAATTGGCAACACTGGTTGTAGAGGACAACAAATTAATAGGCATGTATTCTTCTAGTTCCGTAATCTCACGTTTAGTAGAGGGTATCGACTATAGAAAAAAAATATTTTTACAATCTTTTTATAATTTAGTTGGATAGAGCTTACTTTTCTCTAGGTGCCACGAAAATTTCTATAAAAAATCCGAGGAACTAAAATTTTTTGGAAAATAATTAAGCTCGAGGTTAGTTTTATTTAATAAATTTATATTTATTTTATCTTTTTCTCTTCAAGCAATATTTCGTCACCCTTTGGCTAGCATCCTCAGGAATCTTAAAATAATACATAAAAATAAGAAATAAAAATATAAAGGTTGTTCATAAGGGGTGTGCTATTTGTTGTATCGTTGTATCGTCCTAACAAAAAACAGAGTTGTTAAAAATTAAATTGAAAAAATACAACATTTGAGAATAGCACGATACAACATTTTTACGTATGTTTAGTGTCCTATGTTTGAGTGTGCTAACAGATAAAAAACTGAATAGATAATCGTTGTTAAACACAAATAAAAATTTTAACAACTCTGTTTTTTGTTAGGACGATACAACGATACAACAGATAGCACACCCCTTATGAACAACCTTATAATGTTAGTTTTCAAAAATTGAAAACAATTTAAATTTTCAAAAAATAAATCATAGTTTAAACCACTGCAACAAAGTAACTCATATGTTATATTCTTTCAATTTAAATTTTAACAACTCGGTTTTTTGTTAGAAATATCACACCCCTTGTGAACTACCTTAATGGAAGCGCGACATTAATAATGATTATGATTCCTTTTTTAATTGCCTAGTTAATGATAAAAGCAAAAGCAAAACAAAAATTTGTTATTATTATTGGGATCAATAACTTTTCTGATATCGAAAATTAAAACTAATTTCCCATCACTGTTAGCAATAGTTTAATTGCAGCCAACTTCACGCTAGAACATTATGTCAATCTTGGATTTTTTAAATTTCTTAAATTTTACTTCCATTGTATTTAGGGAACTTTCATACAAAACATACACAGGGAAAATATTGGTTGGAATTCGATCAAAACCATTAAAATAAATTTGCCAGGACTATATTTTATTTGGAGTTACCTATAATTGAGTACTAAACCAAAAATATTTCATTAGATATTAAAAAGAGAGAAAATTAATAAAAACGCAATGCTATTATCCAATTATTGGTAGTTCCTAGAATTACGAAATTAAAATTGGTTTAGTAATTGTGTCCAATGGATGCAACTTTTATTTAGATGTACTTGAAAATTTGTGCTATTTATTATAGGTATCTATTAAAAGATTATCAATATTCGAAGGTGGTTACTATGTATATGGGTATCCTAATTAAATATGGTCTTAAATTAGAGATTTTGTAGAACCAACCGAATTGTGAATTTTATGGTTACATACTCAACTAATGATTGGTAAACCAATTTTATACTGTATTTGTTTTAACAACAAAACATATAAATTAAAAATTAATCATTAAAACTACACTCATAGAAATAAATCTATAAAAATAGCAGACAAAGTTACTAAAAATTAGTCAAAAATGATGCTGCAGAAAAAACTGCTAAAATTAGCAATTTTTTTTACTAAATACTAGTAAAATGAGAACAGCAGAATTAATACTGTTAAATTTACAGAATTTTAGTTATATTTAGGCTAACTTTTAGTTGATTGAAAATAGCAAATTGTACTGTAAAATCTGCAGAAAATTTTTATAAATATTTGTAGACTAAAAATAGCAAAAATAAACTGTTAAATCTAAAAAAAATCTACAAAAAATTTTTTTTTAATTTTATTTTTATCAAGATATACATTAATTGCATTAAAGGAATTAAATATGCTAAAATCCCAAACGTATTTAACTAATTGTGAAAAATAGTCCGTTGTAGGCATGTCCCTATCCGGATTTCATTCTTGCCTAAGGAAATCGTCAGGGGACGACGCACAGTGCTTTGTCCCATAGGCAAAATTAAAAAAAAAATGTATGCGGAACGTTAGAGACTTATACATTTTTTAAGAGCTGACATAATACCATAAATAAATATGAAGGAGGAATTCAATATCTCCTCTTTTTGTTAACAACAGAGGGCGCTAAAGTCAAAATAATTTTGAGCTAAAATAGTTAAACGAAAATCTAATTTTAACTGCTCTACAAAAAAAATTGGCAAAAATTCATTTTTAAAGGTGATTCTTTGAAACACGGTGGTTTTGTTATTCGATATATTCGCAATTAGCAGAAATTATTTTAAGTGAAAATTTTTTATAGACATTTATTGACTGGAAATCCCAAAGTTGCTTAAGTTGAGTAAAAAAAAAAATATGGAAAAACATGTTTTTTTTTTATTTATTATTTTAGAACGCCTTGAAGCTCTTTAATAGAATTTGGAAAAAAAATTGTTTTTTTTTAACCGCAAATTTAAAAATATTATACATTTTTCAAACCCTTTCACCTCAGTTTTAACAAAGTTAGAAAGAGCTAAATTTTAAGGTACCACCAAATATTAAAATAATAAAATTTTTTTTAAAAAAAAAGAACTCAAAAATTAAAACACAAGCTTCGGTTTAATGTGGTGTAAAAATAAAAAAAAAAATTCAAGAAACTTAAAAAAAAAATTTTTAAGTAAAAACGCTTTTTTTTTTGCTCAAAACCTAAAATTTTATAAAGTTTAGAGAAATTTAAAAAAGATATAAAAAAAACAAGTAATTTTTTTTTATGATTTAGATAGTCCATTAGGATGTATAATTTTCTGTAAAAAAAAATTAAAATTTTGAAGCGCAAATTTTAAATTTTTATCTTTTTCTACATATCCCAATTTTTCAATTTTTTGTATGTATGTAGATGTATATTCTGTCCCTTAAAACACGATTTGTCGATTTTTATTCATTACACTGCCAAGTTTTCATCTAGTAGGTTCCAAATTGAAGAATTTAATGTTTTTTTTAGAAAACTTTAACCCTTGCTGAATTGCGGCCGAAAATGGCCCATTTTTGAAAAAGAAAATAGCCTATCAATTAAAAATTCACAAATTCGAAATTTTTGACAACACTAGTTTTTTATTTAACTTCTTCATTAAATATACTTAAAATTATTCAGATACGGAATTTTTGTTTCGCTGGATATCATTAACCCACTTTAACCTAGAACCGAAATGCCCATAAATTTAATAGAAATGAAAAAACGGCTTTTTTTATTTATTTCGCAAATTTTTTTATAAAATTCATAATTTGGAAATGTCAAAAGCTATTTTTGTAATATAATAGTTATTATTAAAGAAAAATAATAAATTGAAAAAATAATAATTCGGGTTTTGTGTGGGGAGCAACTCCTCTCCAGGACATTTTAGGAAAATTGATTATTTTCTCAAAAATTGTTTTCACTAAATTTTAGTAAGTTCCCAATATTTTTGACCATGTGTGTGTCATATTGAAGGTTTTGCTAAAATAAAATAATATTGCACCATAAAAAAACTTGTAAAAATTGACCAATAATACTGCTCGTCCGTGGCGCCCTTAAAATTGATAATGAATGAGAAAAAGGATATACGGGAGATAGTCATATCCTTGCACCGAATGAAAAAATTTTTTTTCAGAGATAAAAGGTATAATTTTATATACTATTGTAAGTTCCTAGTGCATTCTGATCTTAAATCTGGCCAAAATGTAGTTTTTGAGAAAAAGGATATACGGGAGATAGTAAAAAAGTATAATTTTATAAACTGTTCTAAGTTTTTAGTCCATTCTGATCATAAATCTATCCAAAATATAGTTTTTGAGAAAAAGGATATATGGGAGGTAGTCATGTCCTTGCACCGAATGAAAGAAAATTTGCCACAGACCTAAAAATATTATTTTACAAACCCTTTTAAGTTTTTCGTGCATTCTGATTATAAATGTAGTCAATATATGGTGTTTGTGAAAAAGGATGTATGGGAGGTAGTCATGTCCTTGAACCGATTTCTCCGAAACTTCGAATTTTTCTTAATTTACATGTTATAAAGCAGCACACCAAATTTCATTCTTCTGCGATAACTCGTCTAATTTTGCCGATTGACTATATTGGGACGAAGCACTGTGCGACGTTTTTAGAATTTCTGGAAATATTTGTTAAGTTAAATTACAAACTCAATGAGAATTTCTTGTTCTCGTCTAGGAGCGTTATTAAACACTTAAAATATCAAAGAAAAAACAAAAACAACAACAAAAAATGTTCAACAATTTGCTTTGTTATCTTCCAATGTACTACACTGTTGTTTTGACAGAACTACCAATGTAGTGACATCCATTCATGTATAAACATGAATGGATTTCACTAAAAATCTTCGTTGTTGTTTTTGTTTTTTCTTTGATATTTTAAATGCTTAAGTAATTCTGGTGCCCATTCAATACCAGAAAAATAAAAAAAAAATTTTATTTCAATAAAATTTTTTGGAACATAACAATATTTATATGGAATATAATAAATACCAAATTAGACAACTCAATATTGGCTTTCATGACCAATAATATAATTTAATACGAGTAAAAAGGTTAAAGTCGGGCATGCCGACTATATAATACCCTACACAGGTCTGACTTAAAGCCAACTAATGTTTGGATCCGAAATTTGAATGGGTTAAAACGGACTTGTGTCAAAATTTTCTATAAAATCATAAAAGAAGAGAAAATCAAAAATATAGCCCATATGTGCGATAGGCCCAAATATGGACCGATTCCATCTAGAATCTATCGGCTTTTTTCTCTCGACGATGTGAGTCAGCAAACCAAATTTCCCCGAGTAAAAAAGTTTTGATATAATCATATATTATTTTATGTAATTGCATATAGTAACTTATAGTTACATATGGCCACATATGCTTTTAAATTCAAGCAGATATACTTTTATATAGTCATATGTTAGATATTTTTTCCTCAAAGGTTTTAATATGGAGACATATGTGATTTTATATTATTACATACTGGCCTACATATAATTGCATGTGCTATATATAAGTACATAAAGTAACATATTACAGATATAATTACGTATACGTTTATATATAATTTAGTATGACACTATACATAATAATATAATACTATATGTGGAGCCATATAAGAAATCTTTTATAATTTGTGTTAGATATGATTATATATGGACGAATAAGAACCCATATATAACTTAATATGGTTAAATATCTACAATATTTCATGATTTCTTTAATATATAACAATATAACGTTCTTTATAACATCATCTATATTAATATATCATCCCACATAAGCAATTATTTCAAAGTGATTTTATATAAAACCGTATTATATTATATGTGGCTCTATGTTAACAATGATTTTGAACTAGTTTTAGATTTAGTAATTACTACCCTACGGGGAATGAGGAGTCAATTGGCCTCCAAGGACCTATCCCGTGACCGGTCAACCGAAGGCATATTACTAAATTAATACAAATATGAACCAAAGAGAATGAATTCATTTTCTAAGTATTTTCTGATTCGTTACTTTCACTGTTGATTTTAAAAAAGTTGACCAATACCGAAATAAAAAATAAAATTCGCGGCATATTTTTTAAAATATATTTTTATTTATTTTACTCTATTATTTATTTTGAACTTTATTTTTTTACGATTTGCTTATTTTAGCTCTTATTTTAAACTTTTATAATTTTTGCTAAAAAATTTCAAGTTTTGTATTTTCAACGTTTTTTAATGTTAAAACTGTTTTAGTTTTAACAATTGGTATTTCATTTAATTTTCTTTTTAACTTAAGGGCAATTTTTTAAATTTTTATTTATATTATCAGAGTTTTTGAGCTAATTTTCTAATTTTTCAATTTAATTATGGCCAACGCAAAAAACGAGTCAACTGCCATTAAAGGACCTATCCCGTGACTGGTCAATCGGGGGCATACTGAAGGCACATCCACTATATTTGTGTTTGTGTTAGTGTTGTTTTCTTTTCTATTTTTTTTCTTTTCCATTTTTTTTTTGTTATTGTTTTTTCTTTTTTATTTGAACAGAAATGAAAAATATATAACTTTACCATCAGCCAGCCATCACGCATAAGCAACAATGGCTCATATGAATAAAAAATAGATATTACTAATAGGGGGAAATACAGGGTTTTTTAAGCAATTACTTTACAAATCTAGTCTGCTTGGGAGTAGACTAGAAAATTAATTTTTTAATTTTCGTTTCCATTTCATGCTATTCTACCAGCCAATTGGTAAATTTGGAGTTAAAAGCAATTCCTAAGCTCAAGGTAATTACTTCGAAGTAATTGCTCAGTTTTATTCATATGACCCAATAGCTCAGACGGTAGAGCGTTTGCTTTACAAGCAGAAGGTCGTGTTATCGAGCCCTACTTCGACGCCAAGTAGATTATTTTTAATTCTTAATTTTTTATTAGTTTATTTGAAAAGCTATTTTTAGACACACCACCTTACTGTCACAAGGTGTCTAAACTGTGGCAATTGGTCATTTCCAATGACAACGCCATGTTAAAGTGATATGTCTCTTTCAAACAAAAAGACCGATCAACGACCGGTCTCCGCCCCTTTGGGACCTGTCCTGCGTGTCATCTGGGACCGGTCCCTTTCCCCGTAGGGTAGGGATTGGCGCGTGACTAGAAATGTGAGTCACGTTATTCACACGTGATCGTGAGCAATAATTACTATACTCAAGTGATTCGTGCGTGAGTCTGAGAATATATAATTCGTACTTGATTCGTGCGTGAGCGGGAATAAGAATATATAACCTGTGCATGATTCGTGTGTGAGTTTATTTTTTGCATCATATATTTTTAGTAATTTTTACTATTTTGTAATATTTTACTACTTTTTTACTATTTTTCTTATATCTTGGTTGTATAACATAATCCTATTAACTTTAAAATTTCAGTCTTGTTAACTTTATTTTAAAATTAGTAAAAATCAGAGATGGGCTAAAATCATTACCATTACATTTTCATTACCATTACTTGATGTAATGGTAATGGAGCTTTTTTTATCATTACCATTTTTTGAAAAAATGGTAATGTTTTTTTTCATTACCATTGCGTTAAAAAATGGTAATGAATATTTTTTTTAATTTTCATTTGTTTTGAAAATTAAAATTAACCTTTTTTTAATTTTCATTACTTTTACCTAATGTTTACATAGTAATGAAACACCCATTTGTTTTTCATTACATGCCGTTTTTGTCGAAGTTTTTTATTTTAAAAATATTAGGTTTACAAATTACTAAAAGCATTTTTTAGTTCATAATCCGAGGCCTATGGTATCCATATTTGATACCAAGTTTTGGTGGCTAGTTGCAAAAAAAAATCGCGACAAGAAATTGCATAAAGGAAAATTCTTGCATCAATATATTTCTTTGCAGAACATAAATAGCTGATTAAGTTTTTTAATTCAATTCAAGTACCATAATCTTTTTTCGCGATCCGCCATTATTTTGCAATTTTGTAAGTGCGGTTTTTTTTTTTTAATTTATAATCTAAGGACTATAATACTCATTTCGTACAACAAAGTTTGGTGGCTAGTTGAAAAAAAAAATTGCAAAAAAAAATCGCAAACAAAAAAAATTCAAAAAGGAAAATTTTTAACTTCAATTCTTTTACCATAAAGTCTTTTTCGCGTCCCGCCATTATTTTGGAGTTTTTTAAGTGCGGTTTCTTAAAATTTATATTCTAGTGACTATAATACCCCATTCATACAACAAAGTTTGGGAGCTAGTTAAAAAAAAACCGCGGAAAAAAAATTTACAAAAAGGAAAATTCTTACATCAATAGATTTATTTGCAGAATGTAAATCGCTGAATAAGTGTTTTGATTAAATTTTTTTACCAAAAAGTCTTTTTTCGCGTCCCACCATTGTTTTTAAATTTTTTAAGTGCGGTTTCTTAAAATTTGTAATCTAGGGACTATAATGCCTATTTCATATAACACATTTTGGTGGTTAGTTGCAAAAAAAAAAAAATCGCGAAAAAAAACTTGCCAAAACGAAACTTTTTGCATCAGTATATTTGTTTGAAGAATGTTAATCGCTGATTAAGTTTTTTAATTGAATTTTTCTGCCATAAAGTCTTTTTTCGCGTTCCGCCATAATTTTGCTATTTTTTAAGTGCGGTTTTTTAAAATTTATAATCTAGAGACATACATCAAAGTTTGCTGGCTAGTTGCCAAAAAAAAATTGGGAAAAAAAATTTCCATAAAGGAAAATTTTTTAGTGTAGAACAAAGAATAAAACGTTCTTTACATCATTATTGTAAATAAAAGAATAATGTTTTTATTTATTTACTACTTTGCATAGAGCGTATGAAACGCTCCCGTTGATTGTTAAGCAAAGAATCTCCTTTATTGTGTAAAATCGGACTTAATTTATAATACATTATTGCTTACTAAGCAATTCTATAGACAGTGGGAAATGTAGCAAATGGATTGAGAACTTTTGGTAAGATTCATAAAGTATGAATCAACGATAAATGTACAATACCATAAGTAATGACTGTTACAGTGGTTTGAGTCAGAGTTTGACTGAGTATTCTCAGTATAACTTACTGTAACTGCAATGGTCATTGTACAACACCAATAGTGTGTATCGTATGTATTATTGTTCTGTAATATGATCTTTTTAGTTTCAAGTACCCAAAATATTCTTGTGGGTAATAACGCATTTAATTCATGCTACATATGCTACATATGCTACATTATGTTAAGTAATGGTAATGAAATTTCATTTGTCTACCTAGTGTAGAAAAAATGAAAATGATTTTTGGTTTTTACTACCATTGCGTATTGTAATGAAAACTATAAAAAAGTTTCATTACATGTAAAGAAAACAAATGAAATTAACATTTTTTTCATTGCAATTACATTTTGTAATGGTAATGAATTTTTTTTTAATTTTCTTTTTATAGATTTAATGGTAATGAAAACCTGCAATGGTCATTACAAAGTAATTAATTACTACCATCTCTGCTAAAAATAAAGAAAATTTTGTTCATGTTTAATGCACTGTCATGGTAAATCTGGATAAAAGTAATGGAAGATTTATCGAAATTATAGGATCTCCAGCAGACCTTTGGGTTAATCATTATATTTGGAAATTAATTACACATGCAATTACACAATTACATGTAATTGTAATTAAAAAAAAAATAATTACAAGTAATTTGTAATTGAAAATTTTCAATTATACATTACATATAATTGTAATTGAAAAAATGTAAATTACAATTACATTTTTTCGGAAAAGAAATAATGAGAAAAAGCACAAGTGAGGGGTCAGCCCAACATGACGCATTCTTTTTATACTTATCCACGCCTATCCAACCTATCCCAGTCAGTTTTTTCTACAAAATTTTAACAAAAACACTTTAATTCTAAATGTAATTGAAATTTGTAATTGAAATTACTTTCAATTACAATTACTTGTAATTGAAAATGTTCAATTACAGTTACATGAAATGTAATTGAGTTTTTTTAATTTCAATTACATTTATTTGCAATTGTAATTGAAATTCCCCAGGTCTGATCTCCAGATATTGCATATCTTTTTTATTTAAAAAAATAATTTTTGTATATTGTTAGATGTGGTCATATATAATATGATCTAAAGTATAAGGTCAATTTTTAGATATAATTGTATCAAACTATGTCCACTTTTATAACATTTTATATAAAAAGGTATAATTTGATGTAATTGGATGAGGACAAAATTCGGATACAATTGTATCGAATAGCATAAAATTGTATCAAATTGTACCAAATTGTATACAATTGTATACAATTCGATACAATAAGATACAATAAGATGTTCTCATTTTTCGGATATAATTATATCTAATTACATAAAAGATTATATATAATAAAATATAACTTCATATGGCTCCATATCATTTTTTTTTACTTGGGTCATTAAAATATCTTAATATTTGCGACCTGCAGCGTGTAACCAAGCCAATTTTGGCGGGACCCTTATATGGGCATTAGGTCTAAATATGGACCGGTGTTAACCAAAATCAAAAGGCTTCGTTCTTAGGCCGACATAGGTCGGCGTACCAAATTTCATCAAAATATCTTAATATTTGAGACCTGCAGCGTATAAACAATATAATTTTATGGGGACCCTTATATGGGCACTAGGTCTAAACATGGACCGATGTTAACCAAAATCAATAGGCTTCGTTCTTGGGCTGACATAAGTCGGTATACCAAGTTTCATCAAAATATCTTAATATTTGCGACCTGTAGAGTGCGCACAAGAATGCATGGACGGACAGAAAGACGGACGGGCGGACGGACAGACGGACGTCGTTAAATCGAAATAAAAAAAAAATTCTGATCGGTATACTATAAGGTGGGTCTAGGACCATTATGTTTTGTTGTTACAAACATCAGCACAAACTTATAATACCCTCTCCACGTAGAGGTGTAGGGTATAATGACACCAATTAAGCCAGATTCACAATGCTTGAGTACTCCACTCTACAGGGTAGATTTTGTTCCTTTGTTTTTCGCACTTACATATTTTTTGTATCTTGCTATCTCTATTTTAGTACACTCCACTCTGCAGAGTGGAGTACTCCACCATTGTGAATGTGGCTTTAATCGAGGTATTTTAACCGATTATTCGGGTCGAATAATTGTTTGAGTTTTAAATTATTTATTGCGAAGTAGAGGCAATTAATCGAGGAATCGGTCTGAATTTAACTGAATTGGAATCACTAATTATAACCTAGAGAGAACCCCATTAAGGCAATCTGAAGATAATGCTTGGTAGTACTTGAAAATGCATTAATTGTCAACCATTTATTATGGGAGAGATTTTTTTTCATAAGTTTTTTTATATTTTCTGTAAAACAAATTGTGAATTCTATTTAGAATTTGTCATGTTTGATATTAAATCCCAACGAAAATAATACTCATTGTAACAATCTTCACATCAACTAAAAATCTAGTAAGTTGGTATAATATTCCCTGTTTCTTATTTTTTCCTTCTGAAGGTAATCGATGGTGATTATTCGTGTGCATCCCAAAAAACGATCGCTATGACTTTGTTGGCCAACAAACCCACATTGGCCTTCTTCGGAGCCGTATAACCCGGAGAAACCCATTGTCTAGACTATTGCTTGATCTCCGGTCTGGTCCTATAAATTCATGTTTAATCCATAGTTACAAAACAGTGCAAAAACTCATTTGAATTGCGGTTAAATAACTATAAACAATCCTTTGAAGTTGTCACACGATTGCGCTTATGGTCAATTGTAAGCAACACAACTAATCACTTAAAATCCAAACCACAGTGCCATGTGAAATGGCTACGGCATCAATAATCACACGCACTTTCACTCTCCGATCGGTCAACACCATATCGTAAATTTTTTTGAAATTTTCGGGTGTATTGACCTCAATTGGCGATCTAAAACGTTCAGCGTCACTAGTACTTATGCGACCATAACGAAACTTAGTAAATCACATTTTTACCATTGAAGTTGATGGTGCAGAATCCCCATATAAACACAAGAATTGTTTTTGCGAACTTTCTATATTTTCATATATTTAGTTAGAATATTGTTCTACCTCAACTCGAAATAATAATATGATATTGTCATATTAGATTTTATTTGTTGTTTCAAAAAGGTTGACTATTTTCATGATAGACAATACAATTGTTTCGTGGGCATCACCCCAACTTATCAGCTATCCGCAATAAGAAAATTATGATTGGAACACAGCGGTCGGTATATCATATTTCATCAAAACATGCCCATATATGGGGGACACTTATATGGCACTGAGTCTAAACCTGAACCGATTCTACACAAAATCAATAAGCTTTGTCCATGATTCAGCGTACCAAATTTCATGAAAATATCTGCGTATTTGAGACCAATTTTGGGTGGACCTTTATATGGGCACTGGGTTTAAACATGTACTGATTTAAACTACACACTTTGGCCTTGTGCCTATATAAGTAGTCGTACCAAATTTCATCAATATATCTTAATATTTGCGACCTGCAGCGTGGGAAAATGCCAATTTTTGGGGGCCTTGGTCTTGACCCATTCTATATAAAGCCAAGAGGCTTTCATGAAAATATCTTCATATTTGCTAACTGTAGCGTGTAAAAGACCAATTTTGGTGGGTCTTTATATGGGCACTAGCTCCAAGCATGGGCCGATGTAAACCACAATCAAAGGGTATCAACCTTGAGCTGACATAAATAGGTGTACCAAATTTTGTCAACATATTTTAATATTTTCGACCTGTTATTTATTCTTACCCAACAGATCAGTCAATTAAAAATATAACTAAAATTTTTTATATTTGACAGTTTTTTTGCTGTTATCAATTTACTAATATTTAACAAACAGATTTTGCGAATTTTAGAAGTTTTTTAAATTATTTTTACCAACTTGTTTTTAGGAGTGTAAGTTTCAGCTATTATATTAATGTTTTTTGCATGCTATACATTAAGAATAACGTCATATAACATAACAGTTAATAAAACTTTAATCGATGTTTATGTTTACGATAGTTAAAATACCAAGGAAGCATAAAAGACATTATGAAGGCAAGTTTTTCTAATGACCAGAAGTAGTTAGTATAAGCACACCCAATCATGCCTGCTCACGCTGCAAAAAATGTTCTCTTCATTTTTATATGAACAGAAAACAAGGTTTTGGAATGGGAAATTTGTTTTGAAATAGGCGAAATTTTGTTTTGAATTCAAGGCAATTTGGATTAAAATCGAAGAAGTCTTCTCAGTTTGCAGACAAATTTGCTTATAAGTCAGGGAAATTTGCTCAAAAAAGAGGGAAATTCTCTCATTCGGGCGCCCATTACCGAACTGTTGTGGTCAGTAAAAAATTTTGTTTGGGCAGTGAACAAAGCGTGTCTCTATAGTATTTATTCTTACTCTGTGGTAGAAAAAAGATTCATTCTGGCAACAAAATGTCTTTCCAACGGAATGATTTAGTTAGAACCACCGATAATACGAGGGCAGTATGAAATCTTCTTAGCCTGACATAGAGATGATGGTGTAAACAGCAAAAAGCTTTGTATAATGGAATCTCCCTATGCCTATGGCATACCCTGCGTGAAATAGGGAATGCCATAGGCATCTCAAATGATCGAGTACACTTTATTTTGCATCAAAAATTACAGATGAAAAAGCTTTCTTCAAGAGGGGTGCCGCCTTTGTTAAGAGTTGACCAAAAACGCATTCGAATGAAAATTTCTCAAGCCTTTTTGGATCGATTTAAGCGAAATAAAATGGATTTTAAGCATCGTTTTATAACTGTTGATGAAACATGGATCAATCACTATACACCAGAAACAAAAGAACAATCCAAACAATGGACTGAAGCTGGTGGAAGTGCACCAAAGAAGGCAAAAACAGTTCAATTGGCTGGTAAGGTCATGGCAACAGTTTTCTGAGATTACAAAGGTATTTTCTTAATCGACTATCTTCAAAAAGGTAAAACAATAAATTCGGAATATTATTGTAACCTTTTGGATCACTTGAATTAAAAAATTCGAGAAAAACGACCTGGTTTGGAACACAAAAAATTATTTTTCATCAAGACAACTCACCATCCCACAAGAGTGTCTTAACAATGGCAAAATTCAACGAACTGAAGTACGAATTGCTTGACCTCCCACCTTATTCTCCTGATTTAGTTCCCTCTGACTTCTACCTGTTCCCAAATCTAAAAAAATTCCATGCTAGCAAACGTTTTACTTCGAATGAAGATGCAATGGCAGCTGTGACCGATTATTTTGAGGAGCTTCAGGAAAATTATTTTAATCAAGGGGTAGAATTGCTAGAAAAACGTTGGACTAAGTGTATTGAAGTTTCAGGAGATAATATTGAAAAATAAAATAATTTTAAAAATCTAGTTCTTTTTTTATTGTTAGGCTAAGACCATTTCGTAGAATTCGGAATTTTTGGGTAGCTAAGCAGTGTAGAAAATCATTACAATCATTAAAGTAATGCGCAAAGGAAGTTGGGGTCGCACTTGTTGTCTAAAAGAATAATGATACATTCCCTACCGGGAATGAGGGTCAATTGCCCTCAAAGTACCTATCCTGTGACTGATTAAAGCAAGCTTTATCACAGGATTGGTATAATTTACCATTGCTGTGGGTTAAGTAGTGAAAATTATACTTAAAGAACTAGTCCCATGACTGGTGAAACGCTGACATATCACTCAATTGTCCTCAAAGTTCCTATCCCTTACTGGTAAAAGGAGGACATACCACTCAGTTGCCCTCAAAGTACGTATCCCGTGACTGGTTAAAGCAGAACTTGCAGCAGGACTGGATAATTCACCATTGCTGTGGGTTAAGCAGTGTCAATTATACTTAAAGGACTGGTCTCGTGACTGGTGAAATGATGACATACCACTGAATTATCCTCAAAGTACCTATCCCGTGAGTGGTTAAAGATGGTCTTGTCGCAGGACTGGTATAATTTATTATTGCTATAGGTTAAGCGCTGTCAATTATACTTAAAAGACTGGCCGGTTTGCCAGTGTTAATTTTTTTATTTTATGTTTGCCATTAAAAGCAATAAAATTTCAAACTTCAACGCTTTGTATATACTTAAAACGTTAATATTTTTCAAAAATTTTATTTTTTGATAAGAATGGTGAAAAAATTGCAAAAACATTGAAAATTTTTCTCGCAACCTTTTCGGGATCTTTTTTACTTTGTGTTTTCAGACATTTTTTATAAAATTGTTTTTTTTTTCAATTTTTATTTTCTAAAATATTTATTGATATTTTTATTAATCCGTGCCACAGTTTTTGAAAAAATTTTTTTAAAATTCTACATTTTACACTTTGCCCTTAAATTGCATTTTTTAGTTCTCTGAAAGGGTATCGTCCCAGGAAAATTTTCTGTTCCAAAGAATCGATTGTAGAATAGCTACACAGGAAAATTTTCTGTTCCAAAGAATCGGTTGTACAATAGCTACTCTAGAATCAGTTCTGGAACTAGTTGTGGAATCGGTTGCAGTGGAACTAGTTGTGAAATGGATGTGGTTGGCTACCGATTGTAAAAAATTTTCCTGGGTACTTTTCATTCACAACTTCTTCTACTGTCGATTCTAACACCGATTCTTTTTGTTTGAAATTGTCCCAAAAGCAACCCCTTCTATACCACCAAAGTGGAATCGGTTGCTCTAGAATCAGTTCTGGAACTGATTCTACGTCAACCACATCTTCCATATAGGATTCCAGGAACTGGTTCTGGAACCAGATCCATGGAATCGGTTGCAGTGCAACCAGTTGTAAAATGGGTATGTTTGGCTACCGATTGTAAAAAATTTTCAGGGTACTTTTCATTCACAACCCCTTCTACTATCGATTCTAACACCGATTCTTTTTGTTTGAAATTGTCCCAAAAGCAGCCCCTTCTATACCACCAAAGTGGAATCGGTTGCTCTAGAATCAGTTCTGGAACTGATTCTACGTCAACCACACCTTCCATATAGGATTCCAGGAACTGGTTCCGGAAACAGTTCCATGGAATCGGTTGAAGGGGAACCAGTTGTAGAATGGGTGTGGTTGGCTACCGATTGTAAAAAATTTTTCTGGGGTGTTATATATAAAATTTATATAAACTTATGTATAAACTCATAGATGTTTTATAAAGTTGTGGGAGATTTACAAAATAAATTTTCCATAAAAAATTTGCTTTATAAGCATCCTATAACTTTATAAAGCATTTATGAATTTACACATTACAATATAAATAAACTAAAAAATGCAAAAAGAGAAGAAAAATGTAAATTAAAAACAAAATAAAAATAATAATAATAATAAGAGTAATTTCGCTACGTTGATTTTGTTTTTAATGTAAATTTTAAAGCATGATTTTGTCCCTATTTTTTTTTTTTTAATTAAAAAAGAAAAAGGAATCGGTTTATGTAATCTTTATTCAGTATTTTTTTACAAGTCTTTTACGAAAGTTAGGAAATTTTTTAGCAAAAAAAATTAGTTTAATACATCGAGAAAACCAAAATAAAGGTGTTTTTTAAGTTTTCATCGATTTTAATTTTGTTTTTGTATCAAAGTCTTCTTCAATTTTTAACACTGGTGATATAAAAACACTGTGCTCGAATCGGAGGCATATTTTTTTACAACAAGCGGGGCACCTAGTGGGTAAAATTAATTCGGCTACGCTGAATCCAGTGGATTATGGATTCAAGGACCCCAAAACATTACTTTGTTCACCATTAATTTTTAGTTATGTGGTTTCTTACTCTCCCTAGCAGCTTTCTGTTAAAAATAATCAAAATCGGCTTGGCGGTTCAAAAGTTGTGATTGGAAATGTGAGGAAACCTTAAAAATCTCCATACAAATTTTTGACTACCTTATTTTAAAGATTCATCTTTTTTTTTCATAGTGTTAGCATTTTGAATATATCTCACACTACTATTTTGTATGGGAGCTCATTTAAAAAATAATTTTCATTAATTTTTTTATTAAGGTTTCATTTTCCTATATCATGTTATATATTTTCGGAAAGCTTATCAAAAACTGCATTATCTGATGTGGAAAGACATGGCATGTTGTATAATAATCAAAAAAAGATATTTGGGAAAAACTCCAATTTTCATACTTTTTTGTATGGCTACATTAGAGTGTTCCAAAAAAACATGAAAGTAGGAATTCGCGATCTCCACAATGTTGCCCCTAAAAACTCTCTGTGCCAAGTTTCAGCTAAATCCGCTGTTATTTAGAAATAGCACAAAAAGTTGTCTTTTAAGAATTAGTAATTTATCTCTAGAGATATTTATACAAAAAGTAGGGTTGACTTTAAATTTAATTATTTCTTAACCTGTATGCTATTATTTAACAATTTTTTTTTGTTAAATCTGGTCTTAATTAATGTAAATATAAGGAATTTTAAATCAAAACTTAAAAAAATTAAGTAACTTTTAAGTAATTCGCGTTTTTTTTTAAATTTATACAAAAAAATACATATTTTAGTCAAATTTTCGAAATTTTCCGAAAAGATGTATTTAAAAATTCAACTTGTTTTTGCCTTGTATGCACAAATTTCTCAAATCTGATCTTTATTTTAACATAGATTATGAATCAGCAATCGAAACTGTTGAGTATATAGAAAAACGTTATATGAACAGATTAAAGGAATTGTAATTTTTAATTTTTTTAAAATTGTTTGAGCAAAATCGGACTAGTGGTTCTCGAGTTATGTCAAAAAAAAAAGACCACCAAAGGTCAAATCGATATATCTCGATTCCTAGGGGTGACCCAGCGAAACGCCGGGACACGTATAACTTGTTTTTGACCGATATAACATTTCCCGTTGGTTTCATCCCATCCCGATTGTGACTGTCGCATAGTGTAATAGAACAAGTACAACCTCGAAACTTAAATTGCGATGTGCTACCTCTAAACAAAACTTTTTTGGTGATTTTTTTGATCAGACTACTTTTTTTTCAAAGTGTCATATTTGTAGGGTTGTGGAGCGTGAAAATTCCAACTTTTTTTTTTTGGACCACTCTAGGCTACATGTATAAAACTTATTAAATTTAAAATTATTTTTAGAGAATAGGAATGTGCTCTCAAAAAGAAAAAGTTTGATATCCATTATGCCTATGTATATTCGAATCATAGGGTTGCCACCGTGAGGTAAAATATAAGGTTTCGGGAAAAAACCCGATAAAATGCGAAGTAGCTGGGATATCGAAAAAGAAAAAAATCGGCTTAACTTAACAAGGACTAATACATGTAAATATGACGATCACACGAATATACATGTCCATATAAAATAGCCTTAAAATAACACATTTCTTACAACAACAACCACAAAACACCAACAACAACTTTACAAGGATAGGTACCAAGGAATAACTATTTACATCGGTAAATAGTTTCCTTGTTTCGAATGACAAATAAGTTGAAAAAATCAAAAAAATTAGTAACTTTTGACCCCAGTTTTAACCTACTAAATTCCCGAGATGGCCGATAAACCCAGACACCTCGACCTTAGATTTTTTCTACAAAATATCCGAATTTCGTTAAGATCGCAGACTATCACATAAGATACTTTCCTTATTAGTTTATTTTTGGAAAATTTTGATTGGTTAATTTATTTTCAACCTAGCAAAATGTTTGAAAATGTAAATATTTTTATAGGGTTTTCCTACATAAAATTAACAAAAGCGTATAGTTAAAAATAAAGTCGGCTTTAACTTTAAAATACCCTTTTATAGCAAGGCAAAATATTTTTTCAACACTGGTAAGGATATATGTAACCACATAATTTTTTTATTTCTTGTATAGTAAGGCGTAAGCATATTTGTTTGAAGCAGGTGAATTATATTTTGTCTATCTAATATAACATATCGAAATCGCTCAGGTGGTAGTGTTTCGACTGTCAGGTTCGATTTCCGGCACTAACAAATTTTTTTTGTAAATCTTATTTTTTTCGGAAATCCAATTGTAGACTCTTTATCTTTGTCAATACTGGTAAGCATATATAATTAGAAATGTAATAAAAATAATAAAAAATGTAATAATAAAAGTAACTAGTTACCATTACCAGGAATGTAGTTACGTAACCACATATCTGGTAATGATTTTCTACTCTGGGTATATATCTGTGGAATGTCTTTTTATATAGGATTTTTTTGGCAATAAATTTAAAGCAAGCTAAATTATAGTGAAATAATAAAAAAAATTCTAATTTTAAAATTATATGTAAGATCATCTGTTATTTAAATTCAGAGGCTGTATATATAATGAAGGTCCATGGGAGGTAGATAGCAAAAGTATAGCAAATTGGATTTTGCAAATGACATCGTTTATAGGTGTTTGGGAAATACTTGTACCTTTGAAAACCTGATTTTATTTTAACTTTCCAAAACCGACAATATTTTATAATTCATGGAATGGCTGTTATTTAATATATTGTGTTTTTAAAATAAACGCATTCCCTCCTTAATGTGTTACTTTCATCCCTTACTGTTAATTTCTTATCAGTGTTGTCATTTAAGGGGTTTACTCTTTAAATTTTTTTGTATTAACCTGAAATGTTTTCTCTAATATTTCAATAGACTGAACTTTTTCTCTATGCTGTAAAATTTCTGATGACAAGCTCGTTGAAATAAGAAAGTTATATCATGCTAAACAAACTTCTAATGCCGTATTTTGTTATTATACAATAGATTTTAAGACAATTTTTAATATAAATTTTTGAACACAGAAAAATTAGTATGTGCACCTATTAAGCGGTCAGTCTCATATTCAAGGGTTAAAAAGTGGGATAAAAAAAACGGAATTTTTTTTTTTTTTTTGTTTTTCATGTTTGTTCTCAGGAAATGAATACTAACTAGATGATTTATCAAATGAAAGGTACACTCAGGGAATTTCTGCAGTCATAATTTGTTAGTTGTTCAAACAGCATTTCAGTTTTGTTATTTTAAATGAAAATAACATTCAGTTGTAGAAGAAATATAAATTTTAACTAAATTCGTAATTCATTAAAAAAAACAATAACATAAATTACTGAAAATTCTCTGTGGGAAAACAGGAGTCAGTTGTAGTGAGAGTACCTCTCCCGTAACCGGTAAAAACAGGACCGGTCTGAAGGAACCTCCCATGTGACCCGTCTCGTGACGGGTGAAAACAGGACCGGTCTGCATGGGCAGGACAGGTCTGAAAGTACCTACCCAGAAAACAGGACAGGTCTGAAAGTACCTACCCGGTGGCCTGTCCCGTAACTGGTGAAAACGCAATTGGTCTGAATGTACCGGTCCTGTGACTGGTGAAGAGAGTACCGGTCTGAAAGTACCTGTCCCGAAACAGGTGCAAATGGGACTGAACCAGTGGTACAAATATTAAAGATTAACCCTTACATGCCTGAATTGTAAGGACAGAAAATTTTCCGACCAAACTTCGTGGAAATATAGATCTATGCCAAAGAAATATTTTTATTATTTTTACAGCTTTGCAGCAGCCCCTAGCGGAGATATTGGGAATTAAAGTTCGAATGTTAACATGCTGCCGGACCCTATGACAGGTTATTTTGCGTCAGTTCTGTGACATATTCATCTGCACTAGTCCCGTGACAGGTTCATTTGCGTCAGTCATGTGAAAGGTTCTTTTGTATTAGTCCTGTGACAGGTTCTTTTGCTTCAGTCCTGTGACGGCTTCTTTTGCACCGGTCCTGTGACAAAATATTTTAAGCCTATTTATTATTAAATGGTTTATTAATAATATTAAAAAGTTATCACTTTCCAACTCATATTTACCCGCTAAGTGTTAACTTGGGCCTATATATTTGGAACCGAATGTTATTTAATTTTTTCATACATATCAAAAAAAAAAACAGACTCTCCTCGGCAGAAAACATTCTAGAAAAGAAATTTTGTTTCAAAATTTTTGGTAGAAATTGTAATTTTTGCAAATTTGTTCAATTTTTTGTAATTTCATGTTATTCTAGGTTTTCTAAATAAACATAACGAATTTTATTAAAACTGAAACTGTAATATCTCCAAAATTACGATATCGGCTATCCAGAATCTTCAGTGAATAAAGTACATAAGTAGGAATAATTTTTACTCTAATAATTTTAGAAGTTTTGTTTTATTTTCTTGGTTTTCTTTTTTAATTTTTAAGTTTACCCTCGTACTATATTTTTCAATTCAAATATCCGGCTCGCGACAGGGACAAATAAGTTTGCCCGATTGTAAAAAATTTATTCTTTTCTTATTATCAAATGATTGCCAAAGGCTGCACAGTGGCAACCGATCTTGCCTAAAAACGCTCTATGATGCTCCAAAATCTCACCAGGGTCTCCATTGTGGTCGCAATTGTAAATTTTAATTTAAAAAAATATACAATAATGTGTCTTTGTATCACAAAAAGAATGTTTTTTTTTAATAAACTATTTCATTATTTTTTTTAATACAATAATTCTATTTTAAAAATTCTAAAGGGAGTAAACCCCTTAATAAAAACTTAAATTGTTGTTTATTTTGTTTGTCTTGTCGTTGTCTTTTATATGTTGTCAGTTTTAATGACTTTCTAATATTATTTTATTGTCTATCGTAAATAGAGAATTTACTAATAATTAATTGTTATATAAGTGTTAATGTAATGTAATACTTATATACTTATATATATATTCTTACAGACAATGCTTTTTGTTTGGCTTTGTTTTTAACATTAAAACTTCTGCTTTTTGAAATTTAATTGCCTTCGAAAATACGAGTGTATTCCGTTATTTATTCATTTATTGGACACATAAATGTGGGGTAATTATCATATTGATTTATTTTGGACAAGTGTAACTAATTTAATTAAAATAAATGCAAATGTTTATAGTTAATAAAATCAAAATGTAATTAGACTTTAAATAGATAAACTTGTATACACATTTATTGAAAATAAAACAGTTTTCTTGATTAAATACTAAAATTGAGATTGTCAATGTTTCGAACATAAAAATGAACAAGTGCAAATTCCAATTCACAAGTTTTGAAGACAGAAATGAGAGGTCAATAAAGTTGTTGTAATACAAATGCTGGAGCAACACTCAAAAAAAATTAAGTGTTTTATAAATTTATAACATTAAAAATTTAAAAAAATTTTGTGTTTTATGAACTTTTCATAAGAATATAAAACTTATTGCGAAAAAAAAATATATATTTCTTAAGGTGCAAAGGTTTGGTGCTTGAGGTTTCCAGTTGATACACGCTTTTTTTCTTTATTTAAATAGAAAGAAAAAACATATTTAAAACTTAAAAACTTCAGCATATTGATAAAATCATTAATATTCGTAAATACGTACAGATACACAATTGTTTTGGAATTCTGATAACCACGTATTATAAATGTTTTAATAAATTGCGCTCCCAAAAAAATATTAAAAATATATACAAGTCTACTGATACATATGTACATATGAAAAATTAGCGAATATTTTTAATTCTTTGGGCTTAAAAATGCATTTTTAATTGCATATTAATGCCGCTTTATATTTAGCTATAGACATAAGGAACTAAAATCAGTTTAAATTATCATAATCTCCGAGAAAAGGGAGTTTTGGTGTTTCTCATAAACTAATGAAAATAGATAATTGAAATTTGACATATGGCTTCGTTTTATGGCGGGAAGAAAACCTATCAAAGGATTTTTGGCTTTTCGAATATTTAAGGGGTAAAACGGAGATGAGAAAATTCAAGAAATCGATTTCTGCACGTCATTTTTGGTAGATTTAAGGACTCTTGACAATCTGAAGTCAAAATAACGATACATTGGCAAACAAAAAGTCGGTAGTAAAAGGGTTAACTTTTAATACTGTTATAGTTACCGAGATTTATTTATAAATTTTGAACTTTTGTTGTATCAACTGATTGCTTTAATGTTTGTGGTTTATAAATTCTATAAATAGAATAACATGTTCCACAAAATTTATTTAAAAATTAAAAAAGACAAAATTATCTTATTTTCTGAAAAAAAATCAAAATTAATCTATTTGAGAGTATGGTGTCAAAATTATAAATTTTTTTTTTATTGTTAAATAACGCTGATTGGCTCAACAATTTATATGGATACTACAAACAGAGTTATTTGGACAACTTTTACCAAATTCACCTAGACACAACAAAATTTTTTGATATACTTTCAGGAAAAGTCTAAGTTTTCAAAACTTTCACTTTGGACCTTGGTAAAGACACTCCTTGCCGGAGTTTTATAAAATGTTCGGAAAGCAATCTCTTTTATCTGATTAAAAAAAAAATCGAAAGCAATTTTCTTATAGCTACACTGAACCAAAAGTAGTAAGTGAAGTCAACATAAATATTTTGTTACTTTTTGATGAAAGAAATTGTTAAAACAATATCTTTTTTATTCAAATTAATATATGTTTTTTTTTCAAATCAACTGTTGTGTTTTTTAAATGCACATACTTATTGTAAGCAAAAATACTCTACGAAGCAATTGTTGTTTTGACAAATTTTTGTCAAATAGTTAACAAAATTGTATTTTTTGAGTCTAAAGAATTTTGTTGAAAAGTCAGTAAAGTTATTTTAATAAAATTGTTCTTCAATTTGAAAAAAAAGTATTAAATCTGTAGAAAAAAATTTGGTGTGGTTAGTTTTGTCGTGTCATTCCTCATGTAAGCGTGTAATAGTTGGAAATATTAATAAATTAAGAAATTAAATTTAGTGACTTGTTGTGAAATTTTCAGTGAATATTTATTAATTTTAATATAAATTTATGTAATTTTATAGTTACCAGTATAAGGTAAATTGTAAAATTTAATATAAAATGTATTCAATATAAAATGTATTTTAGTTATTAAAAATATTAAAAAAATTTATATGTTTTGGACATGTGTATCATGTGTTTAAATAATTGAGTTTTGAGTGTATACATAAGTATTATTATTTCAATTTTATATTTCATTATTTTTATATTTTATCAAATTAATTAATTTTGTTTAGACCTTCTATTGATAAAATATGATAAAATATAAATCTAAAAAATATTAATCAATCGATAAAATATGAATTAATTGAACATAACGCATTGTTGAATTGAATAAAATGTATTGCTAAAACAACCAAATAGTAATTATATTTGATGAAATATAACTGTTGGCGTAACTAATTTTTGTTAATATATTTGACAATATTTTGTCAAAAAAACACCACATCAAATAGTCAAACGTCAAAATGTAAATTTACTAAACAATATGTTAAATTGACCGATAGGTTTTGTTGGTTGAATAGTAATCACCCATTCATCAATTTAATATGGATTTTAGTTGATTTCACTGCTATTTTTGGTTCAGTGTAGCTAAAAAAACAAAAATTAATACTGTTTTCTAAATTATTAGCCAAAATCACAATTTTCTCCAAAATTTTCAAATTTAAAACGCCGACATATTAAGTTAAAATAGGAATATATGTAATTTTCAGTATAAATATTCTCTGAGGCGTAGTTAAAAAAACTCTATGCGTTGGCCACTTTTTCTTATATTTTGTATAACAAAATTCTGAAAAACTCAAAATTAGAGTTCGGAAAATTTATAAAAAAAAATCCTTCTTTTGCCATACCTGGGACTAGGTTAGCATAATCCAAGAGAGACAAAAATTTATGTCTGTACATGTTAGATCTTAGAAATGAAACTAGAGTATAACACTATTAGTTTTTGCAAAAACTGTTTAATTTTTTTAAGATTTTCATGTCTTATAATTACTCAAATATTTTCCAACTTATTTTGGAATTTTGTGCCTTGTTGGAAAGGTAATTCAGTCTAGACTACGATTATATGGACTTTTTCCAGAAATACAATTTTTTAAGAGCCAATATATTCAAAAAAAAAAAAATCTAAAAAAGTAATTTTTTCCTCTTATAAATAGTATTTTAAAAGTTTGCAAGCCAGGGGTAGCTCAAAAAGTCTTCGATTGAGTTTAAAAAGCCCACAGAGCAGGTTTCAGACCAACTTTTAAATCACGAAGGACCAGTCTAATATATGGTGATATATGAGCAATGTATGGTCAGATATTGTACCAGATATTTACACATATGTTTAGCTACACGATCCCATTTTTGCTCATATATATTCATAATGTAACGATAAATCGCAAAATTTCACAAACTTTTCAAATTCTGTATAAAAATTCCCAAAAATAGATATGGGTGTTATCAAAAAATGTGATAAAAACCGTGTAACCACCTAATTTCTAATGCTTGGATTACATTTAAGTTATATATTTCAATATATATCAGCGCATTGTCACCTGTTTTACAAAATTTGTAACAATCTGACCAATTTTTGGTTAATACATAAAATTTGTGACCAATTTTATAGGCCAAATGTAAACTCCGTAACCAGTAACTCATAAGGTTTTTTAACTTTCATAGCTTATATTTTAATAACCAATAAAGCTAAACACTAACTGTAAGAATTTTTATGAAGAGGAAAAGTGCCGTTTTTAACACAAATTAATACATTTTACAAACTTTTTCGTATATCTTAGCTATCACGACTTCAACTCTGTAACGATTTTTCGTCATAATTTTTGATAAAAATGCATATACCAGAATTTTGCAGTTATCTGTTATTTATATTGCGAAAAGTATAATGTTATTAAAACTCAAATGATCGTTGGACTGTGAGAAAGCATACAGTATAACAGACTTGAAGCTTTTCTGCAGCATGTAACATTCTGGAGATGAAAAAGGATGTCTTTAATAAGATTTGAAAAAATGTTGTTAACTCCGTTCCTAATTTTTACACCAAACTATTTAACGAGTAAGAAAAACAATGTCATATTTGGATTCACCTTGTAGGCATCATGCGGTTTTGTTTCGGAAAAAAAATTCAGGCAAAGCGTTTCTGAAAGAAAACGAAAAAAGTAACCAAATGTAAACTCCGTAACTGTAAACTCCGTAACCACAATTGTTTGCATCAGATTTCATTCAAATAAATGTAGATAAATGTTTAAAATATTTTAAAATAACCATAAACAGAGGTGATTCAACTAATATTTATGCGTCAAAAGACGATTCAACTAATAACTTTGAGTCAAATCAAAAAAGTTATCAGTTTTTTACCCTAAGCTGCTGGAGCGAAAAACGATTGATTTTGCATTTCATTGGTTTTGAATCGATATTTCGAGTCATTACAAATTAAATTTGACAAATTAAATTTATTTCACACAATTTAAAAATTTTTTGATCACGAAATGTTATGTTTTTAATATATTATTTTGTAACTGCGCAAACGCTGTTGGGATTTTAAAAAAATTTATTTTTTTGAAAAGCATTTAAAAGGATCAAAAATACAAAATTAAAAAAAAAAAAAAATTTCGCGGAATGAATCGTATTTTTATTCGCGAAACCGCCAATTTGATAAACACAAATTATATATAATTGGAAAGCAAATTGAAAACCCAAATACGAAAAACTAATAAATTGAAGAAAATTCGTACGCAATTTTTTTTGATATATCTTTTGCTTGCAGAAATGTAAACTCCGTTACAACAAAAAAAATTAAAATTGTGCAAAAAAAGTTATTGCGACAACTTGTAGATGAGATTTTTTGCAATTAGGTTTATAATGACTAAATTTACTGATTCCATTAAGAAAAAACCGAAATATTAACACTTTTTGCTTCTCACAAATTTGGCCCAAAAATTTATCACATTTTTTGATTTCACCCATATATATTTTAAATTTTTAAATGAACCCTAGTAAAAATGATTTTTATATAATCATTTATGATTTTATACAATTATATCTCGTCGAGTATTGTGAAATGTATACTTTTCTATAATTATATCACAACATATTAAACATTTGCGAAAAAGGTGACAAGGATGAGATAAGAAGATAAACAAAAAATCTAAAGTAGAATGTTTGTGTGTCTGTTTGATCACTTCTGAGCATGGATGGTAACCGAAACGATGCGGTTATCGGTAAGGGTAACGCTATTTTAGATTATTTCGGTAACGGTATTTTAAGGGTAACGCTATTTCATTTATTTCGGTATCGGTATTTTAAGGATAACGGTTTTTTTAGTAATTTCGGTAACGGTATTTTAAGGATAACTGTATTTTCATTATTTCGGTAACGGTAATTTAAGGCTAGCGATATTTCAGTTATTTCGGTAACGCTATTTTAAGGATAACGGTAGTCAGTTATTTCGTTGCATCTGGCAATTTTTTTTTACAAAAAACAAACGAGATTAAGAACAGAAAATTTAAAATAACTGTATTTTAGGGGTAACGGTATTTCATTTATTTCTATAACGGTATTTTAAGGATAACGGTATTTCGGTAACGGTATTTTAGGGGTAACGGTAGTCAGTTGAAAGGGTTTTGAATCGATAACGGTATTTCGGTATTGCCTGCCAAACCTGCTTCTGAGAGTAAAAGCAATTACAGGAAGCTGAATAGGAGAAAAAAAAATATGAATTAGCCACTCTATATGCAAGACTTTATGTGGATAAGATGGCTAACCTGTCGAACTCTAGCATAGTTACGTTTGTTATGTAGGAGTGCATGGGTTCGATTCCTACAGCCGACAGGTTGTTGAAAAAATTATCATATAGAGACAATCTGACAATAAAATTTAATCAATAATACAATTTAATGGAAAATCACTTATGAAGGCTATCCATAAAAAAAAGCCGAAATTAGATCTAGTCAGATCTGCAAATTTATAATGTGCTTATAACTTTTGAAAAAATCGTTATTCTTCTTCTTAACCTCAATCCTACTAAATTAAAATTAATAAAAATGAATATTAATTACAATATTAATTGCAGTTGGTCTATATAACGCGTTTGAAAAAACAACACTTTACTATATCAAATTATATTAACCAGATCCACCATTTTCCGGATCAAATCATGTACTAGTTAATAGAATTATATTTCAAAATATATTATTAGATCCGCAATAATATATTTTGAAATACTGAAACTGTTAAATATAATTTTATATACTTAAATATATTTTGATATAATCATATAAAATTATACTTTATGTTACATATGACAATACTCAACAATATATACTTCTATAAAATCATAAATGATTATATAAAAAACAGTTTTCCTCGGGAATGTTCTTCATTCGATTTGAGATCATATATTAGTTATCAAATTTTCTTTGAAATTAAAGACAGATCATAAAATTTTTTTTACAAGTAAATTATAGAAAATAAAAATTGGAAAAGCTCGATAAGGCCAGTAGAATAAAATACGTGTTTTTGGGTTCCACTACAAACCCATCTTCAGTATTGTATGCCTGTATGGGTTAATAATGGCTGATGATCTATTTATATTGAATGGGAAACAAACAAAAAATGTAAACAACTCAATAAGACTACCATTAACGAAATAATAACAATGAGTGCGTTTACCAGACGCTCAACTGTTACTAACCCGCTACTCAATAATCTGGTGAACGATTTTATTACATACCGCTAAGTCAACATGTTGTGGTAGCGCTACCTTATTTTGGCAGCGTAAAAATTTTAAGCTAATTGTAAACAGTTAGTGATACATCAGCAGTCGTTTGTTTTTTTCATATATTTTTTAAAAGAATAAGCAACATCCCAGCAAAATCTTTCATTAGCAAATAAGTGGTTATATAATAGAAATTCATAGCTCGGCACAACTTATTTTTTGGCGTCTAAACTCATTATTTTTGTTTGGCGTGGTCGTTTTTATAAGTAGTCACGCTTACCCGCTAATAAGTGGTTACACACATGCTTACAAAAAGTTGAATTATGAGTGGTTATCCGACTGCTTACTTGATTCTTAAAAATAAAGAGTTACACAAATACTATTAGCTTCAGGAAATACATTCAGAGAAATTAAAGTTTGAACTAGTCATAAAAATTTTAACACAAAACATATTTACATGTAATAAATATAAATGTAAAAAATTTAAATTTGTAAAAAGTACTTATTTAAACTATTGCAAGTAAGTCATTATTTTGTATTTAGAAGCAATGACTACAATAGGCCGTTATTAGGAAGTCATTATCTCAAATTACAAAATAATGCAAAAGGTAATGATATATCATTATTGGTAATGCAGACAGCAATGAGGTGTCATTACCAATATTTTGCTGGGATGTGCCATTATAATTATAAATGAATAAAAAATTTAAAGAATTAAAGAAACCACTGCAAATATTTTTATTTTAAAACTAAAACAAAAGTTGCATTGTTCACCAGATTATGGTAATCATGAAGCGCTACTATCAATTGTGGCGGTAGTGGGTTTCTCTGATAAACCTGCCCAATGCTATTTTTATGCACTGTTATTACTGCTTTTGTTTTGCACTTTAATTATTAAGGTATCGCAGCCAGTTCTATTCAACTCTTTCCACGAACTTATGAAGCACAGATTTATGAACGACAACGAATCGTTAATTTATATTTAAATGCATATTCTAATTACTTTTAACATACACCCTAAATCCATGTTGATAGTAAACAATAATTCATATTAAATTATATTTTTCAGTGTATTTCAATAAATTTTTTTTAGAATTAACAAATTAAATTTGGTTAATAATAATGGACAACAATGTATCAAAACAATTGTTGCTTCCTAGTAGAGTTTGTTAAAAATCGAAATATTTAAAAACCGCGGTTTCGGGTTTTCAAAATTTAAAAAACCGAGTTTCGGTTATTTTTCAGTTTTAATGTAATACTAATAAAATTAATCAGCCTTACTATCAATATTTTCCAAACGTATATTTTAGTTAAAGTCGACTTTAGTTAAAATATTGGGTGACAGTATGCCTTGACTTGGTTTATTTTTGGAGCATTCTGATTGGTTAATTTATTTTCAACCAATCAAAATGTTTGTAAATACAAATATTTGTGTAGGGTTTTCATACACAAAACCGTATGATCAAAAATAAAGTCGACTTTAAATTTAAAATACTATTTTATAGTAAGGGCCAATGTTTTTAAAATAATTAAATATACATAAAGCTAAAATAGTTTTATAAGACGCACTCAAAATAATAAGTATGTTGGCTGAACAGAAAAATTTGTTACTCTAACAAAATTTATTCCTGTTTTTGGCTTAAAAAAAAATTTGTTGGTTTTAACAAATTTTTTTGTTAAATTTAACAAATCTAAATTTAAGTAAGAAATTTGTAAAATTACAGTTTTATTTGTAATTATACCGAGTCGTAAATTTTGTTCAAATTTAAGGTCTCGGGACCCTTCCTGGCCCCAGTCCATATCATAACAGAAACATGATAATATTATATTTTAACAATAAGTTGTGTAAAATTTAATGAATGGGTTCTTAAAAATTAGTTATAAATATTTTTGAAAATAAACACTCAAAATTAGTTAAAGTACTGAGGATTTTCATGATAGTGTTAAATGAAGATAGCTAAAATCTTTAGTTAAACCAGTGCTTCAACTAAAAATGTGTTAAAAATTAGTCAAATCGATTTGAAACCCGTTTGGCAGATTTTTCTACTGACGTATTATTTTAAGTGCAATAGCAAAACAAATCAATTTTTTAAATTACAATTTGAATTCCTCGATTAACTCCATTTAGAAAAATTAATGAGTCTCAATGAGAAAAATTAGGAAATGGTATGTATTGTTTTTTAAAATTCCTGATAAATTATAAATTTGGCCACTTAGTGGTGTTAAGATTTGTTATCAGAGAAATTTTTTTTGAATATTATTCAGTTAGGAATCAATAGAGTATTTGAAATTAAAATTTTAAAAAATTCAGAAAGTGGAATTAATCGATTTGGCAATTGAAAAATTCATTTAATGGAGAAAATGGTCATTAAAATTAAATACTAAATTTTAAAAAACGCAGCTGAGTCCTTTTCAAGATTCAATAATACGGAATATAATTATTTTAATTGATTAAAGTATTTGTTGAAACCCGACTTTTTTTTATCAATTTGTTTCGTAGAGAATTTTAATAAAAAAGATATTGTTTTAACAATTCGTTTCACCAACAAAAAGCAACAAAACTTGTATGTTGATTTCACTCACGACTTCTGGGTTAGTGTGGAGTACTCCACTCTGCAGAGTGGATTTTGTCCCTTTATTTTTCGAACTCATCATTATTTTAGTACATCCCACTCTGCGGAGTAGAGTACTCCAGCATTGTGAATCCAGCTTTACAATTAATAATTTGTGCATTATTTGGCTTAACATTTTACAAATGTTAAAGCTTAGCTGCTTAACATTTATAAAGACTGATATATAAATATTTATGAGGAATTGATTTTTGTAAATAAAATTTTGCATACAAACGTATATAACGATTTATGATATTAATATTTGTTTGTTTTCTTCTATAATTTTAACTTGCTCTCATTTTTTTCTAATTTGCTTTTAGCAGTTTTCGTGGTATTTTCCTGGTAGTATAAATAAATTTATTTGCTAATACAGTAAAATATTTTTATAACAAGTTGAAGATATAAAAAAATTTTTTTGCCATTATCAATGATTTTTTAAAAATGTTTAGTAGCTGCTTTTATAACGAATGTGTTAATTTTGCATCACCTTTAAATATTATTTTAATTACTATTTTATAGAAATCAGTTTAACCATTACGTTCATCAACAGAATATTAGGATTATTGCAGTTTTGTTTGCGCACAAATTTTTTTTCGCTTGTTGTCGCTACTTGGACCGAATGTACACTCTTTCCGGTTATATCCAGCTATAACTGACGAAAATACGTAAGTGACAAAATAAAATTTAGAGGATGTTTTTCTAAATATTTAAGTTTTGGTTTTGTTTCTGAGATTGTGATGAAATTTTTATATGGTATAAATTATCACATATTTCTTTTTAGCTGCCAAACCCCACTTTTAAAGGATAAAAGTTGGGGCCAACAAAAAAAAATATACACCCAGAAAACAAATTCGGTGCTGACAACCCCATTTGTTGCCAATCGAATGCTTCAGTTGCATCTAATGAATTTTTCGTTTGCGGCTAGCGAATTATTCTTGATACAACTGAAATTTCGGTGTCATAGTCAAATTAGTGTTGTCTCAATTGGTTTTGTGTTGCCACAACTGAAAAATTCGGCTACCACAACCGAACCATGTATCTGTTTTCTGCGTGTACGCATTGGGAATGCAATGAAAGTTCTTTTTGCGAGTTATGCTTTGCGGTGGGGACAAAGTTAAACAAAATTTTAACGGTTATTTAAACAGTTGTAGAATTTTGCGGGGATAATGCATATGATGATTGAGAACAATTTATTTTCGTTAAAAACGGAATCGAAAATTTAAAATACATGTTTTTCATATTTAATTTCAATCGCTCTATATATAATTTTTAAATAAAATTAATTTAATAAATGCCTAGTCCCTCTTAGTTCGTTATAATCGTGTTTTACTATATACATATGTATGTATATATACCGGATTTCATTTTAGAAATTTTATACGTTTTTGTGGTTATGAAGATGTTTTAAGTTATTTGGTTGGTGTAAATTAAAATTATGTTTGACCTAAATTTTAAGCCACAATTTATTAAATGATAAAAATGGCTAAATAAATATTGCATGCATGTAGCTGTTTGGCATTATTTTAAATATTAAACTTCCACACATTAAGTTTTCCTATAATGCGCTTAAATTGAATTTAACCGTACAATTAAATAAAAAGTTTTTTTGTTCACATGCTGTTGTTTAAAATTTTGCAAATTTATTTGCAGATTATCTGGCAAATATTATCGATAATAACGAAGCTTATTTAGAGTTCCTACTTGTAAAATAAGTTATTTTTTTCTCAAGGGCTCAGAGGATAAATGCAATACCCAGTTCACAATCAAGTTTTGTAAGCAATTTACCAATTATATTTGAAAACTGCTCAAAAATATTCACATAAAAGCCATTGGCGATTAGTTACACTATGCTGGTTGAAAAATTTCGACAAGCGGGGCATCCGGTGGGTAAACCTAATTCGAGTACGCTGAACCGTGGGATGTCTTTCAATTGTCTTTGAAAATTATGGTTCCAAGGACACAAAAATTCGATTTTTTTATTATGTAACCCAGGTCGCGAAAGTTCACATCACTGACCTTTCAAGTAGCACCGTAGGATACAAACCTGACCCTACGAAGACAGAGTTGTTTTATGACATGTCCTTGTAGGTGGCAATGCGGAAAGCTAGCATGTTTTAGTTAAGCTTGTTGGTCGGTTAATGAAATGGGAGAAAGTTATATTTTTGCCCACAAGACCGGAGCGGTTGAAAATGGCAGCAATTCAAGTTTGAGTCGTGGAGTCGAAAAGTGAACTTTTAGAAATTAAAACCAAATTACGCAGGCATATTTTTCTCGGTATTTTTTTTAAATTTCTACTAAACTAGAAAAAAGCTAAATTATGAATAGATATGAAAAGAATATTGGCGCAAATTAAGCAAAGAAAATTCGATAAAAATTTTTATTTTTGAGTCGTAGAAAATTAAACAAATGAATCGGGTTGCACATCAATGTTAAAGAATAGTATGTAATATTTTCGAAAATAAATATAGAGTAATTTAGCCGCCTCGCGACAAACAACTTCAAAAGGCATTCCATGAAAAGGAAAACCTACACACAGAAAACAGATTCCTAGTTATTAATTTTTAATACTATCCCAGCAAAATCTGTCATTACTCGGCCAACCAAAAAGAAGCCAGAGCATGTTTTTTTTATTTGAAAGGATAGAACAATTTAGATTAAATAAAAGTACTGATCTTAAAAATAAACGAACTTTAAGTTATATTTGTTACAGTTTTTTTTTGCTTATTTTATCTAATTTTGCTTATTTTTTAAATATTGGCTAATTTTTTTGGGATTCTTTAAAAAATAAGCTTATTTTAGCTTTTTTATGCGAAAATAGAGCATATTTTTGCCTTTGTTTTTTTCGTAAAATCTGTAATTTTAAAACCTCTTTTGTTAAAATAAATTTTTATTTTTCCAACCTGAGTTCTAATAGTACAAACATGACAATGACTAATGAAACCCGGATAGTGCCATGCCTTCAACAGATTATTTCCCCGGTGAAAATAAATTTAAGAATTTCACAACTTTGCCTGATTCCTGAAGTTCCAAGGAATGTAGTATTGTATTAAATAAAAAATTCAAATTATAAGAGGATTTCAATGAAGAAATAATGAAGTTTAAGTGTTTATTTTTGAATTTAAACTGCTTATTTTACTGTTTCCAGAGCTTTTTTTAAGAGCTTAACATATTGCTTTTAGAGCTTTTTTTGATTGCGCTAGTCATTACCAAATAAGTAATTATATAATAGAAATTCATATCTCGGCATAACTTATTTTTTTGGCGCCTAAACTCATTAGTTTTGTTTGGCGTGGTCGGTTTTATAAGCAGTAATGCTCCTTTACGAAAAAATTTAAAGTAGTTTTGAGATTCTGAATAATAAGACGTTACACACATGCTTACAAAAAGATAAATTATAAGTGGTTATCCAATTGCTCACTTTAATCCTGAAAATAAGGAGTTCCACAAATACTATTAGCTTAAGGAAATACACTCCGAAAAATTGAAGTTTTTCCAGTGTAATTATAAGGATTATTAAATTTTTATTAATCACAAGAACAAAAAACATATTTACTTATAATAAATAATAAATGTAGTAAAAGTACTTATTTAAGCTATTACGAGTAAGTTATTATTTTATATTAAAAAACAATGACTGCAATAGGCCGTTATTAGAAAGTCATTATTTTGTATTATAAAATAACGCAAAAGGTAATGATATAACATTATTGATAATGCAGATAGTAATGAGGTGTCATTACCAATATTTTGCTGGGATTGTAATTACCAGAATTTGTTTACAAATTTTGAATTTTTGTTGGACTAGTTTATTTCTCCAATGTTTACGGATTATAAATTCTTTAAATAGAATAATACGTTCCACAAAATTATTTTAAAATTTTAATGTCGCGAACTGAGATAGAACCGCCGACCGCCCGTTTGTCAGCCCGTTGCTTTTCCCCTAGGATATATCCGACTTAAATTTTTTTAGTCAAATTTAAAATTTGAATTATTTGAGGTTGTAAATCTGAATATTTTGTTAATGAGTAAAATTATATCGAAAACAGAAATCCAACTGTGCCTTTAAATTTAAATCCAATTGTGAAGACTATCAGGCAGTGTCTATACCCCCTACACCACACACACTTATAACAACAATAAAATTTCAACTCATGCTTTACAAACCACTTCTTTCACTGCTTAAAAAGTATCCCTAAGTGTGTTTTTACTATTTTTTTAAAAGCAATTCTGAACAACTTCAAAAAAGTCATTTCTTTCATTGCTTCCAACGTATCCGTTATTATATTTTTATGGCTTCTATTTCTGAACAATATATATACTTTTTCTAATACCAATATATTTTTTCTAATGTTCAAAAATTTTTTTTTTTTTTAATTTCTATAATTAATTTGTTTAAACTCATTATTTTTTAATTTTTCAACTTTTAAAAATATATAAAATAAAAATGATGAAAAAATCGCTTTTTATTCTCGTGTAAAATAAGAACTGAAAAAGATTATTGCATTTTAGTGCACCATTTTCACTTGTGCAATAAGCATTTTATTGAAGGGAATAAGGCACAATAGCTCGCAATGGCAAAGTGAATTTTTTATGCAAGTAACTTTCATATCAAAGAATAGCTCTGCGGTGGAAATCTAGACTAGCAATCTTGAGGTCGCAATAAATAAAAATATACAATAAAAAAAATTAAATAAAAATAATATCATTTTTTTGCGTAAATTTTTTTAAACCTGTAATTGGTGAGAAAGAATTTCCTTTGCACTAGCTTAAAAAGTATTGAAAAATTGATTGCAATTAAAATTATTGGATAACGAAAAAATTTCTTTGGTTCCGACAGAATTCCAAACAAATATTTCTGTGTATAGTAACGAGTTCTGAAAATGTATTTAATATCTTTCGTTTCACTCAAACTATTCCATCAAGAAAAAAGGTAGTGTCGGGTCAGATCACCTACCAGTCACAGGTCATCACTGTCCAAAGTGTCGTCACTATTATTATTTATTAAATTCCTATGAATACTTGTCTGTTTTTTGTTTTGTCCAATTGTTACTGCATATGTGTCTTACTGTTTGTTATTGCTACCCAGTGTAGAAACGGTAATGACATATCATTATTTTTTGGACTACCAGTAATGACACCCACTTACCTTCTGCATTATTTTAAAACATATAATTATGAGTTACTGATTATTACTTATTTTTTATCATTATTTCAAAAAGAAAATAATTTTTAAAATTTTTTTGAAAATTTTTTGAAATCTATTTTTAGACTCAATATTTTTCAAACACTGGTAAGGATATATGTAACCACATATTTTTTGATTTTTTGTATGTTGGCGAGTAAGCTTACTTGTGTGCAGCAGGTCAATTGTGTTTTTATCTATTAATTACACTATGGAACATTTTTGGGATTATTGTCTGGGGGGTGAGAAATTCCAAGTCAGGGTGATGGTACTAGGTCAGTATAGTAAAACCCTCAAAGGGTTTGGCGTTCGTATGTGTCATTTTTTATGAATTTAAAAAAAAAAATTTAATTTTTAGGCAAAAAAATATTTTTTCTTCTCCACAAATTTATTTTTACCGGCAAAACTGTTGATTATAAAGAAAAATGTTATATGAACGGATTAAAGAAATTGTAATTCTAAATTTTTCTAAATTTGTTTCATCAAAATCGGACAAGTGGTTCTCGAGTTACAACTAAGCGAAAAAACATCAAGATAAGGAAAAAATTTAAAAGGTCATAAAAAAAAATGACACATACGAACGCCAAACCCTTTGAGGGTTTTACTATACTGACCTAGTACCATCACCCTGACTTGGAATTTCTCACCCCCCAGATTGGCTGTTGTACTGTGTTATTACATGTCGATATAGCTCAGATGGTGGAGCTGTTGACTGGCAATCTGTAGACCCAGGTTCAATTCCCGCACCAGCAAATTTTATTAAAAAAAAAAAAAATACAATAAAAAATATTTTTTTTTATATAATTAATTTTTTTGAAAATCTATTTTTAGACTCATTATTTTTGTCAGTACTGGTAAGCACATAGGTAACGATATATTTTTTGATTTTTCGTAAGCTGGTGTGTAACGACAACTCATTATTTTTCGCGATATCGCCATATAAAGGTAATAAGAAATGTAATAACAAAAGTAAGTAGTTACCATTACCAAGTATGTACTTACATAACCACATATCTGGTAATGATTTTCTACACTGGGTAGTTACTAACAAATCAGTGAAGGCACGTACATATGTATCGTACTAATTATACTGGCTACTCTTAGTTCTCTCTAAGAATAACGGTTCAGTTTTTTGTCAATTTGTTATGTACTTGTTGTTTATATTATGTTCTTTGTGGTTCAACTATTGTATTTTTTAGTACCGTTTGAACTATCAAAAATAAAACAACTTAAAAATTAAATTATCGTGGTTTGGTTTTCATTTTAATTTTAAAATATTAAGTTAAAAGTTTATTACCAAACATGTAGTAATTTCAAAAGTTTCAGACCAATCGGTAACTGAATTAATTTGCGTTAAAACTTAAACTAGGTTTTCAGATAATGTTCTTGAATATACACTAGGTTTCTTCAAATTACTATACGTTCGAATTTTCCATAGGGCCCCACCAATGTTACTAGCTTTTAGAAGTTTATGTAATCAAAAAAGGTTGAAAAAGTTGTCATTATAAAGTCTCTAAATGACGATAAAATTTCGGCTTCAGGTGAGCATTAATGAAAAATTTTCTAATATAAATAGAGATCAAATATAATACAGAGAAAAAACATTAGGCACCAACAATGGGAATTTTTAAAAGCAATCACATTTTCTTTTAAATTGAAATTTTATTCCCAACAATTTTTTTGTTTGAAATATTTGTAACTCGTCTGTAAATTGTTATCTTTCAAATAAAAATTGTTTAAAAATAAAAATTCAAAGTTACAAAAAATTAAAGAAATTTTTTTTGGATTTACAAATTTCTTTGTTGGTGCCTTTTTAAAAAGTTTTTTTTGTATTTGCAAATTTGTTATGAGAAAGGTGTTTAAAAATTTAATTAGAATTTTGTAAACTCGTTCTGTGTACCATTGAACGAGATATATAAAACCTAAATATTAAATATTTTGGCGATAATTACGAATATAAGTCTAAATTTCACATAGACCGGTTTTCGCGATATCGCTGATTAAAAATTTTCCCTTGGAAATATTTTTTTTTCAAAATTTTTTCAGTTTAGCCTCCAGTATTATGGAACAGTTTCACTGCGAAATTTTATTCTCCGAACAATTATTATCTATGTGAGGTCTCGTTTTAATTAAAATTTAAAATTAAAAAATGTGAACAATATCTAAAAAGTTATTAAACAAACGGCAAATAGTCATATTTTATGAAAAACTGCCAGGATAACGTTATCCTTCCGCAATGGTGTTGTAATTAATTTTGAATTATAGCTTTAATAAACAGTTAAATTAATATACTAAAATATTTTTTGTTTTTTTTTTGCAGACTGGCTCAAAAAAATAAAAATTACTGTATGTTTTTTTTACGAAGTCATAAAAACGCGAATACCATGAAAAGAGTTAAGAATTTTATGAATTTTATTTCACATTACTAAAGTTTATGAAATTGTGTTTCAAAATTTATGGGAAAATCTTGAAGGTTATAATCTTAAGTGATAACAAAATAGATTTAAATTTGTATATAAATCTCCATATAAAACTTAAAAAAACTGCAGTCTTTAGGGACCTATAAACGTGATCCAATTTCGCTGAAATGTGGCAAAGATGTTGCCGTATTTCATTTATCACGATCAGGCATTAAGGAACGATTTTGAAGAATACTAATATACGCTCTAATTAATTTTTGAACGGTTTTCAAACGAGAAGCATGTAAAGTGAAGATTTAGTAAATATGAAAAAATTAACTTTTTAAAACAGAAAAAAATATTTGAAAAATTGCCAAATATACACTTACGATCTGGCGTACATTACAGATAATAACAAAGCTAGTTTAGAGTCTCTAATTGTAAAATCAGTTAAAAATTTTTCTTCAGGACTCACAGGATAACGCCACGATATGTTGTAAAAATATCTCTCTAACTTAAAAAGTAGCCAACAGATTTTCTTGAAATTAAACACAGCTTACACAATCAGAGGTATTAGTAACCGAAACTAATTTAGTCAAAATTTATTAATGTTTAGTGCCAAATTCGCCAAATTTCGTAATTTTCAAAAAGCGAAAATCGCCATAACTTTTGAAATAACAACAACTGATAAACAATTTTCGGCAAATAAAGCGATAAATTAAAATTCTAATATTTGTTCCATTGTAGAGTTTCAACGCCGAATATATGGTGTAAATATTATCCGAGGGTTAATTATGTATGTATATCAAATTGCATTTTAAAAACAATTATTTGTAGCTTTTGGTAAAAATATTTTAACCATTTCAAGGCGTCCGGAAATGATAGGTACAAAATTAAAAACTTAAACATTTTAAAAATATCACAAAATGGTAACATTAAAGAGTTTTTTTCTGACAACTTGCTGAAAAAAACTAATTTCAGAGGCGCAGCGACGATGTTTAATTTAAGCGCTCAAAATAGTGAATTTTTTGTGTGCACAATTCAATAAGAAAAACGAAACCAAACCAAAAACAATTTCTTCTGCTGTTTACCCATTAAAGGGAATATTAAACATCACTCTTTAATAATACTTGATTTTGAACTTGTTGTTTCAGTAAAAAAAAAAAAAAAATAACAAACTAATCTCAGTTTTCCTTCAAATTATCTTAAAACCAAGACATACTGCTTACATTCCCTTTCTATGTGTATTAAAATAATATGGTTTCCTTATGCCACACAAGATTATACTGATTGTCAGTAGAAAGTATAAAAAATAGAAAAGAAAAGGATATCCCAGAATATTTCCTATTTTTTTTCTAATAAAATAAAGATGTTTGTTACTTTCCCTTACCTTGCGTTTTAGATGTTTTTGGTTTCAATGCATTTTTTGTCGTGTAGTTGTCTTAGCTTACAATTGGATTTTTTTAACTTTTTATTTCAATTGTAATAATGTACTCTAGGGTCGTTGCGTGATTTCATACCTATGTATGCATGGTTGGCAAAAAGATGATGATGAAAAAAAAACAAATGAATTTTCTACCGGTTTATGCAAGTTTGTGTATAACAAACGTAATGCCAATAAGCAGTATTTTTAACCCCATTTTTTTAATTTGTTCTTTCTTCTACTTTTATTTGGTATTCTTCATTTCGATCCACACACATACACAACCATGTTAAATTTAGCATTGAGGTTAACTTAACAATAGTTGAACTCGACGACTTGGAATTTTCTCTCTCTCTCTTCCTTTTATAATCTACACTCCCACGTTAAATAAAATGTATGTCTTTATCTATTTTAGCAATGTCGAGTACTTTGCTTAATGTCGTGACCTAAAAATTTCTTATGAACATGCACAAATATTACACAAATGCTGCAACTACTTACTCCCCGAGAATTACAATTACTTGTCTAGTAGTAAGTAATATACGATATATTACGTAAATACAGCGACATTACTACACTATACACTTCCCAGCAAAAACTTGGTAATGACTGATCATTACTACATGCATTACTTAGATTTCATATTTCCTTACCCTTTGAATTACTTTTAAACTGGATGTAATGAGTTACCGATAATTATACCATACACATTACTAATTCACAATAGCTGCGACAAATAATCAGGCATGTCACAGACCTCAATTTCACTTGGAAGTGAAATTGAAAACACAAATTGCTTCTCCAGAAGTAAATGGTGTTTTTGCATATTTAGACCAAATATAATAGATAAACATAATTAATTATAAGTTAAGAATGTTGTTTTTAATAGTTTCACTTAAAAAAGTTTTTTAAGTGAAATTATTAAAGTTTTAACACATATTTCGCATAAAATTAATATGATTTCGATGTACAATTTCGTAACGTTTTACTTTTGCTTCTTCAGGTTTTTTGCGTTTTCGTAAATTCTAAAATGTTAAAAAAAGACTTTTTGTGGTAAATTCGTGTTCCAACTGCTAAATTTTGATATAAGTTGTATAATAGTTATCGACACTTTAGGGAATACATACCAAGGACTATTGAAAAGCTTTTATGAGTTTAAGCTGCTTTAAATATCAATTCCACTTAGGTTTTTGAAAGTGGAATGAAAACGATTTTTTTTTTTTGCGTTTTACGTTCTGTGGAGAAACTTTTAACGTTTTAAGTACCACTATTACGCCTGTAGCATATTCAATACTTACCAGAACGTTTCATTTTCTATACAAAATTATCCGTAGCACCATAAGGAAAAAAATTGTTTTAGATCACTTTAGGAAAAAAATTGCGGAAGTGAAATTGCGAAATCAAAGTAATTCCGTAAAAAACCTGTGACATGCCTGAATATATGTTCTAAATCATTAGAAACCACAACTATGGCGTAGCTTAGTGATTAGCGTTTTTGCCTGACAGACATTAGTTTCACTGATCAATTCGTGCCTGCTTAAATTGTTTTTTTTTTGTAATTTATATTAAACATCTATTTAGAGAAATATTGATGTTCATTAACCAGTATTTAATAACAACAAGTTCTGTGAAAAATGGGCATATAACAGTTGTCATAATAAATGTGTACGTTAAAGTATTCAAAATCATAACGATGGCGTAGTCTAATGGGTAGAGTTTTTGTCTGACAACCGTGAGTTATGCTGATCAATTCGTGTCAGCTCCTATAGTTTTTTTAATTTTATACTTTTATAAATTTATATTCAACATATATTTATAGAATAGTTGATAAACTACTTACAGGTAACATCCGTGTAATGACTTTCCTCCAATGATATCACCATGTTAACCCATTTCCGTCCTCTGTTCGCACTTGCGAACAAAAAACATAGTCGTTTTGAGCGATAAATTTTTCTCCTTTATTGAACAGTTATTTTTAAATTTATGATGGAAAAATATTCTATATAGCATTAGATTAAATAAACAACAAATAAAAATTTTATTAACAAATTTATATTTTTTATGTTATTCGGCATTTTTCTATATCCCTTTTTTAGATAGATTTTATTTAACTCTTCATATAAGTATATTTATTGTACAAAAATAAAAATTGTAAGTATGCAGTTTTTTCGGCAACAAATGAAAGAATTGAAATCAAGTCCAAAATAGGAAAAAAATTCCAACAAAATTGTTGTAGATAACGGTAAACATTGCTGTTCGCAAGCGCGAACACTGGTATCAATAATTTGTTTTTTGTCACAAGTGGTTTTTTTTAAGTAGCGGTAATTCTTGTAGGCATTATAAACGCAAAAGTAAAGACAAATGCATAATTTTTTTTCCTGTGTTTTTTTTTTTTTGTTTCTTTTTCATTTCTCAGCTACAAACTTCATATTTTACAATGTTTTTCTGGAAGTGATTTCAAAGTTTAGAATAGAATTTCTCATATGGCTTTTTAAAATTAAACTGTGTTTATAAACAAATGGTTCTATATTTTGGACGCCACTCGTTGAAAATGTAAATTAGAAACAAACCAATTCGGTTTTGTTACAAATTGTGGTGTCTTTGCTCTGCAAATGGGTATTTGTATAGCTTAATACCATATGCGGGTGTTTCATTAATTTCTTGGTTTTCATGAGAATGAGTAATTGGCCCATTGATCAACCTGCTTTACAGGTAAGGGCACAAAAATTTTAACAAAATTTGATCCAGAGCACCGTGAAAAATTTATGAAATTGGCAAAATTCGAAAATATATCCACTTGGCGATGATTAACTTGTCAAAAGAAGAGTTTTGATATCCATATTGCCCTATTTAGAATACATATGGGTGAAATCAAAAAATGTGATAGATTTTTGGGCCAAATTTGTGAGAAGCAAAAAGTGCTACTATTTCGGTGGAATCAGTAAGTTAGTCATTATAAACCTAATTGCAAAAAATCTCTTCTACAAGTTGTCGCAATAACTTTTTTTGCACAATTTTAATTTTTTTTTGTTGTAACGGAGTTTACACATCTGCAAGCAAAAGATATAACAAAAAAAAATTGCGTACGAATTTTCTTCAATTTATTAGTTTTTCATATTTGGGTTTTCAACTTGCTTTCAAATGATATATAATTTGTGTTTATCAAATTGACGGTTTCGCGAATAAAAATACAATTCATTCCGCGAAAAAAAAAATTTTTGTATTTTTGGTCCTTTTAAATGCTTTTCAAAAAAATAAAAAAATTTTAAATCCCAACAGCGGTTGCACAGTTACAAAATAATATATTAAAAACATAACATTTCGCGATCAAAAAATTCTTAAATTGTATGAAACAAATTTAATTTGTCAAACTAATGTCAGTAATGACTCGAAATATCGATTCAAAACCAATGAAATGAAAAATCAATCGTTTTTCGCTCCAGCAGCTTAGGGTAAAAAACTGATAACTTTGTTTGATTTGACGCAAAATTATTAGTTGAGTCGTCTTTTGACGCATAAATATTAGTTGAATCACCTCTGTTTATGGTTATTTTAAAATATTTTAAACATTTATCTACATTTATTTGAATGAAATCTGATGCAAACAATTGTGGTTACGGAGTTTACATTTGGTTACTTTTTTCGTTTTCTTTCAGAAACGCTTTTCAGAATTTTTTTTTCCGAAACGAAATCGCATGATGCCTACAAGGTGAATCCAAATATGACATTGTTTTTCTTACTCGTTAAATAGTTTGGTGTAAAAATTAGGAACGGAGTTTACAACATTTTTTCAAATCTTATTAAAGACATCTTTTTCATCTCGAGAATGTTACATGCTGCAGAAAAGCTTCAAGTCTGTTATACTGGATGATTACTTACAGTCCAGCGATCATTTGAGTATAAACAACATTATACTTTTCGGAATATAAATAATAGATAACTCCAAAATTCTGGTATATTCATTTTTATCAAAAATTATGACGAAAAATCGTTACAGAGTTGAAGTCGTGATAGCTAAGATATACGAAAAAATTTGTAAAATGTATTAATTTTTATTAAATTAGGCATTTTTCCTCTTCATAAAAATTCTTACAGTTAGCTTTATTGGTTATTAAAATATAAGCCATTAAAATTAAAAAAACCTTATGAGTTACTTGTTACGGAGTTTACATTTTGGTCACAAATTTTATGTAATAACCAAAAATTGGTCAGATTGTTATAAATTTTGTAAACCACGTGAAAATGCGCTGATATATATCGAAATATGTAACTCAAATGTTATCCATGCATTAGAAATTAGGCCGTTACACGGTTTTTATCATATTTTTTGATATCACCCATATATTGTTTCCACCTGATAAAACGGGAAAAATCGCGGATTTCAAAAAAATCTGAAACACGTGTTCACTTAAATCGACTATAGATTATGATATGTGAGTTTGACATTTCAATCACAAAAGAGTAAAAAATTTGTTTTTCTAAGAATATCCTTGAAAATAGGAACGTCTGGATATGCTTGAACATGCTACATATACATATATACCGCTGGACGCGCCTCAAAAAGGCCTTTCATATTATACCAATATTGAGTGTGTTGTCTTCAGATTAAATGCAAAATTCTTACAAAAATTAAAAAGAAATACCTTTTTTAAAAATTGTACAAGCTCGTGAGATCTCATTGCTAGACCCAAAATATTTTACTTTTTTCGTGAGTCGGTCTAATGTATATCAATCTAACATGCCTATTCCTAAGAAAAGTTTGCGACTCTTAGTTATGACTGTATTCCCCACGTAAAGGGTTCTTCAACAGGGACACTACAAAAGTAGAAAGACAGGGACAGCAAACGACGCCATATTTCTTGCCGCTCTTTTGACATTTCTCTTCAGTAAGGTTTGCCATTTCATGACGGAAAGATATACGAGCCAACAACGGGTCGAAATTATAAAAATTTACTACCGACATTCGGAGTCAGTGGCCTCAACGTTAAGAGCGCTACGTCCAATTTATGGTCGTCATAATGAATGGCTTCGTCAATAAACAAAATATGCGTTATTGGTCAGACAGCAATCCACACGTACTCCATGAGTCATCATTGCATCCCGAAAAAATTAGGGTTTGGTGCGGTTTATGTGCCGGCGGCGTCATTGGGCCGTACTTCTTCCGTGATGATCAAGACCGGCACGTTACTGTGAATGGGAATCGCTACCGTTCAATGATAACAGAATATTTTTGGCCCCAATTGGATGATATGGACTTGGAGGATATGTGGTTCCAACAGGACGGCGCCACAGGCCACACAGCCAATGTCACAATCAATTTATTGCAAACCAAGTTTGGAGAACGTGTTATCTCACGAAATGGTCCAGTCGATTGGCCGCCTCAGTCGTGCGATTTGACGCCGTTGGACTATTTCCTGTGGGGCTACGTCAAATCTATGGTCTATGCCAACAAGCCAGCGACGATTGATGAACTTCGTACGAATATGGGCCGATTTATGCTTGAAAACCGTCGAAAATTGGGTTCAGCGTCTGGACTTCTGCAAGCGTGCCCGTGGTGGCCATGCAAAAGCGATCGATTTCCATACATAATGGCACACTTTCACAGTAATAAAGAAATTCATTGATATCCAAAACCGGTTTTCTTTTATTTAAAAAAACTTTTGTAGCGCTCTTATTGAAGAACCCTTTATTTGTTGTTGCAAATTCATAATAAATTATATTTATTCAAATTTTTGTTTGAAAACTTCAAAAAAATTAAGACCTGGTATCGATACAATCATAACATTGACAAATAAAATTTGAATTTTTTGAATTTTATTGTTGTTTTGTATGGAAAGTTATGACTCTCGTCTTAAAAATAGTCTTAAGACGGCCACAATGAGTCACAGGTAGGAATAGGCATCTAAAGTTTCTAGTTTTCTTAAAAAATATATCTACTTGAATCATTACTGATTTGTGTTTAATTTTGTTTTTATATTAATATCTCATATTGACAAACATTTGAAAAAGAAAATTATTTTGGAGTTTTTAAAGCAATAAATTATAATGTTGAATAGCGGCCAATGTTCGCGCTTGCGAACACCATTTCTGGCGATCCTAGCAGGGCAAGGTGAATTTTAACTGCAGATTTGTGTTCAGGAGTCCCAAATTAGTTAAGAACTCGAACTTCGTTTAAATCTGACGACTTTTATGTTTCGCGGCCGGAAATGGAGTTTAGAAATTAAAAGGTAACTAGTGAACACTTAAGATTTCAATACCTAAAACTCATTACATGGTAACGACAGGTTTTGCTGGGTTATGCTATATGTACACTGGTATGCACAAGCAAATACCCAGCAATACCTTGGCAATATATTGATCTTACAAATGGCAATAGATCGAACCACTTACTCTTATATTAATTCGGCTACCAAATCCATACGTTTAGAAGTTTTATTGGTATTAACAATGCGGTATTCTATAAAATTTTATAAATTAATTTTTTTGCTAAATTTTGGAAATTCAAAAGTCAGTTAAGAATATTTAATATGATAACCTAGCGGTAATGAGATACTTTTAACCTAGGCGTAATATTACACCAAAAAGAGGTATTCAAATTTGAATTAGCTTTTGGCAAAAAAAACATTTTTTTATTAAAACCGTTGCATTATATAATTAGAAATCATAACACTGTACAACACAATAAAAAACAAAAGTTCAATGCCAGAAATAAGTCAAAGTTAAAAATGTGTTTAAGGGCTAATTTCGTACTTATTCAGAATTAGCGCTCAACTGTCCCACAAAAGATTTGTTGAACAAAATTTTGAAAAGCTTAAAATTAGAGTTTTGCAAATTTACAGAAAACGAGTAAAAAGGTTAAAGTCGGGCATGCCGACTATACAATACCCTACACCAGTCTGGTTAAAAGCCAACTAATGTTTGGATCCGAAATTCGAATGGGTTAAAATGGGGCTTGTGTCAAAATTTTCTATAATGTGAGTCAGCGCACCAATTTCATTAAAATATCTTAATATTTCCGACCTGCAGCGTATAAACAGTATAATTTTGGTAGGACCCTTATATGGGCACTAGGTCTAAACATGCACCGATGTTCACCAAAATCAATAGGCTTCGTCCTTGGGCCAATATAGGTCTGTGTGCCAAATTTCATCAAAATATCTTAATATTTGCGACCTGCAGCGTATAAACCATATAATTTTGGTAGGACCCTTATATGGGCACTAGGTCTAAACATGGACCGATGTTCACCAAAATCAATAGGCTGCGTTATTGGGCTAACATAGGTCTATGTACCAAATTTCATCTTAATACTTACGACCTGCAGCGTATAAACAATATAATTTTGGTAGGACCCTTATATGGGCACTAGGTCTAAACATGGACCGATTTTAACCAAAATCAATAGGCGTCGTCCCGGGGCCGACATAAGTCGGTGTACCAAGTTTCATCAAAATATCTTAATATTTGCGACCTGTAGAGTGCGCACAAGAATGCATGGACAGACAGACAGACGGACGGACGGACATCGTTTAATCGAAATAAAAAAATTCTGAGCAGATCCGTATACTATAAGGTGGGTCTAGGACCAATATTTTTTGATATTACAAACTTCAGCACAAACTTATAATACCCTGACCACATAGTGGTGTAGGGTATAAAAATTACATTTTAAGACTAGGTTAGCATACACGAAGAGAGACAAAGATTTAAATATGTACATTTCTAGAGCTAACAATGAAATTAGAGTAGGGTGGAGGAGGGATCCTTCGCCAGTGGGGCACATACACTAATCCCATTTTCCCCGCTATTAAGGGAGATAAAAAATTGGAAAAAAATTTTTTTTGTGCATTTTTCAATTATCTTTCCTTGACATCCACTTTGATGAATTTATATCACATATGGTCACAGACAGACGTGTTTTTGTGTTTTTTGTGGTGCCAAAAAAATAATAGGAATCAACTATATTTTGCAATAACTTCCTCAAATCGTGTGATAAGAAAATAATTTGTTATTATGTTAGACCTACGATCCTAAGGTTTCGAAAAATAATAATTTGATTTTAATAAATGCTTAAAAAGTGTGAAAAAAATATTAATTTTATGTTAGTGCCTGTCTCTGGGGCACAATCACCAGATGGCCCCTGGAGCTAAAAACAATTGGTGCATCCCTGCCTAAAATGCTGTATAAGACTTTTCTTTATGTTTAAAATATGTTTAATGGTAAATTAGAACAATCGTATTCATTCTTAAATTTATATTAATTATTCAGTTTTTTATAATTTTGAAGATTCATTATATTATAGTTTCAAATTATTTTTTTTAATGTAGTGGAGATTTATTGATTAAAAAGAATCACATATCTTAAAGAACTTATTACAAGTTATTTATTTCAGTTATTAAAAGATTGACTTTGCCGTATTTACAATTTTTTTGTTGTTGAAATTGTACCTAGCTCTTTTGGCGAATATCCCACAAGTTTTGGGCAGTTACGTCGATTTGAGTTACTTTGAAAATCATTAGAAAATAGTAATAGAAAATATGCGAATAATTAGGACAAAAATCATAGAAATTAAAGCCAAGATATGTAGATCTTCAATTTGAAAGTAATTTTGAAAAATAATTAGGGGTTAAGAAATAACAGTGCATTGGAAAAAAGTGGCGAAGGATCCCGCATCTACCCTAGGTCTAAAAAGGGTTAAAAATAATTTGTATTTGTTTATTTATGCGTTTGTTAATAAAGACGCAGCTCTACAAGATAAGATAATATTTAAAAATTACACAACTGTGCAGATCAGCGAACTTCTGATAGCAAAACTCATACGTAATCACTAACCGAATAAATATTCGTTTGCGTTCGATCGAATATACTCGAATACACATATTCGTTGCTGATTTAAAATCAATCAAACCAAGTGATTTTTGTTGCATCTTTGATTTAATCATTGGTCATTTTCATACCATTCCTATTCGTTCGGACCAACGACGATTATTTTGAGTTTATTCATGATTGAAACCAAATAAAAGAATATAATTTCAAAACAATAAAGACGGGGTTTACAATATCAGATTTTGTAGAAACACATTTAATAAATATGCATTGTACATTCCCATTATAAAACAATAAGATTTTATTTATTTTTTTTTTATTTTATAAAACAAATAATACTTTGATTTATGCATGTGAGTTCAAATATACGACCAGCCGGCTACGCGTTCAGCCGCATGATGGTGATTTTATTCAAAAGTATGTTTTTTTGAGTGATTAAATATGAATAAAACATGTTCGACAGACGACTCAAACTGATTCGAACTACGAGTTAAGCAGCATGATATTGCTCTAACAAAAAATATTCAACATTGCGTATTGTTGAGTGATTAAATGTGAACAAGAATTTAAGTGTATGATTAAATAAAGAAAAAAGTTGCTTTTGTAGTTCTCTGGTATCGATATCTCAATAATTTTTGTAAATTTAGTCGCCCAAACTCAACATTTTTTAAGTGATATAAATTTCGAGAAAAACAAACGTATTATTGCTTTTGAAGACTCTAGGTTACGAAAGATAAAGCGATATTTTTTTCGTTTCTAGATAGCAAATAGCCAAATGGCCTGTCAAATTACTTAGTCTGAAATTGTAAAAGTATGGTTAAAAGTATTTTGAAATATATTAAAGTGATACTTATGCATAAAAATTCGAAAACCTTATAACTAGAATTAATTTTATATGAAAACCTTGGTTCAATAAACTATTTATAAATCTTTAAGTTGATTATTCATGTGACCCTGAATATTTCATACATTTTTACCATTTTACTGAAGGGATTCGAAGTTGAATTGCTAACGTGCCATCGTTGCAAAATAGCATGATTTTTAGGTCTGACCCATAGAAAATTGTAAAATTTAGAGTACATGCCTATTTGCTATTGAAAATAGTGTTGTAAATTCCTTCAATATTTTTTCATTTAAATTGGAACGCATAATCATAATTAAGTGAAAATATTTGAAAATTATTTTAAATTTTTGAAAACTTATTATGCCATTTTCATGCGTTAACGTTTTCCAAAAAAAAACATACTTTTTTAATTCGAGCATTTTAAAAAGAATGCACAGAACTGGGTTGTTAGCATTGAAGATTGTCAACTCGTAATTTAGGGGACACCTGTATGTATGTTAGCAATATTTTGTATTTGTATCTTGTCATACATCAAATGCCAAAAGCTTTGCGCTTGATTTACGTTGTTAGTCTTTGGTTGTCGTTTGTTCGTTCACAGGAAGTCAAATGTCACATGTTGTGTAATAAAAATTGTTGGTAAAATGGTTGTATTCTTTCACATTCCATGCATATAAGCATTGATGTTTTGGTATTTGTGAAATTGGAAATAAGACTGAAGTTACTTTTTTGTTTTTTCTGATAGCTCTAGCTAATCAACGCTTTATACAATTTGATTTTCAAAATTACTTTTAATTGGATGTCGAAAAGAACTCATGGTAAGTAAGAAAAAATTTTTTTGAAACAAAATGTTGATGAATGAAAGACTCTGGTAATATGAATTAATCTTGTATTGGAACACCTTTTAGAACGAATGACCTCTATTATAAATAGTGTAACACACTGCTAATAAACTGTTCAAACGTAAAAACTGAAGTGTTTAGGTTAAATAGTTAGAACGGCTGTGCCTTAATAAATGTAAACAAAGACTTAAAAATGTTACAAAATTTTGCAATGCTGTTTTTAAAGTTTTCTTTCACCGGAAGCAAAATGAAATTATTGTAGTTTTGAGTTTGTCTAACATTTCATTTTGAAAAAAATACGTTTTAAAAAATTCGGTTTACTTAAATCTAATACAACTTTAGTTCATTTTTTATGTTTCCTTAATTGTCATTCACACTAACTGATAACACTAAACTTAAAAGTATTGCATCTAACAAGGTGTTTAGATTTAAACATGGTAATTTTAAGTATTTAAAGGCCGAAAATTTTTCTATAACACATCTCAATTAAACACTGTTTAAGGCCCAAACAGGTAGAATCGAGTTAAACACGTGCAATATTGCACTGTGGGTTGAACGATATAGAAAATTGTAAGTAATTCAGGGAAGGCATAATTTTAAAATATAATTTTTTTATTGATGAATTATAATTAAAAAAACACATTTTGAAAAAATTATTTTAGAAAAAATGTTTAGCGTGTTAGTCGCTCTTTTGTTTTTCGCAAAAACTGAACTTGTTCCACAATTTTTACTGTAACTTTGGAATCAAAAGTCTTAATGTTATGATACAAATTGCAAATTTAAATTATGAACATTATAAATATTTGTTTACATTAGAATAAATTTAATTTAAAATATCTTAATAAATTTTTTTTACTAAAACATTAACCCATTTCATACCAAGCATCGATTTCGTGGGAATTTTTTCGACAAAACTTGGTAGAATAATAGCTAGTTTCGTTGTAAGTATTTCTGTAATTTTTATGGCTAAGTCGCGACCTCTAGTGGTGATATAAGTAATTCAAATTGACTGTAACGCCCTATGCGCATTTAATTGGTTAATCTTTTTTAAAAAATTTACTTTTTCTATTTTGATAATACAAATTTCTGTCAAAAATTTCAAGAAATTTAAATTTTTTGCAATATTTTTAATGATTTTTTTTTAAAAAATTGGTACTTTTAGAAGTTTTCTAAGAACTGTTATTTGGCAAAAGTAATTGCTCAGATTGCCTTTAATATAACAAGAAAAAACCGATTAATTTACTACATACTTACAATTTTTCAACTAGAAATAACCCTTGATAAAATCAGTCAATTTATTTTTTAAAGTGCGAACTGAACTCAGAATTTGTTTTTCATTAAATATTTTTATACATATATTTATCAAAATCAACATATCACTTTTATTACGCCGATCTTCCTCATATTTTCAAATATATTTTGAAAAGTAGTCTAAAACAGTTTTTTTCAAATTATTATATGGTAACCCTGGAAGTAAAATTTTTGTAATTTTTTAAATATAGTTTTTATCAAGGCCCCATAGTATCCCAGTGTAGAAAATCATTACCAGATATGTGGTTATGTAACTACATACTTTCCCAGTGTAGAAACGGTAATGACATATCATTATATTTTGGAGTACCAGTAATGACACCCACTTACCTTCTGCATTATTTTAATACATATAATAATGAGTTACTGATAACGACTTATTTTTATCATTATTTCAAATAGAAAATAATTTTTTAGATTTTTTTGAAAATTTTTTGAAATCTATTTTTAGTATCAATATTTTTTAAACACTAGTAAGGATATATGTAACCACATATTTTTTGATTCTTTGTATGTTGGCGAGTAAGCTTACTTGTGTGCAGCAGGTCAATTATGTTTTTATCTATTAAATATTACATAGCTCAGATGGTAGAGCTGTGGACCGGCAATTTGTAGACCCAGGTTCGATTCCCGCACCAGCAAATTTTATTAAAAAAAATACAATAAAAAATATTTTTTTTTTTATATAATTTATTTTTTTGAAAATCTATTTTTAGACTCATTATTTTTGTCAGTACTGGTAAGCACATAGGTAACGATATATATTTTGGTTTTTCGTATGCTGGTGTGTAACGACAACTCATTATTTTTCGCGACATCGCCATATAAAGGTAATAAGAAATGTAATAACAAAAGTAAGTAGTTACCATTACCATGTATGTAGTTACATAACCACATATCTGGTAATGATTTTCTACACTGGGTTGTAATGGTAACTAGTTAGTTTTTTTATTACATTTATTATTACCTTTGTATGGCGATGTCGCGAAAAATAATGACTTATGCTTACAAACCAGCATACGAAAAATCTGAAAATATGACATTACCTATATGCTTACCAGTACTGACAAAAAGAATGAGTCTAAAAATAGATTTTCAAAAAACTAAGTTTTATAAAAAAATATTTTTTTATTGTAAATTTTTTTTTAATAAAATTTTCTAGTGCGGGAATTGAACCTGGGACTCCAGGTTGTCAGCCAACATCTTTACCATCTGAGCTATATCGACATGTAATGTGTATATCCTTGCCAGTGTTGAAAAAATATTGAGTCTAAAAATAGATTCCAAAAAATTTTCAAAAAAATCTAGAAAATTACTTTCTATTTAAAATAATTATAAAAATAATTCGTTATCAGTAACTCATTATTATATGTTTTAAAATAATGCAGAAGGTAAGTGGGTGTCATTACTGGTAGTCCAAAAAATAATGATATGTCATTACCGTTTCTACACTGGGATTACATGCTTTCTACGCCATTGTTATATCGCGTGCTAACAAAAATTGAAGCATATTTTTCAAACTTTTCCAAAAGTGGGCGGAGTAGGCGAGGTTATATATTGGCAATTTTAACGTTTATTTTTTATTTATTATGTATTAGAATTTAATGGAATTTAAAAATGCTTAAAATTTCATTATGTCAAAAGCAATTTCGATAGGTAATTAACCCTAGAACGCTAATCTTAGTCGATTGGACTAACACCACTTTCATTTTTGTGCACAGCTTTTTTCTCGTTTTACCGATCGGTCTAAATTCTCTTGTATTCTCAGTCAAATGTGTTCTCTTGTTCTTAATGGTCACATTGTTGCAGTAAGTGTTGCTATTTTTGAGTTATTTAGCAAAATGTTAGTCGATTCGACTAATGGCTAGTGTTATTATTTCTTGCTTATTCATTATTTTCAACAATTGATCTCGAGAGTATTTGTTATTAATATAAATTTTAAACTAATTGTTTTACAAAAAAATTAAATTTGTAAATTGATTTACATTTAAAATAAAAGCAACTGTCAACATTGTAAAGATTTGTTTTGTGGTTCAAATATAGATATCTAAAAAATCGGTAATATATATATGTTCGTCGATTCGACTAATGATTAGCGTTAACGTATAAAAAATAAGATTAGTGTTCTAGGGTTAAAAAAAAATATATGTTTTTTTTATTCAAAACTAGTTATGAATTTTTAATACAATTGAAAACTCAGTTTATCTAAAAATCGGCCAAAAAAAAAATTTAAAAAAAAAAAAAAAAAAAATATTTGTTGTTTTTCTTTCCACACAGAAAGTTTCAGAGTGTTATTCGGCTTGGTTTTAGAGAAGATGTTCTTTGAATATTGCATATCTCAAACATTCTGTGCACCAGCATTATCCAAAAGCCTTGTTTTTCATAATTTATTTGTTTTTGTCTGCATCAAACATTGATAAGATATGGTAAAAGATGATACAAATAAAAACAATAAAGAAACAGAAAACAATATCAAATAAAAGACAAATTCTTAACAAAAACTTTTTCAATTTTGGTAAGTTACATTTTAACAATATTTTTTACAATTTTTTGTGCCACCATTGTTATATCACGACATGAAAACAAAATAATACAGTACGTTTTGGTTATAATAAACTTCGCTGCAGTTACGGTTGCCATATTGAAAAAGTCGAGAATATTCACATTCGAGAAAATATAACTTAATTTTGAAAAATAATTAGACAACGGATAAATTCAGAAAAATTTTAAATTAGTGATACCGTGCTCGAAACGGAGATATTTTTTCGTCAAGCGGGGGACCCAGTGCACATTGGGTTCAAATGTTTGCAAAGTTGAGCTTAACTCAAATTTTAGAAATAATTTTTATCATAATGGCTGATATCGGGTCTAGATAAAGTTGTTCATCACTGCGTGAAATTTCAACCACCTAGCAGAGCTTCGAAGGAATTAATTCCCAAATTTCCTGTTTTGAGCTTAATTCATAAATGAATGAATTCCCTTTTTTTATTCGGGTTATCTTGAATTTTCTTTTTCTAATTGCTTTACGAATTATCATGATCAAGGAATTATCATGATTAGGGAATGAATACCCTGATTACTCATTCATTTGTGCACTTAGTTTCCTGAAGGAAATAACATTTTCGTTTAATTCCCTAAGGAATTAATTTTCCGTTTTCTGGAATTAACTTTTTCGTTTCATTCCATTCCTTCAGGGAATTATTTCGATCAAACCAATTTAAGTTAATTTGCCAGGACAATATTTTATTTGGAATTTCCAAAAATCGATTACTGAACCAAAAATACCCAGTGTAGAAAATCATTACCAGATATGTGGTTATGTAACTACATACTTGGTAATGGTAACTAGTTACTTTTGTTATTACATTTCTTATTAGCTTTATATGGCGATGTCGCGAAAAATAATGAGTTGTCGATACACACCAGCATACGAAAAATCAAAAAATATATCGTTACCTATGTGCTTACCAGTACTGACAAAAATAATGAGTCTAAAAATAGATTTTCAAAAAAATAAATTATATAAAAAAAAATATTTTTTATAGTATTTTTTTTTAAATATAATTTCCTGGTGCGGGAATCGAACCTGGGACTACAGATTGCCAGTCAACTGCTCTACCATCTGAGCTAAATCGACATGTAATATTTAAGTAAGTAAGCTTACTCGCCAACATACAAAAAATCAAAAAATATGTGGTTACATATATCCTTACCAGTGTTTAAAAAATATTGAGTCTAAAAATAGATTTCAAAAAATTTTCAAAAAAATCTAAAAAATTATTTTCTATTTGAAATAATGATAAAAATAAGTTATTATCAGTAACTCATTATTATATGTTTTAAAATAATGCAGAAGGTAAGTGGGTGTCATTACTGGTACTCCAAAAAATAATGATATGTCATTACCGTTTCTACACTGGGTATGGTATTAAGAATGAAAAAGAGGGAAAATGAATGAAAAAACAAATTATTTGCATTTCCAATCAATTCTAAAATTAATATCATTTTATTAATTCTGTACAATAAAATTTTATTCATACACTCATAGAAATAAACCTGTGAAAATAGCAAAACACTTAGTAGCTTTTTTTTGCTATTTTTAGAGGTTTATTATTTAAAGGTGACTGCAGAAAAATTTTCGCCGATTTTTGCTAAATATTAGTAATATTAGAAGAGCTAAAATAAACTGTTAAATATAATAATAGTCATCCTGGTTTCACAAAAATAGATTTTTATTTTCTTAAAATAATTTATTTTTTTGGGTTTTTTTTTGTACTAATATACAGCAAAATTTGTTGCTGATTCTAGCAGAGTAAATTTTTACTTTAATTAACTAAAATTTAGCTCAAATACAACTAAAATTCTGTATATTTAACAGCTTTATTTTTGCTATTCTTATCTTACTAATATTTAGCAAAGAAAATGTGCTTATTTCAGCAGTTTTTTATGCAAGGTAATTTTTAGCTAGTTTTTAGCAGCTTTAGCAAAACCTTTTACAGGATATTTTCTATTAGTGTACTTAACCATCCTGCTTTTGACGGGATTATACCGCTTTTTAAAGGCTTGTGCCGCCTTAAATTTGTATCCCGCTTTTAAAGGAAACAATTCAGCCTTATCCTAATTTTTTAATAATATATTCATTAATATGATATTCAAAATGACTCAATGAAATATTTTGAGGCTAAAAAAAGTATCTTTTTGGAGTAATTTTTGAATTGTTCATAAAATATTCATATTTATTTACATATCTCAGTCGTTTCTGAATCATCTTGGGATTTAAAAACTTTGCCTCAAAAGTTTGTGCCTTCAGTTATTTTACTAAGACTAATATTGTTGTCCAAAAACTGAGCAGCTTTTGACAAATAGGCTTAAAATTTAAAAAATATTTGTACTTTGTTTGAATAGTTTTTGACTTACTGAATAAGAACCCTCATAAAAGTATAAAAATTTTTTGGCTGGGTTATCAGTCTTGTGATTGAATTTTAAAAATTTAAGAATTAATTTAATGCAATCAGAGCCTGAGAGATTTGATATTTGTTATTAATTTTTAATACGAAAATGTTGTAGACCTATGACTTTTAAATTTCCTTTACATTCAGATTTTCCATAAAAATTATATTTTTCCACGTTTTGTATCAAAGTTCCGTTCGTCAAGTAACATGAGTTACACATTTCAAGAAATAAAACAAGGGATCAAAATCCATTAATTAAATCTAAAAATATTTGAAAAATTTGCAAAAAAACTTTACACCAATTTTTTTTTGAAATAACGAAAACTATATTTTCGAAAATTAATTCAACAAAGTTTTTTGACTTCAGATTCGTACTAAGGATGGCAAAAAATTTTAAAAACATTTATTGAGCCTGTGCCTACATTTTTAAATATATTTCGATCAAAAATATAAATAGTATTTCCCTGAGGATAAAAAAAGAAAGACTCACAACTCGAAGGCAATTCAATGGACTTTTTTTGACTTTAGGTCTGGGGTTAAGAATCTGAAATATCCAAAAAAAAGTTTCCCAGAAGGCTGTACAAAAACTTTGTTTTTGTCGAGTAATGTATTAATTGTTCCGGCCCTCACTAAGTTTGTGAAATCCCAAATTTTGCCCTTCAATCAATTTATGTGCCCACACCTGTAATATTACGTAAATGGAGAAAATGTACATTATATTTAGATACAAAATTAAAAAAAAAATAACTGGGCTTAATCAAATCTACTTTCAAACTAGGTATAGGGAGGATCCGTACCCAGTGGGGCACATATACTATTCCCATTTTCCTACGATGTTAAGGGAGATAAAAAATTGGAAAAAATATAATTTGTGTATTATTAAATTACTTTTCCTTACATCCACTTTGACAAATTTGCATCACATGTGTTTTTGTTTTTTTTTTTTTGGGTGCCAAAAAAATAATAGGAAGCAACTAAATTTTGCAATAACTTCCCCAAATCGTGTGATAAAATTTGAATTCTCATTATTTTAGATCTATGCTCCTAAGATTTTGAATAACAAACATTTTATTTTAATTAATGCTTCAAAAGTGTGAGTAAATATTAATTTTATGTAAGAGGTTGACTTTGGGGCACAATTACCAGATTACCGTTGGCGTTACAAAGAGTTGGTGCATCACTCCCTAAAATGCTCTATTAGAGTTTTCTATATACTAAAATATGTTTAATAGTAAATGGGAATAATCGCATTAATTTTTAAATTTATATTAACAGTTTTTAGTGTTTTGGAATTTTGATGAGCCATTTTATTACAGTTTTAAGTTATTCTTTTTAATATAGTGGAGATTTATTGATTAAAAAGAGTCACATATCTTAAAGAACTTATTCCAGGTTATTTATTTTAATCACTAAAATGTTGACTTTGCTGCATTAAAACAATTTTTTGTTGCAATTGTATCTACCTCTTTTTGCAAATGTCCAGCAAGTTTGGGGCAATTTCGGCTATTTGGGTTACTTTAAAAATTATTTAGAAAAAATTATTAGAAAATATGCAAATGATTACAATAAAATTCATTAAAATAAAGCTTAATTATGTAGATTTTTAATTTGAAAGTAATTTTTAAAAGTAATTAGTGGTTAAGAAATGAGAGTGCTTGAAAAAAGTGGTGAAGAATCCCCCTGTAGCCTAGTTGTGTATAATATCAATAGTTAGCAGTAAATATCTAACACGATGTTTTGTGATACTACTAAACTAATAGAAGCTTTAATAGAGCTTTAAGAGTTTTGACTTTAAGCGAAAAGTACTGTATGTATGTTTATGTAACATTCCCATTTTCTTTTCCAGTTGTATTACAATACAAATGACAACGTCAGACGACAAACATAGTTGATATACGAACTTTTTGATGATGTCCAATTGTGTTGCTGACCATAAAATTTCATCAAGTAAAAAGTTTCCAAAAAAAGCAATAGAATAAAAATTCAAATTAGATTTGAAAAATAGCATACACACTAGAGTGGTCCAAAATAATAGGAAAGTTGTAACTAGCGGTCTCCACAATATTGTCCCTATTACTTAATGTCTAAAAATACTCTGTACCAAGTTTCAGATGAATCCGCTTTTATCAAGCGTTGCAAAAAAAATATCTTTTAGTAATTTGTCTCTAGAGTAATGTGCAGAAATGGAATATATAATCGAAACTTAAATAACTTAAGTAACTTTCAAGTAGTCTAGGGTTTTCTTAAAAGATGTTAGTAAAAATTCAACTTTTTTTGTCTATATGATCCAATTTCTAATACGGATACTAATTTTTATGAAGAATACGAATCTGCAATCGAAATTCAAAATAATGTAGTGGCTTTTCAATTATGCGCGGTTTTTAAAAATTTTCTTACACTTTTGCAGTATACTTACCCAGGAATTTCTTTATATATGATAATGATTCTAATTTTAGAAAGGATAAGAGTCATCCTTGCAAATGTATTTAAAATTCGAATTGTTTTGCATTTCGCTATTATTATAAGTTTATTGTTAACAAAAATACTATTTCACATAAGAGGACATTTGATAGATATATTTTAATGCAAAAAATAAATTTGAGCGAACATCTTTCGTATGAAGTTTTAAAATTTCGATGAATGGGGGGTATGTATAGTTGATCTTTTGTTTGGTAAATTAATGTTTTTTTTTAGTTTAATTTTAGATCATAAATTAATATCACTTTCTGTTTAAATTATTTTCCAAATTAAAGAAAGATGATACAATTTTCACAAGTAGATTATAAAGAATAAAAAATTTTGAAAGAATTCGATAAGGCCAGCAATAGAGAATACGTATTTTTGGGTTTCTCTACAAAGCCATCATCAGTGTCATTTGCCTTGATGGAAATGTTGAAAGAAAATGGAATATGTTAAGAACTCAACTTAGACTAACATCAACGAAATCTAACAATGTTATTTTTATCCTTTGTTATTATTACTCTGTTTTGCTTTGAATCTTAATTCTTAAAGTATCTCAGCTAGAACCAGCTGCTTCACAGAAATCTGCGACAACGATCTTGATGGAGATTTCGGTTTTGTGTATACCTAAAAATATACTACAATTTATTTAAAGTTTGCCAGTTATAATAATTATATTTAATTATTCTCACATTTTCTAATTTTTTAATTAATTTGAAATTACACTACTCAACAAGTCATAAGTTTTTGAAGAACTTTCAGTGCATATTTTCAAATAAACTATTATACACTGATTCCAAATCTGACTTGAAAAATATTTTTCAATGGACCATTTTTGAGAAACCGCTTTTGTAAAAATTGGGTTCGGTAATTAAAATTATTAGCATTTATATGTATTATTGTGAGTATATTCATGTCTGTATTTTTTCCAAGGACACTTGACTGACACTGAAAGGATATTAAAAATTTCCTTTTCTTAAGTTTTTATTTAGTTGTTATTCAATTTTTTACTTTATACATTTTTTTAAATTTGCATTAACTAGACAATCTAATGAACCAAAATTGACTTTCAATTCTGAGGAGTAGATTCGAATGCAAATAAACACACTATGCCTAAAACTTTGTTAAATAGCCTAAACCTCTTTTCAAAATTTCTCTTAGTTCTATAACTATAGGACCTTATATAGGACTCACCTCGAGAAACGTCCTTGATTTGACATTGTTTATGGGTGATAAGGTAGTGGTGGACGATTGGAAGGTACTCTTGCGGCCTTCCTTCTCTGACCACTGCTTATCGCTTTCGGGATTACATATACCACACCAGCTATCAAAGTATTTAGGAATCCTAGGAGAACTGACTGGACCAAATACACATCGTTGTTAGATAGGGAACTACGTCTCTCACGGACAGCTACTAGTTCGGAGGAAGTTGACTCTGTTTTAGACGATTTGGTAGCGACCGTTATAGATTCCTAAGAGGCATCCTACTCTAACACGAACCAGGCGTAATCTAAACCGCCTTGGTGGAACAGGGAGTTAGACTGTGAGAAACGCGACCTTCGTGAGCTCTTTAAATTGGCGAAGATTGTAGACCAATTTGAGTGCTGGGGAGAGTACAAAGATGTACTAAGGGTCTATAAACGGAATATACATAAGGCCAAAGGGAACTCATGGAAAAGTTTCTGCGGTGACATTGAGGGATTTGGGGAGACAACTAGACTAGAAGATGCTTGCGGGAAATCCGTCTATGCCGAGCACTGTGTGCACGGAGGACGGATGCTCTCCTTGACTTCCATGTCAAGGATACCATAGGGCCGACTTTTCTCTGGGCGGACCAGCATGCTTACACGAGGGGTAAATCTGTTGAGACTGCGCATCACTCTGTTGTCTCACAGATCGAAAAACCCTACATTATGGTGAATTTGCCCTGGGAGTCTTCCTTTACATTGCCGGCGCTTTCAGTAACGTATCTACGGGTGCAATATTAGAGAGTGTGGCAAGAACGGGAGCTGCAGTGAAGTCTGTGAATTGGATAAGTAGCCTTCTAAGCTGCAGTATAATATCTGCGGAATGGGGCAATGCAAGGATTTGTAAGGTGGCGCACAGGGGAACTCGTTCTGAATGGACTTCTCGGAGAGCTAAGGGGCGGAGCGGCTAAGACAACTGTGTATGCAGATGATGTGGCCATTATTGTCACTGGTAAGTACCTGGGTACCATTCCGTGATGGAGGCCACACTGGGGGTAATCAACCAGTGGCCGGCCGGAGTAGGATTGGACGTTAATCCTGCGAAGACTGACTTGGTGCTCTTCACTAACAAGACCAAGTTGGATCCCTGGATCACGCCAAGGTATGGCGGTACCAGTAACGTAGAGTCAACTTCCTTGCTCTGAAAGACCATACGAAGTACTTGGGGGTAATATTGGACAGCATGCTGTCGTGGAGACTTGACGTTGAAGTGAGGGTCAAAAAGACCACAAATGCGCTCTATGCATGTAGGGTAATGCTAGGCTAAACTTGAGGTCTGTCACTTAATCTTACGCATTGGATCTACACGGCAGTTGCTAGACCAATTCTACTCTATGGGGTGCTTGTTTGGTGGACCGCATTGGGGAAGAGGGTCTACTGTAGGCGCCTGGAGAGTACGCAGAGACTTGCTGAACTATGCATCACTTGTGCACTACGTAGAACGCCTACTGCAGCGCTAGATGTAATCTTGAATTTACAACCAATTAATCTGGTAGCGGAGGGGGCTTCGAGGAAATCTGCTGTTCTCTTGGGGACTACGGGGCAATTTAGATATGTGCCTTATGGTCACGGAAGGGTTATTGAGGGGATGAATTTTAGCAGCGACTATATTATCCCTTAAATGGGTTTCAATGTGGAACTTCGCGTCACTATAGGGGAATATGGATAATTGGCAGGTCTCCGTCCTGACCACAGAACCTTTAATTTCTTCACGGACTTCTGTGGAGAGCTCGGTGTCGAGGAGTCATATAAACTCCCCGATCACTGCAGTATCTTTCTGGCGGAAGTGCTGGCAGTCAAGATGGCTGCTGATCTTGCAAATTCCCCGGAAACCTTTGACTCCTACGTTAATTTCTACATCGACAGCCGCCAATCTGGTGTATTCGTCGATTATTCAGGAGTGAAGGGACTCTTTAGGCAGACTCGGTGCGAATAGAAGAGTACATATCTACTGGGTTCGGGGTCACCGGGGCATAGATGGAAATGAGATTGCGGATGGTTTGGCGAAACGGGGGGTCCACTTGCCTAAGGAAAGAGCTTTGGATATTCGCATGCCACTTCGGTTCTTGAAACGGGATGTAGGCTCCACTATAATGGGCAAGTCTGAGGCGGTTTGGCGAAGCACCGAAACGTGTAGAGTGTCGAAAATTATGTGCAGATCTTATAATCCTAAGGCGACGAAACTTATACTGTCCTTAAGAGATAGGGAGATGGTGGAGCACATTATGTGCCACTGTCCGGCTCTTGCGCGCTCCAGATCAGGATGCTTGGGAAATCATATATTCCGTGATCTGGGGGAAATCTCTGGAATCGGAATCATGAAACTCCTGGCTTTTGCTAAGAGAGTGTGGGGTACTGTAGGTACCATCACTAATGTTTGATTATATGTGGAGGTTATCGTTTCTCATCTGGTAACGCTAGGGACCTATTGGTCTATGCGAGGTCTTTCTGACCAACCAGTCTAACCTAACCCATACTTATATATAACAATAACACAGATATTAAAATTTTATTTAATTTATCTTAGATTTTTAAATCAATTGCATTATTGTTATCCAAAATTATGTTCATTTAATTTATTAATTGCATATTAGGAGAAGTATATAACTCATGATTAATAAAATACTTACAAAAAATGAATTTATTGTTTTATTAAAAAAAAAATTGTTTTTATGTGGTTTAACTTCAAAAACAGCTGTGGTAAATATACTCATTTTTGTGGATTTTTACGCATTTCATTTCTACAGTTGCACATAAAACATGCTTTTCTGCGCACAAATTTAGTAAATTAACGCACCAATTTCAAAATTCCATTTAATTTTTACGCACTTTCAATGTAGAGTTACTCATTATTTATGTACCAACTTAAACATATTATATATTTATATTTTTCCAATTACACGTATAGAGAAATTTTATCCAATTTATAGTAGAAGTACAGTTTCCTACTATAAGTTGGGTAAATTTCAACAAAATTTAATTAGAGTGTATATATTTGTAGTTAATTCGATTAAATAACTATTTTTTCACAAATGCTATTTTAATGAAAATGAATTTTTTAACTGCATATTTTAATCTGTTTCCAATTTTATTTTTTTGTTAATTTATTTGGAAACTTAAAAGTTTATTACAAAATGTGAATTGCAATAGGAGATTTTTTTCATTTTTATATATGTAGTGTAATAAAACAGGTAGGTACAACTTTAAAACTTCAGTAGCAATCTGCGAAACTTTGTTTTTGGAGATTTTTTTGGCAGACCATATTTTGTAGGATTGTGGAGTTCGTGAAATCTAACTTTCAATTCATTTTTTTGGACAACCTTAATACACACTCCAAATACACACACAGAAGCAAGTAAGTGTATACTGAGAACAAAATTGAATAAAAAAATCATGAAAAACTGCATAATAAAGAAAATGATAGTCAACGATATACTTCTGAAGTGCAATTTTAAAATATCATTTATATTGTAGGTCAAGACCAACCATTACAAATGATTTTTTATTGATGGAAGTGTGATTCATTGAGTTCAAATTCATATTTGAAGTGACTGAGTCTGTTTTATATTTTAAGAAAAATTAATTTTATTGGATATCGTTAGATTCCACCGACAAGTTGGCTTTTCTCCTAAGCTACATCTTTATATTCAAAGCGGTTACAAGTTTTTGAAAAGACGGTGTTAAAAATTAGATAAACTTTAACCAGAATATATATGCTTCAGCCTCGGGCCGATAAAAGTTAGTTTACCAAATTTTATTAAAGTAACTTAGTATTTGCAACCTATGTATAGCGTGCGCACAGGAATATATGGATAGACAAAAGTGATTCTGAGTCGAAAAAATGTGTTTTAGAAACACAGAGATAATTTCCTCAGACGAATTTTATTGAAATTTTTTGCTAATCTAATGGGGGTTTTTGCTTAAAATTAAAAATTTCTTAAACTTTATGTAGATCGTTCAAAGATTTTACACTAAAAAAGTCAGTGAATTTATCACAAAATTTAATCGGAAGTGATAAATTTTATTAAAACAGAACTGATACTTGATTTTTGTTGCCGATATTTTATTAAAATGACTAAATCTTAGATAAATTGGTAGTTTATCGTATCGAAGGTAATGTAGAAATTACATCCAGAAAACACTCCCAGTTGTGGCCACCGAATTTGTTGCCAATCGAATTCATACGGCTACGATAACTGTCTTTATATTAAATTATATTTTGGTCATAAAAGCAAATATTCAGTGATCCAATTCAGTATTATATTCCACATATATATTATTATGTTCCACAAAAACTTTATTGAAATTAAAAAATTTTTATACAATTTTCTGCGATTGAACCCGGCCATTCAGATTCATAGTTCACACTCTTACCCATTGCACCACAACTGTTTTTAATTTTCTTTGCCATATTAGCTCTCTATACATATCAATATTTTATTTTAATTTAAAAACGAGTAAAAAGGTTAAAGTCGGGCATGCCGACTATACAATACCATACACCAGTCTGGTGTATTGTTTGGATCCGAAATTCGAATGGGTTAAAATGGGGCTTGTGTCAAAATTTTCTATAATGAGAGTCAGCGCACCAAATTTCATTAAAATATCTTAATATTTGCGACCTGCAGTTTGTAACCAAGCCAATTTTGGGGGACCCTTATATGGGCACTAGTTCTAAACACGGACCGATGTTCACCAAAATCAACAGGCTTCGTCCTTGGGCCAACATAGGTCCATGTACTAAATTTCATCAAAATATCTTAATATTTACGACCTTCAACGTATAAACAGTATAATTTTGGTAGGACCCTTATATGGGCACTAGGTCTAAACATGGACCAATATTCACCAAAATCAATAGGCTACGTTATTGGGCTAACATAGGTCTGTGTACCAAATTTCGTCAAAATATCTTAATATTTGCGACCTGCAGCGTATAAACAATATAATTTTGGTAGGACCCTTATATGGGCACTAGGTCTAAACATGGACCGATGTTCACCAAAATCAAACTTGTTCGTCCTTGGGCCAACATAGGTCTGCGTACCAAATTTCATCAAAATATCTTAATATTTGCGACCTGTAGAGTGCGCACAAGATTGCATGGACAGACAGACAGACGGATGGACGGACGGACATCGTTAAATCGAAATAAAAAAAAAAAATTCTGAGCCGATCGGTATACTATAAGGTGGGTCTACGACCAATTTTTTTTGGTGTTACAAACATCAGCACAAACTTATAATACCCTGACCACATAGTGGTGTAGGGTATAAAAATCTAAATTTTTGTCTTTTCCGGGATTTGAACTCGGAAATCCGGCTTACTAGGCTACCTCTCTACCCACTACACCACAAACACTTATTAATTTTAATGTATAATTTTGAATTTATATGTTTTATTAGGAAAATAAATACTGTATAAAATTCGTATACCAATACCAATCATTACTTACACTGAAAATATTATTACAGTAACTCACTGTAGTTTATTTAAAAAGTTATCCGTACATTTATTTTTAAATGATTATTCACTTAAAATACAAAGAAATATATTTTTTAACTGTTTTTGTCGTTTATTTAAAAAATACATTACATATAAATACGGATTTTCTGTTACAGTTAATATTTTCATTTAAAATATTTTGTTAAAAAAAGAATTCCTTTTCGATTTCTAGGTCAGTTAAAAAAACGAAATAAACTAAATATCATTTATTCTTACGGATTTTGTAGTTAATTTTTTGAAATTAAAAAAAAACGAAATAAATGAAAAATCATTTATTTTTTAAGGATTTTCTAGTTTATTTATTAACATTTAAAAATAAATGAAAATTTCTTTTGATTTAAGTGAAAAGTCAGTAGACCGGTTTTCAAGTGATTTTTCATTTATTTTAAATTACATTTTCAGTTAATTTAAACTACAAACTATTTTGAGTGTACGTACGTTATTAATACAATCCACAATTCGGTTGGTTCTACTGAAGCTCTAATTTAAGGACATATTTGATTAGGTTACCCGTACTTGCAGTTATTGCCTTCGAATATTGATAATTTTTTAATAAATGTAATAAATAGCACCAATTTTCTAGTATATACACTAAATACGTGGTAGCATCCACTGTATACAATTACTAAACGAATTTGTATTTCAAAGGTTGTTGGAAATACCAATAATTGGATAATAGGATTGTCTTTTAATTCACTTTCCCTATTTTTAATACCTAATAAAACATTTTTGGTTTAGTATTCAATTCTAGGTAACTCCAAGTAAAATAACGTCCTGGCAAATTCATTTTAATGGTTTGGATCGAATTCCAACCAATCTTCTTCCTGTGTGTGGTATTTTTTTCAATATTGATTACAAAAGCCAATATTGTGGATAATATTACAGTATTTTGGTAAAACTTATCAATTTTTTTATTCAAAATTAAATTTAACTTTTATGAGGATGAATTTTATGTCATTGCAATTAAAATTGTTGAATAATGAAAAAATGTCGTCGGTCCCGATAAAATTCCAACCAATTTATTTTCTATGTTTATGAACATTTTTTCAACATTTCGATATTTTGGCTATATTTTCTAACATCTTGTTTGGATGAAAATAAATTAACTAATCAGAGTGCTTGAAAAACAAATCAAGACAAAGCCCACATGACCCAATATTTTAATTAAAGTCGACTTTAAGAAAGACATAGGATATTTTTAAGCCTGATAGAACTTTAAATTGTAAAAAACAACACACAAAATTAAATTTTAATCCCAAAAATGTTTTTTTCAAATATTAGTACATGGCATTAATATTTGAAAATGACGAAGCGCATTCGGGAGATCGAATTTTGAATGCGCCATTAACCAAGAATTTAATCCTTCATATGTTTCACATACCGTAAAGCACAGTGAAATTTATAAAATTTATGGAATTTTAGATAAACAAAACTACACTCAAAATAATACAACTGTTGGCTGGACAGAAAAATTTGTTACTTTAACAAAATGTATTCCTGTTTTTTGGTTTAAAATAAAATTTGTTGATTTTAACAAATACTTTTGTTAAATTTAACAAATCTAATTTTAAATAAAAAATTTGTGAAACTACAGTTTTATCTGTAGATATACTAGTCATAGAATTAATCCAAATTTAGGGTCTCGGGACCCTCCATTTTGTCCGTTTTGCTCTATCTCGCTTAGTTTCCTAGATATGGGCCATTTTATGAATTTTTATTAAAAATTTCCGAGGGTCCATGGTCCCGCCAAGGTCCATTTGAGGATAGAGGTACCCCCTTTTGCTTGGGTATTATACAGTTAGGGGTAGTCGAGTTGCTCTATCTCTCTTAGTTTTCGAGATATGGGCCATTTTAAAAAATCGGGAGGGAACGAAATAGCGCCATTTTTAAAACTTCGGATACATTGGTGGCGCCCTCTACCGGGTAATAACAGTAACATGAAAATATTATATTTTAACAATAAATTTTGAAGAATTTAACGAAAATCAGTTTTAAATAATTTTGACAATTAATACTCAAAATTAGTTAAAGTACTAATGATTTTAAGTATTGTGTTAAATGAAGATAACTAAAATCTTTATATAAATCAGTGAATCAATTAAAAATTTGTTAAAAATTAGTTAAATCGATTTGAAACCGGTTTGACAAATTTTAACTGTACTCTGAAGAACTAAATAATATCATGGTGCCATACATACATGTGCATTAGACCGTACCACCTTACAGGAAAAGAAAGTGCACCGTACACCCGCCAATATGAAGTATTTTTGCAAGGCAATTTCAAAAGTTTTTTTTTGCCGAACGTGGCGGTCGCCATTTTGCATTTTTCGTTATAACTTTGGCATTTACAGTCGGATCTTAAAGTATGATACATCGATGATTTTCTCTCCAGGCTCTAAGGGCTATTGACCTCAAGTATCCCGTTCTAGTAGTTACCCACCAGATCTCAGTTGCTACAACGCTAATGTACAACCCTAATGTCAGAAAGTTAAAGCTCGCAAAAAATCATTAAACTTTTGCTAAGGAAGTTTTTCGATAAACCCAGAAGAATTTTTTTTTATTTTTTTGGTTGCCGAACGTAGGGTTGCCTTTTTACATTTTTTTCATTGGATTTTACCTTTATAGCAAAACACTTTTCTCCTTGAGGCAAACAAATTGATATATCATACTTTAAAATCTGACTTTAAACGCCAAAGCTATAACGAAAAATTAAAAAAGGCGAAATTTTTCTTTGGGGTACGGACTAATGTGCATTATTTATACCAATTCTGTCGTGTGCTTAGGAGGATTTTCCTGTTATGGGTAAATTCCAAAGGGATAACTTTCCGAAGCACACGGCGAAATTGACAAAAACAGACTATTTCACTAATATTTTGTGGTGGCCATCACCCAGTCCAGACTTGAACAGTAAGATTTATACCACAATTAATTTATAAAATATATTTAAGCTTGTCTCTTAACTCTTCAATATACTTACAAGAAATATGATACATTAAGTGAAAAAAATTGCTTTATATGAAAACTAAAGCACTTTATGTAAATGACAAAGCATTTCTAATTGGTTTTCGACAGCTGTAACTACTATGTAGTTATTTGGTATTCGGTTCTGATATTTTTAGCAAATTCATTTGTCACTGTTCTTATCGCTATGAATGTATTACAAATTTTGTTGTTGATTAATAATTTAGGCACATAAAATAATTAATAAATTAAATGAACAAGAACTATTTGGTAAACTTCATTTGTAAAAAATCAGAGGAATAAATCGAAATAATTTGAAAGCTGCCACGCTTTTGCTTCTCACTGTACACAACATTCATTTAAAATAAACAGAAACACTTACAAACACAAAGATAAGTTTAATAAACATAACACTTTTGTAAATTAAAATAAATATCAAAAAATAAACAAACACGACATTAAAAAAGTGATTTTAATTATTACGGTAGTACTTTTATTAAATAAAAAATTTGTCTTCCGAAGTATTAAATTTTACGAATTTTTCGGTAAAAATTGGTATGGTGAAAGGAAGTAGAAAAAGCACTAAAATTAATTAAATGGATATAATTCTTTTTTAGCAGAAGCACTAATGATTTTTAACATTTAGCTTTCATTGGAGAGGAGTACTCATACTGCAATATTTCAGAAATAGTAAAAATGTTACATTAATTTGTATATTTGATCAAACTTTTTAAGTGTCTTTTAGCGCCTGTTTTAAGCAAACTTAATTCGAGAAGTCGCTTAATTTTTTAAAGAAAAATAATCAAATAATAGTTCATGTATGAAAAAGCTTGTGCTATACAGAAGTAAAGAAATATTCATCTATAGAGTTTTAAAAATTTTTAGAATTTGCTAAAATTAATTTCTATAATTATTTTATTTTTTAAGGAAAACTTTTTTAGTCTAAAATCTGTTTTTCTTTATAGAATTTTTAAAAAAATATATAATTGGATTTTTATAATTGCAATTATAAAAAAAAATTAATTCTTTCCCATTGAAAATACCATTTGCAAATTCAAGAAAAACTAGCCACGGCCTGAACTTTTTCATTACAATGAAAATGTAACATTTTTTTTTTTTTAATTTTAAAATTATTATAAAAAAATGTGTTATTTACATCTTTAGCGGGATCCCGGGAATTCATAATAAATTTCCCGCTTTCCCGGGAAATTAAAAAGTGCGGGATTTTGCATTCCCTAGACACAGCCGAATATTTGTTTTTTAAAATTTTTTTTTTATTTATTTATTTAATGCAAATAAGACTTAAACACACATCAACAATAGTATATTAATATAATTAAATAGAATTAAATTAACAATTTAACACAATTGCAATTGTTGTGATAACTTAAATATATACGGGTGATATCAAAAAATGTGATAAAAACCGTGTAACCACCTAATTTCTAATGCATGGATTACATTTGAGTTACATATTTCGATATATATCAGCGCATTGTCACCTGTTTTACAAAATTTATAACAATCTGACGAATTTTTGGTTAATACATAAAATTTGTGACCAATTTTATATGACAAATGTAAACTCCGTAACAAGTAACTCATAAGGTTTTTTTTTAATTTAATAGCTTATATTTTAATAACCAATAAAGCTCAACACTAACTGTAAGAATTTTTGTGAAGAGGAAGAGTGCCGTTTTTAATAAAAATTAATACATTTTACAAACTTTTTCGTATTTCTTACACCGAAAAAATTCCTCAGTTGCTCAGTTGAAGATATCCTCAGTTAATTTAAAATAAATAAAAATTAACTGAGCAACTAATATTTGGTTCACAATAACTTTTTTTGAGTCAACCTGTAAATTGATCCAATTGTTAATAAATTTACAAAAATATTTAAAAATAAGTCACACAAAACATATTGAAACATTTTTGGATTTCTGGTAAGTCCTTGTTTTTTTATGGAACTTAAAATTAACATTAATAATTAAAAATTTTTTTTAATTGTTTTCAGGAAATTTTTGGGTAAAACAAGATATAAAAACTTTATCCATGGGACAAATTTTAAAAATCTGAGTGCATGCTGACAATGGAAGAAGACAAAGTATGGAATACATTTGTTAAGGGTATGACAGTTGTGATTTAATTTTTGTTTTTTTTAAATAAATACTGTAATTATTACAAAAAATTCCATTTGGTTTTATTTATTGACAACCATAAAAATATTTGTTATTTAAATTTTTTGAATCGGTTATTTGTTACTAATTTAAAATTTTGTTTCATTTTAACTGAAGGCTCAGTTAAATTAAATTTTCAAATTCATATTGGTTAACTCCAACTTAATCGATCAACTGAAGCTCAGTAAGGGGAATTTCACCTGAAGCTCAGTTGAAAATTTAGTAGCCTGTAACTGCGAAATTTTTTCGGTGTAGCTATCACGACTTCAACTCTGTAACGATTTTTCGTCATAATTTTTGATAAAAATGCATATACCAGAATTTTGGAGTTATCTATTATTTATATTGCGAAAAGTATGATGTTATTTATACTCAAATGATCGTTGGACTGTAAGTAAGCATCCAGCATAACAGAATTGAAGCTTTTCTGCAGCATGTAACATTCTTGAGATGAAAAAGGATGTCTTTAATAAGATTTGAAAAAATGTTGTAAACTCCGTTCCTAATTTTTACACCAAACTATTTAACGAGTAAGAAAAACAATGTCATATTTGGATTAACCTTGTAGGCATCATGCGAGTTTGTTTCGGAAAAAAAAATTCTGACAAAGCGTTTCTGAAAGAAAACGAAAAAAGTAACCAAATGTAAACTCCGTAACCACAATTGTTTGCATCAGATTTCATTCAAATAAATGTAGATAAATCTTTAAAATATTTTAAAATAACCATAAACAGAGGTGATTCAACTAATATTTATGCGTCAAAAGACGATTCAACTAATAATTTTGCGTCAAATCAAAAAAAGTTATCAGTTTTTTACCCTAAGCTGCTGGAGCGAAAAACGATTTATTTTGCATTTCATTGGTTTTGAATCGATATTTCGAGTCATTACTGACATTAGTTTGACAAATTAAATTTGTTTCACACAATTTAAGAATTATTTGATCGCGAAATGTTATGTTTTTAATATATTATTTTGTAACTGCGCAACCGCTGTTGGGATTTTAAAAAATTTTATTTTTTTGAAAAGCATTTAAAAGGACCAAAAATACAAAATTAAAAAAAAAATTAAATTTTTTTTCGCGGAATGAATTGTATTTTTATTCGCGAAACCGCCAATTTGATAAACACAAATTATATATCATTGGAAAGCAAATTGAAGAGCCAAATACGAAAAACTAATAAATTGAAGAAAATTCGTACGCAATTTTTTTTCTTATATCTTTTGCTTGCAGAAATGTGAACTCCGTTACAACAAAAACATTAAAATTGTGCAAAAAAAGTTATTGCGACAACTTCTAGATGAGATTTTTTGCAATTAGGTTTATAATGACTAAACTTACTGATTCCATTAAGAAAAAACCGAAATATTAACACTTTTTGCTTCTCACAAATTTGGCCCAAAAATTTATCACATAAAAAAAAACCGATTTGATTTGTTAGTGTTATCTTCACATTTTTTGCAAAAATTAATAATCTAATTCACTTAGGTGTCACTATTTGGTACATTTCAGTTTAAGTGAAGTGCCTATAGAGTTTTTTGAGTGGTGTAAATAAGATTATAATTTTGACAGATTTTATATTTATGAAAATCAGTATATTCTACAAAAAAGGTAGTTATGTGCTAAAAATTTAATGTGCAAAATAAAAAAAAAAAAAAACACTTTTTAAGTGGCAAAAAGGGTTTTTGAACGTTGTTTATTATTATTTTTTTAATTTTTTCAGTATTTATTTATTACAAAAATTATTATTTTATTTAATAATGGGTGTGGCTTCCCTTGGGCTTCACAACGCTTTGTAGTCGTGAAGGCATGCTTTCATAGAATTTCCTTTTTAATTTTGGTGAAAGTTCATCTTACCAGGTAAGTTAAATAATTTTCTTCAATTTGTGAATATTATTGGGTTTATGACCGTGTATTTTTCGCTTTATAATGGCCGAAACATTCTCAATAGGGTTAAGGTCTGTTTCCAAGCCATCATAGGGACCCAATCCTTAAAATATATTTTTTTTTCTTAATCTATGCAAAGAAAAGAAGTTAATTAGTTGTAGTTTGTTTAAAAAAATTAAAACAGAAGCTTAATGAAACAAAATGTCCATACTTTTCATACCGCTTTCGATCGATGGCACGGTGCAGAACACTGACCCAAAAGTCGTAAGTGAAATCAACATACTTTTTGATGAAACGATTTGTTAAAACAATATATTTTTTATTTAAATTAATGTGTGTTTTTTTTTAAATCAACTACTTTTTTTTAAATGAACATACTTATTTCCGTCAATAATTCTCTACAAAACAATTGTTGTTTTGATAATTTTTTGTCCATTTTTTAACAAAATTTAATTTGTTAACTCTAAAAAATTTTGTAAAAAGGCAGTAACGTAAATTTGATATAATTTTTCTTCGATTTGAAAAAAAAGTAATTAAATCTGTGGAAAAAAGTTTAGTGAGGTTAGTTTTGTCGCGTCGTTAGTCGTGCTAGCATGTGTATTTGTAATTGTCGGAAATATCAATAAATTGACATTAAGTGTTTTTGTTTTTCAAAGTAAAGATAATTAACAAATTGAGTGACTTGAAGTGAATTGCTAATTGAAGATTTATTAATTTTAATTTAAATAAATTTATATAATTTTGAACGTTCTCAATTAAAAAGTACATTTAAATTTCTCTCATTAATTTTGATATTATCTATCTTTTTGTTACTTTGTTTGTTATATGAAAATTATATAATGCATTTGAATTTTAATTTAAATAAAGTTATATTTTTTGTATATAAAATGGTACATGCGTTTTAAATAAAGAGTTTTTAGTATGTGCTATATTATAATTTCAATTAATATTTCATTATTTTTTGTATTTTATCAAATTCATTATAAAAAAGACATTGGCCGTTTTTTCTAATCATTTGGATTTAATAAATCCAAAAAGTATTTCTAAAAGTGGTCAACATATGGGGTTAGATTCTCTCTATTTTAAAAAGAATTTTCTGTCCGACACTTCTTTCATCCTAATTTTTAATACCGAATTCGATGATGAAGGATTTTACTTTAACTTTTAATTTTTAATTATATTTTATATAAAATAGCGATAAAAAGTCTGCCTTTTCAGTTTTATCACTTCAATTTATATTTTTACACAATTGAAAAATTCCATTGCAATATTTAATATTCACTAATTGGATGTAATTAAATTACTTACTGTAGGGTGAAAAATTGCCATTTCTATTTCAGGTATTTCTCCATGTCCAAGATTAAAAATATGTATTTGGTGAGGTGTAGTTTTTTTTCTGAACGTATTTCATAAAAAAAATTTAATAAAAACCTAGTGTTTGAACAGGTAATTCCCTCTTCCAATCCATTTGCATTGTCTATAATTTCAATTCCACTCGTTCAACGTTTATATCCATTTCATTCCACTTGTGTAGTGTTTCAATCCCACTCGTTTCCTATTTAGTTTCTTAATTTTAGTGTTTCATATACACTTGTTCTTTAAGTTTTAGGTTTCTAGCTAAAGACGCAGACGTTAAGGGGGGGGGGGGCAATTTTCCGCTTTTGAACCACCATTTTTACCACGTTCCTGTCCAAAGTCCTAGAAATGCCTTGTCGATAAGTTAGCCCATACTCCAAGGAAAACATATTATATATTACAGGTTTCTAGCCGAAGGGTTCGGTTAGGCCATCAAGGGGGAGAATTATTCCGTGTTTACCCCTCCCGGTAGGAATTTCCAAAAATTCCGTCTTAGAGGACGTCTGCGTTGGAGGAGGAACCTACTACATACATAATTTTAGGTCTCTATATCCAGCAGTTTGGCCAGGTTGTCAAGGGGGAAGTTTTTTCCCTTTTTACCCCTCCCGGTATGAATTTCCAAAAATACCATCTTAGGGGACGTCAACGTTGGAGAAGGAACCCAATTTAAGATCCCTTGTTCCAGCAGTTTGGCCAGGCCGTTAAGGGGGAGACTTTTCCTGTTTTTGACCCTACCTGTAGAAATTTCCAAAAATCTCATCTTAGCGGATGTCTACAATAGAGGAGGAACTTTAATACCAAATTTCAACTTCCTACCTCCAGCGGTTTGGGCAGGCCTTTAAGCGGCACTTTTCTCTTCATTAATCCCCATTTTTGCAATGTCCCTGTCCAAAAAGCACCTTCTCGGTAAGTGAGCACATACTCCAAGTAACATATGTTTTACATTTCAGGTTTCTAGCCAACTTTTACTATTTGTGCCCCTCTCGGTAGGAATTTCCGAAAATCCATCGACAGGGAATTCCAGCTTCCTAGTTCCAGCAGTTTGAGCAGGTCGTTAAGGGGCAACTTTCACTTTTTGAGCCCCCATTTTATAACGACCCTCTCCAAAATTCAAAAAAGTATCTTTCTAATAAGTTAGCCCTCACTCCAGGGACCCACATTTTAAGCTTCAGGTTTCTAGGCGAATGGGTTTTTACCGGCCCCCAAGGTGAGGCTTTTCTTCTTTTCTCCTTTAGGAATTTACAAAAATTCTATCTTCGCGGCTATCTGCGATGGATGAGGAACATTCATATCAAATTTCAACTGCATTGCCTTAGCGGTTTGGGCAGGCCGTTAGTGGGGACATTTTTCATTTTCAACCACCATTTTTACTATGTTCCTGTTCCAAAATAGAAAAATTACGTTGCCGGTGAGTTAGTCCTACTCCAAGGAATACATATTTAAAATTTTAGGTTGGCCAAAAGGGATTGGGCAAGCCGTCAGGAGGAGACTTTTACCTTATTTCCCCTCCCGATAGGAATTTCAAAAATTCCGTCTAAGCGGACGCCTACACAGAAGGAGGAACTCACATACCGACTTTCCTTTTGGGATATCCTGTAGGGAATTCCAAAAATACAAACTTAGTCGATGTCTACTACAGTGGAGGAACCTTTATACCAAATTTCAACTTCTTACCTCCAGTGGTTTTGGCAGGCACTTTTCCAATTTGTGAGACTGTTTATGGGGAGACTTTTCCCCTTTTTACCCGTTCCGGTATGAATTTCCAAAAATCCCGTCTTAGCGCACGTCTATGCCGAATATCAAGAAACCTTGTTTAGTGGAGATATCCGTGGGGGGAGGAAAAAAAGTAGTTTTTTTGAAATTATATATTATTTTAAATGGTACTTTTTGGAAAAACTACATTTTTTGGAAAAAGATACTTTGTTTTTACAAAGTACTTTATTTGTACTTTTTTTGGAAAAGGTATTTTTTTTAAAAAGGTGTTTTTTTTGGAAAAATGTATGTTTTTTGGAAAAAGGTATTTTTTTTTTTGAAAAAGTACTTCTTTTGGAAAAGGAAAATTTTTTTAGAAAAAGGTACTTTTTTTTGGGAAAAAGTACTTTTTTTTGGAAAAGGTACTTTTTTTGAAAATAGGTATTTTTTTGATAAAATGTATGTTTTTTGTGAAAAGGAACATTTTTTTAGAAAAAGGTACTTTTTTGGGAAAAGGTACTTTTTTTTGGAAAAGGTACTTTTTTTGAAAAAGTTATTTTTTTTGGAAAAATGTATGTTTTTTGGGAAAAGGTACTTTTTTTAAAAAAGGTACTTTTTTTGGAAAAAGGTACTTTTTTTGGAAAAAGGAATTTTTTTTGGAAAAAGGTACTTTTTTTTGGAAAAAGGTACTTTTTTTGGAAAAGGTACTTTTTTTCAAAATAGGTATTTTTTTGAAAAAATGTATGTTTTTTGGGAAAAGGAACATTTTTTTAGAAAAAGGTACTTTTTTTGGGAAAAGGTACTTTTTTTGGAAAAAGGTACTTTTTTTGGAAAAAGGTACTTTTTTTGGAAAAAGGTACTTTTTTTGGAAAAAGGTACTTTTTTTGGAAAAAGGTACTTTTTTTGGAAAAAGGTACTTTTTTTTGGAAAAGGGTACTTTTTTTTGAAAAAGGTACTTTTTTTGGAAAAAGGTACTTTTTTTTGGAAAAAGGTACTTTTTTTGGAATAAGGTACTTTTTTTGGAAAAAGGAATTTTTTTGGGAAAAAGGTACTTTTTTTTGGGAAAAAGTACTTTTTTTTGGAAAAGGTACTTTTTTTGAAAATAGGTATTTTTTTGAAAAAATGTATGTTTTTTGGGAAAAGGAACATTTTTTTAGAAAAAGGTACTTTTTTTGGGAAAAGGTACTTTTTTTGGAAAAAGGTACTTTTTTTGGAAAAAGGTACTTTTTTTGGAAAAAGGTACTTTTTTTGGAAAAAGGTACTTTTTTTGGAAAAAGGTACTTTTTTTGGAAAAAGGTACTTTTTTTTGGAAAAGGGTACTTTTTTTTGAAAAAGGTACTTTTTTTGGAAAAAGGTACTTTTTTTTGGAAAAAGGTACTTTTTTTGGAATAAGGTACTTTTTTGGGAAAAAGGTACTTTTTTTGGAAAAAGGTACTTTTTTTGGAAAAAGGTACTTTTTTTGGAAAAAGGTACTTTTTTTGGAAAAAGGTACTTTTTTTGGAAAAGGGTACTTTTTTTGGAAAAAGGTACTTTTTTTGGAAAAAGGTACTTTTTTTGGAAAAAGGTACTTTTTTTGGAAAAAGGTACTTTTTTTGGAATAAGGTACTTTTTTTGGAAAAAGGTACCTTTTTTTGGAAAAAGGTACTTTTTTCGGAAAAAGGTACTTTTTTGGAAAAAGGTACTTTTTTTGGAAAAAGGTACTTTTTTTGGAAAAAGGTACTTTTTTTTGAAAAAGGTACTTTTTTTGGAAAAAGGTACTTTTTTTTGAAAAAGGTACTTTTTTTGGGAAAAAGGTACTTTTTTTGGGAAAAGGTACTTTTTTTGGGAAAAGGTACTTTTTTGGAAAAAGGTATTTTTTTTGTCCCCTTTTTGCCCCTCCCGATAAGAATTTCCAAAAATGCCGTCTCAACGGACGTCTACACCGGTCGAGGAACCTACATACCAAATTTCAACTTCATAGCTCCAGCAGTTTGAGCAGGCCGTCAAGGGGAAGACTTTTTCACCTTTTTGCCCGTCCCTGTAAAAATTTCCAAAACTCCCGTCTTGGTGGATGTCTACGATAGTGGAGGAACCTTTATACGAAATTTCAACTTCCTACCTCCAGCGGTTTGGGCAGGCCGTCAAGGGGGGCATTTTTCCCCTTTTTAACCCCCATTTTTACAACGTCCCTGTCCAAAATTCTAGAAAGTACTTTCCAGAAAAGTTAGCCCCTACTCCAAGGAACACATATCTTAAATTTCAGCTTTCTAGCCACTTTCCCCCTTTTTGCCCGTTCCGGTAGGAATTTCCAAAAATCCCGTCTTAGCGGACGTCTACCCCGAAAGAGGAACCTACATACCAAATTTCAACTTCCTAGCTTCAGCGGTTTGGGCTGGGCGATGTTGAGTCAGTCAGTCAGTCAGTCACGTTATTCTTTTATATATAGAGATGACTATTACGAAACGCATTGTTTAAACTTAAAAATTAATTACTTCCATAATTTTTTTATCAAAATTTTTGTGAATATTTTTTAATAAAATTTAATTTGTTGATATTTGTTATTTGGTTCCCAGCAAAATCTTTCATTACCAAATAAGTGGTTATATAATAGAAATTCATAGCTCCGCACAACTTATTTTTTGGCGTCTAAACTCATTATTTTTGTTTGGCGTGGTCGTTTTTATAAGTAGTCACGCTTACCCGCTCGCTTACGAAAAAATGAGAAATAAGTAGTTATGAGATTTTGAATAATAAGTGGTTACACACATGCTTACAAAAAGTTAAATTATAAGTGGTTATCCGATTGCTTACTTGATTCTTAACTATTAGCTTAAGGAAATACATTCAGAAAAATTTAAGTTTTCTCTAGTGTGTAATTTTAGGACTCGTCATAAAAATTTAAACATAAAACATATTTACATATAATAAATAAAAATGTATAAAATTTAACTGTGTAAAAAGAACTTATTTAAACTATTACGAGTAAGTCATTATTTTATATTTAGAAACTATGAATACAATAGGTCGTTATTAGGAAGTCATAATTTTATATTATAAAATAATGGAAAAGGTAATGATATATCATTTTTGGTAATGCAGATAGTAAAGAGGTGTCATTACCAATATTTTGCTGGGTTGTTGCTCTTAAAACGGAACAATTTATTAATCCCATGTCGGATAAAAACAATCAATCAATTTTTTTTTTCATTCCCTATCTGCAACTAAATAACCCATTATTCTTAATTTTTTTTGTAAGGATGCTGGTAACAATGTACACATTACTTTGAGGCTCATAGCCTGTAAAATTCATAAGTGAAGTAAGGTGAGAAGTAATCAGTGCAACCCCATTCACCCATCATTTGGTAATGTGTGGTTTTGGTAATTGTGTGGGCGCTGTGGTGTAATGGTTAGCGCATTGGACTGTTACACGTGAGGTTGCGGGTTCGAGCCCCAACCAAGGCAACATCAATTTATGAAAAATAATATGTATGAGTTTTTTCTATCCCTCATACATATCGCAGCGTCCTCCTTCGATGTCCCCATAGCACTTTACCCCACAGAAGTAAAATAATATAACAGGGCTGTGAACTAAAAAGCTTCAACAAAGTTCGCCAACTCAGATGGCGCGCAACAACTGTTCTAAAAATCAACATCTCCCGCAATTACAGTGTTGCTATATTTGAAGCCCTTCATCTTTCACCACTTTTCACTTCTTCTCTATCCCCTTTCCAAAGGAAGCAACCCGTTAATTAATAGGAAGATTTTCCTGAGTACAAAAAAGTACAGGTTGCGTAGCATGGGTTCTAATTCATGTTCTACAACCGGTTCTTTTTGAATGGAGTTTGATCCAACTGTTATACGTTCTTTCCCTCCAAACTACAACAGCTTGCTTTAGAATCTATTCTAGAACTAGTTATTGATGGTGAAAGCTTACATTTTTAATTTTGGAAATCAGTTATAGAACCAGCTCCATGGAACAAGTGGTAAAAGTACCTGTTCTGGAATTGATTCAGATATAACCGTTTCTGAAACATTTTGGTGCGTCCTGATATAGATTTAGAGGTCGTGTGAACAATCTTTGGATTTTTTTCAACAAATTAACTCCTTTCTATTAGTTATATAAACATATTTTCTTTTTAGTTTATGATTTTCAAATAAGTTATACCTTATTACCCTTATTTACCAAAGAAAGTGCAATGAATTCATTAAAATTGATGAAGCATACTGTAAATGGCATTGCAGACACTGTGTTTTATACAAACAATGAGTGACACATGAATTCAAATTAAAAAAAATATGTATGTATATATGAAAGAAGGATATAATACCGCAGGATATTATTTTATAACTATAATATTTACATTAAGTAAACATACCACATATACAAAAATTACCACAGTTGCTTTTGTATACACTGAAAATATTATTACAGTAACTGAATGTAGTTTATTTAAAAAGTTATCCGTACATTTATTTTTAAATGATTATACAGTTAAAATACAAAGAAATATATTTTTTAACTGATTTTGTCGTTTATTTAAAAAATAAACTACAAATAAATACGGATTTTCTGTTACAGTTAATATTTTCATTTAAAATGTTTTGTAAAAAAAGGAATTCCTTTTCGATTTCTAGGTCAGTTAAAAAAACGAAATAAACTAAATATCATTTATTCTTACGGATTTTGTAGTTAATTTTTTGAAATTTAAAAAACGGAAATAAATGAAAAATCGTTATTTTTTAAGGATTTTGTAGTTTATTTATTAACATTTAAAAATAAATGAAAAGTTCTATTGATTTAAATGAAAAGTTAGTAGACCGGTTTTCAAGTGATTTTTCATTTATTTTAAATTACATTTTCAGTTAATTTAAACTACAAACTATTTTGAGTGTACGAGTATAAAGGATTAAACTTTTTTAAACATGTTAGGCAGTAATAGTTTTTCGTTTTTTTGTTCATGTAGGAAATGTAAACTATACATTACCCTTGTTGAAAACAAAAACGATATATGTATGTATGAAGTTTTTGTAAATAAAAATACTTCCGAGTGCAATGTAATCACTTGCGGCAATTTGTGTACCCTACTTATAACATTTCATGTTTAATGGCTGCAATCAGTTTGAGATAAAATTAGTAGTAGAAGAAGTAATTTAATTGAGCAGTGGGTCCTGAATTTTAAGGAACTGGATATTTTAATTTTAATATATTGGAAAACAATATTACTGGATTTTGAAAATTATATTCGATTGTGCCGAAACTTAAAATTTAAAAACCTTTATTAGAAAAAAAAATCATTATAACGCAAGATATAGTCGGTTATAGCAACAAATGTAATATTAATTTTTTACTTGTTATTTCAAAACTGCAACTAGTTTGTTTTCTTTCATTTTACATCCAATGTACGGTCTTGTTAAAAAATATACAAGATGATTTTTTTTTAACTTTTTAACAAGTTCTTGACTAAATTTTGTATAGATCGATTCAATTTGTTTGTTTATAGAGAAAAATAAAATCAAACTGCCCAAAGTACTATACAAATCACATCATTTGTATTTGATCAAAAGTTTGTTAAAAATTTTCTATAAAACAAACTGTATACTACAGTGAAGTTTGTTTATTTAAATGTTTACAAGTAAAAAAGTTAAATAAGAATGACCAAGAATGAAATTTCAAAAGTTCTTTTCAAAAGTTAAGAATACAGATTAAAAAAAATGATGGAAATATTTGTTAGATAAGTGTATTTGTAAACTAACTTGTAATTTCGTTTTCATACCTGCACAAAAATTAAAAGAATATACTAGAAAAATCGTTTTAAGCATATTACGTAATAAATATGTAATAAAAATTAAGAATTTCGGAGAAGCATGCCAAAACAATCGTTACATAAATACAAAATATTTTGTGCATACATTTCGAAGGAGCTGAACTTATTCAACCTGTACATGTTCTCCTACTTGTGAAATGGTCCGATATGGAGGATGACAACAGTTCGAACTTTTTGTTGTTAAATTCTATGTTTTGTAATTAAATATGTTGTTATTCTTTAATATTTTGTGTTGTATTTTACTATTAAGTATTAATTTTACATTTGCTTGTAAAATAAAAAATCGCAAACACTGCGATTGAGCGAACTTTTATAGAATTGGTACTATAAAAGTTTGCAGAAAAGGTTTTTAAATGATTCACAGAGGACTGAAAAATTTTAATCACAAATTAATCCAAAAACACTCTGTAGAAAGAGGGAAATTTCCCCTTCCAAGGCACATAATTCCTCCCCCCCCCCCCAGGATTCCCTTGGTTCCTATAATGAGCATAGGGCCTTAGCAAATTTTCGCCATTCTGATTTATCCGGTATCAGATCCTTGATTTCACCCCAACTCCTTCTAGATGTTATAAATTCCTAGTTGACCTGTTTACTCCATATATGCGCTGCACGCATTTATTCCTACAATCAAACTACAGGTCGCATTTTAAAAGAAAATTTTACGAAATTTGGTACATAAGTTTCTACTGCATCGATTACTAACGCTATTGAGAATGGTTAGAATCGGTCCATGTTTTGACTTAGTAATCATGAAGAGGTCCTATCTGATATTAAATGTATTGGTATTTAATGATATAACCCAATCATAGCAATTTTTTTTGATTTCTTTCACCAAACCTATTTAATTTCATTCGTTAGTGATCATTCCGAGCAAAGACCTAGGCTCAAATTTGGCTTAGTTCCTCCCGGCTCTTTTTTACAGCGTTTTGTGCTCGGAAAATTCCGAAAAATTACAAAAAATTTATTTCTTTTTAAAAAAAATTAAAAACCCGAAAAAATCAAGATAATCGTTTTGGCTTTATCTCGCTAACTGTCGAGTCGATATTTACAACTCGAAAACTAGAATATTAGACTTAATAAATATCATAAACCCGAAAAACGATCACTTCCACTATCGGAAAAATCGATATTTGAACTTGTTAAATGCGTTTCTATAGAAGTATTTGGTATGGAATATAATAACTTTGTGCTGACGTTTGATTCAGATTTTTGTTTGAATGAAGTCCCTGAAATTCGTATTCAATTTCGTTAGAAGGTGAGAATTATTTTAAAGGGATTTAGTCAATTCAGCTTATTTGATTTATTCAACAATTAAATTAAGTACCACCCCAATTAATATAACCCTCGATAAACGCAACTTCTTGATTAGCACAACAATTTAAAGTTACGATTATTAAAAAAAAAATTTTTTACTACACCTTATTACACCTTATTGTGTACATATTTTAATAATTTGTTTCATTGAATTACGTATTTTAAACTCCGACAGTTAATTTGTTCATTTTAAATACAATATGTGGTATGACAATTAAAAAAAAACAAATAAAACATGAAAATTTGTAAATAGTACTAAATGAGTCATAGGAGTACCATAGTACTTTTGAGGTTCTAATAGTACCATAAAAAGTACTATAGTACTAACTTTATCATCCCTGGGTTAGACAACAGCATCCGCTCCTTGTGTTAGGTAGCAGGGAGGCTTTTAATTAAATTACTTATATAGCCAGCTGCTTGCTACAAGTCAGACACCCGCCCCAGCCGCATCTAACTTGATGAACAGATGCTGATGTGGTTAGTTCTTCCATCTTCAATATTCGTCCACCGTTGACTTCCCAGGTTGTCGATTATTTTTAGCTTCAGTGCTCCCCCTCGACCTTACAGGCTTCGGTGGCTCTACCAATAGCTACGCTACCGCTGGCCTTTGCACCTACGTAATTCCAGGTACAGTAACTTTTATCCATTTTAGTGTTTCGAAAATTTTTTTTAAAATCCGGTTTATCGGTTAATCATAAATGGGCCCCTTTTTTAAAACCGGGTTTCGGTTAACCGTTTGTGAAAAAACCGTTATTCAGAATCAGTATTTTATATTTTTAGGGATTCACTATTCTGAAACATCTAACAAGGTTTGAAAGTTTCGTTAGATTTCGATAAAATTTGTGTACACAATTGGGAGGACAAAACTTTCGGTACTAATCTTGTTGGCCCAAGTTGATATTTAGGAAGCAAAAAGAAGTTTGAATGATGTTCAAAATTTTTTTATTTAAAAATTTTTTTATTTAAAAATTTTTTTATATTTGTAGTATCCCAGCAAAAAAAGAGATGCCGAAGTGGTAGAAAAAGCATTACAATTGATGGTCTAGATGTACTTCTTTTTTAACATAAACACTAATGATTTTAACATTGAGTTGTCATAGGAGAAGAGTACTCCCTCTTCAATATTTTTTCAGTACTTTTTGAACAAGTGCAAAGGAAACTCTTTTTCACCAATCAAAAGTTAAAAAAAAATTCTTCACAAAAAAAAATAAATTTTTTTGATTTTACAAAAGTTTTTTATTGCCGGCACCGGTTATCGAACTTGCGACCTCACGATTACCAGTCTAGCGCTCTACCGCTGAGATATTCTTTGATGTGAAAGTCGACTGGAATTAAAACACTATTTTGTTAATGCGAGATATTGTTCCTTATTCTCTTCAATAAAAGTACTTATTAAAGAAGTGTAAAAGGTGCACTGCAATTCAATATTGTTTTCAGTACTATTTTTACAGGTGCATAGAAAGCAATTTCTCACCATTTTTTTATATACATAAAAAAAACAATTATTTTAATTTTTGCATTAAAAAATACAAAAATTGTTTTTTCGGACTTTCTATATTTTCATATATTTAGTTAGAATATTCTTCCACCTCAAGTCCAAATGCTAATATGATATTGTCATATTAGATTTTTATTTGTTGTTTCAAAAAGGGTTGATCATTTTCATGATAGACAATACAATTGTTTCGTAGACATCACTCTACTCTTCAGTTGTCCGCAATAAGAAAATTATAACTTTCCTACTCAAACCGAGACATTACATAAGGTACAAAAAACTAACGGGATGAGAATTTTGTACTTTCGTATATGAACTGTCTGATTTGGTAAAACCAGTTATAAATATAGAAAGTCCGAAAAAAAAATGTTTGTATTTTTTAATGCAAAAATTAAAATAGTTGTTGAAAATAAGCACACCACGGCTAAAATCTCATTCAAATATTTATTTTGTTTTGAGTTTAAAATTAGTTGTTTTTACAAAATGTATTGACAACAGACATACATATAAATAGTACCCAAAGGGTACTTTTATGTAATTGTTGCTTTCAAAAAGGAGTTGATTTATAACTGGTTTTACCAAATCAGACAGTTTATATACGAAAGTACAAAATTCTCATCCCGTTGGTTTTTTGTACCTTATGTAATGTCTCGGTTTGAGTAGGAAAGTTATCATTTTCTTATTGCGGACAACTGAAGAGTAGAGTGATGTCTACGAAAAAATTGTCTATCATGAAAATGATCAACCCTTTTTAAAACAACAAATAAAAATCTAATATGACAATATCATATTAGCATTTGTGAGGTGGAAGAATATTCTATATAAATATATGAAAATACATAAAAAAAATTTTTAAATTAAAAAATATTGAATTTAAACAAATTATAAAAAAAAAATTAATGGAATAAAAAATAATTTAAAAAAATAAGAATATATTCCCGCCGGGAATCGAACCCGAGACCCTCTGTTTGGAAATGCCAAATATACCAAAATCAATTTTTACGATCACTTTTAGAGCAGTTATCCTTTAGAAGCAATACTTAAGTAGTTTTTTTGAAGTTGTTCAGAAGTAATTCTAAAAAAGCTGTAAAAATATACTAACGGATACTTTGGAAGCAATGAAAGAAGTAATTTTTGAAGTTGTTCAGAATAACTTATTAAAAAGCAGTAAAAATACACTAACGGATACTTGTGAAGTATTGAAAGAAGTAGTTTTTAAAGCATTACTTGCAATTTTTTTTGCTAGGATAGGGTGTTTTTTAGACGTATAGAACTTCCGATAGGGATAACCTTTAAACTAGATGTCATAGTAATGAAGTGAGTTTGACTTTTTTCCAGTATACTTTGGCAAATCACTATGCAAAAACTTATAGGACAACGTCTCAAATCGTGGAAATTTCTATCCAAAATTCGCGCTCTGTTCGCCAAACGTATAGAGCAAATCATATTCAGCGATGAGGCCTATTTCTGGCTTAACGAGTAAGTAAACATGCAGAATTGTCGTTTTTGGAGAGTCGACAATCCTCATGCGACTCTTGAGATTTCATTACATCCCGAAAAATCACTGTTTTGTGCGATTTATATGCCGAAGGCGTCATCGGCCCATTTGTCTTTAATTCCGAAACCATTGCCAATATTACCGTGAATGGCAATTCATTGCAAATCATTTGAAGAAAAAATAGTTCCAACAAGATGTCGCAACATGCCATACAGCGCGTAAAACCATCACTTTGTTGAGCCAAATGTTTGGTGACCGAATTATCTCAAGAAATAGAGCTGTGAATTGGCCACCTTTGGACTAATTTATTTATTTCAGTCTATGAATACATTATTATCCTTACAGACTAGCAACTTAAATCTAAAAAAATTATTATAATAACAATATATTTTATGTTTATAACCTATTATTAGAAATATTCAAAATAAAACAACAAAGTTTTTAAGAACTACTGACGGCTGAAAATTTCATTCAGTTACCACCTTTTTTGGAATATATTTAAACGGTCGTACTTTTACACTAGATGGCCAAAGTTTCGCATTAAACAGTTATTGATAAAAATCCGGCGAAATATCAAGTTTAAAATTTATAAACTTAAAATCATTTAAACAATCATATTTTTTCACCAGTTTATGACATAATAGATGCATTTTATCAATGCCAAGATGCTTAGCAACGTAGCGAATTACATCATCCTCAGAGACATTCAGCTTAAAAGATGATAAATGAACCCATTTCATTTTAGCAACAACTTCTAATTCACAATTTTTGCTATTACCAACAACAAAATTACGATGTGTAGAACGGTTTTTATTCCTAGTCACAGTTTGCCAATTAGAATTATTGTCATCGGTGAAAACAGCAGCATTGACATTATCATTACGTTTACAATGAAATGAAAATTATCACCTGGGAAAATGATAGCATCACCATTTAAAACCGCAGAATTAGCATCAGCATTAGTATTAAGGCTCCATTAGTCTTTGCGTTCCGTGACGGTTCTGTAATGTGCAGTGCCGGATGGCTCTTTTGTGTAGTTAGTCTTTTCCGTAACAACGTATCAGCTGTTTAACGTTGTTTTTCTTAGCAGAGATCTGCGCCAACCAGATTAATCGGTTGCGGTGTCGAAATAAAAAATTGAAGCGGCGGCTTAAAGCTGGCTGTGAGCCAAAAGCTGATCGGCTAGCCAACTTTAAGTTGACACATACAAAACATCGGCTTAACGGTAAAAAAAAAGAAAATTAAAAAATATAACTATTTTTAGACTTTTATCGTGTAAAAAAAAATTTCGACGGCGGCGGTAACAAAAATTGGACGGCGGCTCGGCTTAGCCGGTTTAAGCCATTCGTCGCATATCTCAAAACAGCAGCTGTCAACTCACTGTCACTTAACGGATAACAAAAATTCTGTTTTCAACAGGTTCATCCGGCACGGCACGTTACATTACAGATAAACTAACGACTCAAATGCTTTTTCATAGAACAAAAGCAAATCAGCTGATTCGTCACGGCACGTTACGTACAAACTAATTATACCTTTAGAATTAATATCAGTATTACTAACAGAATATTTAGAGCATGCAGATAAACAGAGACTTTCTCTTCGTAAACGCACATTATATTTAAATCTCTTTGATTTAAGAGCAGCATAATCAACAGAATTTTTAGAGCTCTCAGACAAAGAGAGTCTTGCTTTTCGCATTTGCACATTACGAAAACTTCTATCGTTTACTTTGCGATCGGTTGGCTCATACAAACAGAGATTTGGTCTCCATTTACGAACATTATATCATTACTTTGCGTTCAGAAGTGACAGCAACATTATCACTACCCTACGGGGAAAGGGAGCGGTCCCAGATGACACGCAGGATAGGTCCCAAGGGGGCGGAGACCGGTCGCTGATCGGTCTTTTTGTTTGAAAGAGACATATCACTTTAACATGGCGTTGTCATTGGAAATGACCAATTGCCACTGTTTAGACACATTGTGGCAGTAAGGTGGTGTGTCTAAAAATAGCTTTTCAAATAAACTAATAAAAAATTAAGAATTAAAAATAATCTACTTGGCGTCGAAGTAGGGCTCGATAAATCAACATTCTGCTTGTAAGGCAAACGCTCTACCGTTTGAGCTAACGTTGCTTATGCGTGATGGCTGGCTAATGGTTAAGTTATGTTTTTCGTTTCTGTTCAAATAAAAAAGAGAATGAAAAACAAACACACACACAGCAAATAAAAAAACATGGCAAAGAAAAAAATAGAAAAGAAAACAACATTAACGCACACACAAATATGGTGGAATTGCCTTGAATATGCCCCCGATTGACCGGTCATGGGATATGTCCCTTAATGGCAGTTGACTTGTTTTTTTCGTTGGACAAAATTAAATTAAAAAATCAATTAAAAATTAGAAAATTACCTCAAAACCTCTGATAATATAAATAAAAATTTAAAAAATTCCCCTTAAGTTACAAAGAAAAGTTAAATGAAATACCAATTGTTAAAACTAAAACAGCTTTAACATTAAAAAAACGTTGAAAATACAAAACTTAAAATTTCTTAGCAAAACATTATAGAAATTTAAAATAAGAGCTAAAATAAGCAAATCGTGAAAAAATAAAGTTAAAAATAAATAAAAGAATAAAATAAATAAAAAATATTTTTAAAAATATGCCGCGAATTTTGTTTTTATTTAGGTATCGATCAAGTTTTTTTAAAAGCAACAGTGAAAATAACGGATCAGAAAATACTTAGAAAATTAATTCATTTTCTTTTGTTCATATTTGTACTAATTTAGTAATATGCCTTCGGTTGACCGGTCACAGGATAGGTCCTTGGAGGGCAATTGACTCCTCATTCCCCGTAGGGTATTTACAGCAGCAACAACAACAGGATCATTATTAGCATTTAAACTCGGTTTTACAATTGTTTTTTATTGTTTTTATCATCACGTACAGCAGCAACAACAACGGAATTATTATTTGCATTTAAGCTCAGTTTGGAAATTGTCTTTTTAATTGTTTTTGAAGCACTCTCTTTTACATTGTTTTTTATTAAATATGCATTGAAAAGGCTCTCAGCTCTTCTACTTGATTTGATAAATTTAACACAACGGCAGATAAATCCTGAGATGTATTAAAACATCTATTACAGCTTTATGAAATATTTTTCGAGCAATTTATTAGATTAAACTCATAGTCATTTAGCGTGTTTTTTAATCACCTGGATTTAGAATTTTTCATACAAAAAATGGATTTATTAAATCCAAAAAAAAGCTGGATTTAATAAATCCACTATAAAAGCACAACTATATGAAATAGCCTATTAATTTAATGTCAGAAAAAAATACAAATGAAAATTAAAAGAGAAACACAAAAATTGAAAAACTAACAAATAAAAGATTTTTATTAAATTTTTTTTTATGAAATATGTTTAGAAAAAAAAACTACACCTCACCATATACATATTTTTTATCTTTGACATGGAGAAATAGCTCAAATTGAAATGGCAATTTTTCACTCTACAGTAAGTAATTTAATTAAATCAAATTAGTGAATATTAAATATCCCAGTGTAGAAACGGTAATGACATATCATTATTTTTTGGAGTACCAGTAATGACACCCACTTACCTTCTGCATTATTTTAAAACATATAATAATGAGTTACTGATAATGACTTATTTTTATCATTATTTCAAATAGAAAATAATTTTTTAGATTTTTTCGAAAATTTTTTGAAATCTATTTATAGACTCAATATTTTTTAAACACTGGTAAGGATATATGTATGTAACCACATATTTTTTGATTTTTTGTATGTTGGCGAGTAAGCTTACTTGTGTGCAGCAGGTCAGTTATGTTTTTATCTATTAAATATTACATGTCGATATAGCTCAGATGGTAGAGCTGTTGACTGGCAATCTGTAGCGCCAGGTTCGATTCCCGCACCAGCAAATTTTATTTAAAAAAAAAAAAATACAATAAAAAATATTTTTTTTTATATAATTTATTTTTTTGAAAATCTATTTTTAGACTCATTATTTTTGTCAGTACTGGTAAGCACATAGGTAACGATATATTTTTTGATTTTTCGTATGCTGGTGTGTAACGACAACTCATTATTTTTCGCGACATCGCCATATAAAGGTAATAAGAAATGTAATAACAAAAGTAACTAGTTACCATTACCAAGTATGTAGTTACATAACCACATATTTGGTAATGATTTTCTATACTGGGATTGCTATGGAATTTTTCAATTGTGTAAAAATATAAATTGAAGTGATAAAACTGAAAAGGCACTCTGTTTATCGCTGTTTTATGTAAAATATAATTATAAATTAAAAGTTAAAGTAAAATCCTTCATCATCGAATTCAGTATTAAAAATTAGGGTGAAAGAAGTGTCGGAGAGAAAATTTTTTTAAAATAGGAAGAATCTAACCCCATCTGTTGAGCGCTTTTAGAAATACTTTTTTGGATTTATTAAATCCAAGTGATTAGAAAAAACGGCTATTGTCAACGCCTGAACATTATTTATGGTATAGTTTATTGCAAATTACGCATTTTAAAAAAGCACAACTAACAGAACTTAAGCAACTAGCACAAAAAGTGTTAGACTGCATTGGCAAAAATCGACTTATTCACACAATTGTCACGACTGAACTGTTGTTGCTGTTGTTGGGGTACGTTAAATCTCTGGTCTATGCTGATAAACCAGCAACGATTAATCATTTATAAGCCAACATTCGACGCACTATTGACGAAATAAGTGGTGCCAAATTGGACCAACAGAATGGCGTTCATAAGGCGCAGTCGAGGATGCCATATGCCAGAAATTATTTTTAGATATTAAATTCCATAAAATTAGTGAGCTAATAAAGCCAAAATTTTGGTCATTCCTTTGAATTTGTTGTGTTTTGTTTTTAAAAATAGTTTCTATACCTCTAAAAAAACACACTATACTTCACTGTACCTTTCATTTACTACCCAATATGCATATATTTCATTGGAAGAAACTTGAAAAAATCAAAAAAAGCAAAAGATGTAATTTTTAATCTTATTTTCAAACATATAACTTGAGAAAGGGCCGACAAAAACACAAACACACTCATAGAAATAAATCAGTAAAAATAGCAGAGAAAGTTATTAAAAATTAGTTAAGAATGATGCTGGAGAAAAAAATGCTGAAAATAGTAGATTTATTTGCTAAATACCTAAAATAAGAACAACAAAAATAAAACTGTTAAACTTGCAGAATTTTAGTTATAAATATTGGTAGACTAAATATTAGTAGACTAAATATTAGTAGACTAAAAATAGCTAAAATAAATTTAGTTGAATGCAAATAACAATCTGTTCCGCTAAAATCAGCAAACATATTTGCTAAAAAAAATTGTAAACTGCTTTTTTCAAAAGGATCGAAAAAAACTTCGAGAGTTTTAAACTTGTTGGTAACTTTTTAGGCTACTTATTATTTAGCAAAATTTTTTACTGATTTTAGTAGGTTAATTTGCTATTTGCCATTAACAAAAATTTAACTCAAATATACACTCTAATTAAATTCTGTTGAAATTTACCCAACCTATAGTAGGAAACTGAACTCCTACTATAAATTGGGTAAATTTACTCTATTTGCGTAATTGAAAAAAATACGCACATTGTGTTTAAGTTGGTGCACAAATAATTTGTAATTTTACATTGAAAGTGCGTAAAAATTAAATGAAATTTTGAAATTAGTGTGTTAGTTTACTAAATTTGTGTGTAAAAAAGCACGTTTCACGTGTAAATGTACGCATAAAATGAGTAAAAATCCACTAAAATGCGTAAAAATCCACAGAAAGTGCGTAAAAATCCAATAAAATGCGTACATTTACAACAGTTGTGCTAACTTTAAGCACCATCCAAAATTTTTTTTTAAATAAAATAACAAATTAATTTTTAGTACGTATTTTATTAATAATAATATCCAAGTCATTCTCTCATAATCTTCTATGTCCAAATTAATCGTTTTGGGATCTTAAGGCATTTGTATAAAATTCATATAAAAATTTGTTATAACTATTGAATGGGTGCAATGACTCCTGCTAAACAAAATGCCTTCTTTGAAAGGGAGGCAGTAACCGTCAACAATAACGGGAGAAAACGCAGAAATATGGCCTGCGCAGGAACAACTGAGTGCAATGACTCCTGATCAACAAAATGCTTTCTTTGCAAATTAGACAGTACTCAATGAATACTGACTTTGTTGAGCAGGAGTCATTGCACCCAGTTGGTTTGCCTAGGCCGTATCTCACTTACGGCGTATTCTCCCGTTATTGTTGACGGTTGCTGGTGGACTGCCTCCCTTGCAAAGAAGGCATTTTGTTGAGCAGGAGTCATTGCACCCAGTTGTTCCTGCGTAGGCCGTATCTCTCTTACGGCGTTTTCAATTTTGAAATGAGGTTTAGACTACCACCAAAAACAATTTCATGCTTATGATGCTATTTCCAGACTCTAATGTGTTTGTGGAAATGTTGTAATTCACAAAAAATAATCCGTTTTCGCTCTTTCTTTTTATAATTTATAATTTTTTTTTTAATTTTTTCAATTTGAAATGTCAGAGTATTTATTTCTATTATAGGATAGTATATTTACCAACTTTGTGCGTACAAATTTTATTTAACAAAACACTAGTAATTTTAGGCACAATGTGTTTATTTATAAACACATAATGTCTAAAAATACTTTGTGTGTGTATTATTGTGTATGGAAGTGTGTATGAAAAAAGTTTACGCATTTTTTGTTTATATTTACCGAATTTTCGTAAAATTAAACAAAATTTTACCCATTTTATAGTAGTAAATTTACAAACATTTTTTAGAGTGTAACTAAATTCCTGTATATTTAACAGTTTTATTTTCGCTGTTCCTATGTTACTAATATATAGCAAAAATAATCTGCTAATTTTAGCAGTTTTTTCTCCAGGATCATTTTTAACTAATTTTTAGTAACTTTTTCTGCTTTTTTTACAGATTTAAGTGTACTAAACTGTACTTGAGATAATTGACAAGAAGGTGGTTAACCATGCTCTTTATAACCTTCCAGAGCGCAGAGCAGATTGCAATTGGGCCGTAGTTATCATGGGTTGTAGCGGCAGCCTTTTTGGGATTTGGCTCGATATTGGCAACCTTCCAACACGATGGGAAACTACCCGTGCTGTACACTTAAAAAGTCGGTTGCCACAACCAAGCCATTCGATTGGCAACAAATTCGGTTGTAAGCACGAATTTGTTTTTTCTGTGTAGTTCTGATTATGATACGGGGCTTTAGTGGCAACTAGTTCTTTAAAAAAAATTGTATATATATCCTAGATATTTGTTTGAAAATAATTTAAGGAAAATGAAATAAATGAAACTAATTTTTTTTTTTTAATTATAACTATTTTTATTTTTATTATATTAGTCAAATTATATAGTTTTTTCACGTAAATACACATTACATAGATTTTGTTCTTGTTGCTGTTCTTTTTAATGTTTAATTATTAAATTTTTATAAGTATTTATTAATTTATATTATTTACATTGAATTTCAATCATTAATTTGTATTAATTTAGTTTTCCACTTTTAAATTAATGGGTCTTTTACAAAACGTATAAATGAATATATGAAGAAATTTTTATGAACCAATTAAAGGAAAACAAAAAAAAAATAATTCCTTTTCTGCAAATATTCATTTATTTGTTAAAAAAAAACAGTCAGTAAGTTTTTAGTATTTTATTATTTAATACTACTACAATAGTATTATATTCCTCATGAATCCAATACATACACATTTTGAATTTGTATATGTTTCGGTGGAAAGAGGGAGGGTAATAAAATGTTGATTTTTATAGCATTAACATGTATTTCATTTTAATGTATTTTTTTTTTTTATTTTTTCAGTATGAAGCTTAAAATGTAAATGCATTTCTTGAGAATTTATTATTATCAATACTTATATTATTAAAAATGTTTATTTTCGTGAATGTTTTTAAATGCATAATTATTTTGTTTATTATTTGCTTATTAAATAGGCCTTTAGTTAAGTTGTTGTGTTTGGTTTTATACATACATGAACAAAAGTTTTTCAACATAATTTACAGATTTATTTATTTTATTAATTAATAAAAATATTTTCCTTTTTTATTTAAATATCATGGCTGTGGTTAAGGTGATAATTTCTGAGTGTGAAAAAATAATTGAGATATATAAAATTCATTTAACAATTTAAAAAACCATAAAAATATAAATAATATTTGGAAAATTTGCAAACACATATTTTGAAATATTACTAAAATATATTAATCGATTAGTTGGCTTGATTTATAAAATTGAAAATCTTAGCAGCGACTATTCGGGTTAATTTGTCTACAAAATTAACAAATGAAGCATCCAGTTTAAAAAGTTTTTAATTGCTTCCATTTTTAAACAATACTTATTCCGAAATAACTACAGTTACAAAGAAAAGTTTCCGCAAGGAACTAATTTCAGGCTAAAAGTTGAAATTTTATTAAAATTTGGATATATGGATATATTCTTTTAGCGATCCATATCGAAAAGCAGATTATGAAAAAATAAAAGGAATTTTTTTGGAGGATAGTTTTGTGTTGAAATCTGCGTTTCAACTTGTTATGTTTGTTGGGTGTAATTGACCCAATTTACTATCTATAATACTTTTATTGTAATTACACTGAGAAAATTATCTGCATGATACTAATGAATTTTTGCATAAAACCAATAGTGTTGCACTGGAACTCGTCAATTGAAACTTTTCATTGAATTAATGAAATTTTTCACAAAATTTTTCATTTCATTTTATTTACTAAAACTTTCATACACTCAATGAAAAAGTTTCATTAAAACTGAATTTATAAAATATGTGAAGGTTTTTCATCAAATTTAAGAAATTTTTCATTTACATTGTAAAGAAAACTTCATTAGTTTATTGAAAAATTTCATTAAAACTCGTCCAGCAAAATTCCCTCTGTGTAGTAATAGTAAAATAAAAATTTATAAATTCATCATGTATTATTATTTTAAAATTTGCCCTATGTTTTCGTTGGTTTTCTATTGATGAAAATTTAGTAACTTTTAAATTGAATAGAGATTTTGGTGAAATCTGTTTGAGCACTTTGCGAAGTGACTAGAAAAATATAATCTATTTTTTGAGTTATACATATAAACAATTAAGAAAAAATGTTAACTTAAACCACGGAAATTTTGGATAAACAGGCCGATAAAAAACGTATTATTATTTTTATTATCCGATTTCAGAAATACATACAGACTTCGATTGCTCTAGCAAATGGAAGAAAAAATACATCGAAACTTTATTAAAACTTCTTTGGGCCAGTTATGTAGTCAGCACTAAGATTGATTTTTTATTCAAATGTCCGAAATTTCGTTTGAAAATTTATTACTTAAAAAATATCTCAAAGATATCAACGTTACTTTTGGCCAAAAAACTGAGCTTTAGAATAATTTTTTTCTTCAATATTTTTTAAGTAAAAAATTTTCAAATCAATCTTAGTTCTGACTATAAAACTGGTGCTTATAGTTTAAAATTAATTTGGCTCCATGGAGTAACTTCCCAGAAAATAAATTCCAAATTTATTCCTCCTTTTTGGCTTAAAAAAATTGGTGGATTTTAAAAATTTTTTTGTTAATTTTAACAATTTAAGTAAAAAATTAGTAAAACTACAGTTTTATTTGTAATTATACTGAGTTTGTTTTGTTCAAATTTAGGGTCTCGGAACCATCCCCGGTCCAAAAAACAAAAATTTTCTCCGTTTTGCTCTATCTCGCTTGGTTTTCGAGGTATGAAGTAGAAAATTTTTATTAAAAATGTCGGAGGGTTAAAGGTCCTACCAAGTTCCGTTTTTGGATAAAGATAACTTTTCCACGCGTGTATTACTTGGTTAGGGCTAGTCGAAATTTTTGTAAATTTTGCTCTATATCTCTTAGTTTTCGGTATATGAAGCATTTTTAAAAAACTTGGAGTGGAATAAAGAGCCGCCATCTATAAAAATTCGGATACACTGGTGGCGCGATTTACCGGTTAATAACAGAAAAATTAGAATGTTATATTTTAGCAATAAATTGAATAAAATTTAACGAATGTGTTCTTAAAAATTAGTTATAAATAATTTTGAAAATTAACATACAGAATTAGTTAAAGTGCTGAGAGTTTTTAGTATTGTGTTAAATGAAGATAACTAAAATCCTTGTTTAAATTTGTTAAAATTAGTCAACTCAATTTGGAACCCGTTTGATAGGTTTTTGTGCTAACATAATATTTTAAGTGTACGAGGGAAGTTTGAAAAATCGCAGAATTACTGATGCGCCATATATAAATTTTCTTTCTCAAATTTCTAAATATTTTATTATTTAAAAAGGTTCTAGACATCACACTAAAGATAAGAAAAAGCGATCTTCAGAAATCGGCCCAAAAATTTTATTTTCGTATAGGTTGTAAATAGTCTTCCAGTAGGGATGGATGGATGTTAAAATTTAATAAAACAAGTTGCGTATGAGATATAAACGGATTTTTGATTATTTATTTATTTTTTGCGTTAAAATAATGTAACGAGCTGTTCTTAAAAAAATCGCTAAATTATTTAACTTCCTGGTCCCACGGAATCAAAGTTATTTTTTATTACAAAAATTATAAATTTTTAAAAGTATGAACTTTTTAAAAATCTCTGGGATTGAGGGGAAGTAAAAATATGCATTCAAAAATTTAATTTGCATTAGAAATGCACTTTACATGGGGGTTACACTTAAAATTTTTGCCTTTCAAGTTTCAATACACTTACACTCTTTTACTGACACACTCACACTTTTAAAAAGTGAATAGTAATTTGGTATCAATTTTTCTTTCAAGTCGTGTGACTTGACGGTGAAATTTTAAACAGGTAATCAAATTTCTTATAAATAAATATATTTTTCTTTTTACAAATATCGTGCCCTAATAAAACACGATGCATAAAAAAAATGATGTGTTGCGATTAGGGTTTTTCTTTTCTCGGAATTTTTTATATCCCGGGACAGCGGGATTTTTTTTCAGAATTTCCCGGGATCCCGGGAATTCCCGCTCGGTAGAAAATATATAAATTCGACATATGTTGTACTTTAAAAACTCGATTTCTGTTAAAATTTCCGTCCGAAGAAGTTAATCTTTTGGTTGTACCCATTGTACTTATTAATATATGTATATGTACTTATTTAATATATTCCAAAAGGATGGCTAAATATAAAGTATCCATGTCTTCCACTTTTTCTAGATCAATTCATTTAACAATCGTGAATTAATATTATATTTATATGGAACGCCGTCTTGATTTTAAAAAACTCTTAGAAATATATTAACTAAATATTAATTGGCGGTTTAAACTAGAGATGAGCGATCCGGTGATTTTTGTATAACGCTGCTACCAGTGATCGTGATTTTCAAATCACCGTTCTTTTAAACAGTGACCGTGATCACGGGTTTGTAATAGAGATGGGCGATCCGGCGATTTTTCAGTAACATTTTTCTCAGTGAATGTTCTCAGTGTTGTACTTTTAAACTGTGATCGTAATCACGGTTTTTCTATGGAAAAGACTGCGATTTTCTGATTAATAAACGAAATAATATTTATGGCGAGTTTTTAAGATGTTAGTTAAACTTGGTTTAGTTAAACCGAAAATGAATTTTGTCAGCCATTTCAAAGTTTATTAACAAAAATTGGCCGGAAAAACTTTTTCTTGAGTATAATTTATTTCTTTATTGAAATAAAACAAAATAAACCACATTTATAAAGCAGAATTCCAGTTACAAACTGCGTTAAACTAAGTTTAAAGATAATCCACTTCCTAAAAACTGGGTCTTAAAAGAAGAATAGTTGCGACCGGTAACAAAGACATGATAGAAGGAGACATTTTATTCAGAAGAGTGTGAAAGCAAGTCACTGTTATTGAAAAAAATATGTATTACTGTGCACAATGAAGTTTGCAAGAAAGAATAGTACAAAAATATTAAAAGACCGATATTCCGGGTAACTGCGACTTGAATTATTTGATCACTGCCGTCACCAGTGATTTATCAATAACTGTGATTAAATCACCGGTATGAAAATATCGCTCATCTCTAGTTTAAACGGTTAAACGAATTGATATAGAAAAAATGAAAGATACGGGTATTTTATTTTCATCCCTTTTTTCAGGATATATTGGAATAGTTAATGGGTGCGAACTTGTATCGGACTAGTTTTATAGTCAGAACTCAGATCGATTTGTTGTTTAAATATTTCTTAAATATAAAATCCAAAAATTTCTATTTCTAGATATTTTGTTTCTTTCTACGCAGATTTTTAAAAGTATCCGTCTAGAATTATTTTTATAAAATAGTTTGAAAGTGAGTATTTTCCACACAAATTTTTAGGCAAATTCGCCTAAATCGTTTTGTAAAAATAGACACTAAAACATTATTAAATAGTTTAACTTTAATTGGTTTTCTTGAATAGACATTTTTTGTGCCACAGCTACTTAAAAAGAAATTATAGAATTTTCATATTTAGTGGCATTTTAAATTAACATATAAAAAAAGCCAAAATAATTTGAAAAAGCGTCTGATGGATTATTTTGAAAATAAATAATATTAAAAAATACAATTGAAATAATGGAATAGCAACTGAACTTGAAATGAAATTATTTTAAGTTAAAGAAACTCAAAATATTTATGTCAATTGAAAATACGAAAATATTACCAATTTTTTAATTTTAATGCCTACACCTTTTGCAATTGTAATTCAGAAAATATCAATTGAAATTCAGAAAATATCAATTGAAATTCAGAATTTCCATTTGAAATTCAGAAAACATCAATTGAAATTCAGAATTTCCATTTGAAATTCAGAAAACATCAATTGAAATTCAGATTTTCCATTTGAAATTCAGAAAATATCAATTGAAATTCAGAAAATATCATTTGAAATTCAGAAAATATCAATTGAAATTCAGAAAATATCATTTGAAATTCAGAAAATATCATTTGAAATTCAGAAAATATCAATTATTATTCAGAAAACATCAATTGAAATTCAGAAAATATCAATTGAAATTCAGAAAATACCAATTGAAATTCAGAAATCGTCATTTGAAATTCAGAAAATATCAATTGAAATTCAGAAACCGTCATTTGAAATTCAGAAAATATCAATTGAAATTCAGAAAATATCATTTGAAATTCAGAAAATGTCAATTGAAATTCAGAAATCATCATTTGAAATTCAGACAATATCATTTGAAATTCAGAAAATATCAATTGAAATTCAGAAACCGTCATTTCAAATTCAGAAAATATCAATTGAAATTCAGAAATCGTCATTTGAAATTCAGAAAATATCAATAGAATTTCAATTGATATTTTCTGAATTTCAATTGATGTTTTCTGAATATCAATTGATATTTTCTGAATTTCAATTGACATTTTCTGAATTTCAAATGATATTTTCTGATTTTTAAATGATATTTTCTGAATTTCAATTGACATTTTCTGAATTTCAAATGATATTTTCTGAATTTCAAATGACGGTTTCTGAATTTCAATTGATATTTTCTGAATTTCAAATGACGATTTCTGAATTTCAATTGATATTTTCTGAATTTCAATTGATATTTTCTGAATTTCAATTGATGTTTTCTGAATAATAATTGATATTTTCTGAATTTCAAATGATATTTTCTGAATTTCAAATGATATTTTCTGAATTTCAATTGATATTTTCTGAATTTCAAATGATATTTTCTGAATTTCAATTGATATTTTCTGAATTTCAAATTGAAAATCTGAATTTCAATTGATGTTTTCTGAATTTCAAATGGAAATTCTGAATTTCAATTGATGTTTTCTGAATTTCAAATGGAAATTCTGAATTTCAATTGATATTTTCTGAATTTCAAATGGAAATTCTGAATTTCAATTGATATTTTCTGAATTACAGTTGCAAAAGGTGTAGTTTTTAGGAGGTATTTGGAACTGAAATAATAATGTTGGAATGTTGTATTAGGCTGGTTACACTATAAGATTTTCGGTACGATTTTACTTCAGTATACATGCAGCCTATACAAATATTGCTTTATTTGAACAAAGATCATCACTTTAAAGAAAAAAGTTTTTTTACGAAATATGTAAAAGTATTTTTGTTGGTTAACTTGGTAATGGCTGATCAAATTTTTTTCCGTTTAACTAAAGCAAATTCAACTGACATCCGAAAATAATTTGGCATAATTCAGTTTATTAAATTTTAAATCGTATTTTTTTAATTTTAAATATTTTTTGTTTAAATTAGTTTAAAAAATCAATGCTTTAAATTTAAATAAAGTTTCCAAAATTGCATTAATACTAGCTAAAACTTTTGTAAAAGGATCCCAAAAAGGGCGGGATTCCCGGGAATCCCGAGTAAAAAGGTTAAAGTCGGGCATGCCGATTATACAATACCCTACACCAGTCTGGTTAAAAGCCAACTAATGTTTGGATCCGAAATTCGAATGGGCTAAAATGGGACTTGTGCCAAAATTTTCTATAATGTGAGTCAGCGAACCAAATTTCATTAAAATATCTTAATATTTGCGACCTGCAGTTTGTAACCTAGCCAATTTTGGGGGAACCCTTATATGGGCACTAGGTCTAAACATGGACCGGTGTTAACCAAAATCAATAGGCTTCGTCCTTGGGCTGATAAAGGTTGGTGTACCAAATTTCATCAAAATATCTTAATATTTGCGACCTGCAGCGTATAAACAATATAATTTTGGGGGGACCCTTATATGGGCACTAGGTCTAAAAATGGACCGATGTTCACCAAAATCAAAAGTCTTCGTCCTTGGGCCAACATAGGTCTGTATACCTAATTTCATCAAAATATCTTAATATTTGTGACCTGCAGCGTATAAACAATATAATTTTGGGGGAACCCTTATATGGGCACTAGGTCTAAACATGGACCGCAGTTAACCAAAAGCTGTAGGCTTCGTCCTTGGGCCGATATAGGTAGGTGTACCAAATTTCATCAAAATATCTTAATATTTGCGACCTGCAGCGTATAAAAAATATAATTTTGGGGTACCCTTATATGGGCACTAGGTCTAAACATGGACCGGTGTTAACCGAAATCAATAGGCTTCGTCCATGGGCCAACGTAGGTCTGTGTACCTAATTTCATCAAAATATCTTAATATTTGTGACCTGCAGCGTATAAACAATATAATTTTGGGGGGACCCTTATATGGGCACTAGGTCTAAACATAGAGCGATTGTAACCAAAATCTATAGGCTTCGTCCTTGGAGCGACATAAGTCGGTGTACCAAGTTTCATCAAAATATCTTAATATTTGGGACCTGTAGAGTGCGCACAAAAATGCATGGACAGACAGACTGAGGGACGGACGGATAGACGGACATCGTTAAATCGAAATAAAAAAAAATTTGACCCGATCGGTATACTATAAGGTGGGTCTAGGACCAATATTTTTTGGTGTTACAAACATCAGCACAAACTTATAATACCCTGACCACGTAGTGGTGTAGGGTATAAATAAAGGCCTATGAATTTCTGCTGACGTGAAATGTCATGAAAATGTGACGAAGGCATCTTGAAAAGAAATTGACTATCACGTTGCGTGCAGCCTACGTCACAGCTTCAATGTCAACTGAATTTGACAAGCAGTATGTGTGATCAACTTGAAAGCAAAATCTTGAACGTATAACTCCAGTGTTAGAAAACAAGGCAGCTGCAGCTTTCAGATGCTGTTTAAATGTTTGCGATAGTCACTCTTGATAACCTAATAAAAATAAAATTTTATTCAACATTAACGAACTGAAAACGAGAATGACTAAGAGGTATCTTAATTGTTTCGATTTTAAACATAGTTAACGTATGCCATTGCATATACTAAAGTTTTTTTTAGTATACAAATTAGACCGTACCTCAAAACAAAAAAATTTGCCGTACACCGTCTCGTCTAAATTATTTTAGCAAGAAGTTTTCAAAAAAAAAATTCTTTGCCGAACGTAGGGGTCGCCATTTTACATTTTCGTTATAACTTTGGCATTTACAGTCGGATCTTAAAGTATGATACATCGATCTTTTTCTCTCGAAGGGACTAATGTTTTGTTCTAAGGACCATTGACTTCAAGTATCCCATTCTAGTAGTTGCCCACTAGATCTCAGTTGCTACGACCCTAATGTACGGCCCTAATATCAGAAAATTAAAGCTCGCAAAAAATTATTAGACTTTTGCCAAAGAAGTTTTTCGATAAACCCAGCAGAAATTTTTCTTATTTTTTCGGTTGCCGAACGTAGGGGTCGCCTTTTTAAATTTTTTTACATTGGAAGTTTTTTTCTTGGAATTGCCTTACAAAAATACTTTATATTTCAAGGTGTACCGCGGAATTTTTTTTGCCTATAAGGCGATACGGTCTCATATACTCTTAAAATAATACGTCAGTAGAAAAACCTGTCAAACGGGTTTCAAATCGATTTCACTAAGTTTTAATAAACTTTTAGTTGAAACACTGATTTAAACAAACATTTTAGTTGCCTTCATTTAAGACAATACTAAAAATTCTCAGTTCTTTAACTTTTTTTGAGCATTAATTATTAAAATTATTTATAGCTATTTTTTAAGAACCTAGTCGTTAAATTTTACACAATTTATTGTTAAAATAAAATATTCTCATTTTTCTGTTATTACCCGGTAGATGACGCTACCAGTGTATCCGAAGTTTTAAAAATGGCGCTATTTCTTTCCCTCCCGATTTTTGAAAATGGCTCCTATCTCAAAAACTAAAAGAAATATAGCAAAATTGATGAAAATTTCGACTACCCCTAAGGTAGTCGGAATTCGACCCTCGAAAATTTTTAATAAAAATTTTCCACTTTATAAAATGGCCCATATAACGAAAACTAAGGGAGTGCCCTTACATAGCCTTAGATGATATAGACTAGGACCGGGGAGGGTCCTAGAACTGTAGATTTTAAATTTTTTTACTTAAATTTAGATTTGTTAAAATTAACAAAAAAATTTTCAAAATCAATAAAATTTATTTTAAGCCAAAAACAGGAATAAATTTTGTTAAAGTAACAAATTTTTCTGTTCAGCCAACAGACGTGTTATTTTGAGTGTACTTAGCCAAAATGTTGTTAAAATATTTCAGTACACAAAAATTTTATGGAAGTTTTGAAAATTTTGCGAACATTGCAAAATTTGATGTTAATTATAGTATTAATTACGAATGTATAAATGAAACTGGCACTGGCTGAAATATTATAAAACATTCTCTCTGTGTATATTCAAGTTATTTATATGAGCCACAGTTATAATATTTAGGTCTTGCGCGAAGTGGCTAAATCGATTCTAAACTAAATGCAAATTAACAACAATTAAAAATTAACAAAAGGGTTTAAAATTTCATTGAAAATATTTTGAAAACTTTTCCAAATTTACTAGAAATTTGGAAAATTGAATTTTGTTTAGGTTTTATTTAGCTAGTTCGCACTCACCCTTAGTTTTCATACACAAAATAAACAAAACTCTTTGTTAAAAAATAAAGTCAATTTTAAATTTTAAATTCTCCTTTATACTCGTAGTAAGAGCTATTGAATTTTAAAGAATTGAATATATAAATTAAAAAAAAATGTTATTAAAAAAAAATACACACATTTGCAAAACAAAATTTATTTTATTAACAATAAACAAACATATGTAAATAAATAAAAACTTATAGTAAAATTGAAAATAAATAAATACATATAACTAAACAATAAATGGTATAATTAATATTTTCAAAATTTATTTATTATTTTTTTATTTAAATACTAATAAAATTTTATATTTATCATAGTTGTATTTATATTATTTTGTTTTACTTTATATGTTTTTATAATAATTAAAGTGAGTTATTATTCATTTATTTATTCTGTTGTGTTGGCAGATATTTTTTATTTTTATGGTTTGTTTCATTTTTCTAAAATTATTTATTATTTATTTTTTTGATGTTTCATTCGTTTTAGTTTGAGTTCTGGTTACTAAATATCTAAGCATGTCATGTCGTGTGACCACCAATCATAATTAAACTGAATATTAATACCAGACTACATGCTGAGTAGGTTTTTGTGGTAACGGGTGCTGATGAAGTAACTGCTGATGCCGAAGATTCACCTGAAAATAGAAAGAAGGTAGAATTTGTATATAAATTATCATCATTTAAGTAAAAAAAATTAATAATAATATATCGTCATTAGAAATGCAAGAAAGTATAAAACACTTTTTATTTTGTCTCGTAAGAAATACCAAACGTTGTTCGCCACTTATAGAATTTTTTTCATTTATTGTTATTTAATTTTATTTTTGATCAATGTGGGATTATATTCCCAAGAGAACTGTAGCATGAAATATAGCCATATAAATATATATACATATTACGCTATCAAGGCATTTCCATACAACAACTTACATTACTGATGGCCAGATTTTTGTACTAACTCACCAAACCCATTCCTATAAGGCAATCAATAAAGCACGATCTTAATCAATTCTCAAAATAAACAATAGACTGCGAATTTCAAAGAATCGATTGCTTTTATTATTGTGCCTTATTAACAGAATCGAGTTGGTAATCAAGTTGGAAAGCGATTCTAACAAAAATATCTGATTCTCAACTCGATTCCTTGTTTCGAACATTTTTTTTTCTGGGCAGATCCACAATTTTTTTTCATTTTTTCAGGCAGCAAATATGGACAACTACTTACAGAACCGACCTTTTCGAATAAAACTAATGAGTTCTGACACTGAATTATGGGCAGTATAACATATCCTAATTTTACTGTTTATTATTTAGATATTAGCAATGAGAACCAATTACTGAGGTATAAAATGTTCCTTGGTCGTAGTGCATGGGGGTCAACAAAAAACTTGATTTTCGGAAGCATGTTGCTAAACCTATTTCATTTCTGGTGGCGATACGCGTTATATATATAATTATATCGTACACATATATGTAGATATATAAGGCTTTCCAGGACAACTGTACAGCTAAAAAAAAAACAAACATGTCTAATCAATGCCAAACATATTTGTTTGTATAATTTCTATTTTAAATTTATAAATAAAAATCATTTTTTCCAACTTTATTTCAAAAAAGAAAAATTTTTGTTTATTCTTGTTATTTTGAAAGCAAAAAACTCTGTAAAATATTTGTTAGGACATGCGCGGCTTCAGCAATTAATATAAGGGGAAAAATCATAGACCACCGTATACAAAAAAAAAAACAACAAATACACGGTGGAGTATATTTTTCCCCTTATAGTAATTGCTAAAGCCCCGCATGGTTAGGATAATATCCTGAAGAAGAAAAATGGCAGTTTTTTTTTTTTTTTTTTTTTTTTTTTTTTTGAGAGAAGCAACACTCAGGAAATTCTTCCTATTAATTAACGTGTTGCTTCCTTTGGAAAGGGGATAGCAAAGAAATGAAAGGTGGTGAAAGATGAAGGGCTTCAAATATGGCAACACTGTGAGATGTTGAATTTTAGAACAGTTGTTGCATGCCATCTGATGGTGAGTTGGCGAACTTTCTTGAAGCTTTTTAGCTCATAGCCCTGTTATATTATTTTACTTCGATGGGGTTAACTGCTATCGGAACACCGAAGGAGGGCGCTGCGATATGTACGAGGGATAGAAAAACCTCATATATACTACTATTTTTCATAAATTGATGTTGCCTTGGTTGGGGCTCGAACACGCAACATCACGTGTAACAATCCAACGCGCTAACCATTACTTATTATGTAATTTTATGATAAGAAAATAATTGGTCTCGAACAATAATTAATAAAAATTTTTCATTTATATATTTATTTCCATCTATGGACACAATAATTACCCTTACAGTCTAGCAAATTGAACAATACTAAATAGTTAATATATGTAACTTATTTAAGAAAAGTTTAAATTGAAAATGAGGAACAAATATATCTAATTGATTCAATAACACTGTGCTAGTTGAAAAATCCAACAAAAAGAGGACCCGGTGGGTAAACCTAATTCGAGTACGCTGAATTCAGTGATGCTAGCCATTTTTATAGATAAGCTCTTGAAAAAAAGATGTTTGTGTTTGAAAATTCTGGGTCCAAGGACCCAAAAAAAAGCGATTTATCAAACTTTTGGAACAAGGTTTTTTTACCCAGGTTGTTTGTTATTTCCCCAGTCAGCTTTGGGTTAAAAATGATCAAAATCGGTGCAGCGGTTCAAAAGTTGAAAAGCGAAAATGTGAAGACACTTCGAAATTTTCCGTACAAAATTGTACATTTTATTACTTCGTTAAATGTACTGAAATTTGTCTAGAAGTGAAAAATTTGCATAAAGGCTTTTATCGTGTCCTCACATTTTCAATCACAACTTTTGAACCGCAAGACCGATTTTGGTTATTTTTAATACAAAGCTTCTTGGTAGTGTAACAAACAACTTAACTAAAAATCAATGGTAAACGAATTCAAAAATCGAGTGTTTAGGGGTGTTTGAAACCATAATTTTCAAACTCAAATATCTCTTTTTAAGGGCTAACCTAGAAAAACGGCTAGCACCACTAGATTAAGTGTACCCGAATTAGTTTTACCCACTGGGCCCCCCACCTTTGCAGCAATAATTCCATAAAAAAATTAATAGTGAACGAAATCTGATGTTTTAAGAAAAAAAAAATTATGTAATAGTACAGTAGATTTTTAGTACAGTAAAATAATTTTTTGTTCATTCTAAGTCTAAATTTAATTACAAAAGGCGCTAAAGGTGCACATAATTTGTTAATGCAATATAACGTATTAAAAAATTTTGGACCTTTTTCTTTCCAAATTGGCTTTGATATTTAAAATCGGACTTCGTCTTATATTTAATTTTTTTTTTTGTTTAAAAACCTTAAAATTTTTTTTTTTTATTTTGAGTTAGAGCGACTATATTAAGAAAAGTTATTGAGATTTTGATACACACTTAAGTTTGAAAAATAGGGCACGGCATTCAGCTTAAACTGTGTAAAGCGTTTTCTTTCCGAAGCTATAGTTAGTAACTATTATAAATTTTTTATTGAAAAAATCGCGAATTGCGCGAAACCTAGAGTCAATTTGAACAAACTATTTACATATTCGAAATCAGCACACCCTAATTATCCTAAAACCACTACAATAACATTCACCTTTTTTTTTGTAGAGCAGTGTTATTTATTATAATTTAATGGACTTTGAAGAATACTAAGTAGAAATTTTAATACGCCAATAGAATTTTTAATGGGAAACTAAAAAATAATTCTTTTTTTTTATAATTTGGAAGTAGTTCCGAATTTTTAGTATAATAGAAAACTTATTTTTTGTTTTTTTTTTTCTTGTAGAAAAAAGTTCAGATATTTTTCTTAAAGCAAATGTTCTTTAATATTTAATATCACAAATATTCTGTATGAATGAAAATTTCTTATATAAACATATCAGGGACCACCTATACGTATGACTGATATAACATTTATATTACGTATATTACACATACGTAACAGTGCACACTAATGTATTTCTATAGGTAGCATTTCCGTACACACAGAATATTTACGATATACAATATTTAGGGAATATTTTGCCAAAACCAAGCCTAGTAACGTTACGAAGGCCTAATTTCATTCACAAGAATTTTATTAAATTCCTTAATTGCATTTAAAAATTTCTTAATTTCCTTTGTACTTTTTTTAATTTATTTTTTATTTTCTCAATTTCAAATAAACAAATCTAACTTCAATTTGTTTTTTTTTTCAATTTCAAATGTAAAATCTTAATATCATTTATCTTCCCCCAATTTTAATTGAAAAAATTAGTTTTCTTCTTAATTTTAAATGCAAAATCTCAATTCCATGCATTCTTTTCTCAATATCAAATTAAAATTAACAATTTCATTTATGCTTTTCGCACTTTCAATTGTAAAATCTCAATATCATTTACTCGTTTTTCAATTTTAATTGGAAAATCTAAATTTCAATTGGTTTTTTCTGAATATGAAATAGAAAATCTTAATTTCACTTGTTCCTTTCCCATCAACAAATGGAAAATCCTGATTTCAATTGCACTATTCTCAGTACTACATGGAAAGCTTTCAATTGGAACTGGTGTAGTTAGTTGAAAGGGGTTTGAATCGAGAATGTTATTTTATTGGTATTGCCTACCAACATTTATCTAATACTATGAAATCGATCCGCTAAATGGGCTTATCTAATTTTATCTAATTACATTTAATACAATCAAGATATGCAACATGTTCAAGCATATCCTAACATGTCCTATTTTCAAGGATATTCTATAAAAAAAACAAATTTTTGACTCTTTTGTGCGGAGGTACACTCATAAAAAAAGTCCGTACAAGTAGGTCACAATTGTGCTGGCGCAAATACATGTACTATTTCCTGTTATTTCAGCAGAATTTTGACCTATTTGTATGGGCTTTAGTAATGGTATTTATAACTTAAGTTCACAGTAGATTATTTATCAAAGATTTATAATTTGAAAGCCAAAATATGATTGTTAATTGCAATCTAAAGTACCTGAAACGTATTTGAATATGTCGATTAATACAGCACAGAAAACCCTGCCCAGATATTTCAACGTTTTATAAGAATACTATGAAATAATGCCAATGGGTTCCCTACAATTATAAAATGGCGAAATAAATTAAAAAGACAAAACACAAAAGTAGAAGAATGTGAAAAAAAAAACATTTTCTAAAATTAAAAATTTAGAGAAAAGGAGCCTTTTTCACCTATGTATATTTCAAATAAATAGGAATTTTACTGACTAATAATACTTAAAAAAAATACGAATCATTTTTATTGTTTTGATATAAAAAAAATAAAAACAAAAAACAATTAAAATGCAACCCCTATTTCAGTGATTTTTTATCGAAAATTTGCAGAGGATATCAGAGAAAACTTTGAATGTTCTACTTTGAAACTAAAGGTGTTTCGAAAAGGAGTATTGCTAAGACTCTGGTGGTTCTACATGTATATTAAAAATATTCTAAAAAAAAAGTAAAAAACCAACAAATAATATTTAACCTTAACCATTTTCTGAATCTCTAGTAGTTTTTCTACAGCAGGAGGAATTTAAAATTAGATGAATTCTCTACATAAAAATAATTTGTTTGATTGCAAATAGCATTAGAATCTAAGGATTTAGCAATTAATAAAAAAAAACAATTTCAAAATCCGAATGCTTTTCTGTGAAAAATTCCTATCAATATAGTTTACAAAACTAAACTTTTTGTAGAACGTGACATGTTTCAGCCTCAAAATCTGAAATTGTTCTTTTGGAAAACGTTTCTGATATACATAGCTCTAAATAATGATTTTTTTAATTTCTATACTGATTTCAAGCCAAAAATAAATGGTGACGCTATAACCAACATTTTGACGACACTCATAGTACGGAGAAAAATTTTTTTGTCTTTTCTTGTATTAACAAAGAAGTAAGGTAAAAATAAAAATTTGTATTTATTTACACCAATGGTGTAAAGTACAAAAACAAAAAACTTTCAGATTATTTCTATTGCTTGCGGAAGACTTCGAAAACGTATTTTATTGTTTGCTCCATTCACATTTTGTTGATGTAGTAGACTACATTTAATACGAGATTTTGATGCTTTAATTTGCATTGTAGTAATGCCACCACTTTCTAAAGGAAACTGATGAAGGCAACCTTGAAAATCCCCGAAACGATCATATTTTCATTCCTGAAAGTGTAGAGGTTTTTGAAAGCAAAAACTCTGTAAAGTATTTGTCAGAAGAATGTCCTGATGAAGAAAAATTGCAGTTTTTGGAAAAAAGTACTTATTATGTTAATTCATAATAAGGAAATTGGCCTCGAACTAGAATTAATAAATTTCTAATTAATCAATTAAAAAGGTCGCAAAAAACAATTCTTACATTCAATATAGTTTGTAGTTCATTATACCGATAATCTTAAAATACGCTAATGAAATAATTAGGAAATAATGTTATCCATTATTACCAACCTTTTAAATTGTAGGAAAATAAATCCAGCATCTTTTCTAGCTGTTCTTATTTTCAATCTAGCACTTTCTAGCACTTTTTTCGACGATCTAGCACCTTTTTGCATTTGGCTTATGGCAACACTATTACTGTTATATTTTATTTCATTTGTTTTGCTTTATTGCTTTTGGTCAACGGTACGTATGATAAATATAAGAATCACTCGTACGCCATAGGGTCCATTTGATCATATAACACAATTATATATAATGAAATTTTATTTTATTCATAAATTTGGTTTTCTTATATATAATAGATTTTACTTATGAGTTTATCCTTGAACTACAGTTTTATATTATATTATATTCATATAAATAGTCATAAATTGACACTTCCGAATTAAAGTGCTTTACAATTTTCTTTTCAGTATACTGAAACCATCTCGCACCCATAAATATTATTGTAAAAAAATGCAGTTTGAACGAGTCAATCTACGACCTTCGATATTACATATCTTTATTGTTTTATACTTGGAATAACTTGAAATATTAATAAATTATTATTTATATTGGATAAACATAATTTTCTAATCAAAACAATAAATTTTCCTACTATAATAAACTAACCCAATTGCAATAGAAGTAATATTGTTAAATGCCAAAATATATTTATAAACTAAGAAATGCAAATAATATTTATGTGTTTGTATATTTATGTATATAAAGTGATATTAAAAATTTTTATATTTATTTGCTTAATGTTTAAAAAATTGTCTATAGTTGAAGAAATAATTTCAATACAGGTAATAGATAAATTTGTGCTGAAGTAATATTTCATGTACATTAAATATTTTTAAGAGATCGGATTGGATTATTTCGGTTTTTTTTTAATATAAAATTAATACATAAGAAATCTGGCAAAAAAAAAAACTGACACAGAGATCGACTAAAACTTTTATAGGATTTTGTAAAACGGAAAACAAAACTGTTTAAATTTTTTAAAAATTTCTTTGACTATACAAAATGATGGCAGGGTCGTGGTCAACAATTATAAAATTTTCATAAAAGTTTAGCAAATTCAACGTCGATTATTTAGAAAATATTCAAGTTATTACAAAATCTCTACACACAGAAAAAAAAATTGGTTAGAAATCGGTCCCCAGTACGAAAAATAAATATGGAAGTAGGAATAACTCTCACAATTCTCAATTATTTGAAATTGCAATAGATTTTATATACTTATATCTAATCTAACATAATTTTAACGAAGTAGAAGTATCTACAACAGAAATATTGATTTCTTATACCAATCCTTGCAATTACCCAAATGTATTAACAAATTCAACTAATACAGCCAATTTTAATACAGTTTAATATGATTTAATCCCGAATATTGGAAATAACAATTACAAATTTGATTAATACGGCATATTTTATACCGAAGATGCAGTTTTAATTACAACACACAATTATCGGTTGATAGGATACCAAAAAGTTTGTTTTAAGAAATATTTTTCAATTATAATGACAGAAAAGATAAATTTTAAACCATTTCGGTATTGTTCCCCGAAAGAAAATTGCGTGAATTAAAAATTTGTAGTCTGTTCCTAATAAATGGTCAAATACTTGTACCTGAGCTGGATTTTATGTCATTGTCAACTTTTAAAAATTATTTAAAAATTTAAACACAAATTGATTCGTAAACAATCTTAAAAAAATATTAATTTCTGGGTTTTGCGTAAAAAAAGAGTGTACAAAAGAATTTTGAAGTTAAAAAGATATGAAGTGTATAATAGAAGTTTATTTATTAAAAACAAAAATGAAAAATAGATGTGGTGCCTCGTCAAATAAAAAAAAAAAATTTACTTCAAATAGTTATTCAAGATACGCACTCACTTATCATGGAAATAACACTGTTATAAAAATTATCACATCGAAAATATGTACCAAAAAGATCATAAAGCTAAAATTTTTTTAATTACAAAACTGATTAACATCCTTCAAAAGTAAAAAGGAAATCGGAAATTGCAAAAATGTGTTTAAGGAACTTTTTCCCCGTCATGTGACACTTTCATCAAAACCGCGAATAAATTGTTTATATATATATTTTTTTTTTATTTTTGTAATGTTTTTATTTCATGGGAATTTCCCCTTTTGAAGACAAAATTTACGTTCTTATGATGTCTATTAATATATTTTCTTATTCCGAAATTCAAAGATATGCATAAAACTAAACTTATTTTAATAATGTTTAAAATATTCCTTTTTTTATTATAATTTAATACACTGCTATATCCAAAATATGCCAGCACAAATAAATATATAGTTAAATAGTTAAAAATTTACGTTTTTTAATACTTTTTGTTAGAATTGCATCACAGTAATTAAAAAAAAAATTGGTAGTAAGGGACGATATTTGTTTTAGTTTTCTATACTGTCAACTAATGATTTCAGTTCTTAGAACAACGACGCATTACTAAGAATCAGTTGCGCTAACAAAAACACGGTAGTTACAATGGAAACTACTATAAAATTATCTGATAGTACGCGGGACTGCATAAATTCGATTGGTAACAAATTCGGTTGTGACAACGAATCTGTTTTCTGGGTGTAGGCCTTTATTGTGTCACACCCAACTAAACTCCGAAACACAAAAATATTTTTTTTTTTGTAAAATTTTCTAATATTACTTATTTATGTTTTTTTTCTAAACTCAAAAATACTGAAATATAGAAAAATATTGGTTACCAATATAAATAATAATAAGAATTTTTATTCAAAATCCTAATTATTTTCACTTGCAATAAACTTTCTATATTAACAACTACAATAACCAAATTGCAATAAAACGAAATGAGAAAAATTAATTATTATAACCAATTTTAGCCTTTTTAAAAAATAATGAAATAATTCCTTTTATGCAACTAAATTTAATATAGTAGTTATTTTGGAGAGTACAATATCGTCGGCTAGCCAGCAAGTACTAGTATCATGTTTTATTTTGATATTTTTTATACCCTACACCACTATTATATTATAAGGACGAAGCCCATTGATTTTGGTTAAAATCGGTCCATGTTTAGACCTAGTGCCCATAGAAGGGTCCTCCCAAAATTGGCTTGGTTACAAACTGCAGGTCGCAAATATTAAGATTTTTTAATGAAATTTGGTTCGCTGACTCACATTATAGAAAATTTTGACACAAGTCCCATTTTAACCCATTGGAATTTCGGATCCAAACATTAGTTGGCTTTTAACCAGACTGGTGTAGGGTATTGTATAGTCGGCATGCTCGACTTTAACCTTTTTACTTGTTTTATTGTACCATTGAGAAGCTCTATTGGTCATACATATATGTACCAAGCCGTTTTGAGATATCTTAATGGGTTTAGAAGATAGCAAAAAGTGTTAGACATAACACATATACAAAATATTCCTGCAAAAAGTGTTATGTGTTAAGTTATATATAATAATTTTTTGTTTATTTAATAAGAAGTTGTTAACAGAAGTTTTCACGACCGCCTTGTTCACTTAAAATCTGTTGCCATGCCTTCGCTTGAGCAAACACCGCCAAAACATAACAGTTCTAAGTTTTAAGCAAACAAAAAAATCACTTATACCTTACAATTAATTTTTTTTTCATTAAGGGAATTAAATGTGCTAAAATTCCAAACGTATTTAACAAATTGTGGAAAATAATCCGTTGTAGGCATGTCCCTATCCGGATTTCAATCTTGCCTAAAGAAATCGTCAGGGGACGACGTTTTTTTGGTTATAAAAGAAATGGTGGCCGTCGACGACCACCCACAAAATATTAAAAAAGGGAATATCGCTAAGAATACTATTTTCCAGCTGATAATCGTAAATAATTACGCGTTGTAAACAGTTTTTGTTTATGGTGTCATTTGACTTAGGCCTAGAGTATTCAATCGATTAAGCGTTATTCGATTAATCGAACAATTTTTCTCAAACATTTTTCGAATAATTTAAAATGTCCAAATTTCGAATAACGAATAATTCGAATAATTTCCTACGATTAATCGAAATTGGCAGAAAATTACAGAAATGTTTAAAATAAAAATTTTTTATTAAAGTAAATGTGCTAAAATCTCAAAACTTTTTTAAAAAATTACGATAAATAATTTTCTGTAGGCTTGTACCTATCTGGATTTCATTTTGGCCTAAGAAAATAATTAAGGGATGACCTTTTAAAATTTCTGAAAATATTTGTTAGCTTCAACTCAGAGAATTTTATATTTTTAAGTAGAAGCGTTAATAAAGATCTATAATCCCAAAAACAAAAGCAAAAAAAAACATAAAATTATCACAGTTTGCTTTGTAATCTTCCAAATTACTAACAGAGCAGTAATTGTGACTTATCTAGTAAAGTAGTGGTATATACATACATATTTACGTATAATTAATTTTTGATTATTTTTTACCACTTTTTAAACGTTGATATTAATCGAAGGCACCAATAATTATTTTAATTATCAATTATAATTAATGCAATAAAGCTTGTTTAGTGAGCACTCTGAATTAATAAAATAAAGGTATGGAGGTACGGAAACGTATGGGGAAAATCAATTCTCAACAGAATTCCTCTCTACCTTTACATTTTTTATGTATTCGATGCATACGAAAGAGATACAAATTAATGTACGGGGTCTTATATTCTTCTTTAACTCATTACGGTGCGGTTCTCCCCGATTTGCATAAAATTTTAATATGTGAAAGAGGGGACAGAAAAAATAAAAATAATAACAAAATCTGATTTCAATTATTAAATTTTTTGTATTTTCATAAATTTCAAAAGTGTTAGTGAATTATTTTTGTTCATTTTTTAAATAAAATTATTAAAAACACAACGAGTGTATGTATATTATTTTACAGAGAGTTTTTTCGATTAATCGATTAATTTTAAAATTTTGTTCGATTAACCGGTTAAGAAAAAAACCCCAATAATTATTTGCACGATTAATCGATCAAAATAAAAAGCCGATTAATTGAATACCCTACTTAGACCGTAATGTTTTTAAAGATGGATAAATCCTAAATAACGGCAAGTCGGCACTTCTAAGAACTCTGTTAAGGTGATGAAATCTAATTCGGTACAGATATGGCTAAAATATTTGGTGTATAACTTAAGTTAGTGGGAATAAATGACAGATGTTTACCCTTATAGTTATTAAAGACACAAACCATGTGTAAAACATTCGCTATCTGCTGTGAATCACGAATTTTAAAGTGGGACAATCTTTGCCACTAAAAATTAATTTGTTTGAGTTTCTGTTTGTTCAATTTTCTTATTGAATTTGTATTTTAAATAAAATGTTAATCAGTTGCAGTTTACATATTGTACCATTAATGTTAATTGGGTTTACCGTAGTGTGGTGCATAACTTAAAAATGCGGGATTCACAACAGTTGGTGTATCTTTTACAAATGGTTTGTGTCTTCAACTTATATAGCATTTTTGAGGGAATATATCTGTCAGTTATTCTCACTTATTTATTGAACTAAATGGTGTAAACAACAGAGAAGTCACTCAAACAGCGAGCAGCAGGATTCATCTAAAAGCAAGGAAATTGGATACCACACGAGCTGAAGCCGAGAGACATTGAAAGATTTTTCATATCCGAAATGCTGTTTGAACGTCATAAAAAGAAGCAATTTTTCCATCGAATCATTACTGGCAATTCAAAATGGAAACACGAAGCTGTAATATTCCATGATTAAAAACTATTTAGAAAATAGTGATTGGGAAATAACTAAAATCTTTGCTTAAATCAGTGTTTCAACAAAAAATTTGTTAAAAATTAGTGAATTCAATTTGAAACCGTTTTGACAGATTTTTCTACTGACGTTTTATTTTAAGTTTAGGCCAACCAAAAAGAAGCCAAAGCATTGAAAAGATAGAACAATTTAGATTAAATACAAGTTTTGATCTTAAAAATATAATGGCCCTTACTATAAAAGAGTATTTTAAATTTAAAGTCGACTTTATTTTTAATCATACGGTTTTGTTCAATATTTGTATGAAAACCCTACAAAAATATTTATATTTTCAATCATTTTGATTGGTTGAAAATAAATTAACCAATCAGAATGCTCCAAAAATAAACCAAGTCAAGGCTTGCTGCCACCCAATATTTTAACTAAAGTCGACTTTAACTAAAATATACGTTTGAAAAATATTAATAGTAAGGCTGAATTATTTTAAGCTATATTTGTTTGAGCTTTTTTTTGTTTATTTTACTCACAATTTCTATTTTTTTTTACGATAGATTAACACTCAGGGGATGCCCTTCAAGAGGTCATCAAATTAAAATCAGAGCTAGATTTGCAAAACCCTTTGAGGGTTTTGTTTTAGCAGAAGTGTACTTTCATTTCGCGTTTGAAACATTGATGCTGACTGCGATGTTCATTTTGCAAGATCTTTTAAAACCGCAGAATCTATTTTTGTTAAATATACTGCATAAAGCTTATTGGAACAGTCATTTCTAGAATATATTTCTTGTTTCTTCTAAAGTACTGTCTTTCATGGACAGTTAATAATTTAGGTTTAAAAAAATTGGGAAACGCCAACAATACAAAAAATTGTAAATTGTCCAATTATGCCAAACTATCAGCCTATAGTAACAGATTGTGCCTGCCAGCAGCAAACCTGTAATTTTTAAGGAAAACAAAAGATTAATTTATCAATTTAATGTTTATTTTATAATAAATATGGTGAAAACTACTAGTAGTAACAATAAAAAAGCCACTTATCAATTAAAAGGTGCGAAAAAATTTCTGTCTCCTATTTGCAGCCCCATTTTATGATTTTTTTTTTTCAGTAAAAGAGAGGATTGCATTCTATTTATTTTCTAACATTTTTGATTATGACTAGCACACATAACTATTCAAGATTTTCAAAAACAACCATAAAAAAACAGTTTCTATGGGCACCAAATAGCTTAAAAAAGCAGTTTTCGCAATCGGATTTTATATTTTATTTGTGAAAACTTAAGAAACTTGGCCATTTGCTATTTGATTTCAACAGAAAATAAATATTTTTTATTACATTTTTTAAAAAATGTTGTTGCTTACGACATATTTTGTTCCGTTTCAAAACTTGTCAAATCATTTTGGGGGGCTCGAGCCCCCTAGGCACGTGCATGGTTATATGCCAAATTTTGTTTTATTGTCTTAATTGATGACACCTGTAATTTGATTAAATTTATTTTAGCAAACGTCAGCATAAACTTAGTGTACCCTTTTCTACAGATTAAGGTATTATCATTATTTTTGATTATCATAAATTTCGTAGTGCTAATTTTAGATTTTTTACAATTTATCTTTAAAAATTTATTTGTTAATTTTCACTGAATTACATTATCACATATTTTCGTATCTCACGGTACACTCAAATAAAAAAGTTTGTAAAAAAATTTGTAAACAGTTTCCAATCGCACTATAGTATTTTAATACTGATTATTAGTACAATTTGTATTTTTAGTAATCATTTTTGCTATTCTCTTATTACAAATTACGGATTTTTTTACTAATTTTCGCTGCTGATTTCAGAAAAACATTTTACTAATTTTTCAAAACCGAGTACTAAATTTAGCAGAAAAATATACTAATTTAAAAATATTTTTTTTTTATTTTTTACAATTCTTGTTTAGTTTATATTTTTTACTATTGATATATTCTTAGTTTAGAAATAACACCCAGAAAATTTTATTGCATCTCCAATGCATAAAACGGCAATAACTGGAGAACCGTTTGCAATTATGATTCCAAATTTCAAGTACGGTGAAGTAATTATACGCTTGTTACAATCGAAAGAAAAAAAAAATTTTTTTAGATTTTACAGTTTTTTTATTTTTAGTATAATTTTTTGCTAATTTCAGCAGATTGATTTTAGATTACAGTTTACAGCAATTTACTGAAATTTAGTAGCTGCAACTAATTATTTATACTAATTTCATTGTACTAAAATTATGATATTTAGTAAGTTTTTTAACTGATTTTAGCAAATCGATTTTGGATTGCATTTTACTAAAATTTAGTAGCGGCTACTAATTTTATTATATTACAGATTAGCAGACATGTGTTGCTAAAATTAGCAAAAAAAAATACCGCTGGCCCCAAAACAGTTAAATTTCCCGTAACAACAGCAAAATTTTCAGTAGCCATTACAGACTTTTTTGGTTGAGTGTAGGAATGATGAAAATTGCATTATTTTGCCTTAGCTCCATTTTCAAAAATAATCGCCTGAAGGCGATTTGCTTTTCTTTGTTAAAATCTCATAACCAAAAATTTTTTGACTGGAAAATATTTAATATCGAATTATTTTATTTTGAACCAAAGCACGCAAGAATGTTTGTAAAAGTAATATATTTTTCAGATGCTATTAGTAATATTTTTACACAAAATATTATCTCAAATATATGCAAAATTGGTGTGTCAACTACTATGCTAAACTTAGACAAAAGCATGTATGATAAACAAGTAAAGATAGCTTTTTGTGATAACCAGGCAGTTTTTGATCGGCTTGGTATATTCTAATTTACCTTTTGAGTTTATTGTGATTGCGTAGTTTTTATATAATTCTAAAATCGTACAGCATTTCTAAAAAAAATTCTAATGTCGGAAATTGTATGGCAATGTTGAAAAGTATTTAAAAAACCGAGGTCAACCTAAAAAAAAATCAGTTTCTCAAACATTGGAAAATTTAAAATCATGGGTAAGGCATCACCAAAAAAATAAGTTATACAAATATCGTTGTCACTAGATGGCACTTTGTTAAAAAAATTTACATTTTTTTTTATTTAAATTTAAATAATAACAAACAACAAAGCAAAAAACAAACGTTGTTTTTTCCTTATTTTGAGCAGCTTTTGAGTTTTAAAATATAGGCTCAGGTGACACTAAACTGATACTAAAAAGCTGCTCAGGTAATATTAAATTTCAGCACCCTTTACTGGTAAATAATGTAAGTTTTGATTTCATATCTCTATAATAAAAAGTCTCTGTTTAAAATATTCGAAACATGTCGAGTTTTTAAAAATCAACCGGTTTCAGCTATAGCTTATACTCTACTACAGAAATTTGTTCCACTAATGGACAATGACGGTTAGGCGCAATTCTACTTTAATGGGTGGTGTCCGCTGTTAAGAAATATTACTGTTTATAAGCTTCAACATGGGTTTTTGTTTTGTTAATATTATTGAATTATTCTTGTGTGTATAGAGTTTATATTTCTCTTTGTTTCAACTTTCATATTATACATAATAGAAAATTGGTGCCGGAAGTGTTGATATGAATTGCAAACATACTAATAAACAAAAAAAAAATTACAAACAAAAATCTACCATAGTATTAATAACGCAAATACTTCCTGACACTAATACATACATATATATACCTATATACAACTATATATGTTTATTTACACATATGCATATTTAAACAACAAATGAATACGAAAGTACATAGATTATGTTGTGGAAAAAAATGCTGTTTTACACAACAAAAGCAAAAAAATATGCAAATATGTTAAGTCAAGGGGAAATAACAACAATATATAATACTATTAACATAAGAGGGTTAATTAATTAAAATACTTCGTAGTTTTTGTAGATATACAAAAAAAAAGAAAATCTAATTAAAATGATAAGATGTTGTTGGGAAATACGTATTAGGATATTAATTACATAGCATATTTAATGCTAATATCACATAGTTTTATATATTTGTACAACAGATACACTTAAAATTTGGAGAGATAAAAAGAACTTTTAGCATCGGTATGTAACAATGGACGAAACTTAGATCTGCCACTTCACTCCAGAGTCGAATCGGAAGTCAGCTGAGTGGACAGCCACTGGTGAACCTCGTCAGAAGAAGCCAAAGATGCAACAGTCAGCTGGTATAGTTATGGCATCAGTATTTTTGTTCATTGATTACCTTGAAAAAGGCCAGACGATCAATAGCGATCGCTGGGTGGCCCAACTAGTGCATTTGAAGGAGGAAATCGCGAAAAACGTCCCCATATGAAGAAGTAAAAGTGGTCTTTCACCAAGGCAATGCGCCGTATCACAAGTCGTTGGCTAACATGGCCAAATTGCATGAATTACACCTTCAATTGCTTCCGCACCCAGCTATTTTTACCTGTTTTCAGACTTCAAAAAAATGCTCGCTGGATAGAGTTGTGGTTCGAATGAAGAGACGATTGCCGAAACAGAGTCCTATTTTGAGCCCAAAGATAAATCATTCTATAAAAATGGTATCAAAATTTTAGAAAAAAATGTTGGTAAATAAAGTCTAATTTTGGATTAATATATTAATCCACGGTTTTATTATAAACGGTTAGTTATCAAAATGTTGGCTCTTAATTTTTATTTAAAAAAAAAATTGTTTTTTCGACCTTTTTAATTGATAAATTAGAAGTTTATTAATTATTGTTCGAGGCCAACTTCTTATTAGGAATTAACCTAATAAGTATTTTGTTCCAAAAACTGATATTTCTCTTCAGCAGGACAAATACTTCACAGAGTTTTTGCTTTCAAAAACCTCTACACTGTCAGGAATAAAAAGAGGATAGTTTCGGGAATTTTACAGTTCCCCATTATCCGTTTTCTTTAGAAAATGGTGGCATTACTGCAAATTAAAATATTAAAATCTCATATCAAATGTAGTCTGCTGTATCTACAAAATTTTAAGCAAACAATAAAATATATTTTCGAAGTCTTCCGCAAGCACAACCAATAATAGAAATATTCTTTTTGTTTTTGCATTTTATACCATTGGTATAAATAAATACAAAATTTTTCATTTTAAGATAAATAGATAATGAAAATTTTTAAAACTGCAGTTTGGAAAAAAGTACTTATTATTTTAATTCATAATAAGTAGATTGACTTCGAACAAGTATTAAAAAAATTTCTAATTTAAAGATTAGTTATGTTACATTAGATCACCCATGAAATGTATGAGATTTTCAAAAGTGCTTTTTTTGTTCGCTCCACCGGCAGTTTCCGATATTTTGGGCATAAAAAATAGTGAGTGTACAAAAATTGGATCTCTCGAGGGGTAAACACGCAAGTTAATTTGAACTTTTGACCCTAAAAAATGATCTAAAAACACTTCAAAGCTTTTCTTCGCCATAACTTCTAAATTTGATGACTTTTTATATAGGCATTTTTATATAGAATAAGAAGACAAACACTTCCTTGATATTATACTTCTACCCAAGTATGATATACTTATAGTGAAGTTTTAAGGGGAAAAAGTCAAAATTTGTGTGAAAACTTCATTTTAAACTACCCTCGTTAAAATTTCGACAGAGACAATTAAGATTGGGTTTCATTATTTTGTGTAGTAATATATCTAGTTTTCATAAAGTAATTACACTCTCAAAACAATTCCGTTGTGACAACCGAATTTTTTCCAACCGAATTGGCTCGGTTGCTGCAACTTCGTAATTCGGTTGCCTCAACCGAATTCAGTTGTGGCAAGCGATAATTCGGTTGTTGCAACCGAATTGAAACCGAATTGATATCTGCCCTTTAGGCTAGGTTATTGTTATAAATAAATAAATTAAATAAAGAAATTAAAATTAATTAATTCGGTTGCCACAACTGAATTCGATTGCTGCAAGAATATCACAAAAGAGATATTTGAACATATGTATGTATAAACGGAAATAATTAATTTTTTAACCTGCGGTTGGTATGTCAGGAAGATGTAATGCTGCTGAATTAAGAAGAATTGTAGAAATGAGGGTAGAATAGTTATACCCTACACCACTATGTGGTCAGGGTAGGGTTGCCACATCGCAAAAGTCTAATAACTTGACACTTCGCAAAAAATAACTTGATTAAAAAAAAAAAACTTGACAATAAAAAAAATTTAATGTGCATATGTGGGCAGTAGGGTGATTCTTAATACAAAAATTTATAATTTTTGAATACACTCGCCATTTTATTGAGATTCATAAAAAAATTTCGGTTTTTTGGAATTTTTGGAGACAAACTCGATAGTGCTACCAGCCATTGAAGTTTGGACATTTGGGTTAAATGGACCAAATAAAAAAAAACACGTAAAATTACAAAACTGACGAAATTGATTAGTGTTTTATTTTTTTTTTGTAGCATTTATTCCTGTATAATAAGAAGAAAAAGATGAAGTCTGCAAGAAGTCTTTGAAATTTTCAAACTTTAGGCCAAAAAAAATATATAAACTTTCCATAGTTTTCGAATCGTCAATTTGAAATTTTAACATATTTTTTTCTGAAACATAAGAAACCAAAACTTTTTTTCATAAATTTATTAAATGGATGATATATAATCAAAATAAAATAGCACTTAAGGTTTTTCTTGTCCCAGTAAAATTATTGTTTACTGAATTTTAAGGAAACCCGTCTTTCGTAAATCTCTACTCACGCTCTCAAAATCAAAGATATACCTTAAGCGCCATTTTATTATAATATATCATCAAAAAGCAAGGAATTCCATGCAAATGCATATTTTTTGTCGATAGTCCAAAACTAATATGGACTAAATATTTATCCGAATCATCAAATTTAGAACAAAATGGCATCGATTTGTAGTTGCATATTTTTGCATATTTACTTAGTGTTGGTCAAATCTGTGTTGTGGTTCAGAGGTAAATACATACCATGATACATACGATGGTACTTTTGCGAAGAAAATTTTTGCATATTATAAATACAATTCTTTTTTACAAAATTAAATAATTTTAATCAAGTTAAATTTATTTTTTTTTTAAATGCTTAAAAAAACGACAAAAATTTATTTTAACTTGACAAAATAAATTTGACCTTGGCACTTGACAAGACCTAAATTAACTTGACAATCAAGGCCATTCAAGGCCATGTGGCAACCCTAGGTCAGGGTATTATAAGTTTGTGCTGATGTTTGTAACACCAAAAAATATTGGTCCTAGACCCACCTTATAGTATACCGATCGGCTCAGAATTTTTTTTTATTTCGATTTAACGATGTCCGTCCATCCGTCCGTCTGTCTGTCTGTCCATGCATTATTGTGCGCACTCTACACGTCGCAAATATTAAGATATTTTGATGAAACTTGGTACACCGACTTACGTCGGCCCAAGGATGAAGCCTATTGATTTTGGTTAACACGGGTCCATGTTTAGACCCAGTGCCCATATAAGGGTCCTACCAAAATTATATTGTTTATACGCTGCAGGTCGCAAATATTAAGATATTTTGATGAAATTTGGTACACCGACCTATATCAGCCCAAAAACGAAGCCTATTGATTTTAGTTAACAGCGGTCTATGTTTAGACCTAGTGCCCATATAAGGGTCCTCCCAAAATTATATTTTTTATACGCTGCAGGTCGCAAATATTAAGATATTTTGATGAAATTTGGTACACCGACCTATATCAGCCCAAAAACGAAGCCTATTGATTTTAGTTAACATCGGTTTATGTTTAGACCTAGTGCCCATATAAGGGTCCTCCCAAAATTATATTGTTTATACGCTGCAGGTCGCAAATATTAAGATATTTTGATGAAATTTGGTACACCGACCTATATCAGCCCAAAAACGAAGCCTATTGATTTTAGTTAACAGCGGTCTATGTTTAGACCTAGTACCCATATAAGGGTCCTCCCAAAATTATATTTTTTATACGCTGCAGGTCGCAAATATTAAGATATTTTGATGAAATTTGGTACACCGACCTATATCAGCCCAAAAACGAAGCCTATTGATTTTAGTTAACATCGGTTTATGTTTAGACCTAGTGCCCATATAAGGGTCCTACCAAAATTATATTGTTTATACGCTGCAGGTCGCAAATATTAAGATATTTTGATGAAATTTGGTACACCGACCTATATCAACCCAAAAACGAAGCCTATTGATTTTAGTTAACAGCGGTCTATGTTTAGACCTAGTGCCCATATAAGGGTCCTACCAAAATTATATTGTTTATACGCTGCAGGTCGCAAATATTAAGATATTTTGATGAAATTTGGTACACCGACCTATGTCAACCCAAGGATGAAGCCTATTGATTTTGGTTAATACGGGTCCATTTTTAGACCTAGTGCCCATATAAGGGTCCTACCAAAATTATATTGTTTATACGCTGCAGGTCGCAAATATTAAGATATTTTGATGAAATTTGGTACACCGACCTATATCAACCCAAAAACGAAGCCTATTGATTTTAGTTAACAGCGGTCTATGTTTAGACCTAGTGCCCATATAAGGGTCCTACCAAAATTATATTGTTTATACGCTGCAGGTCGCAAATATTAAGATATTTTGATGAAATTTGGTACACCGACCTATATCAACCCAAAAACGAAGCCTATTGATTTTAGTTAACAGCGGTCTATGTTTAGACCTAGTGCCCATATAAGGGTCCTACCAAAATTATATTGTTTATACGCTGCAGGTCGCAAATATTAAGATATTTTGATGAAATTTGGTACACCGACCTATATCAGCCCAAAAACGAAGCCTATTGATTTTAGTTAACAGCGGTCTATGTTTAGACCTAGTGCCCATATAAGGGTCCTCCCAAAATTATATTGTTTATACGCTGCAGGTCGCAAATATTAAGATATTTTGATGAAATTTGGTACACCGACCTATATCAACCCAAAAACGAAGCCTATTGATTTTAGTTAACTTCGGTTTATGTTTAGACCTAGTGCCCATATAAGGGTCCTACCAAAATTATATTGTTTATACGCTGCAGGTCGCAAATATTAAGATATTTTGATGAAATTTGGTACACCGACCTATATCAGCCCAAGGACGAAGCCTATTGATTTTGGTGAACATCGGTCCATGTTTAGAACTAGTGCCCATATAAGGGTCCCCCCAAAATTGGCTTGGTTACAAACTGCAGGTCGCAAATATTAAGATATTTTAATGAAATTTGGTTCGCTGACTCACATTATAGAAAATTTTGACACAATTCCCATTTTAACCCATTCGAATTTCGGATCCAAACATTAATTGGCTTTTAACCAGACTGTTGTAGGGTATTGTATAGTCGGCATGCCCGACTTTAACCTTTTTACTCGTTTTATTTTTATTTGTAAAATATCATTGTGGCCACCATATCCAATGGGCCGAATGTGATGAAACGGTTTGTTTCCGACAATCCTATAGTGGGTGCTTTCTGCTGGAATCATGCAATTAATTTGGCAGTGCTTAGAGTAATTTATGTGAAACCAAATTAAATAAAACACTATTTCACTACACAGACTGAATTTGTACTGAAATAGTGTTTTGTTTAACAAATATTACTTATATAGGTGGTTTTCATTAACAATTTTGTTCAAAAATATTTCCCGGGATTTCCGGTATTCCCGGGAATAAAATTTTTTTATTGAAAAAGTCCGGGAAATCCCAAACCCTATTCAAAAGTCCAAACTGACTGGGGTATATGCGCCCGAGAGATCCAATTTTTGTACGCAAACTGCCGGTGGAGCGAACAAAAAGATACTTTTGAGAATTTGCGAGGTCTAATGTTACATGAACATTTTTTCACTTTCCCTAGAAAAATTTGGCAAAGTTCGATACAATAATATTGACAAATTTAGAAAAGGTAATAAAAGAAACAAAACTCGGCAAAAATGGCTTATGTTTACACTTATAAATGTTTTTGTTTGAAAAAAAAAAAAAATACAAGAATTTTGAATATTTTTCTTTGTTATTGCTTATTAACCCATTACCAGCAGGGTCATGATTTTAAATGTACATTTCCCGAGTAAAAAAGTTCATATATAACAATATATTTTTTAGAACAAAAATACACTTAAAATAATACGTACTTTAACTAATTTTGAGTGTTAATTTTCAAAATTATTTAAGACTAATTTTTAAGAACCCATTCGTAAAATTTAACAAAACGTATTGTTAAAATATAATATGCTCCTTAGGGCGTAAAACCTTACAAGCAAAAAAAAGTGCGCCGTACACCCTCCAATATGAAGTATTTTTGCAAGGAGGTTTCAAAAAATATTTTTTTTTTGCTGAACGTAGGGGTCGCCATTTCACATTTTTCGTCATATGTATCTTTGGTATTTACAGTCGGATCTTAAATTATGATACATCGGTGTTTTTCTCTCGAGGAGACCAGGGTTTTGCTCTAAGGGCCATTGACCTCAAGTATCCCGTTCTAGTAGTTACCCATCAGATCTCAGTTGCTAACCCCAAATGTACCACCCTAATGTCAGAAAACTAAAGCTCGCAAAAAATCATTAAACTTTTGCTAGAGAAGTTTTTCGATAACCCAGTAGGTGTCGCCTTTTTAAATTTTTTTCATTGGATTTTTCTCTTATACGAAAACACTGGTCTCCTCGAGGCAAACTATCGATATATCAGACTTTAAAATCCAACTTTAAATGCCGAAGTTGTAACGAAAAATTAAAAAAGGCGACCCCTATGTTCGGCAAAAAAAAATTATTTTTTTTTTTGAAATTGCTTTGCAAAAATACTTCATATTGGAGGGTGTACGGCGAAGTTTTTTTTGCGGTACGGTCTAATGTTCATGGTACTCTTATTACCCAGTAGATGGTGCCATCAATGTATCCGAAGTTTTAAAAATGGCGGTATTTCTTTCCCTCCTGATTTTTTAAAATGGCCCGTATCCCTAAAACTAAGAGAGATAGAGTAAAATTAATGAAAATTTCGACTACCCCTAACTATAAAATGTTCTAGCAAAAGGGGTTATCTCTATCCAAAAATGGACCTTGGCGGGGCCTTGAAATTTTCAACAAAAATTTTACACTTCATAAACTGGCCCATATAGCAAAAACTAAGCGAGATAGAGCAAAACCGAGAAAATGTTTGCTCCACTGGAGTGCTCTTATATGCCCTCACATCATATAGACTAGGCCCGGGGAGGGTACCGAAACCTTAATTTGAATAAATTCTACGACTCTGTATAATTACAGATAAAACTGTAGTTTTACTAATTTCTTACTTAAATTAGGTTTGTTAAATTTAACAAAAGAATTTGTTAAAATCAACAAATTTTATTTTGTAGCGAAAGCCGAAAAACGTATTCTGTCTTGCTGGCCTTATCGAATTCTTTCAAAGTTTTTTATTCTTTGTAATTTACCTACTCGTGAAAATTATATCATCTTTCTTTAATTTGAAAAATAATTTAAAACAGAAAGTGATATTAATTTATAATCTAGAGCCAAACTAGAAAACATTCATTTAATTAAAATTTTATTTAAAAAAATATATATATATTTGTATGGCTGGAGAGTTTGTATGGAATGCCTTACATACTTAGAACAAAATTCGAAAACAAATACAAACAACAGAAAATTATTGAAATGATTCAATTTATAAATATTACTTCATTTGTTTGTTTGTTTTTCTTTCTCATGAAATGTAACAAATTGCAATCAATTCATAAATAATGAACAGAAGTAGTGCAGTTTTCATATATTTATACTCGTAGTAAAATAAACTTTAGAAATACAAACATTTATCACATCATGTTTTATATTATCACACTATTTTTTTCATCCCTAACAATTATTCAACACAATATTTGTCACCATATCTTGTCATGTGTATAAATATTAGAGTGGTACTTATTTTCTCAACTTACTCTCACTAGAAATATTGCGTTGTAGATAAAACCGTATTGTGAAAAAAACTAGGGTGATTACATATCGGAAAGCCGTAGCGCATATGCTTTAAAATTATAAAAAGTGTTTAATTTTTAGGAAAATTTTGATATTCATCATTTCGTTTTAAGTCATCCAATAAATAACTCAGAAACTATAATAAATTAGCCTTCATAGAGAGGATCGTGGGTTAAAATTTGCCAAATAACAGCAAATCTCTTTAGCCACTATACTACGAGTTTAATACCAAAAAGGGCCTATATACTACTTCATAATAATACTAAAAACTACAATTTTAATTTTGTGAAAATTTTCTTGAATAAAATTGTAAAATTTAAATATTTTTCATTATGGTTTTGTTAAGCAGACCTAATAAATTAATAATGCCAAATATTAGTGATAGACTTCTTTTCATATGACGGGGCTGCGGACCGATTTCAGCAGATTTTGTGGAAAATATGATTTTTGTAAAAAGTTAGTTTTAATGTTAAAAGACGGAACTAGTTATTAGACCCTATCCGAATGGAGATTACAAGATACGGCCTAAGTCAGGAAATTTCATTTGATCTCAAAAATCAATGTGGATTAGTTGTTATACAGATTTTTCCATTTAGTTGTGAGTTAAATAAGAGATATTTGTAATTGAAATTATAGGACGTGAATAATGTTAATTAATGTGTTAACTGACAAGAAAATACATTCGATTCGGCTAGCGTCTAATTTGTTTTGTATAATTTCCACGCTTTTAACTACACTCAAAAAAAAGTCAGTAAAGTCAGCAAAAAATGTTGCTGTGTCAGAAAATTTTTAGTCAGGAGCGTGCTTGCAAAAAAGTTGGTAATTTCAGCAAAAGGTTTGCTGAAAATCAGCGAGCTGATTTTTACCAAAAAAATAGTAATCTTCAGCAAAAGTTTTGCTAACACTTAGTCGACTGCAAATGAAAAAAATCCTTGCTAAAATCACTAAACTTTTTGCTGAATATTAGTAGACTGAAAAAAACTCAAAAAACTTGTAGCAAAATTTTACTTCAGTTAATTTATTTGCTGAAAATTTAAATATAGAATATGTGTAGAGTTGTTTTTCTTTTTTTGTCATTTCCGTTTCCAGACAAGCTGCGGCATCTACATCTTGTCTACCTGGTTGTCGTCCACGCTATGCATGCGGTTCTCAGCACAATTTTTGCAGCAAAATAAATTAGTAAAACATTAGTTCAAAATTAGTTTAGTGCTAAAAAAATATAACTAAAACTTTTGCTGAAAACGGAATTTCAGCAAAAAAATTGCTGAAAACTAGTACATTTGATATACAAGACGTTTTACTAATTTTTCTACTAACTTATTTTTTTGAGTGTAGAACTCATGGTCAGACACGAATTGAGATAACATCTTGAAATTTCCCACAAATATTTAAGTGGGATCAGTAAAACGGGTTTATGCAACCAGTAGTATACCAATAGAGCAGCGGATTAAAAATTATATTATTTCAAGAGTATACTGGGTGAAACCATTTCAATTTCAAAGGATTATGTTTAGTTCACTTTACTTATCCATTTAACTTGGCAAGTAGTGCAGTGATAATGTTAATCATATTGGATACTTGAGATACACCAAAAAACCAGTAACGCCAACAATGGAATTTGTAAAAGCAATCACATTTTCTTTTAAATTGAAATTGGATTCCCAACAATTTTTTTCAAATATTTGTAACTCGTTTGTAAATTGTTATATTTCATATAAAAATTGTTTAAAAATAAAAATTCAAAATTACAAAAGAAAAAAAAAAAATTTTTTTTTGATTTAAAAATTTCTTTGTTGTTGCCTTTTTAAATTTTTTTTTTGTATTTACAAATTTTGTATTAGAAAGGTGTTTAAAAATTTAATTAGAATTTTGTAAATTATTTCTGTGTATGAATAGCTTTATCATATCTCTTAGGTCTTGCATGTCATTATTATATCATTGAATAACTTGCGTTTCAGTATTATATTGTTGTATATTTGGTTTAGTTGAAGATATATATTCTTTCGGGGATTCAAATGTATTCCTAGATGATGCTGCATGATGAGCAAAAATTAATTACACTAATCTCTTTAAATAGTACTGCAATAATTTGACGACCATTGGCTTTAAGTTTTGCAATGAACTTTTAGATAATTTAAAATAAATAAATTATTCAAAAATAAATTAACATTTTTTCGGATGAGTTGATAATTATTCCTTAGCACAAAAAAATTGTAATTTTATGTTAATGCAAATAATTGAATTATTTAATTATATTGACAGTTATTATTTTTTATATATTAGGTTTGGTTTTTTTGAATTTTATGCAGATATTCCATACAAATTTAAGTATTAGTAAACTTTCTAAGTGCCCTACACAGAAAAAATAGTAGGCACCAACAATGGGAATTTGTAGAAGCAATCACATTTTCTTTTAAATTAAAATTTTATTTCCAACAATTTTTTTATTTGAAATATTTGTAAATCTTTTGTAAATTGTTATCTTTCATATAAAAATTGTTTAAAAATAAAAATTCAAAGTTGCAAAAACAAAAATAAATTTTTTGGGTTTATAAATTTCTTTGTTGGTGCCTTTTAAAAAAGTTTTTTTTTTGTATTTACAAATTTGGTATGAAAAAGGTGTTTAAAAATTTAATTAGAATTTTGTAAAGTAAAAAAATTTATATAATATTATATACAGGCACCAGAAAACGTTTTTTTTTTGTTTTTATCAAAAATAAATATCACTAAAGTTCAAAATGTTTTTATTTCTCAATCGAAAACAAAAAATTTCAAATGTACTTTAAAACAAAAATATCCCTCAAGTTGAAATTCGAAAAATATCTTTAGGTATAAATATCAAAGATAAAAAAATTGATAAAAAAATAAAACTTTTTAAAACGTTTTAAAAAACGTTTTTTTTTGTTTTTCATCTTTGTACTAAGTACAAAAATATGAATAGAATTTTAAAATTTTTGTTTTATTTTTATGGTGGAGATACTATTATGGTTTTTGGTTTCAAATCTGTAGAAAATCATATAATATCCTAGAGTGAACTGTTGAGCGGTACATACAAACATATATTGCAAATATTTTTTTTTTTTGCTAAAATGTTTGCCAATTGACCAGCATTTTGCACTAATATTAATCATTTTCGGAATGAAATCGCTGTATAAGTTTTCTAATTAAATTTTTGCACCATGAAACCTTTTTCGCATTCCGCCATTAATTCGCAATTTTTTAAGTGCAGATTTTTAAAATTTATAACCTAGGGACCATAATACCCATATCTCATACCAAAGTTTGGTAATTAGTTCGCAAAAAAAAAATTGCCAAAAAAAATTTGCAAAAAAATTTTTTTTTCCATTAATGTATTCTTTTGCAGAATATAAATTGCTGATTAGGTTTCTTAACTATTTTTTTGTATCATAAAGGCTTTTTTCGCATTCCGCCAATATTTTGCAATTTTTTGAGTGCGGTTTTTTTAAATTTTTAACCTTAGGACAATAATTCCCATATCTTATGCCAAAGTTTGGTAGTTCGTACGCAAAAAATTTCGCGAAAAATAAATTTTGCAAAAAGGAAAATTTCTGCATCAACATATTCGTTTGCAGAATGTAAATCGCTGACTGAGTTTTTAAATTTATTTTTTGTACCAAAAAAGCTTTTTTTCGCGTTCCGCGATTTTTTTGCAATTTTTTAAGTGCGGATTTTTAAAATTCATAATCTTGGGACTATAATACCAATATTCTCATATCAAAGTTTGGTGGTTAGTTTGCAAAAAAAATTCGCAAAAAAAATTTTACAAAAAGAAAATTTTTTGCATCAGTGTATTTGTTTGCAGAATGTAAATTTCTGATAACAATTTTTAATTCATTTTTTGTACCATAAAGTTTTTTTTCGCGTTCCGCCATTGGTTTGCAATTTTTTAAGTGGGGTTCTTTAAAATCCATAATCTAGGGACTATAATACATATATCCTATACCAAAATTAGCTAGTTAGATTGCAAAAACAAAAAATCACGACAAAAAATTTTGCCAAAAGGAATAGTTTTGCATCAACATATTTGCTTGCAGAATGTTAATCGCTGATTATCATGCTTTGTAGAAGTCTTTTCGGCGGAAATTTTTATTACTTTTTAATAACGCAAAGGTTTATATCATTGGATGCAGAAATATGTCTATATGAATGTTGTTTTAAGAATTTTTACAAAATTTATATGTAATTGTAATCAGAAAAAACTAAAAAAAAACGTTTTAAAACGTTTTATTTTGTTTTTTCCTCAATACAAAAAAAAACGTTTTTTTTTTGTTTTTTCCTCAGTACAAAAATAAAAATAATTCTCAACTTTCCTGAAAATATCAGTACGGATATTTTTAAAATTTTGTTTTCGAAAAGAAAACAAAAAATAAAAAAATTGATGAAAACAAAATATCCATCAAGAAAAATAAATTCATTTGTACACAAGTGATTTTTTTTTATTGAGGAAAAAACAAAATAAAACGTTTTAAAAGTATTAATATCGGGTGCCTGATTATATATGAATGGAAATATACGCAATGTGTACCTAGATATAATATCATCCGAAAAGTTGTTATATTAAATTGCATCAAATCGGATATATTTATTAAAAAAAAATTTAATCATAACCTGTTTAAAATTTTTTTATTCTACAATCGGTTTAACGTAGATTTGCTTTAAATACCTAACGATGATAGATAGGCATGAAACAAAATACAGCTACTGTAATTTAAAGTTTCTTCCAATTTATTTTCACTTTTTCCTCACTTTTCGAGCGACTGCCTGACAAAGAAAAAATGTTCTGTCCGATATTCGCTCCGATGTGCGATCCGATACCGATTGCATATCCTATATTTATACCCTTCTTGGTATGGCCGTATGACTTGCAATTTGTACATTGAGGTACGGCTATTTTTTTGACTTGGAGGCTCAACGATTATTTTGTGGTAGTAGAGTGCCTGTATTGTATATTTACTAGTTATTATATATTGTTTTTAGTTCAATTAAAATAAAATTTCATAGCCATAATCACGAAGATCTTGTTTGATTTTCTCTATGTCTGATGAATAATGCATATTTCATACATACTGTATAATCTCTTCGTTCTTTTGTTTTGTACGTATACTAGTATAACTGATTATTTTTTTTCTTTTGCGATTAGTTGCGTATGGGGTATTATTCTCTCAGGTTGCATTTTGACTTCATTATCCTTAAGAAATTTAAGTACTACAGTTTGCAATATTGCTTAGAGGTTTATTCACGTTGTTAATCGTCTGAACTGCTTGAACTTAAATAACACTGCATGACACAAAAAAAAAATTAATGGAGATCTAATCATTAGTTTTATATATCTCGGACCTACTGATTAAAATGCCGTACTTTATTTTACGATCTAAGGTACAGATTTTCCGCGAAATTTCTTTAAATTTTAATGGTTTTCCATTTAGTTTTTTGAATACAAGAATTTTCAAATGCAATCAATATAAAATTTTTTGTGCTGAAATGCAGGCACAGGACCTATTGGCATATTTATGGTTAAGATATGATGCACAAAACTTCACCCAGAAAACAGATTCAGTTCTGATAACCGCATTTGTAGCCAATCGCATAGTTCAGTTGTGGTAGCCGAATTTTTCAGTTGTAGCAACAAAAAACCAATTGAGACTGGACTAATTTGACTGTGGCAACGTAATTTCAGTTGTATCAAGAATAATTCGGTAGCCGCAACCGAAAAATTCATTTGATGCAACTAACCCATTCGATTGGCAACATATGGGGTTGTCTGAACCGAATCTGTTTTCTCGGTGTTGATATTAAAACCACTGTTCGCGTTTTATGTGGAGTTTTACAGTTCAGTTTTAACCAATTGATGTAAATCGGCATTGATAAAAGCTATGCCTTAGTAAAGAGGGAATTAAAAAAGATAATATTTTAACAAAAAAAATGTATTATGTCTAACGATATAAATCGTTACACGTGAATAATTTAAAATCCGATTTTTGAATAATTTTTTTTGGTGCATAGCTTTCCAAGTTGTCCACAAAGTCCAACTTTTAGTATAATATGAGCTTCCCTCTAAAAACTAGTTTAGATGTAGTAATTTGTTTGGGTTGGTTGATGTTTGTGTTACTTAAGCCGTTATTGGAAAAACAAACTTCTTAATTAAGATTTAAAACATGAATTTGCTAAAGTATTCATAATGTCAGCACTTAAAATAATAAGTCTGTTGGCTGAACAGAAAAATTTGTTACTTTAACAAATTCCTCTTTTTGGCTTAAAATATTTATTTATTTATTTAATATTAATTACAATAATATAATTATAGTAACTAATCTAGGAGAGGAATACTAGCCGCAATGGCTTTTGACTCTGGCTTAAAATAAAATATATTGATTTTAACACTTCTTTCGTTAAATTTAACAAATCTAAATTTAAGTAAAAATTTAGTAAAACAACAGTTGTATCTATACTAAGTCGTAAAATTTTTAAAATTTAAGTTCACCGCACCCTTCCTGGGCCTAGTCCATGTCATCTAAGGGCATGTAAGGGCACTCCAGAGGAGCAAGCATTTTGTCCGTTTTGCTCTATCTGGCTTAGTTTTCGAGATATGGGACATTTTATAAAGTAGAAAATTTTTAACAAAACTTTCCGAGGGTCCAATGCCCCACCAAGGTCTATTTTTGGATAGAGATAACCTTTTCACGCGGGTGTTACACGGTTAGGGGTAGTTGAAATTTTCATCAATTTAGTTCTATCTCTCTTACACTCAACAAAAAAAGTCTGTAATGGCTACTGAAAATTTTGCTGTTATTACGGGAAATTTAACTGTTTTGAGCCCAGTGGTATTTTTTGCTTATTTTAGCAACACATGTCTGTTGATCTGTAGTACAACAAAATTAGTAGAAAAAATTAGTAGTGGCTACTAAATTTTAGCAAAATTGTTGTAAACTGCAATTCAAAATCGATTTGCTAAAATCAGTTAAAAAACTTAATAAATGTCAATAATTTTAGTACAATGAAATTAGTATAAATAATTTCAGTAAGTTGTTGCAAACTGTAATTAAAAATCAATCTGCTGAAATTAGCAAAAATATGTACTAAAAAATAAAAAAACTGTAAAATCTAAAAAGAAAAAAATTTAATAAATTTTTTTTTTCTTTCGATTGAAACAAGTGTATATATTCTTCATCAAACTTGAACTTTGGAGTCAACATTTCAAACGGTTCCCCAGTTATTAGCATTTTATACATTGGAGATACAATAAAGTATTCTGAGTGTTATTTCCAAACTAAGAATATATCAATAGTAAAAAATATAAACTAAACAATAATTGTAAAAAATCAACGAATTGTTGTAAATAAAATTTTTTAAATTAGTATATTTGTCTGCTAAATATAGCACTCGGTTTTGAAAAACTAGTAAAATGTTTTGCTGAAATCAGCAGCGAAAATTAGTAAAAAAAAATACGTAATCTCTATGTATAAAAGAATAACGTGAGTGACTGACTGACTGACTCAACATCGCCCAGACTAAACCGCTGAAGATAGGAAGTTGAAATTTGGTATTTTCCTCTTTCGGCGTAGACGTCCACTAAGACGCAATTTTTGGAAATTCCTACCGGAACAGGCAAAAATGGGGAAAGTCTCCCCCTTGACGGCCTGCCAAAACCTCTTTGGCTAGAAAGCTGATATTTAAGATATGTGTTCCTTGGAGTAGTGGCTAACTTGTCTAGAAAGTACTTTCTAGAATTTTAGAAAAAGACGTTGTAAATTTGATGGTTAAAAAGGGGAAAAAGGCCCCCCTTGACGGCCAGCCCAAACCGCTGGAGGTAGGAAGCTGAAATTTGGTATAAAGGTTTCTCCACTATCGTAGACATCCACCAAGACGGAATTTTGGGAAATTTTTACAGGGATGGGCAAAAAGGTGAAAAAGTCTCCCCCTTCATGGCCTGCTCAAACTGCTGGAGCTATGAAGTTGAAATTTGGTATGTAGGTTCCTCGACCGGTGTAGACGTCCGTTTAGACGGCATTTTTGGAAATTCTTATCGGGAGGTGTAAAAAGGGGACAAAAAAAGGACCTTTTTCCAAAAAAGTACCTTTTTCCAAAAAACTAACTTTTTGCAAAAAAAGTACCTTTTTCCAAAAAAAAGCACTTTTTTCAAAAAAAGTACCGTTTATGCTAAATATTAGTAAAATACGACCATCAAATATAACACTGTTAAAATATAAAATTTTAATTATATTTTACTTAAGTTTTGGTAAATATAACTACCTAATCTGATAAAATCACCAAAAAATATTGGTAATTAATTAGTATCAAAAAATTTTTTAATTTGTAAATTTCGTTTACGATATTTTTAATGAAAATAAAAATCTAGACTTCTGAAGTCAGTAGTTTACTATTTTTTTTACAAAGTATTTCTATTTTATTTTAACAAGATAAATAGACCAATATTTGCATTCAACTAAATTTAACTTAAACAAAACAGTTTTTTTTTAATTTTATTTTATCGGGATATACATTAATTGCATTAAAGGAATTAAATATGCTAAAATCCCAAACGTGAAAAATAATCCGTTGTAGGCATGTCCCTATCCGAATTTCATTCTTGTCTAAGGAAATCGTCAGGGGACGAGGTTTTTAGAATTTCTGGAAATATTTGTTAAGTTAAATTACAAACTCAATGAGAATTTCTTGTTCTCGTCTAGGAGCGTTATTAAACATTTAAAATATCAAAGAAAAAACAAAAAGAACAACAGAAAATGTTCCACAATTTGCTTTGTCATCTTCCAATGTACTACTCTGTTGTTTTGACAGATCTAGCAATGTAGTGACATCCGTTCATGTAGAAACAACAATAGAAAACAATGTTTTCTAAAGTGTCAGTAACATTTAAATTTGCACAACCATATTAGTTTTTTTAATTTAATTTTATCGGGATATATGTACATTAATTGCATTAAAGGAATTAAATATGCTAAAATCCCAGACGTATTTAACAAATTGTGGAAGTTTGTTTTTGCTTCTTTTAGTCTGCTAATATTTAGCAAAATTTTTCGCAATTGTACAGCATAATTTGTCATTATTAATAAAAGTTAACTTGGATTGAAATTTAATTTAGCGCTCTTATGCATTAAACACATAGACGACTGCAGCTAAACGACTACAGCCTGTCAAAAATAAAATACATACGTTTATATGAAAACGATTATTTTGACACCAACACAGCTACACGGCTATTATCAACTTAGGATAATTTCTATTTTTATTGGCTACAAAACAAAAATAGGGTTGACAATATAACAAAATATGTAAAACAGGACAATTTTTCCCGCTAGAGGCGAAATAAAATCGCTAGTTCTGACTAGAAAATCACCGTTTTGCGAACACTGAAGAAACAGCTGTTAATATTTTACAATTGTTTGAAGGTTTCATTAATTTATATTTGGAAATAATTTTATTGTGAGTTTTGTAAAAAAAATGGATCTTAGAAAATTAAAAAAATATATTCCTCAGCCATTATTTTAGAGCACAAACCAAAAAAGATTAATATTTATCAAAACGTAAAATTTTTAGGATCAGATGTTTACTATGTTGCTGTCGTTTTCAAAAAAATTAAGTAGCTAACTACACGACTACAATTGCAGCCAGCAGCATTTGTAGTCGTGTAGCCGCAGTCGTCAATGTGTTTAATGCATTATTTTTGAAATTTTATCTTACAAATATTTAGCAAAAAAATTTGATAATTTCAGCAGTTTTTGTTTGCAAAGTAATTTTTAAATAATTCTAGTTAGCATTTCCTGCTATCCTTATAGGTTTATTTTTATCAGTGCAAGTAGGTTCTTGTCGACTGATCAAAATTATTTCCAAATAACTCCAAGTTTCCCTATTATTTTCTTTTTTTTTTCAAATAAAAATTCTGTCAATATGTTTCTTTTTTTTATTCACTAAAAAGTAAACTACCCGCAACTAGCAGATCTTAATGAACCTGGCATATATTGTAGGCCAGAAAATTTGTATGCACGTATTTTTTAAGCTGAACAATCTAGTGTTTAGTCATTCAAAAGCGCGTACAAAAAAACCAACAAACATTTTAAAATGGTAAAAGATCTAAATTTAATTTTTAATAAGGTGTGATTTAATACACACAAAAATTATGACGGTAAAATTAACTAAAATACAATTTAAAACGAATAAAATTTCAGTTAAAATCCGGTCTACTCACACTTTCATTTAATTTAACAATTTCTTTATTTGTTTTTGACTATCAATAATTGACTATAAGAAACCGTAAAATCAACTTAAAGTTTATTTATTATACCCTACACCACTATGTGGTCAGGGTATTATAAGTTTGTGCTGATGTTTGTAACACCAAAAAATATTGGTCGTAGACCCACCTTATAGTATACCGATCGGTTCAGAATTTTTTTTTATTTCGATTTAACGATGTCCGTCTGTCCGTCCGTCCGTCCGTCTGTCCATGCAATCTTGTGCGCACTCTACAGGTAGCAAATATTAAGATATTTTGATGAAATTTGGTACGCAGACCTATGTTGGCCCAAGGACGAACAAGTTTGATTTTTGTGAACATCGGTCCATGTTTAGACCTAGTGCCCATATAAGGGTCCTACCAAAATTATATTGTTAATACGCTGCAGGTCGTAAATATTAAGATATTTTGACGAAATTTGGTACACAGACCTATATTGGCCCAATAACGCAGCCTATTGATTTTGGTGAACATCGGTCCATGTTTAGAACTAGTGCCCATATAAGGTTCCTACCAAAATTATACTGTTTATACGCTGCAGGTCGTAAATATTAAGATATTTTGATGAAATTTGGTACACAGACCTACATTGGCTCAATAACGCAGCCTATTGATTTTGGTGAACATCGGTCCATGTTTAGACCTATTGCCCATATAAGGGTCCTACCAAAATTATAATGTTTATACGCTGCAGGTCGCAAATATTAACATATTTTGATGAAATTTGGTACACAGACCTACATTGGCCCAATAACACAGTATATTGATTTTGGTGAACATCGGTCTATGTTTAGACCTAGTGCCCATATAAGGGTCCTACCAAAATTATACTGTTTATACGCTGCAGGTCGCAAATATTAAGATATTTTGATGAAATTTGGTACATAGACCTATGTTGGCCCAAGGACGAAGCCTATTGATTTTGGTGAACATCGGTCCATGTTTAGAACTAGTGCCCATATAAGGGTCCCCCCAAAATTGGCTTGGTTACAAACTGCAGGTCGCAAATATTAAGATATTTTAATGAAATTTGGTGCACTGACTCACATTATAGAAAATTTTGACATAAGCACCATTTTAACCCATTCGAATTTCGGATCCAAACAATACACCAGACTGGTGTAGGGTATTGTATAGTCGGCATGCCCGACTTTAACCTTTTTACTCGTTTTTAATATAAAAATAACAAACAAAACGGTGCGAAAAACTAAATTTATATTTGACTTTACTAAAAAATTTAAAATAAAAACAATTCAAATAATTGTATTGGTGTTTTTTTTTTTATTTCAAACAACTTTTACTACTTACATTTCCTTTTTTTTTGTTTTACTTTAAAACAAGAAAAATTGACTAGAAAATTTGACTGTTACGAAATATCAGTATTTTCATGTAGTTAAATTTTCAAATAACTTGTGAAAAAGTTAAAAATTATTTTTCTTCTACGAACAACTGTTATTACTTTAAAAATAACTCAACGGAAAAACTTCAGAAACAACTAAAAAAAAAGTTTTCTGAGTGTAGGTTTCACTAAAATCTGCAAAACAAACCTTTTAAATTATTAGCGAAAACAAGTTTTGGTTTTAAATTTGTTATAATTTTTTATTGGAGTGTATTTCTTACACTACTTTTACGTATGCATATTAGTCTTTTCCCAAAGAAAATAATCTTATTATATGTAAAATTGTTAACTTACCATTTATAACATTTAACGTCACAGTCACACTGGGGCTATTTGACGGGCTACATGTGTAATTGCCAGTATCACGTTTTTTTGCTGATTCAATGATTAATGAACCGATCTGTTATTATTTTTATCAACATTGACAATTTTTGTAGTTATGGTTTTTTATTATTATTATTGTAACCAGTAGTTTGTTGGTATGGACAGGACACGTGCATATTCATCATGCGTATAAAATGACAACAATAGTGTACATGTAAAGAAAATATAAAGAAAAATAAATGATATTATTTTCGAATACTGTATACTACACGATTACTTTATGGTTGTATTTCTGAAATAAGAAAATTGTTTTTAAAACAAAAGATAATAAATTGTCAGTAAATATGTTTTTTGGTTGACATAAGCTGTTATAATAATTGATAATGTACGAGTGTTTCCTGAATTATTTATGGTTATTAATTTTCCTTTTGATTATATTTATGTTAAGAAATTCAATTACATAAAGATGCTATACGTTTATTAATAACCTAAAACTACAAAATGCAATTTAATTTCTACTGTGCGCTCCAATGAAAGTATATACGTGAGATCGTTATGATTTCATATATATTATTTTATGAAAAACCAAAGGAATTCGTTAAAACATTTGTATGAAAATTCAAATTTTAAAACTTTTTCTTTACAATTTTTTAGCCGCATCTGCTTTATTTAGGTGTCCTAACAAATTTGTGCAGAAACTTTGAGAAGAAAACATTTTAAAATTAGTTTTTTCATTCAAAATTTTTACCCAATTCGTCTGATTCTTTTTACAAAAACACCCAAGTAATATACATCTTATGGTTTTTAAATAACCCAGCAAAAAAAGTGGTGCCGACGTAGTAGAAAAATAACTACTATTGATGATCTAGATATACTTCTTTTTAAACATAAACATTAATGATTTTAATATTGAGTTGTCATAGGAGAGGAATACTCACACTTCAACTTTTTTTCAGTACTTTTTGAACGTGTTCAAAGTCAGCTCTTTTTCACCAATTAAAACTAAAAAAAAAAAATACTTCGCAATAGAAAATTATATTTTTTTTATTGCTGCCACCGGGTATCGAACTTGCGACCTCATGATTGCTAGTCTAGCGCTCTACGGCTCGGCTATTCTTTGATATAAAAATTGCCTCCCATAAAAACACCACTTTGTTACTGCGAGATATTGTTCCTTATTATCTTCAATAAAAGTACTTATTAAACAAGTGTAAAAAGTGCAATTCAATATTGTCTTCAGTACTATTTTTACAGGTGCATAAAAAGCAATTTCTCATAATTGTTTGTATTAGTTCAGCAAATTTTTGATATGCACCAGTACAGCTTTCTGTTTTTTTCTCTAAAATAATAATTCGTAACAATTTGTAGCTTTGGTTACATTTAATAATTCATTCTAAGTTTGCAAATAAACACTAAAATGCAAGGTTGGTTACCGAAACGAATAACGGTAAGGGTAACGGTAACGGTATCAGATTTCGTTTGTTTAGGTAACGGTAAAGGTAACGGTATTTAAGACTGTTTCGGTAACGGTATACCGTTATCTAAACAGCAATACCGGTACGTACCGGTATTAAAAATTATGTTAAAAACATATAAAAACAAGTAAAAACATGGCATATTTTTAATTTTAAGTAATGAAAATACAGATTTTAAACTATAAATTCCATACTGGTAGTTTTAGTAAGTAAAATTATTATCTATAAATTTTTTGTAAAAAAACACTCAAGATTATAAAATAAAAAATAAAAAAATTGTAATTTTTATAGAAAATAATAAATACCGGTAAAATACCGGTAACTACCCATAAAAATAACGGTATCGGTAACGATAACGGTATTTAGAAATTTTTTTAGAGGTATCGATAACGGTAACGGTATTCAATTTGAAACGGTATTTTAGCGATAACGGTATTATAACGATAACGGTAACCAACCTTGCTAAAATGTTTTATTCTGATGAGAAATCGTAAACAAAACGTATTTTAAATTTTATTCAGTAAATGGAAACAGTAAGGGGAAACTAACGGTCTAATCTGCGTTTTTTTTTGTTATTTATTTTTTTTTAAGAGAAGCAACACTCAGGAAATTCTTCCTATTAATTAACGTGTTGCTTACTTTGGAAAGGGGATAGAGAAGAAGTGAAAGGTGGTGAAAGATGAAGGGCTTAAAATATGGCAACACCGTAATTGCGCGAGATGTTAAATTTTAGAACAGTTGTTGCGCGTTATATGATGGTGAGTTGGCGAAATTTGTTGAAGCTTTCTATTTCATAGCCCTGTTATATTATTTTACTTCGGTGGGGTTAAGTGCTATGGGAACACCGAAGGAGGACGCTGCGATATGTATGAAGGATAGAAAAAACTCATACATATTACTATTTTTCATAATTTGATATTGTCTTGGTTGGGGCTCGAACCTGCAACCTCACGTCCACAACAGTCCAACGCGCTAACCATTACACCACAGCGCCCACAGGAAAAGCCCTTGTTTTTATCTGTATAAATCAGGTAGCAACCATGGTATACTACTATTTCCAAAGAGTCACTTCGGAACTAGTTCCGCTAGTGACACATTAGTGCCAGATTTGCTCCCAATTTTTAGTCCCTAATTGCAATTTTTAAACTTGTTCTACAACTAGTACCAAGTAGGAGTTTGGCGACAATTGTATGAAGGGCCGGTAGAATTCGTACTAGTTGTCTGGTTCAAATAAACTAGTATATAACTGGTTCTGAACTCGTATTTTTTGCTACTGAGACTATATTGAAAAAACAATACGTGATGCACGTAGGATCTTGTTTCGTATATACAAAGAAAACCTGGTAAATTTGCGAGTCTACACAGTGTACGAGTTATAGTATAGTTCAAAAAAAATCCATAGGAAAAAAATTTTTTTTATAAAATCAAATTTTAAATAATTTTCCACAAAACATTACCAGTGGTGGAATTAGGGCATTCGTGATCGAAATTTTTCGTTCGAAATAATTTTTTTATTTCAGAAAATTATGAAATTTAATGAAATGTTTTGGGCTAGAGATATTATAGTTGGGCCCTAAATTGGATATAAAAGTAAAACATACTGTTACTTATCATTGCCAGATTTTACATATTTACTCATATAAAAAACGGTTTTCGAACAATTTCACTCGTTCACGTATGCCGTAATTCGGCCCCAAGTTTTCCACTAAAAAATTTAAATTCCAGAGGCAGCCGATATACAGGTCAGCTTACGTGGTCAGCTTACAAAATCGTATTTTCGTTGTGAAAATTAAATTTTGAAAGTGAGAAAATTTCAAATGTAGGTGAATGTTTTGGGCTATTCATTTTAAAATGAGAAAAATGCCTTAAAATTGTAATAACAATTTTGACTTCAAAAGTTTTTAATGAAATCAAATGAAGAAGCATTAAATAATCGTTTAAAACTATTTTAAGTCTGTAAACAATGGCTCCTCTGTATAAAAAGTAGATATTACTAATAGAGGGAAATAATGGAGATTTTAAGCAATTACTTCGCAATTTTAGTCTGCTTGCGAGTAGACTACAAATTTTGTTTTTCATAATTTTTTACAAGTCCATAAAACAATTTGGTGTTAAAAGTCCATCATAAGTCAAAATTACTTAATTACTTTGAAGTAAGTGCTAAGTTTTATTCATATGACCCAATATATCGTATGAATAAAAAATTAGATTTCACTAACAGAAGAAAGTATTAGGTTTTTTTATTTACTACAGAATTTTAGTATTCTGGCATATATTTTTTTAAATTTTCATTTACATTTTATGGTATTCTTTAGGCCTATGGATAAATTTGGTATTCAGTCATTCCTAAGCCAAAAGTAATTTACTACGAAGTTATCGCTAACTTTTGTACATATGACCTAATGTTCAATTTAAAAATAAAAGAGTCTGTTATTTCGATGTAAATTTATAAGATCGTTTAAAATTTGAAAATTTTAGAGAAAAGTGTAATTTTGGCCAATAATTATGATAATAGTATTAATTTTTGTGTTTTTAGCTAGCTGGGACAAGATCACTTCCGATTTCCTTTAATCCTGATACAAGAGATTTGTTTCCGAAATTTTTGTAAAACTCCGACAACGTTAGCCCTTTCTTTACCAAGATCAAAAGTGAAATTTTTAAAATTTTTCGATTTTTCCTGGAAGTATACCAAAACACTGTGTTGTTTCACTATCATTTCAGAGTAATTTATAACGAGATATAATTGTATTGAATAATATAAAATTATGTGTAACCCTTTTTACTCGAATTTTTTTGCTTTATATAAAAAGATTTTTCTGCAACTAAATTGGAGAGATATTCTATGCAGGAAAATTATATAATATTTGCGTTACTTTTGTAAAATTACTCAATTACTACTTAAACTGAATTTCGTAAAATACTCGAAAGTTTCGTATATATGTATATAAAATAAAGTTTTATTTTTGTAAAATCTGATATGAATTATTTCAGTGTAGGTCTAAATAACTACAAAGGTAGTAACAAAATTATCAGTGGATAAGAAAGTGCGCTAAAATGGATTAACAGCTGACAATTTTAACTATTTCGACCGATATAGCAAACCTATTGGTTATATATGACGAGTAGGGTTTTTCTTTTCCCGGACTTTTTCATTTCCCGGGACAGCGGAATTTTTTTCTGAATTTCCCGGGATCCCGGGAATTCCCGCTCGTTAGAAAATAAATAAATTCGACATATGTTGTACTTGAAAAACTCGAGTTATATTAAAACACCGTCCGACAAAGTTCATCTTTTGGTCGTACCCATGATAAATAAAATATATTTAATATATTCTGAAAGGAGGGCTAAATATAAAATATGCATGACCTCCACTTTTTTTTTTGTATATCAATTCCTTTAACAGTTTAAATCGCGAATTACTATTAAGGTAATAAATTTATATGGGAGGCCGTCTTAATTTTAAAATGAAATATAAAATTTAAAATTAAATAAAATATTAACTAAATATTAATTCGCGGTTGGAATTGTTAAACGAATTGATATAGAAAAAGTGAAAGACACGGGCATTTTAATTTCTTCCGTTCTTTCAGGATTTATTGGAAGTGTTAATGGGTGCAAACTTGTGTCGGACCAGTTTTATAGTCAGAAGTAAGATAGATTTTTTGCTTAAGTTTTCTTAAATATGGAATCCAAAAATTTGTATTTCTAAAGATTTTTTCTATGCAGATTTGCAGAAGTATTCGTATAGGGTTATTTTATAAAAAAGTTTAAAAGTGAGTGTTCTTCAAACAAATTATTAGGCAAATTCTCTTAAAGATTTTTATAAAAATTGACACTAGAATGTTATTAAATGTTCATCTTAACACACTAGATATAGTGAAAAATATAATTTAATACGTATGCCTAATTGTTTACTATCAACAGCAATTTATGTTGTAGGTTAAAAAATAATTAGAATATGAATTTAAAATTAACGGGTTCGTTGTCGTTCATAAGTCTGTGGTTCATAAGTTTTCGATCAGATTTGAATTCCATAGGAAGCAGCTTTATAAAAATAACATTGTTAGAATTTTGTTGACGTTAGTCTAATTGAGTTGATTCAATTTGCTTATTTGTTTCAATTCAATATAAATAGATCATCATCAATTATTAACCCATAAAGGCATAGAATATTGAGGATGGATCTGTAGCAGGACCCAAAAATACGTATTCTATCCTGCTGGCCTCATTGAATTTTTTAAAATTTTATTCTATGTAATTTACTTGTAAAATTGTTATCATCTCTCTTTTAATTAGAAAATATTTTAAAGGAAAATGTGATCTCAAATTGAACGAAAAATATTCATTACATAGTTTTTTAACTTTAATTGGTATTCAACAATTATTTTAATTTTTGAATTAAAAAATACCAAAATTGTTTTTCGGACTTTCTATATTTTCATATATTTAGTTAGAATATTGTTCTATCTCAGTTCCAAATTCTAATATGATATTGTCATATTAGATTTTATTTGTTGTTTCAAAAAGGGTTGATCATTTTCATGATAGACAATACAATTGTTTCGTAGCCATCACACTACTCTTCAGTTGTCTGCAATAATAAAATGATAGCTTTATTACACAAAGCGATACATTACATAAGGTACAAAAAATCAATGGGATGAGAATTTTGTACTTTCGTATATGAACTGTCTGAATTGGTAAATGCAGCTATAAATCAACTCCTTTTTGAAAGCAACAATTAGATAAAAGTACCATTTGGGTACTATTTATATGTATGTTTGTGCGTTCGTTGTCAATACATTTGTAAAAACAATGAACTTTACCTCAAAACAAAATAAATATTTTTTTTAGATTTAGCCATTAAAAAATATAAAAATAGTTTTTTCGGACTTTCTATATTTTCATATATTTAGTTAGAATATTGTTCTACCTCAAGTCCAAATTCTAATATGATATTGTCATATTAGATTTTATTTCAAATCATCTTTCTTTGATTTGAAAATAATTTAAACAGAAATTTATTTATGATTAATTTATGATCTTGAGTCAAACTAAAATAACATTCATTTACTTAAAATAACAGATCAACTAAAACATTTCCCCCATTCATCTTAAACACATTGACACGGTGCAAAAATATAATTTAATAACATACATTTAAATTTAAATTTAACGGTTCGTTGTAATTCAAAAATCTGTGGTTATCATACACAGAGTTGAATGGAATCAGCTGAGATATCTTAAGAATTAAGGTTCAAAGCAAAAAAGAGTAATAATAACAAAAAGGATAAAAATAGCATTGTTAAATTTCGTTGATGTTAGTCTAGGTTGAGTTGTTGATAACAAATTCGATTTGCTTTCAACAGTCACATAAGTAGACGAATATCAAAATATTAACCCACTCAAAGGCGAAAATCACTGATGATGGCTTTGTAGCGAAAGCCGAAAATGCGCATTCTGCCTTGCTGGTCTTATCGAATTCTTTCAATAATTTTTATTCTTTGTAATTTACTTGTAAAAATTGTATCATCTTTCTTTGATTTGAAGATAATTTAAACAGAAAGTGATATTAATTTATGATCTTGAGTCAAACTAAAATAACATTCATTTACTTAAAATAACATATCAACTAAAACATTTCCCCCATTCATCAGAAATTTTTTATGCTACAACTATTTAAAAAGCAATTATTTAATTTGCATAGTTGCATTTTAAATTAACATATAAAGAAATCCAAAATAATTTGAAAAAGCATCTGCATAATATTTAAAAAATATAATTGAAATAAAGCAATAACAGTTGAAATTAAAATAAAATTATTTGAAGTGAAAATACTCAATTGAAAATACGAAAATATTACTAATTTTTTAATGCCTAGTTTTTTTTTGGAGGTATTTGGAACTGGGATACGGATGTTGAAGTGCTGCATATATTGCTTTATTTGAACAAAGATCACCATTTTAAAGAAAAATTTTTTTTCCGAAGTTCGAGTATTTGTTTTCGGTTTAACTTAACTAACATTTTCGGTTAAATTTAACTAACATCCAAAAACAATTTGACCTAAATAATATTCTTTTATACTAATTCAGTTTATTAAATTTTAAATCGCTTTTTTTAATTTCAAATATTCCTTATTTAAATTAATTTCAAATCAATGCTTTAAATTTTAATTTATATGGTTTCCAAAATTGCAATACATAATAGCTAAAGCTAGCTAAAAGAATTAAAAAAATGAAAAAAGGGCGGGATTGCCGGGATATAAACCCTAATGACGAGTGAGTAATAAACAAAATTTTTAAATTTCCGTTCCACCAAAATTGAACGCTGCCATTATAATGGCAAATAACCATCGACAACTATCACACAAAAAAACATTTGACACCCTACTTTAAGAGGTGGTGCCATTCTTTTTTTCGCAACAAGAAATAAACAATACATGACAGAATCAATTCACTAAAACAACAACAAGAAAAATTAATGTAAATATTGTACATGTATAAAACAAAATTGAATATATTTGCTTAAATGACATCGAATAAAATTGCACATGTGTGAAGGATTGTTTATACACTCTGTATGATTGTTTTAAAACATTAAATCAATCCAAAGTATATACTACTAGATAGTTTATTGTAACAAGAGTATGAAGGAAGAACATCTTTTTAAAATGGAATATCTGCATCTACCCATGACCACCATAAAAATCAAGCGAATTTTTATTTATTACATAGTTTTTTCATTGATTTACAAAGGAAGTAAGCGAAGGTAGATATATGGATTAAATATAATAATCGTTTGAAGATAAAAATTTCGAAAAGTAGTTCTCAAATTGCTCAATATATGGAGTTAGCTTATATCTATTTTAACAAAATTTTTCACTCCGCAATTTCTTTCACAATAGTCAAACACTACACCACTACGTGGAGAGGGTATAATAAGTTTGTGCTGATGTTTGTAACACCTTTTAGTATACCGATCGATTCAGAAATCTTTTTATTTCGATTTAACGATGTCTGTCTGTCCGTCCGTCCATCCGTCTGTCTGTCTGTCCATGATTTCTTGTGAGCACTCTGCTAAAATCGGTCCATGTTTAGATCTAGTGCCCATATAAAGGTCCCCCAAAATTGGTTTGTTTATACGCTGCAGGTCGCAAATACGAAGACATTTCAATGAAATTTGGTAAACAGACCTATGTCAGTCCAGGGACGAAGCCTATTGATTTTGGTTAAAATCAATCCATGTTTATACTTAGTGCCCATATAAGGGTCCCCCAAATTTGGATTTTTACACGCTGCTCGTCGCAAATACGAAGATATTTCAATGAAATTTGGTTTGCTGACTCACATGGTCCCAATGATAAAGCCTATTGATTCTAGATAGGATTGGTCCATATTTGGACCTATCGCCCATAATGGCTATATTTTCGATTTTCTCTTCTTTTACATTATACCCTACACCACTACGTGGAGAGGTATTTTAAGTTTGTGCTGATGTTTGTAACAGCAAAAAACATTGGTCCTAGACCCACCTTATAGTATACCGATCGGTTCAGATTTTTTTTTTATTTCGATTTAACGATGTCCGTCTGTCTGTCTGACCGTCCCTCCGTCCGTCTGTCCCTCCGTCCGTCCGTCTATCTGTCTATGCATTCTTGTGCGCACTCTAGAGGTCACAAATATCAATCTATTTTGACGAAATTTGGTACACCGACTTACGTCGGCCCAAGAACGACGTCTATTGATTTTGGTGGAAATCGGTCCATGTTTAGACCTAGTGCCCATATAAGGGTACCCCCCCAAAATTGTCTTTTTTACACGCTGCAGCTCACAAGTACGAAGATATTTCAATGAAATTTGGTTCGCTGACTTACATGGTCCCAAGGAAAAAGCCTTTTGCTAGGATCGGTCCAAATTTGGACCTATCGCCCATAGGGGCTATATTTTCGATTTTCTCTCCTTTTATGATTTTATAGAAAATGTTGACAGAAATCCGTTTTAACCCATTCAAATTTCGGATCCAAACATTAGTTGGCTTTAAGTTAGACTGCTGTAGAGTATTATATAGTCGGCATGCCCGACTTTAACCTTTTTACTCGTTTTATAGAAAATTTTGACAAAAGTCCGTTTTAACCCATTCGAATTTCGGGTCCCAACATTAGTTGGTTTTTAACCAGACTGGTGTAGAGTATTATATAGTCGGCATGCCCAACTTAAAATTTTTTGCTCGTTTTTAATATCAAATACAATGATAAAGAATTTTATTATAACTTAAAAGTTTTATTATATTTCCCAGGAAAAATTTTCAATAGTTTGCCAAGCACACCAATTCTGCAACTGGTTCCACTGCAACCGGTTTCATAGAACTGGTTCTGGAATCAGAATGAAGGTAGGAATGACGGATAATCAGTTCTATAAATAGTTCCAGAGGTGATTCTAGGGCAACCGGTTCCACTTTGCATCTACAGAAGCGATTGCTTTTGGGACAATTTCGAACAAAAATCATCGGTGTTAGAATCGACAGTAGAAGGGAAATTTTTTACAATCGGTTGCCAACCATGTTAGTTCTGCAACTGGTTCCTCTGCAACTGATTGCATGAAACTGGAATCAGTTCCACGGAACTTAAGGTATGATTGACATAAAATCAATTCTAGAACTAGTTCCAGAACTGATGCTAGGGCGACCGGTTCGACTTTAGAGATATAGAACCTGTTGCTTTAGGTACAATTTAAAACAAAAATCATCGGTGTTAGAATTGACAGTAGAAGTGGCTGTAAAAGAAAAGTAGCTATTCTACAACCGATTCTTTGGAACAGAAAATTTTGCTGGGTTTATACTAAAGAGAGGGAAATATAGACTGCATTTTAGGTTTTATGACTTTGCTTTATATTTCTACATAATTAAATAAAATATTCCACTGCAATGTGAAATATTAACCACCCAGGAAAATTTTTTACAATCAGTAGCCAACCATACCTATTCTACAACTGGTTCCACTGCAACTAATTCCACTTTAGATTCTATTGCTCCAAAGTGGAACCAGTTGCCCTAGAATCAGTTCTGAAACTAGTTCTAGAAGATTCACAGGGTTCCGTATGCCGATTCATAATAAACTTTTGCAAAAAGGAGGAAATTTTAACCCCCCAAAAATCATAGGGCCGGACGTGAACTTTTCAAACGCCGACACACATATCTATTTTTTTGTGCCCTCTGCCAGATCAGTTGTCAGAACCATGTTATTTTTGAAAAAATTTTATTTTTTTGACAGTGTAATTATAAATATTGGGGTTGTTTATTACAAAAAATATGAAATTATATAGAGGAGTTTTATTTCAACTTCGTTTTTTCGTCATGAAGTTCCACAATCAGACCCACTTTTTTTTCAAATGAAAGATTAAAGTTTGGATCTTCATATTTTAAAAGAAACAATTTATTATTTTTTCTGGAAAGCTTTCCTTGTAACTATAGTATTCAAATGTCCAAATCCGGTGACCCGTCTAGGAGTTAAGACGATTTGAAATTTATCTGTTCTTTAGAAAATTGAGTGAAAATCGAATTTTTCAACAAAAAAATACGTATCTAATTTTTTTCTATATTCTAATGAATACAAGCAAAAAAATTGGAAACGAAAATATGTTGGTCAGAAACGCCGATTTTTTTATTTTTTGTCCTATGGAATTTTTCATTTTCCATTTTGAGTAAATATTAAAATTGGCATAGTATATTCGAATAGGCAATAAAATGCTATGAAAAAAAAAAGTTTTTACTTTTTCGCTGGTGTCAAAAAAGTTCATCCACCAACAGCGATGAAGTTTTGAATTTGAGTTTTTTTAATTTTTAAAAAAAAATATCATATTTTCATTTTGATTTATATATGCCCAGACAGTAATTAACAGTTAGGAATGGATGGAAACTTTTCCGAAAACCGCGATAATTTTTGTATTTTTTTATTTCAATAAAAAAAATCTAAAAACTAAAATATTTTTATTTATTTATTCTAATTGATTTAACAAAATTTTAGTCATAAATATTTTGTTATATGACCATTACATTTACCCTATGATATAAAATTAAATAACTTGTTAACATTTTTTTTTTTGTTGTTTTCATTTAGAAAATGAATTTGGTGTGTGAAGGTTGTTTTTACAAAAGGACTCAAAATAATGTTTTTCGTTAATAACAAAACATTACCCACCTCGTGGTACTATGAGAAAAATTTGGTTGCCCATGTGAAAATCGAAATATATATGAACATACATGATCATACATTGACTTGTATATGATCATGCATGGACATACGTGATCATATATGACTATGCATAGTTCAATGTATGACCATGCATGATCTCATATATTTCCATATATCTTTGGATCCGAAATTTGAGGGTATATGACAATACATGTTCATATATGAACATATATGATCACATATGAGTCATATATACTCATATATGATCATATATGGCCATATACATCCATATACCCTCAAATTTCGGATCCAAAGCTATATGGAAATATATGAGATTATGTATGGTCATACATTGAACTATGCATAGTCATATATGATCACGTATGTCCATGAATGATCATATACAAGTCAATGTATGATCATGTATGTTCATATATATTTCAATTTTCACATGGGTGTTATAATATATATACATTTTCATTTACATTTGATGTTACCTGCGAACTTCTCTGAGTGATGCAAAAAAGCTAATTATTTTGACAAATAGCAAAGCAAATTTTTATAGGTACAGTTACTTTTTAACTACACTAAAAAAAAAAGTCAGTAAAGTCAGCAAAAAATGTTGCTGTGTCAGCAAATTTTTAGTCAGCGAGCTGATTTTTACCAAAAAAATAGTAATCTTCAGCAAAAGTTTTGCTAACACTTAGTCGACTGCAAATGAAAAAAATCCTTACTAAAACCACAAAACTTTTTGCTGAATATTAGTAGACTGAAAAAAAATCAAAAAACTTGTAGCGAAATTTTACTTTAGTTAACTTATTTGCTGAAAATTTAAATATAGAATATGTGTAGAGTTGTTTCTCTTTGTCATTTCCGTTTCCAGACAAGCTGCGACATCTACATCTTGTCTATCTGGTTGTCGTCCACGCTATGAATGCGGTTATCAGCACAATTTTTGCAGCAAAATAAATTAGTAAAACATTAGTTCAAAATTAGTATAGTGCTAAAAAAATATAACTAAAATTTTTGCTGAAAACGGAATTTCAGCAAAAAAATTGCTGAAAACTAGTACACTTGATATACAAGACGTTTTACTAATTTTTCTACTAACTTATTTTTTTGAATGTAAAAATATTTTTATATTAAAAATTTTATTTTCTGTATACGATGAACCTTCCCATCAATATGTATTTTAATATATTTCTTTCTGTTCACTTGATGCTACAAAAACCACTTAAATTTATTCTGTTCCTGCTCCAATACACTATTAAAAAATGAATACAAAATTCTGCCTGTTAAATCAGTTATATATCTCAAGTTATTAGTTATCTCCCAGGAAAAAGTTTTACAATCGGTTTCCAATCACACCAATTCCACAACTGGTTTCATTAGAACCGATTCCATGGAACTAGTTCAGGAACCCGTTCCACGGGCCTTATATGTAAGGTATAAATGCCGGATAACGGGTTCAAGAACTAGTTCCGGAACTGATTCTAGGGCAACCGGTTCCACTTTGGAGCCATAGATGGGATTTCCTTTGGGTCGATTTCAAACAAAAATCATCGGTGTACGCATTGAATGAATGGATTTTTAGCTCTATTTGAACTAATGTTTTCTGCTGATATTAAATTGGTTTTCTTGATGGTTTTGAGTTCTAGTCTGCTATTCAAGAGAAATAGTAATGTTAATCAAGAAATGAGTAATGTGTTTTCAAAAGTAAATCAAAAGAGCGCATGGTATGTTTTCCGATTAAAATTTCCAACGAAAGAAAGAATATGAGATAGATATTTTGTTTCTCAATCTCGCAGATTTTTGAGAAATATGATTAAAAACTGATTTATAATTATTAAAAGTAACGCAAAAATATTGCTATATACTATTAGCTTACAACTAATATCTATAATCGTTATTTTGATCATGTGGAAAACCATTTTAAGGGCCAGTTTTATAGTCAGAACTAAGAATTTTTTTATAGAATTTACTAAAATTTACAAATCAAGTTTTGTAGACGATTTTGCAATTGGATTTAGTAAACAGTCTAATCAAGACTGTGAAGGGGTTTTCATTATCTCGTTAACATCTGTTTCATTAGTTTTGTAAACAAAAAAGCTCATAATCTTACCAAAATTTAACTAAGTATATCAAAAACCATATTCCTTATGGCCTAAACACAATATCTATTAACTTTTGCTAAGATGCAACGGTATTATTTGTGTGAAAAACATTTCTGAATAGGGATGAACAGTTTGAAGATGCAATTTTTAATATTTTGATTGCAGCTTTTGAAGATCTGTTGATGTATATAAAATGTCTTTGCCGGAAATAAAAATGATATCCCAAGTAAAAAAAATGATATGGAGCCATATGAAGTTATATTTAATTATATATAATCTTTTATGTAATTAGATATAATTATATCCGAAAAATGAGAACGTCTTATTGTATCATATTGTGTCGAATTGTATACAATTGTATACAATTTGGTACAATTTGATACAATTTTATGCAATTCGATACAATTGTATCCGAATTTTGTCCTCATCCAATTACATCAAATTATATCTTTTTGTATAAAATTATATAAAATGTTATAAAAGTGGACATAGTTTGATACAATTATATCTAAATATTAACCTTATACTTTTTATCATATTATATAGGACCATATCTAACAATATATGTACATACAAAAATTATTTTTTTAAATAAAAACAAATTTTCAATTACTTGTAATTGTAATTGTTCTTTTTTGAATTGCAATTACAAATAATATGTAATTATAGATGAGTTTTTTTTCAATTACAATTACATGTAATTGTGTAATTGCATGTGTAATTAATTACAAAATGTAATGATTAACCCCAGGCCTGCTGGAGATCTTATAATTCGATAAATCTTCCATTACTTTTATCCAGATGTATCATGACAGTGCAATAAACATGAAAAAAAATTTCTTTTAATTTAGTAATTGTAAAATAAAGTTAACAACACTGAAATTTTAAAGTTAATAGGATTATGATATACAACCAAGATATAAGAAATCAGTCAAGTGTAAGTTATAGTATAAAGAATTTCGTATTAAAGATTCAGTGTTGTTAATGTTATGGTAAAAATTACTAAAAACATATGATGCAAAAAATAAACTCACACACGAATCATGCACGGGTTATTCTTACTCACGCTCACGCACGAATCACTTAAGTATAGTAATTATTACTTACGATCACGTGTGAATAACGTGACTCACGAACATTTCGTGTCACGCGCCAATCCCTAGTAATTATTAAATCTAAAACTAGTTCAAAATCATTGATAACATGGAACCAAATATAATACAATACGGTTTTATATGGACCTTATATATTTTTATATAAAATCACTTTGACAAAATTGCCTATGTGGGATGATATATAATTATAGATGATTTTATAAAGAACGTTTTAAGTTATATATGGGTTCATATTCGTCAATATATAATCATAACTAACACAAATTATAAAATATTTCTTATATGGATCCACATAGTTTTATATTATTATGTATAGTGTCATACTAAATTATATATAAACGCACATGTAATTATATCTTTTATATGTTACTTTATGTACTTATATATAGCACATACATATATATTTAGGCCAATATGTAATAATATAAAATCACATATGTCTCAATATTAAAACCTTTGAGGAATAAATATCTAACATATGACTATATAAAAGTATATCTGCTTGAATTTAAAAGCATATGTGGCCATATCTAACTATAAGTTACTATATGCAATTACATAAAATAATATATGATTATATCAAAACTTTTTTACTCGGGATTACATTTAACACACTTGTACTGAAACACAGTACAAATAATTTTAAATTTCAAGCTTTTAATAAATTTTCCAGCGATATGTAATATGTAGTATGAAAATATAAGAAACACACACGTAAAAATATATTTTCGGAGTACTTTCTTTCAAAAATGAAAAAATCTATACCATATAAAATTTTGTATAATTATATATTGGAATATATATACTAAGATATAATTATATAAAATTTTAAGATATTATACAATATCTTCTTATATATAGCAATATATATAGTGCAACATAGTACAATATCCAATTACATATAGACCTATATATAGTTACGTATGCATCATATAATTGTGTATAATTGTATCGAATTATATACCATTATATCTAGTTGGGTATGATTATATTATATTTGATATATTTGGATGAGGACAAAATCCGGATTAAATTGTATCAAACTAATCTAATCTAATTGTGTCAAATTAGATCTCATTTGATTTCATTTTTCGGATATAATTATACACTCTAAAAAATGCTTGTAAATTCACTACTATAAATTATGTAAACTTTGTTGCAATATTCCGTAAAATGCTCAATTTTAGACAACATATGTGTAAAATTTTTGTATACACGTTCTTGTCTAGAAAGATACACATTCAATTGTATTACTAGTAATTTTTTATTTATAATTACACATTTTGTATGTGAAATTGGTATTTTGTGTATAAAAAAATATTTTAGGCTTAAAGTTTTTGCCCTCAAATCATAAATGCTTTGTAAACCCAAGTAAAAAAAAATGATATGGAGCCATATGAAGTTATATTTAATTATATATAATCTTTTATGTAATTAGATATAATTATATCCGAAAAATGAGAACATCTTATTGTATCATATTGTATCGAATTGTATACAATTGTATACAATTTGGTACAATTTGATACAATTTTATGCAATTCGATACAATTGTATCCGAATTTTGTCCTCATCCAATTACATCAAATTATATCTTTTTGTATAAAATTATATAAATTGTTATAAAAGTGGACATAGTTTGATACAATTATATCTAAATATTAACCTTATACTTTTTATCATATTATATAGGACCATATCTATCAATTACTTGTAATTGTAATTGTTCTTTTTTGAATTGCAATTACAAATAATATGTAATTGTAGATGAGTTTTTTTTCAATTACAATTACATGTAATTGTGTAATTGCATGTGCAATTAATTACAAAATGCAATGATTAACCCCAGGTCTGCTGGAAATCTTATAATTTCGATAAATCTTCCATTACTTTCATCCAGATTTATCATGACATTGCAATAAACATGAAAAAAATTTTATTTTAATTTAGTAATTTTAAAATAAAGTTAACAACACTGAAATTTTAAAGTTAATGGGATTATGATATACAACCAAGATATAAGAAATCAGTCAAGTGTACGTTATAGTATAGAGAATTTCGTATTAAAGCTTCAGTGTTGTTAACGTTATGGGTGCGTAAGGCATTTTTGACACATGCTCCTAAACAAAAACAAATTACTCACGTACGAGCATTTCGTTTCTTACTCAGCACACGTGAGTATATTAAAAACTTACAATCAGAAAATTCTCACGCAAAACAGTCAAAATTACTAAAAACATATGATGCAAAAAATAAACTCACACACGAATCATGCACGGGTTATTCTTACTCATGCTCACGCACGAATCACTTAAGTGTAGTAATTATTACTCACGATCACGTGTGAATAACGTGACTCACGAACATTTCGTGTCATGCGCCAATCCCTAGAATGTTATAAGTTATATATGGGTTCATATTCGTCAATATATAAATATATATAATCATAACTACCACAAATTATAAAATATTTCTTATATGGATCTACATAGTTGTATATTATTATGTATAGTGTCATACTAAATTATATATAAACGTATATGTAATTGTATCTTTTATATGTTACTTTATGTACTTATATATAGCACATACATATATATGTAGGCCAGTATGTAATAATATAAAATCACATATATCTCCATATTAAAACCTTTGAGGAAAAAATATCTAATATATGACTATATAAAAGTATATATGCTTGAATTTAAAAGCATATGTGGCCATATGTAACTATAAGTTACTATATGCAATTACATAAAATAATATATGATTATATCAAAACTTTTTTACTCGGGAAGTTATAGTTGGATTACAGAACGTCATTTTCATACAAAATTTGTTCGATAAACCTCCTATAATTTTACAAAGCGTTTATGAATTTAGGGGTTTAAATATACCAATATTTTATAGTAACAATGAGTTGTCATTTTTATATTTTTGAAAAACTAAAAATAATAAAGTAGCAAAATTTCAATATAAAATTAGAAAAATATTGAAAACGTTATAAAATCAATTAAAAACATAACTATACAGCGTTTGTCCTATAATATTGGAGGTATGTAAATATGTGCAAATTATTTATATGCATCTTAAGAGAGAAAGGGAAGTTCTGGATTATTTTAACATGTTTTAAAATTTCTATGTTTATAGAATCCATTTGCATATCAGGGCGTACACCATATGGCTCGTACGCATAAGAACTTCAAGTCTGTCAGCATGGTGAGGAAATGGGCTTTTTTTGTATACATTATAGAGGATTATGCAGCTATCTGCCAAATTACAAAATTAGAATTTGTATGTTATTAGAGCTTTAAAGAATTTATTTGTTTACAGAACTTTTTGTACTTGCGAGTTTCGTGGCGGAAGGACTCTCAAATGTTGCGCATTGAAAAACTGGTTAAGGATAATTGGATATCTGGCAGCTACAGCCAAATTTGTTGTTTTTGTTAAAAAAAATCTAGTTTTTAAAAAAATTGAGATTTCAGATATCATGTGCATATAATAGGCACAATATTTACAGAATTTAAAAACGAGACATTGGTCCATAACTGCATTGTTGAATTAAAAAAAATTATTAACATTTATACTTTTTCCAATAACACTCAGCCGATGCAACTCAATAAGCACCGAAAGCAATAAAAAAAATGCTAATATAGACTTTTTCGGATTACGGACAAATTCTGCGGTTTTAAAAATTTACAAGCTTTTGAGTCTTATTTCGTCCACAAATACAAACAAAGTTTAGACCAATACCAACCAATTTCTTCAACTTCAAGCGCTGATAGCCATCTGCAAGTAGAATCGAAAGGTCTCCGATATTTTTCCTATAATCAGCTCTTCAGTATACATATGTGTTTTGAGTGTTCTTCCATCGCGAAATTCGCATGCACCTTAATCTTCATTTATCATTAATTGTTTTAAAACGCCGAAAATAAACGAAAAAATATAACTTATTGAATTAAACTTCTTTAAAATTAAAATTCATTTTAAAATCCGATTCTTTTCGCCGTCTTTTGTTATGAAAACTAATTATTAGGTGGTTTTATTATAAATAGTATTTATGTAAACAAAATCATTTTATTTGTATTTTTGCGCACTATATGCCATTTACTTGAACGAGAAATCTAAATCTCTTCAGTTTTGTTATTTATTATACCCTACACCACTATGTGGTCAGGGTATTATAAGTTTGTGCTGATGTTTGTAACACCAAAAAATATTGGTCGTAGACCCACCTTATAGTATACCGATCTGTTCAGAAATTTCGATTTAACGATGTCCGTCTGTCCGTCCGTCCGTCTGTCTGTCTGTCCATGCAATCTTGTGCGCACTCTACAGGTCGCAAACATTAAGATATTTTGATGAAATTTGGTACGCAGACCTATGTTGGCCCAAGGACGAACAAGTTTGATTTTGGTGAATATCGGTCCATGTTTAGACCTAGTGCCCATATAAGGGTCCTACCAAAATTATACTGTTTATACGCTGCAGGTCGTAAATATTAAGATATGTTGATGAAATTTGGTACACAGAAATATATTGGCCCAATAACGCAGCCTGTTGATTTTGGTGAACATCGGTCCATGTTAAGACCTAGTGCCCATATAAGGGTCCCACCAAAATTATATTTTTTATACGCTGCAGATCGCAAATATTAAGATATTTTGATGAAATTTGGTACATAGACCTATGTTGGCCCAAGAACGAAGCCTATTTATTTTGGTGAACATCGGTCCATGTTTAGAACTAGTGCCCATATAAGGGTCCCCCCAAAATTGGCTTGGTTACGAACTGCAGGTCGCAAATATTAAGATATTTTAATGAAATTTGGTGCTCTGACTCACATTATAGAAAATTTTGACACAAGCCCCATTTTAACCCATTCGAATTTCGGATCCATACAATACACCACACTGGTGTAGGGTATTGTATAGTCGGCATGCCCGACTTTAACCTTTTTACTCGTTTTTTACCACATTATGTCATTATTTGCAATTATATGGTAATAGACTAAAGAATCAAAAACGAGGAGATTAGTAATCTAGGTTATGTGAATGACGTTTTTGACATGTGTTTTTAAGTACTTTATTAAAAAATTTGCCCCTAAAAATGATTTTATATGCAAAAAATCAGGTAAATCAACCGAACATTCCATACACACTTTTAATATAAAGTTACACACATTGTGTATATGAAAATTACGCACAATGTGTGTATTATTTAAAATTTACACACATAGAGTAATTTTGCTGACATTATAGTTGGTAAAAAGTTACCTACTATAAATAGGGTAATCTTAAACAAAAATTTATTAGAGTATATAATATCAAAAGTCATAGAATTTTCTTCTTATTAGGGTATCAAATAATATTTCTAACCGCCCTGAGCGTTTTTGCAGTGAAATTTATACCATATGTTCTTCACGAAAAATAAACAATAAGTTTTTGTGCTGTTTCTTAAGAGGATGTAGCGATTTTCGTTTTTCGAAAAATTAGAAATTTAGCGAAAACGCACCACAACTTCTATATATATTATTCACACTTACAAGCCTTGCTACTTACACTTGCGTATTCCTTTTACCAAATTTCATAAAAATCCGTCCATTCGCTTGCAAGTTAAGGCGATGGCTTTTAAAGTTATCCTTATGGAATCCTGTGTGTCATTGTACCAAAGTAAAGGATTTTTTGAATAGCTTAAGCTACAATCTTACTTTGTGGTATTATAAATTATTTTAGTCAATTTAAATATATTTTTAAGATTTTTGAAAATTTTGTGTGTTTTGCTGCCAAACCGCGAACTGTATATAAAACAGTTCTTCACAAAAAATTTAATATATGTATTTTGTTTCCTATTATAAAAGCTTAATTTCTTATTATCCAATATGGTGAACTAGCAATAGGGTTGCCATATCGCAAAAGTCTAATAACTTGATACTTCGCACAAAATAACTTGATTAAAAAAAAAAAAAAATGACAATAAAAAAAATTTAATGTGCATATGTGTACAGTAGGGTAATTCTTAATACAAAAATTTATAATTTTTGAATCCAATCGCCATTTTATTATTATTCATAAAAAAAATTTCGGTTTTTTGGAGTTTTTGGGGACAAACTCGATAGTGCTACCAGCCATTGAAGTTTGGACATATGGGTTAAATGGACCAAATAAACTTTCCATAGTTTTCGAATCGTCAATTTGAAATTTTAACATATTTTGAAACATAAAAAACCAAAACTTCTTTTTTATAAATTTATTAAATGGATGATATAAGTATAATCAAAATAAAATAGCACTTAAGATTTTTCTTGTCCCAGTAAAATTATTGTTTACCGATTTTTAAGGAAAACCGTCTTTCGTAAATCTCTACTCATGCTCTCAAAACCGAAGATATACCTTAAGCGCCATTTTATTTTGATAAATATCATCAATGTGATAAATTTATGAAAAAAAAGTTTTGGTTTTTACGTTTCAGAAAAGAAAATATGCTAAAATTTTAAAATGGATTTGCAGGAATTATGAAAAATTTATATATTTTTTTGGGCCTAAAGTTTGAAAATTTCAACGACTTCCTGCAGACTTCATCTTTCTTTTCTTATTGTTTAGAAATAAATTCTACTCAAAAAAATTAAAACACTAATAAATTTCATCAGTTTTGTAATTTTACATGTTTTTTTTAACTACTGACACGACAAAAATTCAATTTAACTTGACAGAATAAATTTGACCTTGGCACTTGACAAGACCTAAATTAACTTGAAAATCAAGGCCAATCAATGCCATGTGGCAACCCTAACTAGCAACCATATTTGAGAATAAGAAATTAAGCATTTATAATAGGGAACAAAATACACTCCATTTCATAACTATATGACATTAAAGACAATATACCGATTTTTGAATTTCTTGAAAATAATTTAAAAAATATATATCAAATAATATTTATTCATCTTTTTTCAGTGTTATAATTTTGAATATAATTCATACTATTAAGTGCCCCACAGATTTTTAATATTTTTAATAAATTTTTGGTTGTTTAAAGTAGGGCATACACGTTCACTATTGTTGATCAATTTTTCAAAAATCATTGGTTGATGTTTGATTGGTTGATTTTTATTTATTAATATTAAACGTGTATGCCCTACTTTACAAATTAATTGGAAGTCTGTACCCAGAATTGGATTGTCATTGAGATTGAAAGTGTTTCAATAAAATTGAAAATGATTTGGATTTTTGTTTTTCCACGTCATATTATTGAAATGTTAGTTTTTTAATTTTTTTTGTTAACTAAATAAAATTAAAAGAGCTTACAAATTATTCTAAAATAAAAACTAATCAAATGAATGTTATTTTTAGTTTGACTCAAGATCATAAATTAATATCACTTTCTGTTTAAATTATCTTCAAATCAAAGATCTTGAGTCAAACTAAAAATAACATTCATTTACTTAAAAATAACAGATCAACTAAAAACATTTCCCCATTCATCATTCATCACACGGTGCAAAAACATAATTTAATAACATACATTTAAATTTAAATTTAACGGTTCGTTGTAATTCAAAAATCTGTGTTTATCATACACAGAGTTGAATAGAATCAGCTGAGATATCTTAAGAATTTATGTTCAAAGCAAATAAGAGTAATAATAACAGAAGGATAAAAATAGCATTGTAAAATTTCGTTGATGTTAGTCTAAGTTGAGTTGTTGATAACAAACCCGATTTGCTTTCAACAGCCACGTAAGTAGACGATTATCAAAATATTAACCCACTCAAAGGCGAAAGGCACTGATGATGGCTTTGTAGCGAAAGCCGAAAATGCGCATTCTGCCTTGCTGGTCTTATCGAATTTTTTCAATAATTTTTATTCTTTGTAATTTACTTGTAAAAATTGTATCATCTTTCTTTGATTTGAAGATAATTTAAACAGAAAGTGATATTAATTTATGATCTTGAGTCAAACTAAAAATAACATTCATTTACTTAAAAATAACAGATCAACTAAAAACATTTCCCTATTCATAAAAACTAATCACTAGTTTTATTTTAAATTCTGCTAAATTTTGCAATTTTTTATAGGAAGGTAAATACTGATAAATTTTAATTTCATTTATATATTTCCAATAACATTGAAAGTGTGTATGAAAATATCAATAAAATGTAAATTAATTATATTGAACTTGTACGCTCGGCTTTATGTGGTTTTTTGTTTGATAAAATTTTTCTTAAAACCAAAAATTGGGCTACAAAATTTCCTTTAAATTGATATGTAACATGTTATACAAATAACTTATATACCCAGGTGAAAATGTTCATATATGGCAACATATATAGGATCATATATGGCTGCGGATCCGAAATTTGAGGGTATATGGTCATATATGGAGAGATATATGGATGTTCATATATGGTAATATATTATTAGATTTCCTACATGCTCCTATATGAAAAAACTTTTTTCTTTATTTATACCCTACACCACTATGTGGTCAGGGTATTATATGTTTGTGCTGATGTTTGTAACACCAAAAAATATTGGTCGTAGACCCACCTTATAGTATACCGATCGGTTCAGAATTTTTTTTTTATTTCGATTTAACGATGTCCGTCTGTCCGTCCGTCCGTCTGTCTGTCCATGCAATCTTGTGCGCACTCTCCAGGTCGCAACTATTAAGGTATTTTGATGAAATTTGGTACGCAGACCTTTGTTGGCCCAAGGACGAACAAGTTTGATTTTGGTGAACATCGGTCCATGTTTAGACCTAGTGCCCATATAAGGGTCCTACCAAAATTATATTGTTTATACGCTGCAGGTCGTAAATATTAAGATATTTTGACGAAATTTGGTACACAGACCTATGTTAACCCAATAACGCAGCCTATTGATTTTGGTGAACATCGGTCCATGTTTAGACCTAGTGCCCATATAAGGGTCCTACCAAAATTATACTGTTTATACGCTGCAGGTCGTAAATATCAAGATATTTTGATGAAATTTGGTACACAGACCTATGTTGTCCCAAGGGCGAAGCCAATGGATTTTGGTGAACATCGGTCCATGTTTAGAACTAGTGCCCATATAAGGGTCCCCCCAAAATTGGCTTGGTTACAAACTGCAAGTCGCAAATATTAAGATATATTAATGAAATTTGGTGCGCTGACTCACATTATAAAAAATTTTGACATACGCCCCATTTTAACCCATTCGAATTTCGGATCCAAACAATACACCAGACTGGTGTAGGGTATTGTATAGTCGGCATGCCCGACTTTAACCATTTTACTCGTTTTTATATATATGTGACGCTCAAAATAGAAAGGGACCTAAGGATAGAAAGGGACCTAAGGTCAGGAGAGCATGGGATCGGTCTCATTCGATGCTCAGATGTTGTCCACAAAAAAAAAAAAAAATTGATTTTTTTACCCTTAGGTCCCTTTCTCTATGCGCTGTCACATATATAACTTCGTTATCGCGTTACAATAGCCCATTTTAAACCATCAGAAAAACTTTTGGACTTATTTGTTAAACAAATTTCCTGCCTTTATGGAGATTGTGAATTGTCCTACAATATTCACCAGCTTTTACATTTGGGTTTGATCGTTCGCCGTTGGGGTCCTTTATGGGCCACTTCAGCCTTTCCATTTGAAGACCAAAATGGGGTAATCGCAAAAAGTGTTCACGGTACCCGCGATTTTTACCAAGAAATTATAAATAACATAAAAATATCACAAGGTGACACAGTAATGAATCATCGTATTGGCTGTACTAACTCCAATGCTATTGCAGATATGGAACTTCTTGGAAGGGATAAAGTTTTTAAAATAAACTCTTTTCAAAAAGAGTTATTTGATACCAAAATAATAGATCTAAAATCATGCTTATTTTATGATAAATCAAAAATATAATTTTTACATCAAATTTGTACAAAATAACTAAAACTATTTATTTTACAGTCAAAATAACATTAAATAATGATGATAATAACATACGCTTTTATTAACTGTTTTGTAAGAAATAATACAACGTGCTATTTATTAATTCAATGTTTATATTTGAAAAGTACTGATAGGTTTATACATACAAGTACTAACTTCATTGTAAAATACATTACTCCCTTTAAAGTTACTAATGATTTTAATATATTAAAAATTAATGATATTTTAAGCATTAGTCATATCATTCAAGTTGAAAAGTATTTATGTAAACCATTAAACACATATAATACATTAATTTAAGAATATTATATTATAAAAATAAAAACGTTTTCAATCATAAAAATCATAAAAAAAATAATATGTAATTCTATTCGAAAAGTAAATGCTTTTGAACAGATTTTCACATTAAAAATTAAGAAACAAAAAAAAAGGTTGTTAATAGGGGAAAATGTTAAAAACATGTAGGCAATAGTCTAATAAAGGTAAAAAAGTTTGACTTTCAAGAACGGATATATATTTACAAGAGTTCTAAAATTTACGAATTCAAATAATATTTTTCGAACCCGCCCCATGATAAAAAAAAAATTAAAACATTACCCATATATGGAATAATATATGAATTCATATATGAAGATAAATGGAATATATGGACCAAAATATACAATATAATATCATATATGGATTCATACATTGGAATGTATTTACCCATATATGCTTCCATACCATGCGCGGTTCATATATGTGCATATATGATCATATATGAAATCACATACCATCATTCATGAAACCATATATGAAAATATATGATCATATATGCAAATTTTCAACTGGGTAGTACTAATTGGAATAAATCACTACCCATGTGAAAATCGAAATATATATGAACATACATGATCATACATTGACTAGTATATGATCATGCATAGGCATACATGATCATATACGTCAATGCATGTTTCAATGTAGTACCATACATTATCTCATATATTTCCATATATCTTCGGATCCGAAATTTGAGGGTATATGGAGGTATATGGCCATATATGATCATATATGACCATACATGAACCATATGTGAGCATATATGGTCATATATGAACATGTACGGTCATATACCCTCAAATTTCGGATCCGAAGATTTATGGAAATATATGAGATAATGTATGGTCATATATTGAACTATGCATGGACGTATATGGTCATGTATGCCTATGCATGATCATATAATAGTCAATGTATGATCATTAGAGTGGTCCAAAAAAAAAAAAGTTGGAATTTTCACGCTCCACAAACCTACAAATATGCCACTTTGAAAAACAATGTGGTCTGATCAAAAAAATCACCAAAAAAGTTTTGTGTAGAGGTAGCACATCGCAATTGAAGTTTCGAGGTTGTACTTGTTCTATTATTTTTAATTAATTAAAAATAATGAGAAAAATTAAAAATAATTATTATGAACGCGACATATCACATCTAATATATTTTTTGGTGTACATTACGAATATGAAATCAAAATTGAAATCGGAGTCGCGGATTTCGCGAAATTTGAAAATTACATACAAAAAATGATCAACTTCGATCAGGATGTTTTCTTATATTCCAATATGAAAATTTCGTTTTTGCATTAATATATATCTGTGGAATGTCCTATTATGTGAGATATGGTTTTTGGTAGCAATAAAATTATAGCAATCTAAATAATAGCGAAATATTAAAAAATGTCAAATTTTAAGTTAATTTAGGATATCTGTTTTCCTTTTTAAAATTAAATTCAGTGTTATATAAAGGGTGTTTTTTTAAGCCCGATAGAACTTGAAATTGTAAAAAATAACACAAAAAATTAAATTGTAATCAAAATTTTTTTTTTATTGGAAAGATCAATACGTGACATTAACATTTGAAAATGATTTCGGGCATATGGGCACCGCGGCTGTTCTTGACGAAGCGCATTCTGGACGTCCAATTTTGGGCCACTTTTTCGAGCACTGCTGGCCGTATGTCACGAATAACACGAACAATGCTGTCCTCCAAGGCATCAATTGTTGCTGGTTTATCAGCATAAACCAGTGACTTCACGTAGCCGCACAGGAAATAATCGAGAGGTGTCAAATCGCACGACCTTGGAGGCCAATTGACAGGTCCATTTCTCGAAATCAACTTATCGCCAAATTTTGATTTCAATAAGTCGATGGTTGCGTTCGCCGTATGGCACGTAGCGCCATCCTGTTGAAACCACATCTCCTCCGGATCAATGTCATCCATATTTTCAAACAAAAAATCATTGATCATGGTGCGGTAACGATCTCCATTGACCGTAACGCGAGCTCCGGCCTCATTTTTGAAGAAATAAGGTCCGATGATGCCACCAGCGTGAAAACCGCACCAAACGGTGCATTTTTCTGGATGTAATGGAGTCTGTAGGGTCTCTTGTGGATTGGTCTCACTCCATATGCGGCAATTTTGCTTATTAACAAACCCGTTAAGCCAAAAATGCGCCTCATCGCTGAACACAATTTTGCGTCTATAAGTTGCGCGAATCGACGACTGATTTTCAAAGTAAATTTGGATAATTTCGTAGCGTTGTTCAAGCGTGAGTCTATTCATGATGATTTGTCAGAGTATACTGAAACAAATAAAAAAAAATGTTTCATCAAAATTTAATTTTTTGTGTTACTTTTTACAATTTAAAGTTCTATCTAGCTTAAAAAAACACCCTTTATAATGAAGGTCCTTGGTAAGTAAATTGCAAAAGTATAACAAAGTGCATTTTTCGATAACACGTTTACAGGTATTTAGGAAAATATCTCAAAAAACTTGAGTTTTTTTGAATTTTCAAAAACCGCGAATAATTCATAAACCACAAATTTTTTTTAAGTTTCGATTGCTGATTCATAATCTTCGTTAAAATAAAGATCAGATTTGAGAAATTTGCGCATACAAGGTAAAAACAAGTTGAATTTTTAATTACATCTTTTCGGAAAATTTCGAAAATTTGACTAAAATATGTATTTTTTTGTATAAATTTTAAAAAAACCGCGAATTACTTAAAAGTTACTTAATTTTTTTAAGTTTTGATTTCAAATTCCTTATATTCACATTAATTAAGACCAGATTTAAAAAAAATTGTTAAATAATAGCGTACAGGTTAAGAAATAATTAAATTTAAAGTCATCCGTACTTTTTGTATAAATTACTTTAGAGATAAATTACTAATTCTTAAAAGACAACTTTTTGTGCTACCTCTAAATAACAGCGGATTTAGCTGAAACTTGGCACAGAGAGTTTTTAGATATTAAAGAATAGGGGCAACATTGTGGAGATCGCGAATTCCAACTTTCATGTTTTTTTGGACCACTCTAATGATCATGTACGTTCATATATATTTCGATTTTCACATGGATAGTTAGCAATAGCGCTAGAATAAGTACATACTTGTAGGGACTGAAATAAGTCGTTACATATTAGTACGTAATTTATTTATTACATGACTTTAAACTCATTACAGCAATGCATTATTTAAAAGCCTCCAAATAAGTAGTAATATATCCCTATATCGCTAAGTCATGATTTCATACCTCCTACATAAGTAGTGATGTACCAATTTTGTAAGTGACGTATCACTTTCAAAGTAAAACAAAGGCAATGCGTGAAAAAGGTCCAACCCATGATACAACCACATAAGGTAGATGCATTAGGGAGAGTTTGACAGTTCAGGGTTTCATTATGACAGTTCAGGGATTTTTTCGTATGCTTTCGCTATGTATCAAGAGTAGCCGATTACATTTTTTGTTGTTGTTTGTTGTATTTGTTGTTCTAATGCATCTACCTAGTATGGTTGTATCATGGGTACAACCAATGTTTTGCTGGGTGGGTACTATTTCCTATTTATCTCAGAAGAATTTTCAACTAATTCTTCGAATTTTTTTAAGAGTGTATTATAAATATTTCTCTTACTTCTGTTCATCATTTATATTATATGCATTATCAATTTTATATATTTTTTTTATTTCTTCGTTTTTGCTGTTGCTTTTGTCGTTATTATAGTTCTTATTGTTGTTGGTATCGTATTGTTGTCATTGAGATCACAGGTGATTCTTTTGCTACTTAATAAGTTAAGTACACCAAAAAGGACGTTTTTATTATATTTATGCATGTACTATATACACTTCAAATATGCCCGACTATATGCCATGGTCTTTTATTTGTATGTGTGTTTACCTTGAATGTAAATGTTAGTCAGCTTGTGTATATGTGTGCGGGTATACATCAGACTGTTTACATATTTTGGTCTTTGGTTGTTTATGTTTATATGTAGTAGTTATGCAAACAATATATGGGTTGGTCTTTGGCTAAATTGTTGAGAAATAAGTAATAATTCAATTTATTTTAAGTTGTTGTTCAAATGACACATACTTGACACGTTTTTTGCCTTAAATAAGATATTTTCTTACTACTACTCTCTCATGGTTAGCTTTAGTTTGGGGAAATCGAGGACATTTGTATATACACGTGTGTATGTAAATTATAATAAAGAAAACAAAAAACTGTCTGTTTTTCTAGTTCGTTTTTACTAAATCTTATGAGAACTGTTTAAAATATCATAAAGCACAAATAACTTAAAATGTGGGACATATTTTTAATTAAATTACAAATCATGCGGGGCGCCTACAAAGAAAAATAAGGTTATTTAAAATTCCGTTTATATTATTTAATTAGGAAATCAAATGACGTTAAAAGTCATAAGAATATTCACATTTAAAGGAATAAATAGCTACCATATAACCACAAAAGTCAAGTCAAAAAAAGTTTGAAACTAAAACCAATTTCTGGATAATGTTCATATAAATTTATGTGTATAATATTTATATATTAGTTCATATTTATACTTTACTTACCGTACTGTGTGGATCACCCTCAGCCTCTGGTAAATTACGATCAATTTGTGTTATATGACGCCTGGACTCTGCTGATATTTGCTCTGTACCATGATACCACATAATAAATGTGGGTGGCTCTAAAGCACCACGTACAACACAACGTAAATTAACTCTACTACCAGCTTTAACATAACGATCTGGATCACCCAGTATTTCAGTACGAGGAACTGTAAAGATGAAGAAAAAGGAAACACCAGAAAAATTAATGGAAAAGGAAAATTAAAAGTTGTGTTAAACTAGTTGCAAATAGACATGACTGACATGCATAGAAATGAATAATTTAAGTAAAGGAAGATGGTAGCAAACCAAATCTTAAATTTATCACTTTACCAGAAAATATTTATAAGCAGAAAAAAGAAAATATGCTTAAAATCACGTATCACACGTAATAATGGTAAAAACACGTTCGAAAATTGTTTCCAACAATATGTGAAAAAAGTATATTCAGGACTATTTTTTATTCTGTATCCTTAATAGTTTGTTAGGCGATAAACTCTGTACGTTATTTAGTTTGTTAGAGCTTGAAATATTGATACACCCAAACAAAAAGTTAGCAAATTCAATACATTGTTTACCACAAGTATGGGCTTGGGACTTTCCCTTCACTTGGAAGTGACAAGAAATAATTCCTATATTTGAATGTTAAATTAGCTCACTACTTCCGGTCAGCTTCCGCTGAAAGGTAGCTAGAGTCAGAAGTCTTCTAAGGGGACCATATGTCATCTTTTTTGGAGGACAATCGTCATCATTTCACTCGCTGTCATCCATACAATTTGTGTCCTTTTTCTGTCATCTTCTTCATAATAGGTCACCTGTTGTCATCTTTATTTTTAAAACAGGGTTGATACATTGCAAGCAATGAGTTCTATTATCCTATTTTTTAAGTTTCGTTATTTTTACACCCTCCATCCCACTATGCAGGAGGGCATATATCAGTTTGTCATTCCATTTGTAACTCATCGAAAAAAAATCTAGAGCATAAAAAAAATATATATTCTTGATCGTTATCAATAGGGAAACCGATATAGCAGTGTCCGTCTGTCTGTTAAAATCACGATCACACTCAAAATAGTTGTGCTAGGATGTTAATTTTTAGTAAAAATTTTTGTCCAATTTCTTAAGCAGTTTGGTGCTGGAAATGGGCATATTTGGTCCAGACGTTTTAATGTTATGAATGAAAATGTAAAAGCACCTCTAAAAGTTTTCCATATTACATGAAAAAATATTTGAACTGTGTGTTGTTGTTGTTACCGAATACGAAAAAACACATACATACACATACAGCCCATGCAAGACATAATACTTTTTTTTAATTTATATATACATATGCATAAAATTGGATTCATTTTATAAATTACTGAATAATTCATAATACCCTTACATCAATGATTGGACATTGATTAAAGTGCAATACGATTTGTTCCTATTTGTGTTGATCCAATTTTGATTCGATTGAAAAATTTGGCTTTAGAGGCACCTCACCGATTGATTCTAAATTTTTACTACTGATATAAATCTCTCTTGGGGGTCCGAAGCAATATTTTTTTTTTGTAGAGGGAGTTACTTTGGTTTAAAGTTTAAAAATGGACTTAACTATATTTTCTTCATTTATTATTGGGTTGGAACAATAAGTACACTAGGGGCTCCAAAAATTTTTTTTTTGAGTTTTTAACCGTGCTACCCCCTGGAAATATTTATTTGTGTGTAAAACTACGTAGGATAATCGGACATCGGGAAGACGTGCCGCATCGGCCCTGAAGTTTGAAACACGGATTACAAGGGGAAAATATGACTTTTTGTATATTTTCTCGAAAACATTGATATTTTAAAACTAATTCGAATTAAAAACACTAAAGAATCGTAATTTAGAGTGAATTTTCTTTATAAAAAAGCAATAAAAACTTAAATCGGTTAAAAATCAGTCGAGTTATAACAATTTCTTAAGTTATTCAGTTATTTCGGTGCATTCCGCAAATTTTTTTTTACAAAAAAACAAAGTAGGATAAATTTATTAACTAAGTGTATGTAAAATTCACAATTACGACGTGGAATTAGGAAAAGTTTAGACTAAAAAATAACGGTATTGTAAGGATAATGGTATTTCATTTATTTCGGTACTGGTATTTTAAATATATCGATATTTGAAACAATAACAGTATTTTAGCGGTAGAGCCTATCAACCCTGCCTCAATGTATGTAATTACTTTTGGCTTATGAATGACTTAACATTTAATTTATCCGTTGATATGTAGAAGAGCCTGAAATATTAATAAAAATATTAGACTACGCGCAAACTGATTAAAATTCTGAAGTAATTGCATAAAAATTACTATATCTATTTTTATTCATACGAATTAATGACCCAGCAAAAAAAGAGATGCCGAATCAGTAGAAAAGCACTGCAATTGATGATACACTCAAAAAATTGTATGAACTAAAATTAAGGTTTCACTTTATTAAAACAATGTATATGAGTTATTAATAAAAATGAGTTAAATTTCTTTCCAATAAGTAAAATTGCTTACAAATAATGCAAATTTTATTTGATTTTAGTTTATCCAAAATTCGTATTAACTCAAAAATAATAAAACGTTTTCCTTAAATTTATTTTCTTGAATTAGGTTAAAATTTCTTCAAACTGTTGAAAAATGTATTTATTTTTAGTTAAAAATCTTAAATGTTAAGAATTTGGTTGAACTAAAAATTATGAAATTTAAAATTGTATGAAAAACTAAATTCAAATAATGAACTTCCTTAAATTTAGTTTAAACATTTTAACTTCTTTAAACCAAGTATAAACTTCTTAAATTCTAGTAGAGATTTTCTTTCGTATTCCTGAAAATATTTTATAACCTATGGAATTCTTATTTGGTTTGTAGTTTGTATTATACATATAAGTATTTTAGTGTTGTGAAGAAAATTTAAGTAATAAATTTCACACAAATTTATATTAACGAAAAAAATATTAAAATTATTTTCGTCAATACTTTCGTAAAAAAAAATATATGAAATTGATTACTTAGATTTTTGGTAGTGAAACTAAAATACTTATATATTTGAATATTTATACCTAATGAGAATTAAAAATTAATAAATAATACCTGCAATTTTTTGCATTGGTTTTTTTTGGATATTCTTAATACGAGCATAAGATATGAACTAAAAATAAGTTTATTCTGCGTTAGCACAAGTTCAAAGCATCTTTAAATTTAAGAACAATTGACTTGATTTTAAGACATGTATACTAAATTTAAGAACAAGTTTATACTAAATTTAAGTAAAATACATACTAAATTTTAATAAAATTTTCAGAAAAATTAAAACAGTATTTACTAAATCTCAGAAAAAATGTACTTAATTTAAGTTAATTGTTTTAACTTTTTTTTTAAGAAAATTGTGTACTCGATTTAAGTTAAAATTTCCTTGGAGCCAAATCATTCCCAAATTTCTTTAAATTTAGTTCAAATGACCTAATATTTGGGAAACAATTTTTTCGGTGTATAGAAACAATACTTAAGTGATTTTTTGTATGTTGTTCAGAAGTAATTCTAAAAAATTTGTAAAAATATACTAACGGATACTTGGAAGCAATGAAAGAAGTGATTTTTTGAAGTTGTTCAGAATAACTTCTAAAAAAGCAGTAACAATACACTGACGGATACTTGTGAGGCATTGAAAGAAGTAGTTTGTAAAGCACTACTTGCAATTTTTTTTTTGCTGGGGAATTGATTCACAGCGACTGTTCATCCACGAATTAAACCGATACAACAGGAAAGTGTATTAATCTATACATGCTTTGAAATTCTTTCGTTATTCAAATAAGCTATTAACGTACACAAACAAATCCGTACCAATTAAGAAAATTTCGACTAATAAAGTTTTATCGAATAATTTATTATATTGTATATGCAAAGAAACATTATTAGTTGAAGTGCTCCAAATTGCTTGCCAAAGATGTTTTTGTGTGTATTTAAAAGTGCAAATAAAACTTGATTTTTGAAAGACTCTATAATAAGATTATTTTTAAATAGTTCACATGTGATCATAACTGACTCTTATTTACAAGCTTTTCAAGTGTTTTGTTCTAAAGTTAATTTTTTCTCTAAATTTTATGAAGATTCATACGAGACTCAAAATAATAACAATAATATAACGCCCAGATCGATGGGACAATTAAAATGGCCAAATCACTTTTTACTAATTTTACTGATGTGGTCATTACCTTTTTTCGGAGTTCAAACTGTAATAATATGTTAATTGAAATCATTTATAATTTCATATTTTTTGGGTAATTTTGTCTACACTTTTGGCAATTTTGAATCTTACTTGTAGCAGCACTGAGATTAAACAAGATTAAACTAAACTATTTACTTGTAGTGGTGAAAAAATCATATACCATACATTTGTTGCACAGTGAATTGACCGAATACAAAATGGGTAATAATTGCTTGTACTTACTAGAATCTCCGAGTGCTTTCAAACTCTACACACAAGCTGGCTTACTTTACACAGGGTATGGCCGCATTGTAATGTCCCACAAGCCAATATACTTCGTAAGTACACACGAGTATAGTGGCATGTAAGTTAGACCAAATTTTTGGAAAATTTCAAATATTTGAAGCTTCATATACAAATGTTATACACAAGTATAAGATATCGTAAGTACACACAATGTGAAGTACACGAAATTAATTACATTGTGTGGACTTAAACGTTTTTCTAAAGGGAGACGTATTGTTTCGATTTTTCTTTGTTAATAAAAACACGAGGATGGAGGGTATCTAAAGACTCGGCACAGCCGAATTTAATCTTTGGTTTGTATTTTGGCTTTAGCCCGCTTTTTTTTAACTAGCTTTATATATATAAAAGTAAATGTAAATTTCTTTGTTTTTTTTTTAACTAATTTTACATATTTACATATGTATGTGAATGTAAATTTTTCTGTAAAAAATTTTGAATTCAAATAAATTTTTTACTTTTATTCTTAATGTCATCCTTTTTCTTTTTCAAAATCTGGTGGCCTTAGAGAAGGCGCACAGTCATGTAGTCTGAGTGGTCCCTGTTACGGTATTCAATTAATCGGCTTTTTATTTTAATCGATTAATCAAGCAAAAATTTTTTCGGTTTTTTCTGAATAAAAGTTTAAGGAGGTTATTTTGTAATACGCAACGCAACGTTTTCCATACAAATTGTTTTTGTAACAGTAACAATTTACACACAAATCAACGCAACGCCAGGCGTTGGGTTTTACAAAATAACCCACTAAATTAATTGATTAATCGAACAAAATTTTGTGTATAATATAATATTTTTTGTATTTTTTAATTATTATGAATAATAATTTAAATAACTCTTAAAAAAAGAAGTACAGTAAAACTCGCTTAAGACGAACTCTGGCGGACCTAACAAATTAGTACGTTATAAGCGGCGTTCGAATTAAAGGGAATAAAACTTATTTAAACTTTTCTAATTTTAAAATTCCTTAAAACAATTTAAAAAATTATGCAATTCTTTTATTTGGTTTCCTATATAAATTTTTTGCAATATATTTAAGAAAAAATGTCTGAGTGTTCAGTTTAAAATTTTTCAAAATACGCAAAAATAATAAAAAAAATTGTCAAATTTTGTAAAGTTCGTATTAAAAATGGAAAACTTAAACATAAAATTTGTTTATGGGAAAACATAAACTTTGTTTATGGGACCATCAGAAACAGTTCGTTTTAACCGAGGGTTCGTCTAAAGCGACTTCGTAGTAACATATGTTTTTCATATTGAAATTGTTGCCAAAACATCGGTACTTTTAATTTAGTTCGTATTAACCGAGAATTCGTCGTATCCGAGTTCGTATTAAACGAGTTCTACTGTAAAAAAATGGGTTAATTGAGATCATATTTTGTTTAATTCTTATTTCCCTATCTTCACCATCACATATTCAAATTTATCTAAATCGGAGTGATCCTCACTGCAGGCTTTCCTGGTAAGTTTTATATTATATAATATAAATTGGATTAGCCAAACGTAAACATAGTGCTCTTAATACATCCAATGCGTTAATGATAAAAGATCATTGAATATTTTGCCTCTTTCGTATGCATAAATGAAAATGAGAATATAAATTCTGTCGGATAATTTGTGTAGTTATTCATAACAGCAAAAATTATTAGACCTAGAAACTTTAGTATACCGATCTACTCAGAATAATTTTTGAATAATAAAAGATCATCGAATATTTTGCCTCTTTCGTATGCATAAATGAAAATGAGAATATAAATTCTGTAGGATAATTTGTGTAGTCATTCATAGCAACAAAAATTATTAGACCTAGAAACTTTAGTGTACCGATCTACTCAGAATAATTTTTTGGTTCGATTTAATGATTTTTATTTGTCCGTCCGTCCGTTTGTCTTGCTGTCAATGTATTCATGTTCGCACTGTACAGGTCGCAGGAAAGGGTACATCTACTAACGAGTATGTCAGCTTAGAGACGACTCCTATTGATTTCGTTTAAAATCGGTCCATGTTTAGACCTATTGCCCATATAAATAACAGTGGTGATAAATTTAATAGAATCGATTCAACTTTTTTTCTAATTTAATTCTCGTTGCCTTTACTTCTAAAGATCAAAATAGTGACTAAATTCGCCCCGAAAGGGAGGAGATGGTTCAGAAAAATGCGCAAAATTTTAGCGTAATGTTTTTTTATTTTGTCACTTGTTTCAAGTGCGCGTGCCTTTTAACGAAAAACTAGCTATATCGACCTTTTATCGAATTAAATATTAAATTTTAGAGAGTACTAATCGATTCTGTACAAACTGTATATTTTTGGATATTCTATAAAATTTCCTTAAGTCTTGCATTATCCTTATCTACAAATTGTTAGCATACTTAGAATGACAGTGCCTTAAACATGCCCATTTTTTTTTGTTTTTAGCGATTTGAAAAGAAAGTTAACAACACTGAAATTTTAACATGAAATGCTTTTTACTACAACGTAAAAAAAATATTGACTCATTTTTTATATTGTGGTAAGAAAAGCATAAAACTATGGCTAAACTGCAGTTTCTGTGGTCTCGTCAAAAAAAGAAAAAAATAAAAAATATGATCCCCTCTACAATTAAAAAAGAAAAAAACAATATTAATTTTGGGAGGGACTTGGACCCTTGGGAGCAAAAAACGGGGAAACATTGTTACATGTAAGTGTGGTTAAAGGAAATTGTCTCACGATTCCAAAAATGTTATTTTTTTTTTATTAACCATAAAACGTAGCCCTAACTAGAGCCATTTTAGTCCCTTAAGAGGGGGGACTGAAAATGATGAAATTTTCTTGCGTGGTAAAATGGTACTCAAATGATAGAAAACATTCCCACGCATTCAAAAATTATTAATTTTTTCTTTTTTCAGTAATCTATAAACGCATTAAAAATGTAGGCATTAAAAAAAAAATAAAAAAATTTTGAAAAAATCGCGCGATTTTTAGAAAAAAAAAATTTTCTTGCTGCGCAATATAACTACATTACTTCTGAAAAGTTAGGGCTACGTCATTTTTCGAATCGTGAGGCAAAATCTTTTAATTCGAGTACCCACACTTATCTAGTACTATGTTCTCCCGTTTTTGCTCCCGGGTCCGAGCAACTCCCTAAATTAATTTCGGTTTTTTTCCTTTTTTAATTCTAGAGGGGATCATATTTTTTATTTATTTTTTTGACGAAAGCCCATAAACTGCAGTTTTGCCAAAACTGTTCACTTTAAAATTTCAGTGTTGTTAACATTATTTTAAAATCGCTAAAAACAAAGAAAAATTTGGTCATATTTAAGGCACTGCCATTTTAAATCTGGCGACTATTTGTTGATAAAAATAATGCAGGACTTAAGGAAATTGTATAGGATTTCCAAAAATATACAGCGTGTATAGAAACGATCAGTACTCTCTAAATTTTATTATGTAATTTGATAAAAGGTCTATATCGCCCATTTAAAACAAGGGACAAAATAGAAAAAAACATTATGTTAAAATTCTGTACAATTTTCTAAACCATTTTCTCGCCTTTCAAGGTGAATTTAGCCACTATTTTGATCTCTAAAAATAAAGGCAACGAGAATAAAATTAGAAAAAACTTGAATCGTTTATATTATATTTTCCACCACTGTATGTTAATGTTATTTAACTTCAACAAGTCTTATGGAAAATTGAAATTTCCTATACTAATCTTGGGGAAAAAGACCTGCAAATTAGCACATATTATACTTAATTTACTAAATATGTAAAAAAAAACATATAATAAAAAAAAAATACATTTGTATGCTAAGCATATATGATTAGCATATATTTAAGTAAAGTCCCTTTACAACAACGTAAAAAAATTTAAACATACGTACATATACAAAACAAAAGTATTTTTTTTTATTTTTATAACCGCTACAACAACAGGTACAGAGTACAAAAATAAAATGTTAAAAGAATAAAAATCTCCACAAATAGTAATACAGTAATATCTGTATGACTATTTGAAGGATTAATTTGCTGCACTCCTGTTGTTTTTACTTTAAGTTGATGAAAGTATTTCCTTATAAAACATCGAAAAAGCACGAAAAAAAGCTTTCTTATATTTTTATAAAAGTAGGTGCAGTAGGCTAGCTCAAACTAGGCTAAATTAGCATATTGTTGAGCTATTACTATTTCAATTTTTAGATTTATCCGAGAAATTATAAAAATTGCAGATATTTGAAATATATATTTATGAAATAACGAAGTTTAGTTTTTTAATACTCCATAGATTTTGGACTATTCGAATATTTTATGTGTGAAACACGAATGAGAAATTTAAAAAATTCAATTTTCGAACGGTAATTTCTTTGGGTAGGAACTGGTGTGATAAACATGTTAAATATATATATATATATATTTTTTTCTATTTCGAGGTCCCTTAACAATAACTGAAGTCAAAGTAGTATTGTATCCACAAACAAAAAGTCAGTTTTCAAATAATTAAGACAAAAACCTGATGTTTTTAAATAGTTTTAAATAATCGTTCCAAGCTTCACTTTGAGTGTATCTTGGGAACGATCTGCATGTCCCTTGTAATGTTTGCAATTATTTTTAAATAAAGTAAGCACGAATTCAAATTTGTTACACCGAACCGCAAATAGCAGCGAAATAACCTATGTTGATGTACTGAGTGGGTAAAACAAAATTAACAAAACCTGTCAGGCAATTTAATACATTCCCAGCAAAATCTTTTATTACCAAATAAGTGGTTATATAATGAAACTAAAATTTTTTACTGCTTATAATTCGGCGTCAGTACTAGTTATCTTTGTTAGACGAAGACGAAGCAGTCTAGCTTATGCGCGACTACTTATTTAATTACAAGTATAATTTCATATTGGTAACTACTTATTTTTTAACCAATAATAAGTATATGAGTAAGCCTTATTTTTTAACAACTCGTAACCACTTATTTTTTAACTGCTTATTAGCACCCGAATAACTAATTATTTTAGTAACTATGTATTTTATATATTTATATAGTGCAGCGTGTAAGCAGCTGCACAAATTTTGTGTGTTTTTTCCTGCAGAGAATATGAACAACTACTTACAAAAACTACCTTGTCGAACAAAAATAATGAATTTTGACACCGAATTATATGTAGTAGACCCTAATTCTACTGCTTATTATTTGGATATTAGTAATGAGCACCCATTACCGAGATTTTGCTGGGTTGTGTAGTAAATTTATATTTTGACATTTAACTATTTGAATATAGTTAAATGTATTAAAAGCACTAGTTAAGTTATTTTGTATATTTCAAATTCTATGTCACATGACAAAAACCTATCACGTTTATAATTGAATTCTAGTAATTTTCTTAAACTTTTCTACATAGAAAACAAATTATTCGTGATTTAATAATTTTAATTGCAGTTGTATAAAATTCAGTTAAATTGAATTGTGAACATAGAATAAATACGATAAAACAAAACACTGTCATATTATCTAAAGTATTGATTTTTCTAATTAATATTGGAAAAATACTAACCTGTAGATTACATTCGGTATCAATAATTACCAATTTATTGATAATTAAGTTTTTCGAAGAAAACATCGCCAGAAAAAAATCTAGTATCGATCATGTTTCTATATATCACTCTATACAAAGTATTATTTTTTCAAATTAATTTTACATTTTTTTTTAACTCAAGTGTCATCAACGATTAGTTTCCATTATTTTGGTAACTATATATAATAATATATTGAGATTAGCAACAGAAATTTTAATTATAATAAAATTTTGGAACTTGTCATGTTTTTTCGTTTCATGCATATGCATTAGGGTAAACGTACCTTATATGGACGAAAAAAAATGGCGACCTGTGACCCGTGCCCCCCCCCCTAAAAATATGCCTTTGGGTATAAAAATACACCATGCAAAAAATTAAGGTGATCGGATAACGGGAACTCGTGCCGCATCAGCCCTGAAATTTGAAATACGCTATACAAGGCAAAAAAATTGGCTTTCTTTCAAAATACTGGCTCCTTAGTAACCGCATATTTGAAAAATGTAAATAGCATAATAATCTAGACTGAATTACCTTTCCGGTAATGTATAAAAATCCAAAATCGATTGGAAAATCTTTTAGTAATTGCAACTTCCTCAGACCATTGTAGGGTTAAAATGAGATAAATTATGAAGATCGTAAAAAATAAAATATTTGTTTCAAAACTTTACAATGTTATACTCTAGTTTTATTTCTAAGATTCACAGATATTCACATATACATTTTTGTCTCTCTTGGCTTATGACAACCTAGTCCCAGGTATGGCCAAAGATAAGATTTGTTTTTTTTTATAAATTTTCAAAAATCTATTTTTGAGTTTTTTCAAATTTTCTTCAAGAAAATATAAAAAATGTGGTCAACGCATAGGGGTTTATTAAATGCAGCTTAGAGAATAATACTACTGAAAATTACACATATTCCTCTTTTAACTTAACACTGAAAGCATTTTAAATTAAGTATATCAAAACAGTGTGTAGTTTCTTGCGGAATTTGGTAGATGTTGTCCAAATAAATCTGTTAACACCAAATTTTATACATAGGAACAAAAAATTAGAAATTAACCCTTATAGGCACTTGGGTTCAAAATTATCACAAATTTTTTAAAAGTAAAAAAGTGTCATTTGACATGAAATCGATATAAAAACACTCCACCTCACTAATCAGGATCAGGTTTATTTGTGAAATTTTGTCAGCCTCCCCGGATCTGACCCAAATCATATTATGGTGTCTCATAGTCAGGACTTGAGCGACTATATTTTTTTAACTCGTTAACTTGCATGTAACTTAAGATGCAAGATCCTGAGCAAAGTAGGAAACAGTCGATGGAATGGAATGCCTCTAATTTAGAAACATCAGTAATTTCCATGTATAACGATATTGCTTAAAAATTTTAAAGATAGGAAGAGTTTTAAGCAGGCTTTTCTTACCCTTTGATAATAATACAATTTCGCCCAAATTTAGTTTTAGCATTTTTTTTATGATCTACTCCCTAATTGTAGTCGCTTATTCAATAGGCAAATACAGGCGTTTGTGTACCTTGAATAAATTTAAGGACTCTTAATGGTCTAGAGCTTTCAGACACAATCTCAAGCCTATATTACAAATCACCTTTCGATATACTAACAATATATTTTTATCTAGGCCATTATAAGTGACATAAACTTTCCGAGAAACATGTGCTCGTCCAATCATTAATTTGAGCATTGTATTTTCTACTTATAGGTACTGTTTTATACATGAATACAAAATTTTCAGGATTAGATAGTGATCTGTAGATATTATTAAAAAACTTAATTAAATGGGCGCATTAGCGTTTGTTGTATGGCCCATTTTGAAGTTTATATATAAATGTGTTTCCATCCTATAAATGGAAATTCAAATATCAGTTTCCTTTACGATATTTTAGCTTTCCACAAATATGATTTTTTTTCCTATCGACATCATTATATATATATGTGTTTCATTGAAAAAGATTTTATCTTTAAATATAATGGTTTGTTTGCAAAAAAAAAAAAAAACTATATACATATACATTAGGATGTCCCTTAAAATAACGATTTGTCGATATTCGTTCATTACACCCTCCGCCCCCCCCCCCGCAGTTTTATTGGAAATGGTCCTAAATGAAAGAAATAGATTTTTATTTTTTTTTTTGGAAAACGTTAACCTTGCCGAAAGTCGGACGAAAATGGCTCATTTTGGAAAAAGTTCCAAATTTCTAAAATTCGAAATTCCGAAAAATTGATATTAAAGAAAAAAAATAAATTGGAAAAATGATAATTTGTGTTTGTGTTTGGAGCAACTGCTTTCCAGGACATTTTACAAAAATTGCTTATTTTGTCAAAAATTTAACAAAATTTGAATGTTTCATCAAATTTTTCATACACTCATAGAAATAAATCCGTAAAAATAGCAGAAAAAGTTACTAAAAATTAGTTAAAAATGATGCTGCAGAAAAAACTGCTAAAATTAGCAGATTTTTTTACTAAATACTAGTAAAATGAGAACAGCAAAATTAAAACTGCTAAATTTACAGAATTTTAGTTATATTTAGGCTAACTTTTAGTTAATTGAAAATAGCAAATTGTACTGTAAAATCTGCAGAAAATTTTGCTAAATATTTGTAGACTAAAAATAGAAAAAATAAACTGTTAAATCTACAAAATTTTTGCTATTTTTAAGCTAAATTTAGTTGAATGCAAATAGCAGTCTATTCTGCTAAAATCAGCAGAAATATTTGCTAAAAAATTGTAAACTGCTGTTTTCAAAAGGCTCGATATTTATTTGCATTTAAAAAAAATCTAAAAAAAAAACTTAGAAAATTTTAAATTTTTTGGTGATTTTTTAGGCTACTAATTATTTAGCAAAATTTTTTGCTGATTTTAGCAGGTTAATTTGCTAATCTCCATTTACAAAAATTTAGCTCATATATAACTAAAATTCTGTATATTTAACAGTTTTAGTTTTGCTGTTCTTATATTACTAATATATAGCAAAAATAATCTGCTAATTTAGCAGTTTTTTTCTGCAGCATCATTTTTAACTAATTTTTAGTAGTTTTTACTAAATTTTTTACGGACTTTTTTCTATTAGTGTAGTTTTCGGAAAAATATCACTTAAATTTGGTTAGACTATAATTATCTTTACATTTGTCTAAAAAATTTTAACCCTTGTTGCCTTGGTTCAGAAATGTCCCATGAAACTTAATTTCAATTATGACTATTTTTAAGTATATTTATATTTTTTTATGTAAAATGATCCAGTGGAAAAAAAAATTTTTTTTATTGATTTTTCATTTTTTGATTCGAAAATTATAAAAGGTGTTATTCTGTAAATTTCCTAGTGGGTCGTTTTTGGCCAAAAGTATAAAAATTAACCCCATATGGATCATGATACATAAAATAATTATTTTTGTCTAGTTGAGATTTTTTTTATCAATTTAATGGCTTTACAATCCCGTAGTCATAATTAAAATTAATTTTCATTGGTCTTTTCTAACCTCACGGCACCAAGGGTTAAAGATTTTTTAAAAAAATGTAAAGATAATTAAAGGCTAACCAAATTTAAGTGATATTTTTCCGAAAAATATGTAAAATTTTATGAAAACATTCGAATTTTTTTTTTAATTTTTGACAAAATAAGCAATTTTTGTAAAATGTCCTGGAAAGCAGTCGCTCCAAACAAAAACTCGAATTGTCATTTTTCCAATTTATTTTTTTTTTCTTTAATATCAAATATTATATAATAGCAATCAACCTCTCCAAATTAGGTATTTTAAAAAATCTTTAAAATTAATTTAACAAAAACACGTTTTTGCATTTTTATCAAATTTGTGTGTCATTTTGGATTCCAGGCTAAAGTGGGTTATTGCTATCCGATAAAGTCAAAATTCCATATCTGAATAATTTTGACTATATTAACTGAATAAATGAAATAAAAAATTAATTTTAATAATAAAAAATAATACACTTTTTTCCAGAATGGGCCATTTTCGTCCAACTTTCATTTCATTTCCAAAGAAAATCGATTTCTTCCATTTGGGACCATTTCCTATAAAACTGGGGTATGTAATGACAAATCTATTTTTAAGGGACACGCTAATATACATGTGTATTTCCTATCGCTTATACTCATACATATGCATAACATATATACATGTGTGTAGTTATACATGTCTATAACCATTATTTGCAGTTATTTGACTTTTGCAAATTGTTCTACTTTTCTTCTCTTCACTTTTGTCGTCATCATCATCTTACCAAAAAGTCATTATCAGTTAACACCTAAGGTGCTGAAAACCATTTCTGGTAAGTATGTGTAGGTTATTTTATGTATACTATTATAATAGTAACAAAAAAACGCATTAAATTTTTTTCTATCATTTTATTTGTAATAAATACAAATTTAAGTTTATGCATAGAAATTTTTGTGTGTATAATCAAAGTAAGTTTCTTTAAAGATAATTTCGATTTATAACGTCATTTAGTTTGTGAAATTGTGCAAAAAAGATAAAAAATGTACCCTAAGATGTTTGTACAAAATCTATAATTACAGAAAATATTTAGAGTTGAAATTTAAAAATTCGTATATTTTAACATAAAAGAAAAATTTTAGCTATTTATAAGGGTTGTTAACAAATATTTTGTTTTACAAAATGTTTTTCGGGCAAAGTCTTTTGTATGTATAGTTGATGTATAACATGGTGTAAGTTGTAGTAGTATTTTCTTTAACAAGAATATTATATTTACTAAATATCAGTTTGCTTTTCATTTGAGACTTTTTTCGATTACTTTTCACTCGATTTGTTGTTATTATATGTACATATCAATATACATAAATTTGTGATTTTTTTCAGTTTTTTTTGTTTAACATAACATTTAGTTTAGTTCTGCCTCATTTATTCGTTTGCCAATAGAATATTTAATAGTTTTTTTGTTTCTTTCCTTAAAGCCACTACTTTTGGTAATTGAAAAAAGGGAAAAGAAGAGCTAGGGACTATGGAGAGTGTATCAATAGATTTGTTTTCTATTTAACTGAAGGATATGTTACCATAATAAACATGTTTGGGATTAAGAAAAACAAAAAATAATCATTAAAAAGAATATTTCATGTCCTTTTATACCCTTTTCATCGGCAAGGCTAGATTATATTTTATCCGTCAGTTAAAAATAAAACTTTTAGAAACTTATTATTATTTCTTAAACGATTCTTTGTAGATTTTGATAGAACTATAATGATGTACATAAATCAAATAGGCGTAACTGATATACAGTGGTGGTCAAAACATGTTCAGCTAAAATCATTTGTTATCTACCCAGCAAAAAAAGAGATGCCGAAGCAGTAGAAAAAAGCACTACAATTCACGATCTAGATGTACTTCTTTTTTAACATAAACCCTAATGATTTTAACATTGAGTTGTCATAAGAGAGGAGTACTCCCACTTTAACATTTTTTTAATACTTACTGAACGAGTGCAAAAGAAGCCCTTTTTCACCAATTAAAAGATAAAAAAAATTCTTCCCAAAAAAAATTATATTTTTTTTATTTTACAAAAGTTTTTTTATTGCCTCCACCGGGTATCGAACTTGCAAGTCTAGCGCTCTACCGCTGAGCTATTCTTTGATATGAAAGTTGACTGGCATAAAAACACCACTTTCTTACTGCGAGATATTGCTCCTTATTCTCTTCAATAAAAGTACTTACTAAAGAAGTGTAAAAGGTGCACTTCAATTCAATATTGTTTTCAGTACTATTTTTACAGGTACATAAAAAGCAATTTCTCACTATTTTGTTATGAACTCATATTTTTAAAAATTTAAAAATTAAAAAATATTGAATTTAAGCAAATTAACTATAAATATTAAAAAAAAATTAATAGAATAAAAACAAATTTAAAACAAAATAAAAAAATATTGGTCCCGCCGGGAATTGAACCCGGCATCCTCTGTTTGGAAATGCCAAATGATACCAAAATCACTTTTTACGATCACTTTTAGAGCAATTGCTCTTTAGAAGCAATACTTAAGTGATTTTTTGGATGTGGTTCAAAAGTAATTCTAAAAAAGCTGTAAAAATATAACAACGAATACTTTGGAAGCAATGAAAGAAGTGATTTTTTGAAGTTGTTCAGAATAACTTCTAAAAAAGCAGTTAAAATACACTAACGGATACTTGTGAAGCAGTGAAGGAAGTAGTTTGTAAAGCATTACTTGCATTTTTTTTCTGGGTAATAATAAGTTTTGATCAATAAAAGAATTCAAGCATACGTTTTTTATTTTGTTTTATTAATTTCAGTTGGTGCATATTATATTAGTGTTCAAAACTAAGAATTTACAACCCTTGCCGTATGTTTGGGATCTTTATAATGCTGCAATATCTATGAAAGTGGCATTTCCCATTCAGCACATGTAAGCATAACTGAGGTAGTTAGATCTATTGAGATTGTGTCTGTCATTGTATCAGTAAAAAACACTACCATGCAATAATATTTCCACCTCTGTGCTTTACTATAGCAGTTGTAGAACTAGGATTACCACAGGATTTTCCATTTGATCCTGACCACTTACTGATCTGACCATTAAATAATTTCCATTGCTGTTGCGTCCAATTTAAATAGGCCTAAATTAAATAAAGCCGAACTATTAAATTTTTTTTCCAACTCGTAGAGTTTTTATTACATCTATAATTTATGAAGCCATATTCTCGTGCTTTTATTTTTATATTAGTAAGACTGACAACCAGCAGAGTTTCGTCAAAGAGTATACAGTATAAAGAGATTGGGGGACGCTCTATCAATGAGAAAGCATTTATTCTATATTGTTGCTTCAAACAGGAACATACTCAAACCACATTATGTGGGCTTTTTGTATTACTCAAACATAAATTTTTCCAGGGATGGAACAACAGCTCGAAATAATTTCTTTATTATATAAATCAAGAATGGAACCTCAATTACACTAACACATCAACTGAAAAGTCCGTAGGATGACACATAAGTGGCGCCACTAATTATTTTTGGAACCACTAACGTTCAGATGATACCTATCAAAATTTAATGACAATTCATTCGTTAGTAAACAAGTTACAGCTGTTTTAGTGACGCTACTGTTGTGACCGTTTGCTCACAGAGCACCAAAAACACATTTTGAGGCCAAAGATAAATCATTCTGTAAAAAAGGTATCTAAATGTTCTCGAAGAAGACTAGATTGATGAATGAAGTCGAATTTTGCCAACAAATTTTTGTTTTATTGGTTATCCTACGGACTTTTTAGGCCAAATTGCTTTGAACCCAATGTTTTTAAAATCGCAAAAGTAGCCTCACTATAACAGCAGTAACTTGTTCACTAGGGTGCTCCAAGCTTGTATGGAGGAAAATAAATTTTGAGTTTTTGACTGTGCTACCCCCTGGAAATATCTATTTGGATGTAAAACTACGTCCCCCAAAAACTTAGGATAATCGGGCATCGGGGAGACGTGCCGCATTGGCCCTAACATTTGGAACACGGATTACTAGGGGAAAATATTACTTTTTGTGCATTTTCTCGAAAACATTGATATTTTAAAACCAATTCGAATTAAAAACACTATAGAATCGCAATTTAGAGTGAATTGTCTTTGTAATAAACAATAAAAACTTAAATGAAATAATCTACTAAGATAAGAATTATTTTTTTCTATTGTGTTTTGCTAACTCGTTTTAAATTAGTGCTAAAAAGCTCAGAATTCTTAAACACTGCTTTGAAATCTACAATTTTAAATTTTTTAAAATTTTTTTAAAGAAATTTTAAAAAATCAACGATTGGACTTTAAGGTTTTATTAACAACATATTAGAGGTTAAAAACTACAAAAATTATAGGATTTCGTTTTTTAATTTGGCTGCGGCAGAGATTTTCTTTGAGCGGAAAACAGCGATTTTTGGCATTTATTTAGCTTTTAGGCAAATTTTTGTATTTTCTTATTTTGTTTTCACATGATTTTGGACGGAATAAGGCAACACAAGATTAAATACTTCAATCCTGAAAATTAGAGCAAAATATAAATACATTAAATTGCCCCTGTGTAAGGTCAGAGGTCAAATTTGAGGAGATTTAAATTTTTTTTAAACATATTAACATAATCATATATAGCAACCTATACATTAAAATCGCGATTTTTCAAAAATTTTATATAACAGCATAGCTTTTCAAGTTTTCCCCAAAGTCCAACTTTTAATATGGGTTTATCGCTAAAAACTGTTATTACAAAATTTCAAAAAAAAAATTTCCCATTTGCAAAGTTATCGCAATAAATTCCAGTGTAGAAAATCATTACCATGTGGTTATGTAACTATATACCTGGTAATGGAAACTAGTTACTTTTCTTATTACCTTTGTATGGCGATGTCGCGAAAAATAATGAGTTATGCTTACACATCAGCATACGAAAAATCTAAAAATATGTCGTTACCTATATGCTTACCAGTACTGACAAAAAGAATGAGTCTAAAAATTGATTTTCAAAAAAATTTAATTTATAAAAAAAAATATTTTTTTATTGAAAATTTTTTTTAAATAAAATTTTCTAGTATGGGAATCGAACCTGGGACTACAGGTTGCCAGTCGATAGCTCTACCGCCTGAGCTATATCGACATGTTATATTTGATAGATAAAAACATAATTGACCTGCTGCACACAAGTCAGCTTACTCGCCAACATACAAAAAATTAAAATATATGTGGTTACATATATCTTTACAAGTGTTGAAAAAATATGGAGTTTAAAAATAGATTTCAAAAAATTAAAAAAAAAACATCTAGAAGATTACTTTCTATTTGAAATAATGATAAAAATAAGTCACTATCAGTAACTCATTATTATATGTTTTAAAATAATGCAGAAAGTAAGTCGGTATCATTACTAGTAGTCCAAAAAATAATGATGTGTTATTACCGTTTCTACATTGGTATAAACTTTATTATTATTATTATTTTCTAAGGATACCCAGCAAAAACCCTGCTTAACTGAATGCAGCTTTGTAAGGGAATACATAAAATTAATTTCTTACAAAGCTGCTTACGGAAGGCGTGATTTTTCCATGCAAAGAGCCCGCTCGGATGCAATGCACTTTTTTTGTGAGAAAAAGCGCATTATTCGCTGCTGCAGTTCTGCAGGGTATACAATCAAATTGAAAAACTTTGTTATATTGTATACGCATAATGTGGCGCAACTCTGCAAAGCAGAATTTGGAGCGCTTTTTTAAGCGCTTCGTATTTTTACTGCTTCCAAAATACAAATTTTTTTCCTGGGTAGTATCATACTAAAAAAAATATAACAATAAGTTTTGTAAAAAATCCACAGGTTGTGGAGGGAAACCGTGTTTTCTAGGCATTGGGAAACTTCTCCTGGTCAGAGACGGTTCAAGAGATTTGTCTGCTGGGGGAACGGTGCGATTTTTGTCCCTCAATAGGGTGAACTTAAGGACCTTAACGGGATGTTTCACTGGAAACTGTGCTCTCAGGTACCAGCTTCATAAACAGGGTTGGTCGGATGTTAATCTTTGTAAGTTTTGTGAGCTGGAGATTGAGATATAGGAGCATGTGGTCTGCGAATTTCCGAGGCTGTGTGACATGAGGCTTTGGTTCCTGGCTGATCGTTTCTTGTCGTCTTCTTTCATGGGGAACATTGGCTTCGTTGGTAGCTTGGATCTTAAGGGAACTCTAGGTAGTACAAAAAAACCATATACGTCGTGGAGCATTGTGACTCTTGATCTAATCTAATATAATTTCAGTAATATGGTGCATGTACATTGCCACGCACAATCTTTTTTAATATTCAAACACTTTGTGGATGAAAATATTAGTTAAATATGAAGATAAAGCTAGAAAGAACCCTTCGTGGAAAACAACATTTTCAAATACCAGTAGAGAATAGGTTTTAAATACATAGTTCAAAGGTACACGTGTACCAAGGTGAACGACATATCCTACATTTGTAAAAACCTTTAAATAATGTTATATTATCCATTATTATTACTTGGATGTTGCTAGAATTTTTCCACAATTACTTTTTAAGTCTACTTTAAATTCTTAGAAAGTTATGTGAGTTTAATATTAAAGAAACTTAACAAAAGTTCATAATATAATCTAAAACTCTTCAAAAAAATTAAAGTACATACACAAAAATAAAAAGTTTTCTTGTTAAGGAACTACATTAAACAAAATATATGATTCTGTTACCCATAACAGAAATATATATAAAAAAAAAAATTAACAACCACAATTTAAATTCGATTTCAACAGAAAATATACGAGTCAAAACTTAAAAAATATATAAAAATAAAAAACATATAAAAAAATTCTCCCTTAAAAAAAGAACTTTCTCCGAAGCAATACAAGCCACCAGTACAAGTTAAAAAAAAAGACTGAAGCATGCATTTCAAAAATCCAGTAGTAAAAACTTTTATTTCATTTTACATATTTTATGGTCAACAATTTTCTAGTTTACCAATTTTTTTTAGTATATTTTTTTTCAAAATTCATAACACAAAAAATCACAAAATAAGTGTTAATTGTGTAAAAAAAGAAGCTGAAGATAGTATAAGCAAACAAAATAATAAAGAATATATATACAAAACAAAAAACTTTCTGAAAAATATGGTTTATACTGTTTGTAGTTCTTCCCTTAAAAAATAATACTTAAAGTTTTTCTGGGTTAAAAACAATATAACTTACCAACAACTTGTAAATGCACTCGAGCGCTAACTTTTGGTTCTGTTGACACTTGGCATTCATATGCACCAGCATCACGAGCTTGTACATATTTTATTTGTAGTGTCCAAAATTTATCGGGTTGTTTTAAAGCCAAAAATCTTTGGTCAGCAATAAAAACGGCTCTAAAAATAAAACCAAGAGAAAGAGAAAGTTGAAAATGTTTCTTTTTTTTGTGATTTTGGTTTGGTCTTAATTCATGAGCTTTAGTAATTTTAAGAAATTAAACAAATATTAATTACAATATTCAATAAGTAATTTTTTTTATTACCTTATTCAAACCAAAAATTGTAAAAATGTTTATATGGCTTTAACGATGATTTTCTATTATATTTTCTTTTTGTTATCACACTGAAACAGAGCACACTAAAGTTAGGTACAAATGTCCTATCATATGTATATTATTTATTATTTTATTTTTTATTTTTATTATTTTATTTTTTATTTTTCTTGAATTTTATATAAATATTGCATACAAATTTAAGTATTTATAATTTAAAATTCTTGGTTTTTCTCTTTTAAGTGCAAACAAAAATATCTGAAATTTCCAAAAACAAGATTTGGAAATTTCAGATATTTAAACGCGTTTTATCAGAAATTCAATGTGGAGGTAGAAATGTGTTCTAATTAGGGCAATATGGATACCAAAACATTTCTTTTGATAAGTAAATCATCGCAAAGTGGATATTGTTCGGAATTTTGCAAATTTCATATAAATATTTTGGGTGATGCTGTGGACCAAAATTTGTTAAAATTTTGAAGTTACTGCAATCTGCATTTGAATTCAGTATCTAGTTGATGTAAGATAAAAATGTAACTTAACAGAAAAAATCCAGCACGCGCTTTTTTTGGGGAATATCTTTTTTCGCGAAAAAAATTTTTATAAAATTTTAATAATAATTTTAATTCAGTTTCTAGTAGATGTAAGGATAAAAATGCAACTTAACAGAAAAAAACCCAATTGGAGGAATAGTTTTTTTCCGCGAAAAAAAAGATTATTATAAAATTTTATTTAGGGTCAGCATATATTTAGATTTATCTTAAAAAAAATTACAGACACGCGTATTTTAATAAAATATTTTATTTAATAATAAACCTACAAAAAATTTCATAAAATGTTTGTTATTGAATTGGGGTAACTCCAAATTTGATTAAAATTTGGTCCAGAGCACCGTGAAAAATGCATTAAATTAACAAAATTCTAAACTATATCCACTTAGCGATTATTTACTTATGCCCTATTTTAAACATATTTTCTCCACCATATTGAATTTCTGATAAAACGCGAACAATCGGGAATTTAAAAAAAACCTGAAATACGTGTTCACTTAAATCGACTAGAGATTAGGATATGTAATATTAACATTTAAATCACAAAATTCTTCATACAAAAGAGTCAAAAACTTGTTTTTTTGTATAATATGCTTGTAAACAGGACATTTCAAGGAATGATTGAACAGATTGTATATATCCTTGGACGCGCCTCAAAAAAGCCTTTCATATGATACTAATATTGTGTATATTGTCTTTAGCTAAATACCAAAATTCTGCCAAAAACTAAAAAAAATACCTTTTTTTAAAACGGTCCAGCTCGTGAGATCTCATTCCTAGACCCGAAATATTTTGGGAATCATCATAAAACAAACCAGGGTTTATTTTGAGGGGGCACTTTTTTTTCTTTTTTTCTGTCCATATAAGGTGAGTCGGTCTAATATAAATATATATTTTGCAAGGCTTGTTTTACCCAGCAAAAACATGGTCTAAGCATGTTCGCGATGCCCCAGAAGTAATGGGTACTCATTACTTTTTGTCTCCTTGTGGCCTGTTAAGTAGTTTAGACCATGTTTTTGCTGGGTATTTTACCAAAAAATATGCAAATTTTACTAGAATATTGTAAAACTTACTGAAAATTATGTAGTCGTATAATTATACATAGCTCTTAGGTAATATTCCCCCAAAATCAAAATTTTCCCAAAATAATAAGGTTCTGACAACTGAGTCGGTTAGAGGAAACCAAAAAAATATACGTGTATCGGCATTTCAAAAGTTTACGTCTGGCCCTATGTTTTTTGGGGGGTTAAAATTTACCCCCTTTTACAAATGTTTATGGCGAATCGGCATAGGAAACCATGTGAATCTTCCATTTTAGGTATAGAATGTGTTCGGTGAACTCATGTAAAATACTACGAGGAACATTTTTGGGGAATATTTTAACCCTCTAGCTCTCCAATTAAATGGACTTTTTTTGGTTCATTTTTAAAAAGTGACAAAAACGACCAGTAAATTTAAGAGTTTGGGTTAAAATATTCGGCAAAAATATTTGTCACGAAATTCAACTATGTATGAGTCTCTGAAAACATCAAAATTAAAAATTTAACTTCAATGCTAAAAATAAGTCAAAACTTAAAATGTGTTTAAGGGTTAATGTCGTAGTTATTCAGAATTGGCGTAAATAAATTGGAGTATCATAGCTAGCAATAACAATAAACCTATAAAATCAAAATCAGTATTTCCCTTCTTTTTTATTGTACAGAAACGTGTTACTGTGCGGTTTCATAAAATAGTTATTCTGTACAAAATTGTTGCTAAATTGCAGCCGATATACATTCGAACCTCAATTATCCGCGTTGTTCGGGACCAGTCTCAGCACGTATAATCAAAAACCACGTTTAAAAGAGTCATATATATTTTAACTAAATCTTTGGTATTTGAATGGGCCATTTCCACAAAAATATCTGTTCAGATATCTTCAACTACTGAATCAATAGGGGTATAAAATCAAATACCAGCATGCCGCTTAACAGATGTATCCGGTTAATGGAGGCGCGAATAATCGAGTTTTAACTATATTTTTAAAATAAATTCACTTAATAAAAATGACACCAGCATTGAGTAAGAAGACTTAATTGTTTTGTAAAATACTTGTATTAATGCTCACAGAATAATAAAATTTCAGTTTCGATGAAATTGGAAAATATTATTGGTTTTGCTATGACAGCGCCAAGCATACTATTTCTGATCATAAGGATACTTTTTTAAAAGGAAAGGTGAAAGCATTTAAAAAAGGTATTTTGGACTGCATTGTTGTCGCAATTGTTACAATGGCTTAATGCTATGGTTCAAAGCGAATTTAATTTTTGTTTTGAGTGTATGGTACGACAGTAATATTTTTCGAATTTTCGCTTTGATATGGCTAGACCCAGGTGAGTATATAGACGCCACCTGTTATGTGTGCAAACAAAAACGGCGAATTACATTTGAATAAGTAGAGGCTAAAGAATTTTGTATATAAAGGTGTACCCACAACCTCTGTTGAACTGCCAGTACCTATTCTAGAAGGGCTTCTTGAAAAATTACCCCAATGAAAAATCTCTACGATGCGAAAAATTAAAAATTTCCCCAATTATGGTGTCTTTTGATTATGAAATATTGCCCCAATATGAAAATTTGGCCCCAATCCATAGTGAAAAAGGTGCCAAAAAGTAGAAGCAATTTTTATTAAAATTTTTATTTAACGTTGATAACGTTAAAGAACGCGTATCAACGCATGTGTAATAATTGTTATATTCGTATGAGTTTTGGCAATTTATACTCATTTTTTTTTATTTGAATTCATATTTTTTTTAGTGGCGTTATTTGTAACTTTTTTTTTGTATATTTGTTCATTTTGTTTGGTATATGGTATACTTACTTAGTAGGTAAATAATTTCTAATAATTCTTTTACAGTAATTATTATTATTTTTCTCTTATTTGTGTTTTTTTTAATAAAATTAACACACTTTTATTTTGTTTGGCAATTGAAGTTGCCACTAATTATTAGTTAAAATTTTTGCCTGTTAAAGCAGGGGTGTTCACTGATCTTAACGATCGGGTTATTTAGTCAATTCAGACGGTAAATTTTTAAAGAAAAGTCAAGTTCAATTAAGTTTTAAAGGTTTCCATATTAGTAAAGATAAGAATAATTTTAAAGGTAGTTTGTTTTTATATTAGTTTAGCTTTGATTATTTCAATAAAATATGTCGTGAGAGATTATAACGTAATTAAAAAAATGATTGGCTAAGTTTTTTTGTTTTTAGGGGTTGGTAAACAAGGTAAGTGGTGCGGGGTGAGCGGGTTAGTGGGGTCACCGTTAATCTGGTGGATAACCTGGTGGCCAAGGTTGGGCTTGGGCGGCTGGAGGATGCCATCTACCTCCCACTCCAGGTGTGGTAATGTGGTAAATTAACATTTTTTTTTAGATTTTTGTGATTTCGAATTTTAATTGTTGCAGTCCTTGGGCTAGGTCGAAGGGTTGGGATTCACACCCAGAACAGAGAGTCCGTAAGCTTATAGCCGGTGCCTATTCGACCTAGTGCCACTGAGGTCTGTTCACAACAAAGTTAAAATAATTTGCCAAAATTAAAAATATCCCAAATTAAAAAAAAAATTGTTTTGTCAGGAACCACTATGAAAAAAGCTCCAAAATTATTAAAAAAAAATCATATTTATTAAGTTGCAATGTTTTCTTATATTTTGTTTATAATATTTGGATGTCGCAACAACCCTGGGAGGAGAACTAATAAATGTCATTAGTTAAGTTGGAGCCGCATTCAAGAATGCATGTGGAAGGCAATATTTAATTGTTTTAAATATATTGTATAAAATATATAATGATAAATATTTGCAGTTTTCATGATGAAATTAGAAACATTTCTCTACCCAAGATAATAATAAGTCCTAAGCAAGCCGTTTGTCTATTCTCTAAATCTATCCACAGTGTTTTTGAATAGTTCCAACTGGAAACAATATGGATTGATTTTGTAATCTGCAGAGATAAAGAAAATCATGCTGCATATTTTTGTCGATGAAGTCCATAGACCATAGACATTGCTCTAACCAGTAAAAAAAATACAGGTTCGTCACTTTTAAAATTGTCTCTCTAGGTACCCACTCTTACCAAAAGGCGATTCTATTGTCAAAATTATTTGTGATTTGTTGTTGTTTTGGGCAAATTGGGTTTACGCGAATACGCGCCGCAACGATGTGGAAATGCCAATATACCTATATTGAATATTTAGATTTTTATTAATTAAAGTAATAGTATTAGCACCACAGAAAAATTTTTTTTTTGAAGAAATCGGATGATAGCAGGCATTAAGGTTTTATTTTCCTATATTAAATTATATATTTTCGGAAAGCTTATTGAAAACTGCTTTAGCCGATGCGTTAAAACATAGAATATTGTATAAAAATCAAAAAAGTGATATGGGAAAACTGGTTTTTTCATACTTTCATGTATTGCGACATGTCTAAAATATATGAAATTAAAAATTATTTTTACATAACTGGAATATGCTCTCAAAAAGAAAAAGTTTTATACCCATGTTGCATACGTTAAGTATCCAGAGGTTCCCATATCTTTAGAAATATAGACATTTGGGAAATTTCGTCTGAAATCCGAAGTAGGCTGAATATCGAAAAAGCCGAAACACACACCATCGATTAAATATTATGAGGATTAATAAATGTGAATTTGCCCCTTAACCCTATATACACCCCATACAAAACCATCTAAAATTTTGATGTTTTATGTTATGCCGTAAACAAATGAGTATTCTTGTGCATGTTTTATACACCGGTAAATACTCCTCTCAAATATCTCTCGTATGACAGCAAAATTTCGTATAATTACTTTGGAACAAATATGAAATAAATCGAAAAACGAAAAATATGTGAACTAAGCGAAATACGTATAATGTAAATTTTTCTTTTCTACAACTAGGGTATTCGGTTGATTAATCGAACAATTTTGTAAAAATTTGTTCGAATAATTTAAAATGTCCTATATATGTATTTTATTACAGTAAATGTGCTAAAATCCCAAAACTTGTTTAACAAATTGTGAAAAATAATTTACTGTAGGCAGGTATAAGCAGGTATCGCGATTTAATTCTCGCCTAAAGAAGTCATCAGGGGACCCCTTTTTTGAATTTATAGAAATATTTGTTAGCTCGAACTCAATGAGAATTGCTTGTTTTCATCTAGTAGCGTTAACAAACACATTAAATATCAAAAAAGAAAAAAAATTATCACAGTTTGCTTTGCCATTTTCCGAAGTTCCGCTATGTCGTTTTTACAGATCAAGCCATGCAGCCAAATTTTTTTTAATGATTTTTCCCAGTGTAGAAAATCATTACCAGATATGTGGTTATGTAACTACATACTTGGTAATGGTAACTAGTTACTTTTGTTATTACATTTCTTATTACCTTTATATGGCGATGTCGCGAAAAATAATGAGTAATCATAACACACCAGCATACAAAAAATCAAAAAATATATCGTTACCTATGTGCTTACCAGTACTGACAAAAATAATGAGTCTAAAAATAAATTTTCAAAAAAATAAATTATATTAAAAAAAATTATTTTTATTGTATTTTTTTTTTTTTTAATAAAAGTTGCTGGTGCGGGAATCGAACCTGGGTCTACAGATTGCCAGTCAATAGCTCTACCATCTGAGCTATATCGACTTGTAATATTTAATAGATAAAAACATAATTGACCTGCTGCACACAAGTAAGCTTACTCGCCAACATACAAAAAATCAAAAAATATATCCTTACCAGTGTTTAAAAAATATTGAGTCTAAAAATAGATTTAAAAAAATTTTCAAAAAAATCTTGATAATTATTTTCTATTTGAAATAATGATAAAAATAAGTCATTATCAGTAACTCATTATTACATGTTTTAAAATAATGCAGAAGGTAAGTGGGTGTCATTACTGGTAGTCCAAAAAATAATGATATGTCATTACCATTTCTACACTGGGTTACAACGAAAATCACTTGTCTTTATCTATGTTATAGTTGTTATTTTTTCTCTATGTTATAGTTGTTGTTGTAACTAAAGTTCGTTTAGTAGTAAAGTAACCCAGTGTAGAAAATCATTACCAGATATGTGGTTATGTAACTACATACTTGGTAATGGTAACTAGTTACTTTTGTTATTACATTTCTTATTACCTTTATATGACGATGTCGCGAAAAATAATGAGTTGTCGTTACACACCAACATACGAAAAATTAAAAAATAATACCAGTACTGACAAAAATAATGAGTCTAAAAATAGATTTTCTAAAAAATAAATTCTATAAACAAAAATATTTTTTATTGTATTTTTTTTTTTTTTTAATAAAATTTACTGGTGCGGGAATCGAACCTGGGTCTACAGATTCCCAGTCAACAGCTCTACCATCTGAGCTATATCGACATGTAATATTTAATAGATAAAAACACAATTGACCTGCTGCACACAAGTAAGCTTACTCGCCAACATACAAAAAATCAAAAAATATGTGGTTACATATATCCTTACCAGTGTTTAAAAAATATTGAGTCTAAAAATAGATTTCAAAAAATTTAAAAAAAAATCTAAAAAATTATTTTCTATTTGAAACAATGATAAAAATAAGTCATTATCAGTAACTCATTATTATATGTTTTAAAATAATACAGAAGGTAAGTGGGTGTCATTACTGGTAGTCCAAAAAATAATGATATGTCATTACCGTTTCTACACTGGGTTTAAATGCCCCATGCAAATATTATTTTGTTGGGATTATGATTGTCTTTACACAAATGTTATTGATATCTAGGGCAAGGAGTTTCATGCAAATGCAAGTTTTTTCTCGATAGTCCAAAACTAATATGGATTAACTATTTATCCGAATTATCAAATTTAGAACAAAATGGCATCGATTTGTAGTTGCATATTTTTGCATATTTTGTCAAAAATGCATGTTTTTGCATATATTGACTTTAAATGCCTATTTCGTGCCTTTTTTATGCATATTTAAAGCTTTTTAATGCATATTTCTGCATATTTTTAATTTTTTAGTAACACTATAAATTTGTTAAAAAAATTAAAAAATTTATAGATTTTTATATTTTGGTACAAACAAAAAAATTTGCTTTTGTGATTTCAAAAGAAATACAGCTTTCTTGAAAATCATGATGACCGGTGTTTATTTGAAAAATAACTGAATTATATACCTTTTTATATTTCAAGGTGCTTAAATTTTTCAAAACTAAGTATTTTTAGTGCATATTTCATATGTTTTTAATGCATATTTTTCTTTTTTAGCTGCATTTTTTAGGCGCATATTTTCGTTTTCTAAGTGCATGAAATTCCTTACCCTATTGATAACGAACACACAAACATACATATAATAGTACTCAAAGGGTGCATTTATGTAAAGTATTGCTTTTAAAAAAAGTATTGATTTATGACTGGACTTTACCAAATCAGACAGTTCGTACACAAAAGTACAAAATTCCCGTTGAGTTTTTGTACGTTATGTAATATCTTGGCTGGCATGTTCCAATGATAATTTTCTTATTGCAGACAGCTGATGAATGGGGTGACGCCCACTAAACAATTGTATTTTCTATCATGAAAATGGTCAACCTTTTTTAAACAACAAATAAAATCTAATATGACAATATCATATTAGAATTTGGATTTGAAGTAGAATAATATTCTAACTAAATATTATGGAAAGTCCGAAAAAACAATTTTTATATTTTTTAATGCAAAAATTAAAATAATTTTGATTTTGACAAAATATGATCGCAATTATTATATTTTTTTTTTATTTTTATGATATTTACAAGTTACTGAAGTTATAGAAAATAATCAATAACGACGTGTAATATATATATTCCTCTAACTCCCACTGGAGCATAGGGCGCCAAACGATGTGTAAGAGTTGTGATAATTTCCTTGCCAACAAATATAGATATTTGAAACATAAATCTACAAGTATACTCGTACTACTTAGTAGTGCAATAGTGTTTTGAAAACATGAAATTAGTAAATTTAGGATATTTTCATATGTATTTTGGCCTGGTAACTTATCTATAAATAAACTGAGTTTAATGCTTAACTATAGTTATGAATATAAAATTTATATGGAAATGTCTGTGGTTAACTTTAAGCAGTGGTTATGTTGGAACTAAGTTACTCGCCCTTAGTAAATATGTACAAATGTGTGAAAAACAATATGCTACACAATAAAATGTCATCATAACACATCCTTTCAGTATTGTCAATATTAATATTATTAGTCTATTATATTTTGCACACTTAGAAAAATGTATGAACTAAATTAACTTTCCACCTTTCTAAAAAAATATATGATTTTATACACTACAACTGTCCAGCTGAAAAAAGTTATATCTTATCAATGTCAAACTTACAATATTTATTGTCTTGTATAATATGAATAAAAATTGGATAAATTTTAAAATCTTTTCAAAAAGTTGGCTGAGTAACCGTGGTTAAACACTGGAAAATGTAGCGTTTATTTCTAATATATTATTTGTTATAATTTATTGTTAGTAGAATTTCGGAAATGCTACAAGTTTGACTACGCAAATAGAGTTTTTAATGGGCAGTTTAAGAAAAATATTTTTTTTTTTTTTTGTAAATTCAGAATACACAGAATTTTATCGGAACTAACGATTTTTTTTCGTTATTCAATAACTTTAAATATAATCCCGTAAAAATCATCGTCAGGAAAGCTAAATTTATTTGTGAATTGAAAATTTATACGATTAAACAAAACAATGTATTATCTAAAATATTGGTTTTTCTAAACAATACTAAAAAAATAATTACTTCGACATTACCTTCAATACCAAAAAGCCCCAACTTATGGAAGATTTAGTCATTTGAATAAAATAGCGGCAGGACAAATCTAGTATCAGTTATTTTTCAATAAAACATATCGCTCTATCCAAAATAATAGTTTTTCCAATCAATTTAAAAATTATTTTTTCAACTTCGGTATACTTAGACTAGGAACAGAAATTTTATTTATCATAATAACATTTTGGAGTTCATCATACTTTTCCGTTTCATATATATGCATATTAAAATGCAAAGTTAGACAACAACCTGATAGCCTTAGCAATATGAGTTTAAACCTCACTTATTGATTCAAATTATAAGACACAGTTGATTGTCTGTTGGTAATATAATTTTATTCAAAAATAAATATTTAAATTTCTAACCTAAAGAAATTAAAATTTGACTAAAAAATTTTAATATTAGCTGCGTTTGTGCGGCATTCCTATCAATGATATCTCGAGCAATTTTGACAGTAGAAAGCCGGAATACGTTGAAAAACTGTCCAAATCGTTCTTGATAACACTGACAGAGAGTCACACAAACACAGCTAGTGTTTCGTTTAGAGAGAAAGCAATGGACTGACAAACGGAAGGTCGCCGGTTCTATCCCCGTTCCCGTCATAAAATTTTTTTCATTTTGAAATAAATTTTTTAGAACGTTTATTTTACTTATGGAATTTATTAGCCATAAACAATTAATACAAGAAAAATACAAAAATTGTAAATAAATATCAGTGATTACAAAGGTATCAAAAACAAAGAAAAGTAGTTGAACCTAAAACTACAAAAATTCGGTTGGACTACGAATCTGTTTTCTGTGTGCAGATTCTGAGTTATTCTTATTTTATGATATTACCCAACTTGATTGATTGAAAAAATGTTTGAATAAAAACTCTGTAACCAACTGCTCATTTAATTATTGGGAGCGGTTACCAGACGCCATAGGCGTACCTAGACCATTTTTCTGGGGTGAGCAAGGACTCATTATGGCCCCCGTTTTTACAGAAAACTTTGAAAAATGCATCAATTTTTCTCACGAAAAGCTCGTGGAGGATATGTTATACGCTCAGAATAGTATGAAGTTTGGATATTTGATAGAGAAAAGAAATCTACACCCAGGAAAACGATTGGTTGGAATTCGATCAGAACTATTAAAATGAATTTGTGAGGACTTTATTTTATTTGGAGTTACCTATAATTGAATACTACACCAAAAATATTTTACTAGGTATTAAAAATAGGGAAAGCAAAATAAAAAAACAATCCTTTTAACAAATTATTGGTATCTCCAATCAATTTTAAAATTAGTATAAGTTTAGTAATTCTATAAAGTAGAAGCAGCCATTTATTTAGTAAATATACAAGAAAATTGATGTTATCTATCACCTTTATTAAAAAAAGTTCAATATTCGAAAGTGGTAACTACAAATACGGGTATCCTAATCAAATATCGCCTTAAAGTCGAGTTTCTGTAGAACCAATCGAATTGTGGATTGTATTGATAACACACACAACTATTAATTGGTATTGGTAAACGAAGTTTATACTATATTTGTTTTCCAAACTAAACATATAAATTCATAATTAGACATTAAAATTAATAAGTGTTTGTGGTTTAGTGGGTGAGGAGTTGGCCTAGTACTCCAGTACTTTTCCGGGATCGAATCCCGGAAAAGACAAAAATTTAGATGTTGTTTTTTTAATAAAAATAAAATATTCTTAAGTATAAAAAGTATATATGGCTAAGAAAATTAAAAGTAGTTGTGGTGCAGTGGGTAAGAGTGTGGATTATTAATCAGAATGACCGGGTTCAACACCAGAGAATTGAAAACAGTTTTTTAATTTCAATAAAATTTTGTGGAACATAATAATATTTGTATGGAACATAATATTGAATAAGACAACCGAATATTGGCTTTCACGACGAAAAATATAATTTAATATAAAGATAGTTGTCGCAACCGCACGAATTTGATTGGCAACAAATTCGGTGGCCACAACTGAGACTGTTTTCTGTGTGTAAGATTAACCTTTCTCATATTTTCTTCCATCTCTGACGAACGTATTCTAAACCCATATTTTGACCACTTAAATTACCGAGGTGATCAAAAACTGTAGGATGTTCATCTTAGCATTTTTGTTTCTAAAACATATTGAAATTTCATTAAAATAGTAGTGTTTAATTTGCAGTTACTTCCTTATTATATATTAACTAATTACACTATGCGACAGTCAAAATCGGGATGGGATGAAACCAACGGGAAATGTTATATCGGTCAAAAACAAGTTATACGTGTCCCGGCGTTTCGCAAGGCCAACCCTAGGAATCGAGATATATCTTTTTTTTTGACATAACTCGAGAACCACTAGTCCGATTTTGCTCAAACAATTTTAAAAAAATTAAAAATTACAATTCCTTTAATCTGTTCATATAACGTTTTTCTATATACTCAACAGTTTTGCCGGTATTTTAAAAATTTTTGCTCAAATTTTAAAAAAATTAAAAATTACAATTCCTTTAATCTGTTCATATAACGTTTTTCTATATACTCAACAGTTTTGCCGGTAAAAATAAATGTATGAAGAAAAAAATATTTTTTGACTAAAATATTAAAAAAAAGTAATAAACAAAAGGTTATTGATTTTTATGGTAGCGGTAACAAACATATATTTTTACCAGCAAAACTGTTGAGTATATAGAAAAACGTTATATGAACAGATTAAAGGAATTGTAATTTTTAATTTTTTTAAAATTGTTTGAGCAAAATCGGACTAGTGATTCTCGAGTTATGTCAAAAAAAAAGATATATCTCGATTCCTAGGGTTGACCCAGCGAAACGCCGGGACACGTATAACTTGTTTTTGACCGATATAACATTTCCCGTTAGTTTCATCCCATCCCGATTTTGACTGTCGAATAGTGTATTTGTTGGTGCTACAAACATCAGCACAAACTTGTTATTAAAACTATACTTGTTATTATATATACATATACATATAAAAAAATTCACCAAACTTTAGATTTACATTTCAATATTAGCTTTGAGATTCAACGTGATTATTTTCATAATCCAATAGGTTATGTTTTCCTTAATGTTAGTTTTGTAAAGCGAAAAATTTTCAGCTAAAGATCAAATTGTCAACAAGCGAAAAAAGTCTTGTATTTCAAGTGCCTTCTATATAAATTTATATTTCTTTTCAATAAATTTGTATTGAACTCAAACAAATTATCTACTTTAAATAAACTTTTTATCTAAATGAAATGTAATGCATTCAGAATGTGTAGGTAAACACATAATAAGCCAACACACAGTACTACTCACATGGAGTATAAAAATACTCTATTGCATTTATTTATTTGCCTCAATATATAAAAACACTTAGACACATAATCTAAGCAATCAATTTCTATTACATATACCCAAGTTTATTAAAAAATGGGAGAAAAAAAAACTTTATTTTCCTATATATTTTTTTCTCTTCACATTGTTGTTTCTTCATCAGTTTTACTTTATTTTAGTTTAAAGAAAATATGAAGAAAAAAAAGAAAATCAAGAAAAACTTTTCAAGATAAATGCGACACAAGACATTACGGCTGTTACAAGAAGTACGAAAAAAATAAAACAAATCTAAAGTAAAATAACATAAAGTACGCATGGGGTATAAAAACAGTGGCAATTTAAACCTATACACCCACTTTAACTTGAAACAATCAAGTGTGTTGGAGAATACGGAGTAACATACTGTTATTGGGATAAAACTGTGTGTTCACTCCACACATGCAGAAGTAACAGCCAAAGACTAATGCTAACAAATGCATTTATATGTGCATACATTTTTAAGTAACAAACATTCTTGTATTCTACACATTTATGCACACACTTGTGTGCCATCCTAATACTCATACATATGTATGCCATAGATTGATATAAAAAATTGCATTACACCAGGAAGCAATCAGTGCGGACACAAATCAACAGCAAACTTCTTAAAAGTTTAGTGAGTAGTAGTAACGACAAACACATGTATGGTACACACTATGGGTATTTCCGAATAAATATGGTTTAAAATTCGATCAAACCTTTTTTTAATTTCTTTAAAAATATATAAAATAAAAATTATTAAGAAAATAGTACTGAAAATAATACTGAGCTGCAGTGCAACTTTTGCATTTTTTTCACAGCAAAAACATGGTAATGACAGGTCATTATCATATAGGCTACTACCCAGCAAAAAACCAGCATCGCTGCATGCAGTTTTGTAAGGGAATAAATAAAATTAATCCCTTACAAAGCTGCTTAGGGAAGGCATGATTTTTCTATACAAAGGGACCGCTTTTAAGCACGTTTTTGTGTGAGAAAAAGCGCATTATTTGCTGCTGAAAAATTGCAGTAAGTTCATGTTTTTAGTAGGTGCATTTAACAGCGAATAAATTTATGCAATTTTTTGTAAGAAAAAGTAATTAATTTGCTGCTGAAAAAATGCAGTAAATTCATGATTTTCATTGAGCGCATTTAAACGTGACTTCAAAATGCAGACCGACTCATGTTTATGTGCCGTCTCTACATTAAACTCTAGTAAGGCAATCCTACTAAAGAAGAGTAAAACACGATTGAGATGATTCAGATTTCGTGCGCATTAATCGTTAGATAACTTACATTTTATTTTAATCCCTTACAACTTGCTTCGTCATAAGGGAATAGCGTAGCACTATAATTTTTTAAATAACATGCTTGTTTTGCAGGGTATACAATAGGGTGGGTTGATTTAGCAGTCAATATTGTGCGATCGATTTTTCGATAGCTTTTTGTATGAGGAAAAAAAGTTCCACTACGACATATAAAAAAAACCATTTTCAAGGCGCCCAAATTTAATTTTTTTTTTACAATTTTCTAATAAATCCTAGATTAGCGCCATCTTGCGGTGGCTTTTTGAGACAACTAATGAGGTTGTAAATAATACAACATTACAACCTTTCCAGAAAGGTATTATTTATGAAAATCGGATAAAAAATTTGGCAACTAGAGGTAAAAGTATATAAGTAAAATTATTTTCTGCTTGATTTCATCAACATCATCAATTGACCAGCTAATTTTATGAGGCAACATATTTTTCATATACAAAGCTTGAGTTTTTCTAACCATTTTTTTTTTAAATAAGTTATAATATTGATCTTGCCTATTGTGATGAATTTTTTGCTACTGCATCTTATCTATCTTTCTAGTACTGTCTTAATGTCTGTGTACTAAAAACAAAAAAATTTTCTCTAAACAGTTTTTTATAGTCTTTATGAAATGAATGTAAGTAGTGTGTTTTCAAGTAGCTCCATTTACTTTATTTTTCTTATTTTAAACACACTCGCACACAAAACATTTGTTGTTTTATATGTGTGATATATGTATTCATATATCTTATTTCCAATGCAAGGTTGATTGGTTACTATTCTATTTGGAATTTTGTTGTTAGTACATGAAAAATTTATTTTTATTTTTAAAGTCCTACAAAACCAACCTTTTTAAAAATGTTGTTTAAGGCAAACATACACGTTCAATATTGTTGATCAATGTTTTTAAAATCCACCTATCAGAACAAAGTATTTAAAAATAAAATGTTCTGATTGGATGGTGTTTGAAAAATATTGAACGTGTATGCCCTACTTTAAGATATATGAACCTAATTGCTTTAAGTAGGGCATACACATTTAATATTATTGATCAATTTTTAAAAAATTCAACCAATCAGAACATTTTATTTTATTTTAAATACTTTGTTCTGATTGGTTGATTTTAAAAACATTGATCAATAATACTGAACTTGTATAACCTTAAATTTAAAGAGATTTTAGGAGTCAGTATACCTACAAATAAAACAGTCGTCTATATTCCCAAAAAAGAACAAAATTTAAATAGAATAAAATTGCAAATAGAAAAAACTTTCAAAAAAGCTTCTCCCAAAAAGAATAATTTTGCTTTGATTGTGAATAAATTCCTTTTTTCATTCACAATGAGTTTTATTAGCTGGAAAGGTGCCACCTCTATAGTACTTGGGTGCTACCACATTTTTTTGAGGTTTTCATCATTTGCTTTCGACTGTTGTGTCGGGAAATACTAAAAAACTTAAAGGATTTGTTTTAAAATAATCAATTTTATAAAAGTAAGGTTTTTAATATTGCGTTTACCTTATTTAGTTCTTAAGCCAATAAAGTTGATACCTCTTTTTTGGTTCGCAGTGGCAGCACTGTCATCCAGGAGAGAAAATAAAGTAAGAGTTCCCTACTTTTGGCAAATTTTCCGTTTTTGAAATTTTTTATTGGGTAATAAACATAAATGAAGTTATTTATGTTTTGTTCATTAAAAGCAAATAAAACCACTTAAAAATATGTATTAACAAGTTCACATTTATGTTCATTAAAAACAAAAGAGAAAAGTATAATAATCTTCCGAAACTAAATTGCGTATTTTTTGAGAAAGATATTGATGATATTGGGAATTGCACCTAGTTAAGAAAAACATTAACCTTTAACAAATACAAGAAGTGCCATCTTGAATATTGGGAAAAATTTGGAAATGTTATGGCGTTTTAGTGTTTTATTAGATTAAGAGTTAATAAAAGTTGCCGTATAGTATTCTAAAAATTAAATAATTTTTTTTCTTTCAATGTGATATGATTTTTTCTTAAAAAAATTGAATACAAAGCAAATATGAGATTTTTTATTTGTGCTTGTGCTTACTGCCAAAAAAGAACACTTTTCAAGAAAAATTAAGAATTTTGGAGTGATTTTAAAATTGTATTTTTTGGTATTAATTGTTGTACAAATTTAAAAATTTTGATCGCATATATAAAGGATATTCCAAACTAAAAATATAAAATATGTTTTTTGTTGATAAGTAAGCTTTTATTTATTATTTATTTCGACAAGGTTTTTGTGGGAGAGATAAAACGAAAATAAAAAGAATAAATTGTTCTGTTTGAAAATCCCAGAACACGAAAAATATTCTAAATGTTTAACTTTAGAATTTTTTATTCTGAAGATAAAATGGGAACAGGGGGGAGTGATTCTTTACTTAAATATACTTTAAGGTTAAATATACTTTATACATTTAACAAAAAATATGTCAAAATCGATCAATTTTATTTTAAGCCAAAAAACAGTAATACATTTTGTTGTAATAACAAATTTTTCTGTTCATCCAACAGATATATTATTTTGAGTGTACTGCTTGTGCAAAAATGCTAGCACTGACAACAAGTTTGGTGGAACTTATATGCCAACGTTGGGAAAACAAAACAAAGTTGGCCTTAACGAAGCTTTTCCACAAATATAAAAATGTATTTTATTAAACAAAAAGATTTTTTAATTAACAAAATCAAGAAAATAATTTTGCTTGGAAACAAATTTGAACTCTTACTGCAAAGCTGTTTTAATAAAGCGTCCACATGTTCATAAAATTTCTGACTAGATAGTAATGGATAACCTATTTTTTCAAACGTTAGCATGGTAGTCTAAGCCAATTTTTTGCCACTGAAATTTTTGTAAAACAAATACTGGCAAAGCCCTTTTTGAAAACACTGACAAAGCGTCCCAAATGAGTGTTCTACAAATCATTTATTTTTAACACCACGGTTACCCAATCAGTGCTTGTTTGTACCACTGGCAATTTCTGACAAACAGTGATTAAAAGATTTAATTTTGAAAAAATTTAATCCACAGTTAAAAAAATAGCTGCAAATGAATATTCAAAAATATTTCTTATTTTTTGGTAATAAAAATTTTGGAGTTATGTATATCTGCATATTTATTTATATTAAAGAATGCGGCCCTTAACGGACCGCCCAAACCGCTGGAGCTAAAAAGTTTAAATTCGGCACGAAGTTTCCTCTGTCCCAGATATCCACCAAGATAAGATTTTAAGAAATTCCTGCAGGTAGGGACAAAAGTCTCCCCCTTGGCGGCCTGACAAAACTGCTGGCATTAAGAAGCTAAAATTCTATGTGTAGCTTCGTTCTCTGTCGTAGAAGTCTGCTAAATGGGACTTTCGGAAATTCCTATCGGGAAGGGCAAAAAGGAGAAAGCCTTACCCTTGATGGGCAGCCCATATGCTTTTGGCTAGAAACCTGAAATTTAAAATATATATATAGGGGAGAAGTATTGATGGCCTGCCGAAATGTCTTTGGTTAGGAACCCGAAATTTTAAATATGTGTTCCCTTAAGTATGTGCTAATCCTCAGATAAGGAATTTTTTTTTTTTTTTTTTTATTTATTTTTATTTATTATTATTTGCGATTTCTATGCACAAGACTTAAAGTCTTTTATTGCAGCATAGAAATTAACTTTGAATAAAAAAGGTTTGATACAAAGATAACTCTTAGATTCTAATTAACTAATTATAATAATAAAAATAATAGTAACATCATAATAGGTTGTAGACAAAGTTTTAAAAAATAAAAACAAACACATTAAAAAAAAAGAGAGAATAAAAAATTATTTGAATGAAATTAACATCAAAAGTTGTTCATTATACTTAAAAAAAAAAAAAAATAAATAAATAAGAATTTTAAAATAAGAATTTTATAAAAATTTGTAAAAACTTTATGTTGTAAAAAACGTTATTATGTTCTTTTTAAATTGTATTGCGTTACTTTTAAGTTGTGTCGTATGTGGGATATCGTTCCAAAGACGGACGGCATTGATGAAGAAATGCCAATCAGACGTTGTACTACGTTGTTGCAATGTTCTTATTCTTTTTCCCCTTGCAGAGGAGGAAATACAAAGGCGGTTATATAAGTGGTCCGGCTGACGTGTGTAAATAATTTTGTGCAAAAATATTAGAACTCTCATCTTAAGTAAATCATCAAACTTCATACCATAGATTTGTACGGAGAAAGGTGAAATTGAAATAATATTGCCAATAGCATACCTCTTTATGTTATAAACATATCTGGCTATATTATTAAATAGAATGTTTAGTTTTCTACTATTCAGGGTATCACAGCTTGCAAAAAGTTCACATCCGTATAACAAGGTAGGCATTAAATATGTTTTAGCGAGCAGCATTCTAATTTTAACAGGTGTGCAGTATTGAGTTCGCCAGAGTGTTCTCAGCATAGAATATGTGCGACCGCAAGCATAATTAATATGTTCCGACCACGTCAGTGTAGAATTAAAGATGATTCCGAGATTTTTAGCGGAATCTACAATGCTTATGGGTTGGTTGTTTAAAAAAATTGTAGGTATAAAATCTATTTTTGTCAATCTCTTTTTAATAACGATAGCTTTGGACTTCTGCGGATTGATACTGAGACCATTTGCCTTGGCCCATAAATAAACACGTTCAAGTTCCTGATTTAGTCTTCGAATGCATTCAACTATCATTCCAACCTCACAACTAATATAGATTTGGACATCGTCCGCGTACATTCTCAATTTACATAGTTTAAGTTGATTCGGTAGATCGTTTGCATAGAGCGTAAATAGAAGAGGGCCAACGATGGATCCTTGTGGAACACCTCTTTGTACCATTAGACATTTGGATTTTGTATTTGTTTGGACATATTGTGATCTATTACTCAGATATGATGCCATTAACCGAGTGGAGGTTGTTGAAAAATTAAACATATTCTGTAACTTATAGCACAGGAGATTATGGTCAACAGTGTCAAAAGCTTTAGAGTGATCTAAGAGCACTAGCAAAGTTACCCTTCTTTCCTCTATTTCATTTCTTATATCCTCCACAACATCTGCTAGAGCTGTTATACAGCTATGTTTCTTACGAAAACCAGATTGTCGGTCTGTAATTAAGTTGTTGTTTTCTAAGAAAACGGATATCTGGGTATGAATAAGTCTTTCAAAAACTTTAGATAGAAATGGCAGAATCGCTATGGGTCTATAATCAGAATTTTTTTTAGGAATAGGAATAATTTTGGCTATTTTCCATTTAGTTGGATAACAGCTACTTGTTATTATTTTATTAAAAAAGTAGGTTATATAAGGTAAAAGGTGAGGTAAAAGTATTTTTAAAAACCTTGGATCAATTTCATCCACTCCAATAGCATTTGATTTAATCGATTGGCAGCTACTGAAAACTTCATTTTGGTTCACACCGATAAAATCAAAACGGTTCTCCAGGGTAGCAGTGTAGTTTGTGTAGTAATTTTGATCAGATGTGACTACAGGAATATTTACAAATTGTGCATTAATTACATCTGAATCAATATTTGGAGTTTCATAGTTTTTAGAACTTCCTATCCCAATTTCCCTTATAGTTTGCCATTTTTTTTTGGATTCTACTGCAGATGAAAATTTTGTAGAATAAAAAGCAGATTTAGCATCTCTAATACGTTTGTTTGTTACATTTCTTGCCACACGATATTCATTGTGTAATTGTGTTGTTTTAAATCGTTTCCAGCGAGAAAAAGCGATGTCTCTCTGATTCATTGAATGCTTTATGCTACTTGAAAACCAAGGTTTATTCTTCTGATTTATTATTTTTCTTTTTAGAGGCACAGTTTGGTTGAACAGATTTTGTAAATTTTGTTCCAGAAATGAAAGTTGCTCATCTACGGAAACCATATAATATATGCAATCCCAATTTATCCTGTTAAATTCTTGATGCAATAGACTATACTCAATGCTTTTTCAACAGCAATATTTTAGAAATTGGGATACAAAAAGGAAAAGGCCTCCCTTTTAAATCCTGCCCATACCTCCTTGCCTACACTCAAAAAAATAAGTTAGTAGAAAAATTAGTAAAACGTCTTGTATATCATTTTTTTTTTTGCTGAAGTTCCGTTTTCATCAAAAATTTTAGTTATATTTTGAACTCATGTTTTACTAATTTATTTTGCTACAAAAATTGTGCTGATAACCGCATTCATAGCGTGGACGACAACCAGATAGACAAGATGTAGATGTCGCAGCTTGTCTGGAAACGGAAATGATAAAAAGAGAAAAACAACTCTACACATATTCTATATTTAAATTTTCAGGAAATAAACTAACTAAAGTAAAATTTCGCTACAAGTTTTTTGAGTTTTTTTGAGTCTACTAATATTCAGCAAAAAGTTTAGTGGTTTTAGCAAGGATTTTTTTCATTTGCAATCGACAAAGTGTTAGCAAAACTTTTGCTGAGATTACTATTTTTTTGGTAAAAATCAGCGCGCTGATTTTCAGCAAACCTTTTGCTGAAATTAGCAAATTTTTTGCAAGCACGCTCCAAACTAAAAATTTGCTAATACAGCAGCATTTTTTGCTGACTTTACTGACTTTTTATTTTGAGTGTAGAAACATGAAATTTAAAACCAAGTGTAAATGGAAGAGTAAAATCGGGAAATGAAAAGGAACGGAACGTGAAACGAATGGAATTAAAATAATACAGAAGTGAAATGGAACTGGCAACGAGTGAAACAGAAACACTAGACAAGGGAAAGGAAATGGAACGGGAAACGAAATGGAATGGTATGAGATGGAGTGGGAAACACGTGGGATTGAACATCGAAGTTAAAAAACGGAATGGAGCGGATTGAATGGAAAGGAGTAGAACGAGGGACGATTGATATGGCAACACAAGGCAATGAGCACCAAACTGAATGAAATGGGAATCGAGAGGAATTATGTAGAACACTAAAATAGAGGAAAAATGGAATTCAACGTGCAACGAGCGGAATTGTAACGTTGGCTAGCGAATGAATTGATATGGAGTTAAATGGAATAGAAGCATTAGAAAATTGGAAGAAATTCAATGGAATGGCCTATGGAATGGAACGGGTAACGAATGGAATTGTAACACTAAAATTGGGAAACGCAATGGGACGTAGAACGAGTGGAATTGAAATACTAGGCAGCTGCAACGAAATGGAATGTAATTTGAATGACTTAAACTACTGGAGTTTGGTACTTGAAATTTTGTGTGCGACTCTACTATATATATTTAGAAATTTTTACGGGGAGGGTAAAAAGGGCAAAGAAGCCCCTTTAATTACCAGTGCAAACCCATTAAGACAGAAATCTGAAAGATACTCTACAACAAATTTACTTAAAGAGAAACTTAGAAAAAGAATGCAAATCTTCTAAATACATTGATAAAGTGGTGGAAGAAAACGAAGTAGTTAACTTTCAAACAGAATTTCTAAATTCACTTGAATTGCCAGGTCTACATCCCAATATACTGGATTTGAATAAAATTTAAGGTACTTTAACAACGTACCGGAATTTACCCGCTATTGTACTAACTATTGGGTGTAAAACTTACAAATTCGGGACACACAACAGATGGCTTATCTTTTACAGATGGTTTGTGTCTTTAATAACTTATATGTCATTTTGGAGGGTAAACATCTGTCGTTTATTCTCACTTTGTCAATGAAAGCAATATTGTAAACTACAAAGTTTTTTTTTTGGTTTCGAAAATGTCGAATTTTGTGCCAACAAAACATCATTAGCGGGAAGTTTGGCTTTACTTCTTCAATTCGAAAAAAAGTGCAGCTGCAGCATATCCACGGCTCACCGAAGCTTATCCTGTATATGATTTCAATGTGCGGGAGATGGTTTGTGTGGTTTAGAAGTGGTGATTTTAACACGGAAGGCAAAGACCGCCCAGGTACAGGGGACCTGTACCAAATACAACTGATTCGTTTGAAGAGAGCATTGGCCGAAAAACGCCCGGAATATGCGACCAGACATAAAGTCGTAATATTCCATCATGACAACGATCGGCCACATGTTGCAAGACCGGTTAAAAACTATTTAGAAAACACTAGTTGAGAAGTTTTGCCCCACACGCCTTATAGTCCACAACTTGCTCCGTCCGACTACCATTTTTTTCGATAGATGCGGAATGCGCTGCACTTCAGAAGACGATATCCGAAATTGCCTTGATTTGTTCTTAGCCTTAAAAAAATGAGGAAAAGCTAACAATAGCCAATACTTTGAATAAACTTATATTGCACCAATATTTCACAATATTTGCCCAAAATTTGCCACAAAAAAATCCCGCATTTCTGAGTTATACACCCATTATAATATATAAATTATCAATAAATAATGCATTTTTAAAAGAAAACTTATCAATCATAAAAGGGATATTCCCAATTTTTGCATAACAATTGAAAATATCTCAAGGTAATTAGTGCCATATCCGATATAAAGGGTGGTCCAACTATAATGCACGATGTTAATTGTGAGTCACACCTTAATGTCAAGGTTTTTGCCCAACATAATTTGACATTCCTTTGTTTCAGTATTTGACAAATTCAAGCATGGAGAGGTAGACCATTGAGAAGCGCGTTAAGATTGTTGAAGTCTTTTACCAAAATGGGTGTTCAAATCGAAATGCATTTCGTGCACATCTTTGGTCAGCATAATCGACCAAATTTGAACACAATCGGGAGAATTGTACACAAATTTCAGCAAACCGGGTCTGTAGGAGAAGAGAAAACACCTGTGCATGCTCGCCCAGTTCGTTCTGCGGAAAACATTGCTGTCGCGATAGTATGGCAGAAGAGCAGTCAACCTCGACTCGTCGTCGGTGTTCGCTATCGCGAGATTATAACAGACTTCTTGTGAATTTGAAGATACGGACCTGGACGATATGTGCTTCCAATAGGATGGTGCCATTTGCCACACAGCCAACGAAACAATGGCTCTTTTGCGTGAGAAATTCAATGGCCGTGTTACCTCACGTCGTGGCAATGTTAATTGGCCGCAACGATCATGAGATTTGACACCGTTGGACTTCTTTCTTTGCAGATATTAAAAAGAAAAAGTGTACGTCAATAATCCAATTCAAGAGCTAAAGGATGAGACAATTCGGCACATTAACGACATTGAACCTCAATTAGATATCATTAACACAAAATGAACAAAACCGTAAGACTAAAAATAAAGTCGACTTTAAATCTAAAATGCTCTTTTATAGTAAGGACTATTGATTTTATTTACAATATATAAAAACGTATTTGCATACAAAACTTCTATAAATGACTAATAAAATTGTTAACGTCTCATATAAGACATATAAATGTAAGTTTTACCACGTCCTCCTGCATTCTTTTTGATGTTATAAAGGGAAAACAACAATGCATATAAATGCAATAAAATGCATGATATGACCACTTCCGGCTCACATATCAGCCAAAGTTTTTCCCTTTTTTCAAAACGAAAATACTCAGGTTATTTGTTTATATTTCACAGGGTGAATCACTAATAGTGGAAATCTTAAATTTATTATATAGGATTTTCCAGCACAATATATTTTTTTTCTGTTGTTTATTTTGTTATTTTGCAGCGTACTAATGACAAACATACATTAAAGGTTCAAAACAAATTGTAAAAAGCACAAGTGCCTTAAAATTACACTAGCTCCAATACATCAACAATTTTGCTAATGCCGTTTAGTTTTATAACCAATTTAAAATATAACTATTTGTGTTTTACCCTATAGTAATATTGTCTATTGAGAATATATGGATTTTTAGATGGTGTGTTTTTTCTTTTTTTTGTATACATTTAGGATATTCTGACACTGGTATTATCGATGACATTTCGGTTGAATGAGTTTAAAAACACTAAAATTGGAGTGGAAAAATAAATGATAAAACATTTTGTAAAATAAAGACAATTTATGGTAGTTATTTTTCACCAAAAAAAAAAAAAAAAAAACTCCTGGATAGCATTTTGTAAAGCATCATACCAATAAAGACACTATATAAATATGTATGTGTGTTTGCATTTGTGATTTTGTGCAAAATGATCAGTCAATTTAGTGAAACGATATAATATTACTTTAAAAGCGTATAGAAAATTAAATGATGATGACAGAAAATAAAAAGACTAAGAGTTTTCACTTACAAGGAAACTACCCAGTGGTGTAGCTTGCAGATGGGCAACTCCACGTCAAACGGCCCAACACAGGAAAGAAATAATACATTTATTTATAATAAAATATCGGTCAATTAAAATCTACAAGAGAATGACTATTATGTACAAATGGAAAAACGGATTATTTTCACAATTTGTTAAATACGTTTGGGATTTTAGCACATTTAATTCCTTTAATGCAATTAATGTATATCCCGATAAAAATAAATGGAAAAAATTATAAATTTTTTATTTTTGGGCAATTTAACATAAAACGGCCCTACATAAAATCGGTTAATTGATGTCTACAACAGAATGACAATTATGGATATATGAAAAAAATTATATATATTTTTTTTATTTTTATCAATTTGGCAACACTTTGTGATGAGTATATATTAGGGCGGGTCGATTTATTTTTCATCAATTTCCCTACGATTTCCGTATTCTATGGGTTATTTCATGAAAATTTGCCAAAGGAACCATACCTCTATCGTTAAAATCGAGTCCCCTACTTTTTGTTGGTAGATTTTTTCCCAAATTGACGTTCGTATGAAATATTACCTACACGTTCACATCCATAACTCAAAAACTATCGATCGGGTTTAATCGCCAGTAGGCGCGTTGGAAAGGTGAGCTCATTTTGATCAATTTACAAAAAAAAATCTCCAACATTGGTTCAAAAGTTACGGGCATTTTTGTCCAAATTTTGGAGCATTTTTCCATAAGGGTCATAAGAAATAACTTTTTCCTATAACACTGTTTCTATAATGATGTAACCAGCACCATCTAGACACTTCTGGCAACACTACTTAATTGTGTTTACTTTAATAAATTTTGTGTTTAAATAAAGTTAAAGTAAATCAATTTCAAGGACTTATTAAATCAAGGACTTATTATTTTAACAATATTTTAACAGCGATTATAAAAGGATAATCGTAACAATATTTAATTCTTTTAGTGACGGTTTAAAAAATGGATTCAGAGCCTGGTTCATCGCAAAATCCAACAGATACCCAACGCAGTAGTTTGCAACATTTGGTCTCTCATGATGTTTTTTCTTTTGGCGTGGCCTGTGAATTACCTGATATTAATCTGTCAACTAAACGAGATATATTGAAGTTCTATTTTTTCTTGGCCGAACGTTCAAAAGCCCAAAGCAAAATGTTTTCGTATAAAAGATTTACTCCCCAAGTAGCAGACAGATTGTTAGAAATTTGGAATCAACTTAATATTGAACTTATACTCAAAGGTAGCATCATTAGAAAATTGAATAATATGCTTGACGCATATAGCAATGCAGATAAACAACGAGTAAAACGCGCAACAGAATTCAAAAAATTCGTAGAATCAACAAACCAATTATTCAACATTGGAAAATGTAAATGCAACTTGAAAGAAAACGACTGCTCATGTGGATCTATCCCAGAAAACTTAAAAGATTTCATGCGCGATCAATATAATGACAGAATACAAACGATACCGGAACACGATAATGGAAGTGAAGAGACGATACCAACGGCTATACCAACAATCTCAGTGAGCAACGATCCTACATACGAACCACATTATGACGAAATGGAAGTTGATGTGAGAGGAGGTTCAGAATTAGTTCTACCACCACAAACATACACTCCCAGATACAATACTAAAAACTATGCAATGATGTGTGACAGATTTGGTGTGCATGATAGGATGGAATCAGCATTGGCAACAGCTCTGATGGAAGACCTGGGCGTAAAAGATGGTCATGACAATCTTGTCATCATGGATAAAAGTAAACTTCGTAGAGAAAGAGAAAAATGGAGACAAGACGCACGTCGTAAGCGGTATGATGGCTCGAATTTGATATCATTTTCATTCGACGGCAGGAAAAATGATGCTCTAACTGTAGAAAAAATTGATGAGAAATTGCATCCAAGGATGGTTAAAGAACCTCATCTAGTTGTTTTGAGGGAACCAAAATCTCAATTGATAGGCTACACAAAACTAGAAAGTGAAACTGCGGCAAGCAAAGTCAACAAATTGATCGAATTCTTCCAAGAAAAACAATTGTCTCTAGATTCATTAATTGCCATATGCGCTGATGGTGAACCAACAAATACTGGCGTACACGGTGGAATTTTGGGACTATTCGAAAAACAGTTAAAGAGACCACTGCACTGGTTTGTGTGTCTTCTGCACTTTAACGAGCTGCCGTTTAGACATTTGTTTGACACTTTAGACAAATCAACCACCACTGGACCACGATCAACTACCGGAAAGTTGAGCTCAAAAATTGCTGATTGTGAAAATCTTCCGGTATGTAATTTTTATAGCTGATTCTTTACCATTTTTTATTCTATTTTTTAGCTTTTATGTTTTCTTTTCAGGTGGTAACCGATTTTGAGGAAATCGCTTTGGAAAATATGCCTCCTGGTGATTTAAATCCAGAAGAATTATCTACTGATTCGAGGTACTTGATGTTAATGGCCAATGCAATTTCTAATGGTGTGGTTCCTGCGGATTTGTCTCACATAAAACCAGGGCCAATTGCACATTCTCGTTGGCTCACCAAAGCCAATAGATTATTACGGTTGTATGTGACAACTGATAATCCAACTGAAAATTTAAAAATTCTGGCTAACTATATAATAAAAGTATACACGCCAATGTATTTCAATGTTAAGTATTATAGCTCTGCCGCATACGGTAGTACATTACTTTTTAAATTTATTACTTGGACACGATTTTTACCACCGAATTTACTTGGAGTTGTAAATACAGTAATTCAAGATAATCCATATTTTGCACACTCAGAAAATATCTTGCTATCTATGTTATTTGATGATAGAATGGAAAAACGAAACATTGCTATAAAGAAGATTTTACATTACCGAAGAGATATTGTCGACCCAACGGAACTTAGAGTTTATAAAAAATCTCTTATAAACTTTAATTGTACGGAATATACAAATATGATTGATTTAAATGACGATACCATTTTATTCGAACCACCGTTTACGCAAAGTTATTCGTATAAACATTTGGAGGGATATTTAAATTACGAAGTGCCACCGCTCGATGATCCACAAATTCCTTTACACATTCAAGAAACGGAAAGACATGTCCAATTGCTGGCTGCCACTGCTAAACGAGTTGCAGGAAAGAATGTAGAAGGCGCTATGGCGACGACATTAGAGAGCCGTACGAAAACACCCAGACTTGAAAGCAAACAAGACTTTCAGAAAAAATAATGGTTTTTTTCACATTTTGTCTTTTACTACACTCAAACTGAATATTTTTTTTGATAATAGGTTGATAGATACTTTATTATCTTTTAATTTGAATTTTTGTACAAAAAAAAATAAAAAGGGGAAAAAAAACAAAAATTTGGTTTTATGTGTTATTTTGTTTTAGCAATATCGCATGAATTAATCAACCGAATTCGATAAATTTGGGCTTAAACTCTTCGTTTTGAATTGTAAATTGAATAAAATAATGGATTGAGCCAAAAAAATGGCCATGAAAGTAATATTCTTGGACAAAATCATGAAAAAAATGGAAAAATGCTCCAAAATTTGGACAAAAATGCCCGTAACTTTTGAACTGTTGGACAAATGTTGGAGATTTTTTTTTTGTAAATTGATCAAAATGAGCTCACCTTTCCAACGCGCCTACTGGCGATTAAACCCGATCGATAGTTTTTGAGTTATGGATGTGAACGTGTAGGTAATATTTCATACGAACGTCAATTTGGGAAAAAATCTACCAACAAAAAGTAGGGGACTCGATTTTAACGATAGAGGTATGGTTCCTTCGGCAAATTTTCATGGAATAACCCATAGAATACGGAAATCATAGGGAAATTGGTGAATTTTTTTCACTCCCTACAAATCGACCCGCTCTAGTATATATAGTCTGAGCACTTTGCTCTCCTTCTTTGTATGTTTGGAATTAATTAAAATGTCTTAAGGCTGAGTTACCCAACCGTAAACGTATCTGTAACGAATCAGCTGTTTCTAAACCACAAGAAGAAATGTTTACGAATGGTTACTAACACGTAAATGTAAACATACTTGCCGGTTCATTCTGTTGAAATCAGAATTTCCTATCCGGCATCGAAACAGCTGAATGATTTTAGTCGGAAAAAATATAAAATGAATAAAGAAAATTGATTCAAACAACAAATAAGGAATAAAAATTAACAAATAAATGGAAAAATTTAGAATAAAATAGATGCTAAATAGTAATGTCGTTTACGGTAATCTATAATTGTACTTTTTAGCTACGGCACGGTACAGTTGCATCACATTTACGTTTACGGTCCCATAATCCGCCCTTTAAGTATTATTGTCTTATCTGTTTATCTTTATAGTGGTTATATAATTGAAGTCAATAAAAAGTTTTGTCTCTTCACATAAAAAGGTCACATTTCCAAAAAGTTTTTTTTTAAGGAAAAATTGTTTTTGGCAGAGAGCAAGACAATCAAAAATACTCTAAAGAATTAACTACATCAAAATAATTGTGCGCGATATGCGGATAATTTTGTAGGATATAACCTGAAAGTCATAACTTTTTAAAAACTCAAATTTGTAAGGTCACACCCGTCACAGTCTTTTTATGGCCATTCTGAGCATAATAAAATGAGATAAAAACGAATGAATAACCAACCTTTTTGCAAAAAAATGCCATTTTCTGGACACACTTAACAGTTTTTATTTTAAAACAATCTATCACTGCTAAGCGGCTTGAGATAATTGAAAATAATTTTCGTTCTGAAATTACAAAAAACTTCTTGGCAAAAAACCAAAAAAAGTCAAGGTAGAAAATGAAGATTTTGAAATTCAAAGTTAAATATTTTTTAAACTATAAGGGCTACTATGATTCTTGAAGCATGTTTTTATCTCGTAACATAGATTACAAAAACTCTAACATCAGAAAAATTGGTTCACATTTGTAAAAGTTGTAGGACCATAAATCTTTTGTATACTGGAGATGGTCAAGTTTGACCCCCTGTGCTAAAACAGAGTGGCTGCAAGACTAATTTTCTAGAAGCCTAGATCTTTCTCTTTAGTTCTTGTGAATATTTTTTCCGATTGGGTCAGTAGTTTAGAAAATCCATAATGGTTACCTTTTTTTTTTTTTGGTTTGGAACCACTGTGTAACGTCTGGGCAATTTAATTATAATGATTTTGAGAGAATTCCAACCAATTTTTTCTTGCCTGCGTCTTTTTAAAATAAGATTTCATTTATAGCAGCTGCATAATTTAAATCACTATTTTTAATATTTCCAAAAATTCTTTGGCTGAAAATCTCAAATTAATTAAAATCTTAATTAAAATTAACAAAACAATTGTGATAGGTAATCTAAAGAAGACATCAAATTATTAATTTACTAACAAAGAAATCATACGTGTTGATAAAAATTTTCTCACGAAAGTTAATATTTAAAACCATTTTCATTTTGTATTCCAATATTTCAATGTAAATTATACAATGTTTAAAACACACATAACTTACTTTAATATACATACATACATATACAAATTAATGTCCTTAATTTAATGCAATTGATCATTGACCATATACAATTAGACAAGGTAAAGTAATACGTGCAGTATTTGTAGGTGATTTATTGTGAAGAACGAATAAAATAAATTATGATGAACACGAATGCATTGCTACAAATAAACATACATTACTACACTTGAAATAATAATAATAATAATAATAATTATAATAGGGCATCCCATATATGGGTGAAATCTAAAAATGTGATAAATTTTTGGGCCAAATTTGTGAGAAGCAAAAAGTGTTAATATTTCGGTTTTTTCTTAATGGAATCAGTAAGTTTAGTCCTTATAAACCTTATTGCAAAAAATCTTTTCTACAAGTTGTCGCAAAAATTTTTTTTGCACAATTTTAATTTTATTTGTGGTAACGGAGTTTACATTTCTGCAAGCAAAAGATATAGCAAAAAAATTGCGTACGAATTTTCTTCCATTTATTAGTTTTTCGTATTTGGATTTTGAACTTGCTTTCCAATGATATATAATTTGTGTTTATCAAATTGGCGGTTTCGCGAATAAAAATACAATTCATTCCGCGAAAAAATTATTTTTTTTTTTAATTTTGTATTTTTGATCCTTTTAAATGCTTTTCAAAAATATAAAAAATTTTAAAATTCAAACAGCGGTTGAGCAGTTACAAAATAATATATTAAAAACATAACATTTCGCGATCAAAAAATTCTTAAACTGTGTGAAAAAAATTTAATTTGTCAAACTAATGTCAGTAATGACTCGAAATATCGATTCAAAACCAATGAAATGCAAAATCAATCGTTTTTCGCTCCATCAGCTTAGGGTAAAAAACTGATAACTTTTTTTGATTTGACGCAAAATTATTAGTTGAATCGTCTTTTGAAGCATAAATATTAGTTGAATCACCTCTGTTTATGGTTATTTTAAAATATTTTAAACATTTATCTACATTTATTTGAATGGAATCTGATGCAAATAATTGTGGTTACGGAGTTTACAATTACGGAGTTTACATTTGGTTACTTTTTCGTTTTCTTCCAGAAACGCTTTGTCAGAAATTCTTTTCCGAAACAAAATCGCATGATGTCTACAAGGTGAATCCAAATATGACATTGTTTTTCTTACTCGTTAAATAGTTTGGTGTAAAAATTAGGAACGGAGTTTACAACATTTTTTCAAATCTTATTAAAGACATCTTTTTCATCTCGAGAATGTTACATGCTGCAGAAAGGCTTCAAGTGTGTTATACTGGATGATTACTTACAGTCCAGCGATCATTTGAGTATAAATAACATTATACTTTTCGCAATATAAATAATAGATAACTCCAAAATTCTGGTATATGATTTTTACCAAAAATTATGACGAAAAATCCTTACAGAGTTGAAGTCGTGATAGCTAAGATATACGAAAAGGTTTGTAAAATGTATTAATTTTTTATTAAAAACGGCACCTTTCCTCTTCATAAAAATTCTTACAGTTAGTATTTATCTTTATTGGTTATTAAAATATAAGATATTAAAGTTAAAAAACCTTATGAGTTACTTGTTACGGAGTTTACATTTGGCCTATAAAATTGGTCACAAATTTTATGTATTAACCAAAAATTGGTCAGATTGTTATAAATTTTGTAAAACAGGTGACAATGCGCTGATATATATCGAAATATGTAACTCAAATGTAATCCATGCATTAGAAATTAGGTGGTTACACGGTTTTTATCACATTTTTTGATATCACCCATATGTATATTAGACCGTACCGCAAAAAAAGGTTCGCCGCACACCCTCCAATACAGTGTTGCCAGTTTTTTTTTTCAGACTTTATACCCAATTTTCAAATTGTTATCCCCAAAAATCCCCAATTTTCAATTTGTTATCCCCAAAAATCCCCAATTTTATTTTCTGGAAAAAATTCGTATTCGTTAACTTTTTTTTTTTTAAATTAATGTAAAACGAGTAAAAAGGTTAAAGTCGGGCATGCCGACTATAGAATACCCTACACCAGTCTGGGTAAAAGCCAACTAATGTCACCAAAATCAATAGGCTGCGTTATTGGGCCAATATAGGTCTGTGTACCAAATTTCATCAAAATATCTTAATATTTGCGACCTGCAGCGTATAAACAGTATAATTTTGGTAGGACCCTTATATGGGCACTAGGTCTAAACATGGACCGATGTTCATCAAAATCAATAGGCTTCGTCCGTGGGCTAAAATAGGTCTGTGTACCAAATTTCGTCAAAATATCTAAATATTTACGACGTGCATCGTATAAACAATATAATTTTGGGGGGACCCTTATATGGGCACTAGGTCTAAACATAGACCGATGTTCACCAAAATCAATAGGCTTCGTCCTTCGGCTGCCATAAGTCGGTGTACCAAATGTCATCAAAATATCTTAATATTTGCGACCTGCAGCGTATAAACAATATAATTTTGGTAGGACCCTTATATGGGCACTAGGTCTAAACATGGACCGATGTTCACCAAAATCAATAGGCTTTGTCCTTGGGCCAACGTAGGTCTGTGTACCAAATTTTATCAAAATATCTTAATATTTGCGACCTGCAGCGTATAAACCATATAATTTTAGTAGGACCCTTATATGGGCACTAGGTCTAAACATGGACCGATGTTCACCAAAATCAATAGGCTGCGTTACTGGGCCAATGTAGGTCTGTATACCAAATTTTATCAAAATATCTTAATATTTACGACCTGCAGCGTATAAACAGTATAATTTTGGTAGGACCCTTATATGGGCACTGGGTCTAAACATGGACCGATGTTCACCAAAATCAATAGGCTGCGTTATTGGGCCAATATAGGTCTGTGTACCAAATTTCATCAAAATATCTTAATATTTACGACCTGCAGCGTATAAACAGTATAATTTTGGTAGGACCCTTATATGGGCACTAGGTCTAAACATGGACCGATGTTCACCAAAATCAATAGGCTGCGTTATTGGGCCAATATAGGTCTGTGTACCAAATTTCGTCAAAATATCTTAATATTTACGACCTGCAGCGTATAAACAATATAATTTTGGTAGGACCCTTATATGGGCACTAGGTCTAAACATGGACCGATGTTCAAAAAAATCAAACTTGTTCGTCCTTGGGCCAACATAGGTCTATGTACCAAATTTCATCGAAATATCTTAATAGGTGCGACCTGTAGAGTGCGTACAAGATTGCATGGACAGACAGACGGACGGACGGACGGACGGACAGACGGACATCGTTAAATCGAAATAAAAAAAAATTCTGAACCGATCGGTATACTATAAGGTGGGTCTACGACCAATATTTTTTGGTGTTACAAACATCAGCACAAACTTATAATACCCTGACCACATAGTGGTGTAGGGTATAAATACCACATTTATTTAATTCTTTTCGGTACCTTATACACTCAAACTCAATATATTTTATAATTCTAACAAATTATAAAAAAGAGCAAATAAATTTAAATAACAGCATAAAAAACTGGGAGCCAAATTTTTTCGTTTTAAATATTTCAGAATCATCAGCTTCAGACATTTTGTTGCGTATGGTACTCTATAAAAAAGTTTTAATATTTCAGCAGATGGATTGAATTTTTGCCAATTGAATAACATGTAAAGTATATATTTAATTTAAGAAGAGCTTCTTATAACTCATATTACATCCGAATAAGCTTAAATATTTTGGAACCAAAAGGAATTCAAATTTTCACCAAAAGGAATTAAGGTTTGTACGCACATTAACTTTCCAGACACAAATTTGTGTAGCCTAAAATCATGCACTATTATCATCATACTTAAAAGAAATATATAAATATTTAGAATTATCAGGGTTAAATTCATAAAAATATAAAAAATCCCCTAAAATTACGTGTCGTCCCCAATAAATCCCTGGATCCCCAAACGGAAATTTTTTCCCCATTAACGAAAAAAAATCCCCAATTTGGGGATAAATCCCCTAAACTGACAACACTGCTCCAATATGAAGTAGGGCTCGCCTTTTTTAATTTTTCGCTATAGCTTCGTCATTTAAAGTCAAATTTTAAAGTGTGATATATAATTTTTTGCCTCGAGGAGACCAGTATTTTCCACTAAAGTTAAATCCAATGAAAAAGAATTTAAAAAGGCGACCCCTACGTTCGGCAACCAAAAAATAAAAAAAAAATCTACTGGGTTCATCGAAAAACTTCCTTAACAAAAGTTGAATGATTTCTTGCGAGCTTAAATTTTCTGGCATTAGGGTGTACATTAGGGTTGCAGCAACTGAGATCTAGTGGGTAACTACTGGAACGGGATACTTGAGGTCAATGGCCCTTAGAGCAAAACACTGGTCTTCTCGAGAGAAACAATGGAATTTAATGATTGATTGCATTGAAGTTGGCAGAAAAATTCTAAATTGATTGGAAAAGCTAATACTTTGATAGAGTGACAGATTTTGTAGAAACAGGACTGATATTAGATTTTTGTTGCTGATATTTTATTCAAATGACTAAATCTTCGATAATTTAATGGTTGCTAGTATTGGAGGTAATGTAGAAGTTAGTATTTTTTCAATTGTGATAAAAAAGCCATATTTTGGATAACTTGACTGTGTTTTTTTTGGTCTTATTTGCTGATAATTATATTTAACTTTTCCGATGATTAATTTTAAATAATCGCAATTAAAATGAATGAAAGTTTTGTTAATAACGATAAAGTTTCGTTAATTCCGATAGAATTCCAACCAATAACGCAATACTAAAAATCCTTAGTGCTCTAAATACTCTGTTGAAAACGGTTCAGTTTTAAGGGGGTTAAATACTGTAACAACAGAATTTTAAGGGGCATATTTAAACGCTTGTCAAAAATTCAACAAGATCGGCTGCCACTGTACAGCCTTTATTAATTATTGGAAATGAAAAATGTAAAGTGATTATTAATACCAGATAAATTCTCTAGTCCCTATCGTGGCCCGATTTTTATTTTAATAATTTTTTTTTAACAAAGTTGCCCCACAATCTTGAAAATTCCAAAAAAGGCAAGAAAAAAAACTATTTTACTTGGGAATATAAAATTTTTTTGACTGAAATTCAAAAAAAGAGCCACGATAGGGACTACAGTTTTTTGTTGACTACGAAAGAAAAAACAAACCAGATGGAAATTGGTTAACCCACCTTGGCTGTACAGTGGCAGCCGATTCCGAACCCATGGTTGTGAGAAAAACGCGCTTGAAGTCTAAAGTTAATTTGAAGCTAAGAAAACAGCAAAATTTCAAAAAATTGTCAATGAAGAAAAGTTATTTATATCTCCTAGCTTGCTACAGGTCCCCCAAATTTGGAACGATTCGGTTAAAGGATATTTGATATATTATCCCTAAAAATCTTAAAAACGATGGTAGCAAAATTATTATACATTTAATTTCGGTCAAAATGCTATTATTTTGCATATTTTTTAAACTTTTTGTATTTGTGTCTGATTTTTTGTACACATTATTAATTATTTTCATAGCTTATATGTAGCCATCATTACCTACGCCATATGAAGTGCCTGCGGCCACCACCGAGGAATCGTCTTTGGCTTTTCTTTAAAGAGTTCATGGAACTATTGCATCTTTGGATGTAGTTTTTATCTTTTTGGTCTGCCTTTATGCGGTATAATATCTCTAATAAAAATAATTAAATAAAAATGCAGCCAAAAAATGTTATACACAAATTTAACTCATGGAATATTACTTTGAGACTTTTAATATTACGAATTATAACTATATCCGTTAACTCATAAAAAAAACTCAAAGTACATAAAAGCGAGTTTAAGACGAAAACTAACAAATTACTTTTCGTACGCAGGTTAACTTTCAACACGGATAATTATCAACGTTGAAAACTCAACGTTGATACATTTTCACATCTAACATAACTTAACCGCATTAGATCCTAAAAACTTTTGCTGACGTACGTTCGATATAAAGGAACAATTATAAATATAACCTGTTGAAAATTTTTTTATACTTCAATCGGATTAACATATATTTTCCTTAAATACTTAACGTTGATAGGCATGAGACAAAATACAGCTTATATTCATAAGTCATTAGAAAAAAATAAACAGCATAAAATACTGATAATTCGTAATACTATTTATTTTATTAAATCATTTGATTTGAAAAAAATAAACCAAACCAAAAGAGGTATCTAACTAATTTTTGTAAAATAAAACTTCTCCTAATGTACGACATATAGTTGTCCAGAACACTTTTTTGAGCAAATAGCATTTCAGACCACAATTTTTAACCGATTTTTTGTAGTTGAATTTACAAAATTCCGCACAAATCTGTCACGGCCGGTTTTTTAAGTTCAATTTCTAAATATTTTTTTTGTGAATATCGAAAAAAAATAATTTTTTTAAATTTTTTCTCTCGGAAAACCCGATAACATTTAGGGGAATTTAAATGATATGTTGTTTTAATTAAAGGTATTTTAATTCTCTATCGATATCCCGAACAAAAAGAAATTATTTATATTTATCTGCTATGATCAATTTAATTTTCAAAAATTTGCATATTAATTTCCTTATGACAACTACTACTTCCTTTTTAAACGTCGTGTTGTCAAATACTTTAAATATAGTTATAGTTTCTTTTAAAATACAGTTGGACTATTTTTATCATAAAATATTTGCATTTATTTTATATATACTGATCTGTACCTTAAATTAAAGGTGTTTTAATTCACTATCGATCCCCTTTGGCCAACTTTTTTTAAATTTTTTTTTATGTTTTTGCATATGTTTTGGTGTAAAAGAAAAAATTGGTTATAGGGATCCATAGAGGACTATAATTACATATTTGGTTGTCGCCATCAAATATGTTCCTAGCACAATTCAAATATATTGTTTTAACTGAAATTCAGTTGGATAAATCAAATTTCTATTGGAATAAATATATACACTCAGATAAAAAAGTTTGTAAAAAAATTTGTGAACTGTTTTCAATCGCACTATACTATTTTTATACTGATTATTAGTACAATTTTTATTTTTAGTAATCATTTTTGCTATTCTCTTATTACAAATCACGGATTTTTTAACTAATTTCCGCTGGTGATTTCAGAAAAACATTTTACTAATTTTTCAAAACCGAGTGCTAAATTTAGCAGAAAAATATACTAATTTAAAATTATTTTTTTTTCTTGATTTTTTACAATTCTTGTTTAGTTTATATTTGTTACTATTGATATATTCTTAGTTTAGAAATAATACCTAGAAAATTTTATTGCACATCCAATGCATAAAACGGCAATAACTGGAGAACCGTTTGCAATTTTGACTCCAAATTTCGATGAAGTAATTATACGCTTGTTACAATCGAAAGAAAAAAATTTTTTTTTTAGATTTTACAGTTTTTTTATTTTTTTTTACAATTTTTCGCTAATTTCAGCAGATTGATTTTAAATTGCAGTTTACAGCAATTTACTGAAATTTAGTAGCTGCAACTAATTATTTATACTAATTTCATTGTACTAAAATTATGATATTTAGTAAGTTTTTTAACTGATTTTAGCAAATCGATTTTGAATTGCATTTTACATAAATTTTACTAAAATTTAGTAGCGGCTACTAACCTTTTCTACTAATTTTATTGTACTACAGATCAGCAGATATGTGTTGCTAAAGTTAGAAAAAAATACCGCTGGCCTCAAAACAGTTAAATTTCCCGTAATAACAGCCAAATTTTCAGTAGGCATTATAGACTTTTTTGGTTGAGTGTACAATATTGGCTTTAACAAAAAAAAATTCGGTTGTCATAATGCAGCTGTTTTCTCTTTGTGTGAACACACTTTCTACACATTGCAATAGGGAAAATCCTAGTCAAAGATTGCAATGAAATTCACCACAAATGTTAAATATTACCAGACATCAGCAAGACATAAACTTTTGGATCCCAGATATTTGGGGTTTCCGTAAATGAAGAAAAATGTTAAAATTTCATTAAAATGTCCTTCAAAAGTTGTCACAACTTTTGACCTTTACAAGATACAATTTTTTTTTGGTTTCCTTTTATATGTGAAAGTATGAACTGACCCTAAGACCTTAGATACTCATAGGCAAGACGTATTATAAAACTTGAAACCAACTCTTAGGATTTAAATAAATTAAAGAAACTTCATAACCGAAATTTCAAGGTAAAGAAAATCAAACTTAAAAATATCTATAATTAGAACTCTAAAACAAATACAAATTGGTCATCACAGATTTTCTTTGCTTATTCGGAATGACAAGAATCGATTAGAAAAGTCTTAAAAAGTTTAGCACTATTATATACAGTAAAACTCGTTTAATAAGAACTCGGATAAGACGAATTCTCGGTTAATATGAACGACGGTTTGGCAACAATTTCAGTATGAAAAACATCTGTTAATACAAACTCGTTTAAGACGAACCCTCGGTTAATTTAAATTTTCATATAATTTTTTTATTTTTAATACGACCTTGTGTAAAATTTGGCAATTATTCTATATATTTTTTATTTGTGTTTTGACAAATTTTAAAACGAAAGCATAGGTATTTTTTTTTTAATATAATGCATACCATTTATTTGAGAAATCAAAAGAAAAAATTGCACAATTTTTGAAATTGTTTTTTTAAATTTTTTCTCTCTGTTATATACTTGTACACTTAAAATAATACGTCAGTAGAAAAATCTGTCAAACCGGTTTCAAATCGATTTGACTAATTTTTAATAAATTTTTCGTTGAAACACTGATTTAAGCAAAGATTTTAGTTATCTTCATTTAACGCAATACTGAAAATCCTCAGTAATTTTACTAATTTTGAGTGTTAATTTTCAAAACTATTTATAACAAATTTTTAAGAACCCATTCTTTAAATTTAACAAAATTTATTGTTAAAATATAATATATTCATGTTACTGTTATTACATGTTTTCATGTTACTGTTATTACCCTCCGCCCTTGCGAATGGTATATCACACCTTGTCATTTTTATGACGATGTATGATATATTATTTGCTTATGGGAAGCACAGCTGAGTGCTACCGGACGCGTCACAGGTTGCGGATAGTGATTCCGCAGAAATGTGGAGTAGCTGCCAATGGCAGCCGCGGACAGTCAGCGGTTACAAGGGGAGAGTCTCGGAGGGTCTTTCGAGCTCCCACTAAGTCCCGAGGTTGCCTGTGATCCTTGTAACGTCGTGGCGAGCAATTGGCGCCAACCAACAAAACCAATATCCCAACCGACCATGGGCGGTACAACTCTATTGGCGCTTGGATTAAATCCCTGCGCAACCACTGCAGGCCTGGGGGCAATGTTGGCAGCCCCAACACCAGGATCGGATGCTTTGGTCCAATCAGCCATTCATCTTAAACCAAACATGATTACCGAAACCGTAAGCGGCCCTATGCTCCTTGCAGGAGTAAAAGGAACAAATATATATACTGTTATTACCCGGTAGATGGCGCCACCAATGTATCCGAAGTTTTAAAGATGGCGCTATTTCTTTCCCTCCCGATTTTCTAAAATGGCCCATATTTCGGAAACTAAGAGAGATAGAGCAAAATTGATCAAAATTTCGACTACTTCTAACCGTAAAATAGCCCCGCGAAAGGGTTATCTCTATCCAAAACTGGACCTTGGCGGGGCCTTGGACCATCGGAAATTTTTAATAAAATTTTCCACTTCATAAAATGGCCCATATCTCGAGAACTAAGCGAGATAAAGCAAAACGGACAAAATGTTTGCTCCATTGGAGTGCCGTTATATGCCCTCATATGATATGGACTAGGTCCGGAGAAGGTCCCGAGACCCTAAATTTGGATAAATTTTACGACTCAGTTTAATTACAGATAAAACTGTAGTTTTACAAATTTTTTACTTAAATTTAGATTTGTTAAATTTAACAAAAGAATTTGTTAAAATGAACAAATTTTATTTTAAGCCAAAAAACAGGAATAAATTTTGTTAAAGTAACAAATTTTTCTATCCAGCCAACAGAAGTATTATTTTGAGTGTACGATCTCAAATCTGACAAAGAACATTAATTTACTAATTAAAAGATCAATTATACATAACTTCGTACATTCTTTTTAGGAATTTTTTATATTTTGTGGATAATAAAAAATGTTAAACAAAATTTGCCCCGGTTAATACGAATCTCGCTTATAACGAACTAATTTGTGTGGTCCCACGGAATTCGTCTTAACCTTCATAAGATCCTCAAAGTTACTGACGTTAACGGTCTTCGGGTCAAATTTGACCCAAGTAGTAAATTTCTTATTTGGACAATAATTTGCTTTACTAAAGTGAATTAATAGAGCTTAAAAGTTATTTTCTACAATATCCAGGAAAAACTGTACTTTTTTATAGGCATTTATTTAAAATTTATATCAATTTTACAAAATTAATTCAAGGACTATATATATGACATAACTAAATTTAATTTTATTATTATAGAAAAATTTATTACTGCGTTACTTATCATTGCATTGGGTACATAAAATAATCGTTTTAGAATGCTGCTTACATACAAATTTTTTACAAGTAGGACAGACTAATGGTGTTTTGTTATCAGTTTTGGAACATAATTGACATCGACTTCTCTTGGTTGCCTTTTTGACCGGTCCACTATTTCTTTCTTCAGATTGGGTTGAAGTAGGCGGTTCTTGATCTCGTTGAGTCAAATCGCGTATTTTCTTTGCAATATCTCGTGAAAATGGTGCTCTTGGTAATGCTTTTCGTTTTTTCATATAAGGAGTAGTAAGCTGCATACCTGAATTCTCTAAGAAGTATCGTCGTTTAGCTAAGCATCCTTCGTTCCAGCCGTGATTAGCGGATGTAAATAAAATAAAAGCATTGTACGCTGATATATCTAATATATTACTAAATACCACTTGAGGCCATCGATTTGTCTTCCTTTTGCAAGTATAACAAGACACAGCTTTATCCAATTTATCTACACCACCTTTGAATTTGTTGTAATCTAATATTATTTGTGGCTTTTTGTCTGCGCGATTACTAATTTCTGAGCTTTGATGCATAGTACTGAGAAGATTCACTGACTTGTTTTTTTTAGGGATATAAGACAAGAGGGTGTCTTTGGAAAAGCAGAAAAATGAAGAATTTATAGGTCTGCCTTTCGTTGCCAATATTTGTGGTGGTAATTCCGGCTTGGTTTTACGTATAGTTCCTACTAAAGTCATTTGTTTTTCTAGTAGCTTTTGCCCAAGTTGATATGATGTGAAAAAATTACCTGTCGTAACATTATGACCTTTTAGACCAGCTGTCAAATCGAGAACTACACGCATACCTTGATTTCTTTCAGGCATGCCTCCTATTTCTTTGCCTGTATAAGGTTGAATATTCCAGGCATAACTTGTAACAGAATCACAAAGAACCCAAAATTTTATACCATATTTAGCTGGTTTGGATGGTATGTATTGCCGAAATGGACATCTTGCTCTGAATGCTACCAGCTGTTCATCTACAGTTACATCTTCAGAAGGATTATAAAGTTTAGGCAATATATCAACCCATTGATTCCACAATTCGCGAATCGGTGCAAATTTGTCTAGTAGTCGTCGTTCGCTTCGTGTGTCTCTATTATCAAATCTTATTACTCTCGATAAGTTTTTGAATCTTTTTAGTGTCATGATTGCTCCAAATATCGGTTTACCTTTCTCAGAATCCCATAAACTTTCTGTACTTTCATTATTTGATCGAAAAACTCCAGCTAATAAAAGTAATCCAATAAATGCAAACATTTCGTCATATTCAACGTCACTCCAATCATTACCAAAGACACATTTACCCTCAATATTGGTATATTTCATAATAGTTTTCATTACGGGAGGTGGAAAAAATAATTGAAAGCTAGATATCACTTCCTCTGTAATTCTTGAACAAGAATAACGCGTCAAACCTGGCATCATGATTATAACATTCTCCGTCGAAACTCTTCCATATGCACTTGTACAGGATTCCTTGTAGTATCTTATTTGACCGCAACTTCACCATCACTTTCAGTAGAACTATCAGATGTTTCAGCATATTCTACATGATCTTCATTTTCTGAACAAGGTTCATCACCGTCTGATACTTCATTCAAAATAATTTCTATTTCACTATCCCTCATTTTTCGATAAAAAAAATACACTACTTTCAATCTTAGATACGTCTTATTCTTTCTTTGTTTACTCTACGACTGTAGCAATGTTTCGGAAAACAAAAAAGAAGTAATTTGATAGCACTGCCTTACAAACAAACCAAAAGCACGGGTATTCCCCTTTTTCAAACAAACGTATTGAGATCAAAGAATAAAGAAAGGTCAGTGTAATGATATTAAAAGCGACAGATATGTAGCTATGAACGTTTATTTAGAATTTACTGATGTCAAAGTTATCGTAAAAATCGATTAACGATCAATGAAGCATCACAAAAACTAACTTTTTTACTCCGGGTCAAATTTGACCCGAAGACCTTGTATGTAAAAAAACTTGTAACTGAAATATTTTTAAACATATTCATTCAAAAACCTTAAATTTCTATTTAGTTTTAAAATTAAATAAAAGTCATATAATATCAAAAATTAAAATCACTCATTTGTGGAAAAAAATCAATTTTTCTCCTAAAATGGGTCAAATTTGACCCGAAGTCCTTATGAAGGTTAATCAAGTTTTACTGTATTCAGAATTTCGTACAAAAACATGAGTACAATATTTCCACCATAAGTAGGTAAAATATCATTTACAATTTCTTAATTACCTGTCAACAGTGAGTATGTGACCATCTCGAACACGTATCCAGGAAACTGATTTATTTCCGAGTTGTTTCACCTGCAATGAAAATACATATATTAACTAAATGAATGACACAGGTACATGTACAAAAAAACTGTTGAACCAGCATAAAAGTAAAAATGAACTCTGTTCATACATAGTATAACAAAATAAATAAGCTGAATTAAAAAATATATATGTATATATGGTATCTATGTATATAAGAAAACTTTAATGGAATGTTAAAAAGTACGTCAGACGGAAATGTTTTTATTTTGTATAATACTAGTAAAATATATATTTTTTCTTTAGACAAAAAAAACATATTAACAAAAATGAACTTCCTGAAATAATAGTGGTATTCATTAACCCGCACTTTTTTACACAAGTGGTAATTTTATAAGTTTAAACGAATATTTAGAAGAACGCACACTGCATAAATTGTTTTTTTACAATTTAATTTAATTATTTCTTTTTGTAGTTTCTAAATATAACACACGGATTTATTTACTATATTGATGTTTTTTTATTGATTCTAAAACGAAATTTATAAAAACAAATAAAACAAAATCAAATAAATTTCATATTTGACAATTTCAAATGTGTACATATATAAATACCAAAAAGTTTACACATAAAAATAGGTGCATAAATTTACCAGGGCTTGTAAACTATTTTTGAAATTTATTGTGTATAAATACAAGGTTTACGCTATATAGCAGAAAGATACGAAGTTTAATGGATACCACTAATATCTACGTAAATTTTAACAAAAAAGTACAAATGTATATAGAAATTGTAATCATTCTTAAAGAAAGGAATGTAAAAACTTTAATTTTTTTTTATTATTTTTATTACTACAGCTTTCAGTATAAATATCATTAACAACTGTCTTGTTGTATAGTTTGAAGCTAATATGCCAAAAACAGTATTCATATTTTCTTAATAACAAAAAAAGTTATTAGGATCCCAGATCCGTAGTCTTAATTAATATCAAGTTCCATGGGTTTTTATTGACTCCAGGCCACTAAGGGTTAATTTTTTTTAAAGAAATGAAAAGATAATTATAATCTAACCAAATGTGAGTGCTGTTTTTCCGAAAACCGTGTAAAATTTGATGAAAAAATTGAAATTTTTAAAATTTTTGACAAAATGAGCAATTTTTGTAAAATGTCCTGAAAAGCAGTCGCTCCAAACACAAACTCGAATTATCATTTTTCCAATTTATTTTTTTTCTTTAATATCAACTATTATGTGGTACAAATAGCAATCGACATCTCCAAATTAGGCATTTTAAAAACTCTTTAAAATTAATTTAAAAAAACACGTTTTTGCATTTTTATCAAATTTGTGGGTCATTTTGGATTCCATGCTAAAGTGGTTAATGAAATTCGATGAAGTCAAAATTCCACGCATGAATCATTTTGACTATACTAAATGAATAAATGGAATAAAAAATATTTTTATTTCGAAATTTCGAATTTTGGGAATTTTTAATAGTAATACACTTTTTTCCAAAAGGGGCCATTTTCGTCCAACTTTCGGCACGGGTTAACGTTTTCCAACAAAAAAAATCGATTTCTTTCATTTGGGACCATTTCCAATAAAACTGGGGGTGTAATGAACGAAAATCGACAAATCGCTATTTTAAGGGACAGTCTAATATATGTATATGTATGTGGTGCGCATAGTTCGGAGACATGGCCAAAAATGTGCCCAAACTATGCTGTATATGAGTAACAAATGTTGCGCTAGACCTAGCCCAGCAAGCATGGCAATACGAAGAAGATTCCCCGATCATATTGCCAGGAAGAAAACATTTATTAACGGCAATATCAATTTCGTATTGCGGAAGTTTCTTCCGTCGGGAATAACTGTTACCCGAAAGCAATACTTTCAGGGAACACGAAAGCAATACCCCAGAAAGATAAATGGCGATATCGCTAAGTTATTATCTGGAAGATAAAAAGGTGATATCGCCAAATAAACTCCCCGGTACAACCAAACTAACCAAATGTCTTCATACTAAACACTTGATCGAAAAACTGTCTCCGTAGCATGCGATGTGCATACATATATTTATATATAGTATCATTTGAACAATAAATTACCATATATACGGTGCTATTTAAATAATATGTTATCATATATGATGTCATTTAAACCACATATAGTCATATTGTACCTACTCAACAACATTTTTTGAAATATATAGTCCCTACTATATATAGTCCCATATATATTGATATATGGTGTCATTTAAAAAATATTTATATATAGCCATATATAGTGCCATAATATATGGTCATACTTGATACACAGAAAGAATTTACAAAATTCTAATTAAATTTTTAAATATCTTTATAATACCGTTTTTGTAAATACGAAAAAAAAAACTTTTTAAAAAGCCACCAACAATGAAATTTGTAAATTCAAATTTGGTTTCTTTTGTTTTTGAAACTTTGAATTTTTATTTTTAAACAGTTTTTATATGAAAACTGACAATTTACAAACGTGTTAAAAATATTTCAACCAAAAAATTTTTGCCAATCAAATTGAAATTTAAACGTAATTGTGTTTGTTTTTAAAAATTCCAGTGTTGGTGCCTACTATATTTTCTGCGTACCATGAACAACATTTTTAATACGGTACATGGTGTAATTTGAACAATATATAACTATATATGGAGCTATATAAACTTCCCGGTGAAAAATACTCATATTCGCTCAAACATGTTCATATATGGTTTATGTTTGGACACATATGAACAAATATGGATTTTTTATGAACATATATGGATTTTATGTAAACATATATGAAAGTATATGTGATTCCATATATGGAGAAAGATTTCATATACAGACATATATGGAGGCATCTGTTATTTCATATATGGAAATGGCACTCATATATGGACAAATATGGAAGTATATGTTATTCAATTTATGCAAACGGGACTTGTATATGAACATATTTGGAAGAATACATTTTTCCATATGTGTAAAAAGAACTCATATTTGCATAAATATGGAATTACATTTAATGCCATGAATAAAAAAAGGAACATATGTAGCGCCTAATTTGAATGTCATACATAAATTTATATCTATAGTACATACAAACTTATAATAAAGGACAGCAACGTTCGCATGTATTCGCATATATTTAATAAATGTATATGTTCATATATGTCCATATATGAACATATACTTAGGTGTTACCTCATTTTTCGGATCCATACATATATAGTTGAACCATAAATGTTCATATATGGAGATGTTCATATATCATATCAGTTTTTAAAAGCTAACAGAGACAAAAGCAATTTTTCTGATTTCCTTTTTATGTTTTAGAATTACCCAATTTACCACCAACTATTAATATGCAAAATCATTTATTCCCGGTAAAAAAAAGTCCATATATGAACATTTATGGTTCAACCATATATGTATGGATCCGAAAAATGAGGTAACACCTAAGTATATGTTAATATATGGACATATATGAACATATACATTTATTAAATATATGCGAATACATGCGAACGTTGCTGTCCTTTATTATAAGGTTGTACGATAGATATAAATTTATGTATGACACTCAAATTAGGCGCTACATATGTTCCTTTTTTTATTCATGGCATTAAATATAATTCCATATTTATCCAAATATGAGTTCCTTTTACATATATGGAAAAATGTATTCTTCGAAATATGTTCATATACAAGTCCCTTTTGCATAAATTGAATAACATATACTTTCATATTTGTCCATATATGAGTGCCATTTCCACATATGAAATTACAGATGCTTCCATATATGTCTGTATATGAAATTTTTTCCATATATGGAATCACATATACTTCCATATATGTTCATATAAAATCCATATATGTTCATAAAAAATACATATTTGTTCATATGTGTCCATACATAAACCATATATGAACATGTTTGAGCGTATATGAACATTTTTCACTGGGTTGTTATCATTTGTCGATCTGCCATGTTTCGATTAAATTTATATCTTATTAAATCCCCAATTATATTGCTAGATATAATTCGATCTTAAATTTTTCTGATAAACTTAGATCTTAGTAAATCCCCGAATATATTGTTGGAACAAATTCGATCTGCCATTTTTCGGATCAAATTAGATCTAAATTTACCCCAAGGATATCATTGGACCTCTCAATTTTGAGATATAAATTGATCTTAGTTTATCCTCTTGTAAAAAGTAGGATCTAATACGATATCATTGGATGCGCCCAATTTTGAGATCTAATTGGATCAGTTAGCCATTAAAGCAGATCTTAAAGAACCTAGTGTAGAAACGGTAATGACATATCATTATTTTTTGGTCTACCAGTAATGACACCCACTTACCCTCTGCATTATTTTAAAACATATAATAATGAGTTACTGAAAATGACTTATTTTTATCATTATTTAGAATAGAAAATAATTTTCTAGATTTATTTTTAAATCTATTTTTAGACTCAATAATTTTTAAACACTGGTAAGGATATATGTAACCACATACTTTTTTATTTTTTGCATGTCGGCGAGTAAGCTTACTTGAGTGCAGCAGGTCAATTATGTTTTTATCTATTAAATATTACAAGTCAATATAGCTCAGATGGTAGAGCTATTGACTGGCAATCTGTAGTTCGATTTCCGTACCAGCAAAATTTTATTAAAAAAAAAACTAGTAAAGTGTTGTTTTTTCAAACGCGTCGTATAGACCAAATACAATTAATATTGTCATTACTACACCCAGAAAACAGATTCAGTTCTGATAACCGCATTTGTAGCCAATCGCATTGTTCGGTTGTGGTAGCCGAATTTTTCAGTTGTGGCAACAGAAAACCAATTGAGACAGGACTAATTTGACTATGGCAACGGAATTTGAGTTGTGTCAAAAATAATTCGGTAGCCGCAACCGAAAAATTCATTTGATGCAACTGAACCATTCGATTGGCAACAAATGGGGTTGTCAGCACCGAATCTGTTTTCTAGATGTATAAAAATATTTTTTTTATATAATTTATTTTTTTGAAAATCTATTTTTAGACTCATTATTTTTGTCAGTACTGGTAAGCATATATAAAATGACATATTTTTAGATTTTTCGTATACTGGTTTGTAAGCATAACTCATTATTTTTCGCGACATCGTCATACAAAGGTAATAAGAAATGTAATAACAAAAGTAACTAGTTACCATTACCAAGTATGTAGTTACATAACCAAATATCTGGTAATGATTGTCTACACTGGGAATATCGAATTGGGTATGATTAGAAATTGCGAAAGATAATTTTTTTTACTCGGGTTGTTTTTGCAAAATTTTTTAACAAAAAAAATTAAGATTTTCGAGCTGCCTTTTGTAAAAATGTTAAGAATGATAAAATATAAAAATTGTACTAAAATCGGATAACCTGGCAATAAAATTGTGGTTTTGAAGAAAAATTTGTTCAGATTTTTAGTATATTGTTGTGACAAACATTAAACTATGCGAAATTTTAACATCTAACTATAACATTACTTAAATTTTTTATTGAGTTTATATTTTGACTTTCAGCATTAATAAGTACGAGAAAATTATCTCAATTGCCTTAAATTTTACAAAATTTGTATCTTTTAAGTCGTTAATGTAAATCAATCAGCATTTTTGCTTTAAATTCTTAATTAAAGCAAAACTTAAAATTGCAAAATTTATTGCAGATTCATGAAATTTAAAAAGATTTTGAAAATTGCTCATATAACAAAAATATATTTTTTTTAATGTTGTCATTATTCTTAACTAAATATTTTAAGAAAAATAATGAATACAATTTTCAGAATTTAAAAGTAGATTTGAGTTATATTTGGTTGCTTTCAAAACTTTGTGGGCTGTACCTAATTCATTTATATACATTTGAACATATGATCAGTACAAACACACAATATTACATTACAGATTTTACATTATTCACTACAATTAACATTTATTTTGGAAAATACACCCAAAATACATAATATATGAATACTACACTAAAAGTGTCTAACAAGCACAGAGTTACTTGTAACTACGTGCTTGGCATAGTGTTAAATTGCATGCGTGTTTTGTATTTAATTACAATTCAATGTATGTGAGTTCACACATACCTATATAGTATTTGTAATATTATCATTATTACTTTACACAGTTACTTTTAACACTACCACTATCATATAACTAACACCAACACTGCTATAATGAACATCATTACATTTCATAGCTCATGCAATTTTCTAAAAACTATAAACATTTGTAGCCTCTGTCCCAAAACTAATAGTACAATAATGAAAATTTAGTGTGGTCAATAAAACCTGCACATTGGTTCAATTTATTTAAATATTTTAATAAGTTTTATCAAAAGTTTTTAAACCTGTAGATACATATGCATTAAGCTACATTCACAGTGATGGAGTACACCACTCTGCAGAGTGGAGTGTACTAAAATAGAGATGCCATGATACAAAAAATATGTAAGTGCGAAAAAGAAAGGAACAAAATCCACTCTGTAGATTGGAGTACTCCATCACTGTGAATGTAGCTTTAGGAAAAAAAAAAGTTCGCCGTACACCCTCCAATGTGAAATATTTTTGCAACGAGGTTTCAAAATTTTTTTTTTGCCGAACGCCATTTTACATTTTTTGTTATATCTTTGGCTTTTACAGTCGGATCTTAAAGTATGATACATCGGTGTTTTTGTGTTTTGCCATTAACCTCAAATATCCCGTTCTAGTAGTTACCCGCCAGATCTCAGTTGCTACCACCCTAATGTACAACCCTAATGTCGGAAAATTAAAAATCGCAAAAAATCATTAAACTTTTGCTAAGGAAGTTTTTCGATAAACCCAGTAGACATTTTTATTATATATTTGCCCCTACGTTCGGCAAAAAAATTTTTTTTTTTAAATTACCTTGCAAAAATACTTCATATTGGAGGGTGTACGGCGAACTTTTTTTGCGGTACGGTCCAATATGCATACATATAAATAATCAGTTTGTTGGTGTACTCGGAATTCTTACTACTTTTACTATAATTGGAAATTTTTGTTTACTATTTGTATTGAAATTTTTCAGCTGTAGTAAAAGTAGTAACTTTTAGTAAGTAAACGAACACACTTAATATGTTTGCTAACAAGATTCTATTTACTTTTTTAGAAGGGACTAAAAAAACACTATCCGGTGAATATTCTGAGTTCGAAAGGGCTCACAAAAGGGAATTCAGACCTTCTTAGATCATTAGAGTAAGAGCATATTTTTCTTTGCGTGTGAACCCTCTCTCTGAGTATTACTTTATGACTCAAAAAATACTCCTAATTTTGAGACTTGGGCCATAGTTTTTTTAATAAAATTTATTATATTTCGCACTTTTATAGAAATATACCACTTTTACTAATTAAAGCACATATAATTTTATAGAAACATTAAAACACAATTATTTACAATGCTTTTAAAAGACATAACACAAAATTATTATTTGATCCACATGTCCTTTACCAAAAAGTTTTAGTTGGCATCATACGCAGCTTCAACAATCCTAATGGAGTAACTTGAAATTGGTGGATCTTGGTGCAATATATTTTTTTCACAGATGTGACATTAATTTGTAATTTGGAAATCTGGATAATGTTGATCGATCACTGGGGTGTACACAAGCTGCTCTCTTGTTTGATGACGTCTTTCTGATATGTGCAATATCGAATTTTTAAATTATTTTATTAATTGTTTCCATTAATTATTATTTTTTGTTTATATTTTGTTAAATTTTTTTATGGCAGTCGAGAAAAAAAGTTTAATTTCCCGATCAAAAAAACATTATATCTAGCATATGTAGTCATATCTCATTTGAAATAGATCGACATTTGATCTTATCCAAGTTCATCTCAAAATTGTATTGCAATATGACCAACTATCAGCATCATGTTTCTCACGACATGATTTAATTTTTTCAACATATGAGTTTAAATTAAACCATAAAATTGAATCTTTCTCCTATCGGGACTTCAGGAAAATTAACTACCAAATCCTTGAGGCACATCTTTCGTTAATTGCTTGGAACTCTATTTACTATATGCCATCTGTTGATGAGCAGTTAAGTTTTTTAGAGGAGAATATTTTATACCTATATGACCTCGCCGTTCCAATTAAATTCAGATCCAATAAGCATAGCACAAGACCGTGGTTTACAGCATTGGTAAAAGCTCATATTGAAAAACGTAATTTAGCACATTCGCGATGGAAACGGTTTAAAACAATAGATTTAAAGGAAGAATTTTGTAGGGAGAGAAGAGAGGTAAATCGCCAAATCAGGAAGGCAAAATTTAAATATTATTCTGAACGTTTCAGAAGTGCAGTAGATGGGAAAAAAACTTGGAAGACGATACGTGAAATCGGAATCGGGAGAACGAAGAATAATAATATCAGCAGTAGTGTGAGTGCGGATGAACTGAACGAAGTTTTTACAAATATACCTATGCCCATCGCCAGTCCTAACACTTATAATATGCATAACAACCAACTAACTCAGGACATAAATACTTTATTCGAATTTCATTGTATTAATGACTCTGATGTATTATCCAGTATTTTGTCTATCAAATCGGACTCCATTGGTCATGACAATATAAATCCTAGATTCCTCCGTATTCTGCTTCCACATTTATTACCGTATCTTACGCATTTTTTTAATACCATCCTTACTTCTTGTGTTTTTCCAGAACGATGGAAACACGCAAAGATAATTCCTTTACCTAAATCTAACTCAGAGTTTAGACCGATTGCAATTTTATGTTTTCTTTCAAAAGTCATAGAAAAAATAATGCACAAGCAGATCAGTGAGCACTTGAATATTTTTAACTTATTAATTAATAGACAATCGGGCTTTCGGCCTAAGCACAGTTGTACTATTGCCCTAATCGATGTAACGGAAGATATACGTCGTGCTGTTGATAGTGGGAACTTTACCTTTTTGGTTCTATTAGACCATTCGAAAGCTTTCGATACAGTGGACCATACCATACTATGTCTAAAGTTACATCAGCAATTTAATTTTTCAAACACAGCAACATCATTGCTCAGGTCAAATCTCACAAATCGTTCTCAGTCAGTATATTTAGTGGATCATTCCTCGACCTCTCTACCAGTATCAAGAGGCGTTCCTCAGGGCTCCATCTTGGGACCTTTACTGTTCTCCATGTATATAAATGACTTACCAAAACAAATATCCACCTGTAAAATACATATGTATGCTGACGATGTGCAACTCTATCTCAGTAGTTCCCGTAAGTCCCTTCATTGCAACGTCGAAAAGCTTAACAATGATCTTCACAACATTTTCCTTTGGGCATCTGCAAATGGACTCTGCTTAAACCCCCAGAAATCAAAGTGCATTATACTACGCAAAAAATCTACGCCGATACCCTTAAATATTTTTGTTCTAATAAATAATCAAAAAATAGAAATTGTTTCCTCTGCCAAAAACCTTGGTATAATATTTAATAACACGCTTAGTTGGTCCAATCATGTTAATGGTGTTATAGGTAAAACTTATTCTATGCTTCGCACGTTGTGGGCAACTCACTCTTGTACACCTCAAAAAATACGAATGCTTATAGCAAAAACTTACCTTGTGCCTTGTCTACTCTATGGATGCGAAGTCTTCGGATGCTGTGACTATCAAAGTAAGCATAAGCTGAATGTGCTATACAATAATATCACTAGATACGTTTTTGGTCTACGCAGATTCGACCGTGTTTCAACGTTTTCAATAAGGATATTTGGTGTCTCTTTTGAAAATTTAGTCAACATCAGGCTGCTTACATTCCCTACGGGAAATTTTAACAAACTGTCACCGAACATGTCACAAGGGGTCAATTTGCCCCTCGTATGACAACGCCATGTAAAAGTGACCAGTCTATTTCATATAAAGGGGCCAGTTCGGTGACAGTTTGTTAAAATTTCCCGTAGGGTTATTACATAAGATAGTGTACTCGAAGGTACCAACATACTTATATGAACGTTTAACTTTTGGTTTTTCGAACAGGGGAAAAAAGATAACTCCAATAGGACATCGAAGTCTGATTTCGGAGTGGCAGTACTTTTTTAATGCTATCCATCTTTGGAATAGACTCCCAAACAGAATTCAAACAAACAGCAATGCAATAATATTCAAAAAGGAAATAACTAAACATTTTTCATAATAACTTCTAATTATATTATTTTATTTTATTTATTTTATTTATTTTATTTATAATATTTATATTATTTATTGTTAAATTGTTAATTTTGTTTTTCTCTATTTTTTAATGTTTTCTCTATTTTGCTCTATTTTTTTATGTTTTTATTTTTATATATAATTAAATTTGTTTTGTTCATATATCTATTGTAATTAATTTTAAAATTATTATGTACAAAATTTGTTATGACAATATGCAGACCCATACTATAAATTAAAAGATTTAAATCTTGTTGTATGGGTGGAACAAATAAATGTTAAATCTAAATCTAAAAAAAAAAAAAAAAAAAAAAAAAATGGATAAGCTAATTTTGGCAGATCGAATTGGATAATTAGAGATCTAAATTTATCCTATGATATATTTGGAATTATTTAAATTTTAATAATATTTCAAAAATAACACAAAAAATTAAAAAAAAATATTTATTATTCAAAAAATATTTATTTCATTAAAAAAAAAACGCCATCGGCAGGATTCGAACCCAGATTGCTGGCGTTGTAGTCGCTCACTTAACTCACTCAGCCACACACTGCTATACAAAATTCTAAATGTTTTCCATTTTTTTTTGCTTAAGAAGATAAAAAAAGTTTATAAAAGGGTCTAGGCTCCGATTTAACCGCACAGGCACCGGCTCAAAAGTCTAAATATCAATAGTCTGTATTTGCTAAATTAATAATGGGATAAGAACAATAAACCTGCTCGTCTATAGATCTGATAAACTATACACTGATAGAATTTTGTACATAGTACTAATGAATTTGTTCATTAATACAATGAATTTTTTCATTGAAAAGTCCCCAAAGAACGGTTTCATTGGATTAATGAAACATGTTTCATTAAATCAATTTTAATGATTGGATTCATTGATCTAATGAAAGATTCATAGAATATATTCATTTTTTTCATTAATTTCAAGATATACATTATGAAAGTTTCATGTGTTTTTTTCATGGATGGTAACCGAAACTAATGCGGTTATCGTTAGGGTAACGATATTTTATCTTATTTCGGTAACGGTATTTTAAAGATAACGATATTTGGGTTATTTCGGTAACGGTATTTTAAGGTTCATGGTATTTTAGTTATATCGGTAACGGTATTTTAAGGGTAACGGTAGTCAGTTATTTCGATGCATCCCGCATTTTTTTCACAAAAAATAAACGAGATTAAAAACAGAACCAATTTTTCAACTTAATGTACAAAAAAGACTCAATAACCACGTGAAATTAGCAAAAGCAGAAAATTAAAAATAACGGTAACGGTATTTTAGGGATAACAATATTTCATTTGTTTCGGTAACGGTATTTTAGGGGTATTGATATTTCATTTATTTCGGCATCGGTATTTTAAGGATAACGGTATTTCAGTTATTTCGGTAACTGCATTTTAAGGATAACGGTATTCCGGGTATTTCGGTAACGGTATTTTAGGGGTAACGGTAGTCAGTTGAAAGGGTTTTGAATCGATAAAGGTATTTTAGCGGTATTGCCTGCCAACCCGGGTTTTTTTTTTTTTGGTATTAAATTAAAATTTTTGGTTATAAATAATATCAGGTCGACTTTACCTAACATTAAATTATTTTATTTCATTTTTTACTCAAATTCTTTTAACTTCTAAATTAATTTTTCTGAAACTGCTGCTATAGTTATGAAACACTAGTAAAATTAAAAATAGCGATTTAAATTAATCTACGTTAAAAAATTTTTTTTTTTGTGGAAATATATGTCTTTTAGATGTAACTTTCAGTTATAAGGTCTTTTATATGTCTAAATTATTTAGAACCTCACATATCAGCTGTTTTATAGTGCGGCTATAGTTATGAAATGGAGTGTATAGGGAAAACCAAAAAGAGGTAAAATTGTAAATGAAATCAATTTTATAAGTTATTTTTTTCCTTATGAAATTTTCATTAATTTAATGAATTTGTTTAATGAAACTATGAAAAAAAAGAAAAAAATCTAATGAAAAAATTCATAACAACAATGAATGTTCATTCAATTAATGAATTTTTTCATTAAATCAATGAATCCATTTTAATGAAATCGATGCATTAATGCTATGAACGAAAATTCTATCAGTGTAGGTATGCCTTCTTCGTTTTGGATAAATCCATGTCTATCGAGGAAGATGAAAGCTTCTGGTGGGACGTATCCCTCTTGTAGGATTTTTGAAATGTAATCATCACTACACTGATAGAATTTTGTACATAGTATTAATGAATTTGTTCATTAATACAATGAATTTTTTCATTGAAAAGTCCCCAAAGAACGATTTCATTGGATTAATGAAACATGTTTCATTAAATCAATTTTAATGAATGGATTCATCGATCTAATGAAAGTTTCATAGAATATATGAATTTTTTTTCATTAATTTCAAGATAAACATTATGAAAGTTTCATATGTTTTTTTGGTATTAAAATAAAATTTTTGGTATTAAATAAAATCAGGTCGACTTTACCTAACATTAAATTATTTTATTTAATTTTTTACTTAAATGCTTTTAACTTCTAAATTCATTTTTCTGAAAGTGCGGCTATAGTTAAGAAACACTAGTAAAAATAAAAATTGCGATTTAAATTAATCTACGTTAAAAAATTTATTTTTTTGTAGAAATATATGTCTTTTAGATGTAACTTTCAGTTATAAGATCTTTTATATGTCTAAATTATTTAGAACCTCACATATCAGCTGTTTTATAGTGCGGCTATAGTTATGAAATGGAGTGTATAGAGAAAACCAAAAAGAGGTAAGATTGTAAATGAAATCAATTTTATAAGTTAATTTTTTTCTTTATGAAATTTTCATTAATTTAATGAATTTTTTTAATGAAATTATGAAAAAATAAGAAAAAATCTAATCAAAAAATTCATAACAACAATGAATTTTCATTCAGTTAATGAATTTTTTCATTAAATCAATGAATTCATTTTAATGAAATCGATTCATTAATGGTATGAACGAAAATTCTATCAGTGTAGCGTAATAGGGGGCCAAGATTAAATTATTTTCGTTACATTCAGTGCTTTTTAAAATGTGGTTTCTTATTAAGTGGATAATAAAGATGTCAATTCTACTAATTTGTGCTTCGTTGTACAATCTTTGGTTGGAAATGTTTTTTTTATAATTGCTATTTGCGGATCTGTTGAGTGAGGTACAGCATCTAAGACATTTTCTTTCAAATAGTCTAATTTTTTCCATATAAGATTGGGATATGTTGTACCAAATTTGGCAACCATATATAAGTATAGGCCTAATTAAGGACTGATACATAAGTATAGGCCTAATTAAGGACTGATACATAATTGTCTTAATTTTTGCCTTCAGAAATTTTGAATAGAATAACTTTTTATACATAAAAAAGGCTATTTTAGCTTTTTTTAATTGAAGGTTAACATGATCATTAAAATATAGGAATTTATCCAGGTGTATACCCAGATACTTTACAACTTGCTTATTTGGAATAAGAATGTTATTTATGGATCTCACATTAAAGGATTTCCAATTACGTCTAATATCCTTCATGATATTAATGATATAATTTCATATAATTTTTTTCGTAGAACCAATGAAAAATTTCATTATGTATATAATATTTAATTAATATTATGAAATTTTTCATAACTTTTATTTCATGAAATTTCACAATTTCATTAAAAAAATTCATTGAATTTCATAAATTAGATCTCCATAAATTTAATGAAAATGTTCTTTATATTTAGGAAATTGTTCAATAGTATTTTCTTTTTTTAATTTTTTATAAAATACCGTCATTTCCTGAGAAATATGCTACGATTTTATTACACATTTTGCATTTGCTAAGTACTTTTTATTTATCCACGTCAGCTTAGCAACTACAAAAACCAACTATAATAAATAATAGTAAATGAAATTGCTTCATAGATTTTATGAAGCTCTTCATTGGCTGAATGATTTATTCATTGGATGAGTGGCCTATTAATTTTATGAAGAGTTTCATTCATTTTATGAACTTTTCATAAACATTGACTTTAATGAAACCTGTTTCATAGAAGCTATAAAAAGTTTCAATGGACGAGTTCCAGTGACAATTTTCATTGAAACTATGAAGAAATTCATTACTGAAGTGATGAAAATTCGCTCAGTGCAGGTGGGCGAAAAAGTATTGTTTCACATTTATTCAGGTTAATCTTTATTTGCCAATCTACTGTATATTTGTCCTACTTGTGATATATTGTGACCATCATAAGACTATTTTTAAGACTGAGAGTCTTAACTTTTCATACAAAACAACAATAAAATTCAAATTTTATGATTATGTCGATACCAGGTCTTCATTTTTTTTGAAGTTTTCAAACAAAATTTTGAATAAATATAATTTAGACTTTGCAACAACAAATACATGGGGAATACAGTCACAACAAAGAGTCACAGACCTTTTGTAGGAATAGGTATGTAAATTGAGTTAAAAAAGTAAAACAAAAATTTCTTTTTGCCCGTGCTGGGATTCGATAGTAGGGTCTCTCTGGTAATATATGACTATATATAATTATATATTTAACACATAGAAAATAGTACTGCCGTGGGACCATATATAATCATATCTCAAATTATATTGTTAATCTTGCACCATATATGGAATCATATATACCCGAGTAAAAAAAATTATATATAATAGCATATATTACAATATATAATTAGACATGTCGTTATGTGTATCCATATATAATTATATATGACGTCTTTTTCCAAAATTTTTCCTTATATTATGCCATATTATATATGGTGCCATTTAAACAATATATGGCCATATATGGTACCTCATGATCAAAAATTTTAATACAGTTCCAGATATGATAATATATGATAATATATGATACTATATGTATGCATAGCGCATGCTACGGGAACATTTTTTCGATCTATAGTTTAGTATGGAGACATTTGGTTAGTTTGGGGACTGTCCTCAAACTCTTCCTAGGTCTAGCGAATAGCTTGGGCACATTTTTGGCTATGACTCCGAACTATGCGCACCACATACTCATATATATTGTGTCATATGCCATATATATGGTGTTATTTAAGCAAAATATTACCATATATGGTGCCATTTAAACCATATATTATCATATATGGTGTCATTACAACAATATATGCTCATATATGGTACCTCATGAACAACATTTTTAATATAGTTCCAGACATGATAATATATGCTACTATATATAGTACCATATACTTTGATATATCGTATCACTAAAACAGCCCGAGTATATTCACATATAATGCGATTAAGTTATATCTGTATAAACATACAGTTTCATCCAAAGAATGGCCCGGTATATTTTTATCAGTTGTTTATAAATTTGTATCTAATTGTATTAGTTTAAATCTGACCTGATTAAATTATGTGTTAATCAGATGAAATTGTATTTAATTTTTGACCTGATACAATTTTATCGGTTTATATGTAATGGTGTCAGGTTTGATCGTAATTGGTTCAATTGTATATAAATAACCCAAGTAAAAAAGTTTTGATATAGTCATATATTATCATATACAGTTTTGTATAATTACATATTGGAACACATATTAATACTAAGATATAATTATATACAATTTTACAAAATTATATCCTAAATATATAACTATATCTTGTTATATTTTGCACAATATATACTGCAATATATTACAATATCCAATTATATATAGACCTATATATATTTACATATGCCTCATTAATTATGAAAAATTGTATCGAATTATATACGATTACATCTAGTTGGATATGATTATATTTTATTTGATAAATTTGGATGAGGACAAATCCGGATAAAATTGTATCAAACCATATCTTATTCCATCAAATTAGATCTAATTGTATCAAATTAGATCTAATATGAGCATAATACGATCTATTTTGATACAATTAGATGTTCTCATTTTTCGGATATAATTACACTAATAAAAAAAATCCCGTACAAATAGGTCAAAATTGTGCTAGCGCAAATACATGTACTATTTCCTGTTATTTTAGCAGAATTTTTACCTATTTGTACGGGATTTTAGTGAAAATAACAGAAAAATTAGTTCAATTTAATCAGAACGCGTTTAACAGATTTTTTAACTAACTTTTTTTTATGAGTGTATTTATAATATCAAAACTCATATAATTTTTTTAGTAGGGAAAATATAATTGTATCCGACATTTACCTTATGCAATAGTATCAAAGTTTTAAACTGATACAATTATATCGGGTCAAAAATCAAATATAATTTTGTATACAAATATATCTGTTTTGAATAAATTTCGATTTTACTTTATCCCAAAATATATTGCTGGATCTAAGTCGGTCTGCCATTTTTCGGATAAATTTAGATCTAGGTTTATCCACAAATATATTGCTGGATCTAATTCGATCTGCCATTTTCGGATAAATTTAGACCCAAGTTTATCACCAAGGATATCATTGGACCTCCCAATTTTGAGATATAAGTTGAACTTAGTTTATCCCCATATATACAATGGAATCTAATACGTTATCATTGGATACACCCATTTGTGAGATCTAATTTGCTCAGCTAGATATTACAGCAGATCTTAAAGAATATCAAATTGGATATGATTAGATATTGCGCGAGATAAATTTTTTCATTCGGGTAATTATAACATATAGCATTTAATATAATATATAATCATATATAAAAATAACTTACATGCCCGAGTAAAAAAGCGTATACCTATAAAATTATATGTGAATGGATATATTTGCAATATGTAACTGGATATATTTTCATCTGAAAAATGATTATATTAAATTGTATCATATTGGATATAATTGTATTTACAAGTACACAAAGTTATATCAAATGAAAAACTTATATCCGAATTTTGTCCCGATCAAATTGGATATAAGTTAATCCAATACGATATGATTAAATTTAAATAATAAAAAAAAACTTTGAATAGGAGGGCAGCAGGATTTCGGGTCCTACACACTCAGGGGTGTAAGTAATGAAAATCGAAAACGAACAGTTTTTCAATCTAGAATAATTTGTTTCGCGAAAATCAAATTGGCTTCAAATTATTCGCCCTTATTCTAGTTGTCGACGTCGACACAAATCGACGTCGTATTTTGTCGTCTTTTTAAAATTGGTATTCCACTTGTCGTTATCCATATGTATCGATGACTTTTGGCTAATATTTGGTATTCTCTAAGAAAATTTAACGAAGATATTGTATTGAGACGACTCTGATTTTGTCGTCGCCATTTTTGGTAACGACATTGTAAAGTAAAGTGATTGTTTTTTTTCTAATTTTCGATAAACAGTCGTCGTCGTTACAAAATTTTTACGGAATACCACATTGGTGTCGATGTCGAAAGAAAGTGATATTGACTTAAAAACGACAACGATGTCGACGTTGACAACTAGAATAAGGGTGATTATTTATCGTTTTTTTTTGACGCCGGACATCTAAATTAGGAAATAAAATATAAATTGGTATTGTACATATCCTAAAATATTTACCATTGAAAATCAGATCGTTTTCGTTTTCGACATTCAGGCGAGGGCTACTGTTGATAATGAGTAACTATTAAAGACGTTAATGTATAAATCTGTTATTCTTTAAAGACTAGATAATTTTTTATCAAATATGGGAATTTTATTTGGACTTTGAGTGGAGAAATACCACTCAAAACTTATCGGACCAGAATAAAATATATATATCGTTGGGGAGGTACTTGAAATACCTACCTTTCCAATGATAATCAAACTTGCCTAGACTTATTAACCCATTACGAGCCGGGCCATGGTTTTAAATGTTAATTTTTTTAAATTGGATATTTTAAATTAACAAAAAAAAACTTTTAGAACTAAAAAAGCTCAGAAAATATTAATTTAATGAAAAAATTGAGTAAAGCATATACAAAATTGTTTTTGATCAAATATTACATTAATCTCGAATATATTAGTTAATCTCGAACTTGGGTCTGATATTAACTAATATATCGTCGGCTTGCCTGCAAGAAGTGCTATGTTTTTGGTTTTATCAGGTTTTCAGGAGAGCGAAAAAACTGATTTATATTATCCTTTTAAGATATTTTATTGACATCACAATGATTCACGACCTTATTTATTACAATCATTATTAAGGCATATGATGTCAATGAAATATATTAAAAGGATAATATAAACCAGTTTTTTCGCCCTCCTGAAAACCTGTTAAGAACACATAACACTAATTGCAGGCAAGTCGACGATATTTGTTATATAAAAAATAAAATTAAAAATATTTTTCGTATCTATTTATATATAAAATTTTGAACGGTTTTATCAATAATATATTCCTATATATACAATTTGCAATAAAGCAGATACTGATAAATGATTTCCCAAGTAAAAAAAAATGATATGGAGCCATATAAAGTTATATTTAATTATATATAATCTTCTATGTAATTAGATATAATTATATCCGAAAAATGAGAACGTCTTATTGTATCATATTGTATCGAATTGTACACAATTGTATACAATTTGGTACAATTTGATACAATTCGATACAATATGATACAATTGTATCCGAATTTTGTCCTCATCCAATTACATAAAATTATATCTCTTTGTATAAAATTATATAAAATGTTATAAAAGTGGACATAGCTTGATACAATTATACCTAAATATTAACCCTATATTTTTACCATAATATATATGACCATATCTAACAATATACAAAATTATATTTTTAAATAAAAAAAGATATACAATATCTGGAGATCAGACCTGAGGGATTTCAATTACAATTACTTGTAATTTGTAATTGAAATTACAAGTAATTGTAATTGAAAATTTTCAATTACAAATTACTAGTAATTGTAATTGAAAGTGATTTCAATTACAAATTTCAATTACATTTAGAACTAAAGTATTTTTTGTTAAAATTTTGTAGAAAAATCTGACTGGGATAGGTTGCATAGGCATGGATGCGTATAAAAAGAATACGTCATGTTGGGATTACCCCTAACTTGTGCCTTTTGTCATTATTTATTTTCCCAAAAAATGTAATTGACATTTTTCAAATTACAAATTACTTGTAATTGTTCTTTTTTGAATTACAATTACAAATAATTTGTAATTGTAATTGAGTTTTTTTCAATTACAATTACATGTAATTGTGTAAATGAATGTGTAATTAATTACAAAACGTAATGATTAACCCCCAGGTCTACTGGATATCTTATAATTTCGATAAATCTTCCATTACTTTTATCCAGATTTACCATGACAGTGCATTAAACACGAACAAATTTTTCTTTGTTTTTAGTAATTTTAAAATAAGGTTAACAACACAGAAATTTTTAACTTAATAGGATTGTGATATACAACCAAGATATAAGAGATCAGTCAAGTGTGCGTTATAGTATAGAGAATTCCATATTAAAGCTTCAGTATTGTTAATTTTATGGGCGCGTTAGCCATTTTGACTCACGCTCCTAAACAAAATCAAATTACTCACGCACGAGCATTTCGTGTCTTACTCACGCAGACATGAGTATATTAAAAACTTACTCACAATCAGAAAATTCTCACGCAAAACAGTAAAAATTACTAAAAACATATGATGCAAAAAATAAACTCACACACGAATCATGCACGGGTTATATATTCTTACTCACGCTCACGTACGAATTATATATTCTCACGCTCACGGGCGAATTACTTTGGTATAGTAATTATTACTCACGATCACTTGTGAATAACTTCACTCACGATCGTGTCATGCGCCAATCCCTAGTAATTACAAAATATAAAACTAGTTCAAAATCATTTTCAATATGGAACCACATTTAATACAATACGGTTTTAAAAGGACCTTATACATACATATATTTTTATATAAAATCACTTTGAAAAAATTGCTAATGTGGGATGATATATAATTATAGATGATTTTATAAAGAACGTTATTCGTTATATATAAAAGAAATCATGAAATATTGTAGATATGAAACCATACTAAGTTATATATGGGTTCATATGCGTCAATATATAATCATATATAACACCTATTATATAATATTTCTTAAATGGCTCCATATATAGTTTTATATTATTATGTATAGTGTCATACTAAATTATATATAAACGTATATGTAATTATATCTTTTATATATTACTTTGTGTACTTATATATAGCACATACACTTATATGTAGGCCAGTATGTAATAATATAAAATCACATATGTCTCAATATTAAAACCTTTGAAGAAAAAATTTTTAATATATGACTATATAAAATTCTATATGCTTCAATTTAAAAGCATATGTGGCCATATCTAACTATAAGTTACTATATGTAATTACATAAAATAATATATGATTATATCAAAACTTTTTTACTCGGGTTAATATGATTACATATGAGAAAATTTCTAAAAAAATTTCTAATATATCACCATATAAAAACATATAAGGTCGCACACAATATTTTATATATTTTAATATTAAAAAATATATATTATATATACTCTTTTTTACTCGGGTGGTTGTATACCAACAAATTTTTATAAAAGGTCATATATTATTATATCTCAAAATATATGGCTGAAAACGGAATTTCAGCAAAAAAATTGCTGAAAACTAGTACACTTAAAATACAAGACGTTTTACTAATTTTTTACTAACTTATTTTTTGAGTGTAGTGGAGTCTTTTATGAGTCATAATTTATGAGCGCTCACAAATTTGTGGGCTGGTTAGCTGTTTGTTGACTTTTTATGGGATTTTTTTGATCTTTCTCATAAGTAAGCAAAACCTTTAACAAAAAGCCTAAAAACAGTAAAAAAATGAAGAAAATTGCAAGTGGCACACGGGATTAATCTAAAAAAGGAAAAAAAAAATAAAACTTAAATTTTTATCATCTTCATTGATCTTCATTTTAAAATTTCGCAACACAATTCCCATTAAATTCAATACATTTGTAAATTGGGCATAACCACTTTTTAAAACAGACCTGAAATCTGGCTCCACAGTTTTTTAATTTCTATAGTGGCAACATTTATTATTTCCTCGTTGCTGCTGAAGACTCTTCTCCTCATTTTTTTTATTTTTGGAAACGACCAGAAATTGCACGACGGAAGATGGGGACACTTTTACAGATTGATACCTAAGAACTTAAAACTTTGCATACCCTATTTAAAGCATACCTAACTCCATGAGTCATTTCTAGTTTCAAAAAATCTCCAAATAATTGAATTTCCTAGTTCTTATTTCCTTATGCTAAAATTTACTGCTGATACACATTCCTAAATAGGATTTTTAGTTTAGGGGCAGACGATAAAAAGAGTTTATTAGAGAATGGGCTTAACATTTATAGTTGGATAAATGTAGTTCTATACTATGTATTTAGATTAAAATTGTATATGAACTTTATTTGATGCATATAACTGTAAAATGTATACAATGGATGCGTTTTGAATAGTGGTTTTTCATTATCTAGGATAGCTATTATATAGGTCTATTTTAAGTTGAACTTGTTGATTCATAGTGTAATAATAGTGTATGTAATATAGTTAATAGTGAATATGACCAATTTTTTTAGCCGAAATTGTTGAAAAATTTTAGTTTGATAAGAAATTAAAATGCATTATTTTAAGCAACATATTCAGAATTAAATTTTATTTAGGTTTTATTACAAATATTTGAATCCAAAATTTACTATTGTCTATTCAGTCATAGAAATAAAGCTCTTAAAGAAATTAGCTTTTAAAACCAAACTTTTAGTTAATTGAAAACGACAAATTGCACTGTATAATATGCAAAAAATATTAATAAAAATTAGTAGACCAAAAACACACAAAAATAAACCGTTGTCTACAAAATGTTTATTATATTTTAGTTGAATGCACACAGCAGTCTGACCTGTTAAAATCAACAGAAATATTTGCTAAAAAAAATAATTAGCTCCTGATTTTAAAGGGCAACATTTTAATTCGCATTAAAAAAATCAAAAAAATCCTTGAAAATTTTAAAAAGTCTACTAATTATTCAAAAGTTTTCTTTACTGATTTTAAAAGGCCAATTTGTTATTTTCTATTAACTTGAACTTGATACAAATACAATTAAAATTTGATATATTCACCCATAATTAGCAAAAAACATTTGCTTATTTAAGTAGTTTTTTTCTGTAAGTTTGTTTTTAACTAATTTTTAACAGTTTCTACTGAAATTTTTACATAGTTTTTTCTATTGGAAAATGAGAATCAAATTTGGGTATCTCTTTAACAGAAACATTTTAAATTTTAAGAATTTTAATATATTATCGATATTTACTACGTCGTAGGTTATTTAATTATTAACGAAATCGTTAAAAAAGCGAAATTTAAATTTTAAATACAAATATAGGTAATACAATCGAAGTTCCTAAAACGTGCAATATATTAAACTAAAGTCCTCTTTAGTTATTGCAAAATTTAATTTACCTACACTCTAAAAAATGCTTGTAAATTCACTATTATAAATGAGTAAATTTTTGTTTAATATAACGCACAGTGAGTAAATATAAACACAAAATGCGTAAAATTATGTTGTACGCACTTTCGTATACAATAGTACACATATATTGTAATTATAGGCATTATTTGTTTATAATTAAACGTGTTGTGCGTACAATTTTTTTATTTTGTTGATAAATTTATTTTTTACGCACAAATTTTGTAAATTCACTAACTTGTAATAGTAATCAAAATAAATACAGACTGACATTTGAAAAAAATTCAATAAATTTTTAAATATAAAATAAAAGGTTCTAAATATAAATTGTTTTATAAATTTTTATTAAAATGTGTGTTAATGTTATCTGCGGTATCTTTAAATGGTGCCTTGAGAGGTAATGATAATTTTTGTTAGTCTTTCAAAGATTTCGTTTCATATTATTATTTCTAGGCTTGTGGAATTTAAGTTCGGTGAATCCAACATAAATGCATTGGTGCCAAATTCAAACCTATTTATTGATGTGATCAGTTTCAAAAGAATTTGATATAAAAGTAAGAGAATGTATTGATATTTTATGATACAAACACCCCTTTTTCTGTTAGAAAAACTCTTCTTTCTGAAGATGTTTCTAAAGAAAAAAGAAGAAAATGTGTCCATAATCTAATGTTTTTTATATGCTCAGATTCTAAAGATTTTCAGTAACATTTCGCTTTTTATTGCATTTTTCCTATTGAAAAAGGCTTCTGAAACACTAACGGAACACTTGCTCAGAATCTGAGGCTTTTACTGTAGCAAGGAGAGTCCAGAATCTAACGCTTTTTGAATTGGAGAAGTGTTACCTTAGAAAGAAATATCATGAAATCTATAAAAAATTGTTAGATTATAAGTACTTTTTCCTGAAGATAACCCCTCCAAATCTAAACACATCCTAGAGGAAACTGATAGATTGTGAGAACTTTTGTCGCAGAGATAACTTTTTCCAATAAAAAGCAACCATTTCTAAGGAGTATTTGCAATACAACAACAATCCTTCCCGTAAAAACCCTGAGATGGTAAAGACTTCTTGCTATAAAAAATTGTTAGATTATAAGTACTTTTTCCTGAAGATAACCCCTCCAAATCTAAACACATCCTAGAGGAAACTGATAGATTGTGAGAACTTTTGTCGCAGAGATAACTTTTTCCAATAAAAAGCAACCATTTCTAAGGAGTATTTGCAATATAAACAACCTAGATTCCTAAGATGGAATACAAGGTACATCCTATAGAAAAAAGAACTGAGAATATTTATATAGGAAAAAATGCCCGGAATCTAAGGTTTTTATATGAAGAAATCTCCTCAGAATCTGAAGAATGTATTAGGCTTAAATATAATTGTAACATTTTCTATTAATAAAATATTTTAAAAATGAATTTGTTCTTTTATTTTTGGGCGGTATAAGGTATGTTATTGGGTAAACTTACAATAATGGTAATATTACACAAAATTTCTGAATTTTTTTACGCATTTTCAATGTAAATTTACATATTTGTGTGTAATTAACTTACGCATTATGTATGTAATTTTTTCCATTTACGCACTGATAGTAAATTTACCATATTTATAGTAGGAGTTCAGTTTCCTACTATAAGTTGGGTAAATTTAAACAAAAATTAATTAGAGTGTACAAAAAAAGTCTAGAAGAAATGATGTATCGCCATCCCGAAGCATAAGATTTTTCTTATTTTCTTTTACTATGTTATTCGTCAATAAAAAATAATAATTTAGTAGGTTTGAGGATAAGAAAAAGAATGAAAATTGTTTCCTAAAAATTATAACGACGTTAATTTCGAAATCAGCATTTGCCTATTGTAATTCAGAAAATATCAACTAAAATTCAAAACTTCAATTTGAAATTCAGAGAATGTAAATAAAATTCAGAATTTCCATTTGAAATTCAGAAAAGATCAATTGAAATTCAGAACTCCCATTTGAAATTCAGAAAACATAATTTAAAATTCAGAAAATGTCAATTAAATTTCAGAAAATATATCATATCATTAGAAATTCAGAAAATATCATTTGCAATTCAAAAATATCATTTCAATATCAGAAAATATTATTTGAAATTCGGAAAATATCAATTGGGATTCAGAAAAGCATCAATTTTAATTCAGAAAATATTAATTAAATTTCATAAAATATCAATTAAGATTCAGAAATCGACTTTTGAATTTCAGAAAATATCAATTTAAATTCAGAAAATATCATTTAAAATTCAGAAAATAGCCATTGAAATTCAGAAAAATGTAAACAGAATGTTTAAAAGAAGCCAGCCAGGTAAATAATGTTATCCCCTATAAAAAATATATATATGCCCAGGTAGAAAAATACAAACGGCACAATGTCGGCCCGGTATTGGAGACGGTAGTACATGTACTGGCAATGCGTCGAATTTTCAACTTTCTCTGTACTGGCATGTTGTCGAAATAATAACACCAATAAACGCTTGGCCGTAGTTATTTTTCAATGTTGGCGCCTGCTTGGGATTTTATTATTTTGGTATTATCCCAGTACATTTAATAACAAATTTAGTAGTTTGCTGGTACTTTACTGTCCTTTTAGTGTACATCAAAGATTTTTAATGCATTCTGTCGAAACTTCACAAGAAAAGAATGACTATGTCTTTCTTATATAAATAATTTTGTAATAGGTGCAAAGACACATAAAACTTATAAAATTATTAATTTTAATAAATTAAAAAAAAGCTCGTTAATTTTCAGAAAACTGTACTGGCGAAGCACGTTTTAAGTAGTACCGGCATTTCGTAGAAAAAAGTGCTCTCCCAGTACAATTTTTGTTGCAACGTCGGCAATTTCCACCTGGGTGGAGTTTTATAAAAATACTGAGAATGAGAATTATTTAAAATTTGTGTGCATGAATGATTTTATGTAGACTAATTTCTTTCTTGTAACGAATTATAATTAGGGTGAACCTTATTTTTCAACTTGCAATTTAAAGCCGAGTATAACATTGCTAGTTTTTGAAAAATAATAATTAATTTTTTTTACGATTTTCATAATTTATTCCATTTTAGCCCTAAAATGATTTGGGCGAATTGCAATTACTTAAGCATTTTGCAAGCGATTTTGAATTTTTATGCCTTGTTAGAAATGTTATTCAGTCTAGATTACGATTCTATTGACACACAGTTATGAAAAAACCAGTATATTTTAAAAACCAAAGGAGGAATTTTTTCCTCTTATAAATACTATTTCGAAACTGTGAAAGGCCAGAGATAGCTCAAAAATTCTTCGATTGAGCTGGAATTTTTTGTAGACTAGTTTTTCCAGTAACCGCACAAAATAAGTCCCGGGAAGCGGGGTTCGTAGCAATTATTCAAATAAGGGCCAGTCTAGTCTCTATTGTCAAATATAATACCAAATATACATAATTTTATATGATCATATCAAAATATATTTAGTAACACAAAATTTTATGAACCAGACCCATCATATTCCGGATGCAAAAATATATTTTTATACATAGCTACATTAAGCCATATATGATTTGATCCGCAAAATGGTGAAATGTAAAAATACAAAGTGGTTAAAAATAACAAACTATTGAATATACTGTAATATCTAATTCAATTAGTATTTTAGTCAAATTTAAGCCAATATAAGACATTGATGGAATTCACAGTTCCTCCTAATTTTCAGTAAAGTAGCATTTATCGTAAATTTTACAACTTGCTATGTGTTAAACTTTAAAATTCATGCTATTTTATAACGTACGTTAGCACTTTAATTGTGAATTCCTTCATTGTTTTAATTCTATTTAATTGTATATACATAAGTTTTTTGTATTTCACTTATCATATTATCTTTTAATTGAAAATATATAATTAGAATGTCATTACAAAACATTTCATGGAACCAAAAATATATAATTATATAAGTACAAAAAAAAATCTACCTACTCACAACAAACATAATTTTAAAGGAATGAAAAGCTCAAACTTAAATACCATTGAATTTTAAATACAAAAAACACTACTAATTAAATAATTTGTATGCAAAACTTTCAACTAAACTTTTACTTGAAATATATGAATGCCAATCAGTAGTAAGTATATACCTTAAAAAAATAACTGCTTTAAGCTGCAAATACTCTTCCCCCTTTATTTACCAAAATCAATGAGGCAAAGTATAATTTGAATTATATATTCTAATATCCTTTATATAACCCCTCCGCTTCGCGCAATTACACTTTTAAATTGTTAGACATGATTTTCAAATTTAACATTAATTAATAGAACAAAGTTTATGCTACTTTTGTTTCGCATGAAAGGTATTGTTTGATTTTTCATTTGGACTCAATCTAGCTTTGTGTTTTTAACGCTTGGTTAAATGAAAGTACACCAATCCCCAAAATATCGACCTTTTGGGCGATAAAATAAAAATCAACCCAGCCAGCAAAATTTCGATAAATTTTTGAGGGTTCTTATACTATGAGTCAGAAATTACTCAAACAAAACTGATATTTTTGAAATTTAAAATTTTTTGTCAAAAATTGTTCATTTTTTGGGCAAAAAATATGAGCCCTATAAAATTAATCATAAAAGGTGTAAACATTTGAGGGAAATTATTAAATCTTAAAGATGGTTCAAAAATGACTCAGAAATATAAATAAATTTGAATATTTTGTGCGCAATTAAAAAAAGGTGCAAAAAAAGATAAATTTTTTAGCCTATAGACTTTTTTTTAATATTTTTTTGAGTAATTTTTTTTCTCAAAAAATAAGGCTCATTTGAAAGAACCACTTTCATACAAAAATTATAATTATTAGTTATGTTTTCAACTTAACTACATCCGCTAACTCATAAAAAAACTCAAAGTGCGTAAAAAAACACATTACTTTTCGTATGCGCGTTAACTTTCAACACGGATAATTATCAACGTTGGAAACTCAACGTTTATACATTTCACATCTAACGTAACTTATTCGCGTTACTTCCTAAAAACTTTTGCTGACGTATGTTCGATTATAATGGAAAAATTTTAAACATAACCTGTTTAAAAATTTTCTATACTACAATTGGTTTAACGTAGATTTGCTTTAAATACTTAACTTTATTTTGAGCTCTTTTTGCATTACCTTTGAGCTTGGTTGCTGACTGGGAATGTAAATTTTTATATTTAGGCTAAGTGATTAAATAAATAAATAAATTCTAAACTAAATGAAAAGTGTTTAAAATTTCTTCGAATAATTTTTGAAAATTTCTTCAAATTGCATAGAAATTTGGAAATCTAAATTTAATTTAGATTTTATTTATCCAATGCGCACCTAACCTTAGTTTTTCATTTACCGCCTGTGGTTCCAAGCTTTTACAATGCGTATAACATTGTATTTTCCATGCAATTTACGTTAAATCTACACATTTTGTAAGAGAAAAATTTCTATTTAATTTTTTTAATATTTATTGAATGTAGATAAAAAAAAGAATATTTTAGAGGAAAGCAAAACAAAAAACAATTTCGCATAATCTAAAAATTCTTACAGCTTTTTTCCTTACAATATTTATTAAAAGCAACTAGTAAATCACAAATTAAATTTGTTTTTAAACTTTTGTCGATTTTATAGATAAAAATGATTAGATATAGGCCTTTGCATTATAAAAAAAATGATGATGAATATTTTATGACTTCGGTAAATTTGAAACATGTTTTTTTTCAAGTTAACCATTACAACACAAAACAACCCAGTGTAGAAAATCATTACCAGATATGTGGTTATGTAACTACATACTTGGTAATGGTAACTAGTTACTTTTGTTATTACATTTGTTATTACCTTTATATGGCGATGTCGCGAAAAATAATGAGTTATGGTTACAAACCAGCATACGAAAAATCAAAAAATATATCGTTACCTATGTGCTTACCAGTACTGACTAAATTAATGAGTCTAAAAATAGATTTTCAAAAAAATAAATTATATAAAAAAAAATATTTTTTGTTGTATTTTTTTTTTTTTTAATAAAATTTGCTGATGCGGGAATCGAACCTGGGTCTACAGATTGCCCGTCAATAGCTCTACCATCTGAACTATATCGACATGTAATATTTAATAGATAAAAACATAATTGACCTGCTGCACACAAGTAAGCTTACTCGCCAACACACAAAAAATTAAAAAATATGTGGTTACTTATATCCTTACTAGTGTTTAAAAAATATTGAGTCTAAAAATAGATTTCAAAAAATTTTCAAAAAAATCTAGAAAATTATTTTCTATTTGAAATAATGATAAAAAAATAAGTCGTTATCAGTAACTCATTATTACATGTTTTAAAATAATGCGGAAGGTAATTGGGTGTCATTACTGGTAGTCCAAAAAATAATGATATGTCATTACCGTTTCTACACTGGGAAGACGTAAAAATAATATTGTCCTTTCAAATAATTCGGCCAGAAAATATATTTGTTCGGTATATTTAATCATTATTAACAAATTTCGCTTATGAAAATATTTTTGTTAGGCTAATCCGCATTGAGTGAGTACACTGTTGGAAAAGCAGCCGAGCAGTTAACTTTATAGCTAATCTACGAGGTTTTCCTTAAACTTGGCACCCAATATCGCATTAAATAGGCCCAACAAACATTTTCCTTGTATCAGAGTTTCTCAGAAATATCTCTCAATATTAAAAAGCCGAGAAAATATTGCTTTTTGGTCGTACACTAACAAATATATAGCTTTTTCGTTTACTTACTACAAGTTACTATTTTAAATACAGCTGGAAAAATGCATTACAAAAATTATACAAAATTTCTGCTTGCAGTAAAAGTAGTAAGAATTTTGAGTTAAAAAAATGTTTTTTTTAATTGCCTTCCACATTTTTTTGCTTGTAAGGTGGTACGGTCTAATGGACATACATATGATAATTTTTTAATCATTTATGCACACTAGACCGTACAGGCAAAAAAAAAGTGCACCGTACACCCTCCAATACAAAATATTTTTTTAAAAAGGTTTCAAAAAAAAATTTTTTTTCCGAACGTAGGGGTCGCCATTTTTCAAATTTTGTTATAACTTTGGCATTTACAGTCGGATCTTAAAGTATGAACATCAGTGTTTTTCTCTCAAGTATCCCATTCTAGTAGTTACCCATCAGATCTCAGTTGCTACAACCCTAATGTACCACCTTAATATCAGAGAATTTAAGCTCGAAAAAAATCATTAAACTTTTGCTAAGGAAGTTTTTCGATAAACCCAGTAGAATTTTTTTCTATATTTTGGTTGGCGAACGTAGGGGTCACTTTTTTAAATTTTTTTTCATTGGATTTTACCTTTATACGAGTAGCAAAACATTGGCCTTCTCGAGGGAAAAACTTGATATATCACACTTTAAAATCTGAATTTAAATGCCGAATCTATAGCGGAAAATTAAAAAAGGCAACCCCTACGTTTGGGGAAAATTTTTTTTTTTTTTTGAAATTGCCTTGCAAAAATACTTCATATGTGTATGGCGAACTTTTTTTTTGTGGTATGGTCTAATGCACACATATCAATCGTATATTGATGAATATGGGATCATGTATAATCGATTTTTAACAGGGAATGTTAAAAATTTTAAATTTATAAAAATGAAAAATTAATATGATGTTTTAAAATTTCTTTGCAATTTTCCTGTTAACTTATCAAATAATATTAATCCTTCAATGTGCAATATTTAGCAATATCTTAACTATACTGTAATATATGGGTTCTGGTTCTTTACATTTAGAATATTATGTATATAAAAACCGCTGCAAATTTATTAAAAAACAAACAAAATTTGACGCGAAAGTAGGACCATAAAATCCTACTTAAATTTTCATTTATTTTTGAATGCTAACAAAACAAACTACAAATTAGTCAAAACAAATGATTTGTTCAACAGTTTTTACGTAGAAAACTGTTATTTGGTTTCTATTTTGAAATAATAACAGAATGACTGCATAAAATTAATGTTACGAATTCTCCGTAAATAAATGTAGTTCGATATTTTAGATGAAAGTTTTTCTGGGTAAAATAACAAAACTTACATACGACTCTAACTCACAAATCTTAACTGCAGAAGTTGTCTGAGTGTACAGCCTAATATGTACATTAGGCTGTCTCTTAAAGTATGATTTGGCGATTTTCACTCATTACACAAAATGGTTGGTTTTGCCGGATAGTACTGAAACCGCTTATGACTCAATTAATTATTTAAAACAATTTTTAAAGTATTTAATTTGCAAATTTTAAATCCATTTTTTTAATATAAGAAAAAAGAAAAACTGAAGAAATGATAATTTGGTTTTTTTGTGGGGAGCTACCCGTTTCCAGGAGATTTTATGAAAATTTATTAGTTTTTATCGTAGATTTATAGTTTATTAGTTTTTATCGTAGATTTATAGCTGTTCTGAAGGTTGTTACAATGAGTATTTCAGAAATTATCATTTTATTTCAGAAATTATCAATTGTATTTCAGATTTATCAATTGTATTTCAGAAATAATCAATTGAATTTCAGTTTTATTAATTGTATTTCAGAACTTATCTATTGTTTTTCAGATTTATCAATTGTATTTCAGAAATTATCAATTGAATTTCAGTTTTATCAATTGTATTTCTGAAATTATCAATTGTATTTCAGAAATTATCAGTTGTATTTCAGAAACTACCAATTGTATTTCAGAAATTATCAATTATATTTCAGAAATCGGCAATTGTATTTCAGATATTATCAATTGTATATCAGAAATTATCAATTGTATTTCAGAAATTATCAAATGTATTTCAGAAATTATCATTTATTTTCAGAAATGATCAATTGTATTTCAGAAATTATTGATTGTATTTCAGAAATTATCAAATGTATTTCAGAAATTAACTATTAAATACAATCAATAAATTCTGAAATACATTTGATTATTTCTGAAATACAATTGATAATTTCTGAAATACAATTGATTATTTCTGAAATACAATTGATAATTTCTGAAATAAAATTGATCATTTCTGAAATACATTTGATAATTTCTGAAATACAATTGACGATTTCTGAAATACAATTGATAATTTCTGAAATACAATTGACGGTTTCTGAAATACAATTGATAATTTCTGAAATACAATTGGTAGTTTCTGAAATACATTTGATAATTTCTGAAATACAATTGATAATTTCTGAAAAACAATTGATAAAACTGAAACTCAATTGATAATTTCTGAAATACAATTGATAAATCTGAAAAACGATTGATAAGTTCTGCAATACAATTGATAAAACTGAAAATCAATTGATAATTTCTGAAATACAATTGTTAAATCTGAAATACAATTGATAACTTCTGAAATACAATTGGAAAAGGTATATGTAATAGTTGTTGCTGTAACCAAAGTTCCTTTAGTAGTAAAGCAAATCTTTGTATATTGTATATCGTCAAATCGAATCTAAAAGTGATTCTGGATCGATCTGTGTATTAAAAGGGTCTAGGTACAATATTTTTTTATGTTACAAAAATTACGACAAGCGGTGTAGGGTATAAAAAAAATATTCCACAAAATAAACAGGTGCATCGTGACAACCGTATTTATTAACATCTGTTGTTTCTTTTTTTATTTTCGTAATCAAATTTACGTTTCTTGATTCATAAATTAAAAATGATAATATCCACTAAAAAATTTCAGTATAATTTGCATTTTACGCACGATTAAGTAATTGCAACTTTCAAATATTTAATAAGTTTTTTTTTTTTAGGTGCATGTATATTAAAAACAAAACTTATTTATACATGTATTTAACAACATTTTTGGCTTAGAATCGATTTGTTAATTTCAACAAACTAAAGGTGGGTCCCATACTATAGGTTTAACTTTAACTTAACTATTGAACAAAAGGAAATGTCGAAAATTGTATACAAAACAACAACAAAATTTTGGGTTAACTACACTTGAAATAATACGTCAGTAGAAAAATCGGTTTCAGATCGATTTGACTAATTTTTAAAAAAATTTTTGTTGAAGCACTAATTTAAGGAAAGATTTTAGTTATCTTCATTTAACACTATACTAGAAATCCTCAGTACTTTATCTAAGTTGATTGTTAATTTTCATAAGTACTTATAACTAATAACTTACACCGAGGAAAAAGATTGGTTGGAATTCGATCAAAACCATTAAAATAAATTTGCCAGGACGTTATTTTATTTGCAGTTGCCTATAAGTGAATACTACTCCAAAAATATTTTACTAGGTAATAAAAATAGGGAAAATGAATTAAAAAACAATCCTTTTAACAAATTATTGGTATCTCCAATCAATTTTAAAATTAGTATCAGTTTAGTAATTCTATGCAGTAGAAGCAGCCATTTATTTAGTGTATATACAAGAAAATTGGTGGTACCTATAACCTTTATTAAAAAAATTTCAATATTCGAAAGTGGTAACTACAAATACGGGTATCCTAATCAAATATGACCATAAAGTCGAGTTTCTGTAGAACCAACCGAATTGTGGATTGTATTGATAACACACACAACTATTGATTGGTATTGGTAAACGAATTTTTTACTATATTTGTTTTCCAAACAAAACATATAAATTCAAAATTAGACTTCAAAATTAATAAGTGTTTGTGGTGTATTCGGTAGAGAGTTGACCTAGTACGCCGGATTTCCGAGTTCAAATCCCGGAAAAGACAAAAATTTATATGTTTTTTTTAAATTAAAATAAAATATTCATATGTATAAACAGTAAATATGGCTAAGAAAATTAAAATTAGTTGTGGTGCAGTGGGTAAGAGTGTGAACTATTAACCTTAATGGCCGGGTTCAATACCAGAAAATTCAAAAAAAGTTTTTTTAATTTCAATAAAATTTTGTGGAACATAATAATATTTATGTGGAACATAATATTGAATAAGACAACCGAATATTGGCTTTCACGACGAAAAATATAATTTAATATAAAGATAGTTGTCGTAACCGCACGAATTCGATTGGCAACAAATTCGGTGGCCACAACTGAGACTGTTTTCTGGGTGTATAAATAAATTCGTTAGCTATTACAAAATTTATTGTTAAAATATAATATTTGCATGTTACTGTTGTTACCCGGTATATGGCGCCACCAGTGTACACGAGGTTTTAAAGCTGGCGCTATTTATTTCCCTCCCGATTTTTTAAAATGTCCCATATCTCGAAAACTAAGAGAGATAGAGCAAAATACCCTAGCGAAAGGGGTTATCTCTATCCAAAAATAGACCTTGTGGGGCCTTGGACTATCGGAAATTTATATTAAAAATTTTCCGCATCATAAAATGGCCCATATCTCGAAAACTGAGCGATATAGAGCAAAACGGATAAAATGCGTATTCGTTTCGGGTGCCCTTACATGACTTTAGATCTTATGGACTAGGCCGGGTGAGGGTTCCGATACCTCAATTTAAAGAAATTTTACGACTCAATATAATTACAAATAAAACTGTAGTTTTACTAATTTCTTATTTAAATTTAGATTTGTTAAATTTAAATTTAGATTTGTTAAATTTAACAAAAGAATTTGTTAAAATCAACAAATTTTATTTTAAGACAAAAAAACAGGAATAAATTTTATTAAGGTAACAAATTTTTCTGTTCAGCCAACAGACATTATTTTGAGTGTATTAGTTAGACCTTAAACCTGCAGTATGAGACCCACCGTAAAGACTTAAACTTAATCTTTACTGCATGAAATTCTGAATTTGAATAAAAGTTATATATGAGTATTTTGGAAGAAATTAAAAATAGTATTAAAATAAGTATTTTATTTAAGGAGAAATATTTGTTACATATGTATATGTAAAAAAATCGTGAGAAGGAAAAAAATTTAATATTATATTGAATTGTGGATTAAAATGTTTTGACTTTAAAAAGCTCATATATTGGTAAGCATATGTCGATAGTTATAATTTGACACCTTTTAATATAAATTCGTCAATTTTATGATAAAAATAGTCCACCTGTCTTTGAAAAGAAATTTAAAAAAATATAAAAAATATTTAAAGTATTTGAAAATATGACATTTAACAAGGAAGTAGTAGTCGCCACATAAAAAAGATCGAGTAGAAGGAATATGGTACAAATAAAGAAAGATAAAAGGAAATTAAAATCCAATTTTTGAAAATTAAATTGATCATAGGAGACACAAGTAAATAAAATTTTTTTTGTTCGTGGTACCGATAGAGAATTAAAATACCTTTAATTGAAAGTACATATCTCACTAAAAAAAATTATAGCTTTTTGGAAGCAGTATTAAACAAATGCGCTGATGTAAGTGCTTACTATTATAGCATACTGCGAAGGAACAAAATACAGGAAAAACTTTAAAATGATTTCCATATCAAAATAAATAAAAAAAATTAAGTATGCCACGTGTAAGCAACTTATTCCAATCCCTTACAAGGATATAAGTTGTAATACAGTAAATTTGATATCGTTGATTTTAAACGACCTGTATGAGTTTTACCGAGTTATTGCCGATTGTCTTTGATGTTTTTGATTATGCAGTAAAAAGCGATTAGTCATTAAACTGCGCTTCTGAAGACCTGGCACGCGGTGCGGTAAAAAATATAAATGTTAAGAAAAAAATAAAATAATACATATTACTCGTAATATGAAAAAGTTTTAATTAAAATAAATATCTATAAATGTTAATGCAAAATAAATAATTTAGTGTGCATTAGACCGTACCTTCAAAAAAATGTTCGCCGTACAATCAATAAAATTTTTTTTTTCCGAACGTAGGGGTCGCCTTTTCAATTTTTCGTTAAAACCTCGGCACTTAAAATCGGATTTTAGAGTGTGATATACCTGGAGAAGACCAGCCTTTTGCTATAAAGGAAAAATCCAATGAAAAACGAGTAAAAAGGTTAAAGTCGGGCATGCCGACTATACAATACCCTACACCAGTCTGGGTGAAAGTCAACTAATGTTTGGATCCGAAATTCGAATGGGTTAAAATGGGGCTTGTGTCAAAATTTTCTATAATGTGAGTCAGTGCACCAAATTTCATTAAAATATCTTAATATTTGCGATCTGCAGTTTGTAACCAAGCCAATTTTGGGGGGACCCTTATATGGGCACTAGGTCTAAACATGGACCGCTGTTAACCAAAATCAATAGGCTTCGTCCTTGGGCTGACATATGTCGGTGTACCAAATTTCATCAAAATATCTTAATATTTGCGACCTGCAGCGTATAAAAAGTATAATTTTGGGGGGACCCTTATATGGGCACTAGGTCTAAACATGGACCGATGTTCACCAAAATCAATAGGCTTTGTCCTTGGGCCGACATAAGTCGGTGTACCAAATTTCATCAAAATATCTTAATATTTGCGACCTGCAGCATATAAACCATAGGCGTCGTCCTTGGGCCGACATAAGTCGGTGTACCAAGTTTCATCAAAATATCTTAATATTTTCGATCTGTAGAGTGCGCACAAGAATGCATGGACAGACAGACAGACAGACAGACAGACAGACGGACGGACGGACGGACAGACGGACATCGTTAAATCGAAATAAAAAAAAATTCTGAGCCGATCGGTATACTAGGGTAAGGTGGGTCTAGGACCCATATTTTTTGGTGTTACAAACATCAGCACAAACTTATAATACCCTGACCACATAGTGGTGTAGGGTATACAAATTTAAAAAGGCGACCCCTCCGTTCGGCAACCAATATATAAAAACAATTTCTAATGGGTTTATCGAAAAACTTCCTTAGCAAAAGTTTAATGATTTTTTGCGAGCTTTAATTTTCTGACATTAGGGTGATACATTAGGGTCGTAGGAACTGAGATCTGGTGGGTAACTACTAGAGCGGGATGCTTGAGGTCAATGGCCCTTTGAGCAAAACACTGGTCTCCTCGAGAGAAAAACATCGATGTATCATACTTTAAGATCGGACTGTAAATGCCAAAGATATAACGAAATATGTAAAATGGCGACCCTACGTTCCGAAAAAAAAAATTGTTTTTGGAACCTCCTTGCAAAAATCCTTCATATTGGAGGGTGCACGGCGCACTTTTTACTTTGCCTGTAAGGTGGTACGGTCTAGTGTGCATATTATCGTTATTTTTTAATATCAATAATGTAGACATAAAAAATGTGCTTACTGAAAGCCATGAAATCGCAACGTTAATCAATAGGCTCTGTTCTTGGACCGATGTAAGTCGGCGCACCTTAATTCGCTAAAATAGTTTCGTATTCGCGACATATAGCGTGAACATATTCCATTTTATGGGCATCTTTTTATGGTCACTAGCATTTAAATAAACAAATAAATAAAAATTTTATAAAACGTATTTCAATTATAATATTAATTGCAACTGCCCAGGAAAATTTTCTGTTCCAAAGAATCGGTTGTAGAATAGCTACTTTTTATTCTACTGTCGATTCTAACACCGATTATTTTTGTTTGAAATTGTTCCATAAGCAACCCCTTCTATAGCTCCAAAGTGGAACCGGTTGATTTAGAATCAGTTCTGGAACTAGTTCTGGAACTGATTCTACGTCACCCACACCTTCCATATAGGATCCCAGGAACTGGTTCCGGAACCGGTTCCATGGAATCGGTTACAGTGGAACCAGTTTTAGAATGGGTGTGGTTGCCTACCGATTGTAAAAAATTTTCCTGGGTATCTATATCCCCACATTTTTTGAATGTGGGGAATTTGAATAAAACACAGTATTTAATTTAAAGTCGCATACCGATAAGCGCTTACAGAATGGTACTACTCTCAAAATAAAATGTCTGTTAGCTGAACAGGAAAAATTGGTTCCTGTTTTTTTGGCTTGAAATAAAGCTACAGTTTCATACTGTGTCGTAAAATATAAAGCCTCGGGACCCTCCCCGGACCTAATCCATATCATCTGAGAGCATGTAAGGGCTCTCCAAAGGAGCAAGCGTTTTGTCCGATTTGATCTACCTCGCTTAGTTTTCGAGATATGGGCCATTTAATGAAGCGGAAAATTTTAGTTAAAAATTTTCGAGGGTCCAAGGTCCCACCAAAACCTATTTTTGAATAAAGATAAGCTTCTTAAATGGTTAGGGGTCGTCGAAATTTCTGTCAATTTTGCTCTATCTCTCTTAATTTTCGAGATATGGGTCATTTTAAAAAATCGGGAGGGAAAGAAATAAACTTCGGATACTTTGGTGGAGCCATGTACCGGGTAATAACATTAACATAAAAATATTATATTTTAACAATAAATTTTGTACAATTTAACGAATGGGTTCTTAAAAATTAGTTTTAAATAATTTTTAAAACTAACTCTCAAAATTAGTTGAAGTACTGAGGATTTTTGGTATTGTGTTAAATAAGGATAACTACAATCTTTGCTTAAAACAGTGTTTGAACTAAAAATTTGTTAAAAGTTAGGCAAATAGATTTGAGAACCGTTTGGCAGATTCTTCTATGGTACTTGGAAATGCATTAATTATCAGCCATTGTTAAAAAATTGCAAATTCTATCTAAAATTTGTTATATTTGATATTAAATCCGAACAAAAGTAGCAATCATAAAAAATCATTTTAAAAAAGAGGTAACCGCGTTGAATGAATTCGTAATGTATGAAGAAAAGTACATATTTGAAAAACATGTTAGAATAAAACCTTGTTATATGAATCCGCGTTATACGAGAAAAAGCACCTTTTTAAATGCAACGTTAGAATGAAATCGCTTTGTAAGTAAAACCTCGTTATGCGAGGGATGGTTATGTATGCAATTTTGTGAAATCTAGCCATCCTAATATATATATTTATATAAATTAAATTTTGTGTTTAAAAACATGTTTTGAAAGAGACAATTTTAAATACCTTTTCATAAAGTAAAGATGAAAAATATTTCCTTTATTGCTCTGTTGCTTGGAAAGTAATTCAACAGCACTTAACTTTATATTAAGAAATTGAAAATATGAATTTACGAATCTCTAAATACCCTTTCCTATAGAGAAATGCTTACAGCATTGAATAGGTAGTTTTAAAGAAGAGATTATTAAAGTCTTTGATTTATTAAAATTTATTTACTATGTTTTTGGAAATACATTGTTATACATATTTTTCATTCCGTTATTAGCAGGACAGCGACTTTCATGCAAATGCATGTTTGTGGTCATTAATCCAAAAATGTTTTTGACCATACTTTGATGATACTTTGCCGAATCAAAGAATTTGCGATAAAATGGCATCGATTTGTTGTTGCATATTCTTGCATATTTTGTTATAAATGCATATTTTTGCATTTAAGTGCATATTTTTAACATATTTTATGATTTTTAGTGATAATTTTTGCATATTTTTCATTAAATTGCATTTTTCTTCATATTAAAAAAAAAAACAATTAAAAGTAAGATTTAATGAATAAGAAAGAAAAAGAACAATTTGCAAACCTTAACTTATCACTTAACTAGAAGGAAAATATCAAGTTGTCATCTACTTAGACATTTATATTGGATTTAATTTTTAACAAAATGCTCTCAAGTAGTAAATATGATTTCCAAAAATCAATAAATTTAAAGTAAATTTTTGGTTTTGAAGCATTTATTTTTGGATTATTAGTGCATATTTTTGGGTTTTTAGTCCATATTTCTATTTAGGTTCATATTTGTGTGCATATTTTACATTTTTTACTGCATATTTTAAACGCATATTTTCGATTTTTAAGTGCACGAAAGTCGCTGCCCTGGTTATTAGTAATATTGGATCATTGCATTCTCTTTTCTGCTTTCTGTTATTGTAGTTCAATAGAACAAATTTCTTTAATTAGTCAATTATTTTAAATAATAATTAGTTTGAATTGAAAAAAGACATCATTAACTGACTCTTTTTGTATTTGTACTAACACAGGGGTTAATTTGTGTATGTTTTTGTACTAAAGTTTTGAATAATTTAAATATATTGTGCTTTAAACAAAAAACATCAAAAAAAAACATAAAAAATATATAACAGGAAAAAGTCTCATTAGGTTTGGAAGTCATTTATTAATTTCAATAATAATGTTAAACTTTATATAAAATCACCTTTAGTTCTAAAACTTTTGGATTTAGGAGCTTTAAATATGGGTCATTCCATCCCAAATCGATCAATGGTTGGCATCGACCCCTTTCGATTTGGATGAATTTTGGTCAGAACTTTTCTTTCATCATATAACGAAGTTTCGGAAAACGAAAAAAATTATAAATTTTTTTTTCGAAAGTTATGCAATATTTAAAATTTCAAAAAATGTCATAATATTTCAAATTTTTTGCTTTGTTACGAGGTTATTTTTCGAATATCTCGAAAACTATAATTGCTACAAAAATGATTCTTAGCTCGTTTTAAAGAGGATATTTAGGCGTATTAAAAAAAAATATTAAAAAGAATATTGAAAGATAAAAAAAATTTTAAATTTTGCAATTTTACAATTTAAAAAAACCAAAAACTCAAAAACCTATTTTTTTTGCTCAATTTTTTTTTTAATAAAACCTCTAACTGGTCTTAATAGATCCTGAAATTTTCAGAAGGGCGTTTTTTTTTAAGATATGAATTTTTGAATTTTGAAAATTTTCGGTCAGTTATTTATTACGATCTTGGATATAAATTACCTTCCAGCAAGGTTTGTGGGATATATGAGCGCTAACTCTGAAGAAGTACGAAATTAATCCTTAAACACATTTTAAGTTCCGACTTTTCTGGCATTCTAGTCAAATTTTCAACTTTGATGTCTTCAAAAACTAACAGTAGAATTTCATAACAAAACTATTTGCGAATATTCTAAGCCTCTTACTCTTTAACTTACGCGTTTTTTGTAGCTTTTTAAAATAGGCCCAAAAAAGTTCCTTTGAGGGATTAGAGGGTTAAAATGCTCTACTAAAGCGTTCCTCGTAGTGATTTACATAACCTCACTGAAAATATACTATATGGTTTTTTATTCACAATAAATATTTTCAAAATGCCCCCATAAAAACATTCTGCCAGACGTAAACTTTTAAAATGACGATACACGTGTATTTTTTTTTTTTTTTTGTTAGTCCCTTCTACCAAAAACAGTTGTCAGAATCTTGTTATTTTAGAAAAAAATTTAATTTTGTTGTACAGTGTAATTTACAATAATTTCTTTAAGATAAGTGAACGATTTTTTAAGCAATAAATCTCCACTTTATTAACAATAATTTTATCTATCTTTCAAAAGTGCAAAAATCAAAAATATTAATTTAAATTTGGAAATTGTCATATTTGATCTTAAAACCGAATCAAAATAAAAATGTATGTTATTAAATTAAATTTTAAATTTAAAATAATTGCCACGAGTAATTTTTATATACATTTCATACACTAATAGAAAAAAGTCCGTAAAAAAATTTGTTAAAACTACTAACAATTAGTTAAAAATGATTAGCAGATTATTTTTGCTATATAGTAATATAGGAACAGCAAAAATAAAACTGTTAAATGTACAAAATTTCAGTTATATTTGAGTTAAATTTTTATAAATGGAAAATAGCTATTTAACCTGCTAAAATCACCATAAAATTTTTCTAAGTAATTAGAAGCCCAAAAAATCAAAAACAAAATTTTAAATTTTCGCAGTTTTTTTTAGATTTTTCTTTAAATGTCAATAAAAATTGAGCCTTTTGAAATCAGCAGTTTAAAATTTTTTTAGCAAATATTTCTACAGATTTTAGCAGTATAGACTGCTATTTGCATTCTACTAAATTTAGCAAAAAAATAGCAAAAGTTTTGTAGATATAACAGTCTATTTTTGCTATTTTCATTCTACTAATATTTAGCAAAATTTTCTGCAGATTTTACAGTACAATTTGCTATTTTCAATTAACTAAAGGTTAGCTTAAATATAACTAAAATTCTGTAAATTCAACAGTTTTAATTTGTCTGTCCTTATTTAGCAATAAAACCTCCTAATTTTAGCAATTTTTTCTGCAGCATCATTTTTAACTAATTTTTAGTAACTTTTTTTGCTATTTTTACAGGTTTATTTATATAAGTGTACTTAAACTAGTCTCCATAGGATATTTTAACCACCCAATCAGAAATCCAGTGGTACAAAAATCAAGCGCTGGCATACCACTGGGTAACCACGGTGTTGAAAATAAACGGCTTGGAGAACACTCATTTGGGTCGCTTTGCCTGCCAGCGTTTGCAAAAAGCGTTTTTCCAGTATTTGCTTTACAAAAATTTCGGTGTTAAAAAAAAAAACATTAGAAAAGAATGGTCTTAGAATGATATGCCAAAGTTTGCAACCAGTGGTTATCCAGTGCTACGTAACGTATGCTGCCAGTGGTACAAAAACTAATTCACTGGTAAAGCAATGATTTTATAAAAATGCTGACGCTTCGTTAAAAAATATTTGTAGTCCGAAGGTTCCGAGTTCAAATCCGGTTGCAAGCAAAATTTTTTTTTTTTTTAATCAAAACATTTTTTTGTTCTATAAAAGCAATTTTTATGTTTGTGGACAAGCTCCTTTCATATCTTCCAAATACACATAAAACATTTCATAAAAATCGGTCAAGCCGTTTCGGAGGAGTACGAGCACAAGCACCGTGACACGAGAATTTTATATAGATATAGATAGATATACCACCCGGATAAAAAAATCGTATAAAACTAATCGAGTATATTTGTGTATATGATCACGCTTTTCCTTAAGCGGCCTATAGATGGTCAAGCATGATGTACAACATGTTCAGCATTTGATCGTGTAAATAAAAACAAATACACTAAACCATCAATCCAAACTATACAGCATGCTTGGTCGTCTATAGGCCCCATTAAATTTTCATTATCATTATTTAAAATTAATAACAGAAATTTGTCTTTATATTACAAGGGTTAAACTAATAAATAACTGCCATCAATATCGATTAAAATATAAAATATTTTTTTTCTTATTTTTTTATTAACTAATATTGTTTATTACCACAATTAAATAAAACATTCAAGGTTTAATATAAAGCTCATGAATAATTTAATGTTTGTCATAAAATTTATGAAAAACATTTTACGTTTATCAAAGAAACGTGAAAATTTTATGTATTTACATTGTCATCATTAATAATAACAGCAATGAAACTAAAGAAGGCACCCTCTTTATAGAACAATATAATATTTAACACATTTTTTTAAGTGGCCCACATAATGGTCATAAACAATTTTTATTTAATTCTCTTACCAAAACTACAATTTTATGACCATGAATATGAAAAAGATATAAGGAAAAAATAAATAATAAATTAAGCAAAACTATACCTAGAGGATACTTTTTTGTTATTGTAAGGGCATAGTAATTAACATACACTAGTTTACAGCCATTTTAAGCACTGAATGCAAATGTGTTTTCTTAATGTATGCAATAGGAGTTTTTTGTAATTAGTTTTTCAAAAAGTTAAATTGAATTTATTAAGAGCGACTTTCTATATCATGGTTTCACGATTCTTCCAAATATGACCAGCAGTGGAATTTTAATATCATTACTGGTTTACAATAGCAAAAAAAAAATTGTTTTTTTTTTGTAACTTTGAATTTTTATTTTTAAACAATTTTTATATGAAAGATAACAATTTACAAACGAGTTACAAATAATTCAAACAAAAAAATTGTTGATTGCTTTTACAAATTCCCCTTGTTGGTGCCTACTGTTTTTTCTGTGTATGGAAAATTTAGAACTTCTGAGCCATTTATGAGTCATTTATAAAGCAGTTTGGTGTCATTTCTGAGTATTTAAAATTTTTTCAAAAATTTCTAAATAGGTACATAATATTTTTGCACTTTCCAATCGGGCGGGATCGATTATATCTTTTCACTGGCTTCTTTTTTGCGGTTCCATCTGATGAGATGCGATAAATAAATTAAATTCATCAGATTGTACAAAATGCTACAAACACAATTAAAGACAAAAGCAAGTGCAAATATCTTAATTTTGAAAAAAAAACTTTGGAAACAAAGGAAGTCATTAGTCTCATGTCATACGTTTCTTTAAAGAAGTATATTTAGCATTTTTTAGATAACTAATTAACCTAACCTATGTTTTAATATTAAAAACACAATGCCGACATTTTTATTATATTGCTTAAAGTATAGTCTACTATGCTATCTATTGTAAAATGTATTTTTTTTAATTGGCGTACATAAATAGAATTTGTTGCAGCAGTAAATAAAATATGCATAGAGTCTATTATTGTGTCATAAAATAAACCTTCTGGCCCCGTTACTAGTGTGTGATCTAGCGTTGTCTGTTTAAAGTCTCAAGTGTAGCCTATGGTGTATATTTTAGCACAATCTCTGGTTTAGCCTCAAGAGTACATGCATTCTCCCACAAAATACCACAAAAACAGATACATATAAAAAAAAATTTTATATAAAAATATACAACAATATGAAAAACGTCCTTAGTGTTCATTAGCAATAGATATTTCCTGTTATTTTTGACAGAAGTCAGAGGTGTTAATTATTATTAATGATTTGTTTCTTTTGTTTGGTAGTTCTTTTCAAAATATTTACTAAAGTCATTACGTTATTTTCAGATGTTTTAACAAAAAAAAAACACCTTGTCTTTTTTCACCATTTAAGTTTAAATGGGAAAATGAGAAATTAAATTTATGAATTTCAAGCAATTAAATAAAAATTAATGGTTTGTTATTATAAAATAATTATGGCAAATACAAAAAAACAAACAAACAGGATCACGGAAAAAATGATATAAACACAAGCTTTCAATGCTATCCTTGAAAATGAATAACAGCAAAACCACCATGATGTTTAGCAAAAAAGATAAAAAGCCAATAATATGAATTATAAATAGAAAGAAGCCACAACAAAAACATTTGCTGTTTATAAAATAGATGGTAAAACAAATAGAAAACCAAAATAAATATTAGGGAGCCCTAAAAAAATGTTCTTCAGTTATTGACCGGACTACACCCTGGAAATATTAACTATGATCCCAAAAAATTAGGATAATTGGATATGGGGAAGACGTGCCTCAATTTGATAAGAGGAAAATATGACTTTTTGTAAATTTGCTCAAAAACAATGATATTTTAAAACTAATTCGAATTAAAAACCTTAAAGAATCATGATTTGGACAGAATTGTCTTTATAGTAAAGCAATAACAACTTAAATCGGTTAAAAGCAGCCGAGTTATTACAATTTCCCTTGGCACCTGATGTGTTGCAAACCAGTTAATCAAGAAATTCGGTTCCAAATTTTTGAAATTTATTGAAACACTAACATCGATACACTTTTTATTTTAAAAGTTCCAAGAAACTCAGTTAAGGAGTAGTTTTTATATTGTGTTTTGCTAACTCGTTTTTAATTAGTGCCAAAAACGACAGAATTTTTAAAAACTGGGCTGAAGTTTACTTTTTGGGGCACCCTCAAATAAAGCGTGGCTCCTACTAGATACATTTAAGACCCCCGGGAGTCCAAAATAGCCGCTTAATTTACTAATTATAAAGTATAGGTACTCCAATAAATGAAAAAATTGCGCGATTTTTTTACAAAATTTGAATTTTTTCCAAAAAAGCACCAACTTTTACCAGAATAAAGCTTATGTACACTATGTACCAATGATAGCAACTACAAAATAGTATTTTTTAACACCTAAAATGCTAAAAATGCACCTAGCACGAATTATATTTTCCGGATCTTAAAACAAAGTGCATATTTGGAATCGTGAGAAAATTTCCTTTAATTTGAGTAATAAAACGTGCCATTTTGGGCGTGTTTCGGTTTTTCGGACCTAGCGGGTCCCGGCCCCCTTAACGCCATATAGAAAAAAAATTTCTTTTTTAATTCCAGAGGGTGTCATATTTTTTTTAAGGGGTGCCCCAAAAAGTAAACTTTTGCAAAAACTGTTTTCAAATTTAAAATTTAATATTTTTAAAATATCGAAGGTATGTACAGTTGATATTTTAATTGGTAAATGAATGTTCTTCGTCAGATTTGAGATCACATAAGTAAACAATAGAGAATAAAAATTTAAAAAATTCGATAAGGCCAACAGGATATAATACATATTTTCGGCCCCGTTACAGACCCATACTCAGTATTATATGCCTTTATGGGTTAATAATTGATGATGAGATATTTATGTTAAATTGAAATAAATAAAGACATGTAACCAACTCAATTAGACTAACATCAACGAAATTTTAATAATGCTATTTTTATCCTCTTTATACCCTACACCACTATGTGGTCAGGGTATTATAAGTTTGTGCTGAAGTTTGTAACACCAAAAAATATTGGTCGTAGACCCACCTTATAGTATACCGATCGGTTCAGAATTTTTTTTTTATTTCGATTTAACGATGTCCGTCTGTCCGTCCGTCCGTCTGTCTGTCGGTCCATGCAATCTTGTGCGCACTCTACAGGTCGCAACTATTAAGATATTTTGATGAAATTTGGTACGCAGACCTATGTTGGCCCAAGGACGAACAAGTTTGATTTTGGTGCACATCGGTCCATGTTTAGACCTAGTGCCCATATAAGGGTCCAACAAAATTATATTGTTTATACGCTGCAGGTCGTAAATATTAAGATATTTCGATGAAATTTGGTGCACAGACCTATGTTAGCCCAATAACGTATCCTATTGATTTTGGTGAACATCGCTCCATGTTTAGACCTAGTGCCCATATAAGGGTCCTACCAAAATTAAAATCTTTATACGCTGCAGGTCGTAAATATTAAGATATTTTGATGAAATTTGGTACACAGACCTATATTGGCCCAATATCGCAGCCTATTGATTTTGGTGAACATCGGTCCATGTTTAGACCTAGTGCCCATATAAGGGTCCTACCAAAATTATACTCTTTATACGCTGCAGGTCGTAAATATTAAGATATTTTGATCAAATTTGGTACACAGACCTACATTGGCCCAATAACGCAGCCTATTGATTTTGGTGAACATCGGTCCATGTTTAGACCTAGTGCCCATAAAAGGGTCCTACCAAAATTATACTGTTTATACGCTGCAGGTCGCAAATATTAAGATATTTTGATGAAATTTGGTACACCGACCTATATCAGCACAAGGATGAAGCCTATTGATTTTGCTTAACACCGGTCCATGTTTAGACCTAGTGCCCATATAAGGGTCCCCTCAAAATTATATTGTTTATACTCTGCAGGTCGCAAATATTAAGATATTTTGATGGAGTTTGGTACACAGGCCTATGTTAGCCCAAGGGCGAAGCTTATTGATTTTGGTGAACATCGGTGCATGTTTAGACCTAGTGCCCATATAAGGGTCCCCCAAAATTGGCTTGGTTACAAACTGCAGGTCGGAAATATTAAGATATTTTAATGAAATTTGGTGCGCTGACTCACATTATAGAAAATTTTGACACAAGCCCCATTTTAACCCATTCGAATTTCGGATCCAAACATTAGTTGGCTTTTAACCAGACTGGTGTAGGGTATTGTATAGTCGGCATGCCCGACTTTAACCTTTTTGCTATTTTTGCTTTGAACTTTAATTAAGTATCGCAGCTGGTTCTCTTCAACTCTGAATCACAGATTTACTGAACGATAGCGAACCGTTAATTTTAAATGCATATTCTAATTATTTTTAACCTACAACATAAATCCATGTTGATAGTAAACAATTAGGCACATTAAATTATATTTTCACTGTATCTAGTGTGTTGAAATGTATGAATGTATATATAGTTTATCTTTTAATTGGTACATAAATGTTTTTTGTCAGATTTGAGTAGAGTTTGCTAAAACCCGAAAAATTTGAAAACCGCGGTTTCGGTTATTTTTCGGTTTTCTTGTGATATTAATAGAATTGGTTTAAAATAATTAAATAAGTATAAAAATTAAACAGTTTAACACGTTCAAGATATTTATTAAAATTCTATTGAATTTCTTACTCGAATGAAGGTAATAAAGCTATTTCAAATCTTTCCGGAAAAAGAAAAAAACGCGGAAAACCGTTATAAATTAAAATCTGTTATTCTTGTTTCGGCAACTAAAGCTGTATTTTAAAGAGTTTACATTTTAATTTTAGTAATTTGTTTAAAACATTATAAAGTTAAAATTTTATAAATTTCGCGGACTACGAAATAAGATTTTTTGAAAAATAAACTGTGAAAATCTGAACTGAATATGTGAAACTCAATACCTCCTTAACTACTTGACTTTTTGGTAAATTTTTTTTTATAAAATTACAATATAAGCCCCGGTTTATGTTATCTGTAATAACAAAACAAAAAATTGTTGAAAGTAATATTTAATGGAGAACATTTTCATTACCATTAAATACAAAATTAAGTAGAATAGGAGCTGAGTTCTTTTCGAAATTTAGGATTCAATAATATTCATTTTAGTTAGTTATTTTAATTGGTTAAAGTACTTATTAAAAACCGACTTATTTTTGTCGGTCTTCGGCTTCGGTTTCGATAAAAAACGAACAGCAAATTCTAGATTTGAGATCACACAAGTAAACTACAGAGAATAAAAATTTAAAAGATTCGATAAAATTTTAAAATATATTTATTCCAACTAAACATATTTCAAAGAAATTAAAGAAAATCAACGATTGGACTTTAAGGTTTTATTAAGAATATATTGGAGATTAGAAACCACAAAAATTGTAGGAATTCCTTTCTTCATTTTGCTCTTGTTTAGCGTTTAGGCAAGTTTTTTTTTTTTTTTTAATTCGATATGTTTTTGAATGGAATATTACAGCATAAGAACAAATACTTCAATCTTTTAAATTAGGGCAAAATCGAGATCCAAGAAAAAGAATCTGTTTAAGGTCAAAGGTCAAATTTTAGGAAATTAAAATTTTTTTTTTTTTTAATAAATATAACAGATATTACTGAGGGGTGATTCATGAAACTTCTTGATATTATTTTTCTTGGTCTAAAAATAATTTAATAATTTAATTTAATTTCAGAAAATTAGCTCTCAAGTGCTCTTGGGGCCTATATAACCCTATGATGAAAATATACTAATATTTTCTCAGTAGCATATATGCCCCAACAGCACTTAAGGATTAATTTTCTGAAATTAAATTAAGAATTTAATTTTTAGACCAACAACAATAATACCCAGAAGTTTTATGAGTAACTCCTCATTAATATCTGTTATATTAATATATTTAAAAAAAGATTTAAATCTCTTAAAATTTACTTGTGACCTTAAACAGGGGCTCTCTATTGGATCTCCGTTTTCCCCTAATTTAGAGGATTGATTTTGCTGTAATATTCTAGCCAAAAACATACAGAATTGAAAAAAAATCCGCTGAAATAAAATCTCTGTCCTAGCCAAATGAAAAAAGGAATTCGTAAAGTTTTTGTAATTTTTAATCTCAATATGTTCTTAAGAAAACGTTCAAGTCCAATCGTCGATTTTTTAAAGCTTCCTTAAAAAAAATTTTAAAAAATTTGAAATTGTATAGTTTGATTTTCTTGTAACTTATAAAAAAAAATATGATTCTGTGGTAGATTATTTCAATAAAGTTTAAAATTTGGACCCGAATTTCTTGATTATTATGGCACATCAGTTGCCGGGCAAAGTTAAAATTACTAGGCTGCTTTTTAACCGATTTAAATTTTTATTGCTTGATTGCTCCGAATCACAATTCTTAAATTTTGTTAATTCGAATTAGTGTTTAAATATCAATATTTTTAAGAAAATTAACAAAAAGTAAAATTATTTTCTTGTATCCGTTTTCAAACTTCAGGGCCGATGCGTCACGTCTTCCCGTTATCCGATTACCCTCATTTTTGGGGGACGTAGTTTTACATACAAGTAAATATTTCCAGGTGGTAGCTCGTTCAATAACTCATAATTTATTTTCGTCCATACAAGTTTGTTACCCCTAATGAACATTAACCAAACTCTTAACAAGAATTATACAACACGCACATTAAAAATAATGTGGTTTTGACGGAAATAACAAAAATTCCCAGCAAACACAAGGTAATGTCTTATTATTATACTATTAAAATATGGCCGACAGATAAATATTTACACTATTAAATACTACATGTCTCAGAATCAGTTTCTTAGAGTATCATATAGATCAGTCACCTAGCAATCTAATAAGCTAAGTTTGAATACCGGTATGACTTTGCTTTATTAATAAGCTAGGCCAAATGAATAGCATATTATTTTTGGGACATCCAATATAAAAAGTTAGAACTATATTATAATGGGTAGGTAATACGTGCAAACTTTAGGCTTAAGATTATTAAATTCACTATTTGGTAGAGTGTTTTTTTGCTGGGTTGGCTTCACAGAATTATGTATATTTTGGTAGGTTTTTGTTTAACCCATGCTGATAAAATTGTAAAGCTAACAGTAAGAGCTTATTAATTAATGTTTACTGTTTTTAATCAAAACTTCCAAAGAAAATCTGGATGTTTTTTTTTACATTACTATTTTCTAGAGTTTTCCTTTTGAAAAAATAACTGTAGTTTAACGAAATTTTCCTACATACTAAAAAAAAATTTAGAGAAAATTTTTTTTGTATTTCTGGGGTTTAAAAATTTTTATTTTCTACGAATTTTAGCGCTACTGTCAGTTTAATGGGGGGAAAATCCGGGATTAAGGTGCACTACACCAACCGTAAAATATAATAATTTTAATCAAATCTTCCAAAGAAAATTCAAATATATTCCAGAGTTTTCCTTTTAAAAAAAATCACTAGGATCTAAGAACATTTTCCTACACACTCATAAAAAATTAAGCACAAAATTCTTTTATATTCTTGTAGAGGAAACTTTTTCATTTTCTGTGCATACTAACGTTGCTGTTATCAGTTGATAAGGGCAAAAAGCCTGGATTAAGATGCCCTACAACAACCGAAAAATATAATAGTTTTTAAATTAAGAAATGTCATATCATGATATTGAAAACCAGAATGCTTGTAGCTCGAAACAAATTCAGTTTTCAATACTCTTTTGTAAAACTAATAGTAGAGGGCGGATAAATAAGTCTGTGCTTTTTTAAATCAAACACAGCTTTTTTAGCGAAAAAAGTTTATATTTTTCAATATTGTCTCCTTTTAGCTCATTCCAATAGTTCTCCAATTTTTTTAGTCCTTCCAACAAATAGGCATTTATTTAAGCAATAATTTCATCGTTGGAGCTAAATATCTTTCCACCGAGCCACTACTTTAGATTTGGGAATAGAAAATAGTCACTGACGGCAAAATCTGAAAAATATGGCAGCTGACTTACTAATTTGTAACCCAGTTCATGCAATTTTTCCATTAAGACTACACACGTGTCCACCAGGGCATTGTCTTGATGAAAAAAAACTTTTTTCTTGGCCAAATGGGGTCCTTTTTTTAAATCGTAGTTTAATCGGTCCCATATATTGGCATAATATTCGTCGTTCATTGCTTTTTTTGATGTGGATTATTCCGCTTTCATCCCAAAAAATCTGTGGCCATGACCTTGTTTGCCTACAAACCCACCTTGGCCTTCTTCGGAGCCGGTTCAACCGGAGAAACCAATTGTTTATACTGCTGTTTGGTCTTCGGTATGTTGTTTCCCATGTTTCATCCACAGTTACAAAACGCTCATTAGAGTTGCGGTTATATAACTCCAAACAATCGTTTGCAGTTATCATTGTCATAATGATCAGTTGAGAGCAAACAACTGATCATTTGAAATCGACACCACAAAATCATACACTCTAAAAAATGTTTGTAAATTTACTACTATAAAATGGGTAAAGTTTTGTTTAATTTTACGAAAATTTGGTAAATATAAATAAAAAGTGCGTAAACCTTTTTTTGTACACACTTCCATATGCAATAATACACACACAAGCATTTTTAGACATTATCTGTTTAAAAATAAACACATTATGCCTAAAATTACTATTCTTTTGTTAAACAAAATTTTTACGCACAGAGTTGGTAAATATACTAACCTATAATAGTAATAAATATTCTGACATTTCTAAATTAGAAAATAATTTAAAAAATTTTTTTAATTAAAAAAAAACTAAAACTGTTTTTTTTTTGTGAAATATTTATACAAACATATTTTCATCTGGAATACTTTTTTTAATATTTAAATCATAGTCTGTAAGGAAATTTTTGTTCCATAGATTGAATTATAATAAATAAATCCAGCCAGAATGGCAATACGAAGAAGATTTCCCGATCATATCGCCTGGAAGAAAATATTTATTGCAGGTAATAATAATTTTCGTATTTCGGAAGTTTCTTTAGTCGGGAAAAACTGTTACCGGAAAGCGACACCTTCAGGCAATACAAAAGCAGTTTGTCTGAAAGATAATTCCATGACATTTGTTATCTCCATAGTTTCGCCGGGAAGATAAATCCCCGACATTTATTATCGCCAAACTATCGCCGAGAATGTAAATCCGAGACAATTTTATGTCATTTATTGCCGTCAAAAAAATACCATTTGGAAGAAATAAAGAATATATTGCCTAAATAATGAATTCGCCGTACCATCACTACAGAGAAATATCCTTCAGGTGATAAAATAAAAGATATATTGTATATTATTATTAATATGTTGAAAATAGTTTTTGGCGATAAAGAGAAGATATTCCAGCAATATTATTATTTTATTTTCATTTAGTTTATGGTATTTATTTTGTACATAACTAATTATACGTATTAATAAAATACATACTAAAAATTAATTTATTGTTTCATGTAAAAGAAAAAATTTTTGAGTGGTTAACTTTAAGCACAGTTGTGGTAAATATACGCATTTTTGGGGGATTTTTATGCACTTTCTGTGGATTTTTGCGCATTTTTTATTGATTTTTACTTATTTTATTCGTACTTTTACACGTAAAACATGCTTTTTTACGCACGAGTTTAGTAAATTAACACACAAATTTATTAAATTCATTTAATTTTACGCACATTCAATGTAAAATTACACGTTATTTGTGCATAAACCTAAACAAAATGTGCGTATTTTTTTTCAATTACACACATAGAGTAAATTTACCCAATTTATAGTAGGAGTACAGTTTCCTACTATAAGTTGGGTAAATTTCAACAGAATTTAATTAGAGTGTATGTAATGCCTATGGCATCAACCATCCTCGACTATCGCATCGGCCAAAACCATATCGTTAATTTTTTTTTCGAAATTTTCAGATGCATTGACATTAATTGGCAGTCCAGAATGTTCAGCGTCACAAAAGCTTACGCGACCACAACGTAACAAATATACACAGATAAAAATATCATCAAATTTTAAGTGACAAAAATTATTGTAAAAATTAGTTTCCATTTAGCAACATTTTTAATTGAATCAATTAAATATTTTGTTGATATAACAAGTTTAATTTTTTTTTTTTCAATTAAACATGTTTGTTAAAAATGAACAAACATGTTTGTTGAAACTCAATATGTTCTCTGCTGACTAGATGGTTCAAATCGTTTTTGTTTTGTGTTTGATCTGCGTATGTGAACTAATTTGTTCATTTCACAACTTTTTTACTCACTATTCACCTTTCAAAAAATTTTTTTAAAGTTAAAACTAAAAGCGAAAAAAATAAATCAAAATTACATTTTGTATGAAGCGCAAATATTCGTTGGGCTACTGACAAAATTTCGCCACAATATCTCTTCCATGTTCCTGACGGAAATTTCACAGTTCTCTTTTTTAAGCGTAGTTTACATTTTCTGAGTTTTCATGTAATTTCACGTCTGACAAATCAAATTAAAAATCCTATGAAATGATGTGATAGTGAAAAAAATCATATATATGTGTTTAAGTATTGGACAAAATGCGTTTCCAGTATAGGATTTTGGCAATCTGACTCACTTTTTTGTATATCTAAACCCTGCTTAACTTTCATTGTTTGTTTCTAGGGTTTCAACATTTTTACAAAAAAAAGTCTGTATCAAGCTACTGAGGCTGTTTGGTTACTGACAAGGTACCACGTTGGTTTAGCAATTTTCGGCAGTATCTTTTAGCTTAATTATAATTAATTGCCAGTATCTTTTATTGTGTTTCTACTCTAAAGGTATAGCAAAATGTGTAACTTTGTGGGCGCTGTGATGTAATGGTTAGCGCGTTGGACTGCTACACATCCGGTTGCGGGTTCGATCCCCATCCAAGGCAACATAAAATTATGAAAAATTATAATATGTATGAGTTTTCTCAATCCCTCATATATATCGCAGCGTCCTCCTTCGGTGTTCCCATAGCACTTAACCCCACCGAAGTAAAATAATATAACAGGGCTATGAACTAAAAAGCTTCAACATAGTTCGCCAACTCTTCATCGGATGGTGCGCAACAACACCTCTGTTCTAAGATTCAACATCTCTGTTAATTGCAATGTTGCCATATTTGAAGCCCTTCATATATCACCACCTGTCACTTCTCCTCTATCCCCTTTCTGAAGGATGCAACACGTTACTTAATACGAAGAATTTCCTGATTTTTGCTTCTCTTAAAAACAAAAAAATAAAGCGGTACTCATAAGTTTCAGTTACGCACTCGATGTGCGCTACACACAACGAGTTCACAACTAAATAGGATGTTTTTTAGGTTTATTCAGTAGATGATTGCAAGTCTATTCATAAGCCTTTTGAATAGTCCCTGTCTAAATAAAATTTTACCAACCCTGTTTTTGAAAAAAGAAATGAAATACCCATAATATTACGCTTCATACAAAATTAGAATTAAAAAAAATACATACAGAACAATTAAAAATATTTTAGAAGATAATAATTTAAACTAGGACAAAAAAATTTAAACTAAATAAATAAGAATTTTCTCAGTTGCAATAGCTGTTGTCAAAATGATAGAATTTATTGAAACAGGACTGATGCTAAGTTTTGCTGCCGATGTTTTATTTAATTCTTTCACTACCCTTGTACACTACTACAGTGTACACATCTTTAAAAGAATATATAAAATTTATTAGTGCAAAAAAACTTTATACTTCTTACAAATAAGTTTATTGGGATCTTGGACTTCAAATAAAAATCATTATATGTATAAGCAGTTCGAAATGGCAATATGGTCGCGATATTTGTTAATGAAGTCTAATTTTTTGAATATATCATAATCTCGTTGAAAAGGGGGGTTTGGTGTTTCTACTAAACTGATAAAAATATATAATTGAAATTTGGCATATAGCTTCGTTTTATGTCGAGAAGAAAACGAACCAAAGTATTTTTGGCTACTCGGAAAAAATCAATTTTCGAACGTCATTTTTGCAGGGTAGGAGGGGGAGGGGCAAAACATATTACATATCTTTTTTCTAATTTGAGAACTCTTAACAAGAATCTGAAGTCAAAATAACGATACATCCGCTAACAAAAAGTCGGTAGTGTAAGGGTTAAATTAACAAATCTTCTTGTTGGTATTGAGGGTAATGTAGAACTTAGTTTTATTTTAATATTGATTAGAAAAGTAAATATTTTGGATAAATGTGGCAGTGTTTTGGTTAGTCTTATATACTTTTTCTTAGCAATTAACTAAATTTAATTTTGTTTATGTTTAATTTTACGAAATTGCAATTAAATTATTGAATCACGAAAAACTTATTTGGTATCCATAGAATTGCTACCAATTTATTTTCTATGTGCCTATATTTTCGGATCTTTTAACTGGAATATCAAGTTAAAAGAAACAGGCAAATTTTGTAAATAAAAATGAGAAATTTATAACGATTGAACTAAAAAAACAGTAATTTCAGAATTCCTTGCATATCCGCCAAAATATCCTTGAACATCCGCCATCACGATTACACTCAAATAAAATTATCCCAAATTTTGAGATATAATTAGATCTGGTGCAGTCAGATTTGATCTTTTCATACGAACGGATAATATATGGATTTGGCTGGTTGTGTAAGCTTTATTCAAGTTCGGTTTCAAGTTTGTTTATATTATTAATATGGTTTCAGCAAGAAGGGCATAAGACTAGAAAATGCAATCCCTATCGGATCGTAGATAGGACCGAACATCGGAAAAAACAAATGCGTAAGTGAGGAAAAATTAAAAATCCTAGTATATAAAATCACTACCAGATATGTGGTTATGTATCTACATTAGAGATGAGCGTTCCGGTGATTTTTGAATAACGCTTCTACCAGTGATCGTGATTTTCAAATCACCGTTCTTTTAAGCAGTGACCGTGATCACGGGTTTGTAATAGATATGGGCGATCCGGCGATTTTTCAGTAACATTGTTCTCAGTGAATGTGATTTGCAAATCACTGATCTTTTAAACTGTGATCGTCATCACGGTTTTTCTATGGAAAAGACTGCGATTTTCTGATAAATAAACGAAATAATATTTATGGCGAGTTTTTAAGATGTCAGTTAAACTTGGTTTAGTTAAACCGAAAACGAATTTTATTTTTTATTTTATTTTTAATTTCATTTATTGTAATTTTAAGAACTAATGTATTGTAATTTAAGAAAGAATGTAATTTTTAAGAATTTTGTCAGACATTTCAAAGTTTATTAACAAAAATTTGCCGGAAAAACTTTTTCTCGAGTATAATTTATTTCTTTATTTAAATAAAAAAATAAACCACATTTTAAAAGCAGTATTCCAGTTACAAACTGCGTTAAACTAAGTTTAAAAATAATCCACTTCCTAAAAACTGGGCCTTAAAAGAAGGAGACATTTTATTCAGAAGAGTGTGAAAGCAAGTCACTGTTATTAAAAACAAAACATGTATTACTGTGCACAATGAAGTTTGCAAGCAACAGAGCTTTGAAGAATTAATTCTTTTTTGAATGAATTCACTACCAATCGAATTAAATTTTCTTTAGAATTGAATGAATTCCTTTCCTTAAGTAATTCACTGAATTCGTTCAACTGAACGCGTTCATCAAACAATATATTCAAAGAATTAATTCCATTGCAATAGTTCTCTTTATTAAATCAAATGAATTAATTCACTGGTGAACGCGTTCAATTTTATAAATCGAACGAAAAAAAATTGAATTAATTCCTTACTGAATTAATTCACCACTGAATTCATTCAATTTCATTTTCATTCAGTAAATTAAAAAAAAAAATAAAATTACATTCAGTGAATTAAAAAAAAATAAAGTTAAATTCAGTGAATTAAAAAAAAATATACACTGAATGTAATTTTATTTTTTTTTTATTCACTGAATTAAAATGAAATTGAATGAATTCAGTGGTGAATTAATTCAGTAAGGAATTAATTCACTTTTTTGCCGTTCGATTTATAATATTGAACGCGTTCACCAGTGAATTAATTCAGAATTGAAAAATTTAATTAAGGAATTAATTCTTCAAAGCTCTGGCAAGAAAGAATAGTACACAAATATTAAAAGAACGACATTCCGAGTAACTGCGACTTGAAATATTTGATCTCTGCCGTACCAATGATTTATCAATAACTGTGATTAAATGACCGGTATGAAAATATCGCTCATCTCTAATCTATTGGTAAGTACCCTACGGGAAAATTTTAACAAACTGTCACCGAACTGGCCCCTTTATATGAAATATACTGGTCACTTTTGACCCCTTCTGACATGTCACAAGGGGTCGATTTCCCCCTCCGCCATGTAAAAGTGACGAGTCTATTTCATATAAAGGGGCCAGTTCGGTTACAGTTTGTTAAAATTTCTCATTACTTTTTATGACGATGTCGCCTAAAATAATGAGTTACACAATAGCTACTAAAAATTAAACAGTATATACCTTTATGAATATCAGTATTGACAAAATGAATGCAAGGAAATAGATTTTCAAAAATAAAATTAAAAAAAAAAAATATTTTGTTATTTTTTTTTAAATATTAATTTATTTTCAGATAACGGCATAATATTTTGTCCAATGTGCGATGCTATAGAGATTGGGACTCGCAATATTATACCCTTCTTGGTTTAGTTAGCTTTATTTAAAATTAACAAAAGTACACTCAGAAAATAATGCAGTTAAAAATTTTTATATTAATTTTTAGTAAAAATATTTTTGCTATTCTCATTTTACAAATTACTGTATTTTTAACTAATTTTCGCTGCAGATTTCAAAAAATCTTTTACAATTTTTTGAAAACCGTAATGGTTAAATTAGCAAAATATTCTTTTGATTTAAAAAAGGATATTAAAGGATTTTTGTCATTTTATAATAATTAAAATTTCTATTTACTCATTTAAAATTAAACAGATGCTCATCTTTTAGGAAACAATCGACAATGGCTAGTATGAATAAAAAATAGACATTACTAATACGAGGAAATATTGCGAATTTAGCAATTCCTCTGGTCTGCTTGCGAGTAGCCTAAAAATAAATTTTGTTGGCTTTCGTTTATATATCATGCTATTCTACAAGTCTAAGGATAAATTTTGGTGTTAAAAGTCATTCCTAACCCAAAAACAATTTCTAAGTTTTATTCATATGACCCAATGTCAATTACTTTCGTCACAAATACATTTGAAACATATCATTTTGCATTAAAAAAAAATTTACCATATTTGTCAAGTTTTATTTTGGTTTTCCTTCAGTTTTATTAAGCTTTTTATAAATATGATGCAGGTTTTTTCTTCGAGTTATGCTACTATTTAGTTAAATTTTTCGCTAATTTTAGCAAGTAATTTTTAAATAAGAGCTTACAATAATTTTACTAAAATTTAGTAGCGGTTACTAATTTGTTCTACTAGTTTCTTTATACATACTAAAAATCAGTACATTGCGTTTCTAAAATTAGCAAAATATACCGCTGGGCTCAAGAGAGTTAAATTCCCCCTAATATCAGCAAAATTTTCAGTGGTCATTACAGACTTTTTTGTAGAGTGTAAGTAAAGTTAAAATATGTTCAAATTTTAACAAAAGCAGTGCAATAGGTTATTTAATATAGTATGTAGTTCAAAAAGAAAGAGAAATAGTACTGCTTTATATATTACGAAAATGGTCTTAACGAAAGCAAAGTAACGAAAATTTATTTTTGTTTTTCATGTATTTTTAAAGAAAGTAACTTTCAATTTATATCGTTTACACTATTTGCGTAATGTAAACAGGGCCTTATATTTATAGATAAAAAATAAAAAAAGACAACAACACATAAAATTCATAAAAACAATAATAACACAAATAAACAACACTTACCCGACATGGCAGATATGCGTGTGTTCCAATTTGTGTTGTAACATTTGTTGTAGCATAACCATCTAAATATGGTTCAACAAATGCTGAAGTTGATGCTGCTGACACAAATGTTTCTAACGATGGCGCCTCTGCTTGTACCAGCGCTGAGGTTACTGATGATGACGTATATAGTGGGGCAGAGGAAGATATTAAAGATGGAGATACTAAATTAATATTACTGTTAAAACTTAGACTACTGCTACTACCACTGTTACTATTGCTGCTGCTGCTGCTACTACTACTGCTGCTGCCGTCAACACTACCTCCTATGTTGGCATTACTATCTGTATATTGTTGTGCTGATGTTATATCAAAATTTGTGATGACATTGGCATGACTGGTGGCTGTAGGTTATAGACATAAACAATACAGATATTTTGTTTTAAAAATGCGAATATGAAAAGAGAAGAAAAAAAAAATATTAATTTTTCTTTCGGAAAATCCTTTAAATGTTTTCAATGGAATAAAATTTAATTAAATTCATGTGTTTTGCCTTGTGGAAAAAGGTATAATTTATTCTAAATAAAATAAAATTGGCAAAAAGTTTTTAAATTTTTTCAAAAGTTAAGTACAATTCGCACGTCGACTACCCCTATCAAATTTATAATAAATTCTCTTTTGAAAATGGCATTTTGTATTCCCAATACTGGGAAATACTACATATGGATAGTATGGTTTGGGGTTCGGGAATTCCCGGGCGGGAATTCCCGGGAAATCACGGGAAAAGTTTGCCGGGAATTCCCGGGAAAATAATATATTTTTCCCGGGAAAACGGGAAATTTTAAAAATATAAAATTTTTTATATTGTTTTTGTTTCGAATAGGATTTTTTAATTTTAGTCATAAAAAACATTTTAAATAGCAAAACAAAAATGTCATTGTTAAAATCTTTTAAAAGGGAATACATTTATTTGACACACAAATAAAATCTTCGCCAAGTAAAAAGGAGCATTTCAACTAATAAAGATTTTTCGCATAACTTATTCAAAATTTAAGTAGTAAAACCTAAAAACTTGGTAAAATGTTTAAAAGAAATATGAAAAAAGCTTTGTTTCTTACAAATAATCGCCCTTAATATCTAAATTTTTCAAATGTATAATTTAGGTAAAGTCGACTTTAGTTAAAATATTGGGTGGCAGTATACCTTGACTTGGTTTATTTTTGGAGCATTCTGATTGCTTAATTTATTTTCAACGAATCAAAATATTTGAAAATATAAATATTTTTGTAAGGTTTTCATACACAAAATGAACAAAACCGTTTGATTAGAAATAAAGTCGACTTTAAATTTAAAATACGCCTTTATATTAAGGGTCAATAATTTTATAAGTAACGTTTTCATTAATAAATGTGAAAAGAAAAGACTGGTTAACGGTGGTATCTAAATTTGGTTATCCGACATCTAAATTTGGTTCACAAAAAATAAAAAAATGATGGACATGCAACTTCTCTTGAAGAAAACAACAACAAGAATAACGTTTCAGCTAAAATTAGCAAAGTACCCGAAGAAAAAAGTGTAAGCTGAATAGGCATTAAAGGTTTTATGGTAGGGCAAACATTTCCTGAAATGGTATCCAAATTAGCTGCAGTCAATCCGCACCATAACTAGATCTTCGTTTATTCGAGAAAGTTTTTATAATAAAAACCTGGCATTGCAAAAAAATGAAACCGATGTAAAGAACATTATATTAAATTACTACAATCATGTAAAAGATATCATGATAAAAGAAATATCGAGCAATATTTCTAACAATAGGAGATTTACTATAATCTTAGATGAATGAACAAGAATATCACAAAAGAGATATTTGAACATATGTATAAACGGAAATAATTCATTTTATAACCTGGGGTTGGTTTATATATCAGAAAGATGTAATGATGATGAAATAAAAAGAATTGTAGACATAAGACTAGAAGAGTTTTATTTGTCTTTGGAACATTGGCGTACCTAGACCATTTTTCTGGGATGGGCAAGCGACCCATTAATTTTCTGCTGTTTATTCGCCCATTCTCACACTATTAATCCTAAAAAACACGTTCGGCATTATGCTTACAATTTTTTCACACAAAAAAAATCTTAAAAATGATTCCTTGCCTTCTAATAAAATTTTCATAATTTTCAAAATTAAATAATCCTGGTAGCTTATCCTATCAAAATTGCCATGTTTTTATACAAAACTCTGAATAGTGCATTTATTTTTCTGAAGGAAAACTCGTACAAGGAATATATTCCAATCTATATTCGCAGATAATTATGAAATTTAGATATTTAATAGAGAAAAGAAATCTAAGATCAACCTGTCTAATTCGTCCACCTCGGACGAACCCTATCTAACCCCATATTCTGACCACTTAAATTACCGAGGTGGACAAAAATAGTGAGATGTTCATCTTACAATTTTTGTTTCTACAAAATATTGAAATTTCATTGAAATAACATAGTAGTGTTTAGTTTGAAGGAACTCCCTTGTTAGATATAAACTAATTATTCGTTTAGAAAACTATGAAATCTAAGATATTTAACTCACCAAAAAGATTCTGCGTTATTTTTCTATTATTGAACAACTTTGTGGTTCTAATAATTTTTTTTAAAGAAAAACTCTTACAGTCAATTTTATAATCAGAACTAAGATCGATCTTAGTTCTGACTATAGAACTGACCCTTAGATTTCAACAATGAAACGGTTTGTTTCCGACAGTCCAGTAGTAGGTGCCAACTGGAATCATGCAATTCATTTGGCAGTTCTGCGAGTAATTTATGTGAAATCAAATGTTTAGCATTCTGATATTTTTACTTTGAATTCTCACTACACAGACTGCATTTAGTACAAATGTGTTTTTTTTTAACAAAAATTACTTATATAGGTGGTTTTCATTAACAATTTTGTTCAAAAATGTTTCCCGGGAATCAAATTTTTTCATTCCCGTTTCCCGGGAAATAAAAAAGTCCGGGAAATCCCAAACCCTAATGGATAGATAAGGATATGTGGCGTGTGACTCAAGCTACATTCCAATTTTATTTAAATTTTTGAGAAACTTTTTAAGTTGTATTTGGTTAAAAGATAGTTTAGCAAGTTAAAATTTTGTAATAATTTTAATAGAAATAAGATATGAACCTATATTTTAAAAAATACATAAAAAAAATTTAGAACACAGTATTTTCCTTTACCCAAATAAAAAAGTTTTGATATACATAGTTATGAATATGTATACTAGAGCGTACCACCTTACAGGCAAAAAAAAATGTGCACCATACACCCTTCAATATAAAGTATTTTTGCAAGGAGGTTTCAAAACAATATTTTTTTCGTTATATCTTTGGCATTTACAGTCGGATCTTAAAGTATGATACATCGATGTTTTTCTCTCGAGGAGACCAGTGTTTTGCTCAAAGGGCCATTGACCTCAAGTATCCCGTTCTAGTAGTTACCCACCAGATCTCAGTTGCTCCCACCCTAATGTACCACCAAAAAATTAAAGCTCGCAAAAAATCATTAAACTTTTGCTAAGAAAGTTTTTCGATAAACCCAGTAGACGTTTTTTTATATATTGGTTGCCGAACGTAGGGGTCGCCTTTTTAAATTATTCCTTTATAGTAAAACACTGGTCTCCTCGAGGCAAGGAAATCGATATATCACACTTTCAAATCCAACTTTAAATACCGAAGCTATAACGAAAAATTGAAAAAGGCGACCCCTACGTTCGGCAAAAAAAAATTTTTTTTTTTGCAATTGCCTTGCAAAAATACTTCATATTGGAGGGTGGACGGCGAACTTTTTATTTGAGGTACGGTCTAATGTAAACTATTAATTACTATTTCTAATAATTACACTGTACAACAAAGTCAAATTTTTTCTAAACTAAAAAGGTTTTGATGAGTGTTTCTGGTAGAGGGGCAAAATATATATGTCTGTATCGGAGTTTTAAAAGACTACCTCTGGCCCTATGTTGGGCTGATAAAGTTTCCCCCCTTTTGCAAATTTTTATTGTGAATCGGAATAGAAAACCATGTGAGTCATCCATTTTAGGTATAGGATGTGTTCAGCGAACTTTTGTAAACCACTACCATGAACATTTTTGAGAAACATTTTAACCCTCTAACTAACGGGTCTTTTTCGTGTTTTTTTTTTAATGGGGCCAAAAAAGTCCCTTTAACTGTAGGGTTAAAATGTTCCACAAAAATCTTCCACGAAGTATTTTATATAAATTCGCTGAGCACACCCTATAACCAAAATGGCAGATTCACATGGTTTCCTATGACTTAAAAATATTGGGACAGACGTACACTTTTAAAACGCCGATTCACGTTTATTTTTTTGGTCAACTCTGCCAGAATCAGTTGTCAGAACCTTATTTTTTGAGTTGTACAGATATATAATTATATATGTACCAAGATATAATTATATAATATTATATGAAATTATAGAGGTTTTCATATAAATCCGTAAATTACTTATAAACCTTGCATAAATACAAACCATAGTTTTTATGTATGGAGTTTGACATTAAACTAATAAACATACCAGGTTTACACCGTTTACAAGTAGAATACGGGTTTATATGAAAACCTCTTATATCTTTCTTTATCTAGCACTATATAATTCAACATATTATAATATACAATTACATATTGATATATATATGGGTGATATCAAAAAATGTGATAAAAACCGTGTATCGATCTAATTTCTAATGCATGGATTACATTTGAGTTACATATTTCGATATATATCAGCGCATTGTCACCTGTTTTACAAAATTTATAACAATCTGACCAATTTTTGGTTAATACATAAAATTTGTGACCAATTTTATAGGCCAAATGTAAACTCGGTAACAAGTAACTCATAAGGTTTTTTAACTTTAATAGCTTATATTTTAATAACCAATAAAGCTAAACACTAACTGTAAGAATTTTTATGAAGAGGAAAAGTGCCGTTTTTAATAAAAATTAATACATTTTACAAACTTTTTCGTATATCTTAGCTATCACGACTTCAACTCTGTAACGATTTTTCGTCATAATTTTTGATAAAAATGCATATACCAGAATTTTGGAGTTATCTATTATTTATATTGCAAAAAGTATAATGTTATTTATACTCAAATGATCGCTGGACTGTAAGAAAGCATCCAGTTTAACAGACTTGAAGCTTTTCTGCAGCATGTAACATTCTCGAAATGAAAAAGGATGTCTTTAATTAGATTTGAAAAAAATGTTGTAAACTCCGTGCCTAATTTTTACACCAAACTATTTAACGAGTAAGAAAAACAATGTCATATTTGGATTAACCTTGTAGGCATCATGCGATTTTGTTTCGGAAAAAAAATTCTGACAAAGCGTTTCTGAAATAAAACGAAAAAAGTAACCAAATGTAAACTCCGTAACTGTAAACTCCGTAACCACAATTGTTTGCATAAGATTTCATTCAAATAAATGTAGATAAGTGTTTAAAATATTTTAAAATAACCATAAACAGAGGTGATTCAACTAATATTTATGCGTCAAAAGACGATTCAACTAATAATTTTGCGTCAAATCAAAAAAAAAATCAGTTTTTTACCCAAAGCTGCTGGAGCAAAAAACGATTGATTTTGCATTTCATTGCTTTTGAATCGCTATTTCGAGTCATTACTAGCATTAGTTTGACAAATTAAATTTGTTTCACACAATTTAAGAATTTTTGGATCGCGAAATGTTATGTTTTTAATATATTATTTTGTAACTGCGCAACCGCTGTTGGGATTTTAAAAAATTTTATTTTTTTGAAAAGCATTTAAAAGGACCAAAAATACAAAATTAAAAATGAACGGAATGAATTGTATTTTTATTCGCGAAACCGCCAATTTGATAAACACAAATTATATATCATTTGAAATCAAATTGAAAACCCAAATACGAAAAACTAATAAATTGAAGAAAATACGTACGCAATTTTTTTTTGTTATATCTTTTGCTTGCAGAAATGTAAACTCCGTTACAACAAAAAAAATTAAAATTGTGCAAAAAAAGTTATTGCTACAACTTGTAGATGAAATTTTTTGCAATTAGGTTTATAATGACTAAACTTACTGATTTCATTAAGAAAAAACCGAAATATTAACACTTTTTGCTTCTCACAAATTTGGCCCAAAAATTTATCACATTTTTTTGATTTCAGCCTTATATATAGTTGCATTTTCCATATATAATTATATACAATTTTATGGTATTATAAACCGTTATATATCTAGTTGGATATGATTATATTATATTTGATACATTTGGAGAGTGCTATATATTGAAACATATGTATCAAGAGATAATTATATAATATTATATGAAATAATATATGTCTTTATCTAGCTCTATATAGTTCAAAATACTACAATATCTAATTACATATTATATACAGTTGTATTTGCCATATATAATTATGTATATGCCATTATATCTAGTTGGAAAGTATTATATAATATTTGGTAAATTTCGATGACGATAGAATCCGGATAAAATTGTATCGAACCATATCCTATTCCATCAAATTAGATCTAATTGAGTAAAGTAGATATAGCATGATCAAATGTGATCTAATTTGATACAATTAGATATTCTCATTTTTCGTATAATACGAAAAGTGATATAATTTTTTTTTACTAAAGTAATCCTTTGGAAACATTTGGCCTGACAAAATTTTACCATACGCACACTTAGAATATTATGTATGTAAGGACCGCTGAAAATTTATTTAAAAATAAACTTTTATTTAAAAGAGTACGACTAACAATTCATTAAATTAAAATTACAATTTCTTTTGTTCTACCCACAAATTAGTCAAAACAACTAACAAAAATTACTGCTATTTATTTGTTTTATTTTGTTTAATAATAAAATTACTGCATATGTAAAAGTTACCGTAAATTTAACCCTTAAATGCATGATCTCTTCGATTTTAACCATTTTTTTATATATGATGTCTAAAGGCGTGTAAATTTCAATCAATTTTTTACATTTTTCAATTTTCGACATTTACAACTACTGAACGAAAGTACTTGCAACCCCTAGTTTTTGCCGATTGATTGTCTATAGTGTTATAACGATTCTTAATTAACATTTACTATTTCCAGTCTGTATATAAAAAATAATTGATAAATTAAAAAAATATTAGTGATGTTAAAAGTTTCTAGGAATTACTCGTATATATATTTTAAAATTATTGTATATATTTCACAAACAAATTTACACATTTTACTAGAAAATTGTAAAATTAACTTGTAAATTATTTAGTATTTTTTTCTGTGTGCAGAAATAAATCCATCTCTAAATTTAGTGTACTGAAACCACATATCAAATAATACACTACATTGAAATGAATATTTAGTTGGTAATGATTTGCGTAATCATCAGCTCTGTGTTTTTACTGTCCAAATTTTTTCAAATTGTTTGTTAATTGCTGTTTCAACAAATGAGCTTGCATATTACCGAATACCAACATAAACATACACTAAAACGACGTAAAATAAAATTCTAAAGAACAGTTCGATTGAAATTGCAACCAATCTACTCCGTAATTAATTTTTAATCAAAACACAGAAAACGAAAAATTAATATATCAAATTAAAAACCATTTAGTAAGCTGGACAAAATTATACAATTTAAATGTTTTAACCTTTGCATCATATTTATTCAACCTCTTTATCACTGAAACCTAACATGACCAGCCATCACAATTTTGCGGGATTGTCCCGGTTTTTCATATTTTAAAACTTATAAATGCGTATCTCTTAAAGAATTTTCAATAAAAAAAAATTAACAAAATATTAAGTCATCGGAATCTGAGAGTTTCAATAGAAAAGCGCTCTTTCGATTAATGGTCAGTTGTGATTAGAATTTCTGTATGTGTTTATACACTCATAGAAATAAATCTGTAAAAATAGCAGAAAAAGTTACTGAATTGACATCAGGATATTTTAATAGTTTTAATACCCAATAAAGTTACAAAATTAATAAATTTTTGCAGCTGGTTGGGTCTGAAAGGGTTATGGGTTAATAACACAGTGCAACATTTTTGAAGTTATCGAGTGCAAACTCCTTCTCGTGGATGAAGAACATGCAATTTTTCTCTCTTGGAAACCAATTGGAATTTTGTTTTCCTGTCTTCGGCACAATTGTAGCTATAGACTAGAAGAAAAAAAGTGTAAAACAAACTAATCGGAAAAAACTGAATCTAGTGCCTCAAAATTGCTAAGATGTCGAAAAATTTCAATTTTTTCTATCTTTTTTCACCATTTTTGCCAAACTGTGGGAAATTTAGTAAAGTAAACTTCAGAAAAAATATTCCTTATAATATAGTTCATAATTCTTCAGAACATTATAATACTGGAAAATGCTTTTTCACATTTTCCAGCTGAATTTTACATCGAAAATTCTAGATTTTAGTTTCCCAAGTAAAAAAGTTTTGATATAGTCATAAACTATCATATAAAATTTTGCATAATTATGTATTGGAACATATATACCAAGATAAAGTTATATAAAATTTTAAGAAATTATATCCTAAATATATAACTATATCTTGTTATATATTGCAAAATATATAGTGGAATATTTTACAATATCCAATTATATATAGACCTATATAGAGTTACCTATGACTCATATAATTATGTATAATTGTATCGAATTATATACCTCATTATATATAGTTGTATATGATTATATTTGCTACATTTGGACGAGGACAAAATCCCGATAAAATTGTATCAAACCATATCTTATTCCATCAAATTATATCCAATTGTGTCAAATTAGATCTAATATGATCATAATACGTTGTAATTTGATAAAATTACTTTCAAATTGAAGATCTACATATGTTAGCTTTAATTTTTATAATTCTTATTATACCCTACACCACTATGTGGTCAGGGTATTATAAGTTTGTGCTGATGTTTGTAACACCAAAAAATATTGGTCGTAGACCCACCTTATAGTATACCGATCGGCTCAGAATTTTTTTTTTTATTTCGATTTAACGATGTCCGTCTGTCCGTCCGTCCGTCTGTCTGTCTGTCCATGCAATTTTGTGCGCACTCTACAGGTCGCAAATATTAAGATATTTCGATGAAATTTGGTACGCATACCTATGTTGGCCCAAGGACGAACAAGTTTGATTTTGGTGAACATCGGTCCATGTTTACCCCTAGTGCCCATATAAGGGTCCTACCAAAATTATACTATTTATACGCTGCAGGTCGTAAATATAAAGATATTTTGAAGAAATTTGGTACACAGACCTATATTGGCCCAATAACGCAGCCTATTGATTTTGGTGAACATCGGTCCATGTTTAGACCTAGTGCCCATATAAGGGTCCTACCAAAATTATACTGTTTATACGCTGCAGGTCGCAAATATTAAGATATTTTGATGAAATTTGGTACACAGGCCTATGTTGGCCCAATACCGCAGCCTATTGATTTTGGTGAACATCTGTCCATGTTTAGACCTAGTGCCCATATAAGGGTCCCACCAAAATTATATTGTTTATACGCTGCAGGTCGCAAATATTAAGATATTTTGATGAAATTTGGTACACAGACCTATGTTGGCCCAAGGACGAAGCCTATTAATTTTGGTGAACATCGGTCCATGTTTAGAACTAGTGCCCATTTAAGGGTCCCCCCAAAATTGGCTTGGTTACAAACTGCAGGTCGCAAATATTGAGATATTTTAATGAAATTTAGTGCACATTATAGAAAATTTTGACACAAGCCCCATTTTAACCCATTCGAATTTCGGATCCAAACAATACACCAGACTGGTATAGGGTATTGTATAGTCGGCATGCCCGACTTTAACCTTTTTACTCGTTCTAATTATTTACATATCTTCTATTATTTTTTTTTAACGATTTTCGAAGTAACCCAAACTTGGTGGACATTCGCCAAAAGAGCCAAATATAATTTCAACAAAAAAAAAATTGTTAATGCAGCAAAGTCAATATTTAAATGATTGAAATAATATAAAATAGTGTTTTTAAGATATGTGATTCTTTTTAATAAACAAATCCCCACTATATTAAAAAAACTAATTTAAAACTATGATAAATTGACCCTTCGAAATTACAAAAATCTTAAATATTAATATAAATTTTGAAATTTAAATATATTTTATATATATAGAAGACTTATAGAGCATTTTTGGCAGTGATGCACCAACATTTTGTAGCCCCAACGGGCATCTGGTGATTGTGCCCTAGAGCCAACCACTAACATAAAATTAATATTTTTTAGGCTTTTTAAGCATTTATAAAAACTAAGTTACTATTGTTCGAAAGCTTAGGGTAGTAGGTCTAACATAATGACAAATTATGTTTTTATCACACAGCTTGAGGAAGTTGTTGCGAAATGTATTTGCTTTCAATTATTTTTTTGGCACCTCAAAAAACAGAAAAACACGTCCATCTGCTACCACATGTGATATAAATTCATCGAAGTGGGTGTCAAGGAAAGGTAACTGAATAATTCACAAAATATATTTTTTCCAATTTTTTATCTCCCTTAACATTGGAGAAAAATGGGATTAGTGTTTGTGCCCCACTGGCGAAGGATCCCCCCTCTACCCTATGTGAAATTTTGTTTCCATAGATGGCGTTGTTGCAAGTGCATATAAAGGGGTATGGCATCACCAAAAACAAAAGTTATAACGACATCGTTCTCACTAGATGGCACTTTGTTCAAAAAATTTACAATTTTCTTTTTTTATTTAAATTGAAATAATAACAAACAAAAACGCAAATAAAAAAAGGAATTCTCAAATTTTATTATTTAAACATTTTGTGCGCATGATTTTTTGTTATTTTGCGCAGTTTTCAGCAATTTTTGAATTTTTAAATATAGGCTCAACTGATACTAAAGTGATACTAAATAGTTGCTCAGGTGATACTAAATTTCAGCGCCCCCTACCGGTGAGTAGTGTAAGTTTTGATTTCCTATCTCTATAATTAATAGTCTCTGGCTTTAACTAGCCGAAGTAATCAATACAAAGGTCATGTACATTTTTAATTTTTGTTTTTTAAAAATAAAATAATACAAATCAACCCACTTCGACAATGGTTTGGAAGATCAGTGCAAATCTGAACGATATTGATTGGAACGGGGAACAAGGGAAATTGGAACACTTACCGTAGGGAATGAAATAAAACGGGGAACGAAATTGTTATTGTCTTAGTGTATTAATTTCTATCATATAAAAGAAAAAAAATCGGTCAGCCTGTTGCTGTTTCATAAAAATTGATTCCTGGAAATCGCCCTCGGACCTACCTCATGTAAATAATAGCAGCGTGAACATTGCCGAGCTTGCGAATTTTTAAATCTCGAAAACTAAGCAAGATAGCGCAAAAGGGATGAAATTTTTGAAACTAGTAATTTTGCAATAATATTGCAAGTGTATGACCAGCTTTATTTTTTTTTTTTTTTTGCTCAACTGTAATTAGTTTTTAAGGAATTATTGCGATTTCATTAGCATTAGTAGGACAAATTCTAAAGCCAAAAAAAATTTCAGTAGCATTAAATGGTAATGAAATTTTTTGGCATTAGCATTTGTCGACTAAAGCTAATGGAATTTCAATACCAGTGAAAAAATCCCAAGCATGTAAATTACGCTTCCAATTTCAAAGAAAATCGGACACTTTTGAACCCATCTAATTTAAACCGCCTACTCCATATTTGCTTAAATGGTTTTTTTTTCGGCAATTTAATTCAGTTTTTTTTCTATTGTGTGCTTCAATTGCACACGTTTCACGTTCTATTCCAATTTGTTTGCCAATTTAAGTGTTCCAATTCCCCTGGTTCCTGTTTCATTTCATTTCGTTCCCACTGTCTTGTGTTTCAATATCTATCGTTCCTCTTTCTATCCTATTTCTTTCCACTTGCACCGATCCATTCCGTTTTTAGCTCTAGTGTTTCAATTCCACTCTTAACCTTTTCCATACCATACGCTCCCCCTTCCAACACATTTCGTTCCATATTTCATTTCCTTCCCTGGTCCAATTCCATTGTCTCGAGTATTAATTCCAATCCTTCCCCATTTAATTTAATTTCGTTCCAATTGTGCAATTTTTCAATTGCACTCGCTTTCCCGTTCAATTTCGTTTTTTTTAATTTTAGTGCTCACTCATTCTTTAAATTTCAGGTTTCTAGCCAGATTTTTGGGCAGGCATTAAGGGTGCACTTTTCTCCTTTTGAACCCCCAGTTTTACCTCATTCCAATCTGAAGGCTGGTTTTTTGTAGTTTTGCATATTAGATGGTTACTGTAATTTTTCTATTGTAGTACGTGTCGGTGTAAAAATTTTAAGGTAATTGTGCATATGTTTTTTTGTGAGATATTTAATTTCTTTTGAACACTAAACCTTTATTTTTTTTTTAATTCTTAACACTTCAAAATCCAAGGTGGTCTTAAGCACACGTGTAAAAATTATTTTGTTTTGTACACCCCAGGCTCTGCCATGCCACGCAGAGTGAGTTCAACTGATTTGAACTGAACCGTTTCTTAATTGAAGTTTTCCATGGTTGTTGAGTGCTGGTTGATTTTTTTTTCACTCGTACTCGTAAATATGAAAACCATCATTAGCAATAAAATTAGTGGTTTTAAACATCATTTACAGACCTCTCCATGTTTTAATGAAGCCTATTCATTTTGTGTGCAGACAAGAAAGTACACACATACATATGTATATACATACAAAATTGAATGAAATAGAAGAGTTTTTACAAAAATAATGCAGCACGCAAAATATGTATGTTTTTTGTTAGAAGATAATAAATGAATATCAAACTTCAATAAAACATAAGGCTTTCACACTTACACAATTTCTTGTTCGCTTCTCTGTTTTTTTGTTCATGGTTTAAGTGATGATTAATTTAAAATTTATAATGACTGACATTTGACTGAGTGACTGACATGTTAGATTTTACAATAAAACTGAATGGAAAAATAGCAAAACCATCACATGCAGATTTAAGAAAAATATCCCAGCAAAAACAGAGATGCCAAAACAGTAGAAAAGGCACAACAATTGATGATCAAGACGTACTTCTTTTTTTAGCATAAACGCTAATGATTTTAACATAGAGTTGTCATAGGATGTTTAAGTGGGAGTATTCCTCCCACTTCAACATTTTTTCAGTACTTTTTGAACGAGTGCAAACATATTAGCAAAAGTTGGCATGGTTTATTGTGAAATTTGTAAGTATTGCGCCTAAGCACTGCGACAAATTTAACCGATATAGAAAAAGGGCGTGCACCCTTAATTTGGAAAAGCTTTGCTTTGCATTGTAATGTGCTGAACAAAAGGGTGTGGCATCTGGCAATTAACAGAACATTCTAATTTACTTTACCAAAGCTTCGTGCTGAATCTCGTTTAAATGTTTTTTTATAAAATAATTTTTCCTATTTGGGGAAAAGTTTCTTTTTTCTCCCCAATGTCGGTAAATTAGTTTTAACGTTTTTCACCAATTAAAGGTTAAAAAAATTTCTTCGCAAAAAAAATTATATTTTTTTTTATTTTACAAAAGTGTTTTTATTGCCGACACCGGCTATCGAACTTGGGCCCTCACGACTGCTAGTCTAGCGGTCTACCGCTGAGCTATTTTTTGATATGAAAGTTGAGTGGCATAAAAACACCACTTTGTTACTGGGAGATATTCTTCCTTATTCTCTTCAATAAAAGTACTTATTAAACAAGTGTAAAAGGTGCACTCCAATTCAGTATTATTTTCGGGACTATTTTTACAGGTGCATAAAAAGAATTTCTCGCCACTTTTTGTATATAAATGTTTTTAAAAAATTAAAAAATTTTGAATTTAAACAAATTAATTATAAATATTAAAAAAAAATTAATAGAATAAAAAAAATTAAAAAATATTGGTACCGCCTGGAACCGAACCCGCGACCTTCTGTGTCGAATTGCCAAATAATACCAAAATCATTTTTTACGATCACTTTTAGAGCAATTGCTCTTTAGAAGCTATACTTAAGTGATTTTTTAGATGTTGCTCAGAAGTAATTCTAAAAACCCTGTAAAAATATACTAACGGATACTTTGGAAGCAATGAAAGAAGTGATCTTTTTAAGTTGTTCAGAAGAACTTCTAAAAAAGCCGTAACGGACACTTGTGAAGCAGTGAAAGAAGTAGTTTGGAAAGCATTACTTCCAATTTCTTTTGCTGGGATAATATTAAAATTTTTAAAGAGTTTTTTCTTTGCGATTAAGGTCGGTTAACTTAACTATACGTAAGCTTAATTTAATACTATCCAAATTATTATCATGCAAAGTTTACTCATGGTTTAGGTTAAATATGGACTTCTCTACCGTAATCAAGAATAAAATGTAAATTAAAATAACTTTGGATAGGACATTCCAAAACAACTGCTACAAAAAAATTATTATATTACAGATTTGTTTTTTCAAAAGTTGGGTAGGAAACTTGGTAAAATATTGATAAAATTAAAAAAACTTCCAGCTAGGTGTAGAAATTTCTTGAAGACGTCTTCATGACGGCTTAGCGACATGTCGCTGTCACTGGTGACTTGGTGATCTGCTCCAATAAAAAATACCTATAGACACCTGTTGACATTTTCATACAAATGAAAAATGTCATCAGCACATATCACCAGAGGGTCAATGTGATGAATGATAATAAAATTTCAATGATGACATATCTTTAGAAAGTCATCAATTACATTTCCAGCGCGGGTTAGTAATTTGTCAGCACCACCTCAACATTTAAAAACAGCTAAAAAAATTTTGAGTTTTTTTATCCTTCAATATCTTTTATCTTTCTTTTCCTTGTTGTTAATTTTTCTTCTGTTAAAAACATCAAAGTTTTTTATTTGGTATGACACTCAGCAACCCTTTTGTTAGTTCATCGCCTTGCCCGTTCACCTAAACCATAATAATACAAATATTTTTAAAAAGTTTCCTATATTCCATTTTTCAAATTCAAATCTTATTGAACCTTACTGTAATCAAATTCAGATTATAGCCGTTTTTTCTAATCACTTGGATTTAATAAATCCAAAAAGTATTTCTAAAAGTGCTCAACAGATGGGGTTAGATTTTTCCTATTTTAAAAAAATTTTCTGTCCGACACTTCTTTCACCCGAATTTTTAATACCGAATTCGATTATGGAGGATTCTACTTTAACTTTTAATTTATAATTATATTTTACATAAAACAGCGATAAACAGTCTGCCTTTTCAGTTTTATCACTTCAATTTATATTTTTACACAATTGAAAAATTCCATTGCAATATTTAATATTCACTAATTGGATTTAATTAAATTATTTACTGTAGAGTGAAAAATTGCCATTTCTATTTAAGCTATTTCTCCATGTCCAAGATGAAAAATATGTATTTGGTGAGGTGTAGTTTTTTTTCTAAACATATTTCATAAAAAAAAAATTTAAGAAAAACCTTTTATTTGTTAGTTTTTCAATTTTTTTGTTTCTCTTTTAATTTTTATTCGTATTTTTTTCTGACATTAAATTAATAGGCTGTTTCATATATTTGTGCCTTTATTGTGGATTTATTAAATCCAGCTTCTGTTTTGGATTTAATAAATCCATTTTTTGTATGAAAAATTCTAAATTAAATTAATTAATAAATTAAAAAACACGCTATATATTAATTTTATTTGAAAGTCCCTTTCAAATTTGAATTTTGTTTTAAATTCAAATTAATTAAATACATACAAAATTCTAAATCGGTTATGGAAAGGGGGGTATCGACTCTAGGAAAAATTTTATTTTCGATTTTTTTATATTTTATTTGGATAGAGCGTAATCCTCGGTATACGTTCCGAAAATATCAATAAAAAATTCGAAAAAATAAAATTTCCACGTGTTTTTTTATAAAATATATTTTAGTCACAAAGTAATATTGTATGCATTAAATTTGTATACAAAATTTTTTGGTAGCATTTTTATTTCATCGTCTTTATTAGAAATCTTATTTCGTATAATACAGCAGAACAAAAAGAAAAAAACTACATCCAAAGATGAAAGAAATGCACGCAGTCTTTAAATAAAAGCCAATGACGATTCCCCGATTGTGGACGAAGGCACGCCATATGAGGCAGGTATTGATTGCTTTATATTAGCTACAAAAGTAATCAGTGTGTATACAAAATAAGAAACAAAAACAAAATAAATTAAAAAGTGTGCAAAATTATATCATTGCGATCGCTTTTAAAAATATTATCTCATATCTTGCGTTTTTCTCACAACCATGAGTTCAAAATCGGCTGCCACTGTAGAGCCAAGGTGGGTTAACCGATTTAAATCCGGCTTTTTTCTCTTCTAGTCAACAAAAAATGTAGCCTTTATCGTGGGCCTTTTTTTTTTTAATTTCTGTCAAATAAAATTTATATTCCCAAGTAAAAATAATTTTTAAAATAAAAATTTCTAAAAAGGCAAAAAAAAATAACATTTTTACTTGGGAATATAAAATTTATTTGCACAGTGGCAGCCGATTGTGCCTTTTCCAAAAGAGGCCAATAATGAAGTCACAACCCTAGCGATTTTGGTTGGCGAAATTTAAAACTAATATTTTTGAAAATTTCTGATCCAAAGGTATATGAAAATATATGAGATCATGTATGGTCATACATTGAACTACGCATGGACGTATATGACTATGTATGTCCATGCATGATCATATACAAGTCAATGTATGATCATGTGTGTTCATATATATTTCGATTTTCACATGGGAAGTAAATTTCCTAATATGTTGTGAAATCTAACTTATGCCTTCCTTGAATTGCTGTAATCAAACCCAAAGCTGCGATAGGTATAATCTCGAAAAATTGAAATAATAGTAAATTATGTACAGTTTAAAAATTTTATTAAAGAAACACTGGTTTTCTTGCGCTTTCAGTATTTAAGCATTATAAAAATTAATTTATACTGATTTTTCTGAAAGAAAAAAATTATTTTTATTACTTTATTAATTTTTTTTATCATTACATACGGCAAAACCGAGATTTCTATTGAAATTTCGGGATTTGAAAACAGATGTAAACGCAACTTTAGTTTAAATCAGACTTTTCATTTTTTTATATAAATTAACTAAAAATATAACTTTTTATTGGTACATAAAAAATTCTTTTGTACACTCATAAACAAAAGCCCGTACAAATAGTTCAAAATTCTGCTAAAATAACAAGGAAATAGTACCTGTATTTGCGCCAGCAGGATTTTCAATGAAGTTGAGAATTATGGTCCGCTAAAATTACGTAAGCTAAATTTTACACACTGTTAATTACACAGACAATTCTAGTTAACTTAGCTAAGAAATTTGAGCTAAATTCAACAGAAACATTACCTAATTTAACTGAAAATTTCTGCTAAAATGTCGCTTACATTCTTGGTTTTTTGGGCTCTACATATCTGTCAGGCACATATTTATTTTTGGGAGCTTATAAAGATTGATAAGTTCATAGTATCGAATTTTTGTCCATTTTGCTCTATCTCGCTTAGTTTCCGAGATATAAGCCATTTTGTGATTATATAATAAAAAAATGTGAAAATATAGCGCCATCTCTATGTAATATTGATAGCAGAGATACAAAAATATAAACTTTAGGAAATAGGTTTAAATTAGGCGAAAAATTTTTAAAATTAAGAAACATAAATTATTAAAAATTAGGATGCAAAGTTAGTTCAAATACGGATGAAAGTAATTGTTATACTAAATGAGATTTACAAAAATATTAGTTCAATCCTAAATTTTAAAACAAAATAACAGAAAAATCAGTTCATTTGAGCCAGAACTCGTTTAACAGACTTTTGTACTAACTTTTTTTTATAAGTGTACATTATATTAAATCACTTTCTTTTCCTACACCCATAAACAAAAGCCCGTACAAATAGTTCAAAAATCTGCTAAAATAACAGGAAATAGTACCTGAATTTGCGCCAGAAATTTTACCTGATTTAACTACAAATTTCTGTTAAAATGTCGCTTAAAATTTCGACTTCCGGGATCTGACCCTAGACGGGCCCATATTTATTATTGGAAGTATATGTGTCTGATAAGGGTTACTTTATAGGTACAGAGTGACGAATTTTTGTCCATTTTGCTCTATCTCGCTTAGTTTCCGAGATACAAACTATTTTACGATCTTATAATTAAAAAAATTAAAATATAGCGCCATCTCTATGTGATATTGATAGCAGAGACACAAAAATATAATAATTCGAAAATAATTTTGGTTTAAATTAGCTAAAAAATGTGTAAAGTTAAGAAACACAAATTACTAAAAATTAGCATGCAAAGTTAGTTCAAATACTGCTGAAAGTAGTTGTAATGCTGAATTAGGAAAATTAGTTCAATAGAATCAGAACGCGTATAACAGACTTTTGTACTAACTTTTTTTTATGAGTATACCTGTTTAAACTTTTTTTAGTTGTATAATTGAAAAAATTATAAAACATATTATAAACGAGACACGAAATAGAATTAGGAAGGTTTACAATTAATTTATTTGTTGCCATATGGTTGTAAAATGTGTAAAATTCCTAAAAATTTCCTTAAAAAGGCCAAAATATTGAAAACAATATAAAACATAAAAATTTAATTCAAATAAATAAACAAAAACACATAGCGCCTCAGAGAAATTCATGTGGAATTGATAAAAGGTTTGCATTCCAAGGAAAAAGTAAAGGAAGGAAGCTATCGTACATGAAGTTCTTTTTATTTTTCTCTCCGAGAAAAGGTACCTAGTGTGTCAAAAAACGGGTTTGGCTAAAAATGAGAAAAACATTAAAGTTTTATTTTTAATTTAACTTTGAATGCGTTCTTCTCAAAACTTCATTTCACACACTAGGTCCCTTTTCTCGGAGAAGGTCACACATGGTAATATATATTTGTTTTCAGTAATAAAAGTGCAATATAGTATACTAGGAATATTCATAAAATAAAGAAATAACTAATTAATCAAATTGTTTTAATGATGGAGAAGGAAAGGACTAAATAATTTAATGTAAATCAATAAATAAAGTATAGCCTGATTTTAATAAATTATTGCTACAATTTGTGTTGCCACATTTGAAGCCCTTCAATTTTCACCACCCTTCACTTCTTCTCTATCCCCTTTACAAAGGAAGCAACACGTTAATTAATAGGAAGAATTTCCTGAGTGTTGCTACTCTTATAAAAAAAAAAAAAAAAAAAAAAAAAAAAAACAGATAACGAAATATCTGCCAAGTTTTTTTTTTGTACAGCAATCGTTTATTTTTTGTTGTTTTGTTTTACCAAGCATATTATATAAGTTATACCAACAACTTGGGTAGATCTATAACACATACTAAAACTAGGTAAATTATACCCTTATTTTATTTGATTTTACCCTTTTTATTTTTTGCATGTATCCTTCTTTAAATATTAAGGGTCATACGCATAGTTACTTTTAAAATTTATAGGTGACTTATAAAACAATTTTTCATAAAATATAATTTTAAAAATGTGTTACAAAGTATTCGAATTATTATGCCTAAACGCTTTAATAAACTTTACTTTGTTAATAATTTAAATAGAATACATATTTTAAAAGTTTTTGAATGACACTGTAAATCTTTAGCTCAATTTTTTTTTGTTTTTAGTGGAGAGATTGATTTCGTTGCGGCAACCAGATTATTTGATTGTTGTAATCAGATTTGTTTTTGACACAATTAAGTAAATTGTGACAAAAAATCATTAACGTAAATTTTAAGTCAATTTTTTTTAAATCCTTAGTACACGAAAAAACAATTAAAAAGGGTTGTCAATTCAAATCATTCAAATTACATACTTTATAAAAAGATATGTAAAATATACAAACACATGTTAAACTAATGACATATAGCATGTTTCTTTGAACTTGCCAATGTTTTCAGGCTCTATAAAACAATCCAGCCAGCCATAAACAAGCAACTTTTTTGTCATGTCACTTTACAACCCAATGTAGAAGAATATTACCAAATAATGGTAAACAGGAAGGCGCGCCAAATAATGGGTGGTTACCTAAATTGCTTACTAGCACTGAGAAAATAAGTGTTAACGAGTAAAAAGGTTAAAGTCGGGCATGCCGACTATACAATACCCTACACCGGTCTGGTTAAAAGCCAACTAATGTTTGGATCCGAAATTCGAATGGGTTAAAATGGGATTTGTGTCAAAATTTTCTATAATGTGAGTCAGCGAACCAAATTTCATTAAAATATCTTAATATTTGCGACCTGCAGTTTGTAACCAAGCCAATTTTGGGGGTATCCTTATATGGGCACTATGTCTAAACATGGACCGATGTTCACCAAAAGCAATAGGCTTCGTCCCTGGGCCAACATAGGTCTGTGTACCAAATTTCATCAAAATATCTTAATATTTGCGACCTGCAGCGTATAAACAATATAATGTTTAGACCTAGTACCTTATATGGGTACTAGGTCTAAACATGGGACGGTGTTAACCAAAATCAATAGGCTTCATCCTTGGGCTGACATAGGTCGGTGTACCAAATTTCATCAAAATATCTTAATATTTGCGACCTGCAGCGTATAAAGAGTATAACTTTGGTAGGACCCTTATGGGCACTAGGTCTAAACATGGACCAATGTTCACCAAAATTAATAGGCTGCGTTATTGGGCCAACGTAGGTCTGTGTACCAAATTTCATCAATATATCTTAATATTTACGACCTGCAGCGTATAAACAATATAATTTTGGTAGGACCCTTATATGGGCACTAGGTCTAAACATGGACCGATTTTAACCAAAATCAATAGGCATCGTCCTTGGGCCGACATAAGTCGGTGTTCCAATTTTCATCAAAATATCTTAATATTTGCGACCTGTAGAGTTCGCACAAGAATGAATGGACAGACAGACGGACGGACGGACAGATGGACATCGTTAAATCGAAATAAAAAAAAATTCTGAGCCGATCGGTATACTATAAGGTGGGTCTAGGACCAATATTTTTTGGTGTTACAAACATCAGCACAAAATTATAATACCCTGACCACATAGTGGTGTAGGGTATAAAAAGATTTTCAAACAAAATAAAATTATTATAAAAACAATTTTTTTGTTGTTTGGGACTTGAACCAGAGATTGACGATAGACAGCCGATATCTGCGCTATCCAGGAAAGTAATATATGATGCATAAAGACAATAATAAAGCATGAAAATATATACTGTGATAATTCGAAACACTCTCTCTCTCTTTTTCTTTCTCCTTCCCTTTCTCTCTCAGACTAAATATAAATCCCTTTTAAATTTTTTGTACGGTAACTATGAAATCATGGCAAACATAACAAATGCAATATTTGGAATTTAGAAGTAATGATAAAAGTAAATCGTTGTTAATAACACATTATTTTGTGCTATAAAGTAATGCAGGAGGCAAGGTAACACAATGATTTACGTCTTAAAATATTACGGAAAGAGCTTTTCTTTTGTTGTTAGTTGAAAAATAACGACACCCCCTTAACTTTTTTTCGCTGGGATGCTATGGCTTAAGGACTAAGGTTATGGGCAAACAAACACAAACAACTATACATAGACACCAATTTACATACACTGTCGTGTTCTAAAGGTGAGATTTCACTTACATACAAGACAACGAAGTGAGGTCATGTTAAACATTCGTTATTCATTTTTCCAATATGTTTTTGCAAAAGAGAAACAACATGAACCCATATTTCCAACAAGAAACATATGCATACATAAAGCATTTCCTCATATACAGTAACATCTACAATTACATGTTGTATTGAAAAATACATCAACTTAAAAAAAAAATTGTTCGATATACATACACTATGCCCAAAAAGTTATTAAATGAATCACAGTTTCACATTTTATTGTACTTCATCATATCATATCCGAGATAGAACTAAATTAATTCAGGACGATCCACCAGTTTTATTTTGAGCAACATCAAAAAAATATATGATTATATGCTATACCTCAATAATTTTCGGGTATTGATATTTTTCGCCACCCTTTTTGTGTAAATTTACAACATAAATTCTTAGTGTGACCATATCGAACAATAGTTGTATGAATATTAGGACTTTTCACCAAAACCATTTTTTTTCGATTTTTGCAACTGTTGAAGTGGAATAGGTATGACCCAAACTACATATATCTGAACATTTTTTCATATTTTTTGAAGGGTCGCTGAAATGGATTTTATTCACAAAATGAAGTTATGAATAATAATATTTTTTTATTTTTCTTTTTACTTATGCTTTGTTTTTCCAAAACCACATAAATCGCTACTGAAGGGTTCCATTTTACAAAAAAAAAAATTGTTCGGATGATAAATTATAAGTTTAGTGGCTCTTTAAAGATGATAAAAATATAAATTCAGAATTTACTTTCAAATAATCTTAAAAAAAATATATTAAGCCATAAGCATTTATATTCCAAATTAAGCTTTTTGATGAAACGCCCTAATGCTCATACATACCTACAGATACAATGTTACAAATGTCAAACCAATTAAACTGATGTATGAGATAAACGTTGTTTTGAGAGATGTGATGGTACTGGTGCAGTAGACAAAAGACAGTTTTTGTTTGTGTTTGTGATTTTTTTGTTCAATATTCTAGAAATGTGGAAATATCAAATAAAAAATTTATGATTGTTTTCAATTGAACTGCAATTAACAAAAAAAAAAAAATATTTCTTGTTTGAACAATTTTTAAATTATTTTTTATATACCGAAAAATTCTTTTATTGTATAATTCAATGAAAGAATTTATATGTTTGAAAATTGTTTGCCGTCGCATATTTTTTAGACTACGTATTTATAAATATAACAAACATAGGTGACTATTTTTATGATATTTTCTTCACTTAGCGGACTTTGTTGCTCTTAAAATAGATATTAAAATGCATTCCTTGTTTCATGTTTCACCTTTAGTTAACAAAAATTGTACTTAATAATCTTCGTGAACAATATGGTACTTTAGTTAGCAATTTAACCATTTATCGTCACGGAATTTATACAATTTCATTGTATTAAAATGCTGAATTTTTACTCTGATTTTAGGTGCGATTTTTTATATTCACTTAACATAGCGTCGGCTTACCTGCAAGTTGCGCTATATTTTTCTTAACAAGTTTCATGACAGCGAAAAAACTGATTTAACATATGTGACCTTCTCCGAGAAAAGCGACCTAGTTTGTAAAAAAACGGGTTTGGACTTAAGAGTGGATTCTGAGACCTAAAATGGTGTAGAATAAGATGAAATGAGTTAGATTTCTGATACAAAACGAACTTGGGAAAACCGATAAAAATGAGAAAAACATTAAAATTTTATTTTTTTGATTTTTTGGTTTTGACACACTAGGTCGCTTTTCTCGGAGAAGGTCACATATATTATCCTTTTAAGACATTTTATTGACATTAAATGTTTTGACAATTCACGACCGCATTTATTAAAAATATCATTAACGCATATCGGCAATTGGAGTCAAATATAATAAGATAATTTTAATTACAAAAAATTAAAAAAGATTTACTTATGAAAATATTTTCATTAGTATTGATTGGCTAAAATGATAAGGCAGTGAACTTGTAAGCAAGAGGCAGCTGGTTCGACTCATAGTTGTAATTGAAACAAACCAAAAAGTTATAAATGGAAGAAAATTAAAGCACTTATTATTATTTATGACTCATTGTGACTGTCATAAAACTACTTTTAAGCAATTTTGCCGTAACGGTGATTTTCCCGTGAGATTAAGCGATTCTATTTCGCCCCTAGCGGGAAAAAATTTCCTCTAGCTATTGGACAAACACCTAGCGATTTTTTTTATCAACCGTAATATAATTTTTAAAAATTGGCTTTATGTTAAAAAATATTATAAAATTCGTATATTAATATTCTTTTATTATAAAAACAACTTCTTAACCGATTTTAGTAAAAAACAAAAACTGTATAAAAAAATGCACATTTCGATAAATTAGGGGTATGTAGCTTTTTACGGTACAACGCCCTCTATTGAGTGTTTTCAATACTAATATTAACCGCTTTTTGTAATCACTTGGATTTAATAAATCTAAAAATTAGTTCTCAAAGTTCTCAATAGATGGAGTTAGTTTCCACCCATTTTAACAGAATTTTTTATCTGATCTTCGTTTACCCTAAATTTTAATAATAAACACAATGATACAGGGTTTTATTGTAACTTTAAATTCTTTATTATATTTTATATAAAACAGCTACAAACAGTCTTTTTTTAGTTTCACCACTTCAATTTATATTTCTACACAATTAAAATATTCAACTACAATGTTTAATAATCACCAATTGGATTTAATTAAATTACTTACATTAGCGTGAGAAATTACCATATCTATTTCAGCTATTTATCCATGTCCAATATGGAAAATAAGTATTTGGTGAAGTGTAGTTTTTTTTCTAAACATATTTAATACAAAAAATTTATAGAAAATGCTTTTGTTTAACTTTCATTCGTATTTTTTGCTGACATTAAATTATCAGAATATTTCATATATTTGTGTTTTTATTGTTATGTCTAAACCCAGGTAAATAAATCCAACTTTGTTTTTGGATTTAATAAATCCACTTTTTGTATGAAAAAATCTATATCCAGGTGATTAAAAAATGAGCTTAATATTCAAAATTCCGATTTTTAGTTTGAATACAAACATCGCCAAATCGACTTAGGTACAGATTCTGAGGAAAAGAAAAACCCACTTTATAACATAAATCATATACAAAACAAGCAAAACTAATCAACGAATTATTTACTATTCTTCAGAGTTTTATATACGTGTAAATTGCAAAAAATGAAACTTATTTTAAAATTAAATTAAATGTTAGTCATACATCACCCTTAACCATAATATAGCATGAGAAAAATAAAGGAAATCAATAACAAACAAATAAAAAACGAATATATAGTTTTGAAAAAGGATTTATTTTGTCTAGAGAATTAATGGTAAATTTCTTTAGAAATAAAATTAATTTTGTTCTATTCTTCCTTTCAACCACTATGTCAGTCTCCACTCTCTTGTTGCTCTTCTCTTATATATATTTATATTTTGAACAAAGGCATAAAAATGAATGAAGCGGAAACTAAAAATCAAATATCAACCTTTACACAACATAAATCCCCATATAGGCCATAAATATTGTAGTTAAGATTTTAAAGCCTAACTACATACAAACAACACAATACAGACCAAATACATATATTGATACATAAAAAATATAGATAGATAGACAATAAGACGACCAATATATGTAGTATAATGGCGTTACTTATGTACACTAAATTAAGGTGTCCCTTAAATTAGTAATTGTTGAATGACCCAAAGTTTACAATTGAATTATTTTCAAAGAAATGTTAAACCATTTCGTCAATTTATATTCAATTAAGATAAAATTTAGCCACGTCGCAAATGGCCTTAGTACTCAAAAGAATGTTTGTGTTATACAGGGTCCGCCATCTAACGTTTTTTTTTCAACTAGTGCTTATTTCGTGAATGGTAACACTTAGCTCATGTCTGATTTGACAGAAAATTAGTTTTATCCTTCCGCTGAACGAATATGGTTGTGAATATGCTTGAAAAAGTGGGCCTGCGATCGACTTACAGAAGATGCCGATTTTTCCAAAAAATAATCATCTTTTCAGATGAAGCTCATTTTGATCTTGGCGGGTATGTAAACAAGCAAAATTGTCGCATTTGGGGCACAGAAAACCCGCACGCATACATTGAATAGCCGGTGCACCCAAAACGAGTCACTGTTTGGTGCGGATTTTGGTCCAGAGGCATAATTGGGCCATTTTTCTTCGAAAATGAGCAAGGAGTGGCCGTTACAGTCAATGGCGATCGTTATCGGGCCATGTTGAACGAATTTTTGTTCACAAAAATTGAAGAGGAGGATATTGGCAACATTTGGTTTCAACAGGACGGCGCTACGTGCCACACAGCCGAAGCTACACTTGATATTTTGCGCCCTGTTTTTGAAGATCGCATTATCAGCCACAGAGCTGATGTCGTTTGGCCACCTCGGAGCTGCGATTTGACACCGCTGGACTATTATTCGTGAGGTGCCGTCAAAGATAAGTGTTACGCCGACAAGCCAGAGACAATTGACGCTTTAAAGGACAATATTCGTGAAGCCATTGGTGAAATACAGCTGCACACAATCGATAATGTGCTTAAAAATTGGGCCGATCGTGTAGGCTACTGCATGGCCAGCCGAGGCAGCCGTATGAATGAAATTATTTTCCATTATTAACCGGAAAGATTGTACTTTCAAATAAAAAAAGAAATTTGAGAAAATATTCAGTAGTTTTTTTTTTTATAGCATTTTCAAATAAAAAAAGTTATTTGGCGGACCCTGTATAATTTTTTTGCTTAAATTCAATAAAACAGTAATTCAAAACGGCTCCAAAAGTAGTTTCTGCGAAAATGCTTTGTTTCATTCTTGTTTTTAAATTTAAAAATAAAAACAGTTTTTTAGACTTTTAATTCTACACTAAGAAAATTATCTGCATTATATTAATGAAGTTTTGCAAAAAACCAATGAAGTTTCACTGGAACTCGTCCATTGAAACCTTTCGTTGCATTAATGGAAATTTTCATTAAATGTTGTAAAAAATTTCATTTTTATTTATTAAAAATTTCATACACTCAATGCAAAATAAGCGAGATTGAACAAATCACTTGCTACTTGGGTGGAGCCTTACATGCCCATAAATAATATTGTTTGTTTTAATTTTTTTTTTTTTTGTAGAAATTTTTTTTTCAATTTTTTTTATTTTTCAACGGATTTCTGTCAATCGATTTCAACCAAAATTTCAGGGTACGTTGAGGATGGTCTGCAGATGGTTTATGTGAAGTTTGCACGAAATTGGCCCAGTGGTTCCGGAGATATGGGGTCCCAACATATAAAATTTTCGTGTTGCTGTGACAACCAGCCCTTGGCGTACTATGACAACCAGGCAGCACTTATAGCATTAACCTAATCTAATATCAACTTATTCTATCTCATTTATCTCATCTCAATTTTTTTTTTTTGGAAACACTTAATTTTTTTGTGGAAAATTTTTTTTTGTGTAGAAATTTTTTTTTTTTTGTGGAAAAATTTTTTTTTTAGAAACACTTTTTTTTGTGGAATTTTTTTTTTTGTGGAAACTTTTTTTTTGTGTGGAAACACTTTTTTTGTGAAAACTTTTTTTTCTGGGAAATATTTTTGTTTGTGGAAATCTTTTTTTTTTAGAAACATTTTTATTTTTTTTGTGTAAACTTTTTGTTGGGGAAACTTTTTTGTGGAAACTTTTTTTTGTGCAAACACTGTGGAAACATTTTTTTTTGTGGAAACTTTTTTTGGTTGAAACACTTTTTTTTTGTGGACAATTTTTTTTTTGTTGTGCCTTTTTTTTATGTTTTTGTGCAAACTTTTTTCTTTGTGGAAACATTTTTTTTTTTGGAAATTTGGTTTTTTTTTGTGGAAACTTTTTTTGTTTTTGTGGAAACACAGAAAAAAATTCTGTGGAAACACTTTTTTTTGTGTAAACTTTTTTTTTTTTGTTGTGGAAACAATTTTTATTTTTGTTGTGGAAACAATTTTTTTTTGTGGCAACATTTTTTTTGGAAACACTTTATTTTGTGGAAACACTTTTTTTTTTGTGGAAACTCTTTTTTTTTGTGGAAACACTTTTTTTTGTGGAAACTCATTTTTTTTTTTTTTTTGTGGAAATACGTTTTTATTTGTGGAAACACTTTTTTTTTTGGAAATACTTTTTTTGTGTAAACTTTTTTTTGTGGAAACACTTTTTTGTGGAAACACTTTTCTGTGGGAACACTTTTTTTGTGGAAACATTTTTTTTAACACACTTTTGGGAAATAAAATTCGTCCACGGCCACGTTTTTAAGACTCTTTTGTCTACGCGCACTTTTTTTTTTTTTTGTTTTTAAACACACATTTTTATTAAGGAAAGTAATATAGAGTTTGTTTACGACCATTTTTTTTTGTTTTTTTTTTTAAACACTTTTTTTAACACATTTTCGGGAAAGAAGAGAGTCATAGTGTATACATATAAGAGCGACTGACTGACTTATTTCACCCTCTAACCGGCCTATGCCTTTTCACCAAAGTATAAATAAAATCCAAAAATTAAATTTTTTGTGCCTTTCATTAAGAAGATGTAAAGATTTTCGTTTTTCGGAAACTACGAAATTGAGCGAAAACGGGTCTTAATTTTAATAAATATTGATACTAATACTAAATTTATTCTTTTTGTCAAATTTCATAATAATTCGTTTTCAAGTTTAGCCGATGTCCCAGAAAGGTATCCTGATATAATCCTGTATGTGCTCCGACATAGACATTTATAAGACGGAATTTTTGATATTTTAACGTAAAGGCTCAGACCTGGCTTTTACGACCTGCAGAAAAACCTAACGACCAGAAATCCAAATGTATATACTTTGCGATATGGGGCAATGCGCGAGATGTTGAATTTAGAACAGTTGTTGCGCGCCAGTTGATGGTGAGTTGGCGAACTTTTGTTGAGGCTGCTTATTTCATAGCCCTGTTATATTATTTTACTTCGGTGGGGTTAAGTGCTATGGGAACAGTGAAGGAGGACACTGTATTAGGGATAAAAAAATCATACACACTATTTTTCCAAATTGATGATGTGGTCACTGGGGATCGAACCCGCAACCACATGTGTAACATTTCAACGCCCTAACCATTACACCACAGCTCTCAAATCGTCATCGTTATTTATTGTTAATTATTAAATGTGTCTATTTGATTTTATTTTTACTTAAAAAGTAGAAAATTTGTTTTAACCTAAGCTTCCTCTGAATAATAATTTTTGAAATTACTTATTTTTTATATAAGCCTTCTCATCGAAGGGGTTATTATTTTGAAGATTTTTACATTAATAAAAAACATTGTATTTTATTTTCATAAAAATATTTAATTCCTATACAAAACAAATTACATTTGAAACTTTAAGATACGCTAACAACAAAATTCGATACGACAAAATTCGTTTTCGGTTTAACTGATATCCCAAAAACTAGGCCTAAGGCACGCCGCTATTAAAAATGTGAATTTACTATTTTTTACATAAATTGAGATATGCTGAATTTGTAACGAGCCATTTTACATAACCTGCTTATTCGTATATTTAATGAATACACTAGTACCCCTAACCAAAAATACATTGATATTTGCATATTGTATTCTGTGTTCGCTGGTATAACTAACCATCTAATAAATCATATTAAGTTGATATAACCTATTACATATAGTGGAAAGTTGTATAGCCTAATGTGGGCTTCCATCCAATTCGAGTTTTACTACACCTCATCTTGTAGCTGAAGTATATCTCAATAAGCCGATCAGATTGAGGTTTCCGAATTAACCAAACTCACCTGACGATTATTTTCGTGAGTTACTAATCATATTTCGTGAGTTAATAATCATATTTGGAAACTGTTTTCCCAAATTAACCCGACTCACATGCCAATTATTCTCATGAGTTACTAATCGAATTTAGAACGTGCTTTCCCAAATTTGAAGGCACCGAAATGCAGAAGGAATTTGAGGAATAGGGGTTATAGGATTAAGCCATTAAAGTAGATTAAGATTTTGGTAAATAAACTTGTAGACAATACAGGATCGTACAGTTAAACCAAAGGAAGGAGACCTTTGACCAACCTGGCCGAAGACGAAACTGTATTACAAGTTTACAAAAAACTATTTTAAAATCAACAAATTCTATTTAAAAAATTTTAGAATTTGTAAAATTAAAAAAATTTTCTGTTGAGCCAACGGACATATTATTTTAAGTGTAATTAGTTAGAATAAAGTTTAGTTCACACCAAATAAAAATTACGAAAATAGTTTTGGAACAGTGTAGGGAAAAATGTGACTTTTAATTGAAATAGAATTGCAAAAGCTATAAAAACCTTTGACCAATTTAAAAAAATTTATGTTTATTGTTTTAGCAATATTTACATAATCTGCATACCAAAACGGATATGCCGATTGATATACGAAAAAAGGTTTTAAAATTTTTGGAAATTTTCTAAAACCTGGAAACTTTGGATATGGTTCGACACGGGCCAAACTTTCAAAAATATTATTATTTTTATTTTTTTATTGAACAGAACACATCTAACGTGTGTTCATATTCGATTATTCATAATGTAAGGGACTTCTTAGTACACATATACTGATGTACATTTTGGTGAATGTATTTGTTTGTTATTTAAATGGTTCCATTAATAATGCGAATATTTTTATTACATGTAGTCTCCCAAGGAGGTTATAAGAAATCTAAAATTCCAGCAAAAAAAAAATAAATATATCACAAAATATGCTTTTGCCTATTGGTACTTTCGGAACTTTCTTTTAAGATTCATAAAATACTTTTAAATGTGAAAATTGGGAATACTTTTTAAAATTCTATGTATCCTTTATGGTAGTTTGGCTATCTTGTAAATACTGTAAATGAATCAAATGAAAATTATGATTTTAAAAATTGTATTTCTCTAAAAATTATGTATCGTGTTTAAGAGTATTTTAGGCGTGAAATTTTCTGGTTGGTTAGTTGAAGAAACGAGAACTTTTTATGCGATGTGACGTGCCCCATATATTTGGAGGTTGTTAGGTGTTAGCATTGAAAATTCATTATTTAATGGACATCTTTATATATAAATACATAAAATAATAAAATTTATTAAAAAATAACTTAAATTTTTGTAAACGTGTTGGAATCCTAAGAACAATTTTTCTAAACTTAGTATTTTAACTTTATGAATTTTTTTTATATTTTTAACACATGAATCACTCGACATTATTAGATATAAATTTTAAAAAGTAGTTTGTTAAATGCAGCATCAGTAAAATATTTAAATTTAATATACTAGTATATATATTACTATATACAAATGTTTGTACCCGGTCTTGCCCGGGATCCAAACTCTTCTCCCTTAAAAAGTAAAAACAATAATATACCCAGTGGTAAAAAATACTAGTTCAAAACCAGTTATGTACTAGTTTATTTGAACCAGGCAACTAGTACGAGTTCTACCGCCTCTCCATACAAACAACTGTAGAATTTAACAAGGAGATGTCATAGGAATGGGGGCAATTGTCGCCAAACTCCCACTTTGGTACTAGTTGTAGAACTAGTTTGAAAATTACAATTTAAGGACGAAAAATAGGGAAAAAAAACTGGCGCTAATGTAACACTCGCGGAAACAGTTCTGAGGTGACTCTTTGCAAATAGTACTGAACTAGTTGATTAAGACCTGAATTATGTAGATAAAAACCAAAAATTTTTTTTTTGATGAAACGTAGATTAGACCGATATTTTCCTCTTACTGAGATAATTAGGTCCATTTACCTAACGGAATTTAAAATACTTTATGTTTACGATTTCTAATCGCAATAAAAAATGTTAAGGTGGGTCTCCTACTGTAGGTTTAACTTTAACTTAACTATAAACAAAAGAAAATGTCAAAAAAAATATACACAAAACAACAAAAAATTTTTGGATTAACTATTAACTAAAGTTTAAACCTGAAGTATGAGACCCACCATTAGTGTTTATTTGAAAACTCAGACTATATATTTTTAAAAACAAATGTAAACAAAACCAGAATGTCAAAACTCTTATTTAACCCTTTCGACCCCAAACTTACCTACAAGCAATTAAATTCAAAAAATCAAAAGAATTTAGTAATAGAAAAATATAAAATTAAAATATAAAAAAAATCTTAATCCGATGGGGTCCGGTAGTATGTTAATGTTTGAAATTTAATTCCAAATATCTCCGTTAGGGGGTGCTGCAAAGCCATGAAATTAATAAAAAAATATTTTTTTGGTATAGAGCTATATTTACACGAAGTTGGGTCGGAAAATTCGCAGCCATTTAAAGTTGGGGTCGAAAGGGTTGAGTTCAATCTTTTGAAAGAGTCTCTGCATACTTTCAATAAAAACAGTAAGTATACAAATGGTTCAAAATTATTGTTTTAAGAAGAAAAATAGAAAGCTTTATTGGTACTTATGAGATATTTATCAATCTAGCTCTGGAGTGACTCTTTGGCACCAGTACTTTACCAGTTGATTTGCACCTAAATTTAATTCACATTTTAATTTAAGTGTTTATTTCCAAACTCTGATTTTTTTTATTAAAAACAAATGTAAATAAAATAAGAATTTCAAATCTCGTATTTTAATTTGTGTAATTTTTTAAACAGGTCCCACATAGATGGGGTTTAACTAGTACACAACTGGTTCAAAATGATTATTTTCAGAACTAGTTTCGTAATACTAGTCAAAAAACTAGTACTTTTCAGAACTAGTTCGACCATTTGCTACTGGGTAGTTTTAAGGCAAATAACATTCAATATTTTAAAATTAATACATAGTTAAAAAAATCCTTGTTAGATACCCTAAGACTTGAAAAACTTTCTTATATCGCTCTGGTTGGAGAACCTATTTGTTACACATATCCCGGAACCAATGCGATGTGCAAGCCAAGCAGTGTATAGCCGACCATTTAAAAACAAAATTATTTTAATTCAACTTATTGTTAGATGAAGATTGAAGGAGAGTTAGTAACACTATCCAACAAATTCAAAGTTTTTCAAGTACCTGCTTTTGAAGTTAAAACTTTATAATAATTAACACTGCCTGAAAAAAACTTGACTTTTAAAAATTAATAGAGCTCTAATCATCAATCTTATATATTTCGAACATGCTGATTACAATTGCGTACTTTATTTTTCGCTCAATGGTATAGATTTTTCGTTAAATGTCCTTTTAAAGTTTACCGGTTGCCTATTCAGTTTTTTATATAAAAAATTTTTCCAATTCAATTAATATGAATTGTTTTATGGTAACATGTAAGCCAGTACCTGTGGCAATATTTACGATATAAATGCGATATGCTAGTCTTGATATTTAAACCACTACTTAGCGTTTTATATAGGTTTTTATGGTTTTTTGAAATTTCAGCGACTTTAGTCGTCGAATATACAATCGACCTCAATAAATGTAATGCCTTAGTAAGAAAACAATTAAAAGGAAAATATTTCAATAAAAAAACAATATTCATCTATAAGGCCCCTATACGTTAAAATCGCAATAAATACATTTTTTATCTTAAAATGTCTTTAGTACGATACTAACCGTAGTAACTTTTTCAAATGGCAAATTTTTTGCTTGAAATTTTGCAAGAACAGTTTTTAGAGGTGACCCCATATTATACTAAAAGTTGGACTTTGGGGACATCTTGCAAAGCTATGCTGCCATATAAATTTTTTGAAAAGTCGCGATTTTAACGTAAAGGTCGCTATAGAATAATAAATTTTTTTATTGAAATATTTTCCTTTTAATGGATTCCTTACTAACGCATTACACTAATTGAGGTCGATTTTACATTCGGCGACTAAAGTCGCTGAAATAGCAAAAAACCATAAAAATCTATATAAAACGCTAAGAAGTGGTTTAAATATCAAGTTTAGGACATCGTATTATTATCATAAATATGGAACAAAAAAATTCATACTAATTGAATTTGAAAAATTTTTTATATAAAAAACTGAATGGTCAACCGCCAAACTTTAAAGACATTTAGCGAAAAATCTGTAACATTGATCGAAAAATAAAGTACGCCATAATAATCAGCATGTCCGAAATATATAGAACTGATGGTCAGATCTCCATTAATTTTTTGAGTGTCATGCAGTGTTAGTTAATTCATTCATAAGTCAAATAATTCTTTCTAGCTTCATTTATGTGTGTACCAAACTTGAGCGAAATCTGTTAAGAAAATCAAAATCTGTATGACGAATATCAATTGTGATAAAAAATTTCACAATTAAAAAGAAATGTGTTTTCAATGCAAGGTACTCGTATATGGCTACCTCAAATTTCACCTAAATTCGCCGTAAAATATAAATTTCTATACCGAACATCTAAACAAGTAACGCTTTTAAGAAAAATTAATACATTTTACAAACTTTTTTGTATATCTATGCTAACACGACTTCAACTATGTAACGATTTTCGGCATAATTTTTGATAAAAATGCATACACCAGAATTTTTAAGTTATCTATTAATTATATTGCGAAAAGTATAATGTTATTTATACTCAAATGATCGCTAGACTGTAAATAATCATCTAGTATAACAGATTTGAAGTTTTTCTACAGCATGTAACATTCTCGAGATTTAATTTGATGTCTTTAATAAGCTTTTAAAAAATTTTGTAAACTCCGTTCCTAATTTTAACGAGTGAGAAAAATAATGGCATATGTGGATTAACCTTGTAGGCATTATACGATTTTCTTTCGGAAAGAAATTCTGACAAAGATAACGAAAAAAGTAACCAAATGTAAACTCCGTAACCAAAATTGTTTGCATTAGATTGCATTAAAAAAATGTAGCTAAATGTTTAAAATATTTTAAAATTACCATAAACAGAGGTGATTCAACTAATATTTATGCGTCAAAAGATGATTCAACTAATAATTTTGCGTCAAATCAAAAAAAGTTATCAGTTTTTTACCCTATACTGCTGGAGCGAAAAACGATTAATTTTGCTTTTCATTGGCTTGGAATCGATATTTCGATATTTTTGAAAAACATTTAAAAGGACCAAAAATATAAAACTGAAAAAAAAAATTTTTTCGCGGAAAAGCATGTTGAAACCCCAAATACGAAAAACTAATAAATTGAAGAAAATTTTTTGTTATATCTTTTGGTTGTGGAAATGTAAACTCCGTTACCCCAAAAAATTAAAATTGTGCAAAAACAGTTATTGCGACAACTTGTAATGACTAAACTTACTGATTCCATTAACAAAAAAGCGAAATATTAACACTTTTTGCTTCTCACAAATTTGGCCCAAAAATTTATCACATTTTTTGATTTCACACATATATATTAGGGTCGCCCTTCGTTATATGGGCCAAAAAAAAAGCTTTCAAATTTTAGGTCTCAACCCCCAAGAAATATGTGAATGGCCAAAAAAGTGATAAATACGAAGTTTTGGGCCAATCGAAAAATGTTTAGAGGTCGCTCAAAGCGATTGAAAATTCCAAATGCGTTTATATGGGGAAAAAATTACTTTTTTTGAGACTTATTCTAAATTATTTGAATAATCCAAAAAGGTATAAAAATTCAAATTCGGTTAAGAACCAGCCCAGTAATAAATAATGCCCGAGACCAAAAAAGGTTAAATTATTACTTCATTGAGAAATTCGACCACACGTCATAAATATTTTTGAAATCGATTACTAAGTTATAATTTTTTTACTTAAAAGACTCAAGGCTATAAGATATGGAACAAGATTTTTTTATTGGATGTCGTAAACCTGTCGTAAGATGACGTCATACGCGGACAAAATTTTTGGGACGTTTTTGAAATCTCTAATTTCAAATTTCAAAATTTTTTCTTCAACGAAACCGAAAAAATTGAGGTTTGGAGTCCAGTAGCTTGTTTAGAACACCTTAGAGAATGAAAATAAAAAAATTTAAAAATATCCACTGGCACACTTGGGTAGGGCAACGATTTGATTTTTGCGGATTTCGAGGAAATTGCGTTTTTTGGTGATAACACGGCTTATTTGGTGTCATAAAAAATTTAAAATTTAGCTACTTCTGTAATCTTAGTTGTTTTTTTTATCATCGCTACTCAAGGTTGACAAAAAAAATTTTTGGACATCATTAACCCATGTGGACCTGGTGCCCAAAATGGCCCCAGATTTTTTTTTTTTTTTTTAATTTACAAAAGAAGTCAATTTTTTGCTTACTACCAATTAATTTTAGGAAATGTGATTTGAAATATTATAACATAATGTTTGAAGTTACTATGGTAAAATTGTTGGACGAAATAATTAACGTTAACCCTTACCTTGTCGATTCGAATTTTTCGAATTTCGAGGAAAATGTTGTTTTTGGTCATGACAAGGCTCATTAGTTTAACAAAATATTAAAAATAGAATATTATATTTCCAAAAAAATAAATGTTTGTATTATTAAGTAAAAAAAATAAAAATTAAGCGAATTACACTCACAAAAAAACTGGTAGACAAATAAGTAAAACGGCTAGTATTTCAACGTTAAACTGAGATTTTTGTAAAAAAAATTTTATTTTAACATGAAAATCTAAATGTTTACCTTTTTTATAATGATATTAAAAATATTATGCATTTTGGTTCGATTATTTTTTGCTATTTTACCATTTAGTTTTTTATAAACCAATAAACAGTTTTAGTTATTATTCCATAAGTTTTTGGCCTTAATTTTAGGAGTGTAATAAGTGCTTTTGGTGTGCACAAATAATAATTTAAAAAAGTAAGCAAAAAATTTAAAAAAATATTTGTGTTAAAGAAAACCATAAACAATTGTATTTATACTATTATGAAAATAGCAATGGTTTTCTTTAAAACAAATATTTTTTAAATTTTTTGCTTACTTTTTTAATATATGTTATGGAAGTAAGTCGATATCATTACTGGTAGTCCATAAAATAAAATATGTCATTTATAAATTTAGTTGAATATACATATGAACATAAAGGTCTATGCTGCTGCAATACACATATATATTTGCTAAAAAAAAAGGTTGTTTTCAGAACGGTCGATTTTTACCAAAATCTAAAAAAAAAAAACTTTTAAAATTTAACATTTCTTGTGATGCTTTAGTCGACTAATATCCAGGTAAGTTTTTTTTTTTGATTTTAGCAGGGTACACTGTCATTTTAGATTACCTAAAATATAGCCGAAATTTTGTAAATTCAGCAGATGGTTTCCTGCTATTTGTATCTTACTAATGTTTAGCAGACATATACTGAGTTCAGCAGTTTTTTTCTGCAAGGCCCTTTTAGAGTAATTTTTAGTATCTTTAAAAAAAATTCTAGAGACTGGTATTTTATGTAGGAACAATTGAAAAAGTTTGGCGAATGAACAAGTGAATTAGAAGAACACACTAGTTTGAAAAAGAAAAATTGAGTGAAACCTATTGTCAACTATAATGTCCAGTTCTAGTCATTTTTATTTCGATTGCTTGTTTGCACAAAATTTTTCATTTTGTACGGAAATTTCGGGGTGTCCTCACATTTTTACTCACAATTTCTAAGCCAGTAGACCGGTTTCGATAATTTGTAATACCAAACTGCCAAAGTTGTTTCGCTTTGGGACATCTAAAACGATTTACGAATTCCGTAGAAATGTTCATTAAATGAAAGCTTTTAAATTGCTTGATACTTGTGAATATATTGACACAAAAAATTTTAGAATTACATTTCTCTACATACAAAAGTATTTAATGTTAGACGTTTGCATGTAGGTAAAAATCTCGAACAAAAATTATAAAAATATACAAAACATTTTATTTTATTTTAACCTAAATATGTAAATAATGTCATGAGAATATATTCACATGTATAAACAATATAAAAATATAGTTAAGTATATGTTCGTAAATTGTTTTACAGAAAGACAAACCAAAATATTTTTTACAATTTGTTAAATTAGTTTTGGGATTTTAGCACATTTAATTACTTTAAAGAAATCAGCACCTAAAGGTAAGAAGATAAATGTAAATTATGCTATGAATTATTAACAATCAAGTTTGTTAGCAATAAATATAACAATAACATAGAGCAAAATAATATCTGCTTTATATAAAACATGTGATTTCTGTGGTAAAACAAAAATAACTGGCAAATGTTTGAGTTAATTGTTAATATAAAATTTTTTAGGAGTTTATTTAAATACAAAAATTTAAATCACACTTAAAATAATACGCCAGTATAAAAATCTGTCAAACGGGTTTCGAATCGATTTGACTATTTTTTAAAAAAATTTTATTTGAAACACTGATTTAAACAAAAATTTTGGTTGTCTTCATTTAACACAATACTTTGACTAATTTTTAACATTATTTAGAACTGATATTTAAGAATCAATTTGCTAAATTTTACACAACTGATTTTTAAAATATAATATTTTTCATATTTCCGCTATTACCAGGTAGATTAAGCATCCAACGTGTCCTAAGGGCAATATGGATACCAATGATTTTCATTTGATAAATAAATCATCGCTGAGTGAATATAGTTTGGAATTTTCCAAATTTAATACATTTCTTTTTTCATTTCATTTTTCACGATGCTATGGACCAAATTTTAATAAAATTTTTGAGTTACACCAATTCAATAAAATAAATTTATGAAATTTTTTGTAGGTTTATTATTAAATAAAATATTTTATTGAAATAGGCATATCTGTAATTTTTTTAAGAAAAATCGAAATATAGGCTGACCATAAATAAAACTTTGTAATAATATTTTTTCGCGAAAAAAGATATTCCGCAAAAAAAAAGAGCGTGTTGGATTTTTTTCTGTTAAGTTGCATTTTTATCCTTACATCTACTAGAAATTGAATTTAAATTATTATTAAAATTTTAAAAGATATTTTTTAGCGAACAAAATTATTCCGCCAAAAAAGAGCGTGCTGGACTTTTTTCTGTCAAGTTGCTTTTTTATCTTAAACCTACCAGGTACTAAATTCAAATGCATATTGCAGTAACTCAAAAATTTTAAAAAAATTTGGTCCAGAGCACCGTGCAAAATGTACTAAATTTGAAAAATTCCAAACTATATCCACTTAGCGATGATTTGCTTGTCAAAAGAAAAGTTTTGGTATTCCCTATTTAGAATATATTATTTCCACCACACATAATTTCTGTTCAAACACGAAAACAGCGAATTTCAAAAAAATCGGGAACACGTGTTTACTTAAATCGATTATAGATTATGATATTTAAGTTTGACATTTCAATCAAAAACATCTCCGTACAAAAGAGTCAAAAATTTGTTTTTTTTATAGAATATCCTTGAAAATAGGACATGTCTGGATACGCTTGAAAATCTTATATATACCGCCTCAAAAAAACCTTTCATATGATACCCATATTGAGTATGTTGTCTACTCAATCAGCTACGAAGTTAATGAAACATTTTTGCGATTAACGCGATATCTTTGTGCTTTTACAATTTGAAAATAACTTATTTAACTTTTTGGTACAACGCGTAATCAATACAAGATTTGTGAAAAATCTCACTTATGCAAACCGTGAAAGTTTCGTATCACTAAACTTTATGCAATTTAGTCGCTGAATAAACAAATACCAAATAGAAAAGTAGGGGAAATCACGGTAATCGCAAAAATTTGCAACTGACTTTGTAACTGATTAACGGCGATTATTTCAAACTCGAACACTTACAACTCACTTAAATAGTCTTATTTGCACTAACGATCCAACAGTTTCACAATTACAAAAGAAAAACAAGAACCGCGTTGGGGCGCGTAACGCCTTAAAAGATACTTAATTAAATTTTAAGTCGCTTTTATTACATACACTTACCTTGTGGATTATATTATAATACTACTATAGGGTGAAAAATACACTTTAAATTTAACGCATTTAGGCTTTCGCGATTTAAAAAAACACTATATGGAACGGTATTCCATAATTTTTAAGCCCGATAACAAGCAAAAAACCACGCAAAAACATTCTAATTCGCCGGTTTTCAAAAAAAATTTTTATTCATACAAATGTTGTTTTTCATTTTGTTTTTTATTTACAAATACTTTTTGTTTGGCATTTTTTATTTCTACCGAAATTTGTTGGTATCTTTTTTAGCGAATAATATCGTTAACTAAAATATAGTGAATCACTTTTTCGGTGACTCAACCGACAATTATCGTTAGTTAACGAATTCGATAAAATCGTTAAGAAAGTTAGAGAATCGCACTACTGATTGGTTAATTTATTTTCAACCAATCAAAATATTTGAAAATATAAATATTTTTATAGGGTTTCACAGTTTCATATACAAAATGAACAAAACCGTATGTTTAACAATAAAACGGACTAAATTTAAAATGCTCTTTTATAGTACTTTTTTGAACATGCATATTTTAAAATCGTTATATTTTGGGAATTTGCACTTAAATTATCTAAAAATTGATTCGAAAATATATGTATGTGTTACATATTTCATTGGTTTTATCTGAGGTTTTTAATTTCAGATTCGTCACAGACTCCTTAATTTTTAGGTATTAAAAAAATAAATCTTTTTCAGCTTTAGCAAATTTTTACTTAAAATTGAAACACAAAGTGCGAAATTTTTTTGATAAATTAAGTAACATGAGATGTTTACTAATGGTATAAATTAAAAAAATGGATATTCCTTTTATCGCAGAAAAATCGTGAAAAAAAATCGAAATCATGAAAAAAGAGAAATTTCAACTTCAAATGCATATATAGAGAACTAGCGGGCGCAGCCCGCTACGCTGTTAGCGTGCCTTAAAGTTTAGGGGGCCGGGCTGCGCCACCCCCCACAAATTTTTTTAAACTCGTTTTTTTATTTAAAGTACAGTTTTTATAATAAAAGCCTTCACCCAGCCACCACAAATAAATAATTCTGCACAACAATGGGTTTAAAATAAATAAATATTTGATCACTTTTTCTCATGAAAGTGGTTTGTTAGTAATGAATCCATAATAAATTGCAATATACGTGTGTATGTTAAGATAATTTGGTAAAGTGCGAACTTAGGTAGATAGACCCATAAGTAGGTTTGTTCATTTGTGTTTTGAATGAAAATAAATAACGTAAAGCAGGGTTGGAAAGCATTTTATAGTATTAAAAATAGCGGGCAAAGCCCGCTTCATTGTTAGCATGCCTTAAAATTTTTTTTTTTTTAATTCCAGTTTATATAAAGGTAGACCTGGCAATTCAAGTAAATTCACAAATTCAGTTGGAAAATTTACTGCGTCGGTTTCTTCCACCGGTGCTTCGTTACCTGCATTTTAAATATCGGAATATATAAGTTCCATTCCTTTTCTAAGGTTTTTTTCTCTTTTAGAAAATTTGTTTAACTTTTTGGAGAGTATGTTTCAATGCTACATAAGTTTCATATTCCGTGGATAGTGTTTGAACAGGTAATTAAAGGGATTCTTCACCAATTTTTTTTCCACCCAGTAAAAATCCCAAATATATATAATCTTGCCTCAATCGCATGCGAAATTTCAAGTACCAAACTCCGGCAGTTTGAGTCATTCAAATTCCATTCCATTTTGTTTAACAATTTTAGTTTTCCAATGCAACTCCTTCCAAGATTCCATTTTGTTCACCATTCCATTGCATTTCGTTCCCATTATCTGTTATTCTAATTCCACTCGTTCCCCGTTTCATTCCATTTTGTTCCTACTGTCTTGTGTATCGATATTGATATCAGTCGCTTCTATTTCCATTTCTTTGCATTTGCTCCGTGCCATTCCTCTTTTAACTGCAGTGTTCCAATTCCACTCGTTCCCCATTCTACGCCATCTCGCTTCTCATTCCTTTTCGTTCTATAGTCCATTCCTCTTCCAATCCATTTCCATTGTCTATAATTTCAATTCCACTCGTTCAACGTTTATATCCATTTCGTTCCACTTGTGTAGTCTTTCAATTCCACTCGTTTCCTATTTAGTTTCTTAATTTTAGTGTTCCATATACACCCGTTCTTTCAATTTTAGGTTTCTAGCTAAAGACGCAGATGTTCAGGGGGGGGGGGCAATTTTCCCCTTTTCAGCCACCATTTTTACCACGTTCCTGTCCAAAGTCCTAAAAATGCCTTGTCGATAAGTTAGCCCATACTCCAAGGAAAATATATTATAGATTACGGGTTTCTAGCCGAAGGGTCCGGTTAGGCCATCAAGGTGAGAATAATCCATTTTTACCTCTCCCGGTAGGAATTTCCAAAAATTCCGAGAAAGTCTGCATTGGAGGAGGAACCTACTACATACATAATTTTAGGTCTCTATATCCAGCAGTTTGCCCAACTCGGCAAGGGGGAAGTTTTTTTACTTTTTACCCCTCCCGGTATGAGTTTCCAAAAATACCGTCTTAGGGGACGTCTACGTTGGAGAAGGAACTCAAATACCGAATTTAAGCAGTTTGGCCAGGCCGTTAAGGAGGAGAATTCCTGTTTTTGACCCTACCTGTGGAAATTTAGAAAAATCTCATCTTAGCGGATTTCTACAATAGAGGAGGAACTTTAGTACCAAATTTCAACTTCCTACCTCCAGCAGTTGGGCAGGCCTTTAAGCGGCACTTTTCGCTTCATTAATCCCCATTTTTGCAATGTCTCTGTCCAAAATTCCACAAAGCACCTTCCCGATAAGTGAGCCCATACTCCAAGGAACATATGTTTTACATTTCAGGATTCTAGCCAACTTTTACTATTTGTACCCCTCTGGGTAGGAATTTCCGAAAATCCATCGACAGGGAATTTCCAAAAAATTCCGTCTTGGTGGATGTCTACGATAGTGGAGGAACCTTTATACCAAATTTCAACTTCCTACCTCCAGCGGTTTGGGCAGGCCGTCAAGGGGGCTCTTTTCCCCTTTTTAACCCCCATTTTTACAACGTCCCTGTCCAAAATTCTTGAAAGTACTTTCCAGAAAAGTTAGCTCCTACTCCAAGGAACACATATCTAAAATTTCAGCTTTCTAGCCAAAGCGGTTTTGGCAGGCCGTCAATGGGGAGACTTTCCCCCTTTTTGCCCGTTCCGATAGGAATTTCCAAAAATCCCGTCTTAGCGGACGTCTACGCCGAAAGAGGAACCTACATACATTTCAACTTCCTAGCTTCAGCGGTTTGGGCTGGGCGATGTTGAGTCAGTCAGTCACATTATTCTTTTATATATAGAGAAGATATTATCGCAGCTGTCAAAACGTGCCATATATCAAATTAAAGAGCACGTTTCATCATATTAAATTTTTCAAAAGAATAGCGGTCATAATTTTAATTTTGTATTTTTTTTCAAAAAGTTTATTACAAAATTAAATTTTTCTGCAAATATGGTTTTGCAAATATTTCTTAAACTATAGCTAACTTTAAAATTCTAAGGTCATTTTCGTGATCTACGTCCTAATGTCTGTTAGAAATGATGTGTCGCAATCCCGATGCATCAAATTTTTCTTATTTTGTTGTACTGTGTTATTAGTCAAGTAAGCATTAGCGTTATTAATATTTGTGTTATTTGTAGAACATTGGTATATTTGCAAAATCATGATTCAATTTATTAACATCAATAGGATTATCGGATTTAACGTCACTATTAACTACACCCATGATGCGAATCTCCCTTCATTTCTTTTTTGAGCAGACTGCTGATTCAAACTTTTCCTCATAGGATATTAATTTTGCAGCTCCAGTTCTAGAATTTACTTGTCTCCTTGCCTTTTTAAAGGTGTTATGCAGTTCTGTAGGTTTAAATCGTGTCCACCTCTCATAAGAAAAATTTCTTTCTTCTATCAAACCTTTAATTTCATTTGAAAACCATGGTTTTTCGTTAAGTATTTTTTTAGTTTTAAGAGGAATATATTTCTCATATAGGTAATGTATATTATGGTGCAGGAAATCAAGTTGTTCATCTGAATTTGGCATGAAGAAGATTTGGTTCCATGGAATCTTAGAACAAACAAAAGTTTCAAAAAAATTAAACTGCAGTAAAATATGGTTAAAGTTGAAAACAAAATGTTCTTTTTTAAATTTAGAAACTGCTAAAAACAATCTCAAAGTTGAAAAACTTAGAAGAAAATTTAAAAAATTAGAAATTATTTTAAATATTTCCCCACGATTTTATTAACCCTGTAAACATATTCCAGAGCTCAAAATTTCTAAAAATTGTAATGTAATATACTCAATCAGACCGGCAATATGCATTTAAAAATATATAGAATTGGTATTATTTTGAGGCACCATGTAATTGCTGAAAGTGATTTTAGCGTCCGCAGAATTTTTTCAGAATTCAATTGATGACTTTTTTTACTCGAAAACAAAGCTTCTTAAAAATTTCTATTTATTAACTTAACCAAGCAAAACTATTAAATGCTATCTATCCACTCCAATAAAATAAAATAATACAAATACAACAACACACAGAACATATCGCACCAGCGAAATTTTTTTTTTGTAAATTCACTACTATAAAATAGGGAAAATTTGATACGGTACGTCTTCCCGAGATATCCGATTATCATCATTTATTGGGAGACGTAGTTTTACACAAAAATATCGTAAACAAACAAACTTATTTTTAAACCCTAATATACCCAAAAATTTACATAACGTTTCTTTTTATGTTATCTTTTTTTTTTTTTGTTTGTGTGTAAGTTTATATGTAAATGTGTTTATTTTATAACAAAACTTACCACATAATGAAGTAAACCACAATTTTTTATATAACCACACATACATACATGAATTTTTAACTTAAAAAGTTCAAGAGAAAAACAACAAATTATATAAGTATGTTTTTTAATAAAAACCCGTCATATATAGAATAGGTGAGATATATACATCTTACATACTTTCCTGGCGTACGATTTCATATCTTTATCTTAGTAATATTATCTTGTTTTATCTTTGGAAAAAGTATACCTATAGAATAAGGTGTCCCGATAAACAGCTTTTTTTGTAAATCAGTTGAAGTAACAGCACTCACAGAATGCGTATTTTTGATATTAATATCCGAAAATAAAAGCAAAAAGTGGTAAATGGAATCAATGGATGGAAATTTATGTTTTCCATTCTTATTTTTCATCATAAAATAAATACTAGCAGAACAAAATAAAACTTTTGTCTAATAATAGAAATCAACATCGCCAACTTTAGACGCTGGTAGATAACTAATGATGCCGTAACAACTTTTTTTTATTTATTTTTCCTATAATCAGCTCATTAATACCTATTATTTGAGCGGTGTTACTACATTTTTTTTCCGGGACACCCTACTACATACATATATAAATAACTTTTGCAATTATGTTAATTAATGTTTTATTTAAATATTATTTTCAAATTAATTTTTAATAAATGTTAACATAAAAGAGTGAAAAAGTTTTTATCGAGGCAATAAAATGCTTGAAGTTTCTTTTTATATAATATAATATGATACATAATGAATGATTGCTATACACAAATATTTTATTTCATTTATTGTCACGGCTACAAAACTATGGTCCCTACTTATGGTTGTTGAAATCACATTATTAATATATTAATCATAACTTACAAATGGTATGGCCGCTTATAATAATTTTATAGTTTAAATCTTTTTTTGTTTAGGTTATTAAATTATTCTCTCGTGTACAATCATATATCAGATGGCCAGTATATTTTTTATAAGAGTCATCAATTAGTTAGCATAATTCTTGTTTGATAAATTGTTAAAAGAAAAAATAGAAATCATGCTTCAAAAACCATTTTTTTCATTGCTTCCAAAGTATCCCTTAATGTATTTTTTCTACTTTTTTAAAAGTAATTCTGAACAACATCCATAAAATCACTTAGTTATTGCTTCTATTATTTCTCTAAATGTGATTTGGACGCTTTTTTATGCACTTTCGTTTATGGATGACAAAACTGTATTACAGTGAAATTTAGAGCAGACATAGCTGAGGTAATTTCGAACTTAAGATTAGATGTTGCACCTCATAGACTCGCAATGTGACACCCCAAAATAGGGTACTTTTTCTCCCATTTGAAAATGTAAAATTTCAAATTTGGTCTGACTCAGGTCCAATTTTTTCCCGAATATCGGGACCCAATGAAGACCAATTTTGAAGGCGGTGACTCTACACAGAAAATTTCATTTCATTTTGCAAACTTTGTTTTTTACAGAAATAACTTAATTCCTTATTACATAGGCTAACATCTTCGGAATACCACCTGGTTAGTTTCCTTGACAGTAATACACCTTTTTGATGGCTGCGGTATCACCCATCATCATGAATTGCGTAATATATTTTTTAACACATAATTTATTAATTTTACTAAATACACAAAATTAATTGCATAAACCCATTGATTTTAATTATTTGTTATACATATATAAACTATTCAGCAAATAAACCACAAATCATTTGCATAACATTATTTGTAGCTGGAAGAAAGCCAATTATGTAAATACAATTAAATTTCAATTAAAAAAATATATATAATTTCAACATTATAAAAATTAAAATAATGGACAGCCCATATATGTAAAATTTTTATAGCTGATTAAAGCCACGTGCGTGTTTTCTAATAAGGAGACTTTTACTTGAAATTCTAAAATATACATTTCTTAATACATAAATAAAAGTCTTGTAAATTTAGTTTGCATAAAAACAAATTCAACAAAATTTTGCAGTTAAACTCATTATCGCGAATAATGTAATTAACATACAGTTTTTTGCGTGGAACCCAAACAACTTACTATGCTGAATTTTAGAAATGAATTAGTAAAAACTCATTTATACAACCCCAATTGATTGAAAGTATGAACTAACATACGGTTTTCAAACATGACAATTCAAACAAAAATTATTGTTTATATCGGATTTATTTAGCAGAAGCCAAATTTTTAGCATTTCTCTATAGCTCATTATCAACGCCAAACACATCGTGTTGTTCTGAATAGAAGACATACCTTTTAAAGTCTGTTAGTTGTATTTACGTTTTTAAATTATTTACAAATTTAAAAAATTAACACAAAATTTAAACGAAAATAAATTAAAGCTTGTAAATATGTGGTCCAATGATATTTTTTTAACAAATATTTACTACACAATTGTACAGAATAGCGGTATTTATAGTAAAATAGTACTCAATAAAATACATGATTTTTTTTTTGTTAACATATTTTTAGAATATGCACCTTTTGACTACAAAATCTGTGAATACTGATAATATTTTATAGATAGAAATCCCATGTGGTAAATTCAAATGGCATTTAAACTAAAAAAATTGTTTGTGGTTAGTGCTAATATCCACACAAATAAAACTGTTTACCTACTATAAAATTCTAAATAACTTTTTAATGTTTTAAAATGTTTTTAAAAATTTCCACTTAATAATCTCAATAATGTTTTTTTATATATAATATTGTGGTTAAATTTTTTAAATACCATATCGTAAAACCATAGTTGTGCTTAAAAAGGTGAAATAAATTTAAAATAACTGTTTTTTGAATACAAACTATATAAATATATTTTAATTAAACAATTATACTTAAGAAGCATGTATATTATGCACTTTTTAACAAATTTAATATGAGTGCGTATGAATAATATTTTTGTTTCATATCGCTCATACGCCACAGGTTTCATTTTACTGATTTCTTGGTAGAAAAAGTAAACAAAAAAAAAATTATTTTAACTAGGCCTAATTTTTAAAACCATAACTGACAGAGCTGGATTTTAAACTAATAAAATTTTCTTCACAAAGTGAATGTTTTTTTACTTCAATGAAAAGCTTAATATTTTTATGACACCAGTTTTTAGTGGAACGTTTCATCGATTGCATGAAGATAATGAATGAAATTTTTCATATAAATTATGAAAAAACTTCTCTCATATAAAAGTTTCCATGGAAAACTTTCAGTGAAACTTCTTTCATTTAATGCAAAAATTCATTGGTATCATACAGATAATTCTCTAAGTGTATTTATTTATATACAAAAATAATGTAATATTGTTAGCTATTTATTTTTTTATCTCTAATTAATATGTGGGTAAGCGTTCTTGCTATCACTTATTTTTAACTACGTATTTGCATACACTGAGAGAAGTATCTTCACTTTAGAAGTGCATTCCTTCATAACCCAATGCAAAAAGGTCGGTAAAAAACTTAGTTAAAACTAATAAGAATTAGTTAAAAATTATGCTGCAGAAAAAAAACTGCTAAATTAGCAGATTATACTTGCTTTATATTAGTAATATAGGAATAGCAAAAAAAAAACTCTTAAATGTACAGAATTCTTGTAATATTTGAGTTAAATTTTTGTAAATGGAAAATAGCAAGTTAACCTGCTAAAATCAGCAAAAAATTTTGCTAAATAATTAGTAGCCTAAAAGATCAAAAAAAAATTTAATTTTCGATTTTTTTTTAATGCAAATAAAAATCGAGCCTTTTGAAAACAGCAGTTTACATTGTTTTTACCAAATATTTCTGCTGTTTTTAGCAGTATAGACTGCTATTTGTATTCAAATAAATTTATCTTAAAAATAGCAAAAATTATGTAGATATAACAGCTTATTTTTCTTAGTTTTTGTCTACTAATATTTAGCAAAATTTTTTGCAGATTTTACAGCATAATTTGTTATTTTCAATTAACTAAAAGTTAGCTTAAGTATAACTAAAATTCTGTAAATTTAACAGTTCTAATTTTGCTGTTCTTATTTTACTAGTATTTAGCAAAAAAATCTGCTAAATTTGGCAATTTTTTCGGCAGCATCATTTTAAATTAATTTTTAGTAACTTTTTCTGCTTTTTTGACGGATTTATTTCTATAAGTGTAGTTTTAACGAAAATTGTCACTGGAATTCGACAATTGAGACTTTTCATAGAATCTGTGAAATAGGTTTCGTTAAAGTCAATGTTTGTAAAAAGTTAATAAAATTGTAAATTCTAGTTAGAATTTGTAATATTTGATCTTAAACCGAACGAAAATAACACTTATTGTAAAACATCTTCAGATCAACTAAAAATCTACAATTAATGGGACTATTCATAAAATGAATATTAAATAAAAATAAATTTTATTAACCATAAGGTATAACAAATATTTTTACCGCTTAAATATTTTTAAGTTGGCAATATAAGGTTAGCAGTAATATTGTTACGAATTTGCATTGATCTAGTGTAGAAAACTATGGAATTTTCTAGAAGAAAATATCCTGAGAAACGGGATGTACTGAATATGTCAATCTGTATACACACTCTAAAAAGTGTTTGTAAATTCGCTACTATGAAGTTTGTAAAATTTTATGTAATCTTACGCAAAATGCTTAAATTGAGACATAAAATGTGTAAAAGTCTTGTTTGCCCATAAAAATACGCATTTATTGTATAAATATGCACTTTTTATTTAGAATTACACATATTGTGTGCAGGATTAAAATTTTGTGCTTAAACACGAACATTAGGCATAATGTGTGTAAATGTACAAATATTTTAAGGTATTAATTTGTCATTAAAATATTTTTTAAAATATAAAATGAAACAAAACTGGCAATATACAAAATAAAATTATAAATAAAAGATCCATAAATTAAACCGCAACAATTGCTGAATTATATTAACAAATATAAGGCGTGTGAACCACTAAATTCGTACCCACAGGAGTTGAAAATAAGGTAAAAATTAGGTAAATTCATTAAGGAATATATATTTTAAAATTTTTATCTAAACATGATTTTTTTGCCAAGAACTGGAACGTTAACCTATACGTTAATTTTTTGGTATCATCATTAAATTAAAGTGCGATCATGAAAAGGCTATACATCCTATATTGGGATCTTCAAGTTAAAGTAACGGTGGTGCCAGTGATAATAGCGGCGATAATAGCCTTTGTCTTTGAAACATCATTCGCAATAATATAAGAGAGTAATAACGAATATAACTTTTCTATTTACCTCCTTTCTTTCAGTTGTAGCATATTAACAGCATTATTGACAGCAAATTGGTGTATTATAATAATGGGACCTAATTCGAGATAAATATGTGGCAGAAGCTGATCATAAAACAATATTCTTACCTTTGTTTATTGACTATGGAAATCTACTATTCAATCAAAGCAACTTTTTTTTAGTTTTTTTTATCAGATATGCGGGTCGGATTCTGCATTTTTTTTTAAGTCTAATTTTAAACTATACTGGCAATATAAAAATCTTGGATATTAAGGACTTTTACCAAAAGAAAAACCCTTAGCTTCTGAGAATGTTTCCAATACAATAAAATTCAGATTCTAAGGTCATTTTTTCTTTAGAAAATCTCTTATATTGTAATATATTTGTCTTGGAGAAAAACTCTCAGAATTTGAACTATTTTCGTGAGTTTTTCCAGCTGAAAACTCCTGAGAAAAAGAAAAATATAATATGCTTTAGAAAAAACATTATGGAAAATCCAAAAATTCTTTTGACTATTTTCTAAATAATAATTCCCATTTTCTGTGAGCTTCTTTCTTCAGAAAATTTCTATGATTGTTGTCACTTTTGGCTTAGAAAATCTCTCCGATTAAAATAAAAATAAACGTTTTATAAGAACGAAGCATAATCTGAAGACTATTATCCAAAAAAACATTATGAAAATTGTCTAGATTTAAAAATAATTGATACACTGTTTGTTTGTCATTGTTAGAATAGCATGTATTAATAATATCCCAGCAAAACTTTCTATTACCTGGTAATAAGGTTTGTAAGAAGAAATTAAGGTATGTAACCTATTACTTTGCTATTCCAACATCTATTATTTTAACAAGGGCATGTCATTGGAGGTATGTAACAACATAAGAACATGTTACTTTAATGTTACATGTTAGGAGTTACGTAGCCACTTACATAACCGATACTGAGCACAATACTACTTACATAACAGCTTAAAGTAATGCCAAAAAAATGTGTTATAAACAGGTCTGAACTAACACATTAAAATTATGCGCTCACTTACTGTATAAAAATATATACTTACTTCTTACAAAAAAAATTAAAATAAGACGTTATCGTGTTGGTTTTTTATAAATGCTAAAACGAAGCTTATTCATATTTAATTAATATTTTCTCAGATTAATATAAAGTTAACAAAAATCATAAAAGATATTTCAGTCAATATGTATAAAACATATAAATTATTTGTATCGAATATTTTAAATAGAAAATAACACTCATGTATCGCATTACAAATAACTACTTATTTTGAGGTATTTGAATACACCATCGGTAATAAGTAGCTATTTTTATTAAGTGATCACGTATCACATTAAAAGTAACTCCTTATTTTACGGTTTTAAAATATACCATCTGTAATAAGTCGCTGCTATTATTTAGAACTCATGTTGTGTATTACAAGTAACTGTTTTCTTTGAGGTGTTTAAATATATCATTGGTAATAAGTTGCTATTACTATCCAGTAGTTATGCAGCATGGTAAGGGGTATGGTATTACCAGGTAATGTGTTCTGTAATATCAACATATTACCAAGGTTTTGCTGGGATCTTAAAATAAATAACTGAAAAATGCATTTCTTATTTTTAATAATGCGTTTAGTATGAAAAATAATTTAGAGGTTGTTTAATTACAAACACTTTGTATGTATACATACTAGGCTGGGTCGATTTGTGGGGAGGCAAAAAAATCGCCCATGCCTCAGTGAAAATCGTATTCTAGGGATCAAAATAAGAAACTTTGCCGAAGGAACCATACCTCTAAAACGAATTCTACTACCCCCAACTGTTGACTTTTTTCCCGTAGGGTCAAGTTTTGAAAAATCCCACTTTGACCCATTTAGAGTGCCCCAATCGAGTCCAAATGTATGACCGACCCCCACTAACTTTGGAGGGCCGATCCACCCATGCCAGTGGTACACCCCCTGGAACTCCCCTGGGGGGTTCCCCATACAAACATTTTAAAAAATCACCATTTTTGGCACTTTATTTTATTATTTTTTATTTATTTTATTTATTTTTATTATTTTATTTATTTTTTCTCTTTAGAAATTTATTTAGTCAGAACATATGTAAATGAAAAAATTAATTTAACTTAGTAATAGAAAAGAAAATAAAAAAAATTACTGTTTGAAGTCTTTTTTGCTTTCAAGTCTGGGCATTTTTTCTTTTCTATTACTAAGTTAAATTAATTTTTTCATTTACATATGTTCTGACTAAATAAATTTCTAAAGAGAAAAAATAAATAAAATAATAAAAATAAATAAAATAAATAAAAAATAATAAAATAAAGTTACAAAAATGGTGATTTTTTAAAATGTTTGTATGGGGAACCCCCCAGGGGAGTTCCAGGGGGTGTGCCACTGGCATGGGTGGATCGGCCCTCCAAAGTTAGTGGGGGTCGGTCATACATTTGGACTCGATTGGGGCACTCTAAATGGGTCAAAGTGGGATTTTTCAAAACTTGACCCTACGGGACAAAAGTCAACAGTTGGGGGTAGTAGAATTCGTTTTAGAGGTATGGTTCCTTTGGCAAAGTTTCTTATTTTGATCCCTAGAATACGATTTTCACTGAGGCATGGGCGATTATTAAATCGACCCGCCCTAATACATACACATTTGGTTTGTATTTTCAAGCATTTAAATATGCGACATCAAGCATTTCATTGAAAAATTTACACAATTATGTACTTATATTTACACACATTGTGTGTATGAATATTAGGCACAATGTGTGTATAGTTTTGATTTACACACATAGAGTGATTCTACTGACATTATAGTAGGTAAAAAGTTACCTACTATAAATAGGGTAAATTTAAACAAAAATTTATTAGAGTGCACTACATTTAAATATAAACCATAACCTATAATATTAAATGCCATAGATAATGTTAAGTATTATAATCATAGACATTGGAAGCTTCTAGCGGGTTCTACAGCCACGATCATTAGACTACAAAAGACCGAAATTTGCGAAGGAAAAGGAAGTTGCGCATTAACATTTGTGAAGTGATGTTGTACTTTAACATTTGTGCTGTTAAGTTGGGCGTTAGATTTGGTATAGTTAATTGCGCTTTAGAATGTGTATAGGACTTGCGCATAGAGATTGTGTGTGTATTATAATGTTGTATTTAAAGTAATACAGTGTTAAATAAATACGTGTGGAAGCTCAAAATTTATATAAGAGTGTTGTTTTATTTGCAAAGTGCACCAACACGGTATATCTAAAGAAGATAAACGTACGTTTTAGAAGGTAAACGTAACAATTGGTGTCAGCGGCGGGATTGGTTATTTTTCTTGCAATATTAAATAACCCGATTTACTTAAAGAAATAAGCCAACGTTTTTAAAAGGCAAATACACCGGATAAAAAAGCTATGCACGAAACTTTAAAGAGAAAAGAGCAAAAAAATAAGCATATATAATATATAATATTTAGTAATTTTGGTAATATAATATTTTTTTAAGTGAAAATTTTAAGTTTATAAAAAATTTAATTTTTATTTAACAAAATTTTCTCTATTTTTAGAAATACTGTCATATTGTGAGAGAATTTTGGGTGATAAAAAAAACTGATATCGAATACGGATTTAGCGTCCAAAAATACAAAACATTAAAGTAAATTAATTTAAAAAGTTTTTACAAAAAGTTTCCTGCTGACTTGTCGCTAAACGGCGCTGACATTGCCTTTAAGACACATTTTCCAGCTGGGTTATAACACAAAAAAGAAATATATGTATATATAAAATAAAAATATATAAATTAGTAAAATTGTGTTATTTTAAAATTATTATTTTAAATAGATTCGTCTATTTATGATAAAGACAGCAACTGTCGAAGCATTGGAAAAATATGTAATAAATGGTTTTTAATTACATTGGAAGTTCTGAGCCCTATTAGTCTAATGAAAACCTTATGAAAATACAATAAATTTGGCCAAAATTCATAAAAAGTTTTTTGAAATCAGCAACAAAAATTGGTTAAAAATTCCGCAATTAGTAAAATGAGAATAGCAAACATGTTTACTAAAGTATATTTTTTTATTAACGATAAAATAGTAAACTTAAATTAAAAGCCGTTTAAATATTTTTCAACTTACATTTTTTTCTGAGTGTATCTATTTTAACTACTAATTTACCTCTAATGTGAAGGAACGTTAAAAATAAATATATCAATTTTTAAAAAATATTTGCAAACAGACCTATTATCATGGATTTTTGATTCGAAAACGCAAAACTAAAAAGTATTTCGATCCGAAGAGCCATAAATTTAGTAATAGAAAAACAGCGAAAATTAAAAAATTGGAAGAATCTGGTTTTAATTATTTCCTCCGTGTAACTTTTCACTGGTTAATAGCGCGATTTAATATAAAATTCTTTCGCTACAAGTGTGCCCAGCATCCTTACAAAGATTATACCATATATGACGCAGTACGGCGATCATAAGAATACTTGTTCGCTGCAATTAATTTTTTTATTTTTTCAACTTTGAGTGTATATTTATACTAGAAGAAACAATGTTTAATCTGGAGTTCTTGCATATTAACTCTTGTATAGTTTCATAAAAGAAAATATTTGTCCGGAATTGTCCAAATATCTGTTTTCAATCTATTTTTTTTTTTTTTTCATTTTTTAATCTTTTCAAAGTACTTTCTATTTACAATAGAAATATCAATCATATTATAGATATGATATCCTTTTTTAACAATGGCTTCAAATTTTCAAACCGTTTATAACATCTCTATTTTCATTAATCAAAACACAGTTTTTTTTTCTCTTTCTTAACAATAGCTAAACAAAATACAAAATGAAATCCCTTATCAACAATAAAGGATCAAATAAAAAAACTATTTAGACACATGCAGTGTTAATATATTAAAATATCCCACACTCAGTGCCGTTTTAATATTTTTAGTGTTTTTATATTTGAATGATGGAACGCGAATCATACACAGAAAAAATTATTAATCTTAAATATACAATTGAACATATAAACATGATGTGCACGCACTATCTTGGTCAATAACCTATCGATACCCCAGATTCAATATTCTATATCTGCAAAACAACAATTTTTAAGGAGAGCAATACAACTGATTCACTTGCGTATAAGACTTTTTTGAATCAATCTGTCTTCTAGAATATTATTTTCAAATGCCAACTTATTCCTATGTATACATATTTTGAAACTATTTGCGTTATTTACATCGCTAATGTAGATATAGGGTTCTGAAATAAAAATATAATATAATTTTATAATAATACTAGCAGATATGTAGTTTTGATTATTATATTAGGAAACAATGGCCCTGTAAATCTCTCTATACTTTTTGTGCAAAACAATATTATGTGACTTCAAACATGAACGAAAACAAAACTGTTAATCAGGGATGGAAAAGCGCGGTCATTCGGTTTTTTTTATATTAATAATCCAAGGACTATTTATTATACCCATATCTTATTCCAAAAATTAATAATTAGTTTGCAAAAAAAAATTGCGAAAAAATTTTCGAAAAACGAAAAAGTTTGCATAATTACATATATTCGTTTGCAGAATGTTAATCGCTGATTAAGTTTCTTAATTTATTTTCTGCGGCACAAATTCTTTCTTCACACTCCGCCATTATTTGGAATTTTTTCATTGCGGTATTTTAATCCATATTTCTAGACTATAACACCGATACATTGCTCAAATTTTAGTGGTTAGTTTGCAAAAGAAATTCGTAAATATTTTACCAAAAGGAAAAAAAGTGATTTAAAAAAAAGTCAAAAATTAATTATTTTCCCCTTGTAAATCGTATTTAAAAATTCTAAAAGGAATAGCTCAAAAATTTTTCGATTGAGTGCATGAAATTTTTAATAAATAAAATAAAATGTACGAAGGTATGTATAGTTGATCTTTTAATTGATAAATGAATGTTTTTTGTTAGATTGGGATCGTTCAAGTAAATTGCAGAGAATAAAAATTAAAAGAAAAATCGATGAGGCCAGCAGGATAGAATACGTATTTTCGGGTCGCGCTACAGACCCATCGTCAATATTCATGCCTTTCTGCGTTAATAATTGATAATGCTCTACTTACGTTGATTGCGAAATAAATAAACTATTGTAAACAGAACTCAATTAGACTAACAGCAACGAAATTTTAACAATGCTATTTTTATTCTCTGTTATTATTGTTTTTGCTTTGAACATTAATACTTAAAGTATCGCAGCTGGTTCTATTCAACTCTGGTCATCAGCTTATGAATCATGGAACCATTGAAAGACAACGAACCGTTAATTTTAAATGCATTTTCTACTTATTTTCGACCTATAATATAAATTCATCTTGACGGTAAACAACTAGGCGTATTAAATTATATTTTTCACTGTATCTAGTTTGTTGAGATATACCATATGAAGGTATGTATAGTTGGTCTTTTAAATGGTAAATGAATGTTTTTTGTTAGATTTGATATCATATTTTATCCTGCCGGCCTTATCGAATTTTTAAAATTTTTATTTTTTGCAATTTACTTATAAATATGATCTCTGGAAAGAAGTTCGTTGGGTTATAAAATTTTTTTTTTTTAAACTAAATAAAAACAAATTGTTTCTTGCAACCGGATTTGAATTCGGATTATTCTGACTACAAAGCGATTTTAAAGTAGCATCATTATTTTTTTTTTTATCAAGAGAGGGCAGGGCCAGTTTATTTGGATGTAGACCTGGTAATTACTTAAAGTGAATTAAAAAACTTTCTGGTATTGTTAACTGCATCAGTTTTTGTCACCAATTTACCAGTGAATTTAAATATTGGAATATAATTAGAAGGAAATTGCATCATTTTTCTAATATTTTTTTTTAATAAATTTTTTTAGAAAGTTCTGGCTTAAAAGTTTTGCACAGCAAATTAAAACCGATTCCTTCCTCATTTTTGCCCACAAAAATTCCCAAATATATATTATTCTGGATGTACGTCTATGTTAAAGATATAGTCCCATACAAAATTTAAAAGACGAAACTCCTGCGGTTAGAGACATTAATATTCTATTAAATGTCATTCCAGAAGCCTGGAACTAGTTCTCCGTTCAATATAATTTCGTTTCCTGTTTTGTTTCCCAACTTTAGTGTTCCAATTGCACTCGTTCTTTAAATTGTAGGTTTCCGGCCAAAGAGGTTAAGGCAGGCCGTCAAGGGGGACCCTTCCCCTTTTTGCCCCTAAAAAATAACTTACAAAAATCCCGTTTTTGCTGCTGTCTACCATAGAGGAGGAACCTTAACAATAAATTTATAATTCCTAGCTCCAGTAGTTTGGGCAGGCCGCCCAACTTTAGACTTCCCAGCTCCGTAGATTTGGGCTGGCAGTTAAGGGGAATTTTTTCCTTTTGAACCTCAAATTTTACCACGTTCCTGTAAAAAATTCAAAAAAGTATTTTGTCATTAAATTAGCTCATACTCCAAGTAACACATATTTTAAATGTCATTCTTCTAAGCAGGGCGTCAAGGGAAGATATTTCCTTTTTGCCCGTACCAGTAGGAATTTCTAAAAATTCCGTCTTAAGGGACGTCAACGCCAGAGGAAGAACCCAAATTCAAACTTCATAGCTCCACCTGCTTGAGGTGGGTGACATTGAGTCAGTGAGTCAGCCACGTTATTCTTTTCTATATAGAAATTAATCTATCAGTATATTGATTTCTATACCCTTGGCAATTTTTGACTAAGTGGTACGGGATAACCACTGATTTGCAGCTTTGTCACGTCACTCTATGCCAATTCTTTGATAGTGGTTTTAATGGTAAACCACCCAAAAATCAAAATGCTTTTTCCAAACGCTATTAATGCGTCCCAAATGAGTGTTCGGCCAGTAACAGCTCGGTTACGCTGTGCTTGATTTCAGTGGCAATTTCTGACTGGCTTATCGGAATATTTGTGAGCTTTATAATAAACTTCGGCAAATTTTATTAAGAATTCAGAATAAGACCCGAAGCACAAATAAAATTTAATATAATAATTTATTATTTATTATTATATTATATTACTTATTTTTCAACTTGTGATTTAAGGCCCCCCCCCCCCCCACAGCGTTATTTAACATAAAAAATGGGTAAGTTTGACACCATGCTCTCAAACAGGTTAATTTTGATTTTTTTTTTTTCTATAAAATTTTTTTTAGAAATGGCTCGAAAACTGGAAAATAAAGATTAATCCATTTAAGTGTGCTCATGTAACATTTACTCTACGAAAGGAAAATTGCAGCCCCATCAAAATTAACAACGTATTAGTACCTCAACAAAATCACGTAAAGTACTTAGAAATTCACCTTGATCGTCGACTAACTTGGAGTAAACATATCAAATCCAAATTAATTCAAATAAAATTGAAGACATCTCAATTGATGTGGCTTATAAACTCGAGATCCACTCTTAGTCTAGAATACAAAGTTCTCATTTACAACGTAGTAATTAAACCAATTTGGTCCTACGGTATCCAACTATGGGGAACAGCTTCTGCTTCAAATATCGAAAAACTCCAGAGAAGACAATCTAAGATTCTAAGAATTATAACTGGTGCCCCTTGGTATTTCAAAAACTCAAACCTTCACAAGGATATCAACATCCCCACTGTTCTCGAAGAGGCAAGAAAAAGCAGTTTAAAATACGTAAACAAACTTATTGAGCATCCAAATCCCCTAGCCCGCAGCATACTTTCTAGAGATGGTCACATGCGTCTGAAGAGAAAATACACGCTAGACCTGGCATTGGAATGATGTATAATAAAATCTAAAATCATTTAGTTGGAAACTGGCATTGGTCTGGTACAATTAGTATAAGGTAGTATTTAAGATTTGAAAACTTATTGTTATTTTCTTTAAGAGAAAGATTCAATAAATACAAATATATTTAAAAAAAAAAAAAATTTAGAAATTAAAAAAATAACGAATTTGAAGAAATTAATTAAAAATATTTAAAAAAAGTTAATAATATAAAAAAAATATTGGTCCCGCCATGAATCGAACCCGCGACCCTCTGTTTGGAAATGCCAAATGATACAAAAATCACTTTTTAGGATCACTTTTAGAGCAATTCCTCTTTAGAAGCAATACTTAAGTGATTTTTTGGATGTTGTTCAGAAATAATTCTAAAAAAGCTGCACAAATATACTAACGGATACTTTGGAAGCAATGACAGAAGTGATTTTTTGACGTTGTTCAGAATAACTGTATTCATTGTTTCTAGAAAATGCTTAATTAATTAATTTTTATATCGATATTCATATCAAATGACACTTTTTCACTTTTCAAAAATTTGGGGTCATTTTGACCCCATGTGCCTATAAGGGTTATTTTCTAATTTTTTATTACTTTGTATAAAATTTGGTGTTAGCAGAGTTATTTGGATAACTTTTACTAAATTCCCCAAGAAACAACACATTGTTTTGATATACTTCCAGGAAAAATCTAAAAATTAGTTTTACAAAATTTTCGGAACACAATCTCTTGTATCAGAGTTACCCCCCATTTCCACATGTAAGTGCAAGTTCGAAAAACTCAATACACTCACACTTTTTCACTAATACAATCACACTTATACGACTTGCGACTCAACTTGCAAGTAAATTTTGAAGACAGTAGATTTTTGACACTTGCGGCAAGTGAAATGACAGAATAAAGAAAACAGTGTTGCTTAGTAATGTTTTCTATTAATTTACTGGTATTTGGTAAAGTAAGAGTTGTAATGCAACTAATTTTGTATTTATTTGTAAAAAAAAGAAAAAAAAAACACAATGACATATCTTAATGGTAATTTAAAATATCAATTTCATAAGTTTTGAAAAAAAAAAATTGTTAAGAACAAATTTTTTCCCAGCTTTGTTAGAATATTGAATACTTGGCAATACTGGAGTCCTAGTTAGTGACTACCTATGCCTTGGACGACATTTTAAAAATGAACTTGCAGCAAGTAGTGTGGACACATGTAAAATTTTTTCGGTAATTTTCGAAATTTTCGCTGATAATACGTATTCTCAACTTCCAACCATTTACTTGCATGTGGAAACGGGGGGTTAAAGGAAATCGGAAGTGATTTTGTTCCAGCTAGCTAAAAACACAAAAATTAATACTATTATCTAAATTATTGGTCAAAATCACACTTTTCTCTAAAATTTTCAAATTTAAAACGCCGTCACTGTTAAGTTAAAAGAGGAATATGTGTAATTTTCAGTAGAATTATTTTCTAAGATTTTTGCAAATTTATAAAAAAAAAACAAATCCCATCTTTGGCCATACCTGGGACTAGGTAAATCATAAGCCAAGAGAGACAAAAATTTATATATGAACATCTGTGAATCTTATAAATGAAATAAGAGTATAACATTGTAAATTATAAATATTTTATTTTTTACTATTTTCATAATTTATCTTATTTTAACCCTACAATGGTCTGAGTAAATTGGAATTACTAAAATATTTTGGACTTTTATACATTACCAGAAAGCTATTTACATTTTCCAAAAATAATGTTGCTAAAGAGCCAGTATTTTGAAATAAAGCCAAAAAAGTGATTTTTCGACTTGTAAATCGTATTTCAAAATTCAGGGCCGATGCGGCACGTGTTCCCGTTATCCGATCACCTTAATTTTTTGCATGGTGTATTTTTATACCCCAAGGCACATTTCTACCGGGGGGGGGGGGGGGACGGGTCACAGGTCGCCATTTTTTTCGTCCATATAAGGTAGGTCACCCTAATGTACATAGATGTTTATTTATTTATTTTCTTTATTGATTTCCCGCAAGTATTATAATTATAGTATGTACAGGATTTTGAGAGTGTACAAGCATACTTTGCCAAATTAAATAAAATATCGACCAATATAAATATAAAAATATTACAAATAAATATTGAATTATTAAAATGTTTTAACATGAAATTATAAAAAATTTACCAGGAGTATAAAAATAAGAAAAAAAAAAAAAAAAAAAAAAACAGTAATTTTTTAATAAAAACAATAAAAATAAAAGAACAAACATTTAAAATGAAAAATTTATAATGGTAAACTCAATTTTGAAATGGAAATTCAATTTGTTTTCTAGTTGTTCCATTTTAGTAGTTCACGGTTCAGTTATCGTATTAAATTGCCGCATAATTCGTTTTAAAAATTCCTTATACAGACGCTTAAAAATTAAAATTTTATTAGGTAAATTCATAAATGCTTTACAAAATTATAGGAGACTAATGACACAAATTTTGTGTAAACATTTTTTTTTTTTTTTGTAAACCTCTTATAGCTTTATAAAACACTTATGAATTTACACGTACAATATTAAAGAAAATTTTTTATTATATTTTGAAAAAAAAATTTAAAACAAAAATAATATAGGTTTATACCCAGAAAAAAAAAGAGATGCCGAAGCAGTAGAAAAAGCACTGCAATTGACGATCTAGATGTACTCCTTTTTAACATTTAGGAGAGGAGTACTCGCACTTTAATATTTTTTCAGTACTTTTTGAATGAGTGCAAAGGAAGCTCTTTTTTACCAATTAAAAATAAAAAAAAAAATTATTGACAAAAAATATATATTTTTATTTAACAAAAGTTTTTTTATTGCCGCCACCGGGTATCGAACTTGCGACGTCGCGATTGCTCGTCTAGCGCTCTAACTATTCTTTCAAATGAAGGTTGACTGGCATAAAAACACCACTTTGTAACTGCGGGATATTGTTTCTTATTCTTTTCAATAAAATTACTTATTAAGCAAATGGAAAAGGTGCAATCCAATTCAAAATTGTTTTCAGTACTATTTTTACAGGTGCATAACCATCAATTTCTCATCATTTTTTATATATATGTACATATTTTTAAAAATTTTAAAATTAAAAAAATATTGAATTTAAAGAAATTAATTGAAAATATTAAAAAAAAATTAACAAAATAAAAAAAATAAAAAACGATTGGTCCCGCCGTGAATCGAACCTGCGACCCTCTGTTTGGAAATGTTAAATGATAGCAAAATCACTTTTTAGGATCACTTTTAGAGCAATTGCTCTTAAGAAGCAATACTTAAGTGTTTTTTTCGATGTTGTTCAGAATTAATTCTAAAAAAGGTGTAAAAATATACTAACAGATACTTTGGAAGCAAAGAAAGAAGTGATTTTTTGACGTTGTTCAGAATAACTTCTAAAAAAGCAGTAAAAATACACTAACGAATAATTGCGAAGTAGTGATAGAAGTAGTTTGTAAAGCATTACTTCCAATTTTTTTGCTGGGTACTTAATTATCTGAAAACCGTTTATAAAATCAATTTTGTATGCAAAACTTGTTTTCTAAGCCATTTATAAATTAATATATTTGAAAATTTGCCAAAAATACATTTGCGATTTAGCGTACATTACTGATAATAACAAAGCTAGCTTAAAGTCTCTTATTGTAAAATCAGTTAAACTTTTTTCTCCAGAACTCACAGGATAACGCCAGGATACGTTTTACAAATATCTCTCTAACTCAAAAACTAGTCAACATATTTTATTAAAATAAAACACACATTATATACTTAAAGGTAGTAAACAGAACTAATTCCGCCAAAATTTATTGATGTTTTGTGCCAAATTCGCCAAATTTCTTAATTTTCAAAAAGCGAAAATCGCCATAACTTTTGAAATAACAACAATTGATCAACAATTTTCGGCACATACTTTTATTTAATTGATAGTGTTATTTACTGCAAAAACCGAAATTATTTGACCACTGGGTTTCAAAATACGTCTTCAATCTTTGTTGTGCTATATCGCCTAAATAAAGCGATAAAATAAAATTTTAATATTTGTTGCATAGTAGATTTTCAACGCCAAATATACGGTTTTAATATTATTGTAATCAGAAGAAAGAGCATTAGAGGGTTAAGACCCATTACTTTTCCCATCCTCGTAACCACATATGTAACCAATTACTTTATCACTTCCTCACCATACATTACTTTGGCGCTCATCGCCTGTAAAATTCATCAGTGAAGTAAGTTGTAAAGTAATGCATCGGCCCCTATGGCCACACATTACTTTACACATTATTTGGTAATGTGTGGTTTTGCTGGGTAAAATTGAAAGTGGAAGGGGTTGTAAAGAAAAAGTGGCTATTCTACAAACGATTCTTTGGAACAGAAAATTTTCCTGGTTAGAAACTAATCGTGTTCAAAAATGGCTCATATTTCGGACTCAATTAAGAGTCATATTTTTTGAGCCCTCAGAAATATGGTTGCTGGTGGGTCAGTTGATATGGAAATCCTCATATATTGGTGTTCATCTAACAAATGTTGCTGCAAATTCACAATACACAATTTCAAAAGAGTTTAGAAAAATTATATAAAAAATTTATAAATTACGAATAAAGCAATGAGAAAGCAAATATGTGACAAAATGAGTTTGTCGCAGTGTGTTAGTTTGGCGTATAACATGAGTAGTGATAAAAGTGGTAAAGAAAATAATAAAAACCATTAGAAAACTTATATCTTTTCCTGTTTGATAAAGTCATGAAATAATATACACGACAGACAAACCCAAGTATGCAACAGTAGTTATTTCTTTGGAATAACTCAACTCACACATTGAAAAATGGCGAAAACAAAAAATGAGAAGATGTATGAAAACCAACTACCACGAGAAGAATACATTTTCTGCCATACAACTTTATAAAACAGGAAGTACTATAGTGATCATAATGTTCATATTAAATACACAGTTTTATAAGATATTTCTTTTATTCTACTATAAATATAAAGTTTTTTTTCTTTTGATTATATTTTTACCATAAATTGTTTTTGTGTATTCAAGTATTTTTTTTCTTTCTCGAGAGTTGAAGAAAAATAAGCTTTAGAATTTGAAATATCTTACTTCCTGTTTATTGCGAACAATTTTTTATTCACAATCTTGCTATGTATAGTGTATAGAAAAGAAATTTTAGTATTGTATTAAAATCATTACAAAAACGTATTATTAATGATACAATAAAGTGTGGAAACAGAATAGTAACAATTGTATTTTCTAAAATTTAATGGATTAAAACTATCCCTGCTGAAACCCAAATTGCAAAAAAAAATATTTTAAAACCCCCATTCACTAAGAAAACCGAAAGCACAAGAGATATGACTCTTAGAGTTTGTAGGGTTGTAAGAAGGGCTACGATTTTCATTTAAATGCATGTCAAGAGATTCTAACTATTTTAAAAAAGAATTAAGCCATTTTTAGCAAACGAAGAATCCGTGGTGCCGTTAGAAAGACGCCACCAATCGATCTACGCTTCTTCTATAATGAAATTGCGAAATCGAAATTGAAAACCCACTTTAACTTCAATGCACTCAGAGAATTTCTGCTGTCAGCATGTCAGTTAGTTGTTTAAGTAGTAGTTCAGTTTTGCCATTTCAATTTAATTGTAGAAGGAATATAAAATTTAACTACTATATATTCGTAAGTCATTGTAGAAAAACAAACAACATAAAACACTGATAATTCGTAACATTCATTTAATTCAGTTATCTTGTTTCTTAAAAAAATTAACCAAAGAGAATGCATATAAATAAATTTTGTTAGTTGTATTCAAATTTGTGGTTTATTTTACTGGCAGTCAAACATAAACGAAAATGAATTTGGATTTAATGAAATGTTAGTGGTCCTGTTTCGAATACATTTATGTAGATTTGCAGCGGTCTTAATGCACAAAAATATTTTAAGTGTATATATTGTTAAAATCTAACAGCTTTACTACAATTACTGAATAGATTTTTTGCTGGGAACTTTTAGAAAAATCTGTGTTATCCTTTTCAAGTAAAAAAGATACTTTTAAATGCATCATTGTGGAATCATTTGGGCTTGCTGACTAGAGGGCTAAAGACACTTTGGCAAAATCTCTTAACTATACTCTAAACAATGAATTTAAATTTTATGTTATAAAATGTGTAAGCTGTTGTGAAATATTATGCATTGCACAAAAATAATAACATTGAATACCTAAGTTTTTATTGTACACATTTGTTTTAATTTATTGTCATTATGTGCTTAGAGTTTAACATATTATGCCCAAAATTAATGTTTTCTGACAATAATTCAAATTTACATCACCAAGTTTGTAAATACATATATTTACAAACATATATCATGTAATAATCCAAATTTTTGTCTTAAATTACAAACATCATGTGTACAATTGTTTCATACACAAACACAGCATAAGTTTATCCCATTTATAGAAGGAAACTGTTTTCCTTCTATAAATTGGATAAATTTATTGAAGATTTATTAGAATTTATTTTTTATAAGCTAAAGTTTTATGCATAATAATTTAAAAACTTTATAACACATTTATAAAATAAATTTTGTTTTATAAAACATTTTTAAATTTAAAAACTGATTATGCATATGACCCTAAGTAAATAAAGTTTGAAAATGAATTTAAAATAAAATCGGAATAAAGAATAACAATTAAATTTGGTTTTGTTTACTTTTTCAAAATGTCCATTAAAACTATCTTAACAATGACAAATTAATAAAATTACTTCAGTACTTTTAGAATTTCATTAAATTCTCCACGCCTATTTAGCCCACTTTTTTCTAAAATCGGAAAGTTTGCCTAAATTACAAAGTACATCAAAACAAGAAAAATTTTTCATTACAATTGCAACAGATAATTTCTTATAGACTTTGGTATGGAGATCCCGCATATGATTCTAATATTTTAAAGTTATCTATACCCAGCAAAACCTTGGTAATGGGTTGGACCTCTTTCATCCATTGTCTGTCAATAGGTACACATTTACCCTTGGTTTTACTTAGAAACCTAACCCAAGAAAATTTTCTGTTCCTAAAAATCGGTTGTAGAATAGCTACTTTTCAATTACAACCCCTTCTACAGTCGATTCTAACATCGATTATTTTTGTTTGAAATTGGTCCAAAGCAACCACTTCTATACCTCCAAAGTGGAAACGGTTGCCCTAGAATCAGTTCTAGAACTGAATCTACGTCGGTCACACCTTGCATATAGGATCCCAGGAACTGGTTTCGGAACCAGTTCCATGGAATCGGTTGCAGTGCAACCAGTTGTAGAATAGGTGTGTTTGGCAACCGATTGTAAAAAATTTTCCTGGGAAAGTAATACCCCAGCAAAACTTGCATCAGTTCCAGAACTAGTTCTATAACTAGTTCTTTACTGGTACTGGTTATACTTTGGCATTGTTACCCATGATTTTTATTTGAAATTGTCACCCTTAGAACTAGTTCTAAGGAATGCTTTGAGGAACAAGTACTAGTTCTAAAGACCGGTTCTAGAACATATTATTGTGTCCTTGATTTTTATATGGAATTGTCGCGCTCAGAACTAGTTCCAAGAAGCCATCATGGAGCATTTATCCCTTTGGTAGGTCGGTTCTAAAACTAATATTTTTAATAATACTGATACAGTTTCAAGAAAAAAAATTTATTTTAAACGAAAAAAATAAAGATTTATTCAAACCATTATTTTAATAAATTTTTTATACAGATTCGTATAGGTACATTCATATGTTAGTTAATAGTATTTCCAGGAAAAATATTCTAAAGTAGACAATGATATCTAAATCCCAAAAAATGGAACGAAACAGATTTAGAGACGTTACAAATTTTATTTATATTTAGCTTGCCCGTTTAATATAAGCGTTTCCACTGTCAGCATTTTGAAAAGATAACTTCTTTCCTTTAGCGCTTATTTTCATGCCAAGTTCTTGGGCTGTTTCCATTTTGATAGGAATCAGTTTCAGAGCATTTTTTTTAAATTTAAGAAAGAAAAAATATTTGAGATTTTCTAAGTTTTTCAAATAGCTTTACGGAACCGTATACGGTATAAATAAATACGGTATAAATAGTTCTAAATCACTAGTTCGCAAAACATTGTAAGGATGTAATTAAAATGGTATGCATAGGTTCTAGAACTAGTTGCACCATCACTAGTTCCAAGGGTGCTATTCGAGAATGTGTAGTAACTCCCTGAGATGTAGTTCTAGAACTAGTGATTTCAGAACAGGTTCAAAAAATTTTCCTGGGACGTTACTTATATTGTGATGTATCAATACTTATGTGGGAGCATGAAATAATGGGTTACCGAGATATATCACATCTTATTTGGAGGCTTTAAAAAAATGCATTACTGATATCGTGTTATTAACTGATTAATAAGGGTAAAAATAATAGAATTTATCAACTTCTCTAGTGTTTCTATCCTTATATACCGCCAAGCATTCAAAATTGCCACGTTTAGCACTCCCACCAAATTATGCTGACGGTGTTCACTATAAACTTGCCGCACTAGCAGCCCCACATGTTCTTCACAACATTCCCAGCAAAAACATGGTAATAACAGGTTATTACCACACGGATTACCAAGTAATGATAGGTCATTACCTTTTTCATTACTTTAAAATATAAAATAACGACTTACCGATAATAAGTTATATAAGTAATTACATATTCGTACAAAGTAATCACTTACTGGTAATTGATTAAATAAGTAATGATTAAGTCTTTTTTATATTAATATTTTATTTATATATTTGTTTTGAACTAAATAGAAAATTTTCCTGGGTAAAAAGTTTGTTTTTCCAATATGACCAACTATTTTATAATGTAGGGTAACCACATATTTCGTAACTTCTGAGTAATCACTTATTCTATCTTTGTGAGTAACTAATTATTTTTTCACTATGGGTAACTCGTTATTCGCACTTTTTTTGTAAGCGAGAGGGTAATGACCACCCATGAATTTTTGGACATCGCGAACAAAAGTAATGTTGCGAGTAAATAGCCTGGTAAGTAGTGAAACCCTTTGTGTGCTACTTACTCGCTTAATTACTCGGTAATGTCTGTTTTTGCTGGGTTAATATCTGGTGAACGTGCCGGCCGTTCCATAACCGAAACTCCATGTTTTTCAAACCAGGGCTTAGTTGATCTGCTACATGAATTGCTGCGTGGTCTTGCTGGAAAATAAATCCATTTTCGTTATATGCGGCCAGATATGACAAAAAATGATTTGAGACCACTCGCTGGTACTCCAAACTTTACATTCTTGTTGAAGGAAAGGCTACAGAAAGGGTTAGAATTGAGCTAAACGCACCCGAAACGATTAGGAACCGCCACTGAAATTTCTCTTTGAGAAATACATGGGTTCCTTTCTCAAAACTCGAAAATAGTCTTCTAAACCATCTGGACCATCAAGATTAGATTTTGTTTCATCAGAAAAAACAATCTTCAAAACAAAAAATTAGAAATTTAGTAAAATTGGTACCTAGTGCCAGCTAGATAAATTATTATTGAAATTCGTACCTGATGCCAATTAGTTGACATGTGTTTTTTTTTTTGAAAATTCTAACCGGGTTATCTTATGGTTCGCATTCAAACATGGACTTTTATTTACTTTAGCTCGGATAATGTGGGTTATGGCTCAAAACCGCAATTGCATTTTTATTAGCGCTTCGTACATTGTTTGAAGCCATTCTGGAAACTTGACAAATTTCACGTACTGAAAGGACTTTTGGTCGACCAGGGCTTTTATCTTTACCATAATTTCGCAATCTTTTAAATAATTTTGCACTACACAAAGCGAACGACCTAATTTTTGCTCAATTTCTCGCATCCCCAGTTGCTGGTCAAAAAATGTGATAATATCCCAGCAAAACTTTCCATTACCAGCTAAGGGGAAATGGAATAAGAAACCAAAGATTGTAACTGCTTACACTTTGGTCGCATAACACATTATTTTAACATGGTGGTGTCATTGGAGGTAAATGGTTGTCTAAATCGTGCCGGTATAGGCTAAAATTAGTGATTAAAAAGGAAGCACTGAAATAAGTTGTTACTTGTAATATTAAATTCACTAGTTAGCTAAAATAAGGACACACTTGTATGGAGTGAAATAAGTCGTTGCACATTCGTACATATTTTATTGGTGAAATATATATATATAACTCATTATTTCATAACTTCCATAGTGGTAACGTATTACCAACAATTATCTTAATTTTTGCATTAAAAATACAAAAATTGTTTTTTCGGACTTTCTATATTTTCATATATTTAGTTAGAACATTCTTCTACCTCAAGTCCAAATTCTAATATGATATTGTCATATTAGATTTTATTTGTTGTTTCAAAAAGGGTTGATCATTTTCATGATAGACAATACAATTGTTTCGTAGGCATCACCCTACTCTTCAGTTGTCCGCAATAAGAAAATGATAACATATTACTTTAGGTTTCTAAGTAAAACCAAGGGTAAAGGTTTACCCATTGCCAGGCAATGCGTGAAAAGGGTCCAACCCATTACCAAGGTTTTGCTGGGATGATCCTTTTCAAGCTCAGACAAAGCGTTTCCTCGTCCCATTTTCTCAAATTGAATACTGCGTAAAAAAAATCACAAAAAGTACAATGCGTTAACGATTGCACTGACCATATTTTATATGCACTGACGCATTTTAAAATGCACATCATTACTATTTTGATTTACAAATTGAACTAACGGTAAACAAATGCAATCAAATAATATGTGGATTGGGCCAAATTTGTGAGAAGCAAAAAGTGTTAATATTTCGGTTTTTCCTTATGGAATCAGTAAGTTTCGTTATTAAAAACCTAATTGCCAAAAATATCTTCTACAAGTTGTGGCAATAACTTTTTTTTGCACAATTTTAATTTTTTTTTGTGGTAACAGAGTTTACATTTCCACAAGCGAAAGATATAACAAAAAAATTGCTTACGAATTTTCTTCAATTTATTAGTTTTTCGTATTTGGGTTTAAACATGCTTTAAAATAATATACAATTTGTGTTTATTAAATTGGCGGTTTCGCGAATAAAAATACAATTCATTCCGCGAAAAAAAAAGTTGTTTTTTTTTAATTTTGTGTTTTTGGTTCTTTTAAATGCTTTTCAAAAATATAAAATTTTTTAAAATCCAATCAGCGGCTGTGAAGTTACAAAATAATATATTAAAAACATACCATTTCGAGACCAAAAAATTCTTAAATTGTGGGAAACAAATTTAATTTTTCGCACTAAGGTCAGTGATGACTCGAAATATCGATTAAAACCAATGATATGCAGAATTAATCGTTTTTCGCTTCAGCAGCTTAGAGTAAAACAACTGCAAACGTTCCTTGATTAGTCGGGAAGTTGTTAGCTGAATCATCTTTCGACGCATATTTATCAGTTCAATAACCACTGTTTGTGGTTATTTTTAAATATTTCAAACATTTACCTACATTTTTCTGAATGCAATCTGATGCTAACAATTTCGATTAGGGAGTTTATGGTTACGGAAGTTAAATTTGGTTACTTTTTTCGTTTTCTTTCAGAAACGCTTTATCAAAATTTTCTTTCCGAAACAAAATCAAAACCATTCGTTTTCTTATTCGTTAAATAGTTTGGTGTAAAAATTAGGAACGGAGTTTACAACTTTTTTTTCAAATCTTATTAAAGACATCATTTTTCATCTCGAGAATGTTACATGCTGTAGAAAAACTGCAAATCTGTTATGCTAGATGATTACTTAGAGTCCAACGATCATTTGAGTATAAATAACATTATACTTTTCCCAATATAATTAATAGATAACTGCAAAATTCTGGTATATGCATTTTTATCAAAAATTATGACGAAAAATCGTTACAGAATTGAAGTCGTTTAGCATAGATATACGAAAAAGTTTATAAAATGTATTAATTTTTGTTAAAAGCGTTAATTTGCCTCTTCATAAGAATTCTTACAGTTAGTGTTTAGCTTCATTGGTTATTAAAATATAAGCTATTAAGTTTGTTATGAGTTACTGGTTACAGAGTTTACATTTGGCCTATAAAACTGGTCACAAATTCTATGTATTACCCAAAAATTTGTCAGATTGTTATTAATTTTGTAAGACAGGTGACAATGCGTTGATATATATCGAAATATGTAACAACAAATATAATCCTTGCATTAGAAATTAGCTGAAAACCCATGTATTTTATCACATTTTTTGATATCACCCATGTATAAACAAGTTTTGAGTAACAAGTTTTTTTAGGTAACGGTACTATTCAATACGAAATATAAAATATAAGTTAGTATAAGATCTTGTGCTTCCCCATGCAACAACCCTCGGTGCTTTTCATGACCTTTTTATATCAGGCCTAACAAAACACCTGTTGTCACGAGACTAATTTTTTTAAATTTATTTGATATGAAACTGGCGACAAAACTAAAGCTTGAAGCATCCATATACAGATATTTATATGTCGATACAAATTAATTTTTGAATTCCTTTATGGACTTTTTCGAGCAGAATCCAATAAATATGGCGAGCAGTTTCATCAGACATGTGCACCTATTGCACGCAGAGAAAAGATATGGTTGCAATATGATCACGGCTACAAAACTATGATCCCTACTGCCATACATGGTTGTTGAAATCATATTATTAATTTATTAATCATACTTTACAACTTATATAGTCGTCTGTAATCATTTTATAGTTTAAATCTCTCCTTTTTCGCTTATAATATTTTTTTCTCGGCTACAATCATATATTATCTGGACAACCATATTCCTCTCTTCGAATTACAATCATATTATTACTTGTACTGAGAGATATCAAGTTTACAATCATTGGTAGGGGTTCGACAATTATAATTTGGTCAGTATACCTTTTTATGAGCGTCATTGATCAGTTAGCGTCATTCTTGTTTCAGATTTTGTGAAAAGAAGTTATAAGACGCAATCAAAGAAAATAATACATAATAAACAAAAAAAAAAAAAAAAACAATTTAAAGATATTAATTTTAATAGTGACATTGTTTGTAGAAGAAAGAATTCGGTCCAACGAAGAACCTTCAAATTAGAATTTACTTTAAAGTGCTCAGTGTTACAAAATAAGTAAAAAGTGATTAAAAAAGTGTTTTTTTTTTTAATTTTTGTACTCACGTAGAAAACTTATTGTTGAAGAGCGTCCATAATAAGGAGTGTTACAGCTTTTACTTTTGTACGGAAATCAAATTGAAGAAATGTACAAAATTGAATAAAATGTGAAGAGTGCACAAAATAATCATAATATTTTCCTAGTGATCATAATATGATTCTAAGTGATCACAAAATTTTCGACAGGACTATAATGTGATCACTGGGAAAATATTATGATCATCAAGAAAATATTATGATCCTAAGGAAAATATTATGATGATTTTTGGATGTATCGTGAAATTTTAATACAACTTCAGCAAAATACTGGTAGAATACTATAGGAATTATAGGACAATAATATGATAATATGCAGGACAATAATATGATAATATTGGGAGACTTTTACAATCATAGTGTGATAATTTATTCACCATATTATGATAAAAATGAGGTAAGAGTATGATAGTGGCAACTATGTAATAACATTATTGTCGCAATCATAAACCCAAAAATATATGATGCTCTTAGAATATGATTATCCCAACCATGTTTTTTCTTTGCGTGTGAAGAACACCTTAAACGCAAGTGTGTTTATTCTCTTATAACTGAAATTTGCTGGACATTATTTGATAACGACATAGAATTGCCTGGAGCTAGAAGAAAAACGTAATAAAATGCTTGCTAAAATACCCAAATTTTCTTTAATTTTTGGTTATTATAATTATATTTACGTTGCAACTTTTGTTAGGTAACTTTTAACCCACTAACTCTTCAACTTACGCAATTAAAATAACACATCAGTAGAAAAATCTGCCAAACGAGTTTCAAATCGATTTGGCTAATTTTTAACAAATTTTAGTTGAAACACTGATTTAAATAAAGATTTTAGTTATCTTCATTTAACGATATACTAAAAATCCTCAGTACACTCTAAAAAATGCTTGTAAATTTACTACTATAAAATGGGTAAAATTTTGTTTAATTTTACGAAAATTCGGTAAATATAAACAAAAAATGCGTAAACTTTTTCCTACACACTTCCATACACAATAATACACACACAAAGTATTTTTAGACATTATGCGTTTATAAATAAACACATTGTGCCTAAAATTACTGTTGTTTTGTTAAATAAAATTTTTACCCACAAAGTTGGTAAATATACTATGCCATAATAGTAATAAATACTCTGACATTTCAAATTGGAAAAAATTGAAAAAAAATTATAAATACTAAAAAGAAAAAGCGAAAACGGATTATTTTTTGTGAATTACAACATTTTCACAAACACATTATAGAGTCTGGAAATAGCAACATAAGCATGAAATTGTTTTTGGTAATTATTGTTAACGCATGTCTAAACCTCATTTCAAAATTGAAAACGCCGTAAGAGAGATACGGCCTACGCAGGGACAACTGGGTGCAATGACTCCTGCTCAACGAAATGCCTTCTTTGCAAGGGAGGCAGTCAACCAACAACCGTCAACAATAACGGGAGAAAACGCCGTAAGAGAGATACGGCCTAGGCAAAACAACTGGGTGCAATGACTCCTGCTCATCAAAGTCAGTATTCATTGAGTACTGCCTAACTTGTAAAGAAAGCATTTCGTTGAGCAGGAGTCATTGCACTCAGTTGTTCCTGCGTAGGCCATATCTCTCTTAAGACGTTTTCTCCCGTTATTGTTGACGGTTACTGCCTTTCAAAGAAGGCATTTTATTGAGCAGGAGTCATTGCACCCATTCAATAGTTATAACAAAATTTTATATGCATTTTATACAAATGCCTTAAGATCCCAAAACGACTAATTGGGACATAAACGAATATGAGAGAGGGACTCGGATATTATTATTAATAAAATACGTACCAAAAATTAATTTGTTATTTTTTTAAAAAAAATGTTTGGGTGGTCCTTGAAGTTAGTACAACTGTTGTAAATGTACACATTTTATTGGATTTTTACGCACTTTCTGTGGATTTTTGCGCATTTTTTGTGGATTTTTGCGCATTCTATGCGTACATTTACACGTGAAACGTGCTTTTTTACACACAAATTTAGTAAATTAACACACTAATTTCAAAATTTCATTTAATTTTTACGCACTTTCAATGTAAAATTACAAATTATTTGTGCACCAACTTAAACACAATGTGCGTATTTTTTTTCAATTACGCACATAGAGTAAATATACCCAATTTATAGTAGGAGTTCAGTTTCCTACTATAAGTTGGGTAAATTTCAACAGAATTTAATTAGAGTGTACTTTAACTAGCTTTGAGTGTTAATTTTCAATACTATATATAACTAATTTTTAAGAGCCCATTCATTAAATTTTACAAAATTTTTTATTAAAATATAATATTTTCATGTTTCTTTTATTACCCGGTAGATTATGCCATTAGTGTATCCGTAATTTTAAGAATGGCGCCATTTCTTTACCTCCCAATTTTTAAAATGGCCCATATCTCGAAAACTAAGAGAGCAAAATTTACTTCGACTACACTTTCCCCCAATTCACAACAAACATTTGCAAAAGGGGGAAACTTTAACCCCCAAAAAACGTAAAGCCAGGCTTAAACTTTTACAACGCCGACACACTATTTTTATTTTGGTCCCCTCTGATATAATCAGTTGTCAGAAACTTTTTTTTGTGCTGTAGAGTATAATTAATTTGTTAGAATTTACTGTAATTAATTTCTTTAGATTCATAATTTTTTTAATATTTCAATTTGTAAAATAAAAAAAAATATATTAAAAAGGTGAAAATAACTTTCACACATTTGTGAAAATAGTACTGTCAATAATATTGAATTACAGGGTGCTTTTTTGCTTGTCTTTTAATTTTTTCGTTTCAGTTGGTAACCATGGTGCTTTTATTGAAGAGAATAAAATACAATATATCACCTTGAAAATGTTTTTTCTATTCCAATCATTTTTCATATCAAAGACTAGCACAGTAGTATAGGACTGGAATAGCAATATAAGGTCGCAAGTTTGATATCCGGTGGCGGCATAAAAATATTAAAAAAATAGAAAAAATTTTTTTTTTTTGCTAAAGCTTTACTTTTATTTGATAAAATGGAACCCGTTTTGCCCTTGTTCAAAAAGTACTGAAAAAATGTTGTAGTGGGGTTACTCCATTCCTATGACAACTCTATATTAACATCATTAGTGTTTCTGTTAAAATAGAAGCACATCTACATACATCATTAACTGTAGTGATTTTTCTAATGTTTTTATATCGCTTTTATGTGGTGTTAAATTATCCTGCCTGTAAAAGGTTAAAATAATATGACGCTTTTACAGATTTTCTCCAATTATTTTAAAACCCTCATGTTGAATAGCTTTCTTTTACAAAAATTTTCCCACTTATTTCATTCATTCAATCACGTTTATCCTTATACATAAAAATGATGAATTTAAGTTACTGTTTTCCTAAAACATTTTTAATATATAAAAGATTTATGGTTAAAAAATTTACGTTTTCACTGCATCATTTCATATGTTCTCCATTTTATTTCATAAAGGCGTTTTCTTTTTTTCTTTTGTATAATATGAATTCGTATATACTTTATAATGTAGATATTTTTTATTCCTGCGTTTAAATGCTACAATATATTATTACTGTTTGTCAACCCATTGATGAATGTGGTAAAATTTTTTATTTTATTTTATACATTCGTTTATTTGTATTGGCATGTATGCAAGTGTTGGTGTATACTTAAACACCTTTATGTTTGATTGTATGGGCACGTTAGTTGACAGAAACATTAAAATTGTTATACAAGTTGTTCTGGTGGCATATTTATTGTGTTATTTTAGAGAACTTATGTTCTTTTTATTTAGTTTTCTTTGTTTGAAAAAAAGCTATATACAATTTCTACCACTTAAAAAGGATTAAAAAAGGAATACGTCTTTTAAATATTGAAAAGAATTTATTTAAAGCTTTTTTTTTGCAAATTGAATTACTATTGGGTGTAAGGATAATCTTTAAAAATTAAATTGGTATAGCAAAGACAAGGTGGAGGGTTAATAACTAAAACCAATGCATATATAATCAAATTTGTATTCGAAGTTAAACCAGCCTATACCAGAAACGCTGCTTTATAATTTGTATCAAATTTCAAAATCAACCAAATATTTTTTAAATATGAATAGTATTCCTTAAACGAATCTGAGTTATAGGCTCTAAATTTGAGTAAATTTTGAACTAGACTTATTAATAACTTGAATTTAAGACCATATATCCAGAAAACAGCCCCAGTTGTGAGCACCGCATTTGTTGTCAATCGAATTCATGCGATTGCGACAACTATCTTTATATGAAATTATATTTTGGATCCTGAAAGCCAATAATCAGTTGTCTAATTCAGAATTATATTCCACATAAATTTTATTATGTTCCATACAATTTTATTGAAACTAAAAAACTTTTTTTTTGAAATTTCTGGGTGTGAACTATGAATCTGGCCATTCATATTTATAGTTCACACCCTTACCCATTGCACCACAGGTATATTTAATTTTCTTGGTCATATTTGCTCTTTAAAAATGTGAATATTTTATTGTAATTAAAAAAAATTTAATTTTGGTATTTTGCTGAATTTGATTTCCAGGCAATCTCTCTACCTACTACACCACAAACACTTATTAATTTTAATGTCTAATTTTAAATTTATACCCAACAAAAAATTGCTATTGAAAAGTATTAAATGTAAATTTGATAACATATTTAATTTTCAACCCTTAAGTAGCGTTTACAATGATGGAGTACTCCAATCAGTAGAAAATTTAGTTTTCTTCTCTTTCATACTAACAGCTTTTTTATATTTTGCTATCTCTTTTTATTCCACTCCAGAGTAAAACTTGTTTGACTCTGGAGTACAAATTTGATTCACTCTAGAGTTAACATTGGTCTGTTAACTGTTTAACATGATAAATATAACTAAAAAAATACATCACTAATTTGTTCACATTTCTAATTGTCAACAACTTGTAAAAAAAAGATTGAAAATAAAAAAATGATTTCAATTAGGAGCAATATATAAAATGAAAAATTATTTTATATTAAATACAATGGAAATCGTCTAAAGATATTCGCTAAAAATTGCGTAAGTATTGAAATGTCAAATATTCTTTTGAAGTAACTCTAATCTGCATTTTGAACAATTAACATTTCAATCTGTGCTGCAGAGTAGAGTCACTCTACCATTGTAAATGTACCTTTACCATCGAGAAAAAGTTGAGAAAAGTCTATTTTTCGATGCCAAAACTATAGCATTCTCAATAAAAACGGCTTGTTAGTTCTCAAGTATATATTTCAAATAATTATAGAGTAGATAAAAAAGTTGGAGGTTTCATTGACAAAAGAGTATATTTCAAATAGAGAAAAACTCTTTCTTTCAAACGAAATTTAAGTCCAATTTTCAAATCTCTCTAAACTGTATTTATCAACTGTTTTCAAGAGTATTTTTCATACAAACCTCAATGCTTTTTTTATAAAATCTCAAATGCTGTTATTTTGAATTTTATTATATTTTATTAATATTAACCCTAAAATGCGTTAACATAAATTAAAGAATTTGACATAAATATTAACAATACTAGCACTGTTCCACGTCCGTTACCGCGGGTTCCCAATTTTACCATAAAGCGTTTGTATTGTAAAAATTAAGTGTAAATTGTTGTTGCGTGCGGTAAATTGGGTTCTCGCGAGTATCCGCGGTAACGACATCGAAGAGACCTAATTAAATACCATAATGTGGACCAAAGTATTAAAGAAATTAAAATAATTTTACAGTTATTAATTACTGAAATGGTTAAGACAAAAAAAAATAAAAAAAATGTTAATTTAACATATATTTAAAGAAAATGGGATAAGGTTACTGTGGATAATGATTATCACTGAATATCTTGGTTTGGCACTTTTTAATGTAGTTCTGATTTTTTATGACGACTTTTGGCATGCTGGAAATGATTAATGCAGATTTTTTTCAAAATTGGTTTTTGCTTCTACACTAAATTTCTTGACGGTCGCAGCTATAATAAAAAATAGATATTTCTACGTCTAGAAGAGTATTTTATTTTTCCCTTGAGTAAACTACCTTTTAGTGCCTGAGTAATGTTTAAGGAACGTACCGCTTTTTTGGAATCTATCTTCTTCCAACAAATGCGTTGGGCAGCGCTATCGTCAGGAAGAATTTCCAAATCCTTTTAACGTATTTTGGAAGGCAATCCGCCAATTAATCTTCAAAATTTGCCAGCTGAAAATTAATAAAATTATATTTTAATGAACATATTGCAAAATATACACACGCGCACAAGCCGGAAGATGGTAGTGGCGGGTTCCATAAATTTGCCACAATTTGTCTACATTTGTTTTTAATTTTTTTTGGTGCACTCATAATTAATTTCGTTACTTACGTAATCTTAAAAAACAAGGAAATTAACGATCAATATCGTCTCACAATGAAAAGAGGAATATTTGAATTTTATATTTGAAGAAAAAATTCACAAAATATTTTAAATAAAATTTCAATGTTTTTGAAATAAATTTTTGATTTGAAAGTTGACCTTTACAAATATTTGAGGAAGAAAAATTTTCTCCAGCATTTCTTAAATGTTAGAATTGGACGTCAGAAAAAATTTGAAAATAATTTGAGATATACACTCGATTGAAATAGTAAATTAAAAGTTTCACAATAACGTATAAGCTGTATTTTTCGACGGAAGAACAAGTTTATATAAATGCTAAATCTAAAACGTTTGATTAAAATAAGAAATAGAGTTGAAAAACATATTTGAACTTTATAAAATTTTTTAACATTTTAAAAAGAGTTTTTAGCATAATTAACAAGTTATTTTCGAATGCTTTTCAAAGAAAATGTTAAAGACTCATTTATACAATGGCAAATAATTTGAAATATACACTTGACACCAAGTTAAAATTTCTAAGGCTAGAATCGATGTTTGTTGGGTATGTTTCGTTAGGAAAACAAATACAGTAAAAATACGTTTACCAATACCAATCATTTTTTGCGTCTGTTTTTAATATAGTCCACAACTCTGTTGGTTCTATTTTAACGGCATATTTGATTAGGATATTTGTGCCAGTGTTGCCACTTTTTGAATAATTATTCAAAAATGGGACTGTTTACACATTCCTTGGATAATTTTTGAATAATGAAATTTTTGTTTAGTTTTTGTGTAATTTCGGTTTTTACTGAAAAATTTACTAAATTCCATGCTTTCAAGTCCAACAGTAGATAAAATGAGTGTTTTTTAACATCTACCAGAAATTTCCAGTTTCTGCTGAATTTGTGTAAATTTTTGCAACACGAAACCCAATTTAGTTAGACGAAGTAAAACATGCTGTTTCATATTTTATTTGTATATAAACCCCATATTTCGTTAGTTTTTTGAGAAAACTATTGTCAAACTGAATGCAAAATATTTATTTTTGTCCTGGGTGGCAAGACCATTTGAAATGAACGAATTAAACAAAAGAAATTTGGGTTTATTATGATTACGACTTTCTCATAACTGAAAAAAACTTGTAATTTCCAAAGTTTTTGTAACAGTTACTGGGCTTTGATCAGACAAAAATTTTCTTACAGCAGCACAGTTGAGCAGATTTAAATATCTTTAAGTAATTCATAAATTCAGTCTTCGTTAACATGTAAAGGTTATTTTTATTACAACTGGCCAGTGTTGCCGTTTCAGTGCTTTTCGGGTATTTTTTGGTGCTTTTTTCCTTCCCATACCCGGTGATTTTTTACAAATGCCCGTTTAAAAAAAACGGGTATTTACGGTGCTTTTTCATATTTCTGGCAGTGCTTTTTGTACAGTTTATTTTTTTGGTATTTGTTCTCGTTTTTTTAAATTTTCCTTGAATTTTCTGTCAAAATTAAAAAAAAACAATACGAACTATACAAGAATCACATTTTTGCACAATGTTTGTAGTACAATTTTAAATAGCAACTTCGTTACATTTAAACTTCAAAATTTTGAAATATTAATTTGGTGCTTCTTACCCCTTTTTGGTTATTTTTTGAACTTTTTTTTACACGATTTTTCAAAGTTAAAATGTGTTTTTAAATTCTTGATTTAAATTTTTCAAAAAATTAATATCGTGCTTTTTTATCCCATTTTTGGTAAATTTGTACCCTTTTTATCCATTTTCATAATGCTCACGGTGCTTTCCTGCCTTCAAGAGTTGGCAACACTGCAACTGGCACTCTATAATCGACTTTTTATATGACCTTTGTAGGTAAACTGTGTCTAAATATTAACCCATTTTCTCCAAATTTAGCACATATTATAAGATTGTAATTCAAACACCATTTGCCAACTTTCTGCCGAATATAATTTTATGTTACGTTTTTAAAATCTGTAGATATATCGGAAAATGGCAAGCTTTCGAAATTTTCATATTTTAGAGGTGGCTTTCTTTGGAGGTGAATGGTCAAAACTTAACTCTATGACCTTGTGAAATTTGATAGCAATCCAACCAGCCGGTAAGAAGTGGCTGACTTATTTCCAAATTATTTCGATTCTGCCCCACTGTGTGCAGGAGAGTTCAAAGAGCCACACAATTAAAAAAAAAAATAACTATTATTTTAAACTAATAAAAATATTAATTTTTTTGTGTAATTTCGTACGGTTTTGGATAATTTTTGACCTACTGCTGTGTATTTTTTTGTTTTACTGGTGGCAACACTGATTTGTACACTTAAAATAATACGTAAGTAGAAAAACCTGTCAAACCGGTTTCAAATCGATTTGATCAATTTTAACAAATTAAAACACTGATTTAAGAAAATATTTTAGTTATCTTCATTTAACACAAATACTAAAAATCCTCAGTAATTTAGCTAATTTTGAGTGTTAATTTTCAAATTATTTAAAACCAATTTTTAAGAACCCGTTCGTTAAATTTATAAAATTTATTTTTAAAATATAATATTTTCATTTTACTGTTATTACCCGGTAGATGGCGCCACCGATGTATCCGAAGTTTTAATGATGGCGCTATTTCAAAAAACCGTGTATGAACAACATTTTTATATCGCAGTTTTCTACATGTGTACCACATTTGAGAAGAATTGGTTGAAGAGTATTTTACATACTCGTATTAACCCAAATATTTTTAAAAACGGTGGCAGAGAATTTATTAGACATTTGATATCGGTCAAAATGCTTTTGTTTCGTACATTTTTTAATTTTTTTTTTATTTTTTTTTTTTATATTTTATATATATTCATTACTTTTATGGCTTGTAAAAAGCCATCTGTATCTGCCCATATAAAGTCCTCTCGCCTACCATCGAGGAATCGTCATTGGCTTTTCTTAAAAGAATGCGTGCAATCCTTGCGTCTTTGGATGTAGTTTGTATGTGTTTGTTATGCGCTATAGTAAATAAAATAATTAAATAAAAATAAAATAATAAAAAAAAAATAAATAAAACTGTAAAAAATGTTATACACAAATTTAACGCTTGAGACTTTTTAATTTAATTACTTGAGACTAAAACATATTTAAAAAAAACATGTAGAAATTTTATTTCCACGAATTTTTTAATGAAATTTCCGAAGCATATAGGGGAGAGTATGGTCTGTCCAATAAAATATAAAAAAAAAAAAATCGTAAAAAATTTTCTTCTATAGTCGATACCCTCCTAAACTTTAACTTAACTATAGAACAAAGGAAAATGTTAGAAAATTGTACACAAAACAACAACAGATAATTTTGTTAACCAATATTTAACTCAAAAACATTCAGTGTGAAACCCAGCGTAAGAGGGTTAATTAAAAGTTCAAGGTATGTATATGTACATTAGAGTGGTCCAAAAAAAATGAAAGTTGGAATTCGCGATCTCCACAATGTTGCGCCTATTCCTTAATGTCTAAAAACTCTCTGTGCCAAGTTTCAGCTAAATCCGCTTTTATTTAGCGGTAGCACAGAAAGTTGTCTTTTAAGAATTAGTAATTTATTTCTAGAGTAATTTATACAAAAAGAAGGGTTGACTTTAAATTTAATTATTTCTTAACCTGTACGCTATTATTTAACAATTTTTTTTAAATCTGGTCTTAATTAATGTGAATATAAGGAATTTAAAATCAAAACTTAAAAACATTAAGTAACTTTTAAGTAATTCGCGGTTTTTTTTTAAATTTATACAAAAAAATATATATTTTAGTCAAATTTTCGAAATTTTCCGAAAAGATGTAATTAAAAATTCAACTTGTTTTTGGCTTGAATGCGCAAATTTTTCAAATCTGATCTTTATTTTAATGAAGATTATAAATCAGCAATCGAAACTTAAAAAAAATTTATGGTTTATGAATTATTCGCGGTTTTTGAAAATTCAAAAAAACTCAAGTTTTTTGAGATATTTTCCTAATTACCTGTAAACGGTGGTATCGAAAAATGCAATTAGTTATACTTTTGCAATTTACTTACCAAGGGCCTTCATTATATATTACACTGATTTTAATTTTAAAAAGGATAACAGATATCCTTGCAAATTAACTTAAAATTTGACATTTTTTAATATTTCGCTATTATTTAGATTGCTATAATTTTATTGCTACCAAAAACCATATCTCTCATAATGGAACATTCCACAGATATATATTAATGCAAAAACGAAATTTTTATATTGGTAAATATAAGAAAACATCCTGATAATTTCGCGAAATCCGCGACTCCGATTTCAATTTTGATTTCAAATTCGTAATGTACACCTAAAAATGTATTAGATTTGATATGTCGCGATCTTATTATTTATATTTAATTTTTCTCATTTTTTCCATTATTTTTAGTTAACTAAAAATAATATAACAAGTACAACCTCGAAACTTCAATTGCAATGTGCTACCTCTAAACAAAACTTTTTTGGTGATTTTTTTGATCAGAACACATTTTTTTCAAAGTGGCATATTTGTAGGGTTGTGTAGCGTGAAAATTCCAACTTTTTTTTTTTTTTTTGACCACTCTAATGTACATATATTATTTAAGAGAAAATTTATTTCTTGTTAGTAGTTTAAATGCAAAATGCTTCCATAATTTCGTTTTTTTCATATACTTTCCATAAGAATTTATTTATATCCCGTTTTGCTTTTAATGTTTATTCATTCATTTCCTTTTTCTAAATAAATTTTCCGAGATTTCTGGCTTTTAACATTGCAACCTCGCTAAAAAAAAATTATTTACTTGTTTTTTTTTTTTTTTTTTTTTTTTTGCTTATAGAGATTGTTAAAGTTTTATTTTATTCACTGGTGTCTATTTAGTTAAGTACAGTTTGACTAGATTTTTTTTTTCAAGATGACCTAAATTACAGATTTTTTTGCAGCATTTAGCCTGGTGTATGGTTTGTGTATTTATTTAAAGTCTAGGCAAACTTAAAGCGTTTTTTGTAGTTTTTATTTATGATTTTTTTTTGTTTGATAATATAATTTTGTTGGTTAAGAATAGAAAATAGGAAGCACAAACATTAAAGTGCTTATGCTTAATAATTTAAAAGCCTTATAACACGTTTATAAAATGAATTTTGTTTAAAAAATTTGATTTGTAGCCATTTGTAAATAAAAAATGTCATTATGCATATGAGCCTAAATACTTATAGAATATGATAAAAAAACACTATAAATTTTTTGGTAAAACTTGTGAATACTAAACGGAAAAAATCGTGTTAAAAGTCATAATAATTTCAAATTCAATGACAAATACTTAATTTCTTTTCATTCATTTTGTTGGTTTTGGTTATTTTTAAAAAATATATTTTAATTTGATATCTACATCATAGTAATAATATATTTACTTTTTTCCTGTCATTTAAAAAAAAATGAAGTAGTGTTGGAATTTTACATGAGATAAGAACAAGCTCTCAATTTTTAAATGAGTCGAACTACTATATTATACTATGGTCTATGGTCCGTAGATTACATAGATATTTTACACTTTGACATTTGCACGTAACTGATGAGAATGTGTTGGACATATGTTCTATACCCATACAAAAAATATTTGAATGGGTGTAAGAAAATGTGTTTGTTGATAAAAGAAGAAGAAGAGTAAGATTTCTATGAAATCTATGCTAATGTCTTTCATATAATTTTTTTTTTTTTTTGACATACGTTTGAATTTGTTAGCACAGATACTTTATGATATCAGATTTTTATTTGAATATTTGGTTAAGGATTTATATTTTGTTTTCCTTCCATCGTATAAATTGAATTTAATATATACACTCAAAATAAAATGTCTGTTGGCTGAACAGAAAAATTTGTTACTTTAACCAAATGTATTTCTGTATTTTGCCATTGAATAAAATTTGAAATAAATTTTTAAATTTAACAAATCTAAATTTGAGTAAAAAGTTAATAGAACCACGGTTTTATTTGCAATTATACTGTGTCGCAAAATATGTTCAAATGTAAGGTATCGTTCTCCCCGGGCCTAGTCCACATCATCCAAAGGCATATAAGGACACTCCAAATGAGCAAACTTTTTGTCCGTTTTGCTCTATGTCGCTATGTTTTCGATACATGGTCCATTTTAAGAAGTGTACAAATTCTATTAAAAATTTCCGGGGATCCAAGGCCCCACTAATGTTCATTTTTGAATAGAAATCACCTTTTCACGGGAGTATTTTATAGTTAGGGGTAGTTGAAATTTTCGTCAATTTTGCTTCATCTCTTTTTGTTTTCGAGATATTGACCATTATGAAAAATCGGGAGGAAAGAAACAGCGCCATCTTTAAAACTTGGGATATATTGGTGGCGCCATCTACCAGGCAATAACAGAATCATGAAAATATTATATTTTAACAATTAATTGAAGAACATTTAACGAATGGGTACGTAAATAATTTTGAAAATTAACAATCAAAATTAGTTAAAGTACTGAGGATTTTTCGAAGAAGATAATTAAAATCTTCGTTCGTTCTATGTTTCAACTAAGAATTTGTTAAAAATTTGTCAAATCCATTTAAAATAAGTTTGACAGATTTTTTTTCTACCCACGTATTATTTTAAGTGTACATGAAGAAATATCATTAGTCTACGAGTAGAATGGTAAAAATTATTAAAGAATTACTTTGGTAATTAAGAATGCTCAATTTAAAATGCTCACCTCGTATTTTTCAAGAAGTCCTTTCCCACAGTCCGCAAAAGTTAGGAAATTAAAATTTTATATTATCCTAAACAATTTTAAAATGTTTACTCTTGAAAATATTGTATTTTTGTCTTAACGTATACCTGTTAACTCATAAAAATGCTTAAATGTTGTTTAGTCGTTAATATAAACAATACACTAATAATATTTTATATGTAAAGACCACTGCAAATGTATAAAAAAACTAATTAAATTTCACTTGAAAACGTTTGATTCAATTCAACTTACATTTTCTTTTGTTTTTAGTTAGTAATTAACTGAACCTTAAATTAGACAAAACAAATAACGAAAATTACCTACATGCATTTTTCTCCTTTAAATTACAAAAAAAAAAAACAAAAAAAAAGTTCCCAGCAAACAAAGATGATCATTAATGACTCAGAAATGAGCTCCAAAAACATAAACTTTTTTCCACTTTTTCCTATGAAAGTGGTCCGTCCAAAAGAGCCCCCTGTGTACTCAGAAATGACTCAGAAAAAAGAACGTATAAAATCGAAATTTTCTTCATAAATTTAAATAATTTTGGAATCTTCTTAGAGTCCGAAAATGAACCCTCGTTTTAAGACAGCTTTTTAGATTGTAGAGACAACTTTTTGGATTGTTTTCTGAGGGTTCATATTTTCTACCAAAAAAAGATTATTTTCAAAAAAAAAATTATCATTTCTATGAGCCATTTAAAAATCTTATTTATGAGCGCTCCGAAATTGCTGGCTGGGTTACTAAACAAAATTAATGTTACGAAATCTCTGTATTTTATGTTCTTTATTTTTTTTTGAAATAACTTACGAATGCAGTTAAAACTTAAATTTCTTCTATCGGGTGTCCCAACAAGAGCGTCGGATTTAAATTTCCCACCGTTGCCCAATATACATCCATATCTTGTTACGAACGATATGAAAATTTTAATACGGCGTCATATATAATTAAAATTGGTTTTATCGGAAAACATATAAAGTTTTATATAGCTCAGTGTTATTTTTTTTCTAAGCTTTAGTACTAGTTAAATCCCATTTATGTGGGACCTGTTTAAAAAATTACATAAATTAAAATACGAGATTTGAAATTAATTTTTATTTACATTTGTTTTTAATAAAAAATATCAGAGTTTAGAAATAAATATTTCAATTTTTAATTGTGAATTTAATTTAGGTGCAAATCAACTGGTACAGTACTGGTGCCAAAGAGTCACTCCAGAAATAGTTTGATAAATTTCTCATAAGTACCAATAAAGCTTTCTGTTTTTCTGTTCTGAACCATATGTGTATTTACTATTTTTATTGAAAGTATGCGGAGACAGAGATTGAATTTAATAAGAGTTTTGAAATTCTAGTTTTGTTTACATTTGTTTTTAATAATAGTTGTGTTTGTGTGGCAAGCTATCAACGTTTGCTTATGTCATTCCCATATAAATTTGACATTAGCCAACGTTTAGTGTTAATTCTTAACGTTACTAAATAATGTCAAATTTGTATAGGAATGACATACGCCAATGTTGATAGCTTGTCTGAGTTTTCAAATAAACACTTAACTCTAATCTACGTTTCATCAAAGAAAAATCTTTGATTTCTATATATGTATATTATTCAGGTACAGTACTATTTCCAAAGAGTCACTTCAGAACTGGTTCCGCGAGTGTTACATTGGCACCAGTTAGAACTCGTACTAGTTGCCTGGTTCAAATAAAATAGTACATAACTGGTTCTGAACTAGTATTTTTTGCAACTGGGTATGTACAACTTCTTCTAAATACATTAATTTTTATTTAAATTTTGAATTCTTAAGGAAGTTATTTTTTAGTTTTTATTTTTGGTACTTTTTATTAGTTTTCGTTTTGAATCTGAAATATAAAGCGTTATATAATTATGTCTTTCTACATCAAATTAGATACAATTATATTGGGTCAAAACCCGAATAAGATTCTATGTGATTCAATACATTTAGATCTTACCCGATATAATTTTATCCACCAGATCATAGTATCTCTCCAATTATATTAAATAAGATACATATCAGTACATATGGCGTCATATTATTTTTTTACCCATCAATTTTATCCATCACTTTTCAGATCATAATATACTCAAACACAACATGCACTAAGAAATGCTTATTGCAAAATATACATAAATTTATTATTTTCCATTTAAATTATCTAACTTTTTTTAAAGTGTGTTTTACTAAGATTGTCATCCAAGTTTTTTTATAAGTCAGTGCATTTAAAAGATTATGGAAAAATTTCAACCTAAATACAGATGGGCATCGATTATCCGTGATTCAATTAACCGGGAACATCAATTATCAGGGATCTATAAGGAAAGCAAAATTTTTTTATTTCAATCGATTAACCGTGATTACATCAATTATCCGGGATTTAAAAACATCTATTTATTTTCCCGAAATTTGGTTTCAACGTGCTAGCAACACTAAAATTAATATGTGTCTAAAGCGAAATAAGGGAATTCCCTTGTTTGCATGTTTTTACTCTGGTATTTAGTTGCATTTGAAATTTAAGTAGTAAGGAGTGTTGATGTGTAATTTTAGAATGGCATCGATATCAATAAAATCGAGTAAAAGGCAAAAGTATTAACTATTCAATAAAAAATTGATTTAGTCAACGAATATTTAAAAAAACATGTTTCTGTTCAAACACTATCACAAAAATATAGAGTGGGCAAACAAACAGTTTATGACTTAAGCACCGTAAGTTGTTTTTACGTAGAAAAATTTCGATCGAACTTTAAAGGCTTTAAATTGCAATTTAATTTATAAAATTAAAAATTTTTTAATTTTATAACAAAGACACAATAAACACAAAATGTCACTTTTTCCCAAGAAAAATAATAGTAGTACATTAAATTTGCGTGAAAACAAACTCTACACAATTTTCACGTGAAACCCATTATCGTGAAAAATCAATTTTTTACATGGAGTATAACAGGTCTTTTACGTGAAATCGAAAGAACTTACGGTGCTTTAATAAAAAATAAAGATAAAATATTAAAATATTGTGCAGAAAGTGATTCAGTTACTGGCTTCCAAAATCGAAAAACTTTAAAAAGTGCATTAGAGCCAAAAGTCAATTTTGCGACATACGAATGGTTCTGACAAGAACGTTTTAAAGGTACCCCAATTTCCAGTTTAATCATAATGGAAACGGCTAAGTTCTTCCATTCAAAATTAAATATAAGCTTAGCATGTTACAGAACTTTGAAAAACGGCATGGAATTCATAAACTCAAGGCTGGAGGAAAAAAAAATATCTGCCGATTATGTATCTGCCACAATTTTTGTAAATCAGTTGGAAGAATACATATTAAAGGAAAATTTTATAAATGAGCAAATCTACAATGGAGAGGAAACAGGCCTTTTTTTATTGTTTTTTTTTTTTTAATAAAATTTCCTGGTCCGGGAATCGAACCTGAGTCTACAAATTTCCAGTCAGTAGCTCTACCATCTGAGCTATATCGGCATGTAATATTTAATAGATAAAAACATAATTGAACTGCTGCACAAAAGTAAGCTTACTCGCCAACATACAAAAAATCAAAAAATATGTGGTTACATATATCCTTACCAGTATTTAAAAAATATTGAGTCTAAAAATGGATTTCAAAAAATTAAAAAAAAAAATCGAGAAAATTATTTTCTATTTGAAATAATGATTAAAATAAGTCATTATCAGTAACTCATTACTATATGTTTTAAAATAATGCGGAAGGTAAGTGGGAGTCATTACTGGTAGTCCAAAAAATTATGATATATCATTACCATTTCTACACTGGGGTTATCCCTTTTCTTGTTACAAATAAACTAATTAAAAATGTAAAATTCCCTAATGTTTGATGAATTTTTCCATTACACTGTAAAGCGTATTTGTCAAACCTGCCGAAAAATCAAAAAGTTTTGTTTTTCGTCCAAAATGTTTGACAAGCCGTCAAATTAGACACTACATGATCAAATTCATACAGCCGTCCAGCATGCTGTACAGCATGTTTGATCTTCTATAGGCCGCTTTAAAGTAAAGCTTTTATAGAAAAATACCATATGGGCATTTCTATATGCAATAAAGTGATTAGAAATTTTCTCATACGAAATTTTGATGTATCAATGACGTATCATGGTGATTTAAGTGGTCAAAATCAAAATTTGGGTTAAGCTTTTTTTTAAATGACTCCTGATTATTTATTATTTGAAGTATTTCTGGTTGGTTTTTGCCAGATGGTATATTATTATAGGTAGTTTTGTTAAACCAGTCACATTTGGAAAATATATGGGTCATTCTCTGACAGAATTCCGAAAAAATAACACTTTTGCACATTCTATATACTTTATGGGTGCTCTTATGTATATGATAACGAGCCTATACAAATTTCGATGTCATAAATTGTCAAAATTTTCTACATGAAATACGCTTTTTTCCACTTTTTTGGCTCAGTTGACATTGACTTGATATCGTTATCATTTCCACATATAAATGACTATGCAATTTTAGTTTAAATGGTATATGAGGCTATTCATGCCAAATATCCAGCTAAAAAAAGTCTACTTTATTAAGATGAAGCTTAAAAAATGTATTGTCCTATATAATACGAAAAAATATTTTTGAGTTACTTATGTGTCTGTGACCGTAATGCATACAATCGTAATTTATATCATAATTATAAAAATATAAATTATTTGCTATAGTCGTCTTAAAATAATACATCAGTAGAAATATCTGTCAAACGGGTTTCAAATAGATTTGACAAGTTTTTAATAAATTTCTAGTTGAAGCACTGATTTCAACAAAAAGTTTAATTTTCTTCATTTAACACTATACTAACAATCCTCAGTACTTTAACTAGTTTTGAGTGTTAATTTTCAAAACTATTTATAACCAATTTTTAAAAACCCATTCGTTAAATTTTACAAAATTTATTGTTAAAATATAATATTTTCGTGCTTCGTCGACGTAGCCCCAGAGAAAATAATAAAGTCACATGATCGAGGCGAGTAATTATTGAACTCTCGCTGTGAGGTGACCCAGTAGCCAAAATTTTCCTTTATAACTTCGAGAGTTGTGTCGCTTGTATGGCAAGTAGCACCATCTTGTCGGAACCATAGCTGATATATGTCGATGTTGTCGAGCTGTGGGCACAGAAAGTCGGTTATCGTCACTCCATATCCAAGACCGTTGACGGTAATGGCAAGGAGATTATATTATATATATAATAATATAATCTCCTTGGTAATGGTGTCTCCTTCATCATTTAGAAAGAAATAGGGTTCGGTGATGCCGCCATGCTAATTGTGCATGTTCACCTAGCCGCTGAGCCAAAAATTATCTTTGTCCGAGAAGGCTAGTTTTTTTTGCCAAAATTCAAGTTGTTTATTTAAAACTGAGCCAGAAGTTCGATAATATTTTTTAATAATTTTCACAAGTTCGCTAGGAGCGACAGGCGCTTGATGAAATTTAAAACCCTATTGAATATTTTGACAGCTAGAAGGAATTGGAAACTTTTAAAGCTTCTGAAATATACACCCAGAAAACCATCTTAGATGAGGTCACCAAATTTGTTGGCAATTGAATTCGGGCGGTTGCGACAACTATTTTTATATTAAACTATATTTTTATTCGTTGTCTAATTCAATATTATAATCCACATAAATATTATTATGTTCCACAAAATTTTACTGAAAATATTTTTTTTTTTTGCTTCCACTGTGTTTCCGTAACCGATGGTAGGTAACTACAAACAAAATAACGTGCAAACAAATTAATTTTAATGGTTTATCATTACTACTTGGTCACCATTTATTGAAAAATTGAGTTAGGGACATAGCTGGATCGACTCTTATACACAATTCTCACCGAAAATTTAATCTAGATAAAGTCGGAATAACTGCTTAATCGAGCACTAAACAAGTCTCTTAAACCATATTTTAATCTTTTTGATTAAGAGTTCATCCATCTTTCAATCTGGTTACTATTTATAAAGGGCTCTGTATTCATACTATTAATTTTCTACAACGCTTTTATTTTGTTATAATGACGGTTGGCAACACTAAAAACACACAAACACAAAGTTAACGTTAAGAAAAAAATTAATGTTACGAAGATGCCGCAAAAATAATTTGGAGCTTTCCATAAATATGTTGCTAAAGCCGACTTTTTCCAAATTCATCATATGTGACGCGCAAAATAGAAAGGGACCTAAGGTCCCCTTAGGTCCCTTTCTCAAGAAAGCATGGGATCGGTCTCATTCGATGCTCATATGTTGTCCACATCAAAAAAAAAATTGATTTTTTTACCCTTAGGTCCCTTTCTCTATGCGCTGTCACATATGCAAGATCTCTATCGGCGCCACATTGGTATTTAGACTGACAGAGTTAAACTTTTGACCGCCAGGTTAATCTTTTAACGCATGTGCAAACAACGGAGATTAAAAAGTTGGATTAACTTTATTCAGGTAGATTAATGTCGCGGTGTAAACGAATCTGGGTACCTCTGTATGTATACTTATTACCAAAGTAATTATATGTTCCGAAGTCCCCAGAATCAAAGAGCAAAATATTGATGTTTACTGAGTATGTATAGTAGAGCGTAAAAAAGTGCACGGTACACCTTCAATGTATTTCAAAGGCAATTAAAAAAAAAAATTTTCCCTGAACGTAGGGGTCGCCTTTTTAATTTTTCGTTATAGTTTCGGATTTTAAAGTGTGATACATCGATTTTTTTTGCCTCGAGGAGACCAATGTTTTGCTATAAAGGAAAAATCCAATCAACAAAAATTTAAAAAGGCGTTCGGTAATAAAAAAAAATGTCTACTGGATTTATCGAAAAACTTCCTTAGCTTTAATTTTCTGAAATTAGGGTTGTACATTAGTCTGTACATTAGGGTGGTAGCAACTGAGATCTGGTGGGTAAATACTAGAATGGAGTACTTGAGGTCAATTGCCATTAGAGAAGAACATTGGCCCTTCGAGAGAAAAACATCGATGTATCATACTTTAAGATCCGACTGCAAATGCCAAAGATATAACGAAAAATATAAAATGGCGACCACTACGTTCCTTGCAAAAATAATTTAGATTGGACGGTGTATGGCCTAATGTACAGTTTACAATATTTAACAAAAATGACAGATTTTTTCCAAATTTTGGGTGTTTGTTGTGAAAAATTGGTATAACATAAATGTTTACCAAGTACTGGCCTTCGTTAGCTAGGACCTTTTTCCATCATATTTCCCAAAATTCCATTAAATATTGGTAAATAGTATACATGCGAAAGAAATTCACGGATACTTTGCCCATTATTTGAAAAAGTTGTTCTATGTTTTATTCATATCATATGGCTCATTAAATACTACCATAAGTTTGACAATAATCTGACTTATTATTTCCTGTGTAGGGCAATTGATACGAAAAGCCTCATACACGTATGCAAACTTCATGAAAAAAAAAAAAAAAATGTAAAATTGCAAACTAAGAATGAGTATCTATGCATGTTTAAATTTTCCGTTTTAACAAAGTATTTGTGAACAAAATATAGAAAGCAAAAATAAAAAGGATTTCTAACGAGATGTTGCAACAAGCGAAACCACAATAATGACTTTAACATTATTTAGCATCATCACTCTGCCACCAGCAGTAACGTAAGCATCACTGTCAACCACACTATTGGCGGTAACATATGAAAACATGTTTGACATGATTCGTTCATATGTTACCAACATTTTTTTTTTTTTTCTACTTCCATCCGTTTTGTTCAAGAAACTCCCCTTATTTATCAGTTCATTTCAAATGGGTTGCATTCAGTTTTGTTTTTGAGAATGATTTCGTGTTCCTGTTACAACAACAAATATGCATTTTTATCAGAGTTCTAATAATGGTTTGGAAATTGGTAGGAATTTACTAATGCTTATCTGTGATAAATGCAAATTATTCGAGTGCTGTTTTTCCATTGTATTTTTGTATCTCCCTGTACTACTAATAAAATCGGTTATCAAACACAGGGAAAATTTTTGTCAATTTTTAGCTGAAATTTGTTTACAACGACTAATATAAATTGTTGCATTTGAATACTGGTTTTTACAATAAAATTCGTTTAAAACAACAGTATTTTAGTGGAATAACCAAAGCAATTCAAGAATTAGATTTGAGTATGGCTCTTTTAGTCAAGTTTGTTGGTTGGTTATAGCAACGAGAATACACTTTTCAATTCAATTGCCACTTTTTTTGTCTGTGCACAGACCTTGTTAAGTCAACGTCTTTAACCATAGCAGTTTAGTTGTAGGATTATTTTAAATTTACATTTCACTACTTGCAATTAGTTTGAATACATGTGGTAGTTGCGTTTTTTTCTATTTAGGATCTCGCAAAAACATTGTGATATTCGAAATGGAAGATTATCAAAGTTCTAGTGAAAATCCAATTGAAATGCTTTCATCTATGGGTTTAAGTTTTTTTTACATTGTGTTCACACAGGTCATGAAAAAGTTTGATAAGCCATAACCTGATGTACAATGTAGCCTCATACATATCGGCGCTTAATGTAGAAAAGGGTTAGTTAGATAAAAATGTTATAGAATCTAAAAAAAATGTGTGTATAAAATTTCTTTGAATCCAATTGCTTATTTCATTGTTTGAAATTTTTGTTTAAAATAACACTACAAGATATTCTATTTCCAAATAATTTTTTAATTTTATTAAGATTTTTCTCTCTCTTATTGAATGTAATGAAAAATAGTGTTACTAACTTTTTGCATTAAGCAATCGATATGTACGAGTATATTTTAAAACTAAAGAATTGTTGCATTAAACGAATATGTTTAGAAAAAAATTATTAAATTTTCGATTAAGTAATAAAATCTGTTTATTTGTGGAGAAAATTCTTATTAATTTAACCAACACACAGTTGCGTCGTATCATAAACGGGTTTTTTAGATTGTTGAATTGCGTCACAAAATTTATATATATATACACTCACAATATATTTTCCATAACTGATTGAGGTTTATTTAAAAAGTAATAGGTAAAGTTTGTTTTCAATTGAAGAATCCATTAAAATACATTGAAACAGATTGTTTAACTTTTTATGTCAACCAATAAAAAACAAACCAGAAAAAAATATGTATCGTCTGTAGGAGTTGTTATTTTCAGTCAAATATTCTATTTTTAGATTTCTATTTTGAAAAAATTATTTAAATAATTTCATTGTTTTCTGTCTTAAAACAAAAAATTCAAATATTTTCGGTTTTCTTTTTTGTTAAAATAGTTTGTTTATACACAAAATTATTTCAATTCAAATTACAAGAAATTCTTTACTGTTATCTGTTGTGTATGGTGTAGTGTTTTGAAAATCGAAACAAAAAAAAAACTTTCAAATATGAAAAAACAAACCACAAATCGTTATTTTTACGTTTTGTCAGTTAAAAAATTAGTGATTGTTTTAATAGACTATTCAATTATTTTTATTTCTTTTCTGGATTGTTTAAACAATGTTTGAAAATAAATAGCAAAATGGTTTGAATATAATGAAAAACCAGTAGTCCTTTTTTTAATAGTGTTTTCAATTAATTTAATATGTATTTTAGGTTGTTTTTAAGGATAAAATATTGTGAGTGTAGAGCTCAGATATCTCGCTGTAATTCTATGAATAAAGATATGAATAAATATAATGGATAATGGTGGAAAAGGTGTTGAACAACCCAGCAAAACCTTGGTAATATGTTGGTATTACAGAACACATTACCTGGTAATACCATACCCCTTACCATTGCATTATTTTATAAATAAAATGTAACATCTTACGTATAATGTGCTGCATAACTACTGGGTAGTAATAGCAACTTATTACCAATGATATATTTAAACACCTCAAAGAAAAGAGTTACTTGTAATACACAACATGAGTTCTAAATAATAGCAGCGACTTATTACAGATGGGATATTTTAAAACCGTAAAATAAGGAGTTACTTTTAATGTGATACGTGATCACTTAATAGAAATAGCCACTTATTACCGATGGTGTATTCAAATACCTCAAAATAAGGAGTTATTTGTAATGCGATACATGAGTGTTATTTTCTATTTAAAATATTCGATACAAATAATTTATATGTTTTATACATATTGACTGAAATATCTTTTATGTTTTTTGTTAACTTTATATTAATCTGAGTAAATATTAATTAAATATGAATATGCTTCGTTTTAGCATTTATAAAAAACCAACACGATAACGTCTTATTTTAATTTTTTTTGTAAGAAGTGAGCGCATAATTTTAATGTGTTATTTCAGACCTGTTTGTAACACATATTTTTGGCCTTACTTTAAGCTGTTTGGAAGTAGTATTGTGCTCAGTATCGGTTATGTAAGTGGTTACGTAACTCGTAACATGTAACATTAAAGTAACATGTTCTTATGTTGTTACCTAGCCCTCTTTTGGAAAGTACATACCTCCAATGACATGCCCTTGTTAAAATAATAGCTGTTGAAATAGCAAAGTAAGAGGTTACATACCTTAATTTCTTCTTACAAACCTTATTACCAAGTAATAGAAAGTTTTGCTGGGAAACTTATTTTCCTAGAGCAGTTGTGGAATATTTAGTCCTTTTTTTCAATATTTTGAAACGAAATATAGTGTTCGTTTCTATTAGTGTTTTAGTGTTCAATTTATTGTAAAATGCTGTTAATTTTATAAATCCAAAGCAGGCTGTATATTCTAGAGATGAGCGATTTTCATAACGGTGATTTAATCACAGTTATTGATAAATTACTGGTAACGGCAGTGTTCTATTCTTTCTTCCAAACTTCATTGTGCACAGTTATACATGGTTTTTTTCAATAACAGTGATTTGCTTTCACACTCTTCTGAATAAAACTTAGTTTAACGCAAGTTTGCAACTGGAATACTGCTTTTAAAATGTGGTTTATTTTGTTTTATTTCAATAAAGAAATAAATTATACTCGAGAAAAGATTTTTCCGGCAAATTTTTGTTAATAAACTTTGAAATGGCTGACAAAATTTGTTTTCGGTTTAACTAAACCAAGTTTAACTGACATCTTAAAAACTCGCCGTAAATATTATTTCGTTTATTTATCAGAAACTCGCAGTCTTTTCCATAGAAAAACCGTGATACGATCACAGTTTAAAAGAACCGATTTGCAAATCACATTCACTGAGAACAATGTTACTGAAAAATCGCCGGATCGCCCATCTCTATTACAAACCCGTGATCACGGTCACTTTTTAAAAGAACGGTGATTTGAAAATCCCGATCACTGGTAGCAGCGTTATTCAAAATCACCGGATCGCTCATCTCTAATATATTCTATTGGCAAGGCACAACTACTTGGCGCCATTTGATGACAGGCTAATTTTTATCTCTATTTTTCTTCATATTATTATACATAATCAGTGTAGAAACGGTAATTACATATCACCGACGCACAGTGCTTTGATCCCATATAACGATTGGACAAAAATAGAAGGAGTGGAGACAGAGTTTTGAAATTTGGTATACTGACATAGAATCCCTTAGTTAAGAAAAATTTTAATTTTTGAAAATATCGGGCCAAGGACACGCCCACCTCCCATAGGTCCTGAAATTTAGAAATATTATATTAGCTACAAAAATGGACGTAAAATTACAAAAATTATCCATTGAGATGCACATAACACTGGAAACGTTTGTGTCAATTTTTATCAAAATCGAAGCAAGTTCTCTTAGTCCTGCCATATATCCTTTATTTTAAAATCTTTATAAATCCAATTATCCGATTGTGATGAACTTTAGCACGTGAATTGATATAAGGTCAAGCCATATTTGTGCCAAATTGATTCATTAATAAAAAAATGCCTTTCTCAAAAAATGGGTTTTAAACGCTTACAATGATTTTTCCGAAAAAAATTAATTAGGATTAAAATAGGAAACCTTGTGAACCCTCCAATCTAGGAATAGGTTATATTCAGCGAACTTATGTCAAACACTCCGAGGAATATTTTTGTGGAACATTTTAACCTTCTAACTCTTCAATTAAAGGGACTTTTTTGGCCCCTTTATAAAACGGAAAAAATGACCCCTAAGTTGAAGAGTTAGAGTGTTAAAATGTTCATGAAATTCTACTATAAGTCTTTGAAGACATCAGCATCGAAAATTTAACGAAAGTGCCAGTAATAAGTAAAAACTTAAAATGTGTTTAAGGGTTAATTTCGTACTTTTTCAGAATTGGCGCTCAAATGTCCCACAAACCTGGATTTAAGGGAGAAACCATGGGAATCTTCCATTTTAGGTATAGGATGTGTTCAGCGAACTTTTGAGAAACACTACGAGGAACATTTTGGTGGAACATTTTAACTCTCTAGCTATTCAACTTACGGGTCTTTTTTGACCAAAAAATTCCCTTTCATTGAAGGGTTAGAATGTTCCACAAAAATGTTTCTCGTAGTGTTTGAGAAAAGTCCGCTCAACCTATCCTATACCTAAGATGGATGCTTTGCATGGTTTGAATACGAAACACTCTTAAATGCGTGAAATTTGTGTAAAAATCATCAATTTAGGCATTTCAAGAAATTCATTTTTTTTTTAATTTGTGGTAAAAAATAGAAATTATTTTTTTTAATATTCTATTATATAACAGTATAAGCTTACAAAAAAAGGAAAAAAATATCTAATTTTATATATATTTTTTTTTATACTCCATCAAACTTAAGTAATTTTTGGTTTTCAACAAAAAAAAATGTGTTTTTCGGAGCAATAAAAAATAATTGTTTTGTAAGCACATACCAAAATCCATATTTAAATTTAACTACAAATATATTGAAGTAATTAAAAGACAAATCTTCGGACAAGTTTTAAAAAAAAAGTATTTTTCAGAATTATTTTAGTGAAAAAGTTAAAACCAATTTTCTGTTAAATCATTTTTGCATAAAATTCTCTGAGTTTAGCGCCCTATCTTGGCGGTAAAAGCAATCACACCAAATATTTTTTTTCACATTTGTTTGAGTTACTTTCTTATCTTTATAAGAATCCTTCTTTAATCACAATTTGAGACAAACATTTTTTTTTATTTTGTCCATGGGACGAATTATAGTGCGACATATTTTTTGCAAAAATGAACTATTAATGACTAATTACTTGTTCCATTATTTCAAATTAAAAATAATGCGTTACCAGTAATGAGTTATTTTTATCATTATTTCAAACATAAAGTGTGGTTCCAGATTTTTTGTAAATCTTTTTAAAAGCTATTTTTAGACGCAATATTTTTTCAACACTGGTAAGAATCAGAGAACTGCAACTGCTGATTACAAAACCATCATACGTAATCAACACCCGAATAAACATTCGTTTTTGTTCAAGTGCCGAATATACTCAAATACACATATTCATTGCTGATTTTAAATCAATCAAACCAAGTGATTTTTTTTGTATCGTTGATTTAATCACTTGTCGTTTCCATACCATTAATTTCATTCATATTCGGTCGGATTAACCATGATTATTTTGATGTAGAATGAAATCAGAAAAAACAAAAATGAACGCGTATGATTTTATTCATGATTGCAACCAAATAAAAGAAAAATAATTTCATAACAATAAAGAGAGGTTTACAGTTCAGAAACGACTATATTTTATAGAAACACATTTAATAAATGGTAGAGTGTACATTCCCACTATAAAACAATAAGATTTTATTTTTATTTTTTTTATTTTATAAAACAACTAATACTTACTTTGATTTATTTATGTGAGTTCAAATGTTCGATCAGTGTGATTTTATTCAACAGTGTGATTTTATTCAACAGAGAGTTTTTTGAGCGATTAAATGTGAATAAAACCTGTTCGACAGACGACTCAAACTGATCCGAACAACGCGTTCAGCTGCATGATAGCGATGTTATTCAACATTGAGTATTATTGAGCGATTAAATTTCAGTGTATGATTAAATCAAGAAAAAAGTTGATTTTGCTGTTCTCTGGTAAGGATATATGTAACCACATATTTTTGTATATTGGCGAGCAAGCTAACTTGTGCGTTGGTCAATTATGTTTTATCTATCAAATATTACATGTTGAGATAGCTCAGATGGTAGAAATATTGACTGGCAATCTCGAGTCTCAGATTCGATTCCCAGCACAAGCCATTTTTATTAAAAAAAAAATTTACAATAAAAAAATATTTTTTTTATAAATTATATTTTTTTCAAAATCTATTTTTAGACCCATTATTTTTCTCAGTGCCAGTAAGCATATAGGTTACGATATATTTTTGAATTTTTCGTATGCTGCTGTATAAGCATAACTCATTATTTTGAGCGACATCGCCATACAAAGGTAATAAGAAATGTAATAAGAAAAAAACTAGTTACCATTACCAGGTTACATAACTACACTCAAATAAAAAAGTTTGTAAAAAAATTAGTAAACAGTTTCCAATCGCACTATACTATTTTTATACTGATTATTAGTACAATTTTTATTTTTAGTAATCATTTTTGCTATTCTCTTATTACAAATTACGAATTTTTTTACTAATTTTCGCTGCTGATTTCAGAAAAACATTTAACTAATTTTTCAAAACCGAGTGCTAAATTTAGCAGAAAAAAATACTAATTTAAAAATATTTTTTTTTTTATTTTTTACAATTCTTGTTTAGTTTATATTTATTACTATTGATATATTCTTAGTTTAGAAATAACACCCAGAAAATTTTATTGCATCTCCAATGCATAAAACGGCAGTAACTGGAGAACCGTTTGCAATTTTGACTCCAAATTTCAAGTACGATTAAGTAATTACACGCTTGTTACAATCAAAAGAAAATAATTTTTTATTTTAGATTTTACAGTTTTTTTATTTTTTAGTACAATTTTTTGCTAATTTCAGCAGATTGATTTTAAATTACAGTTTACAGCAATTTACTGAAATTTAGTAGCTGCAACTAATTATTTATACTAATTTCATTGTACTAAAATTATGATATTTAGTAAGTTTTTTAACTGATTTTAGCAAATCGATTTTGAATTGCATTTTATATACATTTACAAAAAATTTAGTAGATGCTACTAATTTTTTCTACTAATTTTATTGTACTACAGATCAGCAGACATGTGTTGCTAAAATTAGCAAAAAATACCGCTGTCCTCAAAACAGTTAAATTTCCCGTAATAACAGCAAAATTTTCAGTAGCCATTACAGACTTTTTTGGTTGAGTGTACATATTTATTACGATTTTCTACACTGGGTAGTTACTTGTTCCATTATTTAGAATATAAAAATACTGCGTTGCCAATGAATAATAATTATCATAACTTTAAATGTAGAGTACTGTTCCAGATTTTTTGTAAATTTTTCTGAAAGGTATTTTTATACTCAATATTTTTCAACACTGGTAAGGACATATCTAACCACATATTATTTGATTTTTTAAGGGACAAATTTAACGTAGGGTATACACAAGTTTTTTTCAAAAAAGACTGTTCTTTAAATTAACTTTGAAACACTAAAGAATTCTTAAATAAAATGTGATTGAGTTAACACTTGATTTACGAAACTGGTCAGTTTGACCGTTTCTAACCTTTGAGGCCAAAATTTTATTAAAATGTTGTTCTAACAAAATTTATAACAAAAATATCCATTGGATAATAAATTAGTAGTAGAAACATAAATGTAAAATATATTTTTCTGCCAGCACTCCTATATGAGTTATCCTGATATGGTATACCTACATTTACTTTTTACAAAAAAAAAAATAAAATTGAATTTTGGAAATAACAATTTCGAAAACAAATTAATATAAATTGCGTAAGTATGTTTGAATAATACTTCTATATGATTTTATCAGTATGTACAAAAACTTCGTTTTAACGGCCCTTCACTCATCCTTTGAGGTATACTCACAGTGGTTTTCTTTTTCCAAACTTTATTAAACAGATATTTTAGGCTATACCCTGCTTTAAGCCTAAAAATCTGTAATGAGGCTATTTTAATAGTTTTTGAATAACACATCAGCAAAACTTTCTATTACCTGGTAATAAGGTTTGTAAGAAGAAATTAAGGTATGTAACCTCTTACTTTGCTATTCCAACAGCTATTATTTTAACAAGGGCATGTCATTGGAGGTATGTACTTTCCAAAAGAGGGCTAGGTAACAACATAAGAACATGTTACTTTAATGTTACATGTTAGGAGTTACGTAACCACTTACATAACCGATACTGAGCACAATACTACTTACATAACAGCTTAAAGTAAGGTCAAAAAAGTGTGTTACAAACAGGTCTGAAATGACACATTAAAATTATGCGCTCACTTACTGTATAAAAATATATACTTACTTCTTACAAAAAAAAATTAAAATAAGACGTTATCGTGTTGATTTTTTATAAATGCTAAAACGAAGCATATTCATATTTAATTAATATTTACTCAGATTAATATAAAGTTAACAAAAAACATAAAAGATATTTCAGTCAATATGTATAAAACATATAAATTATTTGTATCGAATATTTTAAATAGAAAATAACACTCATGTATCGCATTACAAATAACTCCTTATTTTGAGGTATTTGAATACACCATCGGTAATAAGTGGCTATTTCTATTAAGTGATCACGTATCACATTAAAAGTAACTCCTTATTTTACGGTTTTAAAATATCCCATCTGTAATAAGTCGCTGCTATTATTTAGAACTCATGTTGTGTATTACAAGTAACTCTTTTCTTTGAGGTGTTTAAATATATCATTGGTAATAAGTTACTATTACTACCCAGTAGTTATGCAGCACATTATACATAAGACATTACATTTTAGTTATGAAATAATGCAATGGTAAGGGGTATGTATTACCAGGTAATGTGTTCTGTAATACCAACATATTACCAAGGTTTTGCTGGGACAGTAAGGATAAAAAAATACCTCATCATCGTCGTTTGATTGACTCATCAATTCGTTGGTCGTATTAGGCAAGCTTTTGTGATGTTTAAATAAGAGGGCCGTCGAAATATTTCTTATGAGTCTGCTTACTTTTAAAGATATTGTGGTCATTTATGTGTTAAAAGAGTAGACTTTTAATGTAAAAAAAAAATAAATAATCCTGCTTAAGAAAATATATTCATTTTATGTAAAATAAATTAATTTAATATATTTGTCAAAATGTCCTATTTAGTAAAGATTGCCGTAAATCTAGTGTTACGAAAGAGATGACATCTTTGAACTAAAATCTGTTCAGAACAGCTTAATAGAGTTAAGCAATCACTTAAAAAACTTAATTAAGTAATCTATATTGAACAAAAATTTATACTGTTTAGCAATGAAGTAATTTCTTTCCATATGTTTTATTTGTTATATTATCTGTACTACTAAATCATTTGAGAAGTTCACAATGGATATGCTAAAGTTGTATTGTCCTAACTAAACTAAGTATTAACTAAGTATTTAACTATTTTTAACTTTTATTTTTTCGAGTCGAAATAAAAGTTATTTTATGACTTTAATTTTTTCGAGCAAAAACAAAAATTTTTTTGTTAGACTTTTTTGTTTTTTGGGCAAAAATAAAAGTTTTTTTTGACCTTTATTTTTTTCAGCAAGAGTAAAATTTTTTTTGAAATCGATAACAGCTGCTTAATACAAATTTGTCGAAATTTTAATATTTTAATGTTTTTTGGCGAAACAATAACTTTTATTTTTAGTCGAAAAAATAAAAGTCAAAAAATAACTTTTTTAATCTGACTTGTATGATAAAAGTCATAACCGGTACAGTCACAGAATTTTTCGCCAACCGATTTTTGGTAGTTCCAGGTACAATTAATTTTATTTATTTTTAAGAGCGTTGCAATTACCGAAATTTAAATACAATTTTTGAATTTTGGTTGTATTAATTGATTGCTTTTGTGTTTATGGCAAAGATTCTTTTTCTTTTGTAGACAAACACATTTTTTTCACATACAAACAAATATTTATTCCCTACACCACTACGTGGACAGGGTACAATAAGTTCGTGTTGATGTTTGTGATATCAAAAAATATTGGATCTAGACCAATCTTATAGTATACCGATCGACTCAGATCGTCTGTCCGTCCGTCCATACATGCATTTTTGTGCGCACTCTTATAGGTGTCGCAAATATTAAGATATTTTGATGAAATTTGGCACAACGACCTATGTCGGCCCAAGGACGAAGCCTATTGATTTTGGTTAACATCGGTCTATGTGTAGGGATCCCTCAATTTTCGGATCCGAAGATATATGGAAATATATGAGATCATGTATGGTCATACATCGAACTAGACATGAACCATGCATGGTCATATACAAGTCAATGTATGATCATGTGTGTTCATATATATTTCGATTTTCACATGGATAATTACACTTTGCTATTCAAAAATTTTAACTAGCTGAGCTCCCTACTGATAAAAATAACTGTAGTACGCCGAATTCAATGGTGATAGCCACTTTTCAAAGTTAGCGTTCGTATTCGCGATATTCGCAATTAAAAATTTTGACGCTGAGGTACCAAAAAAAATCTATTTTTATACTGGGATCATTTTTAATTATAAATTTATCAAATTTGATTTAATATATTCAACATTAAGAAAGCAGTAATTTTTTTGCAAAATTTTTTTTTTTCCAAAATATTTTTTTCTGCAAATAAAAAGTATAATGTTTTGTTATTTTGTGAATATTATATCGTTTAGAAAAATATTCAATAGAGTTAAGAAAAAAAATTTATTTAAAAAAAAAATCGAGAAAAAAAATTTTACGCGAAAAAACCGAAAAATTGTATTTAACAGAGTTGGATTGATGTAAATTCAAAAATCATCCCAAAAGAATAAAAGTATCGTTTTATGGCATTTCAGTGTTGAAAATTTAAATCACGAATATCACGAATACGAGCTCTAACTTCCAAAAACGACTAACCCCATTGAATTAAGCGTACTCAAATTAGCTTTACCAGTGGGGTACCCAGCTTGGTCAAAAAAAAGTGTTAAATTCGAGCACAGTGTTATTAAACGAAATTAATCAAAAACTCAAAGGTCATTTATAACATGATAACTCGATTGAATTTAAATAAAAGTTACCATAGGAACAGAAAAATCTAGGAAATGGATCCCGACAATGACAGAAAAAAAAAACAAATCAGGAAAGCCGTCTTTGGGCATACCCTAAAGGTGTAAAACCCTAAAGCTTTACCTACACTAAGATAATTATCTGCATACTGCTAATGAGTGTTTATATTAATTCGGTGAAATTTCGCTGGAGTTCATCGAATGAAACTTTAAATTAATGCTCTGTTTCATAAAATTTTATGAACATTTTCATATTATTTACAAAAAGTGCATAAACACAATTAAAATATTTAATTAAAAATAGTTTAATAAAAAACAAAGATAAAAAACTCTAAAAGTGAAATGTTTGTATGGGTCAGTGTTTGAACACTTCTAAGTAAAAACCAATAACAGAAAACCAATTAAAGAAAACTGTTGCATTGCATTCAAGGCCTTACTTGGGTGAGATAGCTGCTAAGCTGTCGTTTGCAATGTAGGAATAGCCGCAGGTTAGAGTCCTACAGCCGAGGGTTTGTTGAAAAATTGTCATATAGAGACAATCTGACAGTAAAATATAAAACAATAATACAATTTTATGGAAAATCACTGATGAAACCTGTCCATAGAAAAAAGGCAGAAACTAGATCTAGTCTGATTTGCAAATTAATGTGTTTATAATTTTTAGAGAAGAAGGTCTATTCTTCTTCTTAACCGCAAAACCTACTAAAGTAAAAATGATAAAATGCATATTAAATACAATATTAATTTCAGCTGGTCTACACTCAACCAAACAAGTCTGTAATGTCTACTGAAAATTTTGCTGCTATTACGGGAAATTTAACTGTTTTGAGGCCAGCGGTATTTTTTGCTAATTTTAGCAACACATGTCTGCTGATCTGTAGTAAAATAAAATTAGTAGCCGCTACCAAATTTTAGTAAAATTTATGTAAAATGCAATTCCAAATCGAAATTTTGAAATTTAGCACTCGGTTTTGAAAAATTAGTAAAATGTTTTGCTGAAATCAGCAGCGAAAATTAGTAAATAAATCCGTAATTTGTAACAAGAGAATAGCAAAAATGATTACTAAAAATAAAAATTATACTAATAATCATGTATAAAAATAGTATAGTGCGATTGGAAACTGTTTACAAATTTTTTTACATACTTTTTTCTGATTGTATATGACGTTAAAAACAACACTGTACTGAAATGTAAACGTATTTTATAAAATTTACGAAATTTTTCATTCACTTGAAAAAAACTTCATCAGTTTAGTAAAAAATTTCAGTAAAACTCGTCCAAAAAAATTCTCTCCGTTTATAAAAAAAGTCGGTAAGAATATTTCGGTCACAGTCCCAACTTCCAGATTGGGAGTTAGAAACATTTTCGGACACATTTAGTATAATTAAAAAAAAAAAAAAATACCGAAACAGAATTATATATAATATATAACATTTAGTAAACCTTGTGAATTACTTTATTTTTTTGTTCTATTTACTTCATTTTACAGCTGCACTTGATGTATGTAATACATCACAATTTTTTCCTATTTTCCATTTCTGAGACAGCTACTCATTGTTATTGAATCTCTTCTATGACTATAAACTTAATTTTAACTTATTTCTAGATACACATAAGTAGTTTTCTTCTATTTGATATTTTACTGCCATAGATTTCTTGTGTCGTACATTCAGTTTTTTTTTATTGTGTTACATTGATGTATGTATGTGTTGCTATGTCACTGACATATAATGTCATTTATCATTTGCCTTTGAACTTTTTGACATTTACGATGAAAACGTTAAAGTAACTTTTATCAAAATAAAAAACAAAAAATATGAAAAGTAGTTTTTATAATAATAGACAAGCATTATATACAGAGATAAAACACAAATACTCTTAGTCCTTTTTCATACTCCTTAAAAATATTGTAAGGTCCTAACCAGAGTTGCCAACTTCAATAAAATTTTATGTTTTTCCTTTTTGCTTTCTTTTTTGCTTAAAATTTATTAAAATTTCTATTTTTCCTTGAGGTATGTTTTGAAGAAAAAACAAAAACTGATCAATTGTCAATACTATGTTTCATATAAATACATATATGGGCAGTTAGCATATTGTGTTATTTTTTAACCATTGTTGTCAAGTTTGGAAAAGGTATTTTTTATTATAAATTCTTTATCGATGGTTAGTATATGACAGCGATAATGTCTTTTGTTATTGTTTAGTAAACAAGATACAAAAGTTCATGTTGATAAATGATTTCGATATGTTCATAAGTATAGGTATGTAACTTGAGAACTTGTTGGTTTATATATGTAGCTTCAGATGGTGTCAATATGTTATATTTCATATAATTTTTATTCTAATGCTTTGGTTGTGTGTTGTTTAGCCATTTGTTTATTTCATTTCTCCTTATATGTTTTACACTTTTGCCTTTCAGTCATATAATACTTTCTATACTTCTAATATTTTATGACTTTTTTTCTTTTTCATTCACTTTATCAACAGTTTAGCATATGTGGCAGGTGAATAAAAACAGCTGTCATCACTTTGATGATAACTTCATTTATAATGTGACAAAATAACTTACTTAAATAAATTTGTTGTACGTTTGTTTGATTGTAAAAGGTGATATTAAATTGTTAGCAAAGAATCGTACATTAGGGAAACCTGGTTTTATTTCATCTTTTGGAATTCTCGATTTTTCCCTTAAAAACTCTAAAATATTATAACATTTAGATAAATTTTTCATACGGCATTCACAGTAGAAGATCAATTATGTTCATAGGGTTCTCCTCAATGGAACACTAGAATAATATATAATTATAGTTGATCTAGCTTACAATCGCTTAATATTCTCACACGATGTTATGAAATTTTGATGAAATTTGGTTCATAACAGAGTAAGAAAAAAAGTTTTATTTTGGTTATAATCGCTCACATGTAGTGCCGATGTTAGAATCCCAAGTATTGGAAACTAAACTAATTATTTTGTATATAAAGCCCCCTGTAAATGTATTTTAAAACAAATCAAATTTTATTTGAAAACAGGACCACTAACGTTGTATTAAATTCAAGTTATATTTTTTTTGTTTAGCAAAGACAGCTAAAAAAAATTATCTACGTACACTATTTTTGATTTATTTTTTTTAGAAACTAAAATTAATGAATAAAATGAATGTTTTTTTCACTTCAAATAACAAAACTGAAATACTATTACCTAAACAACTAACGAATTCTGAATGCAGAAATTCCCTGAGTGCATGGCATAGTATCAATACGAAGGTCCCCAAGAAGTGATTATTAACCTTGCTCGTGTACTATATAATAATAAAGATATTACAATGAAGTTCAGTGCACTGATTCACACTCACAATGGTCCCCAAAAAATTGACCTTACGATTATTCGGACAGTACAGCTATCAAATGTAAATAACTTTTATGGAATTCAGTTCACATAAGCCCAAGAAAAATGGCTATTTATTTTGATTATCCATAGGGTCGGTCACATGTAGTTAAACCTGGTGACCATGCTTTACTCCCAAAAATTGGCTCTTGCAGTTAAAATAATGCAATTATTTTTATTAGTTTCTTTAGCGCCGATTCTTGGCGCATGGTGCTATATACAGTGTACAAAGAAAAAAGTTCGACACTTTGAACTTTCAAAGTGAAATTCAAATAACCACCATGTTATTTGAATTTCTTTTTAAAACAACATAAGCACATTGTACGTAAAATCAGAGACTATTAATTATAGAGATAGAAAATCAAAACTTAGACTACTCACCGGTAGAGGGCGCAAAAATCAGCATCAGTTGAGCCTATATTTAGAATCTCAAACTCTGCTGAAAACTGTTCAAAATAAGGAAAAACAACGCGCAACACATTCAAGCAATACAATTTGAGATATCCGTTTGTTTCTTTGCTTAGTTGTTTGTTTTTATTTAAATTTAAATAAAAAAGAAAATTATCAGTTTTTTAATAAAGCGCCATCTAGTGAAAACGATATTTTTATAACTTATTTTTTTTGTGATGCCATACCCCTGGGTAAAATTAACAGTAATTTTATGCTTTTCATATTGATTACAGCTCGTTTCATTTTAATATATAATGTGTCCAACTTTTTTTTTGTGCACTGTACACAATAATACAATATATATATATATGTCCTTTATTTATTTAAATTACGTAGTAAAAAAAGAGATTACACATAACACTTAAATAAAAAGTTCACGAAGAACATAGAACATACAATACCTCAGTAAAAAAAAAAAAAACTGTCGAACGGGTTTCAAAGCGATAATTTTTAATAAAGTTTAGTTGAAACGCTGCTTTAAGCAACGATTTTAGTTATCTTCATTTAACACAATACTAATAATACTCAGTACTTTATTTACAACTAATTATAACTATTTTTTTGAAACTGTACTTTTAGATGAGCGCCCAAAACCATTACTAACATAATTTTATATACAAATGGACAGCTGGCAGCAAAAAAGTAACCGAAGATACCGTAAAATTGCTTATAGGGGGAACATTACACAAAATGAAAAAAAATTATATCATGTCATTCAAATATTATGTAAAATGATACAGAATATAAATCTATAAAAAAAAGTGCAACAACAAGAAATTTTTATTTTGATTTTAATTTATTGCAATCGTATATCATTTAGCTTTTCATGTGTTACACTTTTTAATGACACAATCCTTACATGTAGGTTATTGGGATGGCAAAAATATAATTTTTGCTTTTGATGTGGGATTTTTGCTTCTAAAGCGGCCTAAAAATTCATGGCGGGTTAACACTTTAATGGTGTAGCCATTTGGCATCATACCGGTTTTTTAATAAAAAAAACCCACTTGATGCACAAAACTGCATTTTTAAACAGTTAGAGTAAAAATCTCGGGTTTGCTCTGTATATTTGTGAAAAATCTAAAACACGCGTTTTTTTTACAGGGCGTGTAATATTCAAAAATATATGTATGTTTAAATATTTAAAGTGGTATTCTCGCAATAAAATTCATTTTGGAGACAATAAATGTATAACTTATAGTTCATAGATTTTTTTTTTCATACACATTCAAATAATCACAATTTAGCTATTTGGAAAAAACCATATTTTTCAATAAAACATCACTTTTTTAATAATTTTTTTTTTTGGCATTTTTCTTTAAATTTAGAAATCATATATATAAAATGGTTAAAATCGAAGAGATCATGCATTTAAGGGTTAAGTTTTGTTTAGGCAGGTTACGTTTACGTAATATTTATAACTTAATATTAATCATACAACCCATAGTCCATTACACTATGCGACAGTCAAAATCGGGATGGGATGAAACCAACGGGAAATGTTATATCGGTCAAAAACAAGTTATACGTGTCCCGGCGTTTCGCTGGGTCAACCCTAGGAATCGAGATATATCTTTTTTTTGACATAACTCGAGAACCACTAGTCCGATTTTGCTCAAACAATTTTAAAAAAATTAAAAATTACAATATCATTAATCTGTTCATATAACGTTTTTCTATATACTCAACAGTTTTGCCGGTAAAAATAAATGTTTGTTACCGCTACCATAAAAATCAATAACCTTTTGTTTATTACTTTTTTTTAATATTTTAGGCAAAAAAAATTTTTTTCTTCATACATTTATTTTTACCGGCAAAACTGTTGAGTATATAGAAAAACGTTATATGAACAGATTAAAGGAATTGTAATTTTTAATTTTTTTAAAATTGTTTGAGCAAAATCGGACTAGTGGTTCTCGAGTTATGTCAAAAAAAAGACCACCAAAGGTCAAATCGATATATCTCGATTCCTAGGGTTGACCCAGCGAAACGCCGGGACACGTATAACTTCTTTTTTACCGATATAACTTTCCCCGGTAGTTTGAACCCTTCCCGATCACTGACCCCTACCATTTGTCTCACAGTGTTATAAGGTAAGATACAATACTGAATGGCATTAATGTATATGAGCAAAATTACAAGGTTTTCAGCAATCGATTTTAGAGAGTTTTTGCTAGTCTTCTTGTCTTTTGTTTCTTTAAAGACTTGAATTTAAATCTTATATGCATATTGCCAATTTACAAATTTCCACTGAGTAACATAAACAAGAAGGTAGAGGTATTTTAAGGTTTTATTTAAGGTTTTTTTTAAGGTTTATTCGAGATCATCGAAACTGATTTTACAGTTTTTCTATTTATCAAGTTTCGCAAAATTGTGTTATAATGCATTAATACCTGAGCAAAAACTACCATGATTTTGGCTCTTGTAGTTTTTAACTTATCAAAACGTATACAAAAAAACGAGTAAAAAGGTCAAAGTCGGGCATGCCGACTATACAATACCCTACACCAGTCTGGTTAAAAGCCAACTAATGTTTGGATCCGAAATTCGAATGGGTTAAAATGGGACTTGTGTCAAAATATTCTATAAAATTATAAAAGAAGAGAAAATCGTAAATATAGCCCATATGGGAGATAGGTCCAAATATGGACCGATTCTATCTAGAATCTATCGGCTTTGTTCTCGGGATCATGTGAGTCAGCGACCTGCAGTTTGTAGCCAAGCCAATTTTGGAGGAACCAAAATTAATAGGCTTCGTCCTTGGGCCAATATAGGTCTGTGTACCAAATTTCATCAAAATATCTTGATATTTGCGACCTGCAGCGTATAAACAATATAATTTTGGGGGGACCCTTATATGGGCACTAGGTCTAAACATGGACCGATGTTCACCAAAATCAATAAGCTTCGTCCTTGGGCTGATATAGTTCGGTGTACCAAATTTCATCAAAATATCTTAATATTTGCAACCTGCAGCGTATAAACAATATAATTTTGGTAGGACTTTTATATGGGCACTAGGTTTAAACATGGACCGATGTTCACCAAAATCAACAGGCTTCGTCCTTGGGCCGATATAAGTCGGTGCACCAAGTTTCATCAAAATATCTTTATATTTGCGACCTGTAGAGTGCGCACAAAAATGCATGGACAGATAGACAGACGGACGGAGGGACGGACGGACGGACATCGTTAAATCGAAATAAAAAAAATTCTGAGCCGATCGGTATACTATAAGGTGGGTCTAACACCAATATTTTTTGGTGTTACAAACATCAGTGCAAACTTATAATACCCTAACCACGTAGTGGTGTAGGATATAACAAGTAAAAATTAGTTTTGTACAAAAACTATTAGGTTTATGCTCAAGCATAAATGTAGTATAAGACCAAAGCTGCCGTATTACTTTTCGAATGTACGTCAACTTTAAACACGGATAATTATCAACTTTGAAAACTCAACATTTATACATTCTCACATCTAACGTAACTTTTTCGCGTTACTAGCTAGCAAGTCTTACTGACAAACATTCGATTATACCGGAACTATTAGAAACACTAACTGTTTAAAATTGTTGTATACTCCAATCGGTTTTAATACAGCTCATGTGAATGTTTTTGTTCTACAATGCATATGACATCAATCCCTCGTATAACGTAGTTTCATACAACGCGATTTCGTTCTAACGAGATTAAGAGATATATGCCTTTCCCCTCTTAGTGCGGACTTCTTCTTCATATAAAGCAGATTTTATTGAATTTGGCAATAAAAATCCATAGTTGACAAAAGGATATATTAAAGTTTGTATAACGCATTTTTTCAACAACGCGGTTATTATTTTATAATCTGTATTTATTTTAAAGCCTGTATTTGTTTTAAATAGTTGTATTGTTTATGAAGTTTTTGCAGTTTTGGTTATTCACATAAATAAAATTATGTACAATTTATTGTGTGTGAACATACTAGTGTACATATTTTAATACAAAATTGAGTGCACAATTGTTTGATAAAATGGAATTTTATTCAGTGCATTTATCAGCTATAACCATAATAATAAGGAATTTATTCTGCTTATTTGCAAATGCAGTATAAGTTATGTTAAACTGGTTTCCAAAACTAAAACTAAAAATTTAAATTAATTACCTAAATATAAATTTTATTGTAGGGTGTTGTCGTAAACCTCTAAATTTGCAGTCTTGTACTCTTGCCTAAAATTACTAAAAAAAATCAATTTTTTGAATAGTTTTGTTTTGCATTATTGTCATATTTATATACAACTAGGTATTTGTACCCGGTCTTGCCCGGGCTTCAAAGTCTTCAGCCTTAAAAACTATAAAATTAATAATATAGTTGAAAAACCCTAGTTTGGTGCCTTAAGATTTAAATAAGATTAACCCAGCATGGATTCGGTGGACATTTTTTCGACGAAACTTGGTAGAAGGATAGGTCAGTTTCGTATTAAGCATTTTTTTAATTTTTATCGCTAAGTCGCGTCCTCTGGTGGTGATATAAGTAATTCAAATTGAATCTTTGACGCATTTTTTTTTTGGTTAGCATTTTTTCAAAAATTAAATTTTTATATTTCTGTAAAAAAATGTCAATAAATATAAATTATTTTTGATTCACAGTTTACGTGTTACTGGGCTATAGTTGTAAAATAGCATGATTTTTGAAGTCTAACCCATAGAAGTTTGTCAAATTTATGATAAATGCTACTTAAAATAGCATGGGCTGTGAATAGCCTGAATATTTTTAAGAACTTCAAAAAATTTGATTTTTAAATATTTTTTAAAAATTGCTATTTGGAAACACTAATTGCTCAAATTTGTATGCTTCTTTGGCAGTTGAGAGAAATTAGCGCATTTTTAATATAACAAAAAAAAAACGGATTAATTTTCTACATACTTACAATTTATATAAGTATGTAGAAATCGTCGTATATCATCCACTGGATATTTGCGGCGATTATCAGACGAATCTTAACCTACGGGGCACTGTTGTGGTGGAGGGCGGTGGACACGTTGCACCTTTCACAAAGGTGCAACGATTGGCTTGTCTGGGTATTACGGGTGCGGCCCGTTCTACACGCCAGGCAAGTTTGGAGGTGATGCTTGGCATCCCACCACTGGATGTTTATATCAGGGGCACGGCGGCAAAGGCAGCTCTCAGATTCAGGGAGATACAAGAGCTAAGGCAACGCACTTAGGGGCACAGCACCTTTCTGCAAGGGATTGGTGATGCGCTACTGGATCGTAAAGTGGACTGTATTTCACCCGTTACGAATTTGCAGACTTTTGAGGTGATTGTACCGACCATTAGCATCTTTGCGGACAGTCTTGCTGTTTTGAAAGCCCTGAAATCCGCTACTGTCAGATCGGGATGTGTGCGGCACTGTATTGAATCCCTCCACCGTATTCGTTGGCACTCGGCGTGGGTCCCAGATTATTATATGGCAACCCTTTAAGCGAAATTTTTGTAGTTTTTTAAATATTGTTTATAGAAAAGGCCTCAGAGTATCACATTTTTTACGACACTGTAATACCGTCTTCCTATCACAAATTATAGGCTCCTAAAATTGGATGTGACTTTAAAGTCAAATTGATAAGAAATGTGTTAATATATCACTCTGACTCTAGATATTATTTGCTACGCACTTTGTAGCCACCGCGGCTGATGCCACCACGCCCGATACCACTACGCCCGAAGCCAAGACCATCACCCCGCCCGCCACCACTGCACTCGCCACTATCGTGCTCATATCGGTGTGCACCTCAGCCATTTTGTTGCCAAAAATCTAAAACCAAAATCAATAGAACTCAACTATTGAAATGATTGTTACAATTGTACACTTTCTACGTCAAATTTGAGAAACATTTGAAAAGCAGTAAACATGAAGAGGATTATGACAAACATATAAATTTAAAAAATTAAAAAAAAAAACGTAAAGCAGCGCGTGTTCATTTCAAAATTAATAACGATCTATAACATGGCGTTTATTAACACAAAATTTTGAAAACATCCATTAAAAAATAATTACTTTTATAATTTTAATTTCTAAAACGGATACAAAGAGCTCACATATTTAAAAAAAATGCGTAAAAGTGGTAAAAAAAAGTATGCGGTGACCTGGCCTGGGATATAAGGATCATGCATACTAATTAAATTTGAGTAAAATCCGTTGGAAAATAAAAATTTCCATGACGGCTATCCATTGTTATATAACAAATTCATAATTTAAAATTTATGAAAAATTCTCAATTTAAAAAAGTTGTCGTAAAAACGGATATGGTCAACGAAAGTTATATCTCGACCTGGCCTAGGAAAATCCCGACCTGGAAAAGGATCATGTGTACCAAATTTGAGCAAAATCAGTTGGAAAATAAAAATTTATAATTAAAACAGTGAGCTGAAAAATGGGCATGGTTAATGAGAGGTATATCTCGAAGTGGCCTGAAATATCAGGATCGTATGTTCGAAATTTGAGCAAAATCCATTGTAAAATTAAAATTTCCATAGCGAACATCCATTGTTACATAACAGATTCACAATTTTTTAAAAAGAAGTCGTAAAAGTGGGCGTGATGAATGACTAGTGACAAAGCCTTGCAATATTGGGATCATGTGTACCAAATTCGGGCAAAATCCGTTGGAAAATAAAAATTTCTATAGCGATCATCCATTGTTATATAACAAACACATAAATAATTTAGAAAATGATTGCGAAAAAGTGGACGTATCCAATGACATATTTCTATTTTTAAAGAAAAAGTGGGGGTAAATATGGGCATGGCCAATAAAAAGCATATGGCGACCTCGCCCGTGGTATGCGAACTAATCGTACCAAATATCAGAGAAATCCATTAAAAACTAAAAATTTGTATAGCGTTCACACATTTTATATGGAAAAAATACACCATCACAAAAATGTGCGTATATTCATATGAGTAGACATTTTTTGATGTTTTTTTTCTAAACCATCAGTGAAAGTCGGCCTTTCCAACGCATTTATTGGTTTGTAAATCGGTTGAGTGGTTCTCGAGTTACAAAATGCGAATATAGGACAACTTATTTTTATATATATAGAAGTGTTTTCAAAAGGGATTACTTCCATTTCTAAGACAACATAACGCATCTACACTTTTCCGGCCAGATTTGCCAGACCGTGGACACTGTAAAATTGCCTGTAGGAGGAATATTAAATAAAATCAAAAAGATTTTATCATTAGATTCAAATATTATGTAAAATGGCACAGAATATGCAACAACAAGTAATTTTTCTTTTAATTTTATCTTATTTCAATCATCTTTTATTTAGCTTTTTATGCGTTACACATTTTAATGGCGCACTCCATGCGTGTAAGTTTTTAAGCTGCCTACACACTAGGGAACATTCCATTCCACATGGCCATTTTTTACGAATGTTGAAATGTGTACATATATCATTGTGTCATGTTGACCTTCGTGTTTATAAAATTTTTTCATAATTTTTTGTTTCCAAACTCAATTTTTCATCGTGTGTATCGATGGTACTGTTTTTGCTGTATTTAGTTCATTGATATCATTGACGCTATCAGGAGCTTTTGTAATTACGCATTTGAGAAAAAGAAAATGACGACAATTATAAATAATGAAAACTGCATTAATTTTATAAATGAATATTTTTGCGAAAATTATGGGACATAAAATGTGATAACTAAAAAGTAAAACCAAAAAAAAAACAGCAGCATATGGAAAAATAACAATTAAAAAATTAATTAATTTGATTTTCTTCCGCCCATATTTCATGTGATCAGTTCTACAAACAAACAAAAATGATGTTTCATTTGACGTTTTGTTGTCGTGTGTGCATCGTCTGTATGAAAAATGAAAAAAAGTAGAAACACATGTTCTGTCACAAATGTTCCCCAGTGTGTAGGCAGCTTTAGGATGGCAAAGCTATATTTTTTGCTTTTGATGTGGGATTTTAGCTTTTAAAGTGTTCTGAAAATTCATAGCGGGATAATTAAATTTTTAAAAAGCTACATGGTTAGGTCACGTATACGTAATATTTTTAACAGAATATTAATCATACGAACCGTGGTCCATTATAAGATACACACCGAACAGCACTAATAAGTGTATTCAGGCTTGCCAGATACTTTTTTTTCGTTATCCCCAAACAAATCTTGAAATTTCCCCAAAAAATCCCCAACTAGAAAAAATTTGAAGAATCCGTAAATTCGAATTTTCCAAGATTGCCTCCAAAATAAAAATATAATTCTTTAATTAGACTTTTAAATCGGAACCAATTTTTAACAAATCGATTCGCAAAACTCAATTTATTGATTAAAATATTTCCTACTTCAATAAATCAATATCTTATTCAAGGCATCAGTTTTACTTGTGCTGACCCTTTTCATAGAATCAAGCTAATTGATTCAATTTTCACAAATCAATTTAATCCAAAATGTTTGCCTTGAATGTCTGCGAATCATATCATAAACTTAAAAATTTAATCGAATAACAATTAATTCAATTCAAATTTGAGTAAATCTTATCCTAACTTTATTCAATTTAACCCTTAAATGCATGAGATCTTCGATTTAAAAATTTTTTTTTATATATGATTTCTAAATGCGTGCACATTTCAAGAAAAATACGAAAAAAATATTTAAAAAAAAGTGTTGTTTATTGAAAAATATGTTTTTTTTCCAAATCGCTAAATTGAGATTATTTTAACGTGTATGAAAAAAAAAACAAAAAAAAAAATCTTTAAACTATGAATTATACATTTATTGTCGCCAAAATGAATTTTATTGCGAGAATACCACTTTAACCCCTAAATTCATAAACGCTTTGTAAAATTATAGGAGGTTTATTGAACAAATTTTGTATGAAAATGACGTTTTGTAAATCTGCTATAACTTTACAAAACATTTATGAGGGTTAAGTATTTAAGCAAACATTTTTTAAATATTACACTTTTCGGTAAATGAATGTTCTTTAGTTTGACTCTAGATCATAAATTAGTATCACTTTCTGTTTAAATTATTTTCAAATTAAATTTTTGAAAGAATTCGATAAGAACAGCAAGACAGAATACGTATTTTCGGCTTTCGCTACAAAGACTAATATCAACGAAATCTAACAATGCTATTTTTATCCTTTATTATTATTACTCTTGTTTTTTTGCTTTAAACCTTTATTCTTAATATATCTCAGCTGATTCCATTCAACTCTGTGTATGATAACCACAGATTTTTTGAGTTACAACGAACCGTTAAATTTAAATTTAAATGTATGTTATTTAAATTATATTTTGCACCGTATCAATGTGTTTTTAAGATGAATTAGGGGAATGTTTAGTTGATCTCTTATTTTGTAAAAAAAACGTGTGTTTTAGATTTTTAACAAACATATGAAGCAAAACCAAGATTTTTCTTATAACTTTTTAAAAAATCTGAGCTAAACTATAAGAGCACTTCACACAGAAGGGGTCGCAATGCCCAAAAAAGTAGCCTTGTGCATCAAGTGGGTTTTTTTTTATTAAAAAACTGGTATGTTGTCAAATGGCTAGACCATGCATTTAAGGGTTAAATCATTGATTTAAAGTGATAATCAATTACTAACTAATTCTCAAAAATGAATAAGTTTTAATGCCAGCTTACTCAAAAAGAAATAATTTCTTCAATATTTTTTTTTTCCGAAAATTTATAAAATGTACAATACTTTTCGTTGAAATTTGTTGAAAAAACTTATTAAAAATTAATATAATCTCCAAAATTTACGAAAAGTAATAAATATTGAATATATTTTGCAATCAAAAATATTTTATAGCCGAGGTTTTTTAGATTTTATTAGAATTTTTTCCAGTCTTGTAAAGCAATAAAAAATCAAGTTGGAAATTTTTTGAATTTACCATGATAAATAAAAACGGTCCTTGTTGATTTTTGTCTCTTAATTATCTACAATTAACTTTGTTGATATGTGTTTTTTAATTCTTCCTTAAAGAAATTTAACCGAATAGAAAACTTAAAAAAATTAAAAAATAAAAACTTAAATCATGCTGAAACAACTTTCTAAAAAATTTGTATGCGACTGTAAATAAAATGCAAATAAACCTAAGAATAAAAAAAATATAATAACTAACAATAAATTTTCCAAAGTAATTTGTACGGATGCAAAACAAGAAAAAAAAGAGGGAAGCAAAAATATAGCAGTGATACAAATATTTTCACTTATATCAATAAACCAAAAATATGCAAAAATGTACACAATTTAAATATTTTTTTCACACAAAAGTGTAAATAAATAATTTTTTTTTCTAAAATTTCCACACACTATACAAATACTAAGCAAAAAATCCTTTGCAACATATTCAAAAGACAACAAAAACCATACAATAAAATGGTGTTTGTATATTTTATATGAATTTCTTATTTCCTGCCAAAAGTTCTAGCAAAAACTTCCTTTTTACTTATGTATGAGTATGAATGTCATTTATAGTATATATGTGCATATACGCCGGACGTATGGTAAAATATATGACTAGAGCTTATCTGACTGTAGTTGTCTACATAAATTTTGGTGTAAAGTCTGGTAGTATGGAAATTCATATAAGAGAAAATGCTTTTAAATGGCATTGTTTTGTTGCATTACGATGTAAAAAAAATTGGCAGCTTTTTTTGTTTGCAACCATCTTTTGTGTTATATAGCATACATGGGAATCGAAGTGTCACATGCAGCAAATGCTTATAATAATTTAGTTATGAGAGATCAGAGGTTATGGAACGCCAGCAAAAAGATGTTGGACTGTCTGTGTATCTGTCTGAATAACAATATACATACTTAGACAGCAATGTTACAACAGAAATTTGTTTAGGGGAATTTATTGCAATTTTATATGACAAAAGGGACTACTTAAATGGACGTTGGCGTAATAGCAGCAATAAGCAAAAAAAAATCCCCAAAATAATATAAATAAATTAGTTTTGCTTTTTTATTATATATTCAAGCAAATCTACATAACTGAAATTATCATATTTTCGTAAGAGAATAGAGTTGTCAAATATTTGGCCTGTTTAAAATCGCATTGCTTATACTTAAAAAAAAGCCTGTTTTAAAAAACCGACTTCAGTTTTTTTAATTCCAAATCAGTTCTCCGGTTTTTGAAATATTGATGATTTATGATTTTTTTTAAAACTTACAAAAAATTGCTAAAAATCTGAAAACTTATATTTTTGTCACTTAAGGTCGATTCACAATGCTGGAGTACCTACTCCTCTCGGCCGAGTAGTTTTTATTCCCTTTCATTCGCACTTACATATTTTTTTATATGATTCCTTATATTTCTTTCCTGAATCCAATCTGTAGCGAATATTACTTTAACACTGGGAATTCACCATTAACTTAAAGCCCCGTTTTTTGTATTTTTTTCCAAATACAAATACTTTTTTTTTGGAATGATCTTAAATCTTTTCGCCGTAGATTAGAAAATATTCGTATTTTGTCACAGGAGTAAAAAAGGTAAACAGAGTTTTTTCTTTCAAAACCTCTACACTTTCAGGAATGAAAAAACGATCGTTTCGGGGATTTTCTACGCAAAAACTCTGTGAATTATTTGTTAGGAGAATGTCCTGATGAAGAAAAATAGCATTTTTTGAAAAAAGTACTTATTATGTAATTCATAATAGGGAAATTGGCCTCGAACTGAATTAATAAATTTCTAATTAATGAATAAAAAGGTGGAAAAAACAATTTTTATTTTTTGAATAAAAATTAAAATTAAAAACCTACATTTTGACAACACTCACAGTATGGAGAAATGTTTTCGCCTCTTTTTGTATTAACAAAGAAGTGGGTAAAAATAAAATTTGTATTTTATTTGTACCGACGGTATGAAATACAAAAACAGAAAACTTTCATAATATTTCTATTGTTGATTATGTCTTTGCAGAGACTTCGAAAAAATATTTTATTGTTTGCTCCATTCTCATTTCATTGATGGAGTAGACTACGTTTAATATAAAATTTTGATGTTTCAATTTGCATTGCACTATTGCAACCACTTTCTAAAGAAAACTGAAGAAGGGGACGTGGAAAATCCCGGAAACTATCGTCTTTTCATTCCTGAAAGTGTAGAGGTTTTTGAAAGCAAAAACTCTCTGAAGTATTTGTTAGGAGAATATCCTGATGAAGAAAAATAGCAGTTTTTGAAAAAAGTACTTATTATGTGATTCGTAATAAGGAAATTGGCCTCGAACTGAATTAATAAATTTCTAATTAAAAATTTTATTTGCTGAATTTTGGCGTAATTTAGCCTTCAACACGAATATTGGTAATAAAATTAAATGATTATTCCAACAATATCACTATGCGACAGTCAAAATCGGGATGGGATGAAACCAACGGGAAATGTTATATCGGTCAAAAACAAGTTATACGTGTCCCGGCGTTTCGCTGGGTCACCCCTAGGAATCGAGATATATCTTTTTTTTGACATAACTCGAGAACCATTAGTCCGATTTTGCTCAAACAATTTTAAAAAAATTACAATTACTTTAGTCTGTTCATATAACGTTTTTCTATATACTCAACAGTTTTGCAGGTAAAAATAAATATTTGTTACTGCTACCATAAAAATCAATAACCTTTTGTTTATTACTTTTTTTTTAATATTTTAGGCAAACAATATTTTTTTCTTCATACATTTATTTTTACCGGCAAAACTGTTAAGTATATAGAAAAACGTTATATGAACAGATTAAAGGAATTGTAATTTTTAATTTTTTTAAAGTTGTTTGAGCAAAATCGGACTAGTGGTTCTCGAGTTATGTTAAAAAAAGACTACCAAAGGTCAAATCGATATATCTCGATTCCTAGCGGTGACCCAGCGAAACGCCGGGACACGTATAACTTCTTTTTTACCGATATAACTTTCCCCGGTAGTTTGAACCCTTCCCGATCACTGACCCCTACCATTTGTCTCACAGTGTATTTTATTACTTTCCCATAACAAATATCCCAAAAAATACGCGCGCTCAATCAATTATTTTTAAGTTTTTTTCTATTTCATAAAAAAAAAAATATTGCAAAAAAAAACTGCCTTTATTTAAATTAAAATTATTTCATCAAATATTTAAATAGTTTATTTTCACAATAAATTCGGCACCGCATAATAGTTACGGCAATTTACCATAGAAAACGTAAACAATTTTGTGTTCTATATTTTTGCGAATTTCCATTTTCAAGACGTGTATTGACCATACAATTTCTTCCAACAGTATCTTTTTACTTTTCCTTAAAAAAAATAATACCAAAAACCTCGCGCAATCAGTTATTTATGTTTTGTTCTATTTCAAAAATAGGGAGGACTCATACCACTTTCAAAATAAACATTTTTGCTAAATCGGTAACTAGTTTTTGAAAATTTTTAATTTTTTTTTTTATGTGAAAAGATCCCCTTGTGTTCTACCTAATTCCATGCTTAACTCACTTTTTTTTGAAAATGGACTCATACCACTTTCAAAATAAATGGCTCAGATGTGTAATAATTTCACATACTGAAACTACCAGCATTGAATTTAGAGCTTATAATCTGGGATTCTAACGCTTAAAATGAAAAATATAATATAACTTAATACCCAGCAAACAAAGATGATCCTTAATGACTCCAGAAATGAGAAATGAGCTCCAAAATCATAAATATTTTTTCACTTTTTCTTATGAAAGTGATCCGTCCAAAAGAGCCCCCTGTCTTAGAAATGACTCAGAAAAAAGAACGTATAAAATCGAAATTTTCTTCTTAAATTTAAATAATTTTGGAATCTTCTTTGAGTCCGAAAAATTAATCCTCGTTTTGAGACAGCTGTTTAGATTGTACATAGAGTGGGTCGATTTAGTAATCGATATTGTGCCATCGATTTTTCGATAGCTTTTGGCATGAGAAAAAAAATTCCACTACGACATATCAAAAAAATCATTTTCGAGGAGCCCAAATTTAAATTTTTTGCAATTTTTAATAAATGCTAGATTATCGCCATCTTGCGTTGGCTTTTTGAAACAACTAATGAAATTATAAACAATATAACATTACAATTTTTCCAGAAACGTATTCCTTATGAAAATCGGATAAAAAATTTGGCAACTAGAGGTAAAAGTATATAAGTAAAATTATTTTCTGCTTGATGATGATAATGATGATGAAACGATGAAAACAAGCAGAAAATAATTTTACTTATATACTTTTACCTCTAGTTGCCACATGTTTTATCCGATTTTCATAAGTAATACCTTTCTGGCAAGGTTGTAATGTTATATTGTTTATAACTTCATTAGTTGTTTCAAAAAGCCACCGCAAGATGGCTCTAATCTAGCATTTATTAGAAAATTGCAAAAAATTGAAATTTGGGCTCCTGGAAAATGATTTCTTTGATATGTCGTAGTGGAACTTTTTTTTTCCTCATGCCAAAAGCTATCGAAAAATCGTTGGCGCAATATCAACAAATTTTTGTCCATACAAATCGCCCCACTCTATTGTACAGACAAATTTTTGGATTGTTTTCTAAGGGTTCATATTTTCTAAAAATATGAGTGTTTTCAAAAAACAATAATCATTTCTATGAGCCATTTAAGAATCTTGTTTATGAGCGCTCCGTAATTGCTGGCTGGGAAAGTAAAATATAAAATTATCAATTTTTTAACAATTACTAAAATTCATAAGGGAGGTAGAAATTTCTTGATACCAAAAAAAAATTTGTCTAACTCTCTGGACAAATTTTTTTTAATATATATAATATATATAGGTATAATTTTATAAATTATAATCAGTTTTTAGTTCATTTTGATCATAAATGTAGCTTAAATTTAGTTTTATAGAAAAAGTAAATATGGGAGATATGTTATGTCATGTTCTTGCACCGAATGAAACGAAATTTGCCAAGGAGCTAGAAAGAATAATTCTATAAACTATTCCAAGTTTTTAGTGCATTCTGATCATAAATGTAGCCAAAACCTAGTTTTTGAGGAAATGGATATATGGGAGGTAGTCATGTCCTTACACTGAATGTAAAAAATTTAATCACTGAGCTACAAGACATAATTTTTTTATACAGTTACCAATTTTCGTTTTATTCTGTTTGTAATTGCCCTACGGGAAATTTTAACAAACTGTCACCGAACTGGCCCCTTTATATGAAATAGACTGGTCACTTTTACATGGCGTTGTCATAGGAGGTGGAAATTGACCCCTTGTGACATGTCACAAGACAAATCCCAGGACAGGTTCCTGAACTTTGTTTTTATGAGAGTTCAGTAACCTGTCCTAGGATTTGTCTTGTGACATGTCACAAGGGCAAGGGCACAACGCCATGTAAAAGTGACCAGTCTATTTCATATAAAGGGGCCAGTTCGGTGACAGTTTGTTAAAATTTCCCGTAGGGTGTAGCTAAACATAAAACTTTTTAATTAAGGATGTATAGGAGGTAGTCATGTCCTTGCGCCGATTTTGCCGAAAGTTCTAATTTTTCTTAATTTACATGTTGTGAACTAGCACACCATATTTTATTCTTCTGCGATAACTCCTCTAATTTTTCCGATTTACTATATGGGGACGAAGCACTGTGCGTAGTGGTGTAGGGTATAATGTAATGTTTTATCGATTTTATGAAAACTAATTTATGATGCAAAAGCAGGGACGTAACAGTTATAACTTTTATTCAAAAAACTGATTGTTTTACAATTATTTCTTGTTTGAATATTTTTAATTTTCTGTTTATTTGTTCTGTTTGATTTATATTTTTAATTCAAACAAAAACAATCCAAAAACGATTTTTATTTTTTCAAAAATAATAAAAGTTATTTTCTGATTTTTTTTCTTTATCAAAAAATAACAATTAAGAATATAAATCAAAAGCCATAGAACCAATGAATTCAACAATTAAAATATCCTGATAATGTCAACTAGTGTTAATAAAATATTGAACAGTGATTTAAAGTGAGTAAATATGTATATTCCAGCAACTTCCGGCATTCAATTTAGGTCAATTTTTAATTTTTATTCTATTATCAAATAAAAAAGTTGGTGCTTAATTTTTTCAAAAAAATCATTCTGTAACTTTTATAAAAAGTTTTAAAATAAAAATCAAAAAACAACAGAAATTTATAGAGTAAAATATAAAAATTGAAAAAATTAAAATCTTTGCTAAACTTTGTGATTTTTTTGTGCAATATGATTTATAAAATATAGTGCATTATTGAAATGTTATAATTAAATAAATTTGGGTGGTGACTTTTTAAGAAATATAACAGTTATTTTGGGTCTCTGTGCAAAAGTAACTAAGATTTTGCACTGTATTTTATCCTGCTTGTTAGAAAAACTGTCTCTTATTAAGCTAGCCATACAATAGACAATATCATTGCAAATATTATTGCCAATATTATCGTCGTTTTGCCCTAAACCATATAATACGATGTATAACACTCTTGCACAAGATATGGCACCACTATATAAAAATGGCACAATATGACATATACATTAGAAAATATTTTTCACTTTTCGTGGTTGTGCAATAAGAAACAAATCCGTTTTGATTTTTTCTAAAGTATTGTACAACCTTCCAATATGACATATACACTGTAATTTTTTTTCCACAATACTAAACGTTGCACAAGAATATTGCGAGTGTATGGCCAGCTTTAGAGTTTAAACAATTTTAAACTTAACATGGATAAATATTTACCTTCAATATAACTTTTCTGTGTAATATCCTAAATTTTTGCTTGACATATGTTCAATTGAAATATTATACATATGCATTAGATGTTTAAATCACTTCCTTATTTAGTTGGGTACACATAAATTTTGTTTTAAATACTTAACATTAAAATCTAATAAAAGTAGTTTTAATTCTAAGTAAATATATGCATAATATGTATAAAATATGTATTTGTAATTACTTAAAATTTACACAAATAAAATCTTTAACAAAATATTAATTTTTAAGCTTCTTAAATTATCCTAAAAAGAAAAAGGTTACAACTACAAAGATTAAAATTATAAAAGATTTTTTTAATTAATATTTGTCAGGTCATTTATATTTAAGTTATATGAAAAACATATGAACACAAGTATAATTAAGTATTCATATTAAAATATAAATATTTACTATAAAACTAATAAATGTTAATGAAGTAATTTTGGTTAAAGGCGCTTGATATTTCACAAAATTTTTTGCAAACATCTAAATGGTTACAGTTCTTATATTTTGAGGTCTTCGAGAAAGATTTTTATATAACTTTTGCCCAAAATTACCAAATAATTTTTTTTTTTTGCTTTTTCATATTAAACGATTTTTTGAAAATGTTTATTTTGAAAGTGGTATGAGTCGCATTTTTTTGGAATAGAAAAAAACTTAAAAATAATTGATAGAATGAGGGTATTGATATTATTTTTTTTAAGATAAAGTTAAAAATACTATTGGAAAAAATTGTGGTGGCAATATACGTGTTCAAAGTAAAAATTCGCGAAAATGTTTAAAATAAAATTTTACTATTTTCATGGTAAATTGTATTAACTACTATGGGTTCATGGTTAAAACGCAAAAGTATCTTCTAAGTATTTAGTGAAGTAATTTTGGTTCAAAGCGATTGATTTTTCGCACCATTTTTTTTTTTTTTTGCAAAATGGTTTTAAATTTTTTGCAGTGGCTACCTTATTATTGCAAAACCTAATCTTGAGCTCTTCGTGAAATATTTTTCACATAATTTTGGTTTAAAATTAACAAATAATTTTTTTATTTTTTCATATTAAACGATTTAACAAAAATGTATATTTTGAAATTGGTATGAGTCACAATTTTTTGGAGTATCGAGCAATTCCATATGAAAACGATCAAAATTGGCAAATTTTTGGACGACCCCTCTCCGATTTTAAAATAAATAGTCTCAATCGATTGCCCAGCAAAAAATAATGTACCTACATATTTTTTTTTTTTTTATAGTGACTGGTTTAGTAGTGGTGTACACCACTGTCATGTGACAAAATTGAAGAATTCTTCATAAGGGACCTCATTTAAAGTGGAAAGGTATTGAATCAGGCTTTAATTGAAAAATAAAATTTTCCTAATTTTTCTCAGAAATTTACCTTTTTTCCCATGAAAATTAAATTTTCCCATGAAAATTAAATTTTCCGATTTTCCACAGAAGCTCCTAAATTTTGCGGCTAATTTTTTTTTTTTGGATTCCTCATAATTTTTGCTTTAAGAATCAGCAATAAAAAAATGGGCCCCGACTCCTTGTTTGGACAGGAGAGGAGCATTTAAGAGACCACCTTGTTCTCATTATTTTTATATTTTTTATAATTGAATTATTTGTAATTATTTAACATTGTTTTATTTTATTATTAAAAATACATTTTAAAAATTATTTTACAGTTAAAAATACATTTACGAAGAAAAAATCTTTCTTATTTTGCTGCTTATACTTAATTACAATATTTATTAAAAATTTCAATTGTCTTGGCATCATTATAAAATTAAAGTAACTTTAAATTTAGCACGTCGGCAGACGAAGAGTACCGTTTTCATTAATTGACATATCAGAAATATTTGGTATGAAGCAATAAAACTTTTGCGTTCCAGTTATAGTTTTGACATTATTATATCTGTTTTGAATTCGTCGCTCCATGGCATCGTGTTCTTTTTGAGTGCATAAAACTGTGTTAATGGCAATTTCCTTGCTTTGAATCCACGAAAACAAATGTTGTACATTTAAGATCTGGTCAGTATATGGCCTTTGCAAACTTGCCTTAGTCGCCATGCGTTTTAGGGTTCCCCCTAACGCATCGCATGGGCCCTTACCGTGGGACGTCGCAAAAAAGTGCCACTCGACCTTGCAGTTTTGTTCTTCTTCAATTATGCAAAGATTGTAAAAATTTTTTTTATTCTTTTACTGAGAAGCCGCGCCGTCTGAGAAAAACGTTACTTTGTCGATTGCATCGAATTTTGATCTTAAGAATTCAAACAGTTTCATTTGAAATAAATAAACGGACACATAATTATGAGCTAAACTCTCCGCGACAACAACAAGGCTTACGGTCTGTAGTTCGTTATCTTCGTTTTTGAAATAAATGCAAAAAGGATGCACCGTGCACTGGTCGTTTGCCCAGTGATAAGCCTGAATTTCATCCTGAACGAGAAAAGTGTAATTCTCGGCAAAGTCGCTTATCACAATGAATTCATTTTGGGCTAATTTCTCCTTACTTTCCTTTAGAAATTTCGATTGCATCTCGGATATGAAATGGTGCGCCTTCAGTTCATTCAACTTGAATCCGAATTCCTCGATGAATTCCGGAATCTGCTTTACCACGGTCTCAAGGGAACATCTGCCGCTGCTAATTATCCACTGTTTGAAATGCACCTCCTGAATTAACAGCTGTTCAAACTTTTCCGCCAAATATTGCTCTAGCTCGTCAATCTTCGGACAATTGTCGCATTTGGACAGATGACAATTTTCCGTGGGGTATGCGCACAACGACTTCGACAGGAGGTCCCTATATGTTTCAATTTCACCGTGAAATACTTTCAATTTCTTGCATGGAAAGAACATTAATTTGATGTTTTGATGAAACATGCAAACGCAAACTGAATGCGTTCCGTGCCTGTCTAAAGCCAGCACGCATTCTTTTGGTCGTAGGATGGCAAACTTAGAAAATCCCACTTTTTCTGCTGGGTATTTCTCTTTGAACTGATGGTATGCTTCGGATATATTACATAATAATAATCTGCGCTGCTTGTGTACTTTTTCTCCATCTTCACGTGTGATAACATAGTCACGTGTACCTGGGCAGGCGCGGCTGTTGTCATCATTGCAGTAAAAATCTTGAATCAATTTCACCGTTGCTTCGCTGAGGGTCCTTGAGCCAAATTTCTTGGTGGGAGTCGCCAATATGCCCTTCTGTCGAACTAATTCTTTGCTTCTTCTCGCGATGTAAAAAGATGTTTGAAACTGTTCAGAAATCTTGCGTATAGACCATGATTGAGGCAGCACAGATAAAATGAGATATTTCTCCGGAAAAGTGGTCGCTAAATTGAATTTTCTTTTCAACTGCTCAATCATTTGTTTGCCGTCATCAACGTCATCTGCTTGACTGCATTCGTTATCAGAACCTTCATCAAATATTGTCGCGATTGCACTCATAACCTTGCCTTTTTTCTCTTTCCTGTATTTTTCACTTCGCAACTTTCTTTTTGTAATAGGCGATTCACCTAAAGTGGTAATAGCCTCATTCAAAGGACTCAAAGACATATTGACCATCGGAATGTCTGCCTCACTATCAGATGAAACATTTTGTTCAATTGTCATTTCACTCTCGGATTGTGGTTGCATTTGTTTCAATGCATTTGCTTGTTGAGACAAATCGATTTTACACTTGGGGCAAATGAATTCTGCTTCTTCACCGTATTGTATATTTAATTCATTCATGTATCGCTTCGAAACACCAGTTAATTTTAATACTTTTATCTTTTTCGAACGATGTCCACTCTTGTTAAACGGATTGCAGCAAAATTTATTCATTTTACTTTAAATTGTCTTTACAGCTTCACTCTTTACTTTACAAAAAAAACACTTTAACACTTTCACGTTTAGTATTCAACTAAAATTTGACTCAGAGTGTGTGAAGTATTTATATTTATTTTTTGGTAAAAAATAGGTAAAAAAAAAATAAGCGATATTTGCTTTTCTTTAATAGGATAATTTGCGTGAACTACTGGTCATAAAATGTTTTTTAAAGAGGGACTTAATTGGTTACTGCCAATAAGCCGACCACAGGTCATAAAATGTTTTGTAAATTTTTTAAATTACCAGGTAATAAATATTTCGCCATATTTATGGAAAATCCGTGTTTTATGACTTGTTTCTGCACGTGTCATTTTAGGCGAAATATTTATTACCTGGTAATTTAAAAATTTTACAAAACATTTTATGACCTGTAGCCTCAGTCGGGTTTGGTGTGCCATTACATGCCACTGCTGCTATTATCCATGGATTTATGGCCGATCTTGTGAAGGCAGGCAGACCATATTCACTACACACTCAACTTGGGGCTCTTAAAAAAAATTGATTTTTTCTTCATAAATGTATTTTTAACTGTAAAATAATTTTTAAAATGTATTTTTAATAATAAAATAAAATAATGTTAAATAATTACAAATAATTCAATTATAAAAATATAAAAACAATGAGAGCAAGGTGGTCTCTTAAATGCTCCTCTCCTGTCCAAACAAGGAGTCGGGGCCCATTTTTTTATTGCTGATTCTTAAAGCAAAAATTATGAGGAATCCAAAAAAAAAATTAGCCGGAAAATTTAGGAGCTTCTGTGGAAAATCGGAAAATTTAATTTTCATGGGAAAATTTAATTTTCATGGGAAAAAAGGTAAATTTCTGAGAAAAATTAGGAAAATTTTATTTTTCAATTAAAGCCTGATTCAATACCTTTCCAACGAGCTATCACTCGTTGCGATCGCTTTAGTAAAACAACTTTCAATGAGGTCCCTTATGAAGAATTCTTCAATTTTGTCACATGACAGTGGTGTACACCACCACTAAACCAGTCACTATAAAAAAAAAAAAAATATGTAGGTACATTATTTTTTGCTGGGCAATCGATTGAGACTATTTATTTTAGAATCGGAGAGGGGTCGTCCAAAAGGTGATCGCTTTCATATGGAATTGCTCTATCAAAAAACTTAAAAATAATTGACTAAACGAGGGTATTGATATCAGCTTTTTAAAAATAATGTTGGAAAAAATTGTACTAGCAATATAGGTGTTCAGAATTGAAATTCGCGAAAATTTTATCAATTTTATGGCGATTATGCGATGTCGCGTTCATAGTTAAAACACACCTCTAAATATCTAGTGAAGCACGTTTTGTTTAACCCTTAAATGCATGGTGTAGCCATTTGGCAACATATCGGTTTTTTAATAAAAAAAAAAACCCACTTGAAGCACAAAACTGCATTTTTGGACATTAGGGGCCCCTTCTGTTCCTATAGTTTAGCGCAGAATTTTTAAACAGTTAGAGTAAAAATCTTGGGGTTGATCTGTATATTTGTGAAAAATCTAAAACACGCTTTTTTTTTACAAAATGTGTAATATTCAAAAATATTTGTTTAAATATTTAATGTGCTATTATCGCAATAAAATTTATTTTGGTGACAATAAATATATAAATTATCGTTTATAGATTTTATTGTTTTTTTTTTAGGCACGTTAAAATAATCACAATTTAGCTATTTGCCAAAAAACCATACTTTTCAATAAAAATCACCTTTTTTTAAAAATAAATTTTTTTTGGTATTTTTCTTGAAATGTACACATCACACCTTTAGACATCATATATCAAAAACTGGTTAAAATCGAGGAGATCATACATTTAAGGGTTAGAGCGATTGATTATTCACAATATTTTTGTTTTTAGTGCAAAAGGGTTTTAAATTTTTAAAAGAGAATATCTTATTGTTGCAAAAAGTATTTTTGTGCCTTTGGTGATTTTTTTTTTTTTTTTTTGCAAAATGTCTTAAATTTTTTACAGAAACCATTTTATTGTTGGAAAACCTTTTTTGTGATCTTGTTTATATTATTTCTCTTATATATTATTATTAATATTTTTCACATAATTTTGGTTCAACATTACCACATAATTTTTTTAGTTTTTTCATATTAAACGATTTAACGAAAATGTTTATTTTGAAAGTGGTATGAGTCTCCTTATTTTTTAAAATAGCATAAAATTTAAGAATAATTAATTAAATCAGGGCATTGGCATTAATTTTTTGTGGATAAGTTATAAATTAATGTTAATGTTAAAACTTTCACTACGGGCATTGGGCATAACGCCCGTAGTGAAAGTAGAAATTCGCGAAAATTCTGCAGTAAAAAATTTTTTTTGGTAAATTGTTTTAATTATTATGGGATGTCGAGTTCATTGTGAAAGATATGTCTTTAGATATTTCATAAAGTAATTTTGGTTGAAAATAATTGATTTATTCGCAAAAAATTGCAAAAAAAATTTGAGCTACAGTTTTTCTTTATATTTTTTTAAAAAACCGATTACTACTGCCTATTAGAATTCAACAAAAAAAGAATCTTCCTAGTTATCATATTTCAGCGTATAAAAAATATCAAACAAGAAAAAGTTAAGTCCACGTAAAATAACAAAATGATAAAAAACTATTATTTTGAAAGTGGTATGAGTCCACTCACCATTGAAAAAAAGGTATTTTCGCGACATATATTAAAAATTCTTTGTGATACGAAAAATCTAACTATATATTATTAAAAATACGTGTAAAATTTCTTGAACAGAACCACCCATATTTTTAAACATTTTAAAACGCAAAACCTTTTATATCTCATTTTAAAAACAAAAAGACTCATATCACTTTCAAAATAAACGGTTCATCTATAAATTTTTTTGTTAAAAATAACTCAAGATTATTATAAAAAACTTGAAAATTGTGCATCTTTTATATTAATTAATAAATGCAGGTTAAATACCGGTAACTACCCATAAAAAAAGGTATCGGTAACGATAACGGTATTTGGAACCTTTTTTAGAGGTATTGGTAACGGTAACGGTATTCAATGTGAAACGATATTTTAGCGATAACGGTATTAGAACGATAACGGTAACCAACCTTGGTTTTTTTGAAAACAAAAAAAAATAAATTAATCTTTTTCAATTTTGACGTACCATAAACTAAGCTCTTTGTAACTTTTTTTTGGAAATATGGCTTAAAAAATTCATATACTTTTTACGTTTTTGGCAAAATTTAGAACTCCTTCACAGATTCTATTATGCCTAAAGAATGAGATTCGGGCCGTTTTGACCCCACCTTTTTAACCCCAAATTGTGAGATGGGACCGTAAAGAATAGAGTATATTTGATAACTTAGATTTCTCTATCACACACGCAAATTTAATTAAAGTCTGAAAGTTCGCCTAAAAGGCATTATCGTACAAGCTTCCTTGTTACCGTTTGGGTTTTTTTACCACAAGTCAAAATATTGAATAAAATAGTCATTTTTATCAAGTAGAACACATGTATCGAGCAATTTTAGAATTTCAGAAAAAATAGAGTCGGAAATTAAATAAGCTTCATGGAACCTTTTTGTTCCCAGGATATTAAAGGTTAAAGATTTTTTAAATAAATATTAAGGACCTGTTTATCTATTAGGGCAATATTCTAAACGAAAGAAATTGACAATCACTTTCGTCAAAAATATATGGGAAACAGAAACAAATTTTCGTTTAGAGTATTTTCGTAATACATAAACAAGGGCTAAGCTTGCGTGGATCAGGTTACATAAAGTAATAGTTTTCATCAGGAGGCAATTTAAAAATTTTAGGAACATGGAGTCGGAAATTAAATAAGCGTGGATTTTTTTGTCCCCGGGACTCTAACTAAGGGTTTAAGATTTTTTAAATAAAAATAATGATAATTATAACAATAATATTAAATTGATACGTTTTGGAAAATTGTGAAAAATTTTGTGAAAACAGCCCAATTCCCTACAATTTTTAACAAAATAATCAATTTTCATAAAATATCCTGGAAAGGAGTCGCTCCCCACACAGAACCCAAATTATCATTTTTTCAGTTTATTATTTTTTTCTTTAATTACAACTATTATATTACAAAACGAGTAAAAAGGGCATGCCGACTATACAATACCCTACACCAGTCTGGGTAAAAGCCAACTAATGTCTGGATCCGAAATTCGAATGGGTTAAAATGAGGCTTGTGTCAAAATTTTCTATAATGTGAGTCAGCGCACCAAATTTCATTAAAATATCTTAATATTTGCGACCTGCAGTTTGTAACCAAGCCAATTTTGGGGGGGACCCTTATATGGGCACTAGTTCTAAACATGGACCGATGTTCACCAAAATCAATAGGCTTCGTCCTGGGGCCAACATAGGTCTATGTACCAAATTTCATCAAAATATCTTAATATTTGCGACCTGCAGCGCATAAACAATATAATTTTTGTGGGACCCTTATATGGGCACTATGTCTAAACATGGACCGATGTTCACCAAAATCAATAGGATGCGTTATTGGGCCAATATAGGTCTGTGTACCAAATTTCATCAAAATATCTTAATATTTACGACCTGCAGCGTATAAACAGTATAATTTTGGTAGGACCCTTATATGGGCACTAGGTCTAAACATGGACCGATATTCACCAAAATCAATAGGCTGCGTTATAGGGCCAAAATAGGTCCGTGTACCAAATTTCATCAAAATATCTTAATATTTACGACCTGCAGCATATAAACAGTATAATTTTGGTAGGACCCTTATATAGGCACATGGACCGATGTTCACCAAAATCAAACTTGTTCGTCCTTGGGCAAACGTAGGTCTGCGTACGAAATTTCATCAAAATATCTTAATATTTGCGACCTGCAGAGTGCGCACAAGATTGCATGGACAGACAGACGGACGGACGGACAGACGGACATCGTTAAATCGAAACAAAAAAAAATTCTGAGCCGATCGGTGTAATATAAGGTGGGTCTACGACCAATATTTTTTGGTGTTACAAACATCAGCACAAACTTGTAATACCCTGACCACATAGTGGTGTAGGGTATAAATAGCTTTTGACATTTCCAAATTAAGCATTTAAAAAAAATTTTAAAAAAAATTTCGAATTTTGGGCATTTTTAATGGATATAAATGGATATTTTTTTTTAATGGGCCATTTTCGGTCTCGATTCACAGAGGTTAATTATTTCAAAAAAAAAAAATTAATTCTTCAATTTTGAACCCACTAGATGAAAACGAAAGAAGACGTACAAATCTTGTAGGGACAAATTTTGATAAGATGCCTAATCAATAATGTCGTTAAACGATGAAATTATGTGATCAATTTGAACATTTGTCTGGGTGTTTTCCACTTTCATGTTGACTCCAATTACATAATCAATAATATCATAATCAGTGATTAAATGATCGCTCGTATCCGGTTCATAAGCTCTACTAGCCCAATTGTTTATTTCTTGCATAAATTGGTTTCCAAACTTTGATTATTACTGTACTCTTTACATCTGACTAAGCGTCATTTATCAGAAATAAAACAAACTTTAAATTGATATTCTTTAACTTCTCTACTGTAGTTCCTCGGTACTTTAAAAGATCGAGAAGCAATTTTTGTCGATAGGACGTTTTAAAGGATCTAATGATTTCTTGATCGAGAAGCTGAATCAAGGATGTTGTGTTAGGAGGAAGAAATATTACAGTAAAATAACTTGAAGATTGGGATGACAACAGGATCATAGTGGCACGTTGCATTGTCTAGAATCAACAGTGCTTTAATTGGGAGCTAAATGTGCTGTTATTTTAGGAATAAACACTTCCTGGAACCATTCAATAAATAATTCTTGCGTTTGCCATGCACTCCTTGAAGATCTGTGATGAACCTTAAGCATTGTCACGTTCTTCAAACATCTAGGGTTTTTCGATTTTCCAATAACCATCAGCGGGAGCTTACGACGAACTGTAGGATTAACACAAGGCATTATAGTTAAACGTTCTTTAGATATTCTTCGGCCTGGTGCATTTTTCTCCATATTTCCTATTAGTGTTTTCGTACCCAATTCTTTGTAAGCAGCTTCATTCGCATTATAGAAAAATACTCAACTGGACCATTTTTATACCCTACACCACTATGTGGTCAGGGTATTATAAGTTTGTGCTGATGTTTGTAATTATACCCTACACCACTATGTGGTCAGGGTATTATAAGTTTGTGCTGATGTTTGTAACACCAAAAAATATTGGTCGTAGACCCACCTTATAGTATACCGATCGGTTCAGAATTTTTTTTTATTTCGATTTAACGATGTCCGTCTGTCCGTCCGTCCGTCCGTCTGTCTGTCCATGCAATCTTGTGCGCACTCTACAGGTCGCAACTATTAAGATATTTTGACGAAATTTGGTACGCAGACCTATGTTGGCCCAAGGACGAACAAGTTTGATTTTTTGAACATCGGTCCATGTTTAGACCTAGTGCCCATATAAGGGTCCTACCAAAATTATACTGTTTATATGCTGCAGGTCGTAAATATTAAGATATTTTGATGAAATTTGGTACACAGACCTATTTGGCCCAATAATGCAGCCTATTGATTTTGGTGAACATCGGTCCATGTTTAGACCTAGTGCCCATATAAGGGTCCTACCAAAATTATACTGTTTATACGCTGCAGGTCGTAAATATTAAGATATTTTGACGAAATTTGGCACACAGACCTATATTGGCCCAGTAACGCAGACTATTGATTTTGGTGAACATCGGTCCATGTTTAGACCTAGTGCTCATATAAGGGTCCTATCAAAATTATACTGTTTATACGCTGCAGGTCGTAAATATTAAGATATTTTGATGAAGTTTGGTACACAGACCTACATTGGCCCAATAACGCAGCCTATTGATTTTGGTGAACATCGGTCCATGTTTGACCTAGTGCCCATATAAGGGTCCTACCAAAATTATACTGTTTATACGCTGCAGGTCGTAAATATTAAGATATTTTGACGAAATTTGGCACACAGACCTATATTGGCCCAGTAACGCCGCCTATTGATTTTGGTGAACATCGGTCTATGTTTAGACCTAGTTCCCATATAAGGGTCCTACCAAAATTATACTGTTTATACGCTGCAGGTCGCAAATATTAAGATATTTTGATGAAATTTGGTACATAGACCTATGTTGGCCCAAGGACGAAGGCTATTGATTTTGGTGAACATCGGTCCATGTTTAGAACTAGTGCCCATATAAGGGTCCCCCCAAAATTATATTGTTTATACGCTGCAGGTCGCAAATATTAAGCTATTTGATCAAATTTGGTACATAGACCTATGTTGGCCCAAGGACGAAGCCTATTGATTTTGGTGAATATCGGTCCATGTTTAGAACTAGTGCCCATATAAGGGTCCCCCCAAAATTGGCTTGGTTACAAACTGCAGGTCGCAAATATAAAGATATTTTAATGAAATTTGGTGCGCTGACTCACATTATAGAAAATTTTGACACAAGCCCCATTTTAACCCATTCTAATTTCGGATCCAAACAATATACCAGAGTGGTGTAGGGTATTGTATAGTCGGCATGCCCGACTTTAACCTTTTTACTCGTTTTTTTTAATTTTGAGTATGGGACAAAGCACTGTGCGACGCCTCTTGTTATTTAAATTTTTACTGTAAATATTATATATCTATATCGCATCATGAATTTTATAAAGCAAAAAAAATAAATTCCATTTTCATTTCCGTTTGCTATTTGCTTGTTATTCTGGTCCAGCGCTTTGTTATAACGAATTTGTTGCTGTTTTTGTTTACTCTCTATTTGAATAAAAACTCGAAAATGTTAAAAATTTTATATTTTTTATATTCGTTTGTTATTTTTTCAAGGATATAAAACTGGACAATGTACTGAAATTTATTACTGTAGTGTAACAAAATAAATAAAATTTGTTTATTTGTAATCTTAAAAAATGTATTCGTATATGAAATTATGCTTATTATTTGTTTATTATGAATTTTATTAATGTTTTTTACTTTTTGTAATAAATCCGACTTTGTCAATTTAATGATGGATTATTTAGCGAGATTCCAAATAAGAAAATGTATTGAAATGACTTATAAAATTAAAAAAAATTAAATTCCAGACAATAAAATTGCTTCGTGGGCATCACCACAATGGAACACATAAACCGAGACATTACATAAGGTACAAAAATTCAACGGGGCCAAAATTTTTTACTTTTGTATATGAACTGTCTGATTTGATAAAACCGCTCATAAATCAACAATTTTTGAAAAGCAACATTTCACATAAAAGTACCCTTTGGGTACTATTATATATGTATATGTTTGTGTGTTCGTTGTCAATAACATTTGTAAAAACAATGAGATTATCCCAAACAAAATAAATATTTTGCATGGTTGGTCCAAAAGCAAACTCGAATCATCATTTTTTTAAATTTATTTATTTTTTTCTTTAATAACAACTAAAATAGCAATCGAGATCTCCAAATTATGAATTTTAAAAAATCTTTAAAATTAATTAAAAAAAAACACATTTTTATCAAATTTGTCTGCCATTTTGGATTCCAGGCTTGATATCCGATGAAGTCAGAATCCAATATCTGAATAATTTTGGGCTAAATGAATAAATAAAATATAAAATAAATTTTTGCGAAATATCGAATTTTTGGAATTTTAATAATAATAATACACTTTCCTTTCGGCACGTCTTAAAGTTTCTTCAATGCTTAGTAATATTTAAAAATTTAAATTTAGTGAATCATTTTTAATAAACAATAAGCCTCATAGAAATTTTAAAACTTATGGTTAATGTTACGCTTTTGTTTTTATTTGGTTAACATATTTTTTTAATAGTTTGTTTATTTTTTCCTAACAACACCCTTCTGACCATTTTCATTAATTTAATTTCACTTCAATTAATATTTGCCGTTAAATAAATATTTTTAAATATTATAAAAGTTTTTTCCTAGATTCAATGACCACATTTACGGTAGTATATAATTTAAAAAACTAACCCACCCACAAACGTATACTAGTTGACATGTATGTATGTAAGTAAAATGCCATTAAAACCACAAGTACTGTTGACACGCACATTAGAGATCTCCGCATATATAAAAACACTGTCAATGGCAATGTAAATAAAATGTCCAAAGCAACAATAACAGCAGAATACTAACAAAAAAATTGTAATTGCTTTAAATTTTATTGTAGATTTTATAATATTAAAATGTTCGGCTGGCCAAAATCATATTGCAGGTAAACGTGTGTTTTACAAATATACTAAAACAATTTGCCAATGTCCTCAATTAGTATCTGGAGAATTATTAAAATAAATAAATACAGAAAATTTTAACAACTATTTTTATGTTTTTAGTACTGGGTAAATACAAGAATAATTGATGCAGTAGATCAAGAATGATAAACCACCCTAAAGGCGTATTTTATTTATTTATTTTTGTTACAAAATTGTTTGAAGGAAACCCAAAAATCACATAGCTTTTAAAAATTCAAGTGCTTTAAATTTTAGAGTTCTAATTCTAGCATTTGTATATTTAACAAAAATATTTCAAACTTGAATTTTTTTTTCCCCTTTTGCTGGAGTATGCTATTAAAATAAACTATCAGTGTGTTCGTTTACTCGAAATTCTTACTACTTTTACTACAATTGGAAAGTTTTGTTTACTTTTTGTATTGATTTTTTCCAGCTGTAGTAAAAGTAGTAACTTGTAGTAGGTAAACGAACACGCTTAGTGTGTTCGATTACGCAAAATTCTTACTACTTTTACTACAGTTGGAAAGTTTTGTTTACTTTTTGTATTGAATTTTTTCAGCTGTAGTAAAAGTAGTTACTTGCAGTAAGTAAACAAACACGCCTAAAATGTAATAAAAGTTGTATTCAAGCCTTGAAACTGGAAAACAGGGCTGGAATTGAACTTTATTTCAACTTGAATTCCAGTGAAATTGTTTATAGGGAAATTTAGTACTTAAGCATAGTAAGTTTTTTGAGTTTCACGTGAAAAAATTGTTATACTCCATATAAAAAAAAAATATTTTTCATAACAATGAGTTTCACGTGAAAATTAGGCTTTGTTTTCACGGAAATTTAATATATGTACAAGCCTATTATTTTTCTTGTGAAAAAAATAACATTTTGTGTTTATTGTGATTGTGACTTTCTAATTACGTAAAAAACATTTCCATTTTCAGAATTTAAATCATTATTTAAGCCTTTTAAAGTTTGAGTGATTTTTTCCACGTGAAAAACAACTTACGGTGCTTTAATATAAAAAAATATGGATTTTGGACTTGAGGTAGAACAATATTCCAACTAAATATGTAAAAAAAATATCACTAAAATAAAATGTATCGGATATTAGTGAATTTTTTCACAAATAAAGAATTTCGTGGGATGAAATTCTTTTTAAAAAAATGTATTTTCTCATTTTAATTAATGAAAATTTCAATTTTATTATTAAAAAGTTTTGTATATTTAGTGATCAATTTCTGATTTTCATTAACTTCTGTAAATTTTCTCATCTTTCTTTATCTTGAAAAATAATTTAAAAGAAAGTGCGATAAAGGTAATTTCAAAATCGACCGGAAAACAATTAATTAGCCATAATATTTAAATTTAAAGTTCGATTTTACTCCAAATATTACAAACAATACCTGTTTAAAAATTTGTTTTAAATATTTGAAGTTGGTAGGTAAGAGCGAAAATTAATTTTTGCATACATCCAAGAACTCATCTATTAAAACTTTTCATTGAATTAATGAAAATTTTCATAAAATATTGTAAAAAATTTTACTTTAATTGTTTTATAATTTTTTTTATTTTTTTAATTTTGACTTCTTTGAATTAGTTTTATAAATTGTATATAGCGCATTTCAATTAATTTTTTAAAAATATTAATAAAGGATTTAATTAATTCAATGAAACTTATTATAGAATTTTATGAAACTTTTTAATTTTGTGAATTCTTTCAATACACTCATAGAAATAAATCTGTAAAAATAGCAGAAAAGTTACTAAAAATTTATTAAAAATGATGTTGCAGAAAAAACTGCTAAAATTAGCAGATTTTTTTTTACTAAATACTAGTAAAATGAGGACAGCAAAATTAAAACTGTTAAATTTACAAAATTTTAGTTATACTTAGCCTAACTTTTAGTTAATTGAAAATAGCAAAATGTACTGTATAATCTGCAGAAAATTTTGCTAAATATTTCTAGACTAAAAATAGCAAAAAGAAACTGTTAAATCCTCAAAATTTTTGCTATTTTTAAGTTAAATTTAGTTGAATGCAAAAAGCAGTCTATTCTGCTAAAATAAGCAGAAATATTTTCTAAAAAACTGTAAAATGTTAATTTTAAATTTTTTTGATGATTTTTAGTAGCTTATAATTATTTAGCTGAATTTTTTGCAGATTTTAGCAGGTTAATTTGCTATTCTCTATTTACAAAATTTTAGCTCGAATATAACTAAAATTCTGTATATTTAACAGTTTTATTTTTGCTGTTCCTATATTACTAATATATAGCAAAAATAACTTGGCTATTTAACAGCATCATTTTTAACTAATTTTTAGTAATTTTAACTAAATTTTTTATGGACTTTTTTCTATTAGTATAGATATTTTTTTATATCCGTAAAATATCCTACAAATTTATTAGGCTTTTTGCATTGCTAGGTACTTTTTCAGTAATGCAGGTAAGGTCGCTAGTAAGTGTTTATTTATCCCATTTTTTTGATATCCTTCCTGGATATAAAAAAGTTACATCTGCCAAAAGGGAAGCAGTGCCGCCTCATGTAAAGGTAACTGAAGTATCGGTAGAGGTAAAACTTCAAGAATTGATATATCATACTGCGAGGTGCCTTATTCAAACGGGAGGCAGAATTACAAGTAGAAAGTCTTACATTGAACAATAAGTGGGGTTATGATGGATCATCCGGTCAAATTACTTATAAACAAACAATAGCTACAAATGATACAACTTTTACAGATGCAAATATGTTTATGGCTTCTGTAGTTCCTTTATGACTGAGAAGTGAAATCTCTGAACATTGGAAAAATCCTCGGCCATTATTAGTTCATTTTTGCCGTTCGATATTATTTTAATATGTAAAGGAGTATTTAAAAATAATCAAATCTACAGTATCCGCAATTATTGTATATCCCGTTAAAAATAAATTTAGAAGAAACTAATATGCAAGTGCTTGTGCAATAATGTTACTGACACTTAAGAAAGCATTGTTTTCTATTGTTGTTTATACATGAATGGATGTCACTACATTGCAACAGAGTAGTATATTAGAATATGACAAAGCAAATTGTGGTAAAAAATAGTATGTTGTTGCTTTTGTTTTTTCTTTGATATTTTAAATGTTTAGTAACGCTCCTAGACGAGAACAAGAAATTCTCATTGAGCTTGTAATTTAACTTTACAAATATTTCCAGAAATTCTAAAAACGTCGTCCCCTGAATGAAAGCCAGATAGGGGCATGCCTCAACAGATTATTTTTCACAATTTATTAAATACGTTTGAGATTTTAGCATATTTAATTACTTTAATTGAAATGTACAATTTTTAAAAAGGCTCAGAAAGACTTTCAACATTTTTATGATTCAACAAGTGATGAACATAACTATGAATATGGAATTTCTCCATTCATGCTAGAATTCGGTGCATTGAATTCATTTTGAAGCTCGTTTATACAATTTCGCTAGAGAAACTTAAAAAAAAATTCACGATGAATTTTATAAGAAGCTTGGACAGAAAGTAGACTGCCGAAAGCATGGATAGGGAAATACGAATGCACCACAATTTTAGCCCAAAAGGTTATTTTGAGATAGAAAATAGGATATTTTTAAGTTGTTATATCCAAAATATCTTATATTTCTGACTTACCATTTTGGTTTTATGTGGTGTCAAGATTGGTATTTTGACTTTTTTGAATTCTTGATGCTGAATCTAAATTACGTACAGTTGAAACAATTTTTAAGAAACTATATTTTTTTATTAAAAATTATTCATCTTGAATTATATTATCTGCAAAACTTGGAAATTCATTTTGTTAAATTATCGAATATATTCTTTTTGCTGTCAATACCCCATAATTTAAAAATTTTTTGAAATTTTGATTTTTGCAAATCTCCGGCTCAAAAGGGTTTAAACTATTTTTATAAACGGTTAATGCCAATCAATAACTGGTGGTGTAATCTGAAATGACTTTTTCGACCATTTGCGATCGTTCATAAATATAAAAGATATAAACGATCTACCGAAAACATAGCTACAAAGTATGATTTCCATAGCTCTTACTTTTTTTGAAAAAAAAGCACTGCAAAAAAGGCACTCCACATTAAAAATTACATGTTTGTAGAGCAAAAAATAAATAAATAAAATATAATGGCACTATTCATTTTTGGGGCCGGCCTGCTGGGACCCCAAAGGGATAAAATTAATTTAAGAATGCAGGTTTTAAGATGTTTCTGGGACTTTATCGTCAGCTTCTTCAGTGGTTTACCTGTGATTTTGTCAAAGCCTGGACTTTTCTTATTATTTATTATACCTGTTTTAAGTTGAATGGCTCCGAGTCAGTTGAGGACCCTATGCAAACGGAGGTCCTGGTTCATCTGGTGGAGCTATTCGGTGTGATAGGGGATATATCGGATAGGGAGACAAGACAAGGTGGACAACATTGACCAATTGTAGGATATCTCGGATCCTATGGCCACTGCGTGATCCGGGGAGGACAAAGATTCTTCTTGGATATGGCAAACGGACGGTCGGAATGATTGTAGGAGTTCTAACGGGATACTGCGCAATAGGCCGAATGGCTGTACGTTGGAGTTACACCCAGGCGGACTACTGCAGGGGCTGTGGGGACGAGGAGGAGGAGGAGGAGACAGTGCATCATCTGCTTTGTGAATGTCCGGGACTGAAGGAATGGCAACTCAGATATCTGGGGTGCAGGTTCTTCGACGACCTGGACAGTCTACGCGATGTTTAGCAAGACCAGACGTCTTGCGAACTTTTTAAGGGGATCGGGATGGTTCTAGATTTCTCGGGTCGTGGTATTTCTTTCCATGTGATGAGGGGAAGATCAAGGAAATCGTAATGGGCCCTATGGCCTCCGAGTAAACTCGCCGTTCTGGCGGGTTGATTTTAATTACTTTATAAATTTCATTTACTGAATTTTTTTTTAATTTGATAGTTGGCTATATTTGAGATATTTTTCAACAGAATTGAATTATGGTCCATAGGATTAGAGAAACTTCTACAGAAATGTTCAGCGACAACACTAAATTAAATACGGAGTTGACAAAAAAATCAACTTAAAAGACATACACCTACAAAAAAATTTGTTGGGTGTAGAAGACTTGAAATATGCATTAAAAACGTTATTAAAAAATTAGAAAAAAGATATTAAGTATCTTCCAGAAATAATACCAGATCTAAAAAGAGAAATAAAGGTTGGTAGGCTCCTCGTTTTTCATTTCAAATTTTAGAGTGAAAGAGTGATAAAGACACAGAAACATCTTCAGTGTAATAAATAATAGCAAATATTTTACTAAAATATGGAAAGTAGCAGAACTTATAACTATTCCTAAACCCAACAAAGATGAAGCAAAAGCTACCTCCTACAAACCATTAAATCTGCTACCAATAATTTTTAAACTCTTCGAAAAATTCTTCGCCGTTCGCCTTGAACCTATCGTCAAAGGAATAAATCTTATCCCTGAACACTAGTTTCTCTTTAGCCATATGCACTATACTATTCAGCAAATACATAGAGTGCCAAACAAAATTACATCTGACGCCGATAAAAATAAATTTTGTGTGGGTTCTTATCTCGACTGAGCCAAAGCATTTGACAGTGTATGGTATAAATGGCTTTTGCTTAAACTTAAAAACCTTCTACCCGAAAACCTGTTTCTAATTTTACGAAGCTATCTAGAGAACAGGCAATTTTATGTCAAATACAAAGACAAGTGTTCCAACATATTGGCATTATGAAACTTGGAGTACCCCAGCGAAGAGTCCTCGGCCCAGTGCTATACCTTTGTTTAATAGCCAATATCCTAACTCCTTGTGCAAATCGTAAAATGATTGCTAAATTCACCGACGACACAGTGCTATTGTCAGCTAGCACAAATGTTAAAATGGCTATTTCAAATCTTCGAATACTATTAAACAGCACCCTAAACTAGTTCCAAACCTGGGGTACACAGGTTAGTAATGATAAAATAATCCAAGTAATTTACACGAATAAAAAGGTAGCTGACCACCAACCAATTCTAATTAGTAGCTCACCAATATCCAATACCAATAAAGCTAAATATCTTGGGATGTTTTTCGACTACAAGCTCATTTGGAATGATCGCATCATCCAAAAGGAAAATGGACGAAATTAAGGAAAAAATTAAGGGAATTGCACTAATTGTAAGCTATTAGGTAAAGAGTCAAAGCTATTAAATCAAAACAAACTACTTATCTACAATAATATCCCCCATTTGGAAGTACGGAATGGAATTATGGCGGACTGCAAGTAATTCAATTATAAAAATTATACAACGTATTTAATCTAAAATTCTAAGAACTATTATCGATGCATAGTGATATATTATAGATGAGAACCTTCTTCACTATCTAAGCGTTAAAACCGTAACCGTAAACCACGCATCAAAAAAATTTGCAAGTAGTGCTTTACAAACTACTTCTTTTAATGCTTCACAAGTATCCGTTAGTGTATTTTTAATGCTTTTTTAGAAGTTATTCTGAGCAACTTCAAAAAATCACTTTTTTCATTGCTTCCCAAGTATCCGTTATTACATTTTTACAGCTTTTTTAGAATTACTTCTGAACAACTTCAAAAAATCACCTCATTCGTTGCTTCCCAAGTATCCGTTATTAAATTTGTACAGCTTTTTTTAGAATTACTTCTGAACCACATCCAAAAAATCACTTAAGTATTGCTTCTAAAGAGTAATTGCTCTAAAAGTGATCGTAAAAAGTGATTTTGGTATCATTTGGCATTATCAAACCGAGGGTCCCGGGTTCGATTCCCGACGGGACCAATATTTTTTTATTTTTTTTTTTAATTTTTTTATTCTATTAATTTTTTATTTAATATTTATAATTATTTTGTTAAAATTCAATATTTTTTTAATTTTTAAATTTTAAAAATATGTTTATATATAAAAAATGGTAAGAAATTGATTCTTATGTACCTGTAAAATTAGTGCTGAAGCTAATATTGAATTGAAGTGCACCATTTACACTTGTTTAATAAGTACTTTTATTGAAGAGAATAAAGAACAATATCTCGCATTAACGAAGTGGTGTTTTTATGGCAGTCAACTTTCATATTCAATCGTGGGGTCGCAAGTTCGATACCCGGTGGCGGCAATAAAAAAACTTTTGTAAAATAAAATAAAATATAATTTTTCTTGTGAATAATTTTTTTTAAACTTTTAATTGGTGAAAAAGAGCTTCCTTTGCACTCGTTCAAAAAGTACTGAAAAAATGTTAAAGTAGGAGTACTCCTCTCCTATGACAACTCAATGTTAAAATCATTAGTGTTTATGTTGAAAAAGAAGTACATCTTGATCATCAATTGTAGTGCTTTTTCTACTGCTTCGGCATCTCTTTTTTTGCTGGGTTTATGTAAGTACTCAAAATAAAGAAATATTTTTAAATTTCGTTATTTAAAAAAAAACGATAATTAAAAAATTTGGTTTCTATTAATATCCAAATCGTAGTCACTTCTGAATGAGTTGAACATGTTATTTTTTGGAAGTTCTTTTTTTGCTTGGGGCACACTCAAAAAAATAAGTTAGTAGAAAGATTTGTAAAAAAAATTTTTTTGCTGAAATTCCGTTTTCAGCAAATATTTCAGTTATATTTTTTTATCAGTATACTAATTTTGAACTAATGTTTTACTAATTTATTTTGCTACAAAAATTGTATTGATAACCGCATTTATAGCGGGGACGACAACCAGAGAGTCAATATGTAGATATCGCAGCTTGTCCGGATGTTGTATGGACAACTGAAATGATAATTAAAAAAAAAACTACTCTACACAATTTCTATATTTAAATTTTTAGCAAATAAATTAACTAAGTCCTGGTTTATGTATTACGAAAGGAAAGTAACGAAAACTTGTTTTTGTGTTCCATGGTTTTTTGACGAAAGTAAGTCTATATGACTCGTTTGAAAAAACAACACTTTGCAAAAAAAATAAAAATATACAAATTGCCTACACCTGTACGTAAGAACCATACGTCAATTGTGGCAACATTTGTGAAAAAGGTGACAAAGAGGAGATAAGAAGATAAACAAAAAAATCTATAGTAGAATGTTTGATGTCTGTTTGATCACTTCTGAGAGTAAATTATTATATAGAGACAATCCGACAATAAAATATAAACAATAATACAATTTAATGGAAAATCACAGATGAAGCGTGTCCATAAAAAAGGCAGAAGCTAGATCTACTCTGATTTGCAAATTAATAATGTGTATATAACTTTGAAAAAATGTTTATTCTTCTTCTTAACCTCAAACCTACGTAATTGTCTTTCGTTTAGACTATTTTCGTAATAGATAAACAGGGCCAAAAATAAAAATTTCTCTACAAATGTTTTTGAGTTTTTTTCAGTCTACTAATATTCAGCAAAAAGATTAGTTATTTTAGCAAGGATTTTTTTTTTTCATTTACAGTCAACTAAGTGTTAGCAAAACTTTTGCTGAGATTACTACTTTTTTGGTAAAAATCAACTCGCTGATTTTGAGCAAACACCTTTTGCTGAAATTAGCTACTTTTTTGCGAGCACACTCCACACTAAAAATTTGCTGACACAACAACATTTTTTGCTGACTTTACTGACTTTTTTTTGAGTCTGTGTCATAGCTCATTTCTTTATTTAATTCAACTTTTCTAAAATAAGATGCGACTGTCCTGAAATATTAGGACCTTTTTGGGGCAATTGCTATATATTTATTTATTTCCATTTCAGATATTTTTAAAGCGAAAAACTTGAAATTCATATTACTAAGTACGTTATTAATAGGGCAATTAATTTCATGCAAATGCATGTTTTTTCTCGATGTTCCAAAACTAATATGGACTAAATATTTATTCGAATCATCAAATGTAGAATAAAATGGCATCCATTTGTAATTGCATATTTTTGCATATTTTGTCAAAAATGCATGTTTTTGCATATTCTGACTTTAAGTGCATTTTTGGTGCCTTTTTAATGCACATTTTGTGATTTTTATTGCATACTCGTGCATATTTTTTATTTTTAGGAGCATTTTTTAAAAAAATATCAAAAATTTATACGTTTTCATATTTTGAATCAATCAAAATAAACATTCTTATAAACTTTAGTGTCCTTTGGAAAATCTTCGAGTTCTGTGTCTATTTGAAAATAACTAATTTAAATATATTTTTAAAGTTTTAAAGTGCATTTTTTTTTTTGCAAAAATAATAGTTTTTAGTGCATATTTCTTATATTTTTAATGTATATTTTTCTTTTTTAGCCGCATATTTTAGGCGCATATTTTTAATTTTTAAGTGCATGAAATTCCTTGCCCTAGTTATTAATATACATTTTATGTATTTCACCTTTATATTAAGTTATAAATTCTATTCAGAATATTTAAGAATCTTGACCTAAACCTAAAGAGTCATTTCTCTTGGTAGAAAATACTGAGTGTTTAAAACATACACACTTAAAGTGTAAATTTATATATTTGTTTAAAAGTATTATATTATACTTAAAATAAAAAACTTTTTTTCAAAATTGACTTACCCATACTTGTATAAAATACAGCTGCCACAATATAATGCCATAAATGCATTTGTTGCAAACGCATTTTGATGAATTTTAAATACATTTTTTTATGATGGCTTTTATAAATTTGAAACATGTTGCTTTTGTATGTGTAATAAAAATGATAATTGCAGTTGCAGTGACCTAGTTTTGTTTAAAACGATTTTAATTCATCATATAAAACCAGTATCATTATTACTAAAAGTGTTTTGAAAAATTAAATGAAAAGATATTATTTTTAATTTTCATTTAGTTATTATTTTTATATCTTTTTGTATCTTTTTAAGGATTGTATAAAAATTGTTATGAATTTTTTTTAGAAGAAACTTTCTTGATTTTGTTTGTTTGACATTAGAAGACGCCTGGTAGTCTCAAAAAATGAAAATAATAAAATATCTATAAAAAATTATTGTTGTTCTAAGATTTAAGAAAATTCTTATGGCTATATTTGTTTTTCTTTTTAGTTTTTTTTATTGTTATTTTTATGTGTTTTCTTTAGTTTTTCTATATTTTTATGTTTTGTTTCAGTGAAGACGGACGGACAGACAAACGATTTTACTACTTGTTTTCATGATACTGAGTACTTTGTTAAAAAACATTTATTTGCCTTATTGAAGAAGTTTTCAAATTTTAGTAGTTGTTTATAGTTTTCTTAGTATTCATCATTAAGTAAAGGATTTTCTTACACTTAAACTTTTTATCAGTCGACATTTTTAGAATGTTTTTACTTTGCTTTTGTTATAGTTATGGCCTCATTTAAAATGATTCTATTGTATAATTTTATAAATATTAAAGGTCCGTGTCTATTGTTTATTTTACAAACACATTACTTGTTTCATTTAAGAAGCGTTTTACACATTATCAATAAATAGCCTTTTTGGCCTGTCAATACATATGACTGTAGGTTCCTTTGTTTCAGTTCAACACTTCAAATGTCTTTTGCACGGAATTTTTGTTAAAGCCATAATCATCATATTTCAATGGTTGTTTGTTACATTTGACTTTTTTTTTATTACTTTTTACTCCGTCATTGTTATCTTTTTTTAATGTTTTTATATTTTTGGAATTCCTTTTTTCTTGTGGATTGTTTCTTTGTTTTTTGAGTTCACAATATCCGTTTATTTTATTTTATTTTATTTTATTTATAGTGTTTACTTTTGTTGCTGTTCTTGTTGGTGTTTTATGCCTTTTTCTTTTGTTTCTCAAAGGACTTTGAAAATTTATTGTTATGGTTCATTTGTTTATTGTACGTTTCCCATTAAATTGTTTTTGTTCTCGTTAGGAGTGTAATCTGCAATGAATTTTATAAATGATACAAATCAGTAAAGGTAAATATACAATGTTTGTTAATAATACATCGATTTGTTTATGGATTTATAAATATTATTTATTATTGAGTTAAACTGTATTTAAAATATAGAAAAGAATTAATAATGAAGACTCAGCCATGAATTTGTCATAATGTTTGCAATAATTTGAAATCTTTAAAGCGGGAGTAACAAATGCTGGAGTACTCCACTCTGAAATGATGAGTTCATTAAAATAATGATGGTAGGTAAATATGTAAATATGTAAATGAGCAAAAGAAACAAAATCCACTCTCCATAGTGGAGTACTTCAGCATTGTGAATCCGATTTAAATCGTGAACCGGCAAACTGTGGCAAATATTTAGAGATTACTGTCCATTTTTTGAGTAGCTCAAATTTGGAAACTGTGTAGCTTATATGAAAAAGTATAACTAAAAACCTCAGGAGAAAACTACTTAAATCTCTGTATCAATCCTACGGGGAATGAGGAGTCAATTGCCCTCCAAGCACCTATTCCGTGACCGGTCAACCGAAGTCATATTACTAAATTAGTACACTTATGAACAAAAGAGAATAAATTAATTTTCTAAGTATTTTCTGAACCGTTATTTTCACTGTTGCTTTTAAAAAACTTGACCGATACCGAAATAAAAAACAAAATTCGCAGCATATTTTAAAAAAAATCTTTTACTTATTTTACTCTTTTATTTATTTTGAACTTTATTTTTTAGGATTTGCTTATTCTATTTTAAGACAAAAAAAAAACAGGAATACATTTTGTCAAAGTAACACATTTTTCTGTTCAGCCAACAGACTTATTCTTTTAAGTGTACTTATTCAATTGAAACAATTTTACTGATTTACTTTCTAAATAAGTATTGAATTTTTACGGTAAAGTTACTTTTTTTATTTTGGACATGTATTCTACATTTGGCATTGTTCGAAATTCAAAAATTATTTTGAAAATTGATGAGTTTCGACCACTGCCAAATGTAGTGGTCGAAACGTAGTGGTCAATACAACTATATAGGATGGCCTTTCGCTATGTAAAAATTCAAAATTACCATTTCCAACAAACTTTTTTACAAATTTAAAAATAATGAAGGCACATTTTTTTAGAAAAATTAACGATTTTTTGGATAAAATTCAAAGTTTTGAATTTAGACCTTTTTTACTACTTAATGAAAGAAGACATATCAAAGGTTTTTTTTTCAGAGACTATTAATTATAGAGATAGGAAATCAAAACTTACACTACTCACCGATAGAGGGCGCTGAAATTTAGTATTACCTGAGCAACTATTTAGTATCGGCTTAATATCAGTTGAGCCTATATTTAAAAAGTGAAAAACTGCTGAAAACTACACAAGATAAGGAAAAAACAAGTGCGGAATATATTAAAATAATAAAATTTAAGAAATCCGTGTGTTTTTTGCTTTGTTGATTGTTATTATTTAAATTTAAATAAATAAAGAAAATTGTCAATTTTTCGAACAAAGTGTCATCTAGTGATAACGATGTTGTTATAACTTATTTTTAATCGAAATTAAAATCGAAAGCGTATTAAAAAAGTTATAAGCAAAAAGAGTCGAGGCAAAAAATTAAAAAATTAATTTTCGACGTTAAATATCTATGAGAAATACAAAAATAATTATGACAATAATTAATAATTTTAGTCAAATTGCCGCATTTTTTCTTGTCTTGTCTAACAGAATATAAAACGCGGAAAACCTTCAAAATCGGTCAGTATTTTAGAAAGTAACAAGCCGCATAAAGTTTTTCACAACCGAGGTTGTTAATTTTAATAAGACATAATTCTAAAAAAATATACTCCTCCTCTTCCACCATTTCAAGTTTCAGAAAAATCCATTCAGCCCTTTAGAAGTTTCACTTTTTTTATTTTACACCAGTGTGTAATGGGAACCCTATTACAGCTTTTACAAATTTTTGACACAAAATTTGTTTCACAAACCTTCTATAATTTTATAAAACATTTACGGTGGGTCTCATACTTCAAGTTTAAACTTTAGTTAGTAGTTAACCCAAAAATTTGTTGTTGTTTTGTGTACATTTTTTTGACATTTTCTTTTGTTTATAGTTAAGTTAAAGTTAAACCTGCAGTATGAGACCCACCATTACAAATTTACACATTAATATTTAAAACTTCGAAGTGATTCATTAATAATAGTTTTGCACTAACTAATAAATCGATAACTTTCTTTCAATGTATTTTCAGCCAGAAAAAATTATTTTTATAATATTACTAGCAAAGCGGCTTAATTGTCTACCCCCGTGATACTTGAGTGCCAACACTATTTGAGATCTTTGTATTCGTGTGTGTTAATTATCTTATTAAAAGACAACATAATGACAAGAGGTCGAAAAATGAAAGTATACAAGTTTTTCTGTGGAATATTTTTGAAGTATAAAAGCTTGTGTAACTAATTACTCGCACCATCTCTCTAACTACAACTGATTTATATTACTGTTTTGTGAGAGTAACCCAGTTATTTTTCATATGTTACTAAAGGTGCGATAATGATCAAATTCTGCAGTATACACTATGGGACATTATTTCAAATTCAAGACAATTTTAAAGAACCAGTTTCGAGTATTGAAGTAAGTATTTTAAATCAGTTCTTATTCGTATTTATACTTAGAGGTTAGAGTGACTTTACAAAAATAATGCTGGGTATACCCTTATACCAACAACACATGCAATTAAGTAACAAACATTAAATTAGCAAAAGGCCCAAGACAAGACATAAAAATTATGCTGGCTTTTGGTCTGTACTCCACATATATATATATTAGGCTGGGTCGATTTGTGGGGAGGCAAAAAAATCGCCCATGACTCAATGAAAATCGTATTCTAGGGATCAAAATAAGAAACTTTGCCGAAGGAACCATACCTCTAAAACGAATTCTACTACCCCCAACTGTTGACTTTTGTCCCGTAGGGTCAAGTTTTGAAAAATCCCACTTTGACCCATTTAGAGTGCCCCAATCGAGTCCAAATGTATGACCGACCCCCACTAACTTTGGAGGGCCGATCCACCCATGCTAGTGGTACACCCCCTGGAACTCCCCTGGGGGGTTCCCCATACAAACATTTTAAAAAATCACCATTTTTGGCACTTTATTTTATTATTTTTTATTTATTTTATTTATTTTTATTATTTTATTTATTTTTTCTCTTTAGAAATTTATTTAGTCAGAACATATGTAAATGAAAAAATTAATTTAACTTAGTAATAGAAAAGAAAATAAAAAAAATTACTGTTTGAAGTCTTTTTTGCTTTCAAGTCTGGGCATTTTTTCTTTTCTATTACTAAGTTAAATTAATTTTTTCATTTACATATGTTCTGACTAAATAAATTTCTAAAGAGAAAAAATAAATAAAATAATAAAAATAAATAAAATAAATAAAAAATAATAAAATAAAGTTACAAAAATGGTGATTTTTTAAAATGTTTGTATGGGGAACCCCCCAGGGGAGTTCCAGGGGGTGTGCCACTGGCATGGGTGGATCGGCCCTCCAAAGTTAGTGGGGGTCGGTCATACATTTGGACTCGATTGGGGCACTCTAAATGGGTCAAAGTGGGATTTTTCAAAAATTGACCCTACGGGACAAAAGTCAACAGTTGGGGGTAGTAGAATTCGTTTTAGAGGTATGGTTCCTTCGGCAAAGTTTCTTATTTTGATCCCTAGAATACGATTTTCACTGAGGCATGGGCGATTATTAAATCGACCCGCCCTAATATATATATATATATATAGTTAGCCATTTAAAAATGTTCTTAATGTTTGCTACTTCACTGATGAGTAGAAATTGTGGCATAAAAGTACAATGTGAATGAAACTAAACTAAGTATGTGTATGCTCCAGCAATTCCCCAAAGCAATTAAAACGATAAGACTGACTATAATAAGTAAAGTATATTGTAACACTTTGATGATGTTATAGCCATCAAAATGGGTATGTACTGGGCGAAGGCCAAGAACAAGTGATGTAACATTGCAAAAGGCTAAGGGAACATTAATTGGAAAAATACCCCAAACTAAAACAGAACAGTATATAACAACTATATTTTCTAAAAGATAAGATATAATTGATGTGTAGACAGATACTCGTACTGCATGGGTTTCATATAAATTTCCAAAATACGAAACGACAATTTAGTGTTAAACACAACTGCCTTGTTTATTCTTTAATATTTAATAACACGGATTTAAGATGTGAGTTCTGAAAATAATTGTAACTGCATGACTACTCCTTTATAATTAAGCAAAAATTATAAAAAAAAATAAAAAAATAAAATTCCTTTCAAATAATCTCAATGAAAAAATACTTAACCATTTGTTACAAATAAACCAGAAATTACTATTTAACAACATTAATGTACACTGAGAGAATGTTCCTTATGATAGTATATATTTGGCGATAAAATTGATAAATTTTCATGGTTGTTGGGATAATGAAACTTCTCACTCAACTTATGAAATTTTTAAAAACGAATATCATAGTAATTTATACACTCACAATATTTTATCGTTAAAAACAACCTAAAATACATATCAAATTAATTGAAAACACAATTAAAAAAAGGACTACTGATTTTTCATTATATTCAAACCATTTTGCTATTTATTTTCAAACATTGTTTAAACAATCCATAAAAGAAATAAAAATAATTGAAAAGTCTGTTAAAACAATCAACAGTTTTTAACTGACAAAACGTAAAAAAAAGGATTTTTTGGTTTGTTTTTTCATATTCGAAAGTTTTCTTTTTGTTTCAATTTTCAAAACACTGCACACATAACACACACGTTCTTTGTTTATTTAATTTCTCTTTAATTTAATTTTCTTTCGTTTTAAATTCAAAGCAATTTTGGTTTGTTCCAACACCAGACACGATTCGAACCAACGACCTTTGGTTTAGAAGTTCATCGCCTTACCCCTTGAGCCAAACTATATTGATACAAATAGTTTCATAAACATTTTTTTATAATTCAAATTGTTTTTATTTTAGAGCAATTCCATATGAAAACGATCAAAATTGGCAAATTTTTGGACGACCCCTCTCCGATTTTAAAATAAATAGTCTCAATCGATTGCCCAGCAAAAAATAATGTACCTACATATTTTTTTTTTTTTTATAGTGACTGGTTTAGTGGTGGTGTACACCACTGTCATGTGACAAAATTGAAGAATTCTTCATAAGGGACCTCATTGAAAGTTGTTTTAAAAAAAAAACTACTAAAGCGATCGCAACGAGTGATAGCTCGTTGGAAAGGTATTGAATCAGGCTTTAATTGAAAAATAAAATTTTCCTAATTTTTCTCAGAAATTTACCTTTTTTCCCATGAAAATTAAATTTTCCCATGAAAATTAAATTTTCCGATTTTCCACAGAAGCTCCTAAATTTTCCGGCAAATTTTTTTTTTTTTGGATTCCTCATAATTTTTGCTTTAAGAATCAGCAATAAAAAAATGGGCCCGACTCCTTGTTTGGACAGGAGAGGAGCATTTAAGAGACCACCTTGTTCTCATTGTTTTTATATTTTTTATAATTGAATTATTTGTAATTATTTAACATTATTTTATTTTATTATTAAAAATACATTTTAAAAATTATTTTACAGTTAAAAATACATCTATGAAGAAAAAATCAATTTTTTTAAGAGCCCCAAGTTGAGTGTGTAGTGAATATGGTCTGCCTGCCTTCACAAGATTGGCCATAAATCCATGGATAATAGCAGCAGTGGCATGTAATAGCACACCAAACCCGACTGAGGCTACAGGTCATAAAATGTTTTGTAAATTTTTTAAATTACCAGGTAATAAATATTTCGCCTAAAATGACACGTGCAGAAGCAAGTCATAAAACACGGATTTTCCATAAATATGGCGAAATATTTATTACCTGGTAATTTACAAAACATTTTATGACCTGTGGTCGGCTTATTGGCAGTAACCAATTAAGTCCCTCTTTAAAAAACATTTTATGACCAGTAGTTCACGCAAATTTTCCTATTAAAGAAAAGCAAATATCGCTTATTTTTTTTACCTATTTTTTACCAAAAAATAAATATAAATACTTCACACACTCTGAGTCAAAATTTAGTTGAATACTAAACGTGAAAGTGTTAAAGTGTTTTTTTTTTTTGTAAAGTAAAGAGTGAAGCTGTAAAGACAATTTAAAGTAAAATGAATAAATTTTGCTGCAATCTGTTTAACAAGAGTGAACATCGTTCGAAAAAGATAAAAGTATTAAAATTAACTGGTGTTTCGAAGCGATACATGAATGAATTAAATATACAATACGGTGAAGAAGCAGAATTCATTTGCCCCAAGTGTAAAATCGATTTGTCTCAACAAGCAAATGCATTGAAACAAATGCAACCACAATCCGAGAGTGAAATGACAATTGAACAAAATGTTTCATCTGATAGTGAGGCAGACATTCCGATGGTCAATATGTCTTTGAGTCCTTTGAATGAGGCTATTACCACTTTAGGTGAATCGCCTATTACAAAAAGAAAGTTGCGAAGTGAAAAATACAGGAAAGAGAAAAAAGGCAAGGTTATGAGTGCAATCGCGACAATATTTGATGAAGGCTCTGATAACGAATGCAGTCAAGCAGATCACGCTGATGACGGCAAACAAATGATTGAGCAGTTGAAAAGAAAATTCAATTTAGCGACCACTTTTCCGGAGAAATATCTCATTTTACCTGTGCTGCCTCAATCATGGTCTATACGCAAGATTTCTGAACAGTTTCAAACATCTTTTTACATCGCGAGAAGAAGCAAAGAATTATTTCGACAGAAGGGCATATTGGCGACTCCCACCAAGAAATTTGGCTCAAGGACCCTCAGCGAAGCAACGGTGAAATTGATTCAAGATTTTTACTGCAATGATGACAACAGCCGCGCCTGCCCAGGTACACGTGACTATGTTATCACACGTGAAGATGGAGAAAAAGTACACAAGCAGCGCAGATTATTATTATGTAATCTATCCGAAGCATACCATCAGTTCAAAGAGAAATACCCAGCAGAAAAAGTGGGATTTTCTAAGTTTGCCATCCTACGACCAAAAGAATGCGTGCTGGCATTAGACAGGCACGGAACGCATTCAGTCTGCGTTTGCATGTTTCATCAAAACATCAAATTAATGTTCTTTCCATGCAAGAAATTGAAAGTATTTCACGGTAAAATTGAAACATATAGGGACCTCCTGTCGAAGTCGTTGTGCGCATACCCCACAGAAAATTGTCATCTGTCCAAATGTGACAATTGTCCGAAGATTGACGAGCTAGAGCAATATTTGGCGGAAAAGTTTGAACAGCTGTTAATTCAGGAGGTGCATTTCAAACAGTGGATAATTAGCAGCGGCAGATGTTCGCTTGAGACCGTTGTAAAGCAGATTCCGGAATTCATCGAGGAATTCGGATTCAAGTTGAATGAACTGAAGGCGCACCATTTAATATCCGAGATGCAATCGAAATTTCTAAAGGAAAGTAAGGAGAAATTAGCCCAAAATGAATTCATTGTGATAAGCGACTTTGCCGAGAATTACACTTTTCTCGTTCAGGATGAAATTCAGGCTTATCACTGGGCAAACGACCAGTGCACGGTGCATCCTTTTTGCATTTATTTCAAAAACGAAGATAACGAACTACAGACCGTAAGCCTTGTTGTTGTCGCGGAGAGTTTAGCTCATAATTATGTGTCCGTTTATTTATTTCAAATGAAACTGTTTGAATTCTTAAGATCAAAATTCGATGCAATCGATAAAGTAACGTTTTTCTCAGACGGCGCGGCTTCTCAGTACAAGAATAAAAAAAATTTTTACAATCTTTGCATAATTGAAGAAGAACAAAACTGCAAGATCGAGTGGCACTTTTTTGCGACGTCCCACGGTAAGGGCCCATGCCATGCGTTAGGGAGAACCCTAAAACGCATGGCGACTAAGGCAAGTTTGCAAAGGCCATATACTGACCAGATCTTAAATGTACACCATTTGTTTTCGTGGATTCAAAGCAAGGAAATTGCCATTAACACAGTTTTATGCACTCAAAAAGAACACGATGCCATGGAGCGACGAATTCAAAACAGATATAATAATGTCAAAACTATAACTGGAACGCAAAAGTTTCATTGCTTCATACCAAATATTTCTGATATGTCAATTAATGTAAAGCGGTACTCTTCGTCTGCTGACGTGCTAAATTTAAAGTTACTTTAATTTTATAATGATGCCAAGACAATTGAAATTTTTAATAAATATTGTAATTAAGTATAAGCAGCAAAATAAGAAAGATTTTTTCTTCATAAATGTATTTTTAACTGTAAAATAATTTTTAAAATGTATTTTTAATAATAAAATAAAACAATGTTAAATAATTACAAATAATTCAATTATAAAAAATATAAAAACAATGAGAACAAGGTGGTCTCTTAAATGCTGCTCTCCTGTCCAAACAAGGAGTCGGGGCCCATTTTTTTATTGCTGATTCTTAAAGCAAAAATTATGAGGAATCCAAAAAAAAAAAAGTAGCCGGAAAATGTAGGAGCTTCTGTGGAAAATCGGAAAATTTAATTTTCATGGGAAAATTTAATTTTCATGGGAAAAAAGGTAAATTTCTGAGAAAAATTAGGAAAATTTTATTTTTCAATTAAAGCTGGATTCAATACCTTTCCAACGAGCTATCACTCGCTTTAGTAGTTTTTTTTTAAAACAACTTTCAATGAGGTCCCTTATGAAGAATTCTTCAATTTTGTCACATGACAGTGGTGTACACCACCACTAAACCAGTCACTATAAAAAAAAAAAAAAATATGTAGGTACATTATTTTTTGCTGGGCAATCGATTGAGACTATTTATTTTAGAATCGGAGAGGGGTCGTCCAAAAGGTGATCGCTTTCATGTGGAATTGCTCTTTATTTGAATCTATCTTTTTAAATTGCAAATTACCCATCACACATAAATATAATAGTTAAAAGAAATGCCCTAAATGTAACAACGAACATGCTGCTCTTTTCAAATTTTTGGTATATAAATTTAATGCTTAATGCAGAAAGGCCCTAACTGGAATTAATATTCCATTGGAGGAAATGGAAATCTGAAAAACTTCGATTATACTTTTTATTTTATTGTTTTTGTATTAATATAAAGTTTCATTCTGAGAAACAATATTTCCACCGCTTTTATATTTTTATTGCCTTCCCCTCCATAGAAATTAAGAATAAAGATACACTGAGAGAATTATCTGCATGATATTAATGAATTTTTGCATAAAATCGACAAGGTTTCACGGGTACTCGTCCATTGATACTTTTCATTGAATTAATGGAATTTTTCATAAAATATTATCAAAAATTTCATACGCTCCATGAAAAAGTTTCAAATAAATTTGGCAATCAATTTTGATAATTTCGTTATCGTAAACACTGATTGAATTCATATTATTTAATATTCAACTATTTTAAGTTAAAACAAACAAAAGAATTTAGATATAAAACGAAGTTTAGTTTTTCTAGTCGTGCGATAGATTCAAATTATTTTTATAAATTCAAATTGTGTGTTGGGTACATTTGTTTGTTTAAATTTCTTTTTGTTGTATAAATAAATATTTCAAAATATTTTAAATTCAAATTTAATTTATACAATTTTCAAATCGGTTGTGGTGTAGATGTCTGGAAGGTCAGGAATGGACAAAATTTCAATTTTTGAGGGAGTGGTTCAAATCTCTCCCAAAAAAATTTTTTTTTTTATTTTTTCTATAACTATGTATACACTTAAAATATTTTATCGTTAAAAACCACCTAAAATACATATTAAATTAATTGAAAATACTATTAAAAAACGAGTAAAAAGGTTAAAGTCGGGCATGCCGACTATACAATACCCTACACCAGTCTGGTGTATTGTTTGGATCCGAAATTCGAATGGGTTAAAATGGGGCTTATGTCAAAATTTTCTATAATGTGAGTCAGCGCACCAAATTTCATTAAAATATCTTAATATTTGCGACCTGCAGTTTGTAACCAAGCCAATTTTCGGGGGACCCTTATGTGGGCACTAGTTCTAAACATGGACCGATGTTCACCAAAATCAATAGGCTTCGTCCTTGGGCCAACATAGGTTTATGTACCAAATTTCATCAAAATATCTTAATATTTGCGACCTGCAGCGTATAAACAATATAATTTTGGTGGGACCCTTATATGGCCACTAGGTCTAAACATAGACCGATGTGCACCAAAATCAATAGGCTGCGTTATTGGGCCAACATAGGTCTGTGTACCAAATTTCATCAAAATATCTTAATATTTGCGACCTGCAGCGTATAAACATTATAATTTTGGTAGGACCCTTATATGGGCACTAGGTCTAAACATGGACCGATGTTCACCAAAATCAATAGGCTACGTTATTGGGCCAATATAGGTCTGTGTACCAAATTTCATCAAAATATCTTAATATTTACGACCTGCAGCGTATAAACAATATAATTTTGGTAGGACCCTTATATGGGCAAAAACTTATCAAACTTGTTCGTCCTTGGGCCAACATAGGTCTGCGTACCAAATTTCATCAAAATATCTTAATAGTTGCGACCTGTAGAGTGCGCACAGGATTGCATGGACAGACAGACAGACGGACGGACAGACGGACATCGTTAAATCGAAATAAAAAAAATTCTGAACCGATCGGTATACTATAAGGTGGGTCTACGACCAATATTTTTTGGTGTTACTAACATCAGCACAAACTTATAATACCCTGACCACATAGTGGTGTAGGGTATAATAAAAGGATAATTGAAAAGTCTGTTAAAACAATCGTCAATTTTTAACTGAAAACCGAAAATATTTGAATTTTTTGTTTTTAAACAGAAAACAACGAAATTATTTAAATTATTTTTTCTAAAAATAGAAATCTAAAAATATTTAGATTATTTGACTGAAAATATCAACTCCTATAGACGATAAATATTTCTTGTAGTTTGTTTTTTATTGACGAATATAAAAAGTTAAACAATATGTTTCAATGTATTTTAATTGATTCATCAATTGAAAACAAACGTTACCTATTACTTTTCAAATAAACCTCAATCGGTTATGGAAAATATATTGTGAGTGTATGAATAATTTCTTGAGTTATCAATTTCGCTTAATTTTTGTAAAGTGCAGCATTTATTCTTAAAATTCGTTAACAGTTTTGATGCCTACATAAACCAATATTTCATTTCAATACAATAGTTGCGTAAAAATATAGAAGTTTCACTTAAATTTGTCTATTGAAACTTTTCATTGAATTAGTGAAATTTTTCATAAAATGTTGTGGAAAAATTTATTTTATTTGTTAAAAGTTTTTATATTATATTCAATGGAAAAGTTTCATTAAAACCAGATTCATAAAGTACACTCTTTTTCATAACTATACCCGCACTTAAAAAACAGCTGATATGTGAGGTTCTGAATAACTTAGACATATAAAAGGCCTTATAACTAAAAGTTACATCTAAAAAACATATATTTCCAAAAAAAAAAAAGTTAACGTAGATTAAATTAAATCGCCATTTGTATTTTTACTAGTGTTGCATAACTATAGCCGCACTTTCAGAAAAATGGATTTGGAATTTAAAAACATTTGAGTAAAAAATTAAATAAAATAATATAATGTTAGGTCTACCTGATTTTGACTAATACCAAAAATGTCATTTGGAATCGACTATTGTCCACTGTCCACCAATTTTGTTCACTTATTGGTCTTCAAACACGAGTTTCTGCTCTTTTGAGATCAAAAACTGTTTGTAATATCGATTTTCTGGAAACAAATTTACATAATAAAATTCTGTTGGCATTCTAGGTTCAGCTTTTATCCCGAAAATATATGGGTCATTCCATAGCTCTAGTATTTTCAGTTTGTAAGCATCCCTGAGTAAGTGGATTTTTAAGACCTGATGCGTTGAAAAATCAGTTCTTGTGAACATGTTTTCTTAACCCTTTCACTACCGACTTTTTGTTTGCCGATGTATCGTTATTTTGACTTCAGATTATTGTTAAGAGTCCTCAAATTATAAAAAAATATTTAACATATTTTGCACCCTCCCTCTCCTACCCACCAAAAATGACGTTCGAAAATTGATTGTTTCAAAATTCTGAGTCATTTAATTGGTTTTCTTCTCGTCATAAAACGAAGCTGTATGCCAAATTTCAATTATCTATCTTCATTAGTTTAGGAGAAACACCAAAACCCCCTCTTCACAGAGACTATGATATAACGATAACGGTATACCGTTACCGAAACAGTCTTAAATACCGTTACCGTTACCGAAACAAACAAAATTCGATACCGTTACCCTTAACGTTATTTGTTTCGGTAACCAACCTTGAAAAATTTTGTAAACACGAATTGCACGAATGACAACACGAACATTAACATACACAAATCAACATTCGTAAAAATGGCAATTTTTTCATTAATGTTCCTAAGTGTATTCCCCGCTTAACATATTGGAAAATATATAAAGTTGTTTTTTTTAAGTGTTTTTTTTTATAAAAAATAATACACTCACATAAAGAAATAAAGTTGTAAAAATAGGAGAAAAAGCTACTAACAATGATATGTAATTAAAAATGACCTTGCAAAAAACTGCTGATATTAGCAGATTGTTGTTTGCTAAATACTAGTAAGATAAGAAGGAAAAATAAAACTATTACAAAATTTTGGTTACACTTAACTTAACTTTTAGTAAATTAAAAATAACGAATTTTCTTGATAAAATCTGTAAAAAATTTTACAGCATATTATTAGATAAAAAATATTTTTTCTGAAAGGTAATTTTTAACTTATTTTTACTAGTTCTAACTAAGATGTATACAAAATTTTTCTTTTTCTGTTATATTTAGTTTCTAAATATATTTAGTAAAAATTGGACAAAATGGATTTTTTAAATTACAATTTTTTAAATACAAAAAAAATTTAATATTTACCTTTTTGGTATATTATCAAAAAATATTTGAAGAATTACATATTTATTTAAAACTTTTATATTTCCATAAAATTTCATTAAAAATTAATAGAAAATTAAAAAAAAAATTTTTAAATCGTTTCAATAATTAATTTTTGAGTGTACAAAAATAGAAAAAAATAAAAATTTTAAAGTGAAAACTACAAAAAATTATTAATTGTGTAAAAAAGTTGCAAAAAATTTTTTTCGACCTGGTGGGATTCGAACCCGCAACCCTCTGATTTCTGTGCCAGCACGTTCCTATGCAACCCCCATACAAAATATTAACTTCTTATCACCCTTGAAAAAGAGCTTCTGACTAGCATGTATTTATTGCAGCATTAGATGTTGTTTAAAACCAATTTCTAAGGGAGTAATTCTTTGTGATGTAATGAAGGAAGTGATTCATTTAGAAGTTATTCAATTTATTTTTGCTGGGATGTTACTACACTCTGTTCGCTGCACGGAAAATATTTTTGCTTTAACTAAATGTATCCCTGTTTTTTTGGCTCAAAATAAAAACTGTTGATTTTAAAACATTCTTTTTTTTTGTTAAATTTAATAAATCTAAATTTAAGTAAAAGTTTAGCAAAACTACAGTTTTATTTTTAATTGTAGACAGTCGAAAAATCTTTCAAATTTACGGTCTCCAGACCCTCCCCGGGCCTAGTCCATATCATCTAAGGGAATGTAAGGGCACTCTGAAGGAAGAAACCTTTTGTTCGTTTTGCCCTATCTCGCTTAGTTCTCGAGATATGCGTCATTTTGTGAAATAGAAAATTTTTTTTTAATATTCCCGAAGGTCCGAGGCCCCACAAATGTCCTTTTTTTTACATTGGTGGCGCCACCTACCGAGTAAATAATACAGTAAAATGAAAATATTATATTTTAACAATAAATTGTGTAACATTTAACAAATTGGTTCTTAAAAATCAGTTATAACTTTGAAAATTATTACACAAAATTAATTAAAGTACTGAAGATTTTTAGCATTGTGTTAAATGAAGACAACTAAAACCTTTGTTAAAAATCAGTGTTTTAAACTAAAAGTTTGTTAAAAATTAGTCAAATCTATTTAAAACCCATTTGACAGATTTTTTACTAACGTATTATTTTCAGTGTATTGTCAAAATGTTAAGTTTCATTTCTGTTCGGTATTGTTGCAGCAATTACTATTTAAACCATACAAAGGAAACATTTCTTTATATGGTTATCAAGTTTGTTAGTTTGAGTCAAGAAGTATAAGGTTGTCTGATACGAACTAGTTTTAGTTTCCATTAAAAATTCATAAAGGGTGACAGTAATAGTAAAGAAAATGTATATCTTCTATTTGGCCAAGAATTATAGTTATACAAAAGAATAACTAAATGCTTGTTATAGGATACACATTACTACATTTTGAATCGAAAAATTCTTAGCAGAAATTTTTCTTTTGTAAAATCACAACAGAAAATGTGTTTCTAATAAGTATTTTATTTGCAAATTTAGATAAAAAAAAATCAAGTAAAAGCCATTTGCATGTTAAGTTGTATCATAGTAATAAACTGGTCAGTAAAAGTCCCGAACACTTGTCTTTTTCAAATTTGAATGAAATGATATGATATCAAAATATATAGTACACCTATAGCTTCCAATACGTAATGGAGTCGCGCCATTGCAAGATAATTCCCAAAAGAATAATATTTCTTTGAGACAATTTTTTGTATTTTGAATAATCAAACTCGAAAGTCATGTTTATATTTTTTGTGGGTTAATTTTTTTTTTTTTTTTTTTTTAATAATACAAAAAATTTAATACTCGTGTATCTCGATCCAGAAACCATAAATCCTTTTAATAATAGCAATGTAAGCACAATCAAATTAGAAACAAATTTTATGCATGATATTATTTTGCCAGTTAAGTAGTTTAACCACACTAGGCAGAAATATTAAAAATAAATGTAAAACGCAAAATTGAAAAAATATGATTCCCTTTTAACCTGGTTCATGTATATGAAGAAAGCTCCAGCTAAAATCGATACGCATAAATATTTCAATTAGATTTTAAGAAAAAGTTAGCCATACTAATATGATGCATCAAATTATGGGTTTGAAAGTATTCGGAATACCTTTTTGTACCTACAAGAATCCCCTACACCCATAAAAGTTCATAGTTGGATACTGAAAGAAATCCATAGTCAATTTAAAATTTTTTTAAAATAACTACAATAATCAAGAACAACAATGGGTGTCATTAATTTTAAAAATATTTAGTTACCCTGTTAATAAACATTTCAACAAATGAATTTTAAAAATCAAATTCTTTAAAAAAAAAATACTTAAAAATAAAATTTTGGTAAGCTGTTTTTTTATTATTTCAGTTGTAAATTAAATTTTCAATTTATAGTCATATTTTGCAGATTAAATACTATCAAAATTAATTAATGAGTACCAGGTGTAAGTACCAGATGTAGAATCTCTAACAATCCTACAACGCTAATCAAAATTTCATTATTTGTTGGTAAGTTTTTATATTTAGTTAATTTTATTATAATAATAAATATACATATTAATCTTAATTTATATTTTTCAGGTTGTTTAACCTGCGAAATATCGCCAATTCAACGAAGCTCTGCAACAACTTCAACATATAAAAAATATCGGTGAAAATTGCAATGTAAAGATTGACAAAAATAAATAAAGAAGTGAACTGAATGTAGTAAATAAAATTTTTATTACCGATTTTGATTAGGGAGTAAAATGGTAAAATCCGTGGTCTCCTTTGACTATTTTTATTCAAATTTAGTAAATATCTACTATGTTTAGGTTCTATGAGATTTCTATCAGAAAATCGTTAGCAATAAGTTTTTCCATAGTTCATTTTAAGATTTTAATTAAACGTAGTTGCGTTTCACTACTTCGTATTGGCTATGTCATAGTGAGGGTTATTTCACCTATGACATAGTTGAAAAAATAGTGATCATCAACTATGTAATTTTTAGGGTGTACACACAAGCTGGCTCACTTTACCCAGGATATATTTTCATTTTAAATTTTTCCAAAAAACGAGTGGGGTAGACTTGGTATAATATTGACAAATTTGGCATTTATTTTTAATGAAAATTCACTGCTGAAGCCTGTCCGTCCATAGAAAAAGGCAGAAACTAGATCTAGTTTCTGATTTAAAAATTAATGTGTTAATAATTTTTAGAGAAAAAGGTTAATAGTTTTTTTTAAACTCGACACTTCTAAAGTAAAATTGATTAAATACATATTATTTAATTATAATAAACTTAAAATAGTCTGTAGTTTAAATTAACTGAAAATGTAATTTAAAATAAATGAAAAATCACTTGAAACCCGGTCTACTAACTTTTCATTTAAATCAAAAGAACTTTTTACTTATTTTGAAATGTTAATAATAATCGCCATTACTATCTAAATTTTTCAAACATAAATTTTAGTTAAAGTCGACTTTAGTTAAAATATTGGGTGGCAGTATGCCTTGACTTGGTTTATTTTTGGAGCATTCTGATTGGTTAATTTATTTTCAACCAATCAAAATGTTTGAAAATATAAATATTTTAATAGGGTTTTCATACACAAAATGAACAAAACCGTATGATTAAAAATGAAGTCGACTTTAAATTTAAAATTCTCTTTTATAGTAAGGGCCAATGATTTTTCATTTATTTCGTTTTTTTTAAATTTCAAAAAATTAGCTACAAAATCCGTAAGAATAAATGATATTTAGTTTATTTCATTTTTTTAACTGACCTAGAAATCTAAAAGGGGTTTTTTTTAAACAAAATATTTTAAATGAAAATATTAACTGTGACAGAAAATCCGTATTTATATGTAATTTATTTTATAAATAAACGACAAAAACAGGTAAAACATATATTTCATTGTCTTTTAACTGTATAATCATGTACGGATAACTTTCTAAATAAACTACAGTCAGTTATTGTAATAATATTTTCAGTTTATTAATTGCAGCTGTCTATATGACGTAAACACAACTCTATAGTTTATTTTATTATTTATTATAAATTATTGAAATTTAAAAAATTCTAGAAAATTAATAGAGACTTTAGTTCTGAATATTTAATATATAAAAATCGGCCAATTTTTGTTTATTTTTTTTTCGAATTCTTTGATTTTAGTAAAAAGCTATGGTGTCGCTATAAAACTTTATTTGTGTAGAGAAAATATTTCTTGGCTACTATATTCGCAAATATTGTGTGTGAATAGAAATGTTTCTTATAAATAGGGCAAGTTTTTTTTTTGCCTTTTTCCCATGATTTTCTAAAAATGTAATCTTAACTGATCCTTGACAAAAAAATCAATTTTTGGCTTTTTCTACTTTCGATTAGATAAAATAAAATAGAGTAAATCCCAAATTTGGATAAAAAATTAATACTATTTTAATTTTGTTAAAAATGAAGTTTCGGATTTTTTTGCATTAACGAAAATTTCAAACTTTAAATTCAAAATCATACTAATTCACGCCGATTACACTTTAGCTGTTCAACCGCTAATTCATTTATTACTGTTTTTTGTAAAAATATTTTACAAAAACACTTAAGTCAACTAGTATTTTTTTGTAGTTTTTGCAATAAACACGCTATTTTGCAATTTCTTTTACCAATTTTGGTGTTCTTTCGTGCCTCTTTGCGTGCCAATTTCAAATTTTTTGTGCCATTTTAAACTTCCCTTTTTATAAATATACAGGGTGGCGCAAAAGTAATGTAATAATATGAAATGCCTACCATTTTGTTAGAAATGAAGAAAAATTTCTTCTGTTATCACGAAAAGTTTATTTGAAGATGTAAATTTTATCACATTAAGTTGAAAAAATTATATCGGTCAAATGACCACCTCCCCAGTTGATAAACATTTTTGCCCATATTACGGCATTTTGCATTGCTGCTCGCCAAACATCACCAAACAGTCACTTTGAGGGGATGCAATGGCTCTTCTTGCATTTCATGTGCTCCACAAACGCATATTTTGTTTGTTAACATAACCACTTAAGTGGAAATGGGCTTCGTCGCTCATTATAATTTTATGATTTTTGCGTTAAAACAACAGACCGAAAATTGATCAAATAAGCAGTAACAATAATTCCATGTTCTTCAGGTGTATACCGCTGCATTGCTTGTTGTCAAATAATTCTCTATCTGTCTACAACATAGATGTCAAAGCACAATGACATTTGGCGCCATTTGCAAAAATTAAAGCACATTCACATTATGACATTACTTTTGCGCTACCCTGTATAAGGACGCCTACACGTATGAGTGATATATGCCCTATGAACAATTTCACTGGAATTCAAGTTGAAATAAAGTTCTATTTCAGCCCTGTTTTCCAGTTTCAAGGCTTGAATACAACTTTCAACACATTTTATTTCAATAGCATACTCCAGCAGAAGGGAAACAAAAATTCAAGTTTGAAATATTTTTGTTATATAAATAAGTGCTAGAATTTTAAATCTACTTTAATTCAAGCTAAATTTAAAGTACTTGAATTTTTAAATAGATACTTCAGTTTACATTAATTCGCATAGAGCTGAAACTTTTTAAATTTTTCCCGTAAACGTTAAATGCTACCGGAAAAATAATATTGAAAAAAGTTGTCGAATATGCAATTGTTTCCAAAAATAGAATATCTGCCCGAAGAGACATCATATAGCCCATAACCCTTAAATATTTTTACAGAATAATAACCTATGTGGTATATTAGGGTTGACATTCGTTATATGAACAAAAAAAAATGGCTCACTCACTTTTTATTACACCTATTGTTATATATTTCAGTGTATTTATTGCACGGTTATTTTAAATTCCCTTTCGGAACTTCATTCCCTTCGCGGTATATGACCCAAATCGTTCTGTTGTGTAGGGTAACTTATAGTCGGCTTGCTTGACTTACATTTTTTTACTTGTTTTTCTTGCATAAAGAGCGTATGTCCTCTAGAGAGCAATATCTTTTAATAAAATTCACTGTTATATACCTATTTCTATAACCAAGTTTCTTAAATGTTGTGATATGATGAGCAGGGTGTCTCTAAGAGAAGTTTATTGGGAATATATAAAACAGTTTTTATGGCTTCTTATAATTATTTGCTAGCTCTTGAAATGGATAAATTTGGGTAAAAAATATTTCCAATTATTCGCTAAAAAAATATGGCTAAAAAATTTGTAAATTTTTAAACCGTAGTTTTTCTTCCTTAAAAGCAACAATTGTTGAAAGTTTGTATTTTAAAATTGTTATTACAATCAACTTGCCAAATATGAATCGTTTGAGTGTTTACAGAAAATTTATTAGTGATTTAGAAAAAAGTATAAACAATAAAAAAAAAATTATTTTTTTACTTAATAATGCAGCTGTACACCTAGGTTGCTATTATAAATTTAAAAACATATATTTTTCCCATTATCTGATTAAGATTTGAAAACTTATTAGCTAATTTTTTTTAATTTTGATTTTTTTTTTTTTTTTTAACAAAAATCAACCAAGTTGGCAACATCAAGTGCCGGTACCCAGCTATAAGTACCCTTGACAATATTTTTTACTGTTCTCTTCAATAAGCATCGTTTAAACGCTACGGGACACTCTTATGATGAATGTTGGTGTTTATTAATACATGATGAAATTCTTTAATATGTATGTTGTAAATTTATGAGAGGTTATTAGTAGAATATATGAAGAAAAAAATATTTTTTGCAAAAAGAAATAATTCGTGAAAAAATTATTAAACATTAACATTTGTTCCTGGCTTTACTCTTTATAACGTTAAAAGAATTATTGGATTAAATACTATGGGTAAATTTCCTTGGCAGCAATATGTTTAGATATTTTTTTAATGTATACTTCTATACTGCTATGCGTATTTGGGGACGATTTAATGACTTGCTTATATTGGTTCCTTGTTTTATGTTACCATGCTTCTGATATAACTGTATAAAATAAGTATGGAAGTTCAGTATAATTTCACAATTCAATTTCGAAATAGAATATGAAATTTTAAGATAATTAAATAAATTAATTACTTTTCGGCTTTAAGCAGAACTGGGGGTTAATCATTACATTTTGTAATTTATTATACATGCAGTTGAAAAAGTTCAATTACAATTACATATTTATACATACAAAAACGTAATTGAAAAAAATGTCAATTACATTTTACTGAAAAAAGAAATAATGAAAAAAGCACGAGCTAAGGCAAACATACACGTTCAATATTATTGATCAATGCTTTTAAAAGCAACCAATAAGAACAAAGTACTTAAGGATAAAATATTCTGATTGGTTGATTTTAGAAAAATTGATCGCAGCCATTTTTTTTCAGAATTTAACTAGAAATCATTTTCTAATTCTAAATGTAACTGAAAATGTAATTGAAATCGCTTTCACTTCATGTAATTTTTAATTGCAAATTTTTACGTATAAATGTAATTGAGTTTTTTTTTTTAATTTAAGATACATTTATTTATAATTGTTATTGAAAATTTTCAATTGCAAATAACAAGTAATTGTAATTGAAATCCCAGGTATGGTTTTAAGTCATTAATTAAAAAAATCAATTGAAATAAACGCAGTTTCCCATTAAATTCATGACACGCTGTTTTCCCTCGTCGGAGTGAATAAGCTGCAATAAGCTTTTTGTAGACCCTATGGAAAAATGAATAAAGCAGTACAATATGGTCGTTAAAATCGAAGCAGTTTGTATGAAAAATTAAGGGAAAGTCATTGGAAATGAGAAAAACTGTTGGCTGTACGCGATGGATTTTATGATTGTGATCGTTATAAACGTGGTTCATTGCATTTGCAACACAATTATTAATATCTACATAACTTTTGGCAACTCCTACTATGGAAATTTTCGAAGCAAGTATTTCGATTTTGTTGAATTTAAGATATTCTTTTCGACCAAATGTAAAATTAAGGTGGAAAATGGGGGGTAATGAATAGCAGTGCCACACGTCCCGCCTTTGGTGGAGTTCTCTTGATTTTACAATCGATTCCCGCGAGCCAAGAAGGAATCGATAATAATACAGTGCAACATATATATAAGGGCCGCAGTCAAACCAAATGGAATCGATTTTAATCGGATATGACAGCAAAACCCCTGTGGATTTTATTTTTTAACCTCCTCACAATCGTTTTTTATATCTGAAAAATATATTCAAAATCTACTATATTATTTAAGCATTATGATTGGTTAATTTGTTTTTAACCAGTCAGAATATTTAAAGAAATAATATTTTTGTAGGGTTTCTGTACACAAAGTGAACTGGTGGTTTTACTAAAAGACCATAAAGCATATTGGTGGTTCTCCAGGCAGACACGTCATGTCTTTTTGAGAAGTTTTGAAAAACACCTTGATATTGTTGAGGTTGGCCGAATTTCGAAAAATAGCTATAATTTTTTCCAAGAGTTCTTATAGTTCGCTAACCGCGTTTTAAGTTGGCCTTCGTAGTGCATTTTTTAGTATTTTTTTTTTGTTTTTTTAACAAAATACGTCTTAAACATTTGGTAGCGCTGAGTGTGTTATGAGAAAAATATTTTAAAAAATTGCGTAGAGTAATTTTGGTCCTCCACAATATCCTTTATTTCGAAACAAGGACACGATATAATAAATTTATGCTGACACCAAAAAATACCGGACCTGGATCCACCTTTTAGTATACCGATCGACTCAGTATCATTTTTCAGTTTGATTTAACGATGTTCGTCTGTCCGTCCGTCGGTCAGTGTGTCTGTCCATGCATTTTTGTGAGGACGCTACAGGTCGAAATTATTAAGATATTTTGATGAAATTTGGTACATCGACTTATGCCGGCCCACTGAAAAAGCATATTTTATTTAAGAAGATATTTTAATGAAGTTTGGACGCTGACTCACATAAACCTACCCATGGAAAAATCCTAGTGACTCTAGATAGGATTGTTTAGTATTTGAATCTATCGCCCATACCCAGAAAAATTTTCTGTTCCAAAGAATCGGTTGTAGAATAGCTACTTTTCATTCACAACCCCTTCTACTGTCGATTCTAACACCGATTCTTTTTGTTTGAAATTGTCCCAAAACCAACCCCTTCTATAGCTCCAAAGTGGAACCGGTTGCTCTAGAATCAGATCTGGAACTAGTTCCGGAACTGATTCTACGTCACCCACACCTTCCATATAGGATCTCAGGTACTGGTTCCGGAACCAGTTCCATGGAATCGGTTGTAGTGGTACCAGTTGTAGAATGGGTGTTGTTGGCTACCGATTATAAAAAATTTTCCTGGTTACCCAGGTTTATGTTAATTGCGAGTCACACCTTAACGTCAAGTTTTTTACCCAACTTAATTTGACATTTCTTTGTTTCAGTGTCTGACAAGTTAAACCATGGAGAGGTACACAATAGACCGGCGCGTTTATATTGTTGAAGCCTTTTACGAAAATTGGCGTTCAAATTAAAATGCATTTTGTGCACTTCTTTGGTCAGCATAATAGAACAATCGGAGAATTGTGCGCAAACCGGGTCTATAGAAAATGTAAAAACATCCGTATATGCTCACCCCAGTTCGTTCTTTGGAAAAGATTGCTGTTGATCACGATAGTGTAGCAGAAGAGCCGTCAACCTCGACTCGTCGTCGGTGTTCGCTAACTCGAGATGATAACGGACTTCTAGTGGCCAGAAATTGAGGATATGGACCTGGACGAAATGTGCATGGTGCCACTTTCCATACAGCTAACGAAACAATGGCTCTTTTGCGCGAGAAATTCAATGGGCGTGTTATCTCACGTCGTGGCGATGTTAATTGACCTCCGCGATCATGTGATTTGACACCGGTGGACTTCTTTCTTTGGGAATTTTTAAAAGAAAAAGTTTACGTCAATAAGCCAAGAACAATTCAAGAGCTAAAGAATGAGATAATTCGGCACATTAATGATATTGAACCTCAATTATGTCTCAGAGTCATTGAACATGTGGACCATCGGATAGAGGTATGCCACAGAATCCATGGCGAGCATTTGGCCGATATTTTATTTCACACATAATAGATCCTTCTATCATAATAAAAAATATTAAGATAATTCTCTGAAAACTTTTTGTTTTATTTACAATTAACTTCGTGAGTTTTGGTTGGACCACCCTTTACATAAGCTACTTTGAAGCCTAACGTATTTGAATATGTATTTGAAGATTTGACAGCTATAAGCAATTGAGTTTCAAGTACATATAATAATTTTTTTTTTCGCACTACAATAATTTCATTAAAATTTCTGTAAGTAATGGACTTAACTTTATACTTTAAAATTATTAATACTAAATACATATATTATTGTTATATTTATTTATATTTTTGAGCCTCTTTTGAAGTATCATTCCATAGAGTAGTTGGTTGTACAACAATTTGCGTTGAGAGTGTACACATAATTTATTGGGTATTTTCCGACTAGATTTTCGACATTACACTATGCTCCGCTACATTTTAGGCAGACGAGAAGCTCGATAGAAAATAAAATTTTAAACAATATAGTACTTATTACGACTGAAGTAAAACTTTTGATAACAAGAAAATATAATGAAAAACTTGATACTTCGTGTTTGTAATAAAATCCATTATGTATTTAAAGTTTTTTTTTTTTAAATACGATTTAAACATTTTGAAATTTAGTATTGGAAATACTACAATGAAAAGTTTCTCACAAAGTCTACGATATACGTCCACTAACATGATTGTGTGAGTAATATTATATAAGTTGTTTCAGTTGTTGTTTTCCCACATAGTCTATGAGTTGGTATTGTTGAGTATCATTTGTGGTATTGAAAAATTAAATGGTTGCTTTTATAGATTATATAGGTTTGACAGTTCTTGATGGTTTTGAACAAAACCACATGCTGGAAATAATTATAAATTTTGTTGGCTGAAAAACGATTTTCACATACATACGTACAACATACTCGTACAAGTTTAATTGAATTTAAAATAAATTATATTAAAGAAATTGTTTATTTTACTCACTTATTTAAAAAGTACATGTGTACTTACGTATATAAATATTTAAATTTTTAACAGTTTAAAATAGAGCGAATAAACGAGTAATGTGGGTGCACTTTTGACAAAACAACTTAAATAGATCTAAGTGGGTTTGTCAAAAACTTTGTAAAAGAGAATTTGGCCATAATTAACGATTATAAATCAACTTCCTTGATTATTTTAAAAATTCACAGAACAATTTTGAACTCTTATTTTTTCAAAAGGCTTCAGATATATAGTACATTGAACATTCAATAAATGTCACCTAGAGGAACATTTTTTTTTTTTTAAGGGGAAATATGTAAAATATCTGAGCACTTGCAAAATTTTAGAATAGCAATATTTGGTCTTAGATTTTTGTAAAGCCCGCTTTAAAGTTGACATTTTTTATATGTATTCTTTTTTTTTGACAGTTTGACATTAATTTCCCTGATGTGTCGGAATGGTTGTACTTTTTAGTACTTGTGTAATTTTCCTATGATTCGCACTGTTCTCAAATATTTCATTAATACGAAATAAATCAGGTGTTATACGTGCTTAAGAATTGACAAAATAATTAATTAGAACTTTAGATTTAATTTCCCTGTGACTTTTGGGGTTGACAATAATAGAAATATGACACTTAAAGCTGGTGACATTTATAGAAGTTTTTATGTATATAAAAATGTGCTTACATTTCTTTTACAAAACTCTTTATTTCGTACTTATTCACTTTAACACAGACTGAATCCATATATACAAATTTAGTCTGTCTACTATTATCCAAAGCTTTATTTTCTTATACATATGTTACTTAAAAGATCTTTAGATTTTGTATAGGAAAGAATGCAATAGCATTCAAAACTTAAAGCCAGTCTGAGATGTTTGTCAATTTAAGTAAGCCTATTATTAAACTCATACTGTGTTGATTAATCGTTTTCATGTAAAGAATTCTCTTTATGCCTTGGTGGATTTTCCAAACAAACATACATGAATAGCAGCTAAAAAGAAAATCTTAAAATGTAGACAAACTACAGTTAACAAATTATTCTAACAAAACGGAAAATAATCCTACATTGAATATACGAATATGAAAGGGTGGCTTAATTTGACAGGTACCGCATAAAAACTGATATAGGATATTTAGTAACGAAAGTGTTGATAGAATTAAGTTAAACTTAATATTTAAAGTCTTTCAAAACGAAAAAATAACAAAACTTTTCTTTTGCGCAAGAAAAAAGTTGCAGTTTATGCGAAATTTAGTATACTGAAATATCTTTCAAAAAAGTTCAGTAAAGCAGGACAAACAACTTATTTAAAAAAAGTATTTGTTAACTTTGAAAACAACTTTTTATTTTAAATTTTTAAAACACTACTTTTCCGTTCTCCTGTAAAATTATATACCCGGTTAAAAGAGCTCGACTGAAAACCGAACAGTGAGACCAACATTGGTTAAAATTCTTGTCAATATACAAATTAAAGTTTCAAAATTTCAAGTATTGCGCAGCCGTTTGTAATTCTGCTTTTTCTTCTTTACCTTATCATTTATGTCTCTTTTTCATATAATTATCAATTAATCCACGCATATACTAGTTAGTATGTTGAAAAGTTCATATATTAGCAAAAAAAAACTTATACACTAGGGAAATTTACGTAATGTGTAAAAGAAAATCAGAAAACAAAACCGTATGTTTTTTTATTAAGTTAGTATACCACCAGACAAAATAACATTTCTTAAATTTCAGTATTATGACGTTCATAATACATATATTAGGCTGGAGCGCGGAAGGCATGTTTTCGATTTCGACATCGGCTCTATACGGAATCGATAGAAATTGTCACATTTTAAGGAGTTCGGTTTTTAAAAACACACTCTCAAAATATTTTTCATTACGCATTGAATTTGATTTAAAAAGTAATACGCAAAGTTTTTCTTCAAATGAGGAATAAGTTAAAATATTTGCACTCAAAAAATAAGTTAGTAGAAAAATTAGTGAAAAATCTAATATATCCAGTATACTATCCAGTATATCCAGTATATTATTTTCAGCATAATCTTTAGTTATATTTTTTTTACCACTAAACTTATTTTTAGCTAATGTTTTATTAATTTATTTTGCTACCGAAATTGTGTTCATGAACATATTTATAGTGCAGACACCAACCATATAGGTAGATGTAGCATAGCACTACATCTAGTGGGGACAAAGAAAATGATATTTAAACACAACTTTTCTTAGACATATAATGCAATAAATAAAACCGTGAAAGATTTTTATAGCTGTGTTCCATACATAAAACTAGAGGACGCTAAATGAATACATAAAAATATAACACAATAAAATAAAATATGATTTAGATTATAGTCGAAATAAAATATTCAAATTTAGTGAAGATAAAGATAAAAAGTGAATATGTAAACGAAATGTTTATTAATATTGAATATGTGAAATATAAGGACAGATATTTGTTGAATAGTTTAGGTATTTTTTTTTGTGTTCCCTTTCGCTTTTTTAAGAAAAAGATTTTTATAATATAAAAGCCGTAGTTTATTTTCTTTTTGTTATTTAGAATTGTCTACTAATGTTGAGGTATGGACATTTTTAAATTTTACAAATGAAAAAAAAACACAATATTTAGGCTTAAATTTTCAGCAAATAAACTAACTAAAGTACAATTTTTTTAGTTTTCTTCAGTCTACTAATGTTCAGCAAAAATATATATAGACTTCAGCAAGGATTATTTAATTTTTAATCGACTAAGTGTTAGCAAAACTTTTGCTGATATTACTATTTTTGGGTAAAAATAAGCTCGCTAATTTTCAGCAAACTACTTCTTCTGAATTTAGTATATTTGAGGTTAAGAAGCAGAATAAAAATTTTTCCCTAAAAATTATAAACACATTAATTTGCAAATCAGACTAGATCTAGATTCTGCCTTTTTCCGTGGACAGTAGACCGTACCACCTTACAGGCAAAAAAAAGTGTGGGGTACACCTTCAAATATAAAGTATTTTTGCAAGGCAATTTCAAAAAAAAAAAATTTTTTGTTGCCGAACGTAGGGCTTGCCTTTTTTAATTTTCGTAATAGCTTCGGCATTTACAGTGTGATATATCGATTTTTTGCCTCGGGCATACCAGTGTTTTGCTATAAAATCCAATGAAAAAAAAATTAAAAAGGCAACTCCTACATTCGGCAACAAAAAAAAAAATTCTACTGGATTTATCGAAAAACTTCCTTAGCAAAAGTTTAATGATTTTTTGCGAGCTTTAATTTTCTGACATTAAAGTTGTACCTTAGGGTGGCAGCCACTGAGTTCTGGTAGGTAAATACTAGAACGGGATACTTGAGCGCAATGGTCTTAGAGCAGAACATTGGCCCCTCGAGAGAAAAACATCGATGTATATACTTTCAGATCCGACTATAAATGCCAAAGATATAACAAAAAATGTAAAATAGCGACCCCTACGTTCGGCAAAAAAAAAGTTTTTTTAAACCTCCTGGCAAAAATAATTTAGATTGGACGGTGTACGCCTAACTTTTTTTTAAAGTACGGTCTAATAAACAGCCTTCGTCAGTGATATTCAATTAAATTGTATTAGTGTTTATATTTTATTGTCAGATTTTCTATATATCCCAGCAAAATCTTTCATTACCAAATAAGTGGTTATATAATAGAATTCGTATCTTCGCACAACTTATTTTTTGGCGTCTCAACTCATTATTTTTGTTTGGCGTGGTCGTTTTTATAAGTAGTCACGCTTACCCGCTCGCTTACGAAAAAATGAGAAATAAGTAGTTATGAGATTTTGAATAATAAGTGGTTACACACATGCTTACAAAAAGTTGAATTATAAGTGGTTATCCGACTGCTTACTTGATTCTTAAAAATAAGGAGTTAGGCAAATACTATTAGCTTAAGAAAATATATTCAGAAAAAGTTAAGTTTTCTCTAGTGTGTAATTTTATGACTCGTCATAAAAATTTGAACATAAAACATATTTACATCCCAGCAAAATATTGGTAATGACACCTCATTACTATCTGCATTACCAAAAATGATATATCATTACCTTCTGCATTATTTTATAATATAAAATAATGACTTCCTAATAACGGCCTATTGTATTCATTGTTTCTAAATATAAAGTAATGACTTACTCGTAATAGTTTAAATAAGTACTTTTTACACAGTTAAATTTGATACATTTTATATGTAAATGTTTTATGTTTAAATTTTTATGACGAGTCCTAAAATTACGCACTAGAGAAAACTTAAATTTTTCTGAATGTATTTCCTTAAGCTAATAGTATTTGCTTATTTTTTTGAATCAAGTAAGCAATCGGATAACCACTTATAATTCAACTTTTTGTAAGTATGTGTGTAACCACTTATTATTTAAAACCTCATAACTACTTATTTCTCATTTTTTCGTAAGCGAGCGGGTAAGCGTGACTACTTATAAAAACGACCACGCCAAACAAAAATAATGAGTTTAGACGCCAAAAAATAAGTTGTTCGGAGCTATGAATTTCTATTATATAACCACTTATTTGGTAATGAAAGATTTTGCTGGGATATAATAAAAAAAATTTATAAAATTTAGCTGTGTAAAAAGTACTTATTTAAACTATTACGCGTAAGTCATTATTTTATATTTAAAAATATTGAATACAATAGGCTGTTATTAGGAAGTCATTATTTTATTTTATAAAATAATGCAAAAGGTAATGATATATCGTTTTTGGTAATGCAGATAGTAATGAGGTGTCATTACCAATATTTTGCTGGGATGCCAAGAAAGGCCTTGAATGCAATGTAAATAATTCGTAGTTTTCTTTCCTATTTATTGTTTTTATACCCTACACCACTATGTGGTCAGGGTATTATAAGTTTGTGCTGATGTTTGCAACACCAAAAAATATTGGTCCTAGACCCACCTTATAGTATACCGATCGGCTCAGAATTTTTTTTATTACGATTTAACGATGTCCGTCTGTCCGTCCGTCCGTCCGTCTGTCTGTCCTTGCACTCTTGTGCGCACTCTACAGGTCGCAAATATTAAGATATTTTTATGAAGCTTGGTACACCGACTTTTGTCGGCCCAAGGACGATGCCTATTGATTTTGTTTAAAATCGGTCCATATTTAGACATAGTGCCCATATAAGGGTCCTACCAAAATATATTGTTTATACCCTGCAGGTCGCAAATATTAAGATATTTTAATGCAATTTGGTACACGGAGCTATGTTGGGCCAAGGATGAAGCCTGTTGATTTTGGGGGACATCCGTCCAATTTTAGACCTAGTGCCCATATAAGGGTCCTACCAAAATTATATTGTTTATACGCTGCAGGTCGCAAATATTAAGATATTTTGATGAAATTTGGTACACAGACCTATGTTGGCCCAAGGACGCAGCCTATTGATTTTGGTGAACATCGGTCCATGTTTAGACCTAGTGCCCATATAAGGGTCCCCCCAAAATTGGCTTGGTTACAAACTGCAGATCGCAAATATTAAGATATTTTAATGAAATTTGGTGCGCTGACTCACATTACAGAAAATTTTGACACAAGCCCCTTTTAACCCACTCGAATTTCGGATCTAAACATTAGTTGGCTTTTACCCAGACTGGTGTAGGGTATTGTATAGTCGGCATGCCCGACTTTAACCTTTTTACTCGTTCTTTCTGTTATTGTTTTTTACTCAGGCATGATCAAACACAGACAAATAGAAATATTCTACTTTCAGATTTTCGTTTATCTGACAATCTCCTCCGTGTCTCCTTTTTGCAAATGTTGCTAAACTGACGTATGGTTTTTACGTTCAAGATCAAGCCAGCTTGCGTGTGTATTGGCGATAGGTTGCCACGGGCCAAATTTCATAATGTATATTAATACAGTGTTGTTCTAACGTCATATAGTCAGCTGCAATTAATATTCTAATTAATATGCATTTTATCATTTTTAATTAAGTAGGTTTGAGGTTAAGAAGAAGATTGAATCTTTTTCTCTAAAAATTATAAACACATTAATTTCCAAATCAGAGTAGATCTAGTTTCTGCCTTTTTCTAGGAAGGAACAGGCTATATCAGTAATATTCAACTTTTTTGCAAGTACACTCCCGACTAAAAATTTGCTGACACAGCAACATTTTTTGCTGAGTTTACTTACTTTTTTTTTGAGTAAATTTTAAGCTTAATATTTAATCTTATATTTTCTATTTAAAAACAAAATGGAAATTAAATAATTCCCCTGTTTTCTATTAAAAAGAAAAAATTGCAAATAATTCCACTATGAATTTTTCTTAAAGAAGTTTGCTCACAAGATTTTAAAATCGTTTTTTTTTTCTCTACCGTTTTATCCGTTAAACATTTACGATTATTTTAACAGATTTTAATTTTTTTTCTTCTTTTGTAGATATTCTAAACAATATTTAGACAATGGGTAGAATATAATGAAAATTTTAAGTCTTATTTTTTAATTGTGTTTTCAATTAATTTAATGTGTGGTTTAGACTATGGGTGCAATCCTATTGATCACTCATAAAGCCGATATTGAGATCAAAAATTCGCTTTCCACGCTCCAGCCTAAAATATATACGGTTTTTGTGTTGTATATTCTTAAGTTGTTGTTTTCTTTACCACTGTTGGTGCTTCTAAGTACTTGACAAAAAATAATTTATAAGAAATAACTAAAACTTCTTACACAGCACTTTTTCTGATGATATTTTTTGTAATACGCAGAATGTCAAAGAAAACAACTTATAGACAAACACAAATAACAAATATTATAACAACTTTTTATAACTTTTACATTTTTGGGCGTAGTATAATTTTTTTGTAGTATTTGTAATAGTCACACCTGGGGGATTTCAATTACATTTTGTACTTAATTACACATGCAATTACACAATTTTTTTGTAATTCTAATAGGAAAAAACTATATATTTATATATTTGAAATTGTAATTTAAAAACGAGTAATTTTGTAACAATTTTTTTTTCGCGGTAGACTAACACTCAGGGGATGCTCGCTACTAATGCGACTGCATTATGTTAGAATTAGGAAAATAGGTTATGAGAGGGAGGAAAAGGGTGGACATTTGACTTGAATGAATTAATGCGTTGTGTGATTCACGGTAAAATCGACTACAAACGGATTTGCTCTAACAGAGAATCGAGTATTCCGAACAAAAATCCTTGGCCTATAGAATCAGTTCACTAATATCGATAAAAGGGTGATGCACTATGAGTCAATAGAGCTGGAGACCCTACTGCGTTTGATGAGAACACGAGTAGAACATCTAGAATATCCGATTCCTGAATATTGAAAACACCCATATTGATTGATGATATTGACAATCCCGCAGACCTACAATATTGGGTCTTTCGTGCATTGAAATTGTCCCTATTCGCAAGAACCCACTCAGAGATTTTGAAAAGGTCCCGATTGAGTATGTTAATCATAATTTGTTTTTTGCCACCACCCATATTGATTGATGATATTGACAATCCCGCAGACCTACAATATTGGGTCTTTCGTGCATTGAAATTATCCCTATTCGCAAGATCCCACTCAGAGAATTTGAAAAGTTCCCCATTGAGTATGTTATTCATAATTTGATTTTTGGTCTATAATCAAACGAAAATGAATGACAAATATTGCTGTCAGCAGCGAAAGAATATATATATATATATATATATATATGTCCTTTATTTATTTAAATTACGTAGTAAAAAAAGAGTTTACACATAACACTTAAATAAAAAGTTCACGAAGAACATAGGGCGTCAACGAATTCTCTCCATTTATTTCTGTCTCCGGCAAGTGATTTAATTTGGTTCCAGGTTTTACGAGCTGTTTCATATTCTTTTTTGGTACAGCGTATCCATGTATTACGTGGCCTTCCTTGTCTTCGTTGTCCCTGGGGATTCCACTCAAGCGCCGCTCTAGCGATTTCAGTTTGTGGTCGTCTTAGGATATGACCGATCCATGTCCATTTCCTTTTACGTATATCTAAGCGAAAGAATAGATAGGATTAAAAGCTTGATCGAGAAGTTCATTGATAAAGATGAGAAAATTTTTACTAAAAAATTTCTAATTCTAAATATGGTTAAAAAAGTAATTAAAATTAGATAATTGCAAATACTTTCAAATATAATTTCAAGTAATTTGCAATCGAAAATTTTAAATTAAAATTATACATACATAATTGTAACTGAGTTTATTTAAAAAACTCAATTGCAATTATTTGTAATAGTAACTGAAGTTTTCATTTATAATTTACATACAAGTAATCGAAATGAAACCCCCAGGTGTGGTAACAGCACAGTAAAGACAAGATAAATATTAGAGAAAGAATTTTGTCTTGTATAATTTACAGAAATTGCCACTGGTGGAATTCTGTTCAAGGACAAGTATCAAATGAATTTAAAAACAAATATTTTTTCTGTTTAATAATATATAGACTGCCAATATAAAGGGTGGAGGTAAAAATCTATACAGAAAAAAAACTTATCAATTTCCAATAAAATTTCAGTCTATATATTAAGGTGTACGACAATCAAAGTTGGAACACGCGACCTCCACAACCCTAAAAATATGCCATTATGAAAACAAATACGGTCTGCCAAAAGAAATCCCGAAAAAGTTTTATTAAGAGGTCGCAATTCGCCGCTGAAGTTTCATAGTTTTAAATTTATTAAAAAATGAGAAAATTCAATGTTATTATTCAGATATGAATTGAAATCTAAATTGAAATCCGTGTCGCGGATTTCACGAAATTTGTGAATTTCACACAAAATATGTCAAATTTTGATCAGAAAATTTTCCTATATTTACCGCTGTGTGTGCAAATTACTTTTTTATATTAATATAAATATATCCGTGGAATATCTTCCTATGTGAGATAGATTTTTTGCTAACAATAAAATTATAATAAGCCGAATAAAAATAGTTACATATATGCATATATTATGTTATTAAATAATACCTGCATACAGTTTTATCGGAAAACTAATCGGTTTTAAATAATTATATAAGTTTAGATCTTAACTGATTAAATTATATAATAATCAGATGAAATTTTCTGATTTTTGGCCTCATACAATTTTATCGGTTCATATCTTATGGTATATATTTAGATCGTAATTGGTACAATTTTATATAATAAAATTATTATATGCCCGAGTAAAAAGGTTTTGATATAAACATATATGCTTCTTTGGCAGTTGAGAAAAAATAGCGCATTTTTAATATATACTTACAATTTTACAAATACGAATTGCCCCTGATAATATCAGTCAAATTATTTTTTAAAATGCGGAGTGATCTCAGATTTTTTTCCCTCAAATATTTTTTTACATGTCTTTATCGAAATCAACAAAAAAATGTGCTTTTAAAAAAAGTCAAAAATAGTTTTTTTTCAAATCATTATATGTGAAAACTTTAAGTCAAATTTTTATAATTTTTTTAATATTGTTTGATAGCAAGGGCTTCAAAGTATCACATGCTTTATACGCCATTGTAATATCGCCTTCATATCAAAACTTATAGGCTTTTAAAAGTAGATGTGGCTTTAAAGTCACATTTGTAAGAAATGGGTTAAGTTAAGTTGACATTAGAGCATACAACCTTATAGGCAAAAAAAAAAGTGCGCCGTACACCCTCCAATATGAAGTACTTTTGCAAGGAGGTTTCAAAAAAATGTTTTTAATTTTTTTATGCCGAACGTAAGGGTCGCAATTTTACATTTTTCATTATATCTTTGGTATTTACAGTCGGATCTTAAAGTATGATACATCGATGTTTTTCTCTCGAGGAGACCAGTATTTTACTATAAGGACATTTTGACCTCAAGTATCCCGTTCTAGTAGTTACCCACCAGATCTCAGTTGCTACGACCCTAATGTACAACCCTAATGTCAGAAAATTAAAGCCCGCAAAAAATCATTAAACTTTTGCTAAGGAAGTTTTTCGCTAAACCCAGTAGAATTTTTTTTTATAAAGGGTGTTTTTTTAAGCCCGATAGAACTTGAAATTGTAAAAAATAACACAAAAAATTAAATTGTAATCAAAATTTTTTTTTTATTGGAAAGATCAATACGTGACATTAACATTTGAAAATGATTTCGGGCATATGGGCACCGCAGCTGTTCTTGACGAAGCGCATTCTGGACGTCCAATTTTGGGCCACTTTTTCGAGCACTGCTGGCCGTATGTCACGAATAACACGAACAATGCTGTCCTCCAAGGCATCAATTGTTGCTGGTTTATCAGCATAAACCAGTGACTTCACGTAGCCCCACAGGAAATAATCGAGAGGTGTCAAATCGCACGACCTTGGAGGCCAATTGACAGGTCCATTTCTCGAAATCAACTTATCGCCAAATTTTGATTTCAATAAGTCGATGGTTGCGTTCGCCGTATGGCACGTAGCGCCATCCTGTTGAAACCACATCTCCTCCGGATCAATGTCATCCATATTTTCAAACAAAAAATCATTGATCATGGTGCGGTAACGATCTCCATTGACCGTAACGCGAGCTCCGGCCTCATTTTTGAAGAAATAAGGTTCGATGATGCCACCAGCGTGAAAACCGCACCAAACGGTGCATTTTTCTGGATGTAATGGAGTCTGTAGGGTCTCTTGTGGATTGGTCTCACTCCATATGCGGCAATTTTTCTTATTAACAAACCCGTTAAGCCAAAAATGCGCCTCATCGCTGAACACAATTTTGCGTCTATAAGTTGCGCGAATCGACGACTGATTTTCAAAGTAAATTTGGATAATTTCGTAGCGTTGTTCAAGCGTGAGTCTATTCATGATGATTTGTCAGAGTATACTGAAACAAATAAAAAAAAATGTTTCATCAAAATTTAATTTTTTGTGTTACTTTTTACAATTTAAAGTTCTATCTAGCTTAAAAAAACACCCTTTATATTGGTTGCCGAAAGTAGGGGTCGCCTTTTTAAATTGTTTTTAATTGGATTTTTACTATATAGCAAAACACTGGTCTCCTCGAGGTAAAAAAATTGATATATCACACTTTAAAATCCGATTTTAAATGCTAAAGCTATAACAAAAAATTAAAAAAGGCTACCCCTACGGTCGGCTAAAAAAAAAAAAAAAAAAAAAAAATTTTTGAAATCGCCTTCCAAAAATACATCATATTGGAGGGTGTACGGCGAACTTTTTTTTTTGAGGTACGGTCTAGTTGACATTCAAAAATGTTTTCTGATTTACTAGCATCTGACAAAAACTTTGGTTGTACAATTTTTTTTAAATGCCATGGAATTTGAGATAGATAGTAACAAGATTTAAAAAAAAAAACTAAAAAATTAATTTTAATTTGCCTTATAAAGACAAATGAGACTTTCAATCGACCTACAAGCTGACTTTTATTTACGTTATTTCTGTTTAAATATGTAATTATGGACGCAATAATTTTTTTTTAATGCTCATGGTTTGTAAGAAAAAAAATTCGATTTCGAATACACGATTTTTTTCAAAAACCCATCTGTAGCGTAAATCCAGGGATAGGTGTGATTAAAATATGCAGAAGTGCATATATAAGTATAAGTGTATGTAAGTGTTGGTTATGCTAAAAATAATAACTTTTAGCTCTTTTAAAATCTCTGACTTTTTGTATGTTAAAGGTTGCATTTAAGTAGGAAAGTGTAATTTTAGCATTGACTTTTCTCATTTTTCTGGGTTAATATGTTGTGTTACAGTTCGTGTTGTAAAAGTGTATAAAAAAGTTTTTGGAACATACATTGTTTTCTTTTCATATTTAACTACCAAATATGAAAATACTGCTATGCGAAAACTATGTAATTTTTTTCATTTATATGTAACTACATTAGGGTTGACACAATTCATAGTACGCTAATAAAATTCTTAACAAAATATCACAATTTGGTAGTTCATGTATTTTTACCTTCGAATTTATTACTTTAAATTGACCTTAATTTGACACAATTTATTTATTTAAATGCACTCTAAAGAATAAATTTGAAAAAATGTGCCCCCTAATGCGCTTGTTTTCTTTGGCATGTATTTAAAACTGTTAGACATGAATTTCCTATGAATTATGTTTTTTTTATTCTTTTTCTCTATAATAAGTTTAAATGTTTTGATGTCATACAAAACTACAATGTTATTTTTCTATGCCAGTCATATAAAAATTTTTTAACATCCCAACCACAAAAAGAAAATGTGAAAAACTAAAAAAAAACATATTTTTTACTGCATATAAAGAGAGAACAATGCTGAAAATAATTACTGACGACAAGAAAATGAAGAGAGTTTTTACACAAATTGTGTTCAATTTTTATAGTCTGTACAGAAAAAAAACCAAACGGATTCAGCCAGTAAAACATAGTAATTATTAGGCCAAGGAATTCCAAGGCAAGGAAGAATTTCATCATGGATAAAATATTTAATTAATATTATGAAATTGTTGATAACATTTCTTTCATAAAATTTCATAATTTCATTAAAAATTCATTGAATTTTATAAATTGGATTTTCGTAAATTTAATGAAAATGGTCTTTATATATATGAAATTGTTATTACTGTTTTTTTAATTTTTTTTTAAAAATATCGTCATTTAAATTTAAAAAAAAAATCGGTCATAAGGCCGAGTTTTAGAGATGTGCATTAATTTTCATACTGAGAGAATTATCTTATAATTTTTATTTTTTTTTAATTTTTTTTTTATTAATTTTTTATTATTAATTTTGGCCTATGAAATTTTTCTATAAATCATATAATTTGATTGATAAGGAATTTCATTAATTGAATTAAGCTTATTATAAAATTCTATGAAACTTTTTAATTTTATGAATTCTTTCATTAGATATATTTTGTACATTATTAAAATATGGTACAATTTACTACGCTTTTTGCATTTGCTAAATACTTTTTATTTATCATCTCCAGCTTAGCGACGACAACAACCGACTATAATAAATAATAATAAATGAAATTGCATCACATTGGAGGAGTGGGCTATTCATTTTATGAAGAGTTTCATTAATTTTATGAACTTTTCATAAACATTGACTTTAATGAAACCTGTTTCATAGATTCTATGAAAAGTTTCAGTGGACGAGTTCCAGTGACAATTTTCATTGAAACTATGAAGAAATTCCTTATTGAAGTGATGATAATTCTCTAAGTGTAGAATGATTTTACAGTCATAATATTATAACTTTAGGATCACATTATGACATAAAAATGACTGTCATAACCATATCATAAGTAATATGATTATTGCAATCATAAATCCAGAGTATTTATGATTTTTTCTCAAAACTTCCTCTTGAATATATGAACGAAAAAAGGCAAAAGCATCAACGTTGCGATTTTTCGAACCACTTCATGTTTCATTTCATACACTTGAAATATTTTTTTTCGTAAAGACCGCTGCAATTGTAATTAAAAACAAATGAAATTTCACTTGAAAGCAGGACTATTAACATTTCATTAAATTCAACTTACATTTTCTTTTGTTTTTGACTGTTAATAAAATGAACCACAAATTAGTCAAAAAAACCAACAAAATTTACTTACATTAATTTTATTTGCTTTAATTAGAAAAAAGAAGAAAACGACTTTATAAAATGAATATTACACATTTTCCATATTTTTTGTTGTCTTGTTTCGTTCCTAAAGGTAGTTAAAATTTATATTTTTTTTACAAATGAATGTTATTTTCATTTAAAATAACAAAACTGAGATATTATGTCTGTTTGTTTACATGCTAGTTTTACTATTTTTTTTATCATACAGTTTTTACCGTGAAATGTGAAAATTTTTAAATTCAACGGCTTCTATTTATTACTTTTCCATTTTCTTTAATGTCACTTGAAAAGTCGGCACTTTCTAAGTTTACTAATTTTTACTAGAAATGTAAACAAAGATACCTATTAATTGAAGAACTAACAAGTTCTGACTGTAGAAGTTCCCTAAGTACACACTTCATGTACACAGAACCAAATTTGTTCATAAATAGTATGAACGTCTATCATTGATTTCAGTTCATAATATGTATAAACAAATTTATACAATGTATGAATTTTCACAAAATTTTTCATTTCCAAAAATATTTAAAAAAAAACATTAGTTTGAAAAGAAAACAATTGCCAGACATTTTCTTTTGTATTGTTGAAGACACTAAATTTATAAAATAATTGCTAAAAATGTTACAAGGATGTCGAAAAGGTAGGTACGTGCAATTTTATTTTTTACATCTCGATTTAAAAAACAACAATACTTTTTATTATTTCAGATGAATCTTTCAAATTGTAATAACAATTTGCCCATTTGACACAGAGGAAACATAATTTTGGACAACGGATAATGGTAAATTCAATTGACTCCGAAAAGTTTTCCTAAATCAGCATGCTGCATAAATTGTTTAAGATACGGTATTTAATCTTCCTATGTATTTAATATTTCTTTCTATTCTATATTTCTTTGTTATTATTTTAAAATAAAGAGGATAAGATACATCGTCTATGGACCCAAATATTAGTTTTTATTAAAACATTAGCAATTTCTTTAATTTGCAACAGAAATATTCAATTGTATAAAAAAATGCGTCATGATTATTTTCATAATATGTATGAATAAGTTCATACATTGTATAAAAAAGTTTTGGGATAAAATTATAATGTTAGATTCATACATATTATAAAAAAATTCATTCCATGTATGAAATATTTTTTTCTGTGTATAATTTAATTTCTTGCTGGGTTAGTAGTTCGTTTGTATTCTCTGTTTTGTTTACAAATATTTTGTTAAAATTGTGAAGATATTACCCCCCACTTTATATATATTTTTTTTAATGTTTGTCATAGAAAAATATTCATATTAACAAATTTTTAGTTTAAATGCTTTTAAAAAGTTTTTGTTAAGTATTTTCATATTTAGCTAATGTCAATTGCTGTATTTGATATGGGTTTGTCATATAAGGGGAGAAATTTATAAGAAAACTTCATCAATTTTATAAAAAAAAAAACTTTTTATATAAGATCCATTAAATATTACAAAATATATTTTAAATATCAGATATTGATGGCTTAATGGAGGAATGCCATGATTTGATTTTTTATTACTTTAGAAAAGAAGGGAAAAACTTAACAGAATCTAAAATATTTAGATATTAAATATTTAAAAATGTCATATTTTTATTTTACTGCTTTTTTCGATTGAAAACTGCAATCAAAAAAATGTTATATTAGAAGTGTTGCAGATTTTACTAAGTGGCCCAGTGGTTTAGCCCTAAGATCTTAACGAAACTTGGGCATGTGAAATAATTTCTTGCCAATATCACAATTTCACGTTTAAGGCTTTAATGAGTGGGGTCAAAAATGATCCGACTTCTCGCTTTTTTAATTTGTTTCTCAATTATATTAAAAAACTGTAAACAAATAGGGTACCAAATGAAAGGTTTTTTGAAGACGTAAAAAATATTTTAAAATTCAATTGCAATATGAAAAGGCAAATGTTGTTTTTTTTTATTTAAAAAATAATAAATCATCATCTTATTATTGGTTTGACCCATTTTGAAAAGACTTGAGTTAGGAATGGATTATAAATAATTAAGATATCGCATTTAGGTCTCCAAAATCATTTCTCAATATCTAAAATAACCAGTATCGAATTTGACCTACCTGCCAATTTTTGAATAAAAAAAGCAAAAAATATAAAATTTAATTAAAAATAAAACTTTAAGTAAATACAACATTTTTGCTAAATATTTCATAAATTTTATGCAAACAACAATAGCCAACTTATGTACATATTTTTTTTTTACGGAACATTTATATTTAAACCTTGAAATATTGCATAAAAAATGCTGCATTTAAAGCATTACACTGCATCATACTATAACTGACAGGAAATATTAAAGTATAAATTTTATAGTGAAAAATAAATATAAAAACATATAAATATTAACATGCATATATGTATAAGTATTTGAAATATAGGCTACTAGTTTACTCGACACCAAGTCTATGTCAGTTGAAAGAAAAATATATGCACTTATGATTATATGTGCATTAGGCCTCCTCAAGTCAAGAGATTTTCAAAATAAAGGATTCACAATACATCATTTTACTGCAGTTTTATATACAGTTAATCTTAATAATTCCTAAATTAATGATTTTTTTTGCATTGAGATCAATTTATCAAATTTTCTGTTATTTTTCAATTGAAAAAAAGGAGGGTGTCAAAATTTACAAGAATATTATAGAGAATAATATTTATAAATTCGATAAGAGCCAGCGGTATAAAATAGGTAGTTTTAGGTATCGCTACAAAACCAATCTCCAGTCCCGGTACCTTCTGTAGATTCTTATTTTCGTTACAAGTATAACACCCCAGTCAGAAAAATACAAACAGGAAAGCGGTGGCAAAGCACTTTAACAGGTGGTACAAGTAGTAGCAAAAACTGCATTCCCATTCCCAAAATGATAACATCATTAGACAAAAGGACCGGCTGTTCAAAAAGCGCCGGAAAAGCACTGGAGGAACAAAAGTTTTAAACGTTGGCAAAACGCTGGCAAAACCAATAAATAGGTTGTCTGGAAATATATTTTCCAAAATAAAATTTAAAAAAGAGCATATGTATTTTTTTGGTCCTGCCGTGATTTGAACCCATGCCATCAGATTGGATTGCTCTACCTACTGAGCTAACGAGACATATAATATTTGATGGCTAAACACGTAAATGAGTGATAATAGCTAGACAACTACTGGCTGTGCCAAAATGCTAGTACTGGCAAACAATTTTTTGTAACTAGTATGCCAGTGTTCAGAGGGCAAAAAAAAAGTTGGTCTTGAAGGAGCTTTCCCACAAACAAAAAAATTGATTTTATAAAACAAAAAAAAATTTAAATTAAAAAAATCCAAAAAATTAAATTTCCTTGCAAATGGATTTGAACTCGGAACCTTCTGACTACAAACATTTCTTAACGAAGCGCCAGCATTTTTATAAAATCATTGTTCTACCAGTGAATTGATTTTTGTACGCCTGGTAGCATTGGCTAGGTAGCACTGGATAACCACTGGTTGCAAACCTTGGCATATCACTCTAAGCCAATTCTTTGCCAGTGGTTTTTTTATAAACCACCGAAGTTTTTGTAAAACAAATACTGCTAAACGCTTTTTGCAAATGCTGGCAAGCGTCCCAAATGAGTGTTTTGCCGGTCATTTATTTTTAAACCGTGGTTACCCAGTGGTATGCCAGTGCTTGATTTTTTGTATCACTGGCGATTTCTGACTGGGACACTACATGAATATCACCAAATAATTTGATATATTTTATAAATATTATTCAATTTTTATTTTTCATCATACAATTCTAAAATTCAACATCACAAAAGCTAAATTTATTTATTTGTCAACTTCAATGCCATTTAGCCAAATTTCGCTTCGTAGTCTGAACATATTACTTAATTATAATTATATAATTACACTCAAAATAATACGTCTGTTGGCTGGACAGAAAAATTTGTTACTTTAACAAAATTTATTCCTGTGATTTAGCTTAAAATAAAATTTGTTGATTTTAACAAATTCTTTTGTTAAATTTAACGAATCTAAATTTAAATAAAAAATTTGTAAAACTACAGTTTTATCTGTAATTACACTGAGTCGTAGAATTATTCAAATTTAGGGTCTCGGGACCCTCCCCGATCTTAGTCCATATCATGTCAGGGCATATAAGGGTACTCCAATGGAGCAAACATTTGGTCCGTTTTGCTCTATCTTACTTAGTTTTCGAGATATGGGCCATTTTATGAAGTGGAAAATTTTTATTTAAAATTTCGGAGGGGCCCAGGCCCCGTCATGGTCCATTTTTGGATAGAGATAACCCCTTTCGTGGATAGAACTAACCCCTTTCAGGTTTAGGGGCAGTCGAAATTTTCATCAATTTTGCTCTATCTCTCTTTGTTTTCGAGATATGGGCCATTTAAAAAATCGGGAGGAAAAGAAATAGCGTCATCTTTAAAACCTCGAAAACGCTGTTGGCGCTATCTACCGGGTAATAACAGTAACATGAAAATATTATATTTTAACAATAAATTTTGTAAAATTTAACGAATAGGTTCTTAGAAATTAGTTTTTAATAATTTTTAAAATTAACACTCAAAATTAGTTAAATTACTGAGGGTTTTTAATATTGTAATAATTGAAGATAACTAAAATCTTTGCTTAAATCAGTGTTTCAACTAAAAGTCTGTCAAATTCATTTGAAACCGGTTTGACGGATTTTTCTACTGACGTATTATTTTAAGTGTACAACTACAAAAACTCGGTTGGCGAAAAATTCGGTTGCAACCAATCATCGGTTTTCTGTGTGTAGTGACGACTCCTAAGCGATGAAATCAGGGATCGAATTTTTTGAGAATTTTTCGTTCGAAATTAATTTTTTATTTCGGAAAATTAAGCATTTGGATGAAGTTTTTTGAGCCAGGGATTCTACAATTCGGCCCTAGATTGGATATAAATTTAAAATATGGTATTATTATTGTTAGTTTTTTCGTATTTACACATTGAAAAACCGGATTTCGAACAATTTCGCTCGTTCACGAATGCCGTAATTCGGCCCGGTTGTTTGAGGCAAAAATACACTCAACAAAAAAGTCTGTAATGGCTACTGAAAATTTTGCTTTTAATATAGAAAATTTAACTGTTTTGAACCCTGCGTGTTTTTTCTAATGTAAGCAACACATGTCTACTGATTTGTTGTACAATAAAATTAGTAGCAAAAATTAGTATCCGCTACCCAAGTAAAAAAGTTTTGATATAGTCATATATTATCATATACAATTTTGTATAATTATATATTGGAACATATATACTGAGATATACTTATATACAATTTTACGAAATTATACCCTAAATATATAACTATATCTTGTTATACATTGCACAATATATAGCGCAACATATTACAATATCCAATTATATATAGACCTGTATATATTTACATATGCCTCATATAATTATGTATAATTGTATCGAATTATATACCATTATATCTAGTCCTATATATTATATTTGAGACATTTGGATGAGGACAAAATCCGGATAAAATTATATCAAACCATATCTTATTCCATCAAATTAGATCTAATTGTGTCAAATTAGATCTAATATGACCATAATACGATCTAATTTGATACAATTATATGTTCTCATTTTTCGGATGTAATTATATATAATATCAAAACTTATATAATTTTTTTTAGTAGAGTACTAAATTTTGCTAAAATTATTGTAAATACTCAGCAAAAATATTAAGGAGTACTTTAAAAAGAATGACTATTTTATCTATATCCAATAAAATAATATACAAAAATAAAATAAAACAAATACAACAACACATAGCGACATGACCCACACGCATAGGTTTCTACTGAAAAATAGTTAAATTTACAGCAGTATCGGATCTTTCCTATGACACGCACGTGTTAAATTCATTGATGGAAATGCCAAATTTGAACTACTTTTATTTTTGAGTTGTGTTTTTTCTGGAGCTGTTAGTAGTTCAAAATTTGGCATTTCCATCAATGAATTTAATCAGGGATGGAAAAGGCTATCTCGTTTGGTTTTTTGGAATTTGATAATACAAGAACTATAATAGCTAAATATTATTAAAAAAAATTGTTGGTTATTGTGCGAAAAAAAATTGCGAAACAAAATTTTACAATATAGAAAAAATTTTGCATCATTTTATTCGTTTGCAGAATGTTAATCGTGGATTAAGTTTCTTAATTCATTTTCTGCTGCACAAATCTTTTTTTTACTCCATCATTATTTTTATTATTTTTTAATTGCGGTATATTTCAGTTCATAATCCAAGGACTATAATATCTTAAACCAAAGTTAGGTGGTTAATTTGCAAAAAAAAATCCTAAAAGGAAATTTTAGCATTAACATATTTTTTTAAATTTATAATCTGGAGACTATAATACATATTTCATAAAACAAAGTTTGGTAGTTAGTTGCAAAAATAAAATCGCGAAAAATAAAATTTGCAAAAAGGAAAATTTTTGCATTAATATATTTGTTTGCGGAATGTAAATAGCTGATTAAATTTTTAAATTAATTTTTTGCACAATAAAGCTTTTTTCGCTTTCCGCGATTATTTTTTTAAGCGTGGTTTTTTAAAACTCACAATCTAGGGACTATAATACCAATTTCAACGCTTGAAAAAAAAAAATCTCGAAAAAATTTTGCAAAAAGGAAAATTTTTACATCTTTATATTCATTTGGAAAATAATAATTGCTAGTTGAGCATTTTAATAATTTCTTTTTTTTTAAAGAAGCAACATTTAGGAATTCTTCCTATTAATTAACGTATTGCTTTCTTTGAAAAGGGAATAGAGAAGAAGTGAAAGGTGGTGAAAAATGAAGGGCTTCAAATATGGCAACACTGCAATTGCGCGAGATGTTGAATCTTAGAACAGTTGTTGCGCGCCATTTGATAAAGGGTTTGCCAACTTTGTTTAAGCTCTTTAGTTCATAGCCCTGTTATATTATTTTACTGCTATGGGAGCACCGAAGGTGGACGCTGCGATATGTATGAGGGATAGAAAAAACTCATACATATTATTGTTTTTCATAAATTTATGTTGCTATGGATAGGGATCGAAACCGCAACATTATATGTAGCAGCCCAAGACGCTAAAAATATAAAAGCGCAAATAATGGCGTTGCATGTTAACATTTGATTTTTATTCGTACATTAGTATCGTTTTATTTGTGTCACTGTTTGAAGCCCAATTATAGAACAAATAGTTTCCCACTGATAGAGAGTCCTGCACTCTCTTAATACTGTACCTATACTCTTTGTCTAAACTAAGAATACAGCAATAATAACAAATATAAGCTAAACAAAAATTCTTAAAGATCAACGAGTTTTTGTAAATAAAATTTCTTTAAATATCCACTTTTTGTTCAATTATTATATTTTTTGCTACGTTTAGCGCTCGATTTTGAAAAAGTATTTTAATGTTTTGCCGAAATCAGCAACGAAAATTAGTAAAAAAGTCTGTAATTTGTAATAAGAGAATATCAAAATTATTATTAAAAAAAATTGCTGAAAATCATTACAAAAATTGTAAAGTGCGATTGAAAACTGTTTACCAATTTTTAAATAAACAAGAAAACTTAGATTATAGCTAATAAACGCCCGGTATGTCGTAAGTAGGGTTTGGGAAATCCCGGGAAAATTTTGCCGGGAATTCCCGGGAAAATAATATATTTTTCCCGGGAAAACGGGAAGTTTTAAAAATATAAAATTTTTTAAATTGTTTTGGTTTGGAATAGGATTTTCTAATTTTGGTCATAAAAAACATTTTAAATACCAAAACAAAAATGTCATTGTTAAAATCTTTTAAAAGGGAATCAATTTATTTGACACACAAAAAAAATATTTCCCAAGTAATTAGGAGCATTTCAACTAATAAAAATTTTTCGCATAACTTATTCAAAATTTAAGTAGTAAAACCTAAACACTTGGTAAAATGTTTAAAAAAAATATGAAAAAAAGTTTTGTTTCTTACAAATAATGCCCTTACTATCTAAATTTTTCAAATGTATATTTCAGTTAAAGTCGACTTTAGTTAAAATATTGGGTGGCAGTGTACCTTGACTTGGTTTATTTTTGGATCATTCTGATTGGTTAATTTATTTTCAACCAATCAAAATGTTTGAAAATATTAATATTTTTGAAAGGTTTTCATACACAAAATGAACAAAACCGTAAGATTAAAAATAAAGTCGACTTTAAATGTTAAATACTCTTTTATATTAAGCAAGGTTGGCAACCGATACGGTTATAATACCGTTATCCGTTTCAAAACCCTTTCAAATTGACAACCGATACAGATACCAATACCGAAATTCTTGATTTCAAAAAATACCGGTATTCAAAAACCTTTTCCCTTAATACCGGTATCGTACCGGTATGGAATCAGTTTTAAAAATTTGTTTTTTTCACATTTTTAGCAAAAATACAAATTTTTTTAATATAAAATTGTTAAGCAATTAAACTTTATTATCCATTGTTAATAGAAAATCGTGTTATAAATTCAAAGTGCGGTTATCAGCCTTTAGTTTGCATTGGCAACATTGTTTTTAATTTATTTAACTTCATAAATATTCTCTAACTTGTGACAAATTTAGTAAATATAATTTAATATATAAACTGGTTTCTTAAACCTTTAATTGAATTTACAGTTTCTTTTAGAGAATCCTTTTATTAATTTTAAAAACTTATTTTTTTTTATTTTATTATATCATCTCAATACAAATATAAAATATTTGTAGTGAATCAACTTGTGTTCCGAAAATCAAAAACAAAAAAAATACACTCTAATATAGGGCCTATATTCTGCAAAATAACCATTGGTACTTTTTTGTAAGAGAGCATAACTTAAATGCCTTTATTCCCTTATTTTATTTAACGACGGTTATATATATATATCATGTTATACATCACTGGAAAATAAAAAAATAAATGATCTAATGTGGAAATAAGTATAACATTTTATATAAAAAAGACGGAGTATGTAAACAACGCATGTTTTTTAAACTTTTTGTATGGGAGCATATTTCAAATTTACGAAATTAAAAAAGAGTATATCACAGGATTAATATATCCATCAAAATATGATGTTTGATGTACATATTTCCTATGTTTAGCACAGAAAGAGGCCTAAATTCTTTAAAAATGTACCAAAAAAGGTGTTTCGGGGAAAATTTTGGCAAACCTGATGTAGTGCGAATATCGAAAAACGCAAAAACACGTTCCGCTTAAATTTAATAAGGAATAATATATATGAATTCAGCAGCCATGGTAATGAATTCATATATATTATGAAGTTCTTCATATAAAGTACCCAAAATTTTTGAAAATTTTAAAACAGCAAATTCGAAAGAGCAAAAAAGTACCAAAAAAGCTACCAGTGAAAAGCCCTCAAAAATTGCTTTCCAACAATACCACACTTGCACATGGTTCCTTTGGTCGAAATATCTTAAAAAGCAAAAAAACCTAAAAAGGACCCATTTTTGAACCCCTTTTTGGACCCTTAAAATTCCGAGGTGGCAAAAATAGGCTGAGACAGGTCGATCTTAGATTTTTTTCTCAATCATATATCCAAATTTCATCAAAATCGGAGTGTTTAGGCTCAAGTACTTCCGTTGTTAGATATTTTTAATAACTTAAATACTTATCCTTTATAAAAATTTAATAAAATTGAGTTTTTTTATAATTAAGAACGTTTTTTTTATATTTTTGTAAATTTATTCAATAATACCTGTATATACCGGTATTAATGTTTCGGTATCGGTTATACCGATACCGAAATGATTAAAATACCGTTACCGATACCGATACCGAAACAAATAAAAAATCGATACCAATACCGATACCTATACCGTTATTCGTTTCGGTTGCCAACCTTGATATTAAGGGCCAATAATTTTATAATAAATGTGATATTTACTTTATTTTAATACACCTGCTTTCAAACTAATATATTCTTTTATATTAAAGTATAAAATATCAGGAGTATGGAAATACTTCACAAAAAAGGACAATGCAGCGCAGTGCAATATTTGCCCTAAAAGACTAATGGTTAACGGTATCTGAATTTGGTTATCCGACAATTTGGTTCACAAAAAAAAAAAATTGATGGTCATGCACCTTCTCTTGAAGAAAACAACAACAAGAATAACGTTCCAGCTAAAATTAGCAAAGTACCCGAAGAAAAAAGCGTAAGCTGAATAGGCATTGAACGTTTTATGGTAGGGCAAACATTTCCTGAAATGGTATCCAAATTAGCCGTAGTCGACGGAATGTCAATCCGCACCATAACTAGATTTTCGTTTATTCGAGAAAGTTTTTATAATAAAAACCTGGCATTGCCAAAAAATGAAACCGATGTAAAGAACATTATATTAAATTACTACAATAATGTAAAAGATATCATGATAAAAGAAATATCGAGCAATATTTCTAACAATAGAAGATTTAATATAATCTTAGATGAATGAACAAGAATATCAAAAAAGAGATATTTGAACATATGTATGTATAAAGGGAAATAATTCATTTTATTACCTGGGGTTGGTTTATATATCAGGAAGATGTAATGCTGATGAAATAAGAATTGTAGAAATAAGACTAGAAGAGTTTTATTTGTCTTTGGAAAATAACATTGTGGCCACCATATCTAATGGGCCAAATGTGATGAAACGGTTTGTTTTCGACAGTCCAGTAGTGGGTGCTTTCTGCTGGAATCATGCAATTCATTTGGCAGTGCTTAGAGTAATTTATGTGAAATCAAATGTTCAACATTCTGATATTTTTACTTTGAATTCTCACTACACAGACTGAATTTGTACTGAAATTGTGTTTTTTTTTTTTAACAAAAATGACTTATATATGTGGTTTTAATTAACAATTTTGTTCAAAAATATTTACCGGAATTCCCGGGAATCAAATTTTTTTATTCCCGTTTCCGGGGAAATAAAAAAGTCCAGGAAATCCCAAACCCTAGTCGTAAGTCATCAAATTAAATCGACGGGTTGTTTTAGCTGTTTTTGAAACTCCTGCTTGTTCAAGTTTTTGCCGTCTTTTTACGAAGCGCTTTTCAGCCTATATTTTTAGGATTTCAAATGAGTGGCTACTTTGAAACCAAATTTCAAGTAATATGGCTACCCATGTGAAAATCGAAATATATATGAACACACATGATAATACATTGACTGCTATATGATCATGCATAGTCATACATGATCATATACGTCAATACAATGTATAACCATAGTTAACCCTTAAATGCATGGTGTAGCCATTTGGCACCATACCGGTTTTTTAATAAAAAAAAAACCAACTTGAAGGACAAAACCGCATTTTTGGGCATTATGGGCCCCTTCTGTACACAGTGTTGCTATATCTTAGCGCAGAATTTTTAAACAGTTAGAGTAAAAATCTTGGTTTTGCTCTGTATATTTGTAAAAAATCTAAAACACGCGTTTTTTTTACAAAAAGTGCAGTATTCAAAAATATTTGTTTAAATATTTAAAGTGGAATTCTCGTAATAAAATTAATTTTGGCGACAATAAATGAATAAATTATAGTTTATAGAATTTTTTTTTTTTTTTTTCATACACGTTAAAATAATCACAATTTAGCAATTTGGCAAAAACCATATTTTCAATAAAAATCACTTTTTTTAAAAAATAACTTTTCTTTGGTATTTTTCTTGAAATGTACACGCCTTTTGAAATCATATATGAGAAAAATGGTTAAAAGCGAAGAGATCATGCATTTAAGGGTTAAGATATATCGAGGGCTTATATTAAATAAGGGCTACCACAAATATACAATTGTTCATGAAAGCTAAAAAAACGTTTAGTTCTCATTTTATGATTACTTTTTTTATTTAGCTGCCTATTCCTACTTATGACTGATTGTGACCGTCATAAACCTATTTTTAAGACTGAAAGTTATAACTTTTCATGCGAAACAACAATAAAATTCAAAAAATTCATATTTTATTGGCAATGTTATGATTGTGTCGATACCAGGTCTTAATTTTTTTGAAGTTTTCAAACAAAACTTTTAATAAATACAGTCGCAACTAAGATTCACAGAGTTTTCGTAGGAATAGACACGTTAATCTTCTAATATACATATATATGGAAAACGTCCACTAATTTTTACCTTTACATTTTTGTTAAAGTTTCATATTTTTCGCGATTTTACTATAAATAAATAGCCCTAATTGCCTTCGGATATGTCCTACGATATGTTGATATAAAAATTTAAGATTGATAAATTTCCTTTAAAATCCTAGTCCCATTACAATCAGAGCAACCCAGCAAAATCTTTTATTACCAAATATGTAGTTACATAATGAAACTAAAATTTTTTAATACTTATAATTCGACGTCAGTACTAGTTATTTTTGTTAGTCTAGCTTACGCGCGACTACTTATTTATTTATAAAGATAATGTGAATTTGGTAACTACTTATATTTTAACCACTAGTAAGTATATAAGTAAGTCGTATTATTTAACAACTTGTAACCACTTATTTTTTAACTGCGTATAAGCACACGAATAACTACTTATTTTGGTAACTACTTATTTCATATACTTTTGTAATGCAGCGTGTTAAGCGGGTGTACAAATTTTGTGCGTTTTTCATACAGCGAATATGGACAACTACTTACAAAAACGACCTTGCCGAACCAAAATAATGAGTTTTGACTCCGAATTATAAGCAGTAGTCCCTAATTCTACTGCCTATTATTTAGATATTAGTAATGAGCACCCATTACTGAGATTTTGCTGGGAACTTTTGTTGCCCAATTTTTGAGTTTGGGGGAGAGAGGGATGGAAAATGGGCTTTTAGGTTTTGTATCACGGTACCAAAATATTTTATATACCTATTTTTTAGATGTTCTCTAAAAGACCAATGCAACATATTATTAATTTTTCAAAATACATAAGTAGATGCTAACAAGGCTGGTTAAAACATAACTTTTTTGAACAATATTCACTATATATCCGAAAATGCTCGAGATTCATTTAGTACTAATAGCACTGAAACGATGTGTAGTAGAGTAAATTTGCGGACTGCTACAATTTTCGAATTAGTTGAAAAAAGTTTCGTTTCAATTACTTTGCAGCTTTGGGGCAAAAGTTGTCATTTAAAGCGAGTATGAAAAAATTTTTACAAATTTTGGTAGAATAATTTTCGTCTAGATCGGCAATTTGAATATTTGTTCCTAGCTGTAAAGAACATCAAATCTAAAAAATGTTTGTAAATTTACTACTATAAAATAGGTAAATATTTATGTAAAATGACGCATAGTTAGTAAATATAAACACTAATTGCATAAAATCATTTTGTACGCACTTTCGGAAACAAAAACACAAATTCAATACAAAAATAGTCTTTATGTGTTTAAAATTAAAAATGTTGTGCCTAAAATTACACTCTAAAAAATTTTTGTAAATTTACTACTATAAATTGGGTAAAATTTTGTTTAATTTTACGAAAATTCGGTAAATATAAACAAAAAATGCGTAAACTTTTTTCATACACACTTCCATACACAATAATACACACACAAAGTATTTTTAGACATTATGTGTTTATAAATAAACACATTGTGCCTAAAATTACTGTTGTTTTGTTAAATAAGATTTTTACGTACAAAGTTGGTAAATATACTATCCAATAATAGTAATAAATACTCTGACATTTCAAATTGGAAAAAATTGAAAAAAAATTATAAATAATAAAAAGAAAAGGCGAAAACGGATTATTTTTTGTGAATTACAACATTTCCACAAACACATTAGAGTCTGGAAATAGCAACATAAGCATGAAATTGTTTTTGGTAATTATTATTAACGCATGTGGTAGTCTAAACCTCATTTCAAAATTGAAAACGCCGTAAGAGAGATACGGCCTTGGTAAAACAACTGGGTGCAATGACTCCTGCTCAACAAAGTCAGAATTCATTGAGTACTAACTAACTTGCAAAGAAAGCATTTTGTTGAGCAGGAGTCATTGCACTCAGTTCTTCCTGCGTAGGCCATATCCCTCTTAAGACGTTTTCTCCCGTTATTGTTGACGGTTACTGCCTCCCTTTCAAAGAAGGCATTTTGTTGAGCAGGTCATTGCACCCATTCAATAGTTATAACAAAATTTTATATGAATTTTATACAAATGCCTTAAGATCCCAAAACGACTAATTGGGACATAAACGATTATGAGAGAAGGACTCGGATATTATTATTAATAAAATACGTACCAAAAATTAATTTGTTATTTAAAAAAAATTTTTGAGTGGTACTTAAAGTTAGCACAACTGTTGTAAATATACGCATTTTATTGGATTTTTACGCACTTTCTGTGGATTTTTGCGCATTTTTTGTGCATTTTTACGCATTTTATGCGTACATTTACACGTGAAACGTGCTTTTTTACACACAAATTTAGTAAATTAACACACTAATTTTAAAATTTGATTTAATTTTTACGCACTTTCAATGTAAAATTACAAATTATTTGTGCACCAACTTAAACACAATGTGCGTATTTTTTTTCAATTACGCACATAGAGTAAATTTACCCAATTTATAGTAGGAGTTCAGTTTCCTACTATAAGTTGGGTAAATTTCAACAGAATTTAATTAGAGTGTAGAATTTTGTTGGTAAAATAAAAATTTAACGCACAAAATATGTGAATGTACTAACAAATGATAGTAATGAATATATTGACATTTATAAATTTGAAATACACACTTAACTTATCTCAAACTAAACTGAGTTTAGTGCTTAACCATAGTTATGAATGTCAAATTTACATGAAAATATCTGTGGTTTTACTCATTTGTGCGTACCAAATTACACATAATGTGTGTAACATTTTTCTTTTACGCACATAGAGTAAATTTACCCAATTTATAATAGGAGTACAGTTTCCTACTATAAATAGGGTAAATTTAAACAAAAATTAATTTCATTTCTTTATTTTTTATAAAGTCTATGGATAACAATGATCCTTACAGAATACTCGCTAAAAATAAAATTAGAAAATTAATACAAATTATTTAAGTAAAGTTTAAACATATCTTTTGAATAACTAAACTCTAAAACAGTATTATTCTTTAATTTATTAGAATTTTTAAGCAAATTGTGGATTGATGTTACACTTCATGTTGATCTTACGGCTTTTTCTGAAAAAACTGAAAAGGACGAATTCTAATGTCAGAGGTCCACAACTCAGGTTTAAACAGATTTTCATACAATTCAGCTGAAATTCCAAGATTAAAATTAACAAATTTTAAATCAGACAACGAAGCATCTTTTTTAACAAGTTTATAACATGTCATGCGGGACTTAGCAATATTAAGATGTTTTGCCACATTGGATCCATTTCATTTTTTGTACCACATCCAACTCAGAATTATCACTATCACCAGTTATGAAATTATGTTTTTTGGTTTTTTCTTCCTATGTGTAACATTACTCTAATTTGATGAACTTTGAGCATCAATTACGTTATTTAGATTAAAAACCTCCAAATTAATAATACTGTTACTAACAGATCCAGATTTTAAATTAACAAAAGCATTTGAGTTAACAGGTAATTTAATTACATCAGAAACTTTAACAGCAGGAGCTTTAATAGCAATATCATTAATAGCAACAGCAGCTTTAACAGCAGTAGTAGCCGTAACAGCAGAAGCTTTATTGTTAGTAACCATTAAAGCTTTTGTACTTACAGAAGGCAACTCTTGATCAAGTGTAATATTAGCAGTAGTACGAACAACGTTTAGATTTTTGTGTACAGCTTTGGCATCAACATAAACTATTTTTGTTGATTGTAAAACATCAGCAAACGGCAAACCAGAGCTTAAACCTGTTTTGAGCGCGGGTAAACTGCAATGATTCTTGTTGTTATTATTATTATCCAAAAAATTTGCAACACCATCAGACTGCAAATTAGAGTCAGTTTGTTTAATAAAAGCATCATCCGAATAGGAGTTATAAGCATGTAAATTAAAGGCAGATTGAGAAGTAACTTTGGCACATCCATATTTAACGTCCCTTAAAAGATCGATTAACACCAATTTTTAATCTTTAACTTCAAACAGGCACTATCCACGGCTCTCCTCTGAAAAACTGAACTGGTTTTAAGAGAGTTTCAATGTAAAATAACAAAACACGTGAAAAAGTGGTATTTTTAATTAATTATTTTTATTGTTTTTAAGCAATTTTAATTAAATTGTAAAGTGCACTTGTGTTGTTTGATATGTTCTCTGCATTAGTTTTGTATAATTAGCACAAAATTTTGCTTATTAATATTAAAAAACACGCGTTAAAAAAAAACACTAAAAACTGTTTCTCTTAAAACCAGTTTGCATATAAAATTAAAGAGACTTTTTAACAGCAGTTGAGGCTGGTGTTTTGTCTTTAGTCTATATAGTCGTACAAAGCAGAAACCGTTGAAATTAACTCAATAGAAGAAACTAAACATTTATTACAATTGAATACAATGTTTTTATTAGAAATTAGTGATTTTAAAACGTATTCATCTTTCTAATTTATACAAATATTATGAAAGTGGCGTTTACAAACAGCACAAGTACGAGTAATTAATTCTTGCTGTGAAATATTATGAAGACAGAACGAACAAATCAAATCTAGATCCGACATTATAAACGCGTCTTACTTAACTGTTAATTAGAGTGAAGTTAATATCAACACAAAAAATTTAAATGCATAATATGTTGAAATTGTAGCATATGAATTGTAGTACAACGATATCAACGAAGGTTAGAATGTACTAAAAAAGTACAATTGTACTATCTTCTCCATTCTTGAGCTTCAAGTTTCAAATTAAAAGAAACCGAAAATTGCCGAAAAAGATTTCTCTGTTTGAACATGAAGGCAATTTTAAAAGAGAATTTACAAGAATTGCCTAAGTTAAGGTATAATTAGTTTGTATGTAATGTGCCGTGACGAATCAGCTGATTTGTTTTTGTTCTATGGAAAAGCATTTGAGTCGTTAATTTGTCTGTAATGTAACGTGCCGTGCCGGATGAACCTGTTGAAAATAGAATTTTTTATCCGTTAAGTGACAGCGAGTTGACAGCTGGTATTTTGAGATCTGCGACGAATGGTATAAACCGGCTAAGCTTAGCCGCCGTCTAATTGTTGTTACCGCCGCCGTCGAAATTTTTTTTTACACGATAAAAACCTAAAAATAGTATATATTTTTTTTAATTTTTGTTTTACCGTTAAGCCGATATTTCGTATGTGTCAACTTAAAGTTGGCTAGCCGATCAGCTTTTGGCTAACAGCCAGCTTGAAGCCGCGGTGCAATTTTTTTATTTAGCCACCGCAACCGATAAATCCGGTTGGCGCAGATCTATGCTAAGAAAAACAACATTAAACAGCTGATACGTTGTTATGGAAAAGACTAAACAAAAGAGCCATCCGACACGGCATATTACAGAAACGTCACGGAACGCAAAGACTAATGGAGCCTTTACTGAAATGAGAATATTACTATTGTTGTTCAATATTTCTGTTTTGTTGGGGTACATATGTATATATACGAGTACCTCGGTAATTTTTATTCGCAAAAACTAAGAATTTTCAAAATTTGGAAAAAAAATATTACAAAAAATTAAAATTTTTTTTTGACTATTTAATAAGAATTCGGATGACTCTTTAAAAGCTATTTTAATATATATAGGTAGAAAACTTTCAAAATATTTTTCACTAATTATAAAAAACAAAGAGAAATCTTAATATTAAGTGTTATAAAGTGTCAAAAAGAATTCTTTTGCGCGGTGCACGGACTTTCATTAAAGATAAAACACGAATTTTAACTTAAATTTTCTTAAAAGTGTGCTAGAGAAGAAAAAAGAAAAATTCAAAAACCGAATTAGAATCAGTGAGTTTAAATCTACACTAACTTGTAAACCTTAGTCGAAAATAGATCTTTACAGAGATATTTTAATTTTTTTCGAATTTAGGAAATAAAATAAGATTTGAGTAGATAGCCTACGCAACATATGTACATAAACAAAAATTCTTTGAAAGATAACAAATTAACCGAAATGAGAAAAAGGTATTTGTAGAATTATTTTTTCAGTCCAAAATTAATATCATAGATAACAGCAAAAGGTCGGATTACATTTTGTTTTCGTAACTTTCAGACATGTTTCCATACAAATAAATCTAATCGAAATTGGACAGTTTGAAATATCCATTCATTGATTTTCTCTGCTCTATCACATATCTAAATTATTGTCATATGTTTAGCTGACTCCAGAAATGCCTTCCTTCTAAAAAAGAACTCGAATTTTTTCACTATGAAATAAACCAAAATATAAGTTTAGAATAACACTTTATTTCCAACATGGGACTTGAGGTAGTCTTACACTTATACGTGCTTTTTTTTGCATATGTGTAAGTGTTTAAAACTTTTCTGGAATTTTATATTGTGCTGCCTTTTCTGGGGTTTGGTATTATATGAGTAAATGAATACGTATGTGAATGTGTGTATTTTTTGTTTGTATAAGAAACGTATCAAAAATTTATGCATTTGACATTTTTTTACTATTTTTGCAAAGTTTTGTATGTATATACGGGTGTATTCTTCGTTCTCCTATGTATGACTACAAAAAAATAACAGAAAATATAAATATGCTATATATACACTTATGCATACATGCCAGTGATGCTCATCACACTATACTCCTTCTTTTAGTTTGTTATTTTAGTTTCTAGTTCATGTTCGCTATATGTCGTACGTTTACATTTACAGTTAAGATTTATTTATGCACATATTAAAAATTAAAAGTTGAAAGTGTTAAATGTGTTAAAATATAACGGAAAAATATGAGAAAACTGAAAATGTACAGTGGGAATTGATTTAAGTTGTTAAAGAATAATTTATATAAATATGGCGTAATTTTTTTTTTTAGTATTACGTGTTCGTTCTACAAATATTTTTGGCAGAATATTATAAAACAAAAAAATGTTTTAAATTTGCTGGAAAAAGTTACCTGTGCAAGATATTCAAGTTAGCGTATGAGTAATTTTATTTATATAAATATAACATGTGTTAAGAAATTTAATTTGCTAACACGGGTGAAAATATTCGTGTATTATTATTAGGTATATAATTTTTTGCACTTTTTGCAAATATCAGAAATACATGGCATAGACTGCTAAGCTTTAAAAAAATATAAATAAATATGATATCAACTTTTCGCGGTAGTTAAAAAAGTTTCCGCACCAAATGCATTGAAGAGAGATTATTTTCAATTTGATTTCTTGCGATGATTCGTCCTGAAGTATATAATTTTGTAGTATTATCATTGGATCCGAATTTATCACAAAATTAAAAAAAAAAAGTTGCTTTTTAAAAAGTGTTGATATGACTGATTTTAGCAAATCCTACAGCTCATATACAAAACTACGAAACTGTCGTACTGTTGAATATTTGGACGTTATGTAATGTCTCGGTTTGTGTGTTCCAATCACCATTTTCTTATTGTAGACAACTGGAGATTGGGGTAATGCCCATGAAACAATTGTATTATCTATCATAAAAATTGTCAACCACAAATAAAATCTAATATGACGATATGATATTATAATTTGGACTTGAGACAGAACAATACTTTACCTAAATATATAAAAATGATGAAAGTCCGAAAAAAATTAATTATCCACACTCAGCGCTATGCCGACCTTGGTGTATCTTGTTAAGAGGCGATGCTACGAGTCATAGCCTGTGCAGAGGGCTGCCGATTTAATCCCCGGCCATGGCAATATACAAAAAAGTTTTTCATATAGAGACAAATTAACAATTAAAAATTACTTTGATCAGTTGACACATAAAATAACCACTGACGAGTCTTTGGGTGAGACGAAACTGCGGCAGTGTAGTGATTCCCTTGTGTCTGTTAAATTTTTCAATAAAAATGTTTTCTTCTTCTTCTTCCTATAAATCAGCTCTAGAAAAAATATTCTTTAGTAATTAATTCTAATATTAATTGCGATTGTCCTATGCGACGGTTACAAACACTTAATCCGAAAAAGCACTTTTTGTGTTTTTTAATGCAAAATATTAATAAATATAATAACCCAGATAAAAATCTTCATATATGGATCAATACAGGTTTAATGTATGTTCCTGCATGCTCATAAACATGCTTGTATGTCATGGATACCTAAATCTCCATACATGCATCCATATATCTTCACACATGTGCATTAACGAAATTTGAGGTAATATCTGCATTAGGGCGTACCACCTTACAGGCAAAAAAAAAAAAAAAAGTGCGCCGTACACCCTCCAATATGAAGTATTTTTGCAAGGTGGTTTAAAAAAAAAATTTTATTTTTTTTTGCCGACGTAGGGGTCGCCATTTTACATTTTTCGTTATATCTTTGGCATTTACAGTCTTTGGCATTACTCTCGAGGAAACCAGTGTTTTGCTCTAAGGGCATTTTGAGCTCAAGTATTCCGTTCTAGTAGTTACCCACCAGATCTCAGTTGCTACCACCCTAATGTACAACCCTAATGTCAGAAAATTAAAGCTCGCAAAAAATCATTAAACTTTTGCTAAGGAAGTTTTTCGCTAAACCCAGTAGAAATTTTTTTCATATATTGGTTGCCGAAAGTAGGGGTCGCCTTTTTAATTTTTTTTAATTGGATTTTTACTATATAGCAAAACATTGGTCTCCTTGAGGCAAAAAATCGATATATCACACTTTAAAATCCGATTTTAAATGCCAAAGCTATAACAGAAAATTAAAAAAGGCGACCCCTACGTTCGGCAAAAAAAAATTTTTTTTTTTGAAATCGCCTTTCAAAATTACTTTATTTTAGAGGGTGTACGCGAACTTTTTTTTTGAGGTACGGTCTAATCTGCATGTATGATCATACATTTTCATGCATGTCATATTACCTAAAATTTCGTTAATGCACATGTGTGAAGATCATTTATTTTGTGTGGAGATTTATGTACCCATGTATGGAAAGCATGCAGGTATATGAGCAAGCACGAGCATACATTAAACATGTATGAATTCATATATGCCAATTTTTAGCCGGGAATTGTTAATTTAAAAAAATTTTTGAAAATATTTTAGGAGAGCGCTAAAAATGTGGTATTTAAGAAATTGGTGCGGCAGTTTTTATCTTCAAATGATCAAAAAAGGTTTTTATTATCTACGTTGAATATTTGTTAGTTATTTTAATAGAATTTATTTTTATTTCTTTTTGAGTGTAAGTGCATAAATATTTATTTGTTTAAGAAAAACAATATTCAACAATATTTTTAAGTCATTAAAAAAACAAGCTTCATAAATTACAAACAATACATAACATTCATTTCATTCAGTCATTTTGTTATCACAAAAAATAAAAATACAAAAATAAATGATTTGTTCATATACTTTTACACACGCAAAGAAAACACATGGTTGGGAGGACCACATTCAAACAGAACCATATATTTTTGTGATTGTGATTACGACAAAAATATTATGAAATACCTTTTTTTTATCATAATATGATTCTTAAATGATTCAAATATTATCTTGTTGCAAAATAGTTTCAAAAGGCGAAAGAACGCTTTGTGGTATAAAAAATTAATTAAAAAACTAAATCAGCGATTTAGAATATAAGTTTTTTATTATTTAGATTTCGAATATTAAAAAACCTCGCTTAAAAAATTGCAAAATGATTGTGGAAAAGGGCTTTTTGGTACAAAAAATTTGTTATTTTCAAACGGTTGATCGCGGTTTCGATTACTGGCGGGACAGATATATTTTTTTAATTTTTTTAAATTGTATGAAGGTTTGTGTAGTTGATATTTTAAGTGAGAAAAAACATTCATTTACCAATTAAAATATCAACTATACATATCTTAATACATCTCAACACACTAGATACAGTGAAAATATAATTTAATATGCCTAATTGCTTTTTATCAACATGGATTTGTGTTGTAGATTAAAAATAATTAGAATATGTATTTAAAATTTAAAATTAACGGTTAGCTGTCGTTCAATAAATCTGTGATTCGGAGTTGAATAAAACCAGCTGCGATACTTTAAGAATTAAAGTTCAAAGCAAAGTATAAAAATAGCATTGTTAGTTTAGTAAATACAATTCCAAATGGTATAGTAAAATTTATTAGTATAATCTTACAAATGCAATTGGAAATGGTGTAGTCAAAAATACTCCAATAATTGCAGAAACACTACTAAAAATGCTGTATTTATATTTCAGATCATATTTTTCAAAATCCACCAAATTTACTTGAGAAAACTAAAGGTAACAACATGTTCGTTTCATATTTTCGATGCTTTTCCATCCCTGCTTAAAACCCTTTCAAAAAGATTTAAATACGCTTAACTTTAAAATAACTTAATTTATGCCTAATGTACATTTTGATACTCACAATCACAAATAAACCCCAAACGTTTTGTATTGAATAAACTAATTTGTTTTTAATTTTTCCAAAATTGTTTTAGAAAATATTTCTTGTAAATAGTCCTATGTGTGCAGATTTTGTTAACTTGTTTCATTGTCCAAGACTAATCTCTAAAGTTATAGTATAAAGAATTTAAAATTTTTCTACATATTACTACAATATTTTTAGTCAGTACTCTCCACCCCAACCACAAATAAACATAATTTTTTCTGGTCTTCATTAACATGATAAATTTTTAGTAATAATTTATAAGATCATAGCTCGTATTATACACCATCACTACTATAGCACTGGTGATTTATAACCACTGCTCAGTATTCATTATTAATATTCACAACACACTGTCCTTTAACAGACAGTTTTAAGACTATAAAAACAAATGCTTAATAAAAACCATAGAAAAATTTAACAAATTTGTAACATTGATAAGTGATGAAAATGTAAAAAAAAAAATAATAAATAAAGGTACCCTTATAAGTACGCCTGTAAAGAATGAATAGCAAACCAGGTCTAGGGTAGAAATGTCAGTATCACAAATATGACTTTTAGAAGAAAAAATGTTGAAAGTCAGAAGTACCTACTCAAAATAAGATCTGCAAGTAATTTCTACTTCAACAAGAACAAAAATGTGTTAGGAATTTTTGTTTTCAATAAAAATTTTTGGGGAAAATATTTTATAGCAAAAAAATGTTAGACAACACGTAGAATACAGTTTTTAGTGCAATTTCAGAAAAAAATCAAAACTTAACAACACTTAAAAGCATAATTTGTATTGAAGTATACTCAGAAAATATTTTTGTTATTGTTTTTAAAACTAAGTGAATGATTTCAATAGAGAAGAAAAAATTTCAAATGACCATTGATAGTACATTTTTCGCAGTCAATTTATTAAGGTTGATTTTTCTATACATACATATATACATTAGATTATTATTTGTGCATCCATAAAACAGCGGCCAGCTGGAAAGAAACACATTGCATTTAGGTGCTAGAGCGCCCCAACTCATTAGCATGTAAAAGTTGAAATCTGAATGTCTTGCTCAAATAAGGATATAAAGCCGATTTTTCAAAATTGATTTTTTATGTTCTTTAGTTATATGAAACTTCATATATTAAAAATAGATTGATGTTACATAAAATAATTATTTTTATCCAGTTGAGATTTTTTTGTCAAATTTAATGGCTTTACAATCTCATAGTCATAATTAATATTAAATTTCATGGGTCTTTTCTGACCCGAGGCCACTAAGCATTAACGATTTTTAAACAAATGTAAATAAAACAAATTTAACAAAATTAAGTGATACTTTTCGGAAAACTATGCAAACTTTGATGAAAACATTAAAATTTTGTTCAATTTTTAACAAAATGAGCAATTTTTGTAAAATGCCCTGGAAAGCAGTCGCTCAAGCACAAACTCGAATTATCATTTTTCCAATTTATTTTTTGTCTTTAATATCAATTATTTAGTGGTACAAATTGCAATCGACATCTCCAAATTAGGCATTTAAAAAATCTTTAAAATAAATAAAAAAAAAACCGTTTTTGCATTTTTATCAAATTTTGGATTCCAGACTAAAGTGGGTTAATGACTTCCGATGAAGTCAAAATTCCATATCTGAATTATTTTGACTATAGTTGTATTTTCGACTTAACTATATCTGTTAACTCACAAAAAAGGACAAAGTGCATAAAAACGTTTTTTAGACGTAAACTAACATATTACTTTTCGTATGCACGTTAACTTACAACGTGGATAATTATCAACGTTGAAAACTCAACGTTTATACATTTTCATACCTAGCGTAACTTCTTCGCGTTACTAGCTAAAAAGTTTTGCTGACGCACGTTTGATTATACCGGAACTATCATAAATACTCACTATTTAAAAAAGTTGATTCTCCAATCAGTTTAACGTAGATTTGCTATAAATACTTAACGTTGATAGGTATGAACGAAAATACAGCTTATATTAAATGAACAGATGAAATAAAAAATATTTTTTTTCTAAATTTCGGGTTTTAAGAATTTTTAATAATAATACACTTTTTTACAAAATGTGCCATTTTCGTCCAACTTTCGGCACGGGTTAACGTTTTCCAAAAAAAAAAAAATGATTTCTTTCATTTGGGACCATTTCCAAAAAAAACTGGGGGGTGTATTATAAGGGACATCCTAATATTCATATATTTTTTTTGTAAAAATCTTTAATTTTTATAGCACAATTCATGATTCACTCTAATGTTAAGTCACTCGGCCACTCTCAAATGTATGGTGAAATAAAAAACACAAAACCAAATAACACTTTACATACAATCACTGTTTCCTATATTCCCCAATACTCACACACTAATATCGGTAAAGATGTTAGCAAACAAACAGGTTCCAAATCGTTGTGGTTTGAAATTTCAACATTAAATTCGATGGCAAGGAAGATCTTTTTCACTTCTTTTTATTTGAATTTAATTAAAAAAAAAATCATCATGCATCGTGTGGGGTTTGAACCCACACTACCTGGCATTTCAAGTAGACGCTCTAACCCCCCTGCTATCGCTTGTTATAACTGATAACTCACTTTTTTTTCATAAAAAATAATACACTCATAGAAAGAAATAAAGCTGTAAAAATAGGAGAAAAAGCTACTAAAAATTATGTAATTAAAAATGACCTTGCAAAAAAACTGCTGGTATTAGCAGACGGTTTTATGATAAATACTACAGGGTCCGCCATCTAACGTTTTTTTCAACTAGTGCTTATTTCGTGAATGGTAACACTTAGCTCATGTCTGATTTGACAGATAATTAGTTTTATCCTTCCGCTGAACGAATAGTACTCCACTCGTAGTGGATATGGGCCATTTTTCTTCGAAAATGAGCAAGGAGTGGCCGTTACAGTCAATGGCGATCGTTATCGGACCATGTTGAACGAATTTTTGTTCACAAAAATTGAAGAGGAAGATATTGGCAACATTTGGTTTCAACAGGATGGCGCAACGTGCCACACAGCCGAAGCTACACTCGAAGTTTTGCGTCCTGTTTTTGAAGATCGCATTATCATCCGCAGAGCTGATGTCGTTTGGCCACCTCGGAGATAAGTGTTACGCCGACAAGCCAGAGACAATTGACGCTTTAAAGGACAATATTCGTGAAGCCATTGGTGAAATACAGCTGCACACAATCGATAATGTGCTTAAAAATTGGGCCGATCGTGTAGGTATAGGCTACTGCATGGCCAGCCGAGGCAGCCATATGAATGAAATTATTTTCCATTATTAACCGGAAGGATTGTACTTTAAAATAAAAAAAGAAATTTTAGAAAATATTCAGTAGTTTTTTTTATAGCATTTTCAAAAAAAAAAAAAAGTTATTTGGCGGACCCTGTAGTAAGATAGGAAGGAAAAATAAAACTGTTGAATTTACAAAATTTTGGATACATTTAAGTTAACTTTTAGTTAATTAAAAATAACGAATTACCTTGATAAAGTCCGTAAAAAATTTTGCAGCACATTAGTAAATAAAAAAATATTTTTTCTGCAACCCGTGTAAAAATGTTTAGATCTGATCAGATCTTTTTGGATCTAAATAGATATGATTGAATCTAATTAGATCCTGTACCAGATCTCATCAAATATGATCAGATATGGCATATGTGATAACACCCTATGACAAGATCTGATCAGATCTAGTGCCAAATCTGTTAAAATCTTAAGTGATCTGGACAATTGCGCCAGATATGCCTAGATCTGATCAGATCTAATTAGATTTCAAATTTGTCCCCAATTTTGAGATCTAATTAGATCTGGTAAGATCTACTGATATCTGACCAGATATGCCTAGATCTAATCAGATATAATTAGATTTCAAATTTGTCCCCATTTTTGAGATCTAATTAGATCTGGTAAGATCTACTGAGATCTGACCAGATATGCATATATCTGATCAGATCTAATTAGATCTCAAATTTGTCCCCAATTTTGACAATTAATTAGATCTGGTTAGATCTACTGAGATCTGGCCAGATCTGATCTTTTTTACACGGGAAGGTAATATTTAACTTATTTTTACTAGTTCTAAATAAAATGTTTACAGAATTTTTCTTTTTCTGTTATATTTCAAATATTTAGTAAAAATTTGATCAAAATGGATTTTTAAATTACAATTTTTTTAAATACAAACAAAATTGTAACATTTACCTTTTTGGTATTTTAACAAAAAATATTTGAAGGATTACATATTTATTTAGAACTTTTATATTTTCGTAAGATTTCATTAAAAATTAATAGAAAATTAAAAAAAAATTAAATCGTTTCAAAAATTAATTTTTGAGTGTACAAAATAGAAAAAAATAAAAATTTTACAGTGAAAACTACAAAAAATTATTAATTGTATAAAAGAGTTCCAAAAATTTTTTCGATCTGGTGGGATTCGAACCCTCAACCCTCTGATTTCTGTGCCAGCACGTTCCTATGCAACCCCCGTGAAAAAGAACTTCGGACTAGCATATATTTATTGCAGCATTAGATGTTGTTTAAAACCCATTCCTAAGGGAGTAATTCTTTGTGATGTAATGAAGTAATTTATTCATTTAGAAGTCATTCCATTTATTTTTGCCGCGGTGTGCCCCACTATAGCCATAAGGGCTAGGGAAAACCACACCAACACTAGATAGTTAAAATGCCAATTAGAATCATTATACGAACTCAATATAAAAAAAAAAAAATTTTACAAAATCTTCAACATACATACACACAGAAAAAAATAATTCATACACTTAATGAATTTTTTCATAAAGTGTATGAATCTAACATTATATTTTTTTCCCAAAACTTGTTCTACAGTGTATGAATTTGTTCATACATATTATGAAATCGGACATGAGGTTTTTTTTTTATTTTTACTCGGCTTATGAATTAACAATTATAATATGGACTTTTGCAAAGATTAACAAAGAAAAAAACAAAAATGTAATAAAATGGTTTTTATTCATCGTAAAATAATTATTCATCGTAAAAAATGACTCTTCAGCAGTTTTCTTCGCTTCTTAGAAACGTACTTTTATGCAGACACCTTTAACAGAATTTTCTCAACAATCCTCATTGGCAGGTTTTAAGGATTTTTTTTCTGATGATTTCGCCAATTAGTGGACCACCTTGGTGCAGAATTTAACCAAATATAAAACTAGACTCTTACTTGTACTAGCGATCTTATCCATCGAAAGTCTTCCCAGTCTCAATATAGGAAAGCATGATTTCTATTCTAAAATGATAACAAACTTAAAAATTAAACGCAGTATTTCGCTGTACAATGAAATGGCCTTACCCTTACAAAATACAGGAATGGAAATACGCGTTGATTCAATTTTATCTTCCCTTACAAAAATTACATTTGTTTAACAAAACAGTAACAAAATAAAAATAATTTTATTTTTTGACATTTTTTCTGATTTAAACTAATTTGATTTTTTATATTTTCCAAAATATCATAAAAAATGTAAACGTTCATAAATAGTATACATTTGTTCATACATATAATGAATTAAAATTAATGAAAGCAGTTCATTCTATTTATGAACAAAATTAGTTCTGTGTACAGCAACAAATATAACAAAATTTTAGAAAAAATCATTTGATTATACTCATAAATCAAAGAAAAATCTACTAGAATCAGTACACTTATACAAATAAGTCCGTAAAAATAGCAGAAAAAGTTACTAAAAATTAGTTAAAAACGAGTAAAAACGTTAAAGTCTGGCATGCCGACTATACAATACCCTACACCAGTCTGGGTAAAAGCCAACTAATGTTTGGATCCGAAATTCGAATGGGTTAAAATGGGGCTTGCATCAAAATTTTCTATAATGTGAGTCGGCACACCAAATTTCATTACAATATCTTAATATTTGCGATCTGCAGTTTGTAACCAAGCGAATTTGGAGGGGACCCTTATATAGGCTCTAGGTCTAAACATAGACTCATGTTCACCAAAATCAATAGGCTTCGTTCTTGGGCCAAAATAGGTCTGTGTACCAAATTTAATCAAAATATCTTAATATTTGCGACCTGCAGCGTATAAACAATATAATTTTGGTAGGACCCTTATATGGGCACTAGGTCTAAACATGGACCGATTTTCACCAGAATCAATAGGCTTCGTCCTTGGGGCAACGTAGGTCTGTGTATCAAATTTCATCAAAATATCTTAATATTTGCGACCTGCAGCGTATAAAAAATATAATTTTGGTAGGACCCTTATATGGGCACTAGGTCTAAACATGGACCGATGTTCACCAAAATTAATAGGCTTCGTCCTTGGGCCAACTTAGCTCCGTGTACCAAATTTCATCAAAATATCTTAATATTTGCGATCTGCACCGTATAAAAAATATAATTTTCGGGGGACCATTATATGGGCACTAGGTCTAAACATGGACCGATTTTAACCAAAATCAATAGGCGTCGTCCTTGGGCCGACATATTTTAATATTGGCGACCTGTAGAGTGCGCACAAGAATGCATGGACAGACAGACAGCCGATCGGTATACTAGGTGGGTCTAGGACCAATATTTTTTGATGTTACAAACATCAGCACAAACTTATGGGGTCATTTTGTAAACCGAAACTTTGCTTTCGTTTGAACGTTTTTTTATTTTTAATTTTTTTAAATTTTGTAAAACTCAAAAAAAATATATATATTTTCTTTTTTTTCAATCTGGCAATATTATAATCGAAGACGAACTCCTTAATAAAATGGTATTTTATAAGAAGTAAGTAAACGTTTGCAAACGAATATTATGCCATATTCAAACGAACAGAAATAGTTGTCGTTTCCTATTAAAAAGTTAAAGTTTTTGCATAAAAAGTTTGGTAATTGCAATTTTTCGAATAAAAATTGTATAAATATGGGTTTAAAAATATGAAGTAGTTAAATGTAATACTCCTATATTTTTTATTCTCAATAAAAAATAATTCTTTTAGGGTCATATGCATAATCACTTTTTAAATTTATAAACGGCTTATAAAACAAATTTTTCACACCAAAATCGTTATAAAAAATCAAATTATTATGCATAAGCACTTAAATTTATATGCAAATTAGTGAAAATTTGGGCAATTTTAAAAATATCTGATTTTAGATGCGCTAAGACACGATTTAGAAAAAATTTTCTTTATATATAAACTTCTACGTTTGAGACCAAATGAAACAAACTGAGGGGTTTTAAAACTCAAAACTGACAATTCGAAACTTAAGGGTCATCTTAACAAACCATACTTTGTACTCCTTTGCTATCCGCTAATGGAAGGTTCTTCTTATTTAGGTTGATTTTCTGTACAATATAAAATTTTTCTTAAATATATTTGTTTCATATTATTAGGAAAAAATGTCCAAAAATATATCATAAAAAAAAACTACTAATAAAAAAAATTTGCTCCACACAGTATTCGATACCTGGACCTTAAAAATATTAGAACTAATAATAACAACTCATTTACCGATCATGCTAAACAGACTTGGAAAACTCTATGAACAAATTTTTATTTAAATAATTTGTAATTCCATGTCACAAATATTATTTTTTTTGTCTGGCAATAATAACTCGCAAATGGCAACAAACGCAAACTACTACCCGTTTTATAAAATACCAAATATTTTCGTTTACGTTTCAAACGAAAACGAAAAAACGTTTTTCATTCGAGTTACAAAATGACCCCATTATAATACCCTGACCACATAGTGGTGTAGGTAGTGGTGTAATATTAGCAGAATCAGTTTGCTAAATATTAATAAAATGAAAACAGCAAAAAAAACTGTTAAATTTACAGAATTTTAGTAATATTTGAGCTAAATTTTTGTTAATTGCAAATAACAATTTAACTTGCTGAAATCAGCAAAAAAAATTTCTAAATAATAGTAGAATGAAAATAGCAAAAAAAAACTGTTAAATCTACAAAATTTTTGCTAAAATTTTCTGAAATCAACAAAACTTTGGCAGATTACCAGTGGACTAGAAAAAGGTAAAAAAGGAGCAAATGAAATGAAAATTAATAAAAAAAAAACAAATGGGTATTTAAAAACATACTTGGGACCAGTTTATTGAATGTGTCAATTAATTTAAATTTTTTCAATTTGCATTGTTCAACGCCTAAATGCCCATTTATAATTGATGAAAGAAGTATTTGTTTTCATGTTTTAATAAAAGAATAAATTAAGAAAAAAAATTAAAAATTCGCGTATTTATTATATTTTTTTTATATTACAATGATTTTTTTCAATTATGTGTACATTTCATTACCATTGTTTTCGTCAATGGAAATTGGAAAAATTTCATTGGCATTGAATGGTGATGAAATTTGTTGGCATTGACACTGAGATAAAGTAATGCCAATTATATTTCAATGCCAATGAAAATTTCCCAAGAATGGTTTTTTGTAAAAGTGGTAATATTTATAGACAATAATATATTAACCATAACAACCCAGTCAGAAATCGCCAGTGGTACAAAAATTCAAGCACTTGCATACCACTGGGTAACCACGGTGCCATAGAATTTGCTTAGAGTGATATGCCAGGGTTTGCAACCAGTGTTTATCCAGTGCTAACTAGCCAATGCTACCAGTGGTATAAAAATCAATTCACTGGTAAACCAATGATTTTATTCAAATGCTGACGCTTTGTTAAAAAAGGTTTGTACTCAGAAGGTTCCGAGTTCACATCCGGTTGCAAGGAAAATGTTTTTTTTTTCATTTAAAATTTTTTTTGTTTTATAAAATCAATTTTTTGTTTGTGGAAAAGCTCCTTCAAGACCAACTTTTCTTTTTCCCTCCCAACGCTGGCATATTAGTTACAAAAAAATGTTTGCCAGTACTAGCCTTTTGGCACATCCAGTAGTTGTCCAGCTATTATCACTCATTTATGTGTTTAGCCATCAAATATTATATGTCTCATTAGCTCAGTGGGTAGAGCAATCGTCTGCCAATCTGGCTGCCTGGATTCAAATTACGGCAGGACCAAAAAGATACATATGAACTTTTTTTAAATTTTATTTTGGAAAATATATTTCCAGACCACCTATTTATTGGTTTTGCCAACTTTCAAAAATTTTGTTTCTCCAGTGCTTTTCCGTCGCTTTTTGAACAGCCGGTCCTTTTGTCTAATGACGTTATCATATTGGGAATGGGAAAGCACTTTTTGCCAGTACTTGTACCACCTGTTAAAGTGCTTTACCACCGCTTTCTCGTTTGTATTTTTCTGATTGGGAAAATGTATTTCAGAGACCGTTGTTTGATTTTCATTGTTTGCTGATCAGATATGTACTTCCGAATTTATTTGAGTTTCCATTTTCACCTCTAAAGCTCCACCCACAGGAAAGAAGGTGTGGCCGATTAAAAATATCGTATTCTTTAAATAACCTTAAAAAGTACAATATTGGGGGAAAAAAATTAGGGTCATCCCCGTAAACTCCACTTGCTCCCCAGAGATACTTTTATTCACAATTTTCATATTAAAATGGTTCGTTCAATTTCAATTTAACTTTATTTAAAAACTGTTTGCATTATTTTTGGCGAGTTGAAAATATGCAGTAATTTATATGAGTCATTTAACATTCTGTTTATAAGCGCTCCAAAATTGGTGGTTTAGTTTACAAAAAATTTGTAAAATTAGCAAATCTTCTGTTAAAAATGAGTAACTAAAATTCAACAAAATACTGTAAAGTTAGCAAATTTATTGTTAAAAATTTGTAACTAAATTCAGCAAAAAAAAAAACAGGAAAAAAAATTTGTAAGTTAGTAATGTAATGTGGAGGTAGCAAAAAAATTAACTAAAAATTAAATTTTAACTAAAAATTAGTTAAAAATTTGTTAAATTGAAGTACTAACAGTTTTACTGACTTTTCTAAAAACTTTTTTCTATGAGTGTAAAAAAGTTGTCATCAAAAAAATGTATTGCGGCAAAATAATTTAAAAACCGCGAACAATAATCTGCATGCAAACTTTTCGACTGCTACACAAGGAATGAAAAAAGTGTTCTCCAGCCAACAGTCATAAAGAAAAATCACAATCACAAAGAAAAATTTTTATAAAGTATGTTCAAAAGCCAACTAGATTAAAAAGGAAATAATTTCGATACGAGTAAAAACTTTGGATTTCAAAAGTGTTTTGAAATTAAATGCACTCAACAAAATTCTGCTTTAAAATAAATCGATAACGACTTGGATTAGAGTGACCAAAAAACCGGCCATTTGAGAAAACTGATTTTCGGTTTGTTTGAAAATTTCCATTTTAAAAAACCGGTTTCGGTTACAGTTACAGTTAAAAAAACCGGCTTGTTTTTTCTTTTAATTAAAAAATACTAAATATTTTTTATTATAAATAATATTAAGATATTACACGCATGAAAATAAATATATACAAATAGCAGCAAAAGCTAAAAGTAATGTATGTAGTTGTTAAATCTTTTCGCAAACCTATTTCTATTTACATCATAACTTTTTTAGAACCAATCTCGCAGTCGGCCCAAAAAAGCGCTAAAGGATAAATGTGCGCAAAATATGTCCTTTTTCGAATTTATGCGGCCGAACTTTAAAAACACTTAAAATCACTAGTTTGTTAAAATGTAACTTAAAATCATATTATTATTTTAAAAATAATAATAAATAGTTTAAATGAGGTAAAACTGTACAAAAAAAATTTTTCACCATAAAGGCACTAAATAAGAAAGCGTCAACCTATTGCCTTTTTATAAAAAGCGATAACCAAAAATAATGTGAGGTTTGGGCTCTACACTCAAAATAATACGTCTGTTGGCTGGACAGAAAAATTTGTTACTTTAACAAAATTTATTCCTGTTTTTTGGCTTAAAATAAAATTTGTTGATTTTAACAAATTCTTTTGTTAAATTTAACAAATATAAATTTAAATAAATAATTTTGTAAAACTATAGTTTTATCTGTAATTACACTAAGTCGCAGAATTTATCTAAATCTAGGGTCTCGGGACCCTTCCCGGGCCTAGTCCATATCATGTGAGGGCATATGAGGGCATTCCTATGGAGCAAAAATTTTGTCCGTTTCGCTCTATCTCGCTTAGTTTTCGAGATATGGGCCATTTTATGAAGTGGAACATTTTTATTAAAAAATTTCCGAGGTTCCAAGGCTCCGTCAAGGTCCATTTTTGGATAGAGATACCCCCTTTCACTGGGGTTTTGCACGGTTAGGCGTAGTCGAAATTTTCATAAATTTTGCTTTATCTCTCTTAGTTTTCGATATATGGGCCATTTTAAAAAATCGGGAGAGAAAGAAAAAACGCCATCTTTAAAAATTCGGATACATTGGTGTAATAACAGTAACATGAAAATATTATATTTTAACAATAAATTTTCTAAAATTTAACGAATGGGTTCTTAAAAATTAGTTATAAATAATTTTGAAAATTAACACTCAAAACTGGCTAAAGTACTGAGGATTTTTAGTAATGTGTTAAGTGGAGATAATTAAAATCTTTTTAAATCAGTGTTTCAACTAAAAATTTGTTAAAAATTAGTCAAATCGATTTAAAACCCGTTTGACAGATTTTTCTATTGACGTATTATTTTAAGTGTAAAAAGTGTTAAAGACAGCGCGTTCAGAGGTAATTAGATGAAAATTTAAATTTAGTTAATTGCAAATGATATTTTAACTGCTGAAATCAAAAATGAAGAAATGCTGAATATTGGTAAGTTTTTTTATCGCCATTATATTTCCAAAATTTTATTTCTATATTTCTTTTTATGGGAAGACAAACTTCTCTTATAAAATCGGCACATATACTTACTATATATTTTTGCTATTTTTAGTCTACTAATATTTAGCAAAAATTTAGATAAAACTGCAGTTTATGGACTTTCGTCAAAAAAAATATGACCCCCTCTGGAATTAAAAAAAGCCGAAATTATTTTGGGAGAATCTGCGACCCGGAAGGCCCCTGGGGGCATAAAACGGGGGTACATAGTAACATGTAAGTGTGGGTACTCAAATTAAAGAAAATTGTCTCATGATAAATTTTTTGGAACAAAAGGTAAATATTTCATCTCTAATATACAAAATAATTGTGAATTTCAGGTTTTTTGTGGGTTTTATAGTGGTAAACATATATGAGTACACCTAGAAAAGAAGGAGTTGGATGAAATAATACCTAATTGGGGTGATGAAGACGAGATTATTAATTGAATGTTTAGGTGAAGAAATAATCAATGATGAGGAAATAGTATTGAAGGAAGATCCGAATATGTCGCACTAGGTTGTCGGTTTAGTTGAAACTGAAAGAAATAAAAATGGGAACAGTGGCTATCCCGAATTTGAAGAAGCTGCAGAACCTTCAACAACCAAGAAGCCTTGATTTAAATACAATCCCCTCAGTTCTTTTGGAAAACCAAAATGGTTAAAAAGAAACCGAAAAGAATATCATTTCGACATTGCTCTTAATCCAGCATCATTGACTGAACTGAAGCAAAATAGTTGTTCAAGATTGATCAACCTTTCTCCTGTAACCATTCTCCTATAAATATTATACATATTACAACGTTGAAAAAAGCACCAACATCAAAAAGGAACCACAAAGCTGATAAATAAGTCAAGTATAGTCAGCTAGCCTTGTTACACAGTAATAACAAGGGCATGGGAGTGTTGATTTGCACTACAATGCAATCCAAAACTACCGAATCAGTATACGTGGAAAGAGATGGTATTCGCTTTCGGGATGCACTACTTTAAATTCGGAAGTTGTGAATGCTTGGAAATTATCCTTATTTGATTGCAAAATAAAAAGTTGAGAAAACGATGAGTCAAAAAGTATTAATAATATTGGATTTCTACTGAGAGGAAAGAAACAACCGATGATGATGTCGCCGATAAGGAATATCTTCCAAAAGTTGAGGGACAAAACGTTATAATCAGAAATCCCGAGGGGTAACACAGTCATTGTTAGTCGAAGGGATGTGAATATAAGCCCACAATTTATATGTGCGAGATATGCAATGTGCATCTACGTACAAATTGTTTCAAGCTAAAACATGAATAATATCAATTTTTTTACGACTTTTATTTCGGTCATTTCTTTTAATTTTACACTTTATTTCAAATGAAAGCAACAAAGTTTTAATTTAGTATCAATTTCCACACACTTTAATCAGTTATTTACCGTTTGATTCGAAAATAATGAAATAAATTAATAAAACAACAAATAAGTCCAAATGTTTCACATGCATACAAAATTAACATATAGGATAAGCGCCCGTGTTCGAAATTTCGAACAGGCTTTTCTAGGAAAACCGAAAATCGTAAAATTTTCTTGACCACATTTGTTGAAATCAGCGGATTCTAGTTACCCTAAAAAGTTGCTTTTTTCAAAAACTAAAAATAAAAATTGAATCTCGGAGCGAAATGTATTAAGAGATGATGCTACTAGTCATATCTTGTGTAGATTACAGGTCGTAGCATACATGAAAAATTTTTCATATAGAAGCAATTTAACAACTAAAAATACTTAGATCAATTTAAATTTAATTTAAAAATAAGTTATTTTTTCTACTCATATATAAAAAATAGTTTAGCATTTGGTTCTAGCATTATTTTTAATTTTTATAAATGTTTTAGAAAAAATCTAACATTTTTACCTAGTTTTAGCAACGCTGACAGATTTTAATATCGAAGTGATAATTTCAATTTTTATAAACGTTTTAGAAAAAATCTAACATTTTTACCTAGTTTTAGCAACGCTGGCAGATTTTAATATCGAAGTGATAATTTCAGCATAAACACTTTTTTATAAAGCATTGGTATGCCACATTCATTATATTTTTAAAACCTTGTGCTGTGTGTTTTTACGTCAAAGTCGCTAGAGGGTTATTTTGAATTACATATCACTCATACGTATTGGTGGGTGATATTACACAATGCGTATACGTAATGTGGTGTGGCTGTTTCAGGAAACTGACAAAAAAAATATACATTTGGATATAAATGTCTTCGTAAACTAATATTATTCCAGAATTATAATGTGAAATTTAAATATTCAATAATTTAAGGACCATTATAAAGTTTAAAACCAAGTTAAAGCAAGTTAAACTTCCTTGAAATAAACCAAATTCCTGTCTTCAATTTTTCTAAGAAAACAAGTTCACAAACATAAAAAATAATCTTGAAGTAACACAAATAATCACAACAAACAAAAGAAAAAAACAGAAATAGTAAAAACTATACACAGCTGCTTGTAATACTAGCCTAAGGCATCATTTGGGAGCAAGAAAAAAAATAAACGAAGAAAAGAAAACTTATATAAAAACAACCAAACATAAACGACGAAGCTCTGACAATTCCCAAACAGCTAAGTACAACAACAATGTGAAATTTAATAACAACGATGGTGTTGGTATAACGCTGTCAACAAAATGGTACAAAAAAAAAAGATACACACAGAAACCAGGATCTGACTAGGGACTAACAAATGATAATAATAATGATGATAAAGATGGCGACAAAATATTTAACACACCTACATATAAAACGAGTAAAAAGGTTAAAGTCGGGCATGCCGACTATACAATACCCTACACCAGTCTGGGTAAAAGCCAACTAATATTTGGATCCGAAATTCGAATGGGTTAAAATGGGGCTTGCGTCAAAATTTTCTATAATGTGTGTCAGCGCACCAAATTTCATTCAAATAACTTAATATTTGCGACCTGCAGTTTGTAACCAAGCCAATTTTGGGAGGACCCTTATATGGGCACTAGGTCTAAACATGGACCGATATTCACCAAAATCAATAGGCTTCGGCCTTGGGCCAAAATAGGTCTGTTTACCAAATTTCATCAAAATATCTTAATATTTGCGACCTGCAGCGTATAAACAATATAATATTGGGGGGACGCTTATATGGGCACTAGGTCTAAACATAGACCGATGTTCACCAAAATCAATAGGCTTCGTCCTTGGACCAACATAGGTCTGTGTACCAAATTTCATTAAAATATCTTAATATTTGCGACCTGCAGTTTGTAACCAAGCCAATTTTGGGGGACCCTTATATGGGCACTAGGTCTAAACATGGACCCGTGTTAACCAAAATCAAAAGGCTTCGTCTTTGGGCTGATATAGGTCGGTGTACCAAATTTCATCAAAATATCTTAATATTTGCGACCTGCAGCGTATAAACAATATAATTTTGAGGGGACCCTTATATGGGCACTGGGTCTAAACATGGACCCGTGTTAACCAAAATCAATAGGCTTCTTCCTTGGGCTAACATAGATCGGTGTACCAAATTACATCAAAATATCTTTATATTTGCGAGCTGCTGCGTATAAACAATATAATTTTGGGGGGAACCTTATATGGGCACTAGGTCTAAACATGGACCGCTGTTAACTAAAATCAATAGGCTTCGTCCTTGGGCTGATATAGGTCGGTGTACCAAATTTATTCAAAATATCTTAATATTTGCGACCTGCAGCGTATAAACAATATAATTTTGGGAGGACCCTTATATGGGCACTAGGTCTAAACAAGGACCGATTTTAACGAAAATCAATAAGCTTCGTCCTTGGGCCGACACAAGTCGGTGTACCAAGCTTCATCAAAATATCTTAATATTTGCGACCTGTAGAGTGCGCAAAAGAATGCATGGACAGACAGACAGACGGACGGACGGACGGACATCGTTAAATCGAAATAAAAAAAATTCTGAGCCGATCGGTATACTATAAGGTGGATCTAGGACAAATCTTTTTTGGTTTTACAAACATCAGCACTAACTTATAATACCCTGACCACATAGTGGTGTAGGGTATAAATATACAAATATAAAGCATAGTCCGAATTGCTTTTTATCATTTTTAGCATTTCAAATATTACTCGATATTAAAATTTTTTTTGTGTTACAACCCAGCAAAATTGTCGGATGCAAAGAACCGGTTGTAGAACAACTTGTTCTTGCATTCAACCTGTTCTAATTTATGTTCTATCATCGGTGATTTTTGTTTGAGTTTGTCCCAAAAGCAACAGGTTATGTTCCTCCAAACTAGAACAGGTTGCTTTGGAACCGGTTCTAGAACCAGTTATAGAACCGGATCTGCGACAGTGAGGCCTTACATTTTGACTTTCGGGAATCTGTTCTAGAACCTGTTCCACGGAACCGGTGGTAAAAACACTTATTCTAGAACAGATTCAAAGGCAACCAGTTCATAAAAATTTTGCTGGGAACAGCTAACTATATGGAAATTAGAATTATTTATTTTGTTTTACTATTGGTTAAGTAATGTTGAGCAATAGAAAGTGACAGGAATTAATTAAGAGTTTTTTGTTTAAGCTAATTATATTTTCTCCGAAGTATTTGATATTTGTGGCATGTGTCAATTATTTTTCTCTACGATTATTGCAAATTACTAGATAATTTCCTTGCATACTGCCAAACTAGACTTTAATTGTACCTTGGTACAGAAAATTGGATGGATTTATATCTTTCAGCACGCAAATATACTTATTATTATACAACTTGTTAATATATATTCTACCTGCTAATATTCTGCAATACATAACACTATGCGACAGTCAAAATGGGGATGGGATGAAACCAACGGGAAATGTTATATCGGTCAAAAACAAGTTATACGTGTCCCGGCGTTTCGCTGAGTCATACCTAGGAATCGAGATATATCTGTTTTTGACATAACTCGAGAACCACTAGTCTGATTTTGCTCAAACAATTTTAAAAAAATTAAAAATTACAATTCCTTTAATCTGTTCATATAACGTTTATCTAAATACTCAACAGTTTTGCCGGTAAAAATAAATGTTTGCTACCGCTACCATAAAAATCAATAACCTTTTGTTTATTATTTTTTTTTTAATATTTTAGGCAAAAAATATTTTTTTCTTCATACATTTATTTTTACCGGCAAAACTGTTGAGTATATAGAAAAACGTTATATGAACAGATTAAAGGAATTGTAATTTTTAATTTTTTTAAAATTGCTTGAGCAATTCCTAGGGGTGACCCAGCGAAACGCCGGGACACGTATAACTTCTTTTTTACCGATATAACTTTCCCCGGTAGTTTGAACCCTTCCCGATCACTGACCCCTACCATTTGTTTCACAGTGTAATTGATTTTATAGCTGGTGGATACTAAATTATACTAAATAATTATTTAAAATAATTACGTCTTATATTAGTATATTTCGATTAAGTAAAAAACGAATAATAAAATAACATTCATAGCATACATGGGACAAATAATTGATGATTTCATTACCATTGCATTGCTATCAATTGTAATGAAATTATTTTCTTTACCAATTTTTTAATTAATGGTAATGATTTTAGAATTTAATTTCATTGATTAATGATAATGGTTTAAAATTTTACTTTCCATTGATAATGAATCAATTAAAAAAATAATTGCCACTGACAGAAAAACGTAAAATTGGGAAAAAAAAAGTCTCTCAAATCTCATTCAGGCTCATGCTCATTTAAAATTAAATATTACTTTCCATTCCATTGATATTTGTATCCAGGTGAAGTAGAACGGAATGGAATGGATCCTCCTTAAAAAATTATGTTTTATAACTTCCCTGGCCAAATCCGTTGTTCGTTTTCATGTATCTGAATTTTTTTGTAAAAAAATATTTTTTAATCATGTAATTAGTTTTTTCTAATGAAAAACATTTCATTTCAATTTAATGGTAATGAAATTTTTTTCATTGACATTAATATCAAGTAATGGTAATGAAAAATTCCCAAGTATGATTCTTAGTATATTTTAACATGAAAAAAATGTGAGCAAACTTTCCATGGCAGCTGTCTTAATTTGTTAGTTTTTTAAGTAGTATTTGAGTTTAGTTTCTTCAAGTGCAAATAACATTCTTTTTTAAAATAAATGGAAATTTTAACTACATGCACACAACTACAATGCGTAGTCATTAATGAAAGCAAACAAGAATAAATACTGAAAATTCGTAACATTTATTTTATTCAGTTATCTTGCTTTAAAAAAAAAAATAAACAAATAAATGTCTGTAATTTTTGTTACTTATTTCGACTAATTTGTGTTTCATTTTATTAAGAGTAAAAATCAAAAGAAAATATGAGTATAGCCAGTCAGAAAAATACAAACGGGAAAGCGGTGGCAAAGCACTTTAACAGATGGTGGCAAAAAGTGCTTTCCCATTCCCAAAATGATAACATCATTAGACAAAAGGACCGGCTGTTCAAAAAGCGCCGGAAAAGCACTGAAGGAACAAAATTTTTAAACGTTGGCAAAACGCTGGCAAAACCAATAAATAGGTGGTCTGGAAATATATTTTCCAAAATAAAATTAAAAAAAAGTTCATATGTATTTTTTTGACCCTGCCGTGATTTGAACCCAGGCCGTCAGATTGGCAGACAATTGCTCTACCCACTGAGCTTGCAACCGGATTTGAACTCGGAACCTTCCGACTACAAACATTTTTCAACGAAGCGTCAGCATTTTTATAAAATCATTGGTTTTCCAGTGAATTGATTTTTGTACGCCTGGTAGCATTGGCTAGGTAGCACTGGATAACCACTGGTTGCAAACCTTGGCATATTACTCTAAGCCAATTCTTTGCCAGTGGTTTTTTTTATAAACCACCGAAATTTTTGTAAAAAAATGCTGGTAAAACGCTGGCAAAGCGTCCCAAATGATTCTGCCAGTAATTTTTTTTAATACCATGGTTACCCAGTGGTATGCCAGTGCTTGATTTTTTGTACCACTGGCGATTTCTGACTGGGTAATTTAATAAAATATTTCCAGTACTGTTTCCGACTGAATTTCAATTGTATTTAAATACATTTGCAGTGGCCTTTTGCTTTTAATATTTAATCGTTCGTATTTGCTAATAATGTTTCTTCTTAAAGCTAGTACATATTTTTCCTATATAAATTTCCTTAAGTTCCATACCTTTCTATTTCACAATTTCTATTACGCACGCAAAACAAAAAGTCTACAATTAACAAATATTAATGTATAATTTGTCTAAATTTTGTATATGTTATACAACTACACGCAAAAAAATAAGTAGGTAGAAGAATTATCAACTCGTCTCTTATATCAAATATACTAGTTTTCTGCAACTTTTTTGCTAAAATTCAGTTTTTAACAAAAGTTTTATTTAAATTTTTTCAGCACTAAACTATATTTCTATATTTAAATTTTCGTCAAATAAATTAACTTAAGTATAAGTTCACTAAAAATCTTTTTAGTTTTTTTAAGTCTACTAATATCACAGTACAACACTAAAAATGCATCGGGCATGCGACATATCATTTCTGATAGATTTTAGGATGAGTATCACGAATGTGAACACCAAATTTTAATATTAGCTCTAGTTTTTGAAATATTCGCAAATTTAATTTTTAGCAAAAAGTCAGTTTTTTGGTTAAAATTTCTTATTTATTCATATACCAGACTAAACTACGGATAATTTTTAGTATGATTTAAAAGTATAGACTTTGGGCTTTTAGAACCATACTAACTTATTTTGATTAGATGAAGGATCTAGGATATAATTGCAATTCAAATGAAAAATTCACTAACTGTCCTATTTTGCAAATTAAATAAAATCCCTTTATCGAATTTACAAAGTCTTAACACATAACGTAAATTCATATTCCACTGAACTCTTTTTGTCAAAAAAGTCACAACTTTTGCATCAACATTTTCTGAAATTCAATCTGAAACACAAATTTTATCGCCAATTTACAAAAATGTATATTTTTGTTAAAGTCGATTTCATTTAAAATTTTCGTTGGCAGTATGCTTTGACTTGGTTTATTTTTGGAGCAATCTGATTGGTTAATTTATTTTCAATCAATCAAAATGTTTGAAAATATAAATATTTTTGTAGGGTTTTCATACACAAAATGAACAAAACGGTTTGTTTAACAATAAAACGGACTAAATTTGAAATGCTCTTTTATAGTACTTTTTTGAAGATGCATATTTTAAAATCGTTATTTTTTTAGGAATTTGCACTTAAATTATCTAAAACTTTGTTGAAATTTATTAGAAAATATGTGTGTTACATATTTCAATGGTTTTAGCTGAGTTTTTTAATTTCAGATTCGTTACAGACTCCTTAATTTTTAGGTATTAAAAAAATCAATCTTTTTCAGCTTTACTCCATTTTTACTTAAAATTAAAATATAAAGTGCGAAATTTTTTTTAATAAATTAAGTAACATGAGACGTGTACTAATGGTATAAATTAAAAAAATTGATATTACTTTCATCGCAGTTTAATTATTAAAGAAATCGTGAAAGAAGAGAAATTTAAACTTCAAATGCATATATAGGGAATATTATCGCAGCTGTCAAAACGTGCGATATATCGAATTAAAGGGCATGTTTCATCCTATTAAAATTTTGAAAATAATAGCGTTCATACTTTTAATTTTGTATTTTTTTGCAAAAAGTTTATTACAAAATTGAATTTTTCTGCAAATATGGTTTTGCAAATATTTCGTAAACTATAGCTAACTTTAAGATTCTAGTGCCATATTCGTGATCTGCGTGCCAAAGTCTATTAGAAATGATGTGTCGCAATCCCGATGCATCAAATTTCTTATTTTGTTGTACTGTATATTCAACAAAAGATTTGATTCATTTACAGCTCTGAACTGGGTATCAGAGCTGTAAATGAATCATTCTTTTTTGACTTCAATTCATTACGAATTAGCTAAATTTTTATTAAGTTCTTTTGACTTAGGAAAACAATTGAATGAAATTTGAATCAATTCAAATAAATTTGGGTTTTTAATTAATTCAAACGAATTAAAAATGGATTGCAATCAATCAAAGTAAAAATGGTGTTTGGAGTTTATTTCTTCAAATATTACTTATTTTGGTTTTGACACACGCTGAATGACAAAAACACATTTAATATTCAAGAAGCAATTTATAATTTCATTGCAATTTACTTTTCATTTTTCTAATTAATTTGAATTGATTCAAAATCAATTCAATTTACGTTTTGGTAAAGGTCAGCTCGGCGATTTTCAGCAATGATTTTTCTGACATAAGCAATTATTTTTGCTTTGCTGCCTTTTCTTTAAGTTATTGTCGTTTCCATTCAATAACAGTTTGTAGGAAAATGGGAATTTATAAGGTTGTTCACAAGGCGTGTGCTATTTGTTGTATCGTTGTATCGTCCTAAAAAAAACTCAGAGTTATTAAAAATTAAATTGAAAAATACAACATTTGCGAATTGCACGATACTTTACGTATGTTTAGTGTCCTATGTTTGAGTGTGCTAACAGATAGAAAACCCAATAAAAAATCGTTGTTAAACACAAATAAAAACTTTAACTCTGTTTTTTGTGAGGCCGATACAACCGATAGCACACCCCTTGTGAACAACCTATATGTGACAGCGCATAGAGAAAGGGACCTAAGGGTAAAAAAATCATTTTTTTTTTTTTTATGTGGACAACATCTGAGCATCGAATGAGACCGATCCCATTCCCTTTTTTTACCCTTTTTTTACCCTTAGGTCCCTTTCTATTTTGCGCGTCACATAATACACTCAAAAAAAAAGTCAGTAAAGTCAGCAAAAAATGTTGCTGTGTCAGCAAATTTTTAGTCAGGAGCGTGCTTGCAAAAAAGTTGGTAATTTCAGCAAAAGGTTTGCTGAAAATCAGCGAGCTGATTTTTACCAAATAAATAGTAAGCTTCAGCAAAAGTTTTGCTAACACTTAGTCGACTGCAAATGAAAAAAATCCTTGCTAAAACCACCAAAATTTTTGCTGAATATTAGTAGACTGAAAAAAACTCAAAAAACTTGTAGCGAAATTTTACTTTAGTTAATTTATTTGCTGAAAATTTAAATATAGAATATCAGCACAATTTTTGTAGCAAAATAAATTAGTAAAACATTAGTTCAAAATTAGTTTAGTGCTAAAAAAATATAACTAAAAATTTAGCTGAAAACGGAATTTCAGCAGAAAAATTGTTGAAAACTAGTACACTTTATATGCAAGACGTTTTACTAATTTTTCTACTAACTTATTATTTTGAGTGTAGATATAATATTTGTCAGAAAAAAAATCTGAACTATATTATACGTTCTATAAACAGAAAATCGATTAAGTAATACATAATAATGCTGCAAAATTATTGACTGTTCAATTTTGACTATTTTTTAGGGTTCCCAATACAGAAATGTAATTACCAATACTTTTAAGGTTGTATTTTTCCAAACATATACTTAATTTTGCCATAAAGATTTCACTAAAAAATTCAACTGTCTTTTTAAAAGGAAAAACTAGATGGATTTGTATGAAGCAAAAAAGTAATGAGTAGTATCTAGTACTTAATTGAAAAGTATAGAATAGTCAAAAGTAACCACATTTTACAGTTTCTATGAAGTTATGGTTTGGTGTCTCATGCACTTTCTCTGCATGTTAACTAAGTTTATTCTATGGAATAAAAAATTGTAAATGCCCGAGTTAAAACGATTATATATAACAAATTTTTTATTATTTAAACCCATTTTGTTTTAATAGCCTATAACTTTTGATGTGAAGGCGATATTACAATGGCGCAGAAAGCATGTGATACCCTGAGGCCTTGACTATTAATGGTATCAAAACCAATAACAAAAATTTGACTTCCAGGGTGGCCATATAATGATTGGAAGAAAACAATTTTTTTCAAAGCACTTTTTCAAAAAGATATTTGAGAATATAAGGAAGAGCGGAGGAATAAAAGTGATATGTTGATTTGGATAAACACATGTAAAACAATATTTAAGGTAAGAAAAATTCTGAGTTCAGTTCGCACTATTATTATATTATTATTATAATAAATTGACTGTTCTTATAAAGGGATATTTGTAAAATTGTAAATATATAGAAAACTCTTCTGTTTTTCTTTGTATTATTAAAAAGGCGCTATTTTTTCTCAACTGCTAAAGAAGCATACAAATCTGAGCAACTTGTATTGCCAAATAACAATTTTTAAAAACGTCTAAAAATACCATTTGTTTAAAAAAGTTCTTAAAAATATTGCAAAAGAAATACTTTAAGTTTCGTGCAATTTTTCCACTGAAATTTGTATTGTCAAAATATAAAAATTTTACTTTTAAAAAAATATTAACCATTTAAGTGGGTATAGAGAAAAATTTTCAAATTACTTATATCACCACTAGGAGACGCGACTTAGCCATACAAATTACAAAAAGTACTTACTACGAAATCGGCCTATCCTGCTGCCAAATTTTATCAAAAAATTCTCACGGAATCCATGCTTGGTAAAAAAGGGTTAAAATATATTTTTGATATGATGATATATTAGAAAACTAATTATTTTAATTTTTGCATTAAAAAATACAAAAATTTTTTTTTCGGACTTTCTATATTTTAATATATTTACAATAGTTAGAAAATTCTTTTAACTCAAGTCCAAATTCTAATATGTTATTGTTATATTAGATTTTATTTGTTGTTTTAAAAAGGTTGATCATTATAGACAGCACAATTGTTTCGTGGACATCACCCCCACTCTTCAGTTTTACGCAATAAGAAAATTATGGCCGAGACATTACATCAGGTACAACAATTCAAAGAGACGAGAATTTTGTACTTTTGTAAATCAACTCCTTTTGAAAGCTACAATTACATAAAAGAACCCTTTGGGTACTATTTATATGTATGTTTTTGTGTTCGTTATCAATAACATTTATAAAAACAACGAACTTTATATCCCAAAATAAAATAGATATTTTAATTGAGACTTAGCCGTGGTATGCTTTTGTTCAACAATTATTTTAATTTTTGCATTAAAAAACACAAAAATTGTTTTTTTGAAATAACAAATAAAATCTAGTATGATTCGCGGGAATCCCGGGAAATATTTTTGAACAAAATTGTTAATGAAAACCACCTATATAAGTAATTTTTGTAAAAAAAAAAAAACTATTTCAGTACAAATGCAGTCTGTATAGTGAGAATTCAAAGTAAAAAATATCAGAATGTTGAACATTTGATTTCACATAAATTACTCGCAGCACTGCAAAATGAATTGCATGATTCCAGTAGAAAGCACCTACTACTGGACTGTCGGAAACAAACCGTTTCATCACACTTGGCCCATTAGATATGGTGGCCACAATGTTATTTTCCAAAGACAAATAAAACTCTTCTAGTCTTATTTCTACAATTCTTCTTATTTCATCAGCATTACATCTTCCTGATATATAAACCAACCCCAGGTTATAAAATGAATTATTTCCATTTATACATTGTTGTGATATTCTTGTCCATTCATCTAAGATTACAGTAAATCTCCTATTGTTAGAAATATTGCTCGATATTTCTTTCGTCATGATATCTTTTACATTATTGTAGTAATTTAATATAATGTTCTTTACATCGGTTTCATTTTTTTGCAATGCCAGGTTTTTATTATAAAAACTTTCTCGAATAAACGAAGATCTAGTTATGGTGCGGATTGACTGCGGCTAATTTGGGTACCATTTCAGGAAATGTTTGCCCTACCATAAAACCTTTAATGCCTATTCAGCTTAAACTTTTTTCTTCGGGTACTTTGCTAATTTTAGCTGAAACGTTATTCTTGTTGTTCTTTTCTTCAAGAGAAGTTGCATGACCATAAATTTTTTTTTTTTTTGTGCACCAAATTTAGATGTCGGATAACCAAATTTAGATACCACCGTTAACCAGTCTTTTCTTTTCACATTTATTAATGAAAACGTTACTTATAAAATTATTGGCCCTTAATATTAAAGAGTATTTTAAATTTAAAGTCGACTTTATTTTTAATCAAACGGTTTTGTTCATTTTGTGTATGAAAACCTTACAAAAATATTTATATTTTCAAATCTTTTGATTGGTTGAAAATAAATTAACCAATCAGAACGCTTCAAAAATAAACGAAGTCAAGGTATACTGCCACCCAATATTTTAACTAAAGTCGACTTTACCTAAATTATACATTTTAAAAATTTAGATAGTAAGGGCGATTATTTGTAAGAAACAAAGCTTTTTTTCATATTTCTTTTAAACATTTTACCAAGTTTTTAGGTTTTACTACTTAAATTTTGAATAAGTTATGCGAAAAATCTTTATTAGTTGAAATGCTCCTAATTACTTGGCAAAGATTTTATTTGCGTGTCAAATAAATGTATTCCCTTTTAAAAGATTTTAACAATGACATTTTTGTTTTGGTATTTAAAATGTTTTTTATGACTAAAATTAAAAAATCCTATTCGAAACAAAAACAATTTAAAAAATTTAATATTTTTAAAATTTCCCGTTTACAATAATATATTTTTCCCGGGAATTCCCGGAAAACTTTTCCCGGGATTTCCCGGGAATTCCCGAACCCCAAACCCTAATGACAATAATATATTAGAATTTGTACTTGAGGTAGAAGAATATTCTAACTAAACATATTAGAAAAATATTTAGAAATTTTCTCATATGTAATCATACTAAATCATATATCACTATTTACTTTATCGTAAATTGTTTATATAGGAATATGGAATTAATAAAATGGTGCAGAATTTTAAATATAAAAAATATTTTCGATTTAATTTCATGTTTTTAGCGAAGATATAAGCCATTGAATAATGTTATATTTTTATATAATATTATACATTAAATAATGTTATATTCGCAATGGGCTATCGATAAAACGGTGCATTGCAGGATAAACGATTAAAAATACTTTTAAAATAAAAATAAAAGAATTTCCATATTTGAAGAAAAAAATTCTAAATCTAAAAGGATATCCCTGTTTAAAAAGATAATTTCGAAGCCTTTAATTACACTGTGAGACAAATGGTAGGGGTCAGTGATCGGGAAGGGTTCAAACTACCGGGGAAAGTTATATCGGTAAAAAAGAAGTTACACGTGTCCCGGCGTTTCGCTGGGTCACCCCTAGGAATCGAGATATATCGATTTGACCTTTGGTGGTCTTTTTTTTGACATAACTCGAGAACCACTAGTCCGATTTTGCGCAAACAATTTTAAAAAAATTAAAAATTACAATTCCTTTAATCTGTTCATATAACGTTTTTCTATATACTCAACAGTTTTGCCGGTAAAAATAAATGTATGAAGAAAAAAATATTTTTTGCCTAAAATATTAAAAAAAGTAATAAACAAAAGGTTATTGATTTTTATGGTAGCGGTAACAAACATTTATTTTTACCGGCAAAACTGTTGAGTTCCTAGGGGTTGACCCAGCGAAACGCCGGGACACGTATAACTTGTTTTTGACCGATATAACATTTCCCGTTGGTTTCATCCCATCCCGATTTTGACTGTCGCATAGTGTTATCAACAGTAGCCTTTTGTTCCGTGGCCTAGTCCTGGGGAGGGCACATTAGGGCACTCCAGTGGATCAAACGTTTTGTCCGTTTTGCTCTATCTTGCTAAGTTTTCGAGATATGGGCCATTTTATGAAGTGAAAAATTTTTAAGACGAATGAGGGGATTTTTAGTTGATCTTTAAATTTTTATTAAAAATTTCGGAGGGTCCAAGGCCCCCCAAAGTCCATTTTCGGATAGAGATAACCCCTTTCGCTGAGGTATTTTACGGTTACTGGTGGTCGAAATTTTCATAAATTTTGCGCTGTCTCTCTTAGTTTTCGAGATATGGGCCATTTTGAAAAATCGGAAGGGTAAGAAATGGCGCCATATTTCAAACTTCGGATACATTGGTGGCACCATCTACCGGGTAATAACAGTAACATGAAAATATTATATTTTAACAATAAATTTTGTAAAATTTAACGAATGGATTCTCAAAAATTAGTTTAAAAATTAACACTCAAAATTAGTTAAATTACTGAGGATTTTTAGTATTGTGTTAAATGAAATCTAAAAAATCTTTACTTAAATCAGTGTTTTAAATAAAAATTTGTTTAAAGTTAGTCAAATCGATTTGAAACTGGTTTGACAGATTTTTCTACTGAAGTATTATTTTAAGTATAGAGATCCAGTACACTGAAAAAATTATCTGCATGTTATAAACGAAATTTTACATAAAAGCAATGAAGTTTCACTGGAACTAGTCCACTGAAGCTTTCCATTGAATTACTGGATTGTTGGAATTAATGGAAATGTTGAAAAAATTTTCATTTTATTTATTAAAGGTTTCATACACGCAATGAAAAAACTTAACTTAACTCTATCTGTATATATCCTTTTATGTTGATAGAAGTAAATAATAGATGTTGCAAAAAGAAGAAAAATGTTGTAAATTATATATGTCAAACCCAAATTTACTATAGCGGTTTGGTTGTGGTGTAATACGTTAGTTGGTAAACAAATAAGTAAATACCTTAAATGCGCAAACATGTTAAAAGCTATTTGTATGTATACCCAGATAAGTTTTTTGTTAATGCAAAAACATATACACTTACTACGTTCCTGAATGCTTAACCTTGACAAAGATATAATTATGTTATGGTTGGGGAAATTCGTATCTTTTAATACAAGCACAAACTAAAACTAGCCAAATATACTACAACAATTTTAGAGTGGTTGCAAAAGTAAAAATATATAGCTCAACAGGAGATTAAAGTTTTAAATATTACTAAAATTTAATAATATATGAGTTAAGGGGTACCTATTTTATGTATTTTATGTTCCCTATTTAAAAAATCACTCTATTAAATTATCAAGAGTGATGGATATTGATAGGCATTCGTTTTTTCATAATGTTTTCCAACACTGCAAATATTGTTTTCTTAAAATCTATTAAAACCAGAGACCCAAAATAACTGTTATATTTCTTAAAAAGTCCCTACCCAAATTTATTTAATTATAATATTTCAATAATGCACTATATTTTATAAATCATATTGCACAAAAAAATCACAAAGTTTGGCAAAGATTTTAATTTTTTCAATTTTTATATTTTACTCTATAAATTTCTGTTGTTTTTTGATTTTTATTTTAAAAATTTTTATAAAAGTTACAGAATGATTTTTTTGAAAAAGTTAAGCACTAACTTTTTTATTTGATAATAAAATAAAAATTAAAAATTGATCTAAATTGAATGCCGGAAGTTGTTGGAATATACATGTTTACTCACTTTAAATCACTGTTCAATCTTTTATTAACACTAGTTGACATCATCAGGATATTATAATTGTGAAAGTCATTGATTCTATGGCTTTTGATTTATATTCTTAATTGTTATTTTGTGATAAAGAAAAAAAAATCACAAAATAACTTTTATTATTTTTGAAAAAATTAAAATCGCGTTTGGATTGTTTTTGTTTGAATTAAAAATAAAAATCAAACAGAGCAAATAAACAGAAAATTAAAAATACTCAAACAAGAAATAATTGTAAAACAATAAGTTTTTTGAATAAAAGTTATAACTGTTACGTCCCTGATTAAAACAATTAAAAATAGGGTACAAAGGTAGTGTAAACTTTTCGTTTAAAATGATTGTTGGCAACCGAAATGAATAATAGGCAATTTTTTTGTTTCCATTAAACTTTTAGTGTCAAAAATTCAACATATTTACGAATATTTGGTTATTTATAAATACTAATTCGGACAGCATAAGAATATACAGCACCTCAATACTCCTCATTCATTCAAATCGGCTTAAATATCAATAGTGTAGTGCAAAGTGCATTTAAGGATGAACTAAAAAATCGAATATAATTAGTTTCGGTTGCCAGTCATGTTTAAAAGAATTTAACTTTGCCGTTCATTTTTATTATAATTATAATTAAAGTAAGCGACATAGGGCGAGTAACTTATTTCCAACATAACCAAGGTTAAACTTTAACCACAGATACATATTTCCATATACATAAATTTGACATTCATAACTATGGTTAAGCACTAAACTCAATTAATTTATAGATAAGCAAGATTAACAGGTCATAATCGGTGAAAACAAGAGAGTGTTATGAAAATAACAGAGTGTTAGTTTATATATTTCGAACGAAACAAAAATGTTCGTCCAAACGACCAAGGATTACCGTTTTTGGTTCATGTAAAACGAACGGCACTTCTTACCGAGCGATAACGTAAGCCATACAAAATTTTCTTCCAATTTTAGTTCTTTTATTGTTAAACAAACTGTCAGTCATGTCCAAATCTGACGATAAAAAATTTGATTTCGTTTGAAAATAAACTAGTAATATTGTACACTTTTCTTACCCAGACATACCGTTCAGACCATCCCTTCTTAGAATATATAAATGTATACATTAAAGTGATTATGTATAATAATTTGAAACCCTTAAAACACGTTTATAAAATGAATTTTGTATGAAAAATTTGTGTTATAAGCCATTAGAGACTTAAAAAGTGATTATGCATATGACTGGCCGTAGATATTTCCCAACTTTTTATTTTTTTGGTATTATCCCAGTATATTTAATAACAAATTTAGTAGTTTGCTAGTACTTTACTACCCTTTTAGTATACATCACAGATTTTTAGTCTTTCGAAACTTCACAAGAAAATAATTGCTATATCTCTCTTACATAAATAATTCTGTAATAGATGCAAAAATACATAAAATTTTTCCGAATTATCATTTTTCCAATTTATTTTTTTTCTTTAATATCAACTATTATGTGGTCCAAATAGCAATCGACATCTCCAAATTAAGCATTTTAAAAAATCTTTAAAATTAATTAAAAAAAAAAAAAACACATTTTTGCATTTTTATCAAATTCGTGGTTCATTTTGGATTCCACGCTAAAGTGGGTTAATGATATCCGATGAAGTCAAAATTCCATGTATGAATCACGTTGACTATATTAAATGAACAAATGGAATAAAAAATAATTTTTTTCGAAATTTCGAATTTTGGGAATTTTTAATAGTAATACACGCGGGTGGAGAGTTCATAAATTTACTTCTGAATTTGAAGAAACACAGATTTTCTATTTCGAAAAAATGTATAAAGATTAACTGCGATCTTTCTACAGAAAGTACAGCTTGAAAATCTAAGTTTAGACTAATTATTTTAGTCAGTACTGGTAAGCACATGGGTAACGATATATTTTTTGATTTTTCGTATGCTGGTGTGTAACGACAACTCATTATTTTTCGCGACATCGCCATATAAAGGTAATAAGAAATATAATAACAAAAGTAACTCGTTACCATTACCAAGTGTGTAGTTACATAACCACATATCTGGTAATGATTTTCTACACTGGGTTGTTTATTTTTATTGTTTAAGATAATTCGAAGTTTTTACGTGATCTTTGATTTCCCTGTCTTTGGTATAGTTTTTGTTCCTTTTTAGATAAACAAGCCGTTAGTTTATTTTAATAACAAGAACCAATTTAGACGATACTTCTTTTCCATCTTTTGTTTGTGGGCGAACCACGTACACTCAGATAAAAAAGTTAGTTAAAACATTTGTAAACAGTCTCCAATCGAATTTTACTATTTTTATACTGATTTTTAGTACAATTTTTTTAGTAATCATTTTTGCTATTCTTTTATTACAAATTACGGTTTTTTTTTACTAATTCTCCATCAGAAAAATATACTAATTAAAATAAAAAAAATTTTTGGATTTTTTACAATTCTTGCTAATTTCAGCAGATTGATTTTAAATTACAGTTGGAACAATTTACTGAAATTTAGTAGCTGCAACTAATTATTTATACTAATTTCATTGTACTAAAATTATGATATTTAGTAAGTCCTTTAACTGATTTTAGCAAATCGATTTTGAATTGCAGTTTGCAGAAATTTTATTAAAATTTAGTAGCGGCTACTAATTTTTTCAACTAATTTTATTGTGCTACAGATCAGCAGACACGTGTTGCTAAAATTAGCAAAAATTACCACTGGGCTGAAAACAGTTAAATTTCCCGTAATAACAGCAAAACTTTCAGTAGCCAATACAGACTTTTTCGGTTGAGTGTAGGGAAGCAAGTGGGGTAGCAAAAGAAGCATGATTTTCGAATTCTTGTTATGTTGCTTGAATCATATTCGTCTTTTGAGTTAATATATTTTTGAGAAGAACAACTAAAAAATGTTGAACAAAGACCTGATAGAACTTTTGCTAATTAAATACCAGCAACGCGAAAGTATTTATAAAGAGAAAATTACACTGGTTGTGCAAAAATTTTTTTTATTAGTTACGAATAAACAACTTAAGAAGATTGGCCGATTAAATCCCGAAAATATATGAGTCTTTCCATTTCCAGTTTAACAGAATTCCTGAGTAAGTTCATTTTTAAGACCTGATGCATTGCCAGGTTAAAAAATCAGTTTTTATGACCACTTTATGCACAAGTTTCTCTTCTAGGATATAAGTAGACTCGAACGCCAAATAGAATTTTTGGTGCTATTCAAAATCAGATATACTTAAGTTAACATCAAATTAGTTTATATACTTAATAATTTACGCAAATGTTTTTAACTTTGAAATCAATTTCCTTAAAGTGCGTATATAGTCATATAGCACTAGTAATTAAAAAATTGTAATTTCAATTAGATCTAATTCAGAGATTTCACTTTTTTTTGTGAAAATGTATGTGCTTTTGATTTTTCTTCTATGTGGCTAAAAATCGACATACATTTCGTCAATGGACACGTATGGTCATATATAAGTCATGTATGGAAATGTATGTATCCATGTATGGTCATGAATGCATGTTTATGAGCATGAACGAACATACATTTATTTAACCTGTATGGATACATATATTTCGATTTTTAGCTGGGTAGTTTCAAAGTTTTTTATAGAACCTCACGTATCAGCTGTTTTGTAGGTGCATCTATAGTTATGCTACGGAGTATATACATTTTTATTTTTTTTTTTTGCCGACGCACATTGGGGCCAAATGAATGAAAAGTGGCGATTAATTCAAAATATGAACTTTAAAATTCATGATCGTGTTTGGTACCGGGTGAAAGTGGATAAAATTCTGCATCACTAATTGCAAAAATTATACTTTTAAGTTGTTTGCTTTAGTTGAAGTGAGCACTTAAAGTTGAATAATTGTTATTTTTTTTGTGCATATTGCAAAAAAGTGAAAATTTTGATATTTCAATTGATAATTTTTTCTATTAATACTTCTAAAAGTTAAATTTTTATAATGGAACCGTCAACTTCAGGTAGTTTACTATATAGTACATGTTTTTTTGTTTAAATAAATATTTTAAAAATATTAAATGTTAATAAAATAAAATTAGCCCAAAAATGGGCTATTTTTGATTTATATATGGAGTTTCAACAACTTTGTTCGTGAGCTTGCGTAAAATCGTCTATATAGTGTTATAATATCAGATCTCAACTAATAAACCCCAAAATATTTTTTTGCGATTTTTTGCGATTTTTGAGTTATGCTTGTTTTTGTGAAATAACTCAAGATGCTAAAAATCCACAAATATGAAAAAAAAAAAAACAAAACATCAAGTTGTTTTTACTTTGTTTTGTCATTATTTTCGTTATAGTAGTTGTTATTGTAGCTAAAAAAATGTGTTGTTAATTAGAGATGGGGGCGTGAGTAACTTTAATTCACGCATGCTCACGTGATTGCGTATGTTGGGTTTATTTACTATGAATAAAACTAATTAAATTATTTTACATGTGTTTATGATATTTCAATGAATTTTACTTAAACATTTGTTAATTTTAAATTATTAGAAAATTGTATATGGCACAAGTGCACTATTTTGAAAAATTGAAGGAGGTCACGCTCCCATCCCTATTTATTATTGTCATTTATTTGAGTCCTACATAATAACTGTTGGTCATATACATGCATCATACGAGTAAAGTTTTAATTTTGTTTTAAGCTGGTGATATCAATCTACTAATATAATGATAATACATTTTTAAGAATTTCTATCCATCCGTAGGGTATTATTGATTCGGTACTGACACGTTTATTTATTGTTTTAGCTGTCAATGTTTTGTGATGTGATGTTACATATTTAAAGTGTTGTGAAAGTGTAAATTATTCGGTACAGGGTTAAAGGAATTACTTTTTGCAAATTTTAAACGAATAGAAATCTTATTAATTTTAGGAACATGTCATAATTTAAAAATTGAATTTATGAAAGAAACGGTCAACAGTATTAAAACACAAAGAGAAAGAGTGGAGACAGAAAAAAATGCTCTTATCGATACAGTAATATCAGTTGGAGAAAGAAAGATAAAAGTGAACCACAAACTAATTCTCGTTATGATTGACGGTAAAGTGTGTAACGCGATTACAGACACAAAGTCCACACAAAAGTGCTACATATGTGGCGCTACCAGCAAGGAGTTCAACAATATTGAACAAATGATTTCTAGAGATTCCAACGTAGACTTCATGGAGTTCGGTTTGTCTGTCCTACATGGCTGGATAAGGTTTTTTGAATGTCTTATTCACTTGGCATATAAACTTCCAATTCAAAAATGGCAGGCAAGAAGTGACGAAGAAAAAAAAATTATTGCTGAAACTAAAAGTCGTATTCAACGCGAATTTAAAAAGAGAACGGGATTGATCATTGATCAACCAAAACCTGGTTTTGGTAACTCTAATGACGGGAATACTGCAAGACGTTTTTTTAAGAATACACAAGTATCTGCTGGAATTACTAATATTGATTTAGAGTTGATCAAAAATATGCACACAATATTAATTGTAGTTTCTAGTGGTATTGAGGTCAACATTGAAAAATTTACAAACTTCGCTAATAACACTGCCAGGCTATTTGTGAAAAAATATCCATGGTACTATATGCCTCCTACTCTTCACAAATATTTTATTCATGGGCCTGAAATTATATCATTATCGCCATTGCCAATTGGTCAGCTAACCGAAGAGTCTCAGGAAGCCAGAAATAAAGATTTTAAAAGTTATAGGGAGAATTTTGCCCGTAAATGCAGTCGAGAAAAAACAATGGAAGATATCTTTAATAGATTTCTCTTAAGTTCAGATCCGTTTATAACAAGCATGAACAATAGTTCTAAAAAGAAAAAAGAGCTAATGCCAAAAGCTGCATTGGAGTTGCTTGTACTTCCCAGCAATCAAAATAGCAATGATGAAGATGGAGATGAAGATGGAGATGAAGATGAAGATGAAGATGGAGATGAAGATTAAGATTATTGTAACGAATTAATTTATGATTATGAAATTGAATGTGAAGTAAATACTAACATTGAAGGTAATAATGATTATAATAAAATATTGTTGTTTTCAAAAAGAAAAAAAAAATAGAATAACCGAATTTAATTAAATTTTTTTTAAATAGTGTGTTTATGGTTATTTATCAATAAAAAAAACAATTAGATTTTCAAATGTTTCATTTTTGAGCAAAATTTTAAAATTTCGAGAAAAAAGGTATGATTTTAATTTAAAAATTTTCTAATAGAAATTCATATAAAATATTTATTCCTTATTATTTTTAAAAATATTACTTATTTTTCTTAAAGTACATTTAGTATGCTTTAATTTGCAATTTAATTGAATAATTTATAGCGCACCGTTCCAAAGTTACAGCAAAAAATGTGAAAAAAGAGGATTTTTTACAGAACACAAAATGGCCCATAAAGGGTTAAAAAATGTGTTTTTTCACTCTGTTTTTTTTTAAATGTTGGTTTTTTATGTATTTATAAATATCCATGAATAAAAAATATTTTTTTTTTAAATTACGACTTCTATGAATTAATCGCCACTTTTCATGCATTTGGGCCCACTGTGCGACGTAGGGGTCGCCTTTTTTTATTTTTTGTTATAGCTTTGGCATTTAAAATCGGATTTTAAAGTGTGATATATTAATTTTGCTATATAGTAAAAATCCAATTTAAAAAAAACTAAAAAGGCGACCCCTACGTTCGACAACGAATAATACTTTACAAACCTGCTTAAGTATCGATTTCTCCCAAGTGTAAGTCAATTTGCACAAAGACATTAAGACAAGCCAACGATGGCTCGAAGATCCGAATCCTTACAGTTTAAAAGGTTTATTAAACACTACTTTTATAGATGTTAAAAAATTACTTAGAAAGGAATACATTTAGAAACGTCCCAGCAAAATATTGGTAATGGCACCTCATTACTATCTGCATTACCAAAAATGATATATCATTACATTTTGCATTATTTTATAATATAATGAATTCCTAATAACGGCCTATTGTATTCATTGTTTCTAAATATAAAATAATGACTTATTCGTAATAGTTTAAATAAGTACTTTTTACACAATTAAATTTTATACATTTTTATTTATTATATATAAATATGTTTTATGAATCAAGTAAGCAATTTATAATTCAAGTTTTTCTAAGCGTGTGTGTAACCACTTATTATTCAAAATCTCATAACTACTTATTTCTCATTTTTTCGTAAGCGAGCGGGTAAGCGTGACTACTTATAAAAACGACCACGCCAAACAAAAATAATGAGTTTAGACGGCAAAAAATAAGTTGTGCGGAGCTATGAATTTCCATTATATAACCACTTAATTGGTAATGAAAGATTTTACTGGGGTACTTCTATTGATATAAAAGTTTTGTCACCCAATAACGAAAAATTTGTGTATTATAAGCAAGTTTTGAAAGATAGGAAATTTGAGTTTAATTCCTTCACTTCAAATGTTATGTACAAAACATTTTTATCTGTTTTACCTAGAAAAAATTTAATTAAAAAGTTATATCCTATTTGCTGATAAAATCTCAGATGTGAATATCGTGTACATAAACTTGCAAAATGTAAACAGATTTCATATCTGGCTAATCACTAATTAATTAGTAGCATTAATTCATTAGTCCCATGTATGACTTGCAGTAATATATTGCTTTTAATTAAGTTACAAAATAACTGCTCTAAAATTTAAATACATTTACAAGAAGTTAAATATTTTATCCTTTTAAAATACTGAATAAATGTGAAAGATTAACTTTCCTATATCTAAAATATAAATTTTGTAAAGAAGGAGAAAGTACAAACTTTACTACAAAACATCAACAATTTAAAATCTAAACATATTTCCCTCGGGTAGACAATTATAAAGTTGCTTTTTCTTTATTTTTAAGTAATACTACGACTACTCCTTCTATTATGAAATAACCTTCCAAAAACTAACCACAAATATTATTTGCAGTGGATTCCAGACTTAACGAACATTTCTGTGGTTTTATGGAATTATCGCATGATTAAATTCTTCTAAATTTTGGGTAACGGATAACAAATTGTTTAAGTTTATTTATCAAAACACAATCTAAATTTAATGTTATAAAAAAAGAAATTTATTCAAATACGACTTATCTGTTATTATTACTTCACACGCTTTAAGTTTCCATTGTAGATAGGTTTTTATTGCGAATATAATTTACAATACTTTTTTAAACTGTATTAAAAAAAACATGTAACCTAATCTATATGGCTGTTAAAAAAGAATTTAAAAAATTTCATGTCTACCTAGTGTGTGAAAATGAAGTTTTTGGCAGTTCATTTGTCTTCTTACATTTTTTAAATAAACATTGTAAAAATCCATTACCATAATCATAAAGGCACATTTACACGCGAGAGAAAACTGCTAGAGATAGAGCAAAACACATCCCTAAATATTTCTATTGTGAATAGGGTTCGGGAATTCCCGGGAAATTCCGGGAACAGTTAGACCGGAATTTCCGGGAAAATAATCCGAGAAATTTTAGAAATATTAAATTTTGTAAATTGTTTTTGTTAGAAATAGGATTTTTTAATTTTAGTCATAAAAAACATTTTAAATACCAAAACAAAAATGTCATTGTTAAAATCTTTTAAAAGGGAATCAATTTCTTTGACACACAAAAAAATCTTTCCCAGGTAATTAGGAGCATTTCAACTAATACAAATTTTTCGCATAACTTATTCAAAATTTAAGTAGTCAAACCTAAAAACTTGATAAAATGTTTAGAAGAAATATAAGTTCTGTTTCTTACAAATAATCGTCCTTACTATCTAAATTTTTCAAATGGGTTTTATTTTCAGAGCATTCTGATTGGTTAATTTATTTTCAACCTATCAAAATGTTTGAAAATATAAATATTTTTGTAAGGTTTTTATACACAAAATGAACAAAACCGTATGGTTAAAAATAAAGTCGACTTTAAGTTTAAAATACTCCTTTATATTAAGGGCCAATAATTTTATAAGTAAAGTTTTCATTAATAAATGTGATATTTTCAACTAAGTTTACTTTATTTTAATACACCTGCTTTCAAACTAATATATGAAATATGAAGTATGAAAATACTTCATAAAAAAGGACAAAGCAATATCTCCCGTAAAAGATTAATGGTTAACGGTAATTTCGTTATCCGACATCTAAATTTGGATCACAAAAAAAAAAAAAATTGATGGTCATGAAGAAAACAACAACAAGAATAACGTTCCAGCTAAAATTAGCATAGTACCCGAAGAAAAAAATGTAAGCTGAATAGGCATTGAACGTTTTATGGGTAAGGCAAATATTTCCTAAAACGTTATCCAAATTAGCCGCAGTCGACGGAATGTCAATCCGCACCATAATTAGATATTCGTTCATTAGACAAAGATTTTATAGTAAGAACATGGTATTGTCAAAAAATTAAACCGATGTAAGGAACATTATATTAAATTACGACAATCATGTAAAAGGTATCACGATAAAAGAAATATCGGGCAATATTTCTAACAATAGGAGATTTAATAGAGATTGCTAAAAACCGAAAAATTTGAAAACCGCGGTTTCGGTTTTTCAAAATTATAAAAACTGCGGATTCGGTTATTTTTCGGTTTTCGTGTGATATTAATAGAATTGTTTTAAAATAATTTAACAATGAAATATTTTAATACATTCAAGATATTTATTAAAATTTGATTGAATTTCTCACTCGAATAAAAGAAATAACAACATTGCGGTGGAAAAAACTTGGAAACCGATATAAATTAAAATTTTGTATTCTTTTTTCGGCAGATTAAACTGTATTTAAAGAGCTTAAATTTGGAATTTAGCAATTTGTTTAAAACAATATAAAGTTAAAATTTTATACAATAAATTTCGAGGACTACGAAATAAAACTTTCTGAAAAATAAGCGGTGAAAATCTGAACTGCATACGTGAAACTAAATATCTCTTAAACTACATGACTTTTGGTACAATTTCTTTCTAAAATTATAATCCTCAGCTTATATTATCTTCTCTATCCCCTTTCCAAAGAAGCAACACGTTAATTAATAGGAAGAATTTCCTAAGTGTTGCTTGTCTTTAAAAAAAATATATATATTTAATGGAGAATTTGTTCATTACAATTAAATGCAGAATTTTGTAATATAGGAGCTGAACCCTTTTCGAAATTCTAGGCTCAATAATATGTAATTTAATTAATTACTTTAATTGCTGTAAGTATTTGCCAAAAACCGACTTATTTTTGTCGATTTTCGGTTTCGGTTTTGAGGCCTCAAAAACCGCGGTTTCAGTTTCGATTAAAACCGAACAGCAAACTCTAAGATTTACTATAATCTTAGATGAATGGACAAGAATATCACAAAAGAGATATTTGAACATATTTATAAACGGAAATAATTCATTTTAAAACCTGGGGTTGGTTTATATATCCGGAAGGTGTAATGCTGACCAAATAAGAAGAATTGTAGAAATAAGACTAGAAGATTTTTATTTGTCTTTGGAAAATAACATAGTGGCGACCATATCTAATCGGCCAAATGTGATGAAACGGTTTTTTCCGACAGTCTAGTAATAGTGCTTTCTGCTGGAATCATGCAATTCATTTTGCAGTGCTTAGAGTAATTTATGTGAAATCAAATATTCAACATTCTGATATTTTTACTTTGATATCTCACTACACAGACTGAATTTGTACTGAAATAGTGTTTTTTTTAACAAAAATTACTTATATAGGTGGTTTTCATTAACAATTTTTTTAAAAAATATTTCCCGTTTTTTTCCCGTTTCGCGGGAAATAAAAAAGTCCGGGAAATCCCAAACCCTAATTGTGAATGATTTAAAGTATTTAGGGTTGTTTTTTGCTCTACCTCTAGCAGTTTCCTCTCGCGTTTATGTGTGGCTTAAGATGGTAAATCTTGTTGTTTTGGAAACCAAAAAATTTTAAAATTATGGTAATGGTAGCGCGCAAAATAATGAGTTATGCTTATACATCAACATAAGAACTCAAAAAATATGTAGTTAATTTTATGCTTACCAGTATTGACAAAAATAATAACTATAAAAATAGATTTTAAAAAAATAAACCCAAAAATAGATTAAAAAAATATTTCTTTATTGTTAATTTTTTTAAATAAAGTTTTCTCTTGCCGGGAATCGAACCTGGGACTCTAGATTGCTAGACGACAGTTCTACCATCTGAGCTGACTCGACATATTATATTTCATAGCTTAAAAGTATAATTGACGTGATGCACACAAGTACGCTTACACGCCAGCATACAAAATTAAAAAACTATTTTTTTATGTACCCAGCAAAATATTGGTAATGACACCTCATTACTATATGCATTACCAAAAATGATATATCATTGCCTTTTGCATTATTTTATAATATAAAATAATGACTTCCTAATACTGGCCTATTGTATTTATTGTTTCTAAATATAAAATAATGACTTACTCGTAATAGTTTAAATAAGTCCTTTTTAGACATTTAAATTTTATACATTTTTATTTATTATATGTAAATGTGTTTTATGTTTAAATTAATTTACACACTAGAGAAAACTTAAATTTTTCTGAATGTATTTCCTTAAGCTAATAGTATTTGCTTAACTCCTTATTTTAAGGAATCAAGTAAGCAATCGAATAACCACTTATAAATCAACTTTTTGTAAGCATGTGTGTAACCACTTATTATTCAAAATCTACTTATTTCTCATTTTTTCGTAAGCGAGCGGGTAAGCGTGGCTGCTTATAAAAACGACCACGCCAAACAAAAATAATGAGTTTAGATGCCAAAAAATAAGTTGTGTGGAGCTATGAATTTCTATTATATAACCACTTATTTGGTAATGAAAGATTTTGCTGGGTATATCTTTACTGGAATTGAAAAAACATTGATCCTAAAAATATATATATATTTAAAAAGAATGTTTGAAAATGTCGACTTTTATTTATTTATTTTATGGTATTATTTTAACCGAATTAGTAAAACACAAAGAATACTTCTTATGTGAGTATTTATCTGAAAACAAATAGAATACAAAGATATTTTTGTTGTAGATTATTTGAATAAATTTAAAAATCTATGCTCGAATTTCTTAATAAGGTGTCCTATGACCTATTAGTTGCCGGGAGAAATTGTAAAAGTTTGCCCGTTTTTTAACCGATTTTTGCTTTTGCTGCCTTTTCAGAAAGACAATTTACCGCTAATTATGCGACTAATGATATCAAAATTTTTTTATAAAATTAACAAAAACATATTTTCTCTTTATAATCTGTTTTTCGAATTTCAGGGCCGATGCGGTACGCCTTCCGGGTATCCGATGATTATAATTTTTTGGGAGATATAATTTTACTCCGAAATAAAAAATTCTGAGGGGTAGCCGGGTCAATAGCTCACAATTTATTTTTTGGAGAATTCTAATGTGCCCGCTATCCATAAACACATGGGCTAGGGCAAGTAAAAAAAAAGAAAAATACTTTTCAATGCAAATATCTCGGAAACTTTAAAAGATAGCACTTCACGTTTTTCTAGCAAATTACAGATAAGTATGGTGCTTGAAATATAATGAAATATAAATAAATGAATATTGTTTGAAATTGTTTTACATACGAAGTTTCTCACTTTGGGTGCTTATAAGGCCGTTCGCAGGGGGACCATGGAGTCCGTAGGTAAAACTTAAGCTCAAATATACCTCAGCTCCAACTACACTAAATTTCATTACAATCGGCAGATTTATTTACAGCATATTTCCAAAATATGTATGTTGTGTGCCCTTTTTTAAAGAGTATGCAACTGAACCACCACAGCGTATGAGTTATACACATTACGAATTATAATATTAAGTATACGCTATAGTGCACAGAAAATAAGAATAATCGATATAATTAGCTAACGCGGAATTTACACCTACATATCTAATCTCAAATCGTGTTTAAGCTTTAAACACTGTTTAAGAGTGATGTTTTGCAGTACATTTTTCTGCAATTAAAGAAATTAGCATGTTTAAAATCTAAACACCTTGTTAAACACAATACGTTTAAGTTTAATGATATCAATTAGAGTGAATAAAACAAAACAAAAAAAATTTTAAAAATGAAATTTGAATAATATGAATATGAATTTTAAGGAAACCGATTTTTCTTAATAAAGTGATAGTCGAACCAAAAACTAACTAAATCAGTTCGTTGGTGACTATTGTGCAGATTACACGTATATATTTGTGTCTCTTACTTTGTCTTACAACGAGTGTTTATATTTTTTTCTCTAATTATTGTTCTTGTCTTTATGGCAAGACCTTATAAGCGCAAAAGGGGTAATTATTGGACCCCTTTGCAGGCCCTTGATGATGATGATGATGGAGACCCAATGGACTCAGCTGAGACGACGGAAGCTGTGAGTAAGATCGTTAAGGAACATCCCTACGGGAAATTTTAACAAACTGTCACCGAACTGGCCCCTTTATATGAAATAGACTGGTCACTTTTACATGGCGTTGTCATAGGAGGTGGAAATTGACCCCTTGTGATATGTCACAAGACAAATCCTAGGACAGGTTACTGAACTCTCAATTTCAGGGACGTGTCCTGGGATTTGTCTTGTGACATGTCACAAGGGGTCAATTTCCACCTCCTATGACAACGCCATGTAAAAGTGACCAGTCTATTTCATATAAAGGGGCCAGTTCGGTGACAGTTTGTTAAAATTTCCCGTAGGGATATTCCACCAATTAAAGTTTTGGGTCAAAGTGGTGATTTTATTCACAAAATGTTGTCAGCAAAAGGTATTGTAAATTATCGACTAAAAAGAATGTCAATTGGTATAAAAATATTTTGTGAAACAATGGCCACATACGGTGTTGTTAAAACTTTACTGAGTGAAAACAAGTGTCAGTATTTTACACATGATATAAAAACTGATCGTGTGTTTAAAGTGGTTTTGTTTGGCCTTGAAACTAAAACAGAGGAAGAAGTAAAAGCAGAATTAACTTCTCGTAATTTAAAGTGCGCTCAGGTCAAACGCGTTGACAAAACATATGGAGACTTTATTGATACAATTTACGTTGTTTCTTTTGTAAATGGTTCTCTTAAATTAAATGATCTAAGAAGAGATCATAGATGTATTTTTCGTACAATTGTTAGATGGGAGTACCAAAGAAAAAACAAAAACAGAATTGTACAATGTCATAACTGCCAAATGTTTGGCCATGGCGAGAGAGGCTGCTTTGTAAGAACTAAATGTTCAAACTGCGCTGGAAAGCACAAAACACATGTTTGTAAAGCAAACACAGCAAAATGTGCCAATTGTAATGGTGATCATAGATCCTCTGATCTCTCTTGCCCAAACAGGGAGATGTATTTGCAAATAAGAAGCAAGTTTACGAACAAAAAATCAAACAACAATAACGTTAAAAGGGCAAATAATAATATGTTCTCATATAATACCACTCAATTCCCTCTCTTACCCAGACAAAGAGAAGTACAACAACCGCATATTAATCTCGAAGCAAATGCATCGCAAAATCTGCCACATAACAAGAATTTTAATAGAAATGATCTATTCACGATTGAAGAGATCACTCAGCTATCGATGGAATTAATAAATAAATTAAGAGATTGTATATCAAAAGAACAACAGTTTAATGTATTAACAGAAATTACTATTAAGTATTTATACTCAAGTGTTAAATAATGAACACGCAAATGAAAATAATGTTTTGGAACGCAAGAAGTATCCGCGGCAAAATAATAGAATTTTTTAATTTAATTATTCACAAAAATATCGATATTTGTTTAATCACTGAAACCTGGTTGGATGGTGGTTCCAAATTCTCAAATCCAAATTATAATTGTTTGCGCATCGATCGTACAAACAGGCGAGGTGGTGGTGTGGCAATTATTATTAGGAAAACCATACGTTTTCAACAACTACAAGCCGTCAGAACTAATATTATTGAAAATATAGGAATTGATCTCTCGCTAGATCAAATAAATCTGAAAATATTTTGCGTGTATTTTCCAGGTGGCCGAAATTCATCTGATATTCTACCCATTTTCAGACGTGATATTACAAAGTTGCTAAGTATTCAGGGAAATTTTATATTATGTGGTGATTTAAACAGTAAGCACCGCGACTGGGGATGCTCTAGGGCAAATTGTTATGGAAACTTACTTAACGACTTGACCTTTCATTTCCCATTCACTATAATGTTTCCAAATAGTGCTACACGAATACCACCTACTTCGAGGTCCCGTCCTTCAACATTAGATTTGATACTTACAAATATCCCAGAGTATTTAACTCAACCGGAAGTTTTAAATACACTCTCTTCCGATCATCTACCAGTTATATTTTTTCTAAATGCCTCTGTATCTACTTTGCCAAATATGAAGCTTAATTTTAATAAAACCAATTGGAGAAGGTACTCTGAAAAACTTGATTCATTACTTCCCATCGATCCACCTAACATAGATAGCATTATCTCTGTGGCTGAAGTTGATGAAATGGTTAACACATTCTCTAATGCTATCCTTAGTTCTGTCGAACATAGTACTCCTATTTTTCCAGATTCACAAACGAATTTTATAAGATTACCAAGCGAGATTATAAACCTTATTAGGGAGAGAAACTATTATAGACGTCAGTGGCAAAGATATAGATGGGCAATTGATCTCGAAGAATACAAACGTTTTGACCGCTTGGTGAAGACTGAAATATGGAATCACAGAAACCGGCAATGGAATGAAAGATTACGTAGAGTTGACAAGCGCTCAAAGCCCTTCTGGAATATTACTAAAGTTCTGAGAAAACGGGTTTCCAATATTCCCTCATTAGTGGACCAAAATAGGTCTATAAATATTGATTCCGATAAGGCTAATGCATTTGCGGAAAACTTTTTTCAAAATCATCATGTGTCAGACAACCTTGGCTGTCAGACATTAGAAAGACAAGTTGATGATGTGTTAATTTATAACAGTTCTCTTAACTATATTACACCTGATTCACAATATATTTCATCAGATACGATAAAAAGTTTATTAAAAGGTCTCAAACCACGTAAATCTTGCGGCTTCGATAGTATCAAAAATGAGTTTTTAAAAAAACTCTCAGTTTCTGGGATTATATATCTAACATTTATTATCAACTCTTGTCTAAAACTTCAATATTTCCCAACATGTTGGCGAATTGCAAAAGTAATTCCAATTTTGAAACCGGGCAAGCCCAATAATGAAACGGGAAGCTACAGGCCTATTAGTTTACTAAGTAGCTTAGGAAAAATTTATGAAAAGATCTTAAAGGAAAAACTATTTCTTTTTATCGATGAAACAAATATTATTCCCAGGGAACAGTTTGGTTTCCGTCCCTCTCATAATACAACACAACAAATCAAGAGAATTTCAAATTTCGTAAAAAACGAGCTTATAAACAAAAAGTCTACTGCTATGGTGCTTTTAGATGTTGAGAAGGCTTTTGATACCGTATGGCATAAAGGCCTTATATACAAATTAATTTCATATGGTTTTCCTTACTATCTAGTAAGAATTGTGCAAAGCTTTTTGACATACCGTAGTTATAATGTATTCATTAACTCTTCATACTCGGAAAACTTCAATATTGATGCTGGTGTTCCTCAAGGCTCTGTCTTGGGGCCTTTGCTGTATATTTTATACTGTGCAGACGTTCCTAAAAGTCATGTATGTAACTATGCTTTTTATGCGGACGATACTGCAATTTACTGCTCTGATGCATCACCGCAACCGATTCTCCATAACATACAACATGCTCTTAACAGCCTTTTTCAATACTTTGTCAAATGGAAAATTAAAATAAATGCTGGTAAATCACAAGCTATCTTTTTTACAAGAAAAAGAAGCTCTTGTAACCTACCCAGTTCAAATTTATCTTTGAATGGTATAGATATTCCCTGGTCTAACAAAGTTAAATACTTGGGAGTTTTTCTAGACCGACGTTTAACTTTTAATGAACACACCAGTCATATAATCAGTAAATTTAACATCGCCATCAAAATGTTATACCCTCTAATTAACAGAAAGTCAAATCTCAACACCGATAATAAAATAACCATTGTCAAAACAATTTTTCAGGCTATAGCCCTATATGCATGCCCTGTCTGGGGAACATGTGCAGTGACGCATGTTAAAAAAATCCAAATCAGTCAAAATAAACTTCTCAAAATGGTTATGAATTTACCTTGGCACTTTTCTACACAAAGATTACACCATCTTTGTAATGTAGAATATATTCATAATCGTATTCAAACTATAATGGACAAATTTCAAGCTACATGTAATCATTCAAACAATGACTACATTTCAAATTTATATTAGGTCCAAAACAAATCCTCATTTATCATATTATTTGTGTTTTTCTTTTTCTTAGTGGTAAAACCGCTTCTATCCTTGTGTTCCCATATATATATGTATGTATACATTTACTGGTATGTACTATACATCCCTTCCTTTGATAATTTATTGAAGGTTTTTATAACGTAATTATTTTCCTTCTCCAATGAAATTTAAATTTATTACAAATCAATTGCGTGTTCATAATCTGAAAATTATTGTTATAGATGTAAGGTAGCTTTAACCATCTCTCTTTAGTTTTATTTTATGTGTTTTATAAAACTGATTTTCTGAAAATAAAAAAAAAAAAAAACTAACTAAATTTAGCTTCCGATTAAAGAAAAATGTAAAAACCGCCATGAAGTTGTCCCTTAACCAGAAATTGAAAAATCTTGTTTCCGACTGGGGCGAACATTGTAATTTCACTTTTTTTTTAATAAAAATAAGGTTGTATAATACCAAAAATTACTTACTCTTGTAGGCAGTCGAAGAAAAAATAACTTTTTTGAAAATTTTTGAAATACATTCGATTATAACGGAATAATTATAAACATAAGCTGTTTAAAATTTTTTTTATACTACAATCGGTTTAACGTAGATTTGCTTTAAATATTTAACATTGATCTGCATGAGATAAAATACAGCTGTAGTTAATTTTTACATTAAAGTGTTTAAGAATCGTACTACGAACCATGCTTTGATGTCGTGAAAAACGGTCTGTACTGAGTTTTTCAACCTGCTAAATTCAGTTCAATATTTACATAACACATCTTGTGCAATTGCTTATTTTTGTGAGTGTAAAGCAGTTTATTGATGTAAATGTGTTTACTACAAAACTTACATACCAAAAGTAAACGCAAGAAAAAAAATAGTATTTGTTCACTAAAGGGAAAGCAAAATGGAACAACTGGATACAGAATACACTGGTATATATATTTTAATACACAAAGAGAATTTTCGGTCAATTCAGCTAATAAAACTTTTCATTGATTTAAAGAAAATTTTATTTACAAATAAACGAAAAATATTTGAAGTTTAATGAAAAGCCTGAAATTTTATCTTAAACACAGTTTGGAGTAATTAGTTTTTTTTAATGATTATTACCCATTTTCATTCAAATTACATATACGTACAATAATTGCAATGAAAACAGTTCATTATTTCATTATTTGTAATAAAATATTTTTTATTTCCATTTTATTCTAGTAATGGCAATGAAGTTAATTTTAATTTCCATTACAAAATTAGACATATATTTTTGTTACCATTACTTTTATATAATAGCAATACCATGTCCTTTAATTTGAATTCATGGTATATTGAGCCTTCGCTTAAAGCTAAAGTGACAAACAAACTTCAATTTTGAGATCTGAAGTTAGAAACTGCCCATAAGTACTTCTCACAGTATAAGTGGTTCTCTACCTCTACCTCTCTAATTAATTAATAACATATTTTGCTTTTATTACAATTAAGAAAATGTAATGAATTTATTTTTTATTACATTCATTAATTTTTGTTTGTTTTTATCTAACTAATAGTTGGAAAATGGTTAATTCCAGTGTGTAAATTAAACAAATTAGACACATGATGTGTAAGTTAATTGCACACAAGAATTATAAATTTGCATTGAAATGCCGTAAATTTTAGTCCACTAATATTTTGTAGCATTTTCTGCAGATTTTGCAGCACAATTTGTCATTTTCAATTAACTAAAAGTAAACTTCAATATAACCAAAATTCTGTAAATTTAATAGTTTTATTTTTGTTGCTCTTATTTTACTGGTGTTTGGGAAAAAAAATCTGCTAATTTAACAGTTTTTCTGCAATATCATTTTCAACAAATTTTTAGTTGCTTGTTCTGCTATGTTAACGGATTTATTTCTATGAGTGTAACGGATTTTTTTTTTTAATTAATGACTTAAATAACTAGTAATTAGTAACTCATTATTATATGTTTTAAAATAATGCAGAAAGTAAGTGTGTGTCATTACCGGAAGTAAAAAAAATTATGATATGTCATTACCATTTCTACACTGGATAGCATATAATTTAATATTGAACGCTCATCTAGCCTCTCGTGATAAATTTAGTACTGTGACTTCCGCTATTACGATATTTAAGAAAAGCACATATTTAATTGTCGCGTTAGTTAAATTTAAAATTTAATTAAATCAAATTAAATTTTTTCTCGAATCACCCTTGTTCGTACTAAAACAAAAAAGTGTTTGACTTGTTTAGGCCTTATATTCGATTATATTTTATTTAAGTATTTTATCATTTTTAAATGGTTTTGATTAAAATTTTTAACATTACCTTTATTCAAGAAACTAACTCTTGTTTTCATTTCGATTTAACTTATTTTTCCTAATTTTTCTTAAATAGCTTTTTCGTTAAAACGTGTGTTCGTTAAATCGAGAAACTATCGTATTCCCTTGCCATCTTTTTTTTTTTTGGTAGGAAAGTAAAAAATCTAGAATTTTAAAGATGGTGTTAACTGTTTAAAGAAAATAGTTAACAAAATTGTAGCACACAAGCAAATACTCATTTGACAAGGAAGGTACACGAATTGGTTCTTTCCGATTTTAAAGACGAGACACGTTTAGCTTTACTTAGTTTTCTATGAAAACACCACTGAGGTTAACGAAATTTAGGTTGATTTATATCCAGCATTAAAGTTATCGAAAAGTTAAAAATTTCAATACGGATATTATTCATGTCGTGGACACAGTGTTGCCACTAACTTGAAATATTTAAAATAATGCAGAAAAAGGCGATAGAAACGACATCCCTAAGCCGAACGGTAACGAATATCGAAACAAGTTCAGATATCCATTCGACTAAATTAAATAGTCGAATAACAAATATTATTATATAAAAACTTTAACAAAGACCAACAATAATTTCCCATACAAATGTTGTTTTCTAGAAAAATAGTAACTAGATAACATGAAAAGTTCGACATGTTCGGTAGATGCGCCTCTAAAAAAAGCTTTCGTTTGATAAAGAACTTATCTCTTTTGGTTTAAATTTAGAAGAGATAATTTAAAAAACAAAAAATTGGGTAACTATTGTCCCCACCCAGAAAAATTTTTTACAATCGGGAGCCAACCACAGCTATTCTACAACTGGTTCCACTGCAACTGATTCCATGGAACTAGTTCTAGAAGGTATGACTGACTGACCAGAACTGATTCTAGGGCAACCGGTTCCACTTTGGAGATATACAAGTGGTTGCTTTTGTGACAATTTCAAACGAAAATAATCAGTGTTAGAATCTACAGTAGAAGGGGTTGTACATGAAAAGTAGCTATTCTTCAACCGATTCTTTGGAAGAGAAAATTTTTCTGGGTAGGTTTTAACCAATAAACTTGAGAATGGGAGGCTAAAAATATAATTGGAAATTTTTTTTCTCCTCTATCGCATATTAGAATCACACTAGATCGGAGAGAACCCATCGCGATAGCATCCTTGTCGGTATAAAATTCTAAACACAGTTACAAACTATGTATATACTTACACTATCATCAAAAATTATTTTGAAATCTTAATTGCAAAAATTTGCATTTAAAGACACATTTCGTTTATAATTTTTGATTTTACTAACAACTTAAGTCAGCAGATAAAATATTATGATGTTCTTGAAAAAACAAACTGGACGGTATTTAAGGCATATTTATCATCGCAGCATTAAATTGAGCAACCGATTTAAATAACTTATACCTGGATTTTAGGTGATATATGCACGATATTGTTAAATCTTAATGTATATTACTTATCCATAACCTAACAATACACACTCTTACACTTTGATCCCAGAGGGCATAAAGAAAACCCATTTACAAGTATGAATTGTGTAGTAGAAGAGTGGTGCTATTATTTACGTATATGTTTGTGCGTTTTGTGTTATAGTTCTATGTAAGGATATAATATTTCTACGAAAGGTTTTAAGGATTTTTTTGTATAATTTTTTTTTTTTTTGTAAAGAAATGTTGAAAAATTTAACATAAAGAATGATATATATTTATGCATATTTCGATGTACATATATTTGTACCTATTTTTAATAGTGTGTGTATGTGTTTTAAAAGATTTTATGCCCTGGTGGCAAAACGGAAAATGATGTTTTGTGTATATATTAGATAGAAATATTAAACAATATTGGGTTAAAACTTCTAAAAGGTGAAACTACTACAAAAACGATTAAATAATCTTATATATATTTATAAGACTTTTTATACATATTTAGGGGTATAACATTTCGAAAATATTAAAACGAAGCCAGCCATACCCAATGGGCCATGAAAAAAATTTCATTATTTATGCACGGTCATTAAAAAGTCTTCGCAGATTTTTGAAATTTAAATTTTTCGTTGTTAACGATGAACACAATGAAAGATTCTACCGAGATATTTCTGCGAAAAAAAAAACGGAGTCCTTATATGCTGGCGGATTACTGTTGGACTTTACAACGAGACGTCCCTGAAGTAAAATATAGAAGAAAATTATAAAGTTACATTGATATTAATATTGGAATTTAACCAAATAATTTAATTTTGTTTTTAAAATCTAAAAGTTTTTAAAATAAAATTGGAAAAAAAAAACTCTTCGTATTTGGAACATTCAATTCTTTTTCTATTACCCTTATCGTTGTTTTTCATTACACGCAGAAATAAACAGGTGTATCTTTTAAAAAGCCTCCTATGTAAAATTTGCTTAGTGTTGAACTAATAGAAAAATACAAGCCCCAAATTTCTGCATTTTGCTAAATTACGAATTCTTTTTTTTTTTTTTTGTTAAGTTGGCTAAGTACGTGCTTTGTTAAATTTACAGTGGTGAAATTTATTTAAAAACTTACTATGTAAAGTTTACATTGATGAAATTTTGAAAATAAAATAAGCAATAAATATATTTTTCTAATAAGACATGTCACAAGGGGTCAATTTCCCCCTCCTATGACATCGTCATGTAAAAGTGACCACTCTATTTCATATAAAGGAGCCAGTTCGGTGACAGTTTGTTAAAATTTCCCGTAGGGCATGTATGCGATCTTAAATTCCTCTAGTTGTAGCGATATATTTAAAGACTCCATGCAGATATGTGCATATTTAACATACATAAATATATGTAATTTTTACAATGAAAAATATTATGAAATAATACTGAATTTTAAAATGGGGACTTATTTCATTTTGAAAATGGGGCTTTATTTCATTATGAAATAAACCCCCAAAAATGGGGAGTTATTTCATTTTTGTTTGGGGTATTATTTCATTTCTGTGGGAGTTTATTTCATTATGAAAGTTGGGGCATTATTTCATAATGAAATAAGTCCCCAATTTTGGGGCTTTATTTCAATTTCGTTTGGGGAGTTATTTCGTGGGGGGTTATTTCATGGAGCCTAAAAGTGTTGAGTAATTACTTTTCAGCAAAACACAATTACAGTTCGGCAACAGAGGAATAAGGATAACGAAAAATATTAAAAAATAAATAAAATTTGCAATTTTTTCTTTTATTTAATTATAAGATAAACCATGTTTTTTTTTACTAAAAGAAAAAAGTTAATTTTCCTTTGTGTGTTGTTATATTAAACAAAGACTTCGATTTAATTACATATACAGCGGTGGCAAATTTAATAGGAACGATTCAATTTTTTTTTTAATTTTAATCTCGTTGTTTTTATTTTTAAAGAACAAAATAGTGCCTAAATTCACACCGAGAGGCAAATATGTAGTCTAGAATATTGTGCAAAATTTTAACGTAACGTCTGTTTTTTTATTTTATCACTTGTTTTAAGTGTGTGTGGCTTTCAATGAAAAATTGACGATATCGACCTGTATATTTTTATACAGACTGTATATATTTGGAAATCATAAAAAAATTTTCTTTCGCATTATTTTTATCTAGAAATGGTCCCCAGAATTGAAATGACAGTGCCCTAAACATAAAAAAGTTTTCTCTGTTTTGATACGAAATGCCTTATACTTAAGGAAGAAAAAATTTGACTTATTTGTTATATCGTAGTAAGTAAAACATAAAACTATTCACTTTAAAATTACAGTGTTGTTAACTTTATTTTAAAATCGCTAAAAGTAAAGAAATATTTTTTCCTGTTTAAGGCACTGCGATTTTAAGTCTGGCGACCATTTCTACAAAAAAATAACGCAAGACTTAAGGAAATTTTGTGGGATTGCGAAAACTATACAGTTTGTATAGATCCGATCAGTACTGGCTAAATTTTGCTATTTAATTTAATAAAAGGTCAATATCGCTAATTTTTCATTAAAAGCCACGCCCACTTTAAACAAGTAACTAAGTAAAAAAATCGACGTTATGCTAAAATTCTGCACAACATTCTAGACTCCATATTCGCCTCCTGGGGTGAATTTAGGCACTATTTTCGTTTTTAAAAATAAAAACAACGAGATTAAAATTAAAAAAATTTAATCGTCCCTATTAAATTTGATACCACTGTATATCTATATGAAAATTTACCTAAGCGTCTTGATAAATTTGTCGTTAATTTTATGTAGTTGTATATCTACCACTGAACTTTGTAAACTTTTACTCTAATTTTTGTAAATGTTACACCTTTTTTTGCTGCGTGTAGGATTGCTTTTCCTATAACACCTTTTTCCACCAATATTCAATATTTCTAATAAGTGGCAACCCCGTGTCCACAAAGTGGGCAATGCAATGTTCCATACAATACAAACTTCGCAAAATAGTTACTAATTAATTTTATAATTAATTAAATACCCAGTGTAGAAAATCATTACCAGATATGTGGTTATGTAACTACATACCTGGTAATGGTAACTAGTTACTTTTCTTATTACATTTCTAATTACCTTGTATGGCGATGTCGCGAAAAATAATGAGTCACAAAAAAAATATTTTTTTAATGTAAAAATTTTTTTTAATAAAATTTTCTTGTGCGCGAATCGAACCTAGCACTCCAGACTGCCAGTCTATAGCTGTATCATCTGAGCTATCTCGACATGTAATATTTGATAGATAAAAATATAATTGACTTGCTGCGCACAAGTTAGCTTACTCGCTAACATACAAAAAATCAAAAAATATGTGCTTACATATATTATTACCAGTGTTGAAAAAATATTGAGTCTAGAAAAAGATTTCAAAAAAATTTACAAAAAAAATCTATAACATTACTTTTTTTTGAAATAATGATAAAAAATAAGTCATTATTGGTAAGACATTATTATTTATTTTGAAATAATGAAAAAAGTAAGTATTTATTATTAACTCATTATTATATATTTTAAAATAATGCAGAAAGTAAGTCGGTGTCATTACTGGCAGTCAAAAAAATAATTATATGTCATTACCGTTTCTACATTGGGTAAGTATGTTTTTTTATTTTAATATTTTATTTATGAGTTTTGAATTTTTTTACAACTACCCGGCTAAAAATCTATATATTACAGATTTAATGTATGCTTCTGCATGAATATAAACATGAATGCTTTTCCATACATGGATAACAAAATCGCCACACATGCATCCAATTACGGCCATATTTGTGCATTAGCGAAAATTGAGGTAATATCTACATAGATGTATATGCAGATGCATGAACATTAGACCGTACCACAAAAAAAAATTCGCCATACACCGACGAATCTATATTATTTTTTTTTTTTTTATTGTTTATTTAACCCATATGAAAGATATAATTACAAACTCCAAATAAACAAGAAGTATAAAGATGACTTATTCTATATACAAAGTCCCATTTCAACGAGCTCTCAAGTATAATATTTATTTAATACTAAATGTATTTTTCTATTATCTAACTGTATACGTAATTACAAGAAAAAAATGTTTATATAAGATTAAATGTAAGCAAAAAGGATAACAAAAAACTTACTGCAAGCAGGTTTCAAAACAAAATTTTAGCATTTACAGCCGGATCTTAAAGTATGATACATCACTGTTTTTCTCTCGAGGAGACCAATGTTTTGCTCTAAGGGCTACTGACCTCAAGTATCCCGTTCTAGTATTTACCCAGCAGAGCTCAGTTCCTACCACCCTAATGTACCAGCCTATTCTGAAATGCATTAGTACAATATTTAATAAAATGATAGATGGAGCAACATATCCAAAAATACTTAAGATTCACAAAATTATTCCAATACCTAAAGGCAATGCGTCAAATAAAGCCGAGAATTATCGTGCGATATCAATTCTCCCACTCATTGATAAAATATTTGAGAAAATAATGTACGAACAGTTATTAAATTATCTTGAGGGCAATAATATTTTGTTTGATAGACAATATGTGTTTAAAAAGGGTGCTGGAACAGGGGAAGCTGTAGTTAATGTTGTGGATTATATATGAATGGACTTGATGCTGGATATAAAGGAGTTGCAGGGGTTTACTTTGATCTATCGAAAGCATTTGACTTGGTAGATCATGATATACTGATAAAAAAACTTTGTTTGATTGGTTTTTCTCGTAACGCTGCTGGTGTTTTTAAAGATTATTTGAGGAATAGGAAACAATTCGTACAAGTTGGTGAATCTAAAAGTAACATGCTAAATGTTTTGTGTGGAGTCCCCCAAGGCAGCGTTCTTGGTCCTCTGTTATTTAAAATATATATTAATGATATACAAAATATAAAGTTTTTTTGGTAAACTATTTATGTTCGCTGATGACGTTTGCCTTTTGTACAACTATGAACATGAAAAAGTATTGCAGACTCACATTGAATGTGACGCTGCAATACTTTCAGAATTTCTTAGAATCAATAAATTAATTTTGAATGTCAGCAAAACGAAGTTTTTAAGGTTTAAACCATATATTTCAAGAAATGATGGTGTTATGAGTGTAAATATCGATGGAAATTCGATTAATGATTCTGAGAGTGTTAAATATCTGGGAATAAATCTAAATCATAGCCTCACTTGGGAAAATCATATCAACCAGTTAAAATCCAAAGTATCATCAGGAATTGGCATCTTGTACAAATTCAGAAACAAATTGAGTACTGAAACGAAAATGTTATTATATAAATCCTTAATCCATTCACACCTAACGTATCTTCCAATGATTTATGGTTCAAGACCCAATTCTTTTATGAAATCACTTCAATCAGCACAAAACAAAGCTTTAAAAATTGTTTTCAATCTGCCATTGAGGTTTAATACATTGGATTTGTATAAAAATATTGCAAAAAACATACTTCCCGTAAGGGGTTTGTATAAACAACAATTGTTAATATATGTATTCAAATGTATAAAAGGTTATGGATCTCACACAATACAATTCAACCAAAATTTAACTCATACTCATAGAGTTACAAGGCAGGCGATGGATCTGAATGTAGTAAGATGTCGTCTTGAATTAGCTAAACAAAAAGTCACATTTGCTGGTGCTAATGAGTATAACCAGTTGCCAAATAATTTAAAAAGTATTTCTGTCTTATCCACATTTAAGACCAATTTAAAGCAATATTTGCTAAATAACGTTGAACTGCTTCTTACATCATAATGATAAATATATAATTATGTGTATAATTCCGATTTTTATTTATTATTTTTTTTTTCTCTCATTTTATTTTTAACTTTAAAACTTTAGTTAAATTTGTAAAATATTAATTGTTGTCAACTTTATTAGCCTTCTATAAAGCCATTGCTGGCGCTGGGGCAAAATCAAATTTTGTTAAATGAAAACATTGAAATAAAGAATAAATTAATAAAAAAAAAAAAAAAAATTCTCAGAAAATTAAAGCTCGCAAAAAATCATTAAACTTTTGCTAAGAAGGTTTTTCAATAATTCCAGCAAAATATTTCTTTATTTTTTTGGTTGCCGAACGTAGCGGTTGCCTTTTTAAATTTTTTTTCACTGGATTTTTCCTTTATAGCAAAACACTGGTTTCCCCGAGGCAACAAATCGTTATATCACACTGTAAAACCCGAATGTAAACATATAACGAAAAATTACGTTAGGCAAAAAATTTTTTTCCAAATTACTTTGCAAAAATACTTTTTATTCGAAGATGCACCGAGCATTTTTTTTTTCTTGTATGGGTGGTACGGTCTATCGGACATGCTATATATACCGTTGGACGTGCCTTACAAAAACCTTTCATATGATACCCATATTGTGTATGTTATCTTTAGCTAAATAGTTAAATTCTTACAAAAACTAAAAATAGAGCTTTTTTAAAAAGAGCCCAACTCGTTAGATATTATTGCTAAGCCCAATTTGAGAATAATCATAAAACGAACCCAGGTGTATTTTGGGGCGGGCACTTTTTTCTACTTTTTCTTCCGTTCATATAAGGTGAGTCGCTCTTATATATGTTTACTTAGATGGTTTTATTAAGTAAACAAATGCCAGTTTTATAGTCAGAACTACGAAAGATTTTTGCCTAACATACTTCTTAAGTTAAAAATTTTGTTTGAAAATTTCTGACTTAGCTAAAATTTGAAAATAAATTCTTCTCAGTTCTGACTTTAAAACTGTCCCTGAGTCTTCATATTAAATTAGAATTAATTCTTAATTATGCTTATAAGTATTTATCTTACATTTGCTAAAATTGTCTTATTCAAATTTCTTTGTAATATAATTAATATAAGAATAAAAGTATAGAAAGCATCTTCTCCACTGAGTTTTTTGTCAATATATTGAGGTTTGTTATGCAAATCATTTAGTGATTATCATAATATTGGCGACAAATTTACTTTAACGCTTGAAATAATGTAAAAACCAATGATAAACTTACGTTGTTTGTTTTTTTCAGTATTTTAAATATTATGAGAAGGTGTGCTAAAGTAGAGCGTGGGGTAAAGTGGAATTTAAATTCTTAGTTTTTACTTTTCTAATATTTTTCTATTTGATTTTATCATTTTTGATACTTATTTTGCTATTTTACAAAAGGAAATGAATTGTGATTAGAATTAGTATTCTTATGTAAGTATGTTTTATATTTTGTAATATTCCACTTCACTGCACTTTTCGTCTTCGAAAAAAAATCTCCAAGGAATCCAGCGAATGTATAAGTTAATTGTGTTCTCTTAGGTTAAAAATTAATCCATCAAAAGTTAAAACAATTTGTAATGGGTGCTTTCCATTTCATCTCACTTTCGGATAATTAAGTTTTATATAATTTTTATTTAAATATTGAAATAAAATAACGAAAAACTTAGAGGAGTATATAAACGGGAAAAATATTTAAATATTCACGGTCAATATATTTCATTTAATTTTAATCCTTATTTTAAAATTTCTTTAATTTGTATCTTCTCAAGCCTAACAGGGAAAAAACAAAAAGATATTTTAGTTTAAATAAATCTTAGTGGAGAAAACAAAAAAAAATATTTTATATAACAGTATAACTTTGTAACAAATTTAAGTTTTTATCTTCTTTAACATTTTAAACTTTAACCATAATTCATTTGTTTGTTTGCGTATATTTGTAAGTTTGCCTAGTATACAGTTTTCTAGAAAAATAACATTAATGTTTTTTATTTGCTTCTTTACTTTTTCTCTTTTTATTAAACTAAAAACTGCGAGAAAAAACGAAGCCTTCTTTTCCTTTTAACAAAATTAAATTTTACTGAAAACAACATTAAAAAATTAAATTCTTTGAGAAAACTCAAAAATGTACTTAAATGGTCAGTAGCAACCATGTGGCGAAGAATCCATTTTAAAAGAATATCTTGAATATTCAGGGATTTCAAATAACAGTTGCTGTAAGAAGGAGAACAAAAGAGTAGATACCATTAATTTCTTAATTACAAAACCATAAACAAAAAAGCAAAAGAAATGTTATATAAAAACTGAATGGTTTAAGCTGACATAGAAAATTTTACACGTTGAAAAAATTCATTGGTTTTTAATACAAAAAATATTCCGTATGCTGACAAGAAAATTTTAGGTAGTCTCAAACTCCGAAATTAATGTGCCTGAATTTAAAGGGATGCGAATTATTTAATCAAAGTTAAGAGTATTGGTCTTGTCACCTTAGAGTATTCAAACCCAAACGCTTCTTTCATTTAAACGACCGACCGGTTATTTAATTAAATTCGCATAAACCATAAACCGGTTAAACTTTTCGCAGATCTTGCTTGGCTAAATAGTTTTCCACCACAGTTTGTGGTAATATAAACACATACCTACAGAATTATCTGCATGATATTAATGAATTTTTGTATAAAACCAATGAAGTTTCACTGGAACTCGTCCATTGAAACTTTCTATTAAACTAATGCAATTTTTCATAAAATGTTATTAAGAATTGCACATCTGAAGCTCTGGCATCAACTTGAGGAAATTTTTCGTCTAATTTGTGAAGAAAGCTTTATCAGTTTACTGAAAATTTTCATTAAAAGTCGTCCAGCAAAATTCTCTCTGTGTAAGAAATATTCTTTTTTTTTAGCTTTGTCGATCCTCCTAATAACGAAAATTTGGACAAAAAATCAAATTTCAACCATCCAAAATCGGTTAAGATTTTTCATAATTTAAAATTTTGTATTATTTCCGTAACAAATTTCTACACTCAGATAAAACAGTTAGTAAAAAAATTTGTAAACAGCTATCAATCGCACTTTACTATTTTTGTACTGTTTTTTAGTACAATTTTTTTTAGTAGTCATTTTTGCTATTCTCTTATTACCAACTACGGTCTTTTTACGAATTTTCGTTGCTGATTTCTGCAAAACATTTTACTAATTTTTCAAAACCGATTGCTAAACTTAGCAAAAAAAATATACTAATTTAGCATCAAGTGGATACTTTAAGGTAATTTTATCTGCAAGAATTCTTGTTTAGTTTACATTTGTTATTATTGATATATTCTTAGTTTGGAAATAATACTCAGAAAATTTTATTGTATCTCCAATGCATAAAAAGGTAATAACTTGTGACGGCAAAAGTCGCACACTTGTTTTTACCAACATGAATTTTTTTTATCTATTGAATCAACTTCTTATTTTGTCGCTGAATTACATAATTTATTTAAATTCATCCAATTTTCCTTTATTAAAAGAAGTTTATTAATTTAAATTCAAATTTAACGGCCTTATAAATGACAGAACACCCTCTAGCGGGTAGTCGTATAGGTATAATTCGGTACTACGAAAGGAAATTCAACACTGAATACAAGAGAAACTACTTAATGTTACGTCTTTGTGTTGAAGACAGCTGTGTGTTATGTTTGTTCATTTTAATTGTGTGTGCGATCAATCGGTATATAAGCGAGCGTGTTGAATGGTTTTAGTCAGTCAGTCAACGGACAGCGTTGAGGTAAGACATACATTGGTGGTTGGACTGCTGATAATTAAAAGTCTTTGGGCGAACCTCGAGCCTTTCATGTAGATTTTCCTCCGATTGTCTTACTCTCCACCAGCGACGAGGATAACCTCCGTGTCGTATATATGTACATCGGTAATAGTGTCATTTTGTGAAAATTGTAATAATAGTAAGAAACCGTAAAGTTATTTTAAATAAAGAATTTTATAACAAAATTTGGTGTTTTCTCTCTCTTGGGAATAAATAAATGGTTTGTAACGAACTCTGGGCGACCGCGAGCTCTGCCCCAGCATGAGGTGGAAAAACACGTCGTTACAAACTGAAGAATCGTTTGCAATTTTTACTCCAAATTTCAAGTATGTTGAAGTAATTTAATATTTTTTGCAATTGAAAGAAAAAAAAAATTTTTATTATTTTGATTTTAATTTATTTTTTAGATTTAACAATTTCTTTATTTCTTAGTACACTTTTTTAGCAAATTTCAACAGATTTATTTTAAATTGCAAATTACAACAACTTACTGAAATTTAGTAGCGTATACTAATTATTTATACTAATTTTATTGTACTAAAATTATTGATATTTAGTAAATTTTTTTAACTGATTTTAGAAAATCGATTTTGAATTGCAATGTACAACAATTTTACTGAAATTCGTAACAATCACTGAATCTTTAATTATTTTGTTCTATGTTAGAAAAAAAATTTTACTAGCATGGAATAGTGGAGCATAATTGTAATACCTGCTAACAATTATAAAATTTTAAATATGTCAACGCATCAGGTTTGGCCCATATGCCAAAAAGTCGGAATCGATAAAAACTATAGAAAATGTTTATATTAATTTATCGTAAAATCTATATGATAAACATATTTTTTGATTTTTACCCTTAATTTCGGCGAATATTTAAACAAATTTCATAAATTCATATACAAATCAAAGGTTATTAAGCTTTCTAAAAATAAATTTTCTTGTTTTGTGCTCCATAGTGTATTTTTTAATTTGACTAGTTTTGCTGCTTATCCATACTTTTGTGTGCGCCGAAGAGCAGTGTTTTTATATTTTAATTCACTAGAGCAGTAAATTCTTGATAACTTTGAGTACTCGGTACTATTCAATACTTTTTCAATAGAGTACTCGATAGTTCTTCATACAACCTTTTTCCCAAAGATTTATAAGGCAGAGTTTTATTGTCGTTTATTATTTCCATGGTATAAATTATTAGGAAAATACAAAACTTATTTGTGTAAGGAAAATTTGCTTTATATGCCAAAGAGTGCAGTATATCTCAGATACTAAAAAAGATATCGAAAAACGGCTTTCGGAATCAGAAAGGGGTATTTACAGTATATATGATCCATTCCTAACAAAATTTTTTTCAAAATTTGATAAGTGGGTCAAACCAATAATAAGCTGACGAACTGTTACTAAAGTTATCCGTAATTGCATAAGTGAACCTATAATTATTTCTTCTACTGCACTGTGGGCCAGGATCACCGTATAAGATATAATTCAGGTAAAGGGAAAATATGTTTATATATTCAAAATCTAGGATTGTTAAATATTTTGTGAGTGAAATATTGTATCATTATGGTTACTCGTTGTTAGTTGGCGAGAGTTCAAAGTCAAAGTTTTTTTAATTTTGTGAAATTTTTTATTTTATAATAATACAATAAAAAAAACATAAATAAAAAATAATTTGTTCCAAAACCAATCTCAAATTATAAAACTAAAACTACCCAGGTGGAAATTGCCCACGGTAGAAAAAAAATAGTACTGGGAGAGCACTGCTTTTTTGATTATGCCAGTACCACTTAAAATGTGCTTTGCCACTGTTTTACGCTATTTTAACAAGATTTTTCTATCTAACACTTCTTTTACCCTAATTTTTAATACCGAGTTCAATCATGAAGAATATCAATATAACTTTTTTCGTTATATTTTAAATAAAACAGCGAGAAACCAGAAAATTAAAAAAAAAAAACTTTTTATCTTCTAGTTTTGCAATTATTTAATATTTTATTACACAATAAAAAACAACAAAAGTAATTTGAAACAAAAATATATATTTTTTATTATTTTATTAAAATTTAGGGTTATTCACCACCAGATCTTTAATTCTTTTTAAAGTACTGGCTATACACTGATTTTTTGTATTTAAAGTACTGGAAAGTTACTGAATATTTTTAATTTATAGTACTGGGAAAACACCAGGAAGTAGCAAAATCCAACGCTGGGCCAACGTGGGCAAATACCTACGGCCAAGCGTATATTGGGGTTATCATTTCGACACCCTACCAGTACTGGAAACATAATAAATCCGACACATCGCCAGTACATACACTACCGTCTCCAACGCTGAGCCAGTACTGTGCCGTTCGTATTTTTCTATCTGGGTAGTTCTCAAAAAAAATATAAACCTGTTTAGTATTTACGAAAAAAGTAACAAAATTATTAATTTTACCTCAAAAATGTGGGTTTTTTTGAAAATCCTAAATTTTCAAAAAAAAAGCTCCAAAATGTTCCAAGAGATATTTGAAAAACTTGAATGCCAATGTGTTTCATAATATGTCTTCTACCTAGGTTTTTGCTACCGTTTGCGACCGTTCATAAACTTTCGGGATTTTGCTCTTTAACTGAAAAAGTACATTCAGACCTCGCTGATTTCCAGCATTCCAGAGTTTTAGTAAAAACTAAAAAATAGCTCTAAAAATTACCTTAAATGAAGGTTCTGGTTTTCTCACACAGACTAGTCCCCTAAAATCCAGGGACATTTGAGTGCCAATTCTGAATAAGTACGAAATTAACCCTTAAACACATTTTAAGTTTTGACTTATTTTTGGCATTGAAGTTAAATTTTCAACTTTGATGTCTTCAGAGACTTATAGTAGAATTTCATGAGTAATATTTTTGCGGAACATTTTAACCCTCTAGCTCTACAACTTATGGGTCTTTTTTGACACATTTTAAGAAGGGTCAAAAGAGACCTTTTAATTGCAGAGTTAGAGGGGTAAAATGTTTCACAAAAATGTCCTTCGTAGTGTTTTACATAAGTTCGCTGAACATATCCTGTACCTAAAATGGAAGATTCACATGGTTTTCTATGCCGATTCACAATAAACATTTTCAAAAGAGGGGAAATTTTAACCCCCCCCCCAGAAACATACACAGAAATAATTTACAAAATTCTAATTAAATTTTTAAACACCTTTCTCATACCAACAAAAACTTTTTAAAAAGGCACCAACGAAGAAATTTGTAAATCCAAAATTTTTATTTTTTTTTGTAACTTTGAATTTTTATTTTTAAATAAATTTTATATGAAAGATAACAATTTACAAACGAGTTACGAATATTTCAAACACAAAAATTGTTGGGAATAAAATTTCAATTTCAAAGAAAATGTGATTGCTTTTACAAATTCTCATTGTTGGTGCCTACTGTTTTTTATCTGTAGGACCAAGCGAAAACTTTTAAAACGCCGATACACTTATATTTTTCTTTGGTCCCTCTGCCAGAACTAGTTGTCATCAGAACCTTTTTTTGTTTTTGTACAGCGTAGTTTATTTTCCAACACATAACAATTTTAAATTTATGGCCGCCATATTGGATCCGCCATGTTTAATTTTTAAAATTTGATTTCAGATTCGTAGTCTGTTACCCGAATACATCCCCTGGTGGAAATTTGAAGTAAATCAGCCTACAAAAGAAATTTAATGAAAATATTGTTTGTCGCCATATTGGATTCGCCATTTTGAATTTCAAAATTTTAATTTCAGATTTTTAATCAGGGGATATAATTGATTATTTTAAGTCCAATATAATAAAAACTAAAAATTAATCGCCGCCATCTTGGATCCGCTATTTTGAATTTTATATTTTTTATTTCAGATTCGTGATCAGCAACAACCAAATCCCCCTTTGTGATATCTTTTAGTCTCATATACTCAATATTCTAGTTTTGGCCAAAATTCGATGGCCACTGTGCACTGTATTGTTTCGACGAATAAAATATTTTTTGTCTTAAAAATTGTTTGAAATAGAGATGTTAGAAATCCAACAAAATGACAAAAAAAAATGTAAATTTAATTGTCCGCGTTTGATTAGAAGAGTATTCCATATGGGGAGGTAATTTTATTTAAAAATTTTGATTTCAAGAGGACCTGCTCAAACGACCCCATTTGGCCAAGAAAAAACTTCTTTTTCATCAAGACAATGCACAGTTGCACAAGTGTGTAGTCTCAGTGCAAAATTGCATAAACTGGGCTACGAATTTATACTTTTGTATCTCAAACAAATGCCTATTTTACCTCGAGAAATTATATTTTCTGGAAGGAATAGAAAAATTGGAGAAGCGTTGGACTAATTGTATTGAGCTGAAAGTAGACTATGTTGAAAAATTAAAACTTTTTTTATAAAAAAAAAATATGTTTCATTCAAAAAGTCACGGACTGATTTATCCGCAATCGTAAAAATATTAATACAAAATCCACAGAACGGTGTAGGGTATAAAAATATTTAATATCCTGTCCTAGTTATTATGAAGTATCGAACTATTTTACTCCAGAAGTATTCAACTTTAGCACATTTTTGGAAATCCAATATATGAAAAGATGAAAAGAGTTAAAGCAAATTAAATTAAATTCAAAGAAAAACATTCCAAAAATATCGTATATAAACCGCTATTTTAATATTGCACAACAGGCTGCAGTTATTACATTCTTGTCTGCATTTTTAACTATTGAGTGAAACCATATCAACTCAACACTCTATTTGGATTTATCATCTCCGATACAAATAAAATTGCCCACAATTGTATAAGGGTTAGAGGATGCATAAATTTCGGAAGCCAGGCCCTTTCGGGATCCGAAATATGACATTATGAAAATAGTAATAAACATTAAATTCTAACATAAATGCCGTTATAAAATAGTCTATAACCACATATTTTTTTTTTCTGTTTTAGGTAAGAATATAAGCTTTAAATAGATATGCATATGGGTTTTTTCCGTGAAAATGTCAAACCTCATTTTTCGGGAGCTCGAGTGTAAATGTATATATCTCAAAATGAACAAGCTTTAAGATTCTTAAAAAAATATATGTATATCTATTACAGGACATCCTTCTTTAGTTGTGAAAAATTCAATTCCTTTCAGTATGGTAAAAATTAAAATTGGGTCGGAAATTAATGCTCCATTGAGCTCTTGTAGTGTACAATAGTTATGATGAACTTCATTCAAACAGGAGATGTCAAATCCGAAAATATTGCTTTTTTGTGTTGAGTTGATATGGTTTCTCCCTATTCCTTCAAAAAAAATTGATATAACAACAACACGTTACAAAATTGTGTTAATGGGTATTTTTGTATTAAACATAAAATTGCAAAAGTCGTTAACTTTTTGGAAACATAAACTGTTACAACAGTAAAATCAAAAAAAAAAGCAGCACTCTTTTTGTTATTACATAAAAATACATGTTATGTTAAAACAAACTACCTAAAAACAATTTTGTAAAGATTTAACAACTGTAAAAAAACAAAAACATTGAATTTGAGGTTATTTTTTTCTAGAGCCAGAACAAGCTAAATTATGATGATGGCGGAAGCAGTAAATACTATTATACTAAACAAATTTAATGTATATTTAAGTGTAGATGTTATTACTATAAATGCATTACAACAAAATAAAAATAAAACTTTTTTGCCATCACCATAATTTAAAGAGCTAAAAATAAGGTATATTTTTAGAGAATAACTATATAGTGAAGTAGTGGTTCTGAATTTATATAGCATACATGGACAAATGCGGTTCTTCAGTAATTTCTAAAACCAATCAGAATATTAACACTAATTTTAAAACAAAAATTAATTAGAAAATATAAGATCAGAATTTCGAAGTTTATACGAAGTTTACCAAAAATTTCTTAAAGTACTTTCGGCTCCTACACTCGAATTAGATGTTAAAAACACCAAGTTCTTTATCTAAACCCTAACCCTGGAAAAATGCGTCATGACTCAATATTACGTAGAAGTACTTAAGTCTTTTATATTTTATGAGTTTTAATGATAAAAAATTACTTTTCATTTTAGTGTAATTACACTGCATGGCACAGAAAAAATTTATGGAGATCTGACCATCAGTTCTATATATTTCGGACATGCAGCTTACAATGGCTTATTATATTTTTTGATCTTTTTGTCTTTTGTCTTTAAAGTTCAGTGGTTCTCCATTTGAGGAGACGCAGAACAAAACGCACTTTTTTGCATTCTTGGAGAAATTGTTTTTTTTTGTTATTTTTGCATTAGTTGGGTTGAAACTAATACAAAAATAACAAAAAATTAATTTCTCAAAAAATGTAACAAACTACGTTTTTTTCCTGCGTCTCCTCAGTTAGTGTTTTATATAAAAAACGAGTAAAAAGGTTAAAGTCGGGCATGCCGACTATAGAATACCCTACACCAGTCTGGGTAAAAGCCAACTAATGTCACCAAAATCAATAGGATGCGTTACTGGGCCAATGTAGGTCTGTATACCAAATTTTATCAAAATATCTTAATATTTACGACCTGCAGCGTATAAACAGTATAATTTTGGTGGGACCCTTATATGGGCATTAGGTCTAAACATGGACCGATGTTCACCAAAATCAATAGGCTGCGTTATTGGGCTAATGTAGGGCTGCGTACCAAATTTCATCAAAATATCTTAATATTTACGACCTGCAGCGTATAAACAGTATAATTTTGGTAGGACCCTTATATGGGCACTAGGTCTAAACATGGACCGATGTTCAAAAAAATCAAACTTGGGCCAACATAGGTCTATGTACCAAATTTCATCGAAATATCTTAATAGTTGCGACCTGTAGAGTGCGCACAAGATTGCATGGACAGACAGACAGACGGACGGACGGACGGACAGACGGACATCGTTAAATCGAAATAAAAAAAAATTCTGAACCGATCGGTATACTATAAGGTGGGTCTACGACCAAAATTTTTTGGTGTTACAAACATCAGCACAAACTTATAATACCCTGACCACATAGTGGTGTAGGGTATAAAAATCCAAATGCAATCAGTATCAACTTTTTGTTGTGAAATGTACACATAAAAAACTGTAAGCACCAACAATGGGATTTGTACAAGCAATCAGATTTGCTTTTAAATTGAAATTTTATTTCCAATAATTTTTTTGTTTGAAATTTTTATAACTCGTTTGTAAATTGTTATCTTTCGTATAAAAATTATTTAAAAATAAAAATTCAAAGTTACAAAAAAAGAGAAATTTTTTTTTGGATTTACAAATTTCTTTGTTGGTGCCTTTTTAAAAAGTTTTTTTTTATTTACAAATTTGGTATGAGAAAGGTGTTTAAAAATTTATTTAGAATTTTGTAAATTATTTCTGTGTAAGAACAGGATCTGCAGTTATATTAAGGGTTAATACCTGATGAACAAAACTTGATATTGAAACCACCGTTCGCGTTTTATATGGATTTTTACAGTTTTTTATGGTTTTAACCAATTGATATTAAACCGACTTTGATAAATGTTATGCCTTAGTAAAGAACCAATTAAAAGGAAAATATTTTTTGTTCATGACATGGCTAGATTTGATTACATTTTTAAGCTGCACCATGCTTCAAGGCGATTGAAACGTTTCCCTAATACATAAAGAACAACAAACAACAAACATTGTAAATTGTAATTTTTTAAGAATGGGAAAAAATAAACTAATTTGATATAAAAACATTAATAAATTCAATGTCCCAACAATGACAAAAAGTTTTGGCCAATTGTGATTCTCACCAAAGGCTATATAATTCACTCACCCGATTAAATTTCAATATCCTATTTGCAGCCATATTTAATATATTTTTTTCATTAACGGGGAGAATTGCATACTCTTTATTTGCTAAATAATCTCTTTCTTCTCACACCCATCGTTGGTTATAAGAAAATTATATTATGTTATTGTGTTCAATGTAATTACGAAAAATATTGAGGTTAGGTCTCATAATTATTTCCTTTGAATATAATGTTATACTACACTTACACGTAACCAAAACTAGTACTTTTTGTAAACTAATTGTATTTTCTTATCAGATTCCATATAAATTATGAATCGAAAGTTAAACGTTTTAAAAAACTACTACTTTTTTGGTTATAGTGTATATTGTGCTTTAAGGTTTTGTTATTTTTACACAAATAAACGTTATGCCATATATGACTTTTCCAGTACGACGAAATCAAATTCTGGTCTTATAGTTATTTCCCCCAGTGTATTTATTTATGTTTTCTTGGAGAGATGTATCGTTGATGGATTTACTCATCACTTCATTATCTGTTATTAGGTGAAGCGTAAAAAGGTGGTAGTGTTCCGTGTTGTTATATTTTTTTATGATTGCTGTTTCTCTGTTAAAAGCATTCACTTATAGAAAAAAACCTGTAAAATTGCTGAAATAAGCAGATTTTTTGCTATATTCTAGTAAGATAAGAACAACAAAAACAAAACTGTTAAAATTACAAAATTTTAGTTATATTTAATTAATTATTTCTTAATTTAAAATGACAATTATACTGTTCAAATCGGTAAAAAAAAAATTTATTAATATTAGTAGACTAAAACTAGCAAACACAAAACCGTTTTATTCTTTTAAAATCATGGGAAATTTTTGCTAACAAATAGTAAACTGTTGATTTCAAAAAGCTTTAATTTATTTTGCATTAAAAAAATTGTATAGAATCTTGAAAATTTTAAATTTTTTGCTATTTCTCAATCTAGTAATTGTTCGGCAAAATTCTGTGCTAATTTTATCAGGTTATTTTTTGCTAACTAAAATTTAATTCACAGTTATCTAAAATTTTTTATATTTAGGAGTATTATTTTTGCTATTCCTGTATTTAGAAATAATAAATAATCTACTGATATAAGCAGTTTTTCTGCAGAGTTATTTTTAATTAATTTTTGTAGTTTTAACTAAAATTTTTACAGACTTTTTTTTTAGTCTAAACCCGCTCTATGAAAAGTGAATGACAAAGTTCAGTAAAGGAACTGGGGTTTTCTTAAAGATTTTTCACATACCATTGAGTGACCAACTTTGGTCTCGAGTGCTACTGGAAAATCTCATAAATTTCTTCAAAATAAATACTAAAAATAATATCAAGTCCTAATACAACTATCATCATATTCTCTTTATGAGGTTCGCTCTACATTATAATGTAGATTTAAATGTTTGTATTTAAATAAACTCGTAGAGTAAATTTAGAATGAGAATCATATTAGTAGTAAAGCAAGTTTTTTCGTTGTATTTAGCGTTGAAGCTTTTAAATTATTATTGGGACAAAAAACAAACTTCCCCAATTAAGTCTGTGTGAACATTTTAGTCGATGCTAAAACTTTTATTAGATTTTAGCCATTTCGGTAAATCTTATTTTTTGCCATCTAGAGACAGTGTTCATAGTTTTTTTCACAGTGGTAAATACGGAAACCACAGCGCAATTTTAATAGCACCCTGTGGTTTGTATAAAAATACAATCCTGTTGTGTGTGAATATAAAAAGGATTAAGTAGTGTCGAATCAATATTTCAAAAGTATCGAGTATACAAATATAGTGTCGAGTATACAACTCTAATATATTGCACCCGGAATATAACCCAAATGTTACTGTGGTGTAGGATATAATATAGTCGGCATGCCCGAATTAACTTGCTTTACCTCTTTTTCTATAATTTTTTAAATATTACTGTGAAATCTTACCTAACCCAGTGTATAAAATCATTACCAGATATGTGGTTATGTAACTACATACTTGGTAATGGTAACTACTTATTTTTCTTATTACATTTCTTATTACCTTTGTATGGCGATGTCGCGAAAAATAATGAGTTATGCTTACACACCATCATACGAAAAATCTAAAAATATGGCATTACCTATATGCTTGCCAGTACTGACAAAAAGAATTAGTCTAAAAATAGATTTTCAAAAAAATAAGTTTTATAACAAAAAAATATTTTTTTATTGTAAAATTTTTCTTAATAGAATTTTCTAGAGTGGGAATCGCACCTGGGACTCCATGTTGCCAGTCAATAGCTCTACCATCTGAGCTATATTGACATGTAATGTTTGATAGATGGAAACATAATGCTGCACACAAGTCAGCTTACTCGCCAACATACTAAAAATAAAAAATATGTGATTAGATATATCCTTACCAGTATTGAAAAAATATTGAGTCTAAAAATAGATTTCAAAAAATTTTCAAAAAAATCTAAAAAATTATTTTCTATTTGAAATAATGATAAAAATAAGTAATTATCAGTAACTCATTATTATATGTTTTAAAATAATGAAAAAGGTAAGTGGGTGTCATTACTGGTAGTCCCAAAAATAATGATATGTCATTATCGTTTCTAAACTGGGTAAACTATAAACTTTACTCATAATAATTAATTGTGTTTAAAATTCTTTTCTCTTCCTTAAGTTTTCGGTTTAACCTTTAATTGCAAATTTTTAATAATACTTTATAAATTACCAATATTATTTCAATAAATTTCTTTGGGTATTTTCTTTCACTTTTAAAACGCAAGGAAATTTAAAGTTTGTAACAGCTGCTTATATGGTAAAGTTTTTTCTCTAAAAATATAACATATTTTCAACGATGAAAGTTTATCTTTAATGATGATGGTACGAGTAGTAAATTTTGTGTATGTTTGCGTGTGTAAGAAAAACTATTGAATTAATACACCCTAGAGGATGAATAATTTATATTATTATAAAAATGAAAACTATATAATATACCAGATGACTGATACTTAAGGTAAAAGTGGTGTAAAATATTATTAAATTTTTTTGGAGTTTTATACAAAAAAATTTATTTAACCTATTAAAATTTTCCACTTTTTGCAAGTGTTTAATGTTTATTGGCATATGAAACCATATGAAGCCTGGAACATTTGTGCGTAACATTTTAACCCTCTAGCTCGTCAATTAAAGAAACTTTTTTGGGCAGTTTTTAAAAAGAGACAAAAAACTCCGTTAGTTGAAGAGCTAGACAGTTAAAATGTTCCGTTACTTTTCTTATTACATTTCTTATTACTTTTGTATGGCGATGTTGCACAAAATAATGAGTTATGCTTACAAACAAGCATACGGAAAATCAAAAAAATATGTTTCTCAATATATGCTTACCGGTATTGACAAAAATAATGAGTCTAAGAAAAGATTTTCAATAACTAATAGATGTAAGAAACTTATTTCTTTTCTGAGTATTGGTTTTGACAAAATAATTTTTTTTGAGTGAATTTTGAAGAATTATAAAAAGATCAGATTTTTGAGTTAGAAATTGAAATTCGTATTAAGTTTTTCTTTGACATTTCGAAAATTATAAATGAAACTGTGATTTTCGTTCAGTGATATGAATTTTCCAAAAGGAATTGAATATTTGATTTAAAATTATCAAAATTCTAATCAAAATTGATATTTTATAATTTATTCCTTTTCTCAAAGAGATTTTTCGCCCATATTTTAAAGATTTGAAATATGTGGCAACCCTGAATGGAGCAGAAAAGTGAATAATGCAACTGATTTGGAGTCTTCCGATTTACATGGTCGATTTGTTTCTCAGAAAACATTTCAAGCATATAAAGCAGAACTTTACATAAAATGTGCAAAAATACAATATATCAAAAGTATATAAAATAAAAAATGGTTGTGTTTATTCATTAAGTATATATGTATATTGCTCATGGATATAAATGCATCATTCATCACTTAAAAACATTGAGAAAATTGTAAACAAATGTGAAAACTAAATTCTACTTGTATTTTATTTAACATTCAGTATAGATTTCGAAAAAAAAATAATATATAATACTTGCAATTTAATATATTTTTATTTTTGCCATAGTTGGGCATAAGTCTGCTTTCAATGGAACATTACCCGACAATTTAATTGAAACTCGAATATGTAACACCGAATTCAAATCTAAGGTTTACTGAAGTTTTTGTGTTCCATCTCGGAGGTTTAAAGGCTAAAAGTAGACGTAAAAGTTACTCATATTTTGGTTTTTTATTTTTATGGTATTTCTTTTTAACCCTCTAACCGGCCTAAGCTTTTTTGCAAAGAAATTTATACCATGTGTTCCTCACGAAAAATAAACAATAAGTTCTTCTACAATAGTTTCTTTCGTTGGCTACTTTAGGCGATATGGGCCAAAATAGCTTAAGGGTGAATCTCGAATACCAGCGCATAAAATTTAATAGGTTTAAGCATAAATTATTCCTCTTACCAAGATGTAATTGCAATAAAAAAAATACATTTTTTGTGCTGTTACTAAGGAAAATGTAGCGATTTTCGTTTTTCGAGAAATGCGAAATTGAGCGAAAACGCACCGCAACTTCAATATATATTATTCAAACTTATAAGCTTTGCTACTTATACCAAATATATTCTTTCTACCAAATTTCAGAAATATCCGTCCATTGGTTTTCAAGTTAAGGCGACGTAATTTAAAGGTATACTTATGGAATCCTGTGTGTCCTTGGACCAAAGTAAGGAATTTTTTTAATAGCCGAAGCTTCAATATTACTTTGTGGTCATTATCAATAGTTTTAGTCGATTTAAATATGTTTTTAAGATATTTGAAAATTGTGATTGTTTTAAAATAATTAATTTTTGAAATTTTATTTTTGACACTTTCTCACTTCCAACCCGTGCACTGTATACAAAAAAAAAATTCTGCACAAAAAATTTTATAAATTTTGTTTTCTGTTTAAAAAGCATAATTTCTTATTTGAAAGTACTCGTTTGGCGCATTTCTGGTCAATTTAATATACCCCGCCTGGAGGCGGGCTTGCCTGTTAGAGGGTTAAAGAATCAATGGCAAATGTAGTATCGACAAAAAGGTATTCTTAAAGTTCATCTAAGTATAAGTTGTTTTTAGAAAAATTTGCGTTTTTGTTGTCCTTTGTATGGTACTAATACGGCATCTTAGTAGACATGTATTTTTGTTTTCTTTTTCCATATGTAGTCATTTTGATGGATTTTTCCCAAAGGGCCCATTTTGTGAGATTTACGTAGGCAATATGCATATAAAACTTCATATTTTTAAGAGTGCTTTCAACTGAATCTGGGTTTTTATTTTATGAATTTGATATGCTCACATACAAAAAGTGTCAAAAAATTGATTTTACTGAAAATTGTTCTTCTTTTTGTTATGAAGATGTTCACTTATTTTTACTTCGTATTTTGTAACCTTTAGTATGCTCTCCAATGATATACATATACCCAGGTAGAAAATTACAAAGTGGCCAGCACTGGCAAAATACCGAAATGGGTGGTATGAGTGCTTGTTAACAGCGCTTTTCCAACCTCCAAATGATAATACCGTTCCACGGTGGGAAAGCACCCATATACATAAAAATCAAATGCTTTGCCAACGCTCAAATAAAAAAATTTAAGTCCTCTCCTGAGACCCAAATGATAACACCGATCTATTTAATGCTTTGCAAAGTATTGAGATAGTACCAAGACACAAAAATCAAGCGTTTTCCCTGCCACAAAATTATGAGCCCTCATCATTGAATAATTTTAAATTACTCTACAAATAGATGATCCTTGAAGTTATTTATTGTGGAGTCAAAAATTATTTAAATATCCACTCTTCTTTGGAGCTTCTTTTTCAAAAACAAAATAATATTTTAGGAAAACAAGCCCTGGGAAGTCAACCTTTTCAAGCGTTGGTAAAGCGTCCAAATTTAATGCTTTTCCAGTACTTCTTTTTGTAAGGCCGAGGTCTTCATGTGCTTTGGCATACTTCAAGGACACGGCGAAAAATGTTCCCAAATGTATTAGTCTAAAATGCCTTCAAAGTATTCAGCATACCAAGAGTTTGAGGACAGCCCCCAAAGTATGCGAACGTCTCCGAACTATAGTATAGAAAATTGGTCCCGAATATATGCGCAATGGATATATATAGTATTATATGCAACATCAACATTTTTTTGAACTGGTTACTTCTGAATCTGTTTTAGAACAGATCTTTTTACCACCAGTACCGTTTAACAGGTTCTAGAACTGATCCCTGGGAGTCAAAATGTAAGGTTGCATTGTCGCAGAACCCGTTCTATAATTGGTTCTAAAACGAGTTCCGAAGAAACCTGTTCTAGGTTGGAGGAGAAGAAGCTATTGCTTTTGGGACAAACTCACACAAAAATAACATATGATGGGACATAAAATAGAACAGGTTGCATGCTAGTACAAGTTGTTCTACAGCCGATTTTTTGCATCCAACAATTTCGATGGGAACAAACATTAATATCGAATTTTTTTATTTTCCGAGTAGGTACACCAATAAGAAATATAAATATTTTATATAATCCGGAAAATAGGACATGCCTCCACACAAAATATTAATAAAAACAATTTCCCCAATAAAACTTTTTTTCTGTTCTAAAATTTCTGAAGAAATAGAACATATCGTTGTCTTATATTCAATTGGAGCTATGTACATAAAAAATAGAAGTGTTCAGGAGATTGAAAAAACTGTTTACTTAATTAGCTTATTTAAAAACTAGTTCAATTTTTATAATATTAAGTAAAAACTGCTATTTAATACATATAAGTTGTGTTAAAATTCGTAATTTTCACAGTGTTACCGTAATAGCTTCGTATTTTTTATTAGAAATGAATCAACATAAATAGATAAAACCAGGATTAGTTACCGTAATTATGGAAAAAAATATTGTATCAACTTTTCAGTCAAAGTTTTTCTAAATTAGCGCTTTTTGGGCGATTTTAAATTCGGTATTAATTTTCCAAATTGGCTAGCATATGGAATTCAGCGTACTCCAATTAGGTTTACCAGCCGTATGAATATCCTGTTAAGATTTTTGAGAAGTACAAGTAAAAGTATTAAGTATGTAAAAAATTTTATTTTCTTGCTTACATCGCTTCGAATTTTTTTTTGGTCTTATTCAGTTTTGTTCTTTTTGGAACATAAAAATTTTGGTTTTCTTTTTTTAATATTTTTTTAAAATATTTTTAAAATATTTTGAGTTAGTGGCCGCTGGTTTTTTACAAAAATTAATATTCAAATTGTTATGTATCTTTTTAGTCGTTAGATAAAGCTCATTTAATAAAATTAAAAACATTTACTGTAATTTTTTTTTAATATATATTTTCTCACTGAGAGAATTATCTGTATGATATTAATAAATTTTTGCACATAACCATTGAAGTACAACATGTTAAGCACATTGGTACCCAGGAATCACTTAGTTCCTTAGAACTTGGTAGAAGCGAAAGGTGTGCACGTTATCTATTTTTAAAACGTAAGTAATTGTTAAGCAATTGCTTTTGTTGGTGAGCAATACACAAATAGTGATTATTTCCCGACTATGATTTTAACTACCTTCAAAAAAAATTCGAAACTTTATCTCATCAATTTTTATTCACTTTAAAACTCAATTGATTATGCTTATTACTAACAAAAAGTTTATAAACATACTACCACAGTTTTGCAAAAACTTTTGCAGAATAAGTAGCATACAAGTGTAGCGTAGTTGGGGGAAAAAAATCGATTAGTTTATAATCTCTTAAAATATTTACAATTTATTGCATGAACACAAGAGCACATGTACAATGTGCAAAAGTTTTTTTTTTATCGCTCCAATACATTTTAAAAATAGCTGAGATTTTAAAATAAGATCTGCATAAAAGGAGTATTTATATTTAGTTGCTAACAGAGTAGTCCGGCAAGAATTTTAAACACTAAAACCAAATGGAAGTATTGAAAAATTCGAATAAGCCAAAAACTTAAGTAAATCCAGTTAAGATTTCTGATGGATTCTTAACAATTAAAAAATTCGGATTTTCGTATCTTAAAATGCGATTGAAAAACACATTTTTACATTCTTCATATAATGGATGCTCTAATATTTTGTACGTTGTGTGTACAACAGCAGTAAGTACCATTCAAACATTATATTTATTTCACTCAAAGTAATATGTTAGTAGAAAAAAAAACAGAAAAATCAGTTCATCTAACACAGAAAATGTATTATTTTTCGTTTTACAGTAAAATCAATAAGAATTAGATGAAACGACTGTTATGTATCCATCTTCAATTAGCCAGACCAATGAGTATTTTTGTGCTAAAGTGCAGTGTGTGGGATAAATATATGGATAAAAAAAATAATGTTTTTTGCCCCCACGGGTCTCGCAGGGCCGAGCCCCTCCCAAAATTAATTTCGGTTTTTCCTTTTTTAATTCCAGAGAGGGTCATATTTTTTTATATTTTTTTGACGAAACTCCATAAACTGCACTTTTGCCCATTTTTATTTCAAACTCATAGAATTTCAAGAGTAGGGTCACGAGATAGGACACAGGATAAGTTATTTCAGACCAGTCCTGTTTTCAACGGTCACGAGACAAATGCTCCCGCCACAACTGGACCCCTGTTTTCCCACAGGGTTGTTGCAGTACTATTTCTTCAATTTGAAATAAGTACAATGTCTTACGAGTGCAACGACAGTGAGTATTTTGGTATAAAATGCTCATTTTCTAGAAAGTGTTATATAGTTCCAGTACAAGGAACTAAAAAATTAACAATTGGTCAATATCAGAGATTTTTTACCGACTTATTTTCTTAAGTGTAAATAAAAACATTTAAAGACAAAGTTTTAGCGTTATATTAGTAATAAAACTTCAACTTATGTTAAAGAAAAAATTTAAGATAATATATATAGATCATGAAAAACCATGTAAAACTGACACTCGAGGAAGACTTTAAGACATATAGTTTGTCGAAAGAAGGGATGCCTATAAAACTTTAAGGTGCCTATTTATAAATGCGATGAGTTGTAACTATCACAAGTCCTTTTTAATACCAAAATTTCGTTCCATACAAAACAATGAAGGAATTTCAGTTTGAGTGCTAAAGTTAGCAGGTTGTAAAATAGTATGATTTTTTAAGTTTAACCCATAGAAGTTTGTCAAATTTATGATAAATGCTAATTTACTACTTCTTCAATAAATAAATTGAAAAAAAAATCAAATTTTATTTGTCAATATTAGCCGCTTTTTCTAGTCACTTGGGTTTAATAGATCCAAAAAGTATTTCTAAAAGTGCTCAACAGATGGGGTTAGATTCTCCCTATTTTAAAAAGAATTTTCTGTCCGACACTTCTTTCAGCCTAATTTTTAATACCGAATTCGATGATGAAGGATTTTATTTTAACTTTTAATTTTTAATTATATTTTATATAAAACAGCGATAAACAGTCTGCCTTTTCAGTTTTATCACTTGAATTTATATTTTTACACAATTGAAAAATTCCATTGCAATATTTAATAGTCACTAATTGGATTTAATTCAATTACTTACAAGAGAGTGAAAAATTGCCATTTCTATTTCAGCTATTTCTCCATGTCCAAGATGGAAAATATGTATTTGGTGAGGCGTAGTTTTTTTTTTTCTTCTAAACATATTTCATAAAAAAAATTTAATAAAATATAAACAATAATACAATTTAATGGAAAATCACTGATGAAGCCTGTCCATAAAAAAAGGCAGAAAGATTTGCAAATTAATAATGTGTTTATAACTTTGAAAAAATGTTTATTCTTCTTAGCCTCAAACCTACTTACCTAAAAACATTTATTTGTTAGTTTTAAAATTTTTTTTTTGTTTCTCTTTTAATTTCCATTCGTATTTTTTCTGACATGAACTTAATAGGCTGTTTCATATATTTGTGCTTTTATTGCGGATTTATTAAATCCAGCTTTTTTTGTGGATTTAATAAATCCACTTTTTGTATGAAAAATTCTAAATCCAGGTGATTAAAAAAAAAACGCTAACTATGATGGTGCAGATATCAGGTCTTAATACTTTTGAATATTAAAAATATTTTGAATTTTACAGAATCGGAATTCTTTCTAAATTGTCATTCCAGAAAGTTACGAAAATTAAAAATCGATTGGAAAATGTCCAAAATTACAAATTTTTCAAGCTATTATTGCATTAAAAGCCACTTGAGCAAGAAACTGAAAGACAGCAATTTTTGTTTTCTGAGAAATACATGATTTATAAAAACATGAATTTTCTGTTTTTGCAACATTTTGCTAAATAAATAAATAAACTTTAGACTTTCACTTTAAAGTTTTATTGAGGACATCGCAGTAAGTAAAAATTGTAAATATTGCACATATTCGTCTTTTAATTTCTCGATGGAAGTATTTGATTTCAGTGAATTTAGAGAATTTTTTTCAAAAATTTGGACCAAGGGGAAAAAGCTGTTCTCTTTTGCTGAATTTCATTTAAGAAACTTCAGATTTTTTTCACCCAAATTACAAAAATTAAATATGTTCTGAGAAATAAAAAAAAAATTTTATCAACTTTTTTAATTTTTCCCAAAGTGAGCGGAATAGGCGAGAATAAATTTTGAAAAATTTAGCGCTTATGTTAAATATTTATACCCTACACCACTATGTGGTCAGGGTATTATAAGTTTGTGCTGATGTTTGTAACACCAAAAAATATTCGTCCTGGACCCACATCATAGTATACCGATCGGCTCAGAATTTTTTTTATTTCGATTTAACGATGTCCGCCTGTCCGTCCGTCCGTCTGTCTGTCTGTCCATGCATTCTTGTGCGCACTCAAATATTATATTATTAATATTAAGATATTTTGATGAAACTTGGTATAACGACTTATGTCGGCCCAAGGACGACGTCTATTGATTTTGGTTAAAATCGGTCCATGTTTAGACCTAGTGCCCATATAAAGGTCCTACCAAAATTATATTGTTTATACGCTGCAGGTCGTAAATATTAAGATATTTTGATGAAATTTGGTACACAGACCTACGTTAGCCCAATAACGTAGCCTGTTGATTTTGGTGAACATCGGTCCATGTTTAGACCTAGTGCCCATATAGGGGTCCTACCGAAATTATACTGTTTATACGCTGCAGGTCGCAAATATTAAGATATTTTGATGAAATTTGGTACACAGATCTATATTGGCCCAATAACGCAGCCTATTGATTTTGGTGAACATCGGTCCATGTTTAGACCTAGTGCCCATATAAGGGTCCCCCCAAAATTATATTGTTTAAACGCTGCAGGTCGCAAATATTAAGATATTTTGATGAAATTTCGTACACAGATCTATATTGGCCCAATAACGCAGCCTATTGATTTTGGTGAACATCGGTCCATGTTTAGACCTAGTGTCCATATAAGGGTCCCCCAAAATTATATTGTTTATACGTTGCAGGTCGCAAATATTAAGATATTTTGATGAAACTTGGTACACAGACCTATGTCAGCCCAACGATGAAGCCTATTGATTTTGCTTAACACCGGTCAATGTTTAGACCTAGTGCCCATATAAGGGTCCCCCCAAAATTATATTGTTTATACGCTGCAGGTCGCAAATATTAAGATATTTTGAGGAAAGTTGGTACATAGACCTATGTTGGCCCAAGGACGAAGCCTATTGATTTTGGTGAACATCGGTCCATGTTTAGAACTAGTGCCCATATAAGGGTCCCCCCAAAATTGGCTTGGTTACAAACTGCAGGTCGCAAATATTAAGATATTTTAATGAAATTTGGTGCGCTGACTCACATTATAGAAAATTTTGACACAAGCCGGATTTTAACCCATTCGAATTTCGGATCCAAACATTAGTTGGCTTTTAACCAGACTAGTGAAGGGTATTGTATAGTCGGCATGCCCGACTTTAACCTTTTTACTCGTTTTATTATAATATAATGGGATTTTCAAAATTCTAGGAATTTGACTATGCTACTAAAATTTTTAATGTGGAATTAAAAATATATATTCTTTTTTTCAAATTGTGAACTAGTTCTGATTTTTCAGTGTTATATAAACTTAATTTTGCTAAAAATCGGCCACAATTTTTTAGTTGTTTTTTTTTTGGAAAAAAGTCCAGATATTTCTCTTTCCACACGTAAAGTTTCATAAATTTACTCGGTTGGGTTTAAGAGAAAATATCCCTAGAATATAGTACAGTAAAACTCGCTTAAGGCGAACTCCAGGGGGCTAGATTAATTAGTTCGTTGCAAGCGAGGTTCGTATTACCCGGAGTAAAATTTATTTAAAATTTACACAAAATTTTTAACTTTCCTTGAAACAACTTTAAAAATTTTACAATTTTTTCAATTGAATTCTTAAGTATATTGTTTGAAATATATTTAAGAAAAAATGTATGTGTGTTCGGTTTAAACAGAGACAGGAAATCAAAACTTACACTACTCACCGGTAGGGGTCGCTGAAATTTAGTATCACCTGAGCAACTATTTAGTATCACTTTAGTATCAGCTGAGCCTATATTTAAAAACAAAATTTGCTGAAAACTGTGCAAAATAAGAAAAAATCAAGCTCAAAATATGTTCTTATAATAAAATTTGAGAATTCCTTTGTTGTTTTGCTTTTTTATTTGTTATTATTTCAATTTAAATAAAAAAAGAAAATTGTCAATTTTTTTAACAAAGTGCCATCTAGTGATAACGATGTTTTCATAACTTATTTTTTTGGTGATGCCATACCCCTGGGTTTAAAATTTGTCAGAAAACAAAAAAAAAATATAGAAAAATTGTCGAATTTTGTAAAGTTCATATTAAAAGTGAAAAATTATATAGAAATTTGTTTGTGGGACCATCACAAAGAGTTGGTTTTAACCGAGTGTTCGTCTTAAGCGAGTTCGTATTAACCGATGTTTTTTATATTGAAATTGTTGCCAAAACTTCGGGACTTCTAAATTAGTTCGTATTAACCGAGAATTCGTCTTATCCGAGTTCATATTAAGCGAGTTATACTGTATATCGCAAATCTTCTCCATGAATGGAAATATTTTTTATAAAGCATATTAGGCAGAGACAATTTATTATAGAGATAGGAAATCAAAACTTACACTACTCACCGGTAGAGGGCGCTGTGCCTATATTTAAAAACTCAAAACTGCTGAAATCTGCTCAAAATAACGAAAAAATAAGCTCGGAATATATTCAAATAATAAAATTTTATATACCCGTTTGTTTTTTTTTCTATGTGGTTTATTATTTAAATTTAAATAAAAATAAAAAGAAAATTGGCAATTTTTTTAACAAAGTGTAATGATAACGATGTTTTTATAACTTATTTTTTGGTGATGCCATACTAGGGATGCCAATCCCGAAATCCCGAGTCCCGAAATCCCGGGATTATTCAATAAAAATGATTCCCGAATCCCGGGATTCTTAAGCTCGAATCCCGGGATTTTCACAATTGCAAAAATATGCGGTAATTTTTACAAAATAGAAACCCTGCTGATGTTTTTGAACCGTTTTTGTTAAATATAATTTTATACAAATCTATATTGTGGAGTATTTCTTATTATATTTCGGAAATCATTGATTAAAATTCAGAATAAAAAGTTGTATTTCAGAATTTTTCATTTGTATTTCTGCACTATATGTGGAAAACAATTAAAAAATTCTGCAACTAATTGAAAATTAATTGAATTAACTTGATATACTTCAAACTGTACAAAATTATACCGTTTGTTAAATGCTGTTATTGAAATTTACTCCCTGTTTTTATAAAGTGAGGAATTGTGTGTATTTTGTTTTTGTTATAATAAGAAAATACACATATTCCTCAGGCGGAATTATTCCGCTCGCTTTATAAAAACAGTGGGTTAATTTTATTATATATTATAAAACTGCGAAAATTTTGGCTTCACAACTTTTACACAGCAGCGATATGGAAGTTTTTTATACAGTGAATGTATTTTCCAAGTCTACTAACTGCATTTTGAATGAAGGCTAAATAATATGAGTAAAAGTAAATTTTTTGCTTTTTATATATTTACCAGGTTAACTATTTATATTGTTTAACTCGGCCACTTTAACACTTGTTAAGCGAAAACTGATATTTCCATTAAAAAGTTTAATATTTTTGACTTAACTTTGCTTAGAACGTTTTGTCATTTAAGTGTTGTTTACAAAAAAAGTGAAAGTACTGCTTTTTTCTATCTCTTTACAAAGATTGTTTAAACAATCCATAAAAGAAATGAAAATAACTGAGAAGTCTGTTAAAACAATCTTCAATTTTTAACTGACAAAACATTAGAAAAAACGATTTTGTAGTTTGTTTTTTCATATTTGAAAGTTTTTTTTTTTTTTTGTTTGAATTTTCAAAACATTACACACTATGTGGCTATGTTTGTGTGTATGAGTAAAGAATTTCTTGTTACTTGAATTGAAATAATTGTGTATATAAAAAACTATTTTAACAAAAAAGAAAACCGAAAGTATTTGAATTTTTTGTTTTAAAACAGAAAACAACCAAATAATTAAAATTATTTTTTCTAAAAATAGAACATTTGACTGAAAATATCAACTCGTACAGACGATACATATTTTTATGTAGTTTATTTTTTATTGACTTATACAAAAAGTTAAACAATATGTTTCTATGTGTTTTAATTGATTTTTCAATTGAAAACAAACTTTACCTATTAGTTTTCAAATAAACATCAATCGGTTATGGAAAATATATTGTGAGTATGTACCACCACTTGTTTGCCAGAATTATTCGGAAAAATGAGAAAAACCAAACCTCAAAAACTGACAATTCTTAACCATGACAAGGCGAGTTCTCACACATCGGCTCAAACAGTTGACTTTTTAAGCACTCAAAAGATCGAAATAATCGTTCATCTGCCGTACAGCCCTTACTTGGCACCCAGTGAATTTCTGTTGTTCCTGCACATCAAAAATAAACTATGTGGTCAACAATTTTCGTCAGCAGAAGAAGAACTTGAGAAATTAACTCATATATAAATTTGACTTTTCAGACAGTGTAAATTACCTGAATCACAAGCCCAAATTATTTGAATCCTATACTTTTGCTGTTTCGATAGTACAGAATTGGATAAAACGCGTACATATGGTTGTCCCGAATTTCGAAAATTTTCAAATTTCGTGATAGAATAGTACTCATATGATGCGTATTATTGATCTGATTATGGAACAAATACGGTGTTTTTTCGAGGGTACTTATAGTTGAAAAATTTTTTTGAAGAAAATAGGGCTCGAACGTTTGGTAGTGCTGAACATATTGTGGGAAAAATATTTTAAAAAAGTCCGTAGCGTAGTTTCGGTTCCCCACATCATCATTTGGTTTCCAAATTGTTTCCAAAAATACTTCCAAAACACATAGAAAGCTGTGTGTGACGTTTCTAAGGCTTGCTTTAATAAAAAATTTGGAACATTTATTGCAAAAAATTTTCTCACCAAAAATTGGTCTAAAATGACGCAATATTTGTGTCAGTCGATAGAATAAATTTGTTTTCCATGTAGTAGGGGGAGGGGCACAAGTTTATCGGTTAGCCCCTGATACCCTGTCCACCTGGATAAGGAGTTTTTTTGTCCCATGTCTGCAGATAAATTTTAATTAAATATCGGGGAGCTGGTTTTCACAGGGTTATAGTCAAATGATTTACATATTGTTTATATAAGAGCGGTTTAATACATATTTTGATTACCTTCGACTCCCAAAGCGTTTCTTTAAAAGATGAAATCTTTTTGGATACCATTGCATGCTTTATATTAGTTTTACTTTCCATCATTATTACCTACAAAAAGCTGACTATAAAAATTTAATATTATAACTATCATTCTATAGTTATACGAGTAATATTTATATAATAATGTTTTTAATATTAATGTTCTTAATTATGGGTTCTTAGGGCACATATAAAATTAACGAGATCTGCAAACTATAAAGATAGATACCTACACATACATAAAACCTGTATGTTACAACTGCAAAATCATATTATGATACCTTGTAATGCCAAAGGTGAGGGAAAAAGCTATAAACAGTTTCGCACTCTTAATAACACATTTCCTTCTTATGTTTTTGCTATTGGCCTTCTTATTTTCTTTGTTAGCTTCCCTTTAATACGAAAGACCATCATCATTTCATACAAATTTGATTCTACGTATGTATAACTATGACTTTCACTTTTTTTTCTTATCCATACCCAGCAACAATTTTAAATAAGAACAGTGATAACTTCTGTATCACTTTAATAGAAAATGTGTTTGTATATTTAGGTTCTCAGTGATGAATAGAGAATTTCCAAAATGAATTTTAAGAGTTTCGATTCAGCTAAGTTTTTATGTGGAAAGACCTTCGATTATGGCCCGTTAACTTACCTCAATTTATGCCCTGCTTAGGACATCTCTCAACCATTGGTAAAAATATTTTTTAAATCTAAATTTTACCCAAGTATTTCTTCTAACCAATTCTTAAATTTAACCATAACAATTTCTGTGGTTAAGAGCCTTAACCTTGGCTAGTTTAGAGTAATTCACCCTACATAAGATATTGTAATTAATTAAACTTGTAATCGGGAGCTTTAAATTTTTTCTTGGGGTCTTCTCAACATCTACTCATGGACATTTATATATTGGAAATTGTTTGTGAAAGGAAGAACTCCTGCTGTACAAAATTTAATCAGACGGTCAAAATTTTATCATGGCGTAAGATGTGGATTAGTATATTATATTTATTTATATATGTATATATATATATATATATTATATATATTATATTATATTTATTTATATTATATTTAGAGATATATCTCTAAATTCAAAATTCGAGTGAATTTGTATGGAGTTGTTGATGGTGGAGCCACTACGGAGGACTGAGTTGAGAGACTAGTTTCAGAGACATTTGACAGCGTATTAAAAGAGTGACGTAATCGACTTTTAAATACGAATTTCACATTAGATTTCTATAATTCAAAATAGCGGATTCAATATGGAGGATAATTTTCCCAAACAGCGTATTAGTTTAAGAAAAATTTTGTTATCGTCGCTGAATACGAATCTTATATCGGATTTCATACATTCAATTTGGCGAATCCAATATGGCGGATGGTTTTTTTTTAAAGCATTTGGATTCATGTCAAATATTTTTCCATAAAAATTTTAGATACCTGAATACGAATCTAATATACAAATTTTCGAATTCAAAAAAGCGGATCCAACATGGTGGATGATTTTTTAGAAAGTGATGGAATTCGTGTCAAATCTTATACAGATTTACAAAATTGCAAAATAAAATTTAATAAGTGATCTTATTTGGTGCAAATTATTTTTCGGAAAGTTTTAAAATCCCAAAACTTTTTGAAAAAATATGCGATACCGATGCGATGATTTTTTTGAAAAATAATCAGCAACGCTGAAAACTTGCCGAAAAAATGCTTCAGATAAATCCTATCACTTTTAAAAATCATCATCCGCCATTTCGAATTTTTTAAAACCGATATTAGATTCGTATAGAGCGACCCGCAAGACTTACCTAAAAAAATATTCTACACAAATGCGACCACTTTTCGAAAAAATAATCCACCATTTTGAATTTAAAAAATCTAATGTCATATTCTTATTCACAGACTCCAAAAATAATAAAGTATAATTTCTAAAGCAAATTACGAAACATCTCAAAATCGCCTGTCATACTGGACCCGCTATTTTTAAGTGTGAAGTATAATTTTTGAAGCAAATTACGAAATATCTCAAAATTGTCAGCCATATTGGATCCGCTTTTTTTAATAATAAAATTCTGACAACAGATTCGAGTTTGGCGGGAGACAATTTCCAAGCCGGCTTTGTCACTTCTAAATATGTTTTCTCTGAAGGTATTTAGTATCTCCGTAGTGGAAAACCCAACTACAAATAAAGATAGTCATCCACATTTTACACCATGATACATATTTGAATGTCAAGCTTAACTTTGGACAGCAGAGAGTCCCTCATGCCCAAAAAATGCCCCATAAATGAGTTAGGCTCTGAGTTTGCTTTCCAAATTGTTACAATTTTAAAATTTTGCACTAAAGACTGAAAAACGTAAGAAAGAGCAATTACATTCCCATAATTCTTTAAACTTTTCGGCATTGAAAATGCGGAGGCACTGAACTGAACTTAGATCCCGAATGTATTTTTTACATGTAGCGTAACATGCAATAGTTTTTGCTGGTACATGTATTTATGTTTATATGTTAGATATAGTAGTTTTATATGCTTATCCTTTGATTTTATGATAACGTTAATAGCTTAGAATGCATATAATAATATAATAAAATTAAGATATTAAATCTGGATTTATTTATCTCTCCTTTCCATTAACACGAATTGTTTTATTTATTTTTACACTTTTTTATTGTTTCGGTAGCTGTTACATAGTACATATCTATGGCCTTTTGACAAAACAACGTATAAAAAAATTTAAGATGTTTTCGAGAGATTGTGGCTGTTAGAAACAAAAATTTGTATATGGAATTTTTTGAAGATCAGGGAAGCTGATACTATTAACTTCAATTATATATTAAAGAATTTATTTTAGAAGTATAAATTCTAGCAAGAAAAGTCTATTGAAGTTCATTTAAGAGTCTACAAATGTATTGGTACTTAACGTATGCATTTAGGTATTTTGCGTTGGTCTGAGTGTAAATTTATGAGCTCATTAATATTAGGTGTAAAGTTATTTGTATCGCTATTCTCCAAGCAGTTTTTAGTTAGAAATCAACCTAAATTGGATTCAATCATGTTTTCAACCCAGTAAATTGAAATTGCAAAAAATAGTAGGTTGGTTGCAGTATTTTAAAAACATATAATAACTGGCTTTGTAAAAAATATATATTAAACATTATCCAGAGTTGTCATATATTTATTTTGAAAAAGCTATTAAAAATTGAAAAAAACGATGAAATAAGTAGATTGGTTTCACTAAATATTAGTAAGATAAGAAGAGCACAAATAAAACAGTTGATATACAAAATGTTAGTTACACTGTGTAGAAACGATAACCACCAGAGAACTGCAAAATCAACTTTTTTCTTGATTTAATCATACACTAAAATTCTTATTCACATTTAATCGCTCAACAATATTCAATGTTGAATAAAACCACTGTCATGCAGCTGAACGCGTAGTTCGGATCAGTTGGAGTCGTCTGTCGAACATGTTTTATTCACATTTAATTGCTCAAAGAAACTCACTGTTGAATAAAATCAGAATGTTGAATAAACTCAAACTGATCGAAGATTTGAACTCACATGAATAAATCAAAGTATTATGTAGTTGTTTTATAAAATAAAAAAAAATAAAAAATAAAATCTTATTGTTTAAAAATGCGAATGTATGAGTATTAAATGTGTTTCTACAAAATATAGTCGTTGCTGTACTGTAAACTCCTCTTTATTGTTATGAAATTATTTTTATTTTATTTGGTTGCAATCATGAATAAACTCAAAGCGTCAATTTTTGTTTTTTCTGATTTTATTCTACATCAAAATAATCATCGAATATGAATGAAATGAATAATAACACTGACACCGACAGTAATGAGTTACTAATAACTTGTTACATTCTCCAATATAATGCGCTACAAAACACAAAATAATTCGCTACAACCCAATAAAATTGTCGGATGCAAAGAACTGGTTGTAGAACAACTTGTAGAGGGTTCTTCAATAAGAGCACTACAAAAGTTTTTTTAAATAAAGCAAAAACGGTTTTGCATATCAATGAAATTCTTTATTCCTGTGAAAGTACGTTCGATGCCATTATGTATGGAAATCGAACTCTTTTGCATGGCCACCACGGGCACCCTTGCAGAAGTCCAGACGCTGAATCCAATTTTCGACGGTTTTCAAGCATAAATCGGCCGATATTCGTACGAAGTTCATCAATCGTCGCTGGCTTGTTGGCATAGACCACAGATTTGACGTAGCCCCACAGGACCATTTTTTGAGATAACACGTTCTCCAAACTTGGTTTGCAATAAATTGATTGAGAGATTCGCTGTGTGGCTTGTGGCGCCGTCCTGTTGGAACCACATGTCCTCCAAGTCCATATCATCCAATTGGGGCCAAAAATATTCGGTTATCATTGAACGGTAGCGATTCCCATTCATAGTAACGTGTCGGTCTTGATCATCACGGAAGAAGTACGGCCCAATAATGCCGCCGGCCCATAAACCGCACCAAACCGTAATTTTTTCGGGATGCAATGATGACTGTCTTGACCAATAACGCATATTTTGTTTATTGACGAAGCCATTCATTATGACGACCATAAATTGGACGTAGCGCTCTTAACGTTGAGGCCACTGACTCCGAATGTCGGTAGTAAATTTTAATAATTTCGACTCGTTGTTGGCTCGTATAGCTTTCCATCATGAAATGGCAAACTTTACTGAAGAGAAATGTCAAAAGAGCGGCAAGAAATATGGCGTCGTTTGCTGTCCCTGTCTTTCTACTTTTTTTTTTTTTTTTTTTAAAGAGAACAACACTCAGGAAATTCTTCCTATTATTTAACGTGTTGCTTCCTTTGGAAAGGGGATAGAGAAGAAGTGAAAGGTGGTGAAAGATGAAGGGCTTCAAATATGGCAACACTATAATTGCGCGAGATGTTGAATTTTAGAACAGTTGTTGCGCGCCATCTGATGGTGAGTTGGCGAACTTTGTTGAAGCTTTTTAGTTCATAGCCCTGTTATATTATTTTACTTCGGTGGGGTTAAGTGCTATGGGAACACCGAAGGAGGACGCTGCGATATGTATGAGGGATAGAAAAAACTCATACATATAACTATTTCTCATAAATTGGTGTTGCCTTGATTGGGGCTCGAACCCGCAACCTCACGTGTAACAGTCCAACGCGCTAACCATTACACCACAGCGCCCACTTTTGTAGCGTCCCTGTTGAAGAACCCTTTACTTGCATGCAACCTGTTCCAATTTATGTTCTATCATCGGTGATTTTTGTTTTTTTGTCCCAAAATCAACAGGTTCTGTTCCTACAAACTAGAACAGGTTGCTTTGGAACCGGTTCTAGAACCAGTTACATAACTGGTATTGCGACAGTGAAGCCTTCCAATTTGATTTCCAAGAATCAGTTCTAGAACCTATTCCACGGAACTGGTGGTAAAAACACCTATTCTAGAACATATCCAAAGGCAACCAGTTCAAAAAAAATTTTGCTTGGAAATAATTACTTTTTTAATTATTTCAGACATAAAATAATGTTGTAGATTTTTTTGTAAATTTTTTTGAAATCTATTTTTAGACTCAAAAATTTTTTTCAACAATGGTAACAATGGCGTGTGTAACCAAATATTTTCTGATTTTTTGCATGTTGGCGTGCAGCAGGTCAATTATATTTTTATCTATCAAATATAACATGTTTATTCCACACACGGCTGGTGCGACTGCTAAACGAATTCTCTCTGTAATTCGCTGTGCGATCCACTGGACAATTGACTACAAACGGATGTGCTTTACTTGATAAGCGAGTATTACTAATAAAAACTTGGGCTTTAGGGATAAGTTCACTTATTGCAGCAGAGTACTTGCCATGGTAATATCCATACAATAGGGTTACACAACCAATATTCCGACGATGTTCCAATGAGTCAATAGAGTTGGAAAGCCTACTGTCATTGATGAGCGCCGACGCCCTCCTTTGCACACGGCCCAGATGCTCCAAAATAGACTTCGAAGCTCCTGCCCATATATGGGAGTTGTATTCTCTCTTCGGTCGGACATAGGTGGTATAAATAATGAGTAAATCGGATCGGTGGTATAAATGATGAGTAAGTACTTCTTGCACCGACGTAAAAAACCTAGACACTTGAGTGCTTCTTTCGACACCTGCAAAATATGTTTATTCCAACAGACATCACACCCCAGTATAGAAACGGTATTGACATATCACTATTTTTTGGACTACCAGTAATGACACCCACTTAGTTAGGGCTACGTTTTATGGATATAAAAAAAAATAACAGTTTTGGAATCGTGAGACAATTTCCTTTAATTTGGGTATCCACACTTACATGTTACTATGTTCCCCCGTTTTTTGCCCCCACCGGACACCCGGGTCCGAGCACCTCCCAAAAATGATTTCGGTTTTTTTCTTTTTTAATTCCAGAGTGGGTCATATTTTTTTTTTTTTTTGGCGAAACCCCATAAACTTCAGTTTTGACGAAATCTATTTTTAGACTCAATATTTTTCAACACTCGTAAGGATATATGTAACCACATATTTATTGAATGTTGGCGAGTAAGCTGACTTATGTGCAGCAGGTGAATTATGTTTTTATCTATCAAACATTACATGTCGATATAGCATAGATGATAGAGCTATTGATTGGCAACCTGGAGTCCCAGGTTCAATTCACACACTAGAAAATTTTGTTAAAAAAAATTTTATAATAAAAAAATATTTTTTTTTATAAAAATAATTTTTTGGAAAATCTATTTTTGGACTCATTCTTTTTGTCAGTACTGGTAAACAAATAAGTAATGACATATTTTGAGATTTTTCGCATACTTTTGTTTAAGTATAAGTCATTATTTTTCGCGACATTGCCATACATAGGTAATAAGAAATGTAATAAGGAAAGTAACTAGTTACAATTACCAGGTATATAGTTACATAACCACATATCTGGTAATGATTTTCTACACTGGGACTCAATTTACATGCCCAGAACATCAACAGAATCCGATTTCTGATTCTCGATATCACTCATATGAAGAGATGGCAGTGTTGACACTGCAGCCCTATGGGAAAACATACAACATTGGGTCTCCTCAGGGCTTAGCCTTCGATTGAAGGAAAATTAATGAAAAATGTTGCTGTCATCTGCTAAAGAGTAAATAGGGTTGAATATTTGACAAAGAAAATCATTGAATAAGATAAGAAATAGGGAAGGAGAAAGAACAAAACCATGTGATACCCCTGAATTTAGCTGGGACACCGCCTATAATATTATTGTATAATTATGCCCTATATAATGAGTTTTTATACTTGTTAGATTGGTGAAAAAAATATTGGTTGCAAGATCTTACTTTTTAAAAAGTAATATCTTGCAACCAATATTCGTTTGCTATTAGTAAACCTTTATATAATGCCTAAGTTATTATACGGATGTGAAATTTTTGCAAGTTTTGACGCTGCACAGTGGGGCCTTTTGACTTGTTTCTTTGCAAAAGTCATAACTTTTAAAGTAATGAAGATACATTAAGCTCCAAATGCATGCTCACACACAGGGGGCTTCAAGTTCTTCTGCCAAAATGCAATATTATTTTGAGTAGAAATAATACATGTTTAATTTATAACAAAAATTTTTATTTGTATCGCGGATTTTTTAAATATTTTTAATATTAAAATCTTACAGCGTAATTCATAAACTTTTACAACAGTCTTATTGCAGGATTTTAAGCTAATTTGTGAAAAGCAGTATTCATATTTCCTTAATAATGAAAAAAATAATAAAGATTTATAGTTGATACTCATTAACTTTAAACCATTTATAAAGTTTGGAGAGAGAAGGTCACCATTTAATTGTTATTTAATATTTATATTATTTACAATTATCCACGTTACAAGTCAACGTGCATACGAAAAATAATGTGTTAATTTTATTATCAAAGACGGTTTCGTGTATCTTGAGTTTTTTTTTTTTTTTTGAGTTACCGGATACAAAGAGTGGTCGAACCATAATGCACGATGTTAATTGTGAGTCACACCTTAACATCAAGTTTTCTGCCCAACTTAATTTGACATTTCTTTGTTTCAGTGTTGGACAAATTCATCCATGCAGAGGTACCCAATTGAGCAGCTCGTTAAGACTGTTGAAGCCTTTTACGAAAATGGGCGTTCAAATCAAAATTCATTTCGGGCACTTAGTAATTTTTTTGGTCAGCATAATCGACCAAATGTGTCCACAATCGTGAGAATTGTGCCCAAATTTCACCAAACCAGGTCTGTAGGAAATGTGAAAACACCTGTGCATGCTCGTCTAGTTCGTTGTGCGGAAAACATTACTGTTGTTCGCGATAGTGTGGCAGAAGAGCCGTCAACCTCGGCTCGTGAATGGTGTTCGCTATCACGAGATGATAACGGACTTCTTGTGGCCAGAAATTGAGAATGTGGACGATATGTACTTCCAACAGGATGGTGCCACTTGCCACATAGCCAACGAAACAATGGCTCTTTTGCCCGAGAAATTCAATGGCGGTGTTATCTCACGTCATGGCGATGTTAATTGGCCGCCACGATCATGTAATTTGACATCGCTGGACTACTTCGTTTGGGAAAAGAAAAAAAGAAAGAAAAAGTGTACGTCAATAAGCCAAGAACAAATCAAGAGCTAAAGGATGAGATAATTCGGCACTTTAGCGACATTGAATTTCAATATGTCTAAGAGTCATTGAAAATATGGACCATCGGATAGAGGTATGCCACTGAAACCGTGGCGAGCATTTGGCCTATATTTTGTTTCACACATAATTGTCATTGATCCTTCTATCAAAATAAAAAATATTAAGATAATTCTCTGAAAACCTTTTGTTTTATTTACAATTAACATCGTGCGTTTTGAGTGGTCCAATCATGGATTGCAGACAACTGACAGATGGGATCATGAAAATAGTCAAACTTTTTGAAAAAATAAATAAATAAAATCTAATACAATAATAGCGTATTAGAATTTGGACTTGAAGTAGAACAATATTCTAGCTAAATAAATAAAAATTCAGAAAGTCTGAGAAAACAATTTTTGTGTTTTTTATTTCAAAAATTAAAATAATCTTACTTATTTTTTTTTTGAATATTCGTAAACATTGTAGTACCCAAATTTGTCACAAATACAATATGGCATGGAGGCCTTAATGAATTTATTAAAACTACCCGTTACCCTGGAAAGTATCAATATTTCAAATAGAAATGTTATTTTTATATCTTTTCTTTACCAAAAAGGTAAATATTTATATTTGTTTGCATTTTTTATTTGTTTGACAAAATTAAATAAAAAAAATCCATATTGATATAATTCTTACTAAATAAGAAATAAACTATTTTAAAAATAATTCTTATATAAATTCTCAATATGTTGTATATTTACTGGGTGTTTTTTTAGAAAGAATCAGACGAAATCGTTAGCAAATTTGTGTGAAAAACACTAATTTAAAAACGTTTTTCTTTCAAAATTATTGCACTAATTTGTTACAACTCGATGTAGAACAAATGCGGCTAAAAAAATGTAAAGACAAATCTGTTCAAGTTTGTGTTTTTTACACAAATGTTTTAAGGAATCCGTCTGATTCTTTTTATAAAAACAGGCAGTTAATATAAAAATTAAATGAAATAAAAATAATAGTTCACTGAAGAAGACTACTAAAAGATATAATGTATAACAACACAGCAAAAACGTGAAGATAAAGAAATGTTTAAAATACCGGTAGTGTAGAATAGGGAGGTGTGCTTATTTGGGTTTTTCGTCGATGAATTTAACATTGGCTTGCCGAAGGAAGGAAATTATGTAAATTTGAACCAATGGGTGGTCATTACTAATATCTAAATAATAAGTAGTAGAATTAGGGTAGTCGACAAATTAATTTTGTTAGTGATTTTCCATATTCCCTGCATGAAAAAAAGCTCATAATTTGTGCACCTGCTTGCCGGTTGCATAACAAACATACAAAAAATGAAGTTTTTACCAAAATAAGTAGTTATTCGATTACTGCAGAGGATTTAAAAAATAAGTGGTTACAATGGCAATGTGGCTAAAATTAAGTAGAATCAATACCACAATATTTTTTTAATTAAAGAAGTAGTCTCACGTCCCAGCAAAATATTGGTAATGACACCTCATTACTATCTGCATTACCAAAAATGATATATCATTACCTTTTGCATTATTTTATAATATAAAATAATGACTTCCTAATAACGACCTATTGTATTCATTGTTTCTAAATATAAAATAATGACTTACTCGTAATAGTTTTTAAATAAGTTCTTTTTACACAGTTAAATTTTATACATTTTTATTTATTATATGTGACGCACAAATTAGAAAGGGACCTAAGGGTAAAAACCGGTTTTGTTCAGGAGAGCCATTTTAAAGATTTAAATACGTGTATCTTTGGTGTACCATCGCTCAGTGATGTGTTGGTATTGGTCTCATTTGAAAGCGACACATCTCATGACGTCAGGAACGTGTTGGTCAACCTTGAAAACGCGCGTAGGTCGTCCCTACCTCTTGTTTTGTGTAGTTGGTTTTTACTGTTTTCTACCTAGCGCGCTGTTTCCATGAGTTTGATATCAATTTTGCTCGCGGTTTTTGGAATCCAGCTTTATTTTCTGAAATTATTAATTGTGAATTATAATAAATACTCATTTATAATTCTTTTAAATCGTGAATATCACTCTGTTAGTACGAAAATTTTTTCACATAACTTTAGAATCGTCGACTTCACTTTCATAAAACGCGCATTTCTCTGGGAGGGAACACTTTTGGGGCATGGGATCTGTCTCATTCGATGCTCAGATGTTGTCCACATCAAAAAAAAAAAAAATTGATTTTTTACCCTTAGGTCCCTTTCTCTATGCGCTGTCACATATGTAAATATGTTTTATGTTTAAATTTTTATGACGAGTCCTAAAATTACACACTAGAGAAAACTCAAATTTTTCTGAATGTATTTCCTTAAGCTAATAGTATTTGCTTAACTCCTTATTTTTAAGAATCAAGTAAGCAATCGGATAACCACTTATAATTCAACTTTTTGTAAGCATGTGTGTAACCACTTATTATTCAAAATCTCTTAACTACTTATTTCTCATTTTTTCATAAGCGAGCGGGTAAGCGTGACTACTTATAAAAACGACCACGCCAAACAAAAATAATGAGTTTAGACGCCAAAAAATAAGTTGTGCGGAGCTATGAATTTCTATTATATAACCACTTATTTGGTAATGAAAGATTTTGCTGGGGTAAGTTAGACTGTTCACAAAAACGACTTCGTTTAACAAAATTAACTAGTACTGACACCGAATTATAAGCAGTCAAAATTTTTAGTTTTATTATATAACCACTTATTTAGTAATGAAATATTTTGCTCTGATCTTTATATACAAGTTATAAAGGGGTTAGGACCAATATTGTTGATGGTTACAAAAATCAATATGAACTCATTACAGCCTTACCATATAATGGTGGCAAAAAGTGAAATACTTGCCCTTTGTGACGATACACATCATCCTAAAGACTCATGCCAATGCAGCGAATATGGACATCTACTTAAAAAAACGACCTTCTCGAACAAAAATAATGAGTTTTGACAGCGAATTATAAACAGTAGAGCCTAATTCTATTGCTTATTATTTAGATATTAGTAATGAGCACCCATTACTGAGATTTTGCTGGGACATAGAGAGTTTTGCAGGATGATATTTAATGAAAGTTTTCACTAAACTAATGTAGATTTCTTCACAGAGTATATGAAAAATTTATTAAATTTGATGAAATTTTTTATTGCTTGCCGTATTTGATTTGTTGGAAGATTTATAAAAAATTGTAATAAGGAAGCCATTTGGAATTGTTTGACTATGTTAAATTTTAACATCTGAATTTCTATTACAGGAAAATTGTTTTCATATAGAGGAGTTTTCAGAATGGCGATACACCTTTAGAAAGCTTTAGAAACATAGTTGTTTGATAATCAGCCGGTGGAGATATTCTTTTTCTTCGAATTAGATTTAAAACATCCTCTAATTTGTTTTATATAAGAAAGAGGAAATCATTAACCTAATAATTATCTTCATCTGAAATTAATTCACTTATGGATCTATTACCTTCAGTATAAATGGAAAAAGGAATGAAACTCAGATCCCGTAGATTATTGCAAGAAACCCCATGTACATTGCCAAGCTCCTAATTTAAAATCTTCATCTTTACATAATACCTTTTCTCTTTCTTAAGAAAAATTTTTTATGGTCACTATCACCTTATTATCTTTTAATTTCCCGATTGTTTGAGTGAATTTTATTAACTCACCCTCCTTGTATCGACGGGGTGACGCAAGTACTTGCCTTTGGTACAATTATATGAATAGCTGTATATTAAAAATATTCTTCCATTCATTTTCATCACTTATTTTTCGTATTAAATTCAAATCAGATTTTTTTTAAATAATTAGTTTTGAACATTTTTTTGACTACCTACAAAACTATATGATTTCACTCAAAAAATATCAGACGGTACACATAAAGCACTCAATATTATTGGTCATATCAAAAAGGGCAGACTCACTAGATAATTTTTTGTTATTGTATGCATGGCTCGGGAAAGCAAATGAATTTTTTTTTTTACATAGAAAAGATTTCATTGCAACATGTTAACTAAAAACTGTTGCTATTAGCACTAACTTTTATTTTGCTTATTTAAGTTATGTGTTCTTGAAAATATTGAATATTTAAAAAATTGTGTTGAAATATGCAAAAACATGAATTAAGAGAGTCATATTTTAACAACATGTTTTAATTTGCTTTGCCCGACTTTACAAACAAATAAAAGGAACAAAGGTTGAAAGAGGAAGAGAGGTATAGAAGGCCACTGATCTTTATATATTAATTTTTAATATTCTCTCCAAATTTACTAATACATAATTTGGCAAACAGGATAGCCATATGAAGTAATTTAATTCTTAATTAGGTTTCAAATTAATACACATATCTTTAACTGTCATTCAAAATATAAACTATTATCATTACACTATGCGACAGTCAAAATCGGGATGGGATGAAACCAACGGGAAATATTATATCGGTCAAAAACAAGTTATACGTGTCCCGGCGTTTCGCTGGGTCACCCCTAGGAATCGTGATATATCAATTTTTTGACATAACTCGAGAACCACTAGTCCGATTTTGCTCAAACAATTTTAAAAAATTAAAAATTACAATTTCTTTAATCTGTTCATATAACGTTTTTCTATATACTCAACAGTTTTGCCGGTAAAAATAAATGTTTGTTACCGCTACCATAAAAATCAATAACCTTTTGTTTATTACTTTTTTTTAATATTTTAGGCAAAAAATATTTTTTTCTTCATACATTAATTTTTACCGGCAAAACAAAAAAAAAGACCACCAAAGGTCAATTCGATATATCTCGATTCCTAGGGGTGACCCAGCGAAACGCCGGTACACGTATAACTCCTTTTTTATCGATATAACTTTCTCCGGTAGTTTTAACGCTTCCCGATCACTGACCCCTACCATTTGTCTTACAGTGTTATTAAAATAAGACTAATTTAACATCATTATAAAAAATATTGAATTGATATTTCAAATTGAAATATTTATATCGTATTACTTCTGGTTTTCAGGATAAGGCTGCATTCACACCTAATTCTTAAACACGTATTTAGCTAAAACACGTATTTCAGCTCTTTATTCTGCTACAACAGTTCTTTATTCTTTTACACTCATTTTAGCTAAACACGTGTTTAAGATTTAGGTGTGAATGTCATTTAAGGTAAGTTCTGATTGGGCCGACTAAAATCTACCATATAGCCGGCAGGGTATGGCGGTTAGAGACAGGGGTAAGTACACTATGCTACCCCTCTCAATTATGAACATCTCTTTTCTGTCACTTTTCACCATTTGTTTTAGTTTACTTCGTTTTCTCTTTTGCTGCTTCTATAATATTTTGTTAACGTTCTTTAATCTACCTATGAAGGGCAAAGAATTCGCCATAGCCCTGAGCACTGCCGGCTATGCCGGAAAATTCATTACAAAATTCAGTACGCTGATTTGTATAGGCCCAATAACAAAGCCTATAAACTCTCTGTATGGGCTATATTCACGATTTTCCCTTAAATACACCTAACATTATTAAATAAAATTTTCGTGCACTTTGTCTATTTTGTATGATTTTATAGACACATCTTGCCACAAGTCTATTTGAAACCATTCCAAATGGGTATCATATAATCGGCATGCCCGATTTTAACTATCTTATTGGTTTATTTATTAGACTCATCTTAAATTTCCAAAAAAAAAGAAACATTTTGCTTAAACTTGATGTTATTAGTATTAACTCCTTATTAAAGCAAACCTTCATGTGCGTTATTTAGAGAGTTTTTATTTATTTCTTAGATGGTTGTCCGTCAACATGCCAACATGCTATGTTATCTTTTTGTTCAACTAATTAACAGTTTTATATAGATAGTTTATAAGTTTGTGTTATTTGTGTGGGATTTGGTCTATAGAAAAAATACTAACTAGACATGATATTATTATCTCTTACAGTATTATTTTGCTGCTTTCCCCCTCCACTAATGAGAGAACTAAAAGTAATTTCATGTTTATTAAGTTCAATGCATTTTGGGTTGATTAGTTTTTTTTTTTTTTTTGCTCGTTTTGCGAAACATTGAAATTGTAAGCATTACATATTTTGTATGTTAGTGTATAATCCCTGGAGAAAAGTTAACACGCAATTCTGAAACCATGCAAGTGTTAGCATTATTGTTTAAAGTTTTTTTTTTTTTTTGAAAAGTTTAAAGCACGTAAGGTATTAGCAAATCGTAAAAGAGAAATTAGTAATATTCATTAACATCATTAAATAAAAACTTATAATTATACTACTATACTACAAGTTAAGTTTGAAAGTACAATAAAATTCAATTTAGTTATAAGCAATTTATTTATACATACCTTACGAAAGTGCTGTTTGGTAATTCTTATCATTAATAGTTCCTTAATAGTTTTAAACTGTAATTAAAACAAAATAAAATGCATACTTTTGTTCTATTTCCCATTTTTATTTTTAATCGTATAATTAACTTGTTCAAGTTATAAAAATACATTAAAAACATTTTTGTTATTTTACACCTACTGAATGCATGCATGACGTATGAGTGTTATTAATACAAAGGAAATACCTACAATACTCATACGTCAAATACACTCACAATATTATATCTTTAAAACAATCAACATAATTATAATAATACCCAGCAAAAAAGAGATGCCGAAGCAGTGAAAAAGCACTATAAACACTAATGATTTTAACATTGATTTGTCATAGGAGAGGACTACTCCCACTTCAACATTTTTTCAGTACTTTTTGAACGAGTGCAAAGGAAGCTCTTTTTCACCAAATTAAAGTTAAAAAAAATTCTTCACAAAAAAAAATTATACTTTTTTTATTTTACAAAAGTTTTTTATTGCTGCCACCGGGTATCGGACTTGCGACCTCACGATTGCTAGTCTAGCGCTCTAGCGCTGAGCTATTCTTTGATATGAAAGTTGACTGGCATAGAAAAACCACTTTGTTACTGCGATATATTGTTCATTATTCTCTTCAATAAGAGTATTTATTAAACAAATTAAGAGATGTTCTCTCCTCATTTAACTTTTTGATTGTATTAGAGAGCGCTACGTTCACGCCTGACTAATGCAGGTGATACTTTATAAATGAGGAAGCGGGTGTGATCCACTCCGATTTGGATAGAATTTGAATATGTGATGATTCATTATGTGATTATTCAAATTCTATCCAATTCCGAGTGGACCACACCCGCTTTCTCATACACTTTAGAAAGTAAAACCTTCATTAGTCAGGCGTGAACGTAGCGCTCTTTAACACAATCAAAAAGTTAAATGAGCAGAGAACGTTTCTTTATTTTTGTCTCTTTTATTTGCATCTAACACTTAAAAACGAAAATGATTTAGATAAAAAACTTATTAAGGAATTTTGAATTTATCATAAAAGATTAATTTTGATTACAGCCAGAGAGTTTCTATACGTCATATCTCGATCGGCTCAAGCTGGAGTTTGGTACGAGTTAGCTAATTATCGTGAGTACCATGAGTAGCAGTTTCTTCATAAAGCTTCAATCTTGTAAACGCTTCCTTTGTTTTCTTTATTTTACTTTATAAACCGTAAGGTCCCTAATCATAAATAAAAAATATCTACTGCACAAAAATGCACAACTTTCCCTTATGCGAAATTGTGTGTAAAAATTTGTGCACTCGATGTTAGTCATTAGTTTCAAATTATAAATAGCGCTATATGTGTTTTGAGAAATTTCTAAATATAAAGATAAACATTTTTTATTTATCTCTTTATTCGCAATTTATTAAGTCGAATCTTATGCCTTCCGATAATAATCTTTGCTAAAAGATATTATGAACGCAGAGTGCTCACTTACCGGGATTTAAGTATTATATAAATCATTAATTAAATACACAAAACAAATATTAAGCTAAAACTAAAAAAACAAAATAAATAAATGTTTTTAACCAATTTCAATTAATCGATTAACCCCCATTAACACAATACCCTGTTAGCTACCAACTGGGAATTTAACTGACATAAGAAACATAAATTTTAACTTTAATTTTGGATTAAATTTCTATGGGACATTGTGTTATCCGACCTAATAGTGTTAAAATATTGAAATAATTCGTTATTCCCAATTTGACATATTAAATATTATTTGAACAATTATTTGATCAAAATTGTTCGGTTAATCGAATAATGATTATTTACTTGAATACCCTACCTGATATTCGCGGGAATCTGAGTTAAAACCTCACCAGAGATATTACAGTTTTTTTATATAACTTTTATATTGATCAAAATTAAAAAATTTTGTGTTGCTACACTAAAAAAAATAAGTTAGTAGAAGAATTAGTAAAACGACTTGTATATCAAGTGTACCAGTTTTCAACAATTTTTTTTGCTGAAATTCCGTTTTCAGCAAAAATTTTAGTTATTTTTTTTTTAGCACTAAACTAATTATGAAATAATGTTTTACTAATTTATTTTGCTACAAAAAATGTGCTGATAACCGCATTCATAGCGTGGACAACAACCAGATAGACAAGATGTAGATGTCGCAGCTGGTCTGGAAACGGAAAGTGCAAAAAAAGAAAAACAACTCTACACATATTCTATATTTAAATTTTCAGCAAATAAATGAACTTAAGTAAAATTTATCTACAAGTTTTTTGTTTTTTTTTCAGTCTACTAATATTCAGTAAAAAGTTTAGTGATTTTAGCAAGGATTTTTTCATTTGCAGTCGACTAAGTGTTAGCAAAACTTTTGCTGAAGATTACTGTTTTTTTGGTAAAAATCAGTTCGCTGATTTTCAGCAAACCAATTTTTACCAACTTTTTTGCAAGCACGCTCCTGACTACAAATTTGCTGACACAGCAACATTTTTTGCTGACTTTACTGACTTTTTTTTTGAGTGTACTATAATTTTATTTATAAAAAATATTAAAAATTTCCTACCTAAGAAATTTAAGTTTGACTAAAAAATTTAATTCTAATTTAGCCCAGAAAAAAGCTATGGGCTAACAAACGGAAGGTTGATGGTCTTTCCCAGTTAGCGAGATAAAAAATTTTTAAAAACATTAAAGCAATAAACAAATGCAATAAATATTTCAAACCTGTAAAAAAATTTTGCTAGTTACAACAGTATTAAAAATTAAGAAAAGTGATTTTACTTGGAACCAGAGATTTATAACAAAGAGATGTGAAGTCAAAAAAGTTTCAAACATACATATAGAGAATTTTGTCAAGGGAGGATTTTTTATTCAGAATTTTCTCTAGTTAAGTTTTAATAGTATTGTCATATTGTCATTGTGGTTGGAACCTAAATTGGGGATCTTAACTTCGGTTGGAGAAATTCTTCTTTTTGAAAAGAATAATTTTGGTATTCCATCAAACACTGGAGATTTTCCCACTATTTTTAGGTAGTTTTGGAGATTTGAATCTTTTTTTTTTTTTGAAAATTACTAATTTGCAACTGAAAAATTTCAACAGATTTAGTTTTAAGGCAAAATCCAAAGATGTGTCCAATAAATTGCAATCATATTATTTTAAGGGAAAGTTGTTAAAACTGGGACTGTAAGAGTATTTAAAAAATTTTAAATCTTTCCAAAATACTTGAATTATTCAAGAAATTTTGTCTAAATATTTATAAATATTGGCATAACTGAAAACAATCTAGCTCTATAATCAATCAAAATAGGGCTAAAAAGCTATTAAAAAAGTTCAAAATCTTCCGTTTTCAAAAATGATTTACAAGCCCTAAAACGTACACCTAATTTTATACTACATTTCCACTTAACCGAAAGCTGGGGTTTTTAAAAAACTACTCGTAGTTATTTGTCAAATTTCGCACACTCAATATATTTTCCATAACCGATTGAAGTTTATTTAAGTAATAGTAATAATCAATTTAAATACATGGCAACATATTGTTTAACTTTTTTTATATTTCAATAAAAAACAAACTACAAAAAAATACGTGTCATCTGTAGGAGTTGATATTTTCAGTCAAATGCTCTATTTTTGTTTTCTATTTTCAGAAAAAATAATTTAAGTAATTTCGTTGTTTTCTGTTTTAAAACAAAAAATTTAAATATTCTCGGTTTTCTTTTTTGTTAAAATAGTTTCTTTAAAATAGTTTCTTTATAGTTCAAATTGCAAAACAAACATAGCCAATAAAAATATGAACGTGTGTGTAGTGTTTTGAAAATTCGAACAAAAAAAACTTTCAAATATGAAAAAACAAACCACAAAATCGTTTTCTTCTAACTTTTCGTCAGTTAAAAATAGAAGCTTGTTTTAACAGACTTTTCTATTATTTTTATTTCTTTTATGGATTGTTTAAACACTGTTTGAAAATGGATAGCAAAATGGAACAAAAAAACTTTCAGATATGAAAAAACAAACCACAAAATCGTTTTTCCTTACTTTTCGTCAGTTAAAAATTGAAGATTGTTTTAACAGACTTTTCAATTATTTTTAATTCGTTAATGGATTGTTTAAATGCTGTTTGAAAATGGATAGCAAAATTGTTTGAATATAATGAAAAATCAGTAGTCCTTTTTTTACTTGTGTTTTCAATTAATTTAATATGTATTTTATGTTATTTTTAACAATAAAATATTGTGAGTGCACAAATTTTTTAACAAAAGAGATTCCTGACGGTAATGAGTTTCACATGAAAATTTTGTAGAATTTCTTTTGTAGCAAATTTAATGTTGAAAACAATTTTTTTTTTCTGGTGCAAAATTGCCATTCCTGGTTTATTGTTGAAATTAAAATGAATTAGGTATAAAATTGGGGAGTTAGGCTTTCAATATGAGAATGAGCTAAAAATTTTCTCGCAATAATACTTCCCACTATTTGCAAAACATCAGACAGCACTATCTGCTGCATTAGTATGATGATTCTTTAATTCAGGCACTTGTGAGACCCCGCCTGAAACTACAAAAAATCGGTTGGTTAAAAATTCAGTTGAAACTACGAATCCATTTTGTTTGTGTAGTAAATGAGGTCTGTGCAGGACGTTAGGGAGCAGTTTTTTCCTTTAGAGTAAAGTACATATGGCCCCACTTTAATTACTTCAAACAGGCTTGGTATAATGATAAGTATTGGCTAGATATTTCAAAGAGATTCCTAGTACCTTCCTAGCACATTTAGAACTGGTTACCTCAGAATCTATACCACCGGGTTCGTAGAACATCTTTTAAACATATTCCCAAAAGTCAAAATTTAATGTTTCACTGTCCGAGAACCAGTTCTGGAACCGGTTCTAAAGTAACCTGCACTAGTTTGGATGAAAATAACCTGTTGCTTTTAGGTCATACTCCATACAAAGGGAACCGGTTATAGAACAAAAACTAGAACTTACGCTAATGCAATATAAGGTGTTCTGCCACCAGTTCTTTGGATTTTGCCTTTTGACTGGGGTACAGTATGCTATTAATTAATTGTAATTGCAAAATTTATTTTAACCAATTATTAACTATTTAGATTATATTCTTCATCTAATTCAAACAGTTCCTTACGTTTATAAATTGAATTTTTTATGATAAAAATTTATTTTATAAGTCATTTCTAAATTTAAAAAATTATTATGCATATGACCCATAAACTATAAAAATGTATTATTTGCACTTAAGCTGTAATATATATTTAAAAAAAAAATGTATGGCTACCTTTCAGCAGGATTTTAACTCAAACATCTGACTTAAAGGGCCAACCATTTAACCACTAATTCACAGATTTTTATGACTTGACTTTAATTTTCCCAAACAAGCCTAGTATAGTGATAAGTATTGTCCAAATATTTCCTTAGGTTCCCATTATATACAATATGTATTTAACTAGTTCCAATTGCAGTAGTGCTTTTAATCATATTATTGACTTTCTACATCATATTCTCCATTTAATTCAAATAGCCTTTAACAATAAATTTCCTTTTCTTCTTCTTTTTTATCTATTGAATTGCATAAATTAAATGTGGAGAACGTGTGTTAACCAAATGGCATATTCCTATTCAGGGGCGGAGGCACATTGTTATGTGTGTGTGTTGGAATGTAATTGTGTTTAGTTGGTTGAGTAACCAATGGCTACTTTTATTTTGTGGTAATTTTTGAAATAAATAATCTACGTGAATGTGTTGATTTCATGTTGTAGTTTTTTTTTTCGGTTGAGTTGATATGGGTGTAGAGTATTTATACCAGTGCTGTTCACTTCATAGGACAATTGTTCCTGCTCAATTCACATGTATTCTTACGCTCTTGCTTTTACTCTTCACTAAAACAGCGACGAATGAACATGAGCACGGATGTATGCTGATTTTTTTTTTAATGTACTGAAGAAAAAAAATTAATAACAATGGAAAACAAATGATTATAAATGCAGATTAAAGATATTTTATAAATATGTAAATACAATGAAATCATTGATATTGATTTAAAAAAATAGAAAATTTTTGTTTTACATAGAATGGAAGAAGCCACCCTTATGTATTTATTTATTTTTGTTTTTCTTTCAAAAATTGTATTTTTGTATTTCACTTTTTACACAAAACAAATTCGTATTTTTAATAAAAAATATATTCATACAGCTTCTATTAACAGATTCAACATTTTTTACAGTACAATTCTCATTTTCTCACCAACACAACTACATTTTTAATTTTGAACAGCACTGATTTATACTTTCAACTATTCTACTTGTTTTGCTTGTTTTATTTTTCCTTTCTGTATTTTTATTCGAAGATAAAAATCATAAGCAAACCTTAGATTGTTTTCTCTTATATTGACGTGACATGTTAATGAATGGTTTCTCACATAAAACACACATATTCGTATAAAGAAAAGCTTTGTAAAAGCATATACTGATGTACAATTCATATCAATGAAAGTCTACACGTACTACGAGCCTTTTGTATTTGTTATACATTTTGTTAAAACGATCATGTTTGTTTTTATATTTTGCAGTCTTCTTTGTCCGTGCCTATGTTAGCCTTATTTTAATGGTTGGACAAGTATTTCCTTTTATTTTTCTCTATTTCTATTGTTACTACTATTTACTTTGTTTCTTTTTCTTCTTGACTAAGGTAATTTTGTCAAGTAAATGTATAATTTCCTATTGAATTTTTTTTTTTTGTTTTTTTTTTTGTTCTTTTATGTTGTTAAAGGTTTGATACATAGCATTTGTGGTCTTGTGGATAAGAGGTTTGAATCAGATTTAACAAAAAGCATTTTGTAGCAATTATTTGTGGGTATATGTAAATGGCAAAACGTGCAAAAGTACATTTTTTTTAAATAGAAGAAGAATAAAAATCAGTGACCCTTTATAACTGTTAAAGAAACATTTTAACAAGTTAAAAAAAAATCACTTTAAAATGTTGTCTTAATAGTATGTAGCATACATTAATTTATTCCGACTGATGATTCCTAATTTATATTGATTACTCAATTTTTTTTTTAACATAATTTTTAAACAAATTCTATTTTAATTAAAATTAGCACAATTTAGACTTAATATATATGACATAAAAGTTATAACTTTTGATGTTTTTTTTTTGCAAATATAAAATTTTACCAATCTAGCCGTTAAGCCCATTACAAGTATTAAGAAACAGATCAGATAACATTTTTTTATTTAATCAATATGTCGGCAAAACTTCAAAATAATAAGACGCAAATGATATATATCCATATTTAGGAATAACTTGTTCGGATATTTGGAAAAAAGTTTATAAGTTTTCGCAATGTGGACATCGAAATTTGCAGAAGCAATTACAATCACATTCTGTAGAAAATTTTAAAATATTTTCTGTGCTAATTTTGGTCCACTACTGCCAAGTTAATAATGAAAAAATTAGTAAAAGGTCATAAATGCCGACTATATGATATCTTACACCGGTATGGCTGAAAGCCAACTAATGTTTTGATCCGAAATTCGAATGGGTTGAAAAGGACTTGTATCAAAATTTGTCTATAAAATGATAAAAAAAAATTGGAAAAAGGGTAAGAATATTGATTTTACATAATATTAAGTATATTGAAGAGAAAATCGGAAATATAGTCACAGGTGTTCCAGAACTAAGTATTGACAAAAAAATGCTCAACAAAAAGCGAGTATAGGGGTTGAAAACACTATATTTATGATTAAAACAAAAAGCATTTTTAAAAAAATCTGTAGACGAATTTAAAAGTTACGACTAGGGCAACCAAAAAAAACCCTAAAAGCAATGTTTTAAGCTCTTAAAAAAAGCTCTGAAAAACAGTAAAATAAGCAGTTAAAATGTAAAAATAAGCCCTTAAACTTCATTATTTCTTTATTAAAATCCTCATCAAATTTAAATTTTTTATTCAATACAGTGCTACATTCCTTGGAGCTTCAGGAATCAAACAAAGTTGTGACATTCTTAAATTTATTTTCATCGGGAAATACTTTAATTTCATTAAAGAATTAAATGTGCTAAAATTCCAAAACTTTAACAAATTGTGAAAAATAATCTGTTGAAGGCATGGCCCTATCCGGATTTCATTCTTGCTTAAGAAATCTTTATTGTCATATTTGTACCATTAGAATTCGAGTTGAAAAAATAAAAAGTTTATTATAACAAAAGAGATTTTTTAATTTAAAATATATTTTAAAAAACTAATTTTGAAAAAAATGTATGTCGACTTAATGTTAAAAGTTACTGATTTTATGAAAAAAAAAGTTAAAATATGCTCTATTTTTTGGCATAAAAAAGCTTAAATAAGCTTATTTATTAAAGCAAATAGCAAAAATAAGCCAATATTTACAAAATAAGCAAAATTAGATAAAATAAGCAAAAAAAAAGCTCTTACAAATATAGCTTAAAATTCTTATATTTTTAAGATCAGAACTTGTATTTAATCGAAATTGTTCTATCTTTTCAAATAAAAAATGTGCTCTGGCTTCTTTTTGGTTGGCCTAGTTATGACCATTTCATGCTTTGATGAAAACTACATGATAGTGTATTCCTAATCTCAAATTAAACTAATTACTAAATTCCCCATTTTGCAAGTATTTTCATCTAACAGTTTGAGGTTTTAAAAATTTTCGTTTTGTCTCCAAGTGCATGTATAGGTTATTTCTGATTTTCTTTCTTTATATATATATTAATTTCAAAATTCGGAAACTTCATCAAACTCCGTAAAAACTCCGTAAATTATTTCGAATAACACAAAATATCCAAAAACTTCACTTTTGACCTCGGCGTGATGCGATGGACGTTATCCGATATAATCCTTGTAATATAAAGAGAAACAAAAAAATTGAAAAACTAACAAATAAAAAGTTTTTCTTAAATTTTTTTTTATGAAATATGTTTAGAAAAAAAAACTACACCTCACTAAATACATATTTTTCATCTTGGATATGCAGAAATAGCTCAAATAGAAATGGCAATTTTTCACTCTACAGTAAGTAATTTAATTAAATCCAATTAGTGAATATTAAATATTGCAAAGGAATTTTTCAGTTGTGTAAAAATATAAATTGAAGTGATAAAACTGAAAAGGCAGACTGTTTATCACTGTTTTATGTAAAATATAATTATAAATTAAAAGTTAAAATAGAATACTTCATCATCGAATTCGGTAATAAAAATTAGGGTGAAAGAAGTGTCGGATAGAAAATTTTTTTTAAAATAGGAAGAATCTAACCCCATCTGTTGAGCACTTTTAGAAATACTTTTTGGATTTATTAAATCGAAGTGATTAGAAAAAAGAGCTAATGTGACAGGGCGTTGGTTAGTATTATATATTTTCTGTTTATAATTAAATTTAATTTTTCTGATGATGAATTTTAAGTAATTGCCATTAAAATTATTGAAAAACGAAAATACTTCGTTGGTCCCGATATAATTCGAACTAATTTATTTTAACGTATTTCTAAACAAATTTTCCTTAACTATGCTTATTAAATGTGCATAGTGTAATCCTAAAATTTTTTATTTTGTTTTAAAAATTAAAAAAGCCAATTGAAATTGATATTTTTAAAACATTTTAAAATACATTTACCATTTCTTTGCCATACATAAGAATTCATGGTTATTCTAGAGGGAGAAGTTTCATATCTTTTAACTTTTAGATCTAAAAAAAAATAAAATATATGTAAAGACAATTAAGCATATATTACGGCGTTATAATATATTGTTTTTGACAGATATGGGTCCCTAGCGCTACCAGATAAGAAACGATAACGCCGGCATACTATCAGACAGATGTGATGGCACCAAGAGTACCCCACACTCTCTTAACAAAAGCCACAACTCTGAGGATTCCGATTCCAGGGGTTTCTTCCAGATCTCGGAACAGATAATCTTGAAAAAACTTTCCGTGAAACGTGCAAGAACGGGACAGTGACATATAATATATTTCTCCGGTACTACACAAAACCTACAATTATCACTCGCCAGCTTCCCGGCTTCTTTGCAAGATCCGCAGTCCTAAGTGGCCCGTCAATACATCCAACATATGTCTACACTTAAAATAATACGTCGGTAGAAAAATCGGTCAAACCGGTTTCAAATCGATTTCACTAATTTTTAACAAATTTTTAGTTGAAACACTGATTTAAGCAAAGATTTTAGTTATCCTCATTTAACACAATATTAAAAATCCTCAGTAATTTAACTAATTTTTAGTGTTAATTTTCAAGATTACTTAAAACTAATTTTTAAGAACCCATTCGTTAAATTTTACAAAATTTATTGTTAAAATATAATATTTTCATGTTACTGTTATTACCCGGTAGATGGCGCCACCAATGCATCCGAAGTTTTAAAATGGCGCTATTTCTTTCCCTCCCGATTTTTTAAAATGGCTCATATCTCGAAAACTAAGAGAGTTAGAGCAAAATTAATGAAAATTTCGTATAGTACCCCCAGCGTATGGACCCTCGGAAATTTTTAATAAAAAATGTTCACTTCATAAAACCCTAAATTTGGGTCTCGGGACCCTCTACGAATCAGTTTAATTACAGATAAAACTGTAGTTTTACAAATTTGTTACTTAATTTAACCCTCTAACCGGCCTAAGCTTTTTTGCAATGAAATTTATACCATGTGTTTCTCACGAAAAATAAACAATAAGTTCTTCTACAAAATTTTTTTTCGTTGCCTACTTTAGGCGATATGGTCCAAAATAGTTTAAAGGTGAATCTCGAAAACTAGCGCATAAAAATTACTAGGTTTAAGCACAAATTATTTCTCTTACCAAGATGTAATTACAATAAAAAAATTAAATTTTTTGTGCTGTTACTTAAGAAGTTGTAGCGATTTTGTTTTTCGAAAAATGCGAAATTGAGCGAAAACGCACCAAAACTTCAATATATATTATTCAAACTTATGAGTTTAGCTACCTATACCAAATATATTCTTTTTACCAAATTTCAGAAAAATCCGTCCATTCGTTTTGAAGTTAAGGCGATGTCCTTTAAAGGTATCCTTGTGGAATCCTGTGCGTCCTTGGACCAAAGTAAGGAACTTTTTGAATATCTTAAGCTCCAATCTTATTTCATGGTCACTATCAATGGTTTTAGTCAATTTAAATATGTTTTTAAGATTTTTGAAACTTTTGGTTGTTTTAAAATATTTAATTTTTGAAATTTTACGAAATTTTATCTTTGACACTTTCTCGCTTCCAAACCGTGCATTGTATACAAAAAAATTCTTCACAAAAAATTTTACAAATTTTGTTTTCTGTTGAAAAAGCATAATTTCTGATTATAAAATACTCCTTTGGCGCATTTCTGATCAATTTAATATACCCCGCCTGGAGGCGGGCTTGCCGGTTAGAGGGTTAACAAACGAATTTGTTAAATTCAATAAATTTTATTTTAAGCAAAAAAAAAAAAAAAAACAGGAATAAATTTGGTTAAAGTAACAAATTTTTCCGTCTATCCAACAGAAGTATTACTTTGAGTGTACTATCGCTTCTGGTCAGCGTTGCCAATTTACCCATTTTATGGCTAGATTTAGCCATTTTTGATCACGTTTAACCAGAAAAAATTGGATTTAGCCATTAGCCATTATTGTAGCCATTTCTAGAAAATGTTTATTAATTTTTTAGCCATTTTTCGTTTTTGTACAAAATATAATTTTTGAGCGTGAATTTATAACTAAATTAAGGAATTTTGCTCCATATGCCAAATTAATTGCATTAAATATGCTAAAATTCAGAATCTTATTCAACAAATTGTGAAAAGTAATCTGTTAAAGGCATATACGGATTAAATTCTTTCAAATAAATTTGAACACATAATAAGTATTGATATAGATTTCAAACACCTACTTTGTTGTAAAAAATTACGGGATAAAAATAAATTTCTAGACTTTGTAAAAGTTCGTTTGAAGAAACTGTTTTTTTTTTTTTAATTTAAAAAAATCCAAAATTTGTATTTAATTGCGTTAAAAATATCTAGATTTAGTTATAAAATATACTTAAAGTCAACTGACTACACCTAATACGTTAGTAAAAATATCTGCAAACGGGTTTAAATTGATTTCACTAATTTTTAACAAAAGTTTTGTTGAAACACTGATTTAAACAAATATTTTAATTATCCTTATTTAATTTACAAAATTTTTTATAACTAATTTTCAAGAACCATTCGTTAAATTTTACACAAATTATTGTTTCGGTTATTACCCGGTAGATGGCGCCACCAATGTATCTGAAGTTTTAATGATGGTGATATTTCTTTCCCTCCCGATTTTTAAAATGGCCCTTATCTCGAAAACTGAGCGAGATGGAGCAAAATGATCACAATGAAAACATAATATTCGGTGGCAGAAATCATAAAATTTTTTCGCTATTGAGAGGTCTCACATTTTTCAAAAGTGAAAAAGTGCGATTTTAAGTGTCCGCATTTGACTTAGAAATGATTCCCTACTTTTAGGTAATTTTTACTCCATAATTGTAATTTAAAAAAAAAATCGGGAGATTGCTTCTGGTTAAGGATAGCAATAGTTCCATCGCCTTAGGGTCATAGATAGGATCTCAACAAACTTTTCGGCCCTCTACTCGTTTCGGTATTTCCCAAACCACCTTAACACTTCTCATCATAGTGAAGTATACAGCCCGTTTCAAGAACCAAAGTGGCGCATGAATATTCATATGCCTTTCGCCATGCCTTCGGATAACATAGTCACTGCTACAATTCACAACTCCAATAACCATCCGTATAATTAGAAAGGCCTATAAACAAACAGCCCGTAGTCTCCAAGCGAACAGCGGATTTCCCTGTAATACATAAGACCCTAATTTTAGTCAGCATTTTACATGTAGGGTAGAGGGGGATCCTTCGCCACTTTTTTTTCAACGCAATGTCATTTCTTAACCCCTAACTATTTTTCAAAAACTACTTTCAAATTGAATTGAATTGAATCTACATATCTTGGCTTTAATTTCTTTGATTTTTATTCTAATTATGTGCATATGTTCTATTACTTTTTAATGATTTTCAAAGTAACCCAAATTTTGTTAATACAACAAAGTCAATCTTGTAATGACTGAAATAAATAACTTACAATTAGTTCTTTAAGATATGTGATTCCTTTTAATCAATAAATCTCCACTACATTAAGAAAAAAATAATTTAAAGCTATAATATAATGATTCTTAAAAATTATAAAAAACTGAATAATTAATATAAATTTAGTAATGCATACGATTGTTCTAATTTACTATTAAACATATAAAAAAGTCTTGTATAGCATTTTAGTCAGAAATGCACCAACTCTTTGTAGCTCCAGGGGCCATCTGGTGATTGTGCCCCAGAGACAGGCACTAACATAAAATTAATATATTTTCACACTTTTTAAGCATTTATTAAAATCATATTATTATTATTTGACAGCTTAGGATCATACACTCAAAAAAAAAGTCAGTAAAGTCAGCAAAAAATGTTGCTGTGTCAGCAAATTTTTAGTCAGGAGCGTGCTTGCTAAAAAGTTGGTAATTTCAGCAAAATGTTTGCTGAAAATCAGCGAGCTGATTTTTACGAAAAAAAATAGTAATCTTCAGCAAAAGTTTTGCTAATACTTAGTCGACTGCAAATGAAAAAAGTCCTTGCTAAAATTACTAAACTTTTGCTGAATATTAGTAGACTGAAAAAAACTCAAAAAACTTGTAGCGAAATTTTACTTCCCGGTTAAAAATTATCTCATGTGTTCATGTATGATTGTTTATGGAACTTCATATATGATGCCATAAATTAACATTAACGAAAATTGAGGTAATATGTAGATATATGATCATATTTGTGCACACATGATTGCGCATTTGAATTCATATACGTCTGTACATTTCAGAATTTCATATACTCTTGTCATTAAAATGCATTTTTTTAAATTTATATATTAAAAATCTTATTATTTTATTTATATCATCTTAATACATTTTACTTATTATATGCTACTTATGTATGTCGTTACTGTACTTTGCCGAGATAACCAACAACAGCAAAAAGAATAGCAATTTATACCTAATTTTTATTGTAGGATAAATTTTGGACTGTTATAGATAACGCGGTAAAGTACAAGAACACACTATTTTAAATAACAGAAAATCTAAATTTAATACGTGCAATAAAGAGCTAACAAAATCTAAAGAAATCTGCGAAATCCCTACTCATTTAGTAAATCCCATTCATTTTAGGATTGAATGTATCAATGTTATCTCTTACATCTCCTGATTTCAAACGTCAATTAGCCAAGTGACCAAAAATCCCGATGCGAACAGCTTAATACCATTGTTGGAGATTCTGAAAAGATATAATGGTCAATAAGTCGCGGGCATGATTGATTGAAACGTTTGCAAATATGTAGTGGATTTCAGTAGAAATTACCTGATCTTTGGAACGGAAAGCTGCCTTTTTTTAGTAATGGAAAAAAAATTTATCAAACTAGCTTGAAGGTCAACAACTCCTGCCTTGTTCGAAATATTACGTAATAATATTTATTGGAAACCATATTTTTGGAAAACCACCAGCTACTTTGTAAAACTTATTTCTAAAATGAAAACAGGATAAAACAAGACAACTTACATTCGCATTACTTTTAGAAAACGATTTTAAACTTACTTGGACAAATACAATTTAACATTTTTCACGATTTTCCCAAAAAAACACATATTTTTAAATATTTTATTAAACAAATTGTTAAAAAGAAAAAATAAATTTAAACTTTTTGGCATTTTAATTTTGATGTATTAATCAAAGAATTTACAAATTATTAAAACAAAATAAAAAAATGTAAATAAAATCAAAATACCTACATTGTGAGAAAATTAACATTTTTCTTTTTACATTTTGATTCAGTATTTTTCTACATCGGCTGAGTTTGTGTTTCTTCATATTAGTAACCTCTATAACTATTTTGGCAGTTTTTCAAAGTATTCCAGCTTTCTACTCTCAAAATTGTTCGAGATAGCGTTAATATGCATGCTACACAAAAATATTAAAAAATTTACAAATCTTGCAAACCAAAACGACAGAGGTGTGAGTTTTGCAATAATTTTATTTGTGAGAATATTTAGTTTATTTTTATATTTGAAAAAATCTTAATTAAACGAATATTCCATAGCAAAGGAATTGAAAAGAATTAATTCAATAAATCGAACTCGACAGTTAATTGACATAATTGTTGTAAAAAGAAAAAGTAGATTTTAACGCATGGCCATATATGGACCAATATATGGTTTACATCTACATATATGTTTCCATAAATTTCCATATATGAGCTCTTGGTTTGAATGTATGGACACATATATGTATCCGTATATGGCATATATGTAAATATATCATACATATGCGATCATACACTTAACCACACATGAGAAAATATGAACATAAGTGAACATATATTTTTATTTTTAACCGGGTTTAGTTAATTTATTTGCTGAAAATTTAAATATAGAATATGTGTAGAGTTGTTTTTCTTTTTTTGTCATTTCCGTTTCCAGACAAGCTGCGACATTTACATCTTGTCTACCTGGTTGTCGCCCACGCTATGAATGCAGTTATCATCACAATTTTTGTAGCAAAATAAATTAGTAAAACATTAGTTCAAAATTAGTTTAGTGCTAAAAAAATATAACTAAAATTTTTGCTGAAAACGGAATTTCAGCATGTGGTCTGCGACCATATGTAATGTAAATTCGTCACATGTGCACAAAATATATATTTTCCAATTTTTTATCTCCCTTAACATCGGAGATAAATGAGCGTAGTGTACGCGCCCCACTGGTGAAGGATCCCCCCTCTACTCTACACAGAAAAAAAAGTAGGCACCAACAATGGGAATTTGTAAAAGCAATCACATTTTCTTTTAAATTGAAATTTTATTCCCAAAATTTTTTTTTGTTTGAAACATTTGTAACTCGTTTTGCAAATTGTTATCATATAAAAATGGTTTAAAAATAAAAATGCAAAGTTACATAAAAAAATAATTTTTTTTTTTTGGATTTACAAATTTCTTTGTTGGTGCCTTTTTAAAAAGTTTTTTTTTGTTTTTACAAAGTTGGTGTGAGAAAGGTGTTTAAAAATTTAATTAGTATTTTGTAAATTCTTTCTGTGGATGAGTGCATTTTGGTCTTTTTGGAAGTGAAAAGATATACCTAATAACAAATTTTGTTGTCGCGTCAAATGGGCCATCGGCTTCAATTCTTGAGTCAGCTTGATCTTGTATGGGTGTAAACCAAGATCTTTACGCAAAATTCGCCATAAAGTGGGCTTGGCGATGCCCAGTTCTTGAGAACGCCGCGGAATCGACTGATTTGAATTGTTTGCTACGGACGCCTGAACGGCAGCGATATTTTCGTCACTTCGACCAACCCAAATTTCTACGGTTGGAAGTCGTACAAAAACTTGTCTTATAGGTCATACAGGTGCAATGTTGAACAATATTTCTGATAAGGATTAAATCTTCCAAATTTCGTTAAAATCAATTATTGAGGGTATTTATGATTATTAGAAAATATGCTTTCTTCTTTTTTACAACGCCCCTCACAATTATACAACTGAAATCCATTCATATTTATTAAAGAAAAGTACAATTTTTTCTAATAAGATCTAAGTTAGTTCTGTACCAAAGATCGAAAACACATACACTATCGAAATCAACGTGTCCGAAATATATAAAAAAAAAAAATTATTAAAAATATGTTTAAATTTAATTTATTTTTTTACAACCTGTTGCTTTATATGGCTTTCTTTTCTAGTTTTTTTTTATGTTTAAATTTTCCTTTTTGTGCATTTGTGATACCAAATTTCAAAGCCAAACAGATGTTGTTTGTAGCACGAAAACATACACTTGGCTGAACTTTGAAATCTGATTTCATTTACTACTACCGTTGCAAATATGCCATTTTTTTCTATATAAATGTTTTACTCGTATGAAGGTTTTGTAAACAAACTGGAACTAAAATACGGTACACTCAAAATAATATGTCTGTTGGCTCAAATGAAAAATTTATTAAATTTAACAAATGTATATCTGTTTCCTTATATTTTTTAAGGCCCGATTATTGAATGTCTAATTAAAATTAAGCCAAAATTTAAATTAAATATTAAATTATCAGCAGCTAATTAGAAGTTAAAAAATTAGGAAAACTTAAAGAAAAGTGCCTGCAAATTGTATCAACTTTAGTAAAGTTAAGTTAATTTTGTAAATAAATAATTTTTGAGGATGTCGGAACCCTCCCTTGGCCTGATCCTTATCTAATAAGGATATTTATATGTGTTTCTAAGCAGCAAATGCTTTGTTCGTTTTGATATTGCTTTTATAAAATGGAATAATATTGCAAGGAATTTTCGAGAGTGCCGGACCTCACAAAGTTCTATTTTTGGATAGGAATAAGATTGTCAAAGAAGTGTTTTCAAGCTAGTGGTAGGTCAAATTTTAGTGCATTTAAATATATCTTCCTTTGTTTTGAGGATGCGGGTCATTTTAAAAAGTTGGGAGAGTAAGAAACTTCTTTTAAAACTTTGGATATACTGATGGCATCATTTAATTGCAAAAACATGAAAATAATATATTTAACGAAAATTCTGTTAAAATTATCAAATAAGTCTTTATATATATATTTGTTCCTTTTACTCCTGCAAGGAGCATAAGTCTTTAATGTAAGCCAAAAATTTCTTGGAAAATTATCATTTAAAGTTAGTTTAGTACTAGTGAAGATGTCCCAAGTCTAAAGACTTAAATTTGTTAAAAAAAAACCTCAAACTAATTTGCAGCAACTTTCACAAAGTTTCGACAGACTTATTTTTTAAGTGTATGTAGTACACGATATAAAAGTTTTTTTTGTTTTTTTTTGTAGATGTTGCAGCAAAAAACTTGACATAAAAAGTTAATAACAGTATGCAAGCAGTGAATTGGAAAAAGGGCAACTTTTTGTGCCCTACAATAGAACAAACACTGACTGAAAAAACAATATTTACAACCGGTTTTCTAAACACTCTCTTTTAAAATGTAGCGCAAGTTAGAATATTATAATTTACTAACCCATAAGCATTGAATTTTAAAAATTCTTGTTTAGTTTATGTTTGTTATTATTGATATATTTCTAGTTTGCAAATAAAAATCAGAAACTTCTATTGTATTCCAATGCATAAAAGCATAATAACTGGAGAACGGTTTGGAATTGGAAATGTAATCGAAAGAAAAAATTTTTTTCTTTTTTTTATTAAAATATATTTTTATAAATAAAAATAATTGACTGTAAAAAACAGTAGTTTTTACCGATTTTGTCAGTTGCATTGAAATTTTGTTAGTAAAAATTTATCAGTTAATTTTAGTTATCTAGAGTTGATTTATAGGAAGAAGAAGAAGAAAACATTTTTATTGAAAAATTTAACGGACACAAGGGAATCACCGGACTGCCGCAGTTTCGTCTCACCCAAAGACTCGTCAGTGGTTAGTTTATGTGTCAACTGATCAAAGTAATTTTTAATTGTTAATTTGTCTCTATATGAAAAACTTTCTGTGTATTGCCATGACCGGGGATATAACCGGCAGCCCTCTGCACAGGCTATGACTCGTAGCATCACCTCTTAACAAGTTACACCACGTTCGGCATAGCGCTGAGTGTGGCTAATTGAAGTTTTTTCTATCACAGCGTATACAATGTATGTTTTGTAATCAGAAGAGCCAGAATCAACTATTACTTGAGCAATTTATTTTTCAATTAGAATGTTTCCTCTCTTAATCCTATTGTTTTTTCTCCTTTTTCACAAGTAGTTATTGTTAATGCATTTGTTAGTTATTTTTCAACAGTTAAAAACAATAAAATTTTTAGTTATTTTAAAGGAAAATACCTTTGTCGCCTTTTTAACTGTATATACATTTCTTATAACTATCATTTTCTGTAGATTCCACCGACAAACATTTTTGAGTGTCGTATTTGGTTGATGTAGGTCAGATGTATGTGATATATATAGTGACGACATTAAAGGGAATACTGGATCCTTCCTCTTAAGATTTTTGCTCCGTTTATTCTACATAATTTTAAATATTTTTTTTATTCTATAGATTTATGCACTTTTATGCATATCGACCTGAAAAACAGCCTTGGCTGTGTACCGAGGTTGTACTTTGCCCCGACCCTAGCTTAACCCATGATCTAAAGAAAAAAAATATAAGAAAAATAGTGCTGTCAAATGAGTAAAATATATTGAAAGTTTGACCAAAAAGGTCTTTAAGAAAGAAAAATCATATTTTTGTCGTTCGATCCCTAAGAAAAGGAGATAAGTAGAGAGAAATCATTACCGATTCCCAACGTAGTTAGATTTGATATGTGAACATCCACTTTTCTCTCACCTAACCTGTGAATGGACCGAAACGATCATTTCATTTCATACCCTTAGATATGTCAAACTGGAAAAACTGTTTATTTAATAGTCTTAGAAGTTATGTAGAGTCTAAGATTTTCGGTCACTGCAACCTAAAATGTTTTTATTTATTTGTTTATATTTTTCCTATCCCAAAATATATATTTTTTTAATAAACAACTACCACTTTTTAAAGGGCAAAAACCTGATTCAAAGCATTGCTGATAATGTCCATTATATTTAAGCAGTATTTAGTAGCAGTAAATTTTCTTGTTGTACTTTACCTAGTCAATATTACTTTAGTTGATATTGAGGTTTTCATGTTGAACTACCATCTCATATAAACATGCCTGGTTTAGAGCATATTCATGTGGTTAAATTTTTCATTTTATTAATAAATTCTATATAAAAATCACTAAATACTTATGCTTACAAACTGTTATCCTAACTGGTAAGCGTATCCCACATATAGTATCACGTGTTTTACGCTTGCATGATTTTCAGCAAATACATAATAAAAAACTTACATAAACCCTTTTATGTTACAGTTTTTTTGTTTTTATATACATCGAGATTATTTGTTGACATTTTTGTTTATTTATGTCTCCATGTATTTACAAAAATAAAGAAAAATTAATATTTTTAGTTAACAAGGATAGTCCACTTTGGATTCCTGCAGATTTCGATAAAATTTAGATATGTGATAAAGGGGACAAAATTAAACAATAAATAAAAACGAGTAAAAAGGTTAAAGTCGGGCATGCCGACTATACAATACCCTAAACCAGTCTGGGTAAAAGCCAACTAATGTTTGGATCCGAAATTCGAATGTGTTAAAAGGGGCTTGTGTCAAAATTTTCTATAATGTGAGTCAGCGCACCAAATTTCATTAAAATATCTTAATATTTGCGATCTGCAGTTTGCAACCAAGCCAATTTTGGGGGGACCCTTATATGGACACTAGGTCTAAACATGGACCGATGTTCACCAAAATCAATAGGCTTCGTCCTTGGGCCAACATAGGTCTGTGTACCAAATTTCATCAAAATATCTTAATATTTGCGAACTGCAGCGTATAAAAAATATAATTTTGGTAGGACCCTTATATGGGCACTAGGTCTAAACATGGACCGCTGTTAACCAAAATCAATAGGCTGCGTTATTGGGCCAATGTAGGTCTGTGTACCAAATTTCATCAAAATATCTTAATATTTGCGACCAACAGCGTATAAACAATATAAATTTGGGGGGACCCTTATATGGGCACTAGGTCTAAACATGAACCGGTGTTAACCAAAATCAATAGGCTTCGTCCCTGGGCCAACATAGGTCTGTGTACCAAATTTCATCAAAATATCTTAATATTTGCGACCTGCAGCGTATAAAAATATAATTTTGGTAGGACCCTTATATGGGCACTAGGTCTAAACATGGACCGATATTCACCAAAATCAATAGGCTACGTTATTGGGCCAATATAGGTCTGTGTACCAAAAATCATCAAAATATCTTAATATTTACGACCTGCAGCGTATAAAAAATATAATTTTGGTAGGACCCTTATATGGGCACTAGGTCTAAACATACACCGATGTTCACCAAAATCAACAGGCTACGTCCTTGGGCCAACTTAGCTGTGTGTACCAATTTTCATCAAAATATCTTAATATTTGCGACCTGCAGCGTATAAACAATATAATTTTGGTAGGACCCTTATATGGGCACTAGGTCCAAACATGGACCGATTTTAACCAAAAAGTCGGTGTACCAAGTTTCATCAAAATATCTTAATATTTGCGACCTGTAGAGTGCGCACAAGAATGCATGCACAGAAAGACAGACGGACGGACGGACGGACAGACGGACAGACGGACAGACGGACATCGTTAAATACTGTAAGGTGGGTCTAGGACCGATATTTTTTGGTGTTACAAACATCAGCACAAACTTATAATACCCTGACCACATGGTGGTGTAGGGTATAATGAGTTCCAATGTTGTTCGAAACTTTGTTGTTTAAAAACTTTTTAATATTTTTAGTACACCACTTAGGTCGGTTAACTTATCTAAAAGTTAACTTATCACATATACAAATTTCACTGAAATCTTAGGGAACCACATAGTGAGAACTTCCTTGGAAGTTGATACATGTATTTCGAACCGGCAGTTAAGTTAATTGGCTACAGATTCAATATTTACTTTTAATATTTTTATTATATCAAATTCTCATTAAGTTTGTGATTTAACCTAACAAATATTTCTGGAAATTCGGAATAAAGCCCAAATTAGTTTGGAAGTATCGTAAAAAAAGTAACGTATCATTCTCATAATGAATAAAAAGAGCATAAAAAATAAAAATATTGCATTTTTTATCTTTTTCTTGTGCATAGAATTAAATGTCAAGTAATAAAATAGAAAATTTCTATTTTCAACAGAACTTTTTTACGATTTTACTTGACAACAGTTTCAATGCATAGAAAAAAGATAAAAATATATTTCTATATTATTTTAACACATTGAATTGATTACAGATACGTTTTTTTACTTTACTATTAAACTAATGAAGCCTTAAGTCGTCCCCTGACGATTTTCTTAGGGAAGAATAAATGCACATTGACTCGTGTATTCCTATGAAAAATATGCGACTCTTGGTTGTGGCACAAGGGGAATGTGTTTGTTGTGGCAAAGTCACAATAAGTTGTAAGCATAATGGATAGCGCGTTGGACTATTACACAGACGATTGCGTGCCCAGCGTCGACAATATTAATTTATAAAAATTATATGTATGAGTTTCTATTCCTTATATATATCGCAACGCTCCTTGTCATACTTTTGAAACGCTTAATGTTTCACCATCTATCATCTCTCCTCTATCCCCTTTCTAAAGAAAGCAACACATTAATTAATAGGAAGGATTTCCTGAGTGTTGCCTTTAAAAAAAATTATTATTTACATTTTTGTGTGAAAACTTAAGATGTGGTATCGGCACAGTCATAACATTGACAAATCAAAATATATTTTTTGAATTTCGTTTTTCTTTTGGTTGAAAAGTTGTGACTTTTATTCTTATGATAGTGACAACTTGTCACAAGTAGGAATAGGAGTAGTGTGTTCGAAAAACAGAAAACCTTATGTAACAGCACTTAAAGGCTGCATGTTAACAAGTTGATTATGGGAAAAATAATACAAAAAACAAGTCGAGGTTACCTCCCAGCAAAATATTGGTAATGCTACCTCATTAATCTCTGCATTACCAATAATGATATATCGTTACCTTATGCATTATTCTATTATATAAAATAATGATTTTATAATAACGGCCTATTGTAGTCATTATTTTTAAATATAAAATAATAGATAGCGGACAGGTTTCCGAAATCAGCTTATTATTTGAAATCCAAGTCCGAGCGCTTTCAGTTTCTGATTTAACAACACCATATCGAGAATTGTTTTTTGACATTTTTTAATATTTTATTTTCATTTATTTAGTAATTTTTTTTTTTAATAAATGTTTATTATAAAATTATATTAAAATAAATTATATCAAATATAAACTTTTTCTGCAACTAGCTTTGGTACTTAGAGCTAACAAGCAAGCTAAAGGTGCTTATTAGCTAAAGGTTTAGAATTTTTTGAAAGCAAAAACTCTGTTAGGAGAATATCCTGATGAAAGAAAATGGCAGTTTTTGATAAAAGTACTTATTATACCAGTGTAGAAGTTGTAATGACATATCGTTATTTTTTGGAATACCAGTAATGACACCGACTTATTTTCTGCATTATTTTGAAACATATAATAATGAGTTACAAAGAACTTGTTACTTTTTTTATTAGTTCAAGAAAAAAATTATACAGGTAAATGCCTGTATTTTTATCATTATTTCAAATATAAACTATTGTTCTAGATTTTTTTTTTTGTGAATTTTTTTGAAATCTATTTTTATACTCAATATTTGTTCAACATTGGTAAGGATATATGTAACCACATGTTTTTTGATTTTTGTACCATTGCTAATAAGCATACTTGTGTGCATCAGGTCAATTATATTTTTATCTATTAAACATAAAATTTCGAGATAACTCAGATGGTAGAGCTATTGACTGGCAATCTGGAGTCCCAGGTTAAATACCTGCCAAAAGCAAATTTTATTAAAAAAAAATTCATGATACAAATTTTTTTGAATGAGGGGTATGGATTGTTGATCTTTTATTTGATAAATGAATGTTTTCTAGTTTGACTCTAGATCATTAAATTAATATCACATTCTGTTTTAATTATTTTTCAAATTAAAGAAAGATGATACAATTTTCACAAATAAATTTGTAATTTAAAACTAAAAAAATAAAAATGCCCTGTTGGCTGTCCGTCTCCATTATACACAAATTGCCTGCACTTGTACGTAAAAACCATACGTCAGTGTGGCAAAATTTGCGAAAAGGTGACACGGAATGTTTGTATATGTCTGTTTGATCACTTCTGAAAGTATTCATATAGAGGCAATCTGACAATAAAATATAAACAATAATACAATTTATTGGAAAATCACTGATGAAGCCTGTCCATAAAAGTGTGGCAAAAAGGCAGAAACTGGATCTAGTCTGATTTGCAAATTTAATGTGTTTATAACTTTTAAAGAAAATGTTTATTCTTCTTAACCTCAAACCTACTAAATTAGAAGGTGATATTAATTTACGATCTAGAAGCAAACTAGAAAATATTCGTTTACCCACATAAAAGATCAACAATACATACATATATTGGCCACAAGAAGTCCGTTCTAGATTGACGGCTCTTTTGCCACACTATCGCGAACAACATCAATGTCTTCCGCAGAACGAACTGGGCGAGCATGCACAGATGTTTTCACATTTTCTACAGACCCGGTTTGCTGAAATTTTCGCACAATCGTCCCTATTGACATATTTGGTACATTATGCTGGCCAAACAAATCACGAAATGCATTTTGATTTGAACACCCATTTTCGTAAAAGGCTTCAACAATCTTAACGCGCTGCTCAGTTATGTACCTTTCCATCGTTGAATTTGTCAACCACTGAAACAAAGAAACGTCAAATTAAGTTGGGCAAAAAACTAGACGTTAAGGTGTTACTCACAATTGACATCGTGCATTATGGTTGGAACATCCTTTACAACAAATATAAGAAAGCTTAAAAAAATTCAACAGCATTCAAATTTATTTTTGCTTCCTAAATATCAACCTCGTCCAACAAGGTTAGTACAAATTTCGTCAAAATCTACCAAAACTCCCAAACTTTGTTAGATGTTTATATAACAGTGAATCTTTAAAAATATGAGGTATTGATCCTGAAGAATAACGGTCAGATCTTAATATATTCAACACAAAATCTCTCTTGAAAATTCTGAGAATATATTTAAGACTTTTTTTTATTTTAATTTTTGATGTTTTTTAACGTCTTTTTTTTTTTTGTCGGTTAACCGTTTTTTCACAAACGGTTAACCAAACTTACTATTTTGGTTAAAATCGATTTGCACATCCCAGGGTGGACCTTCCAAAAGTTTGAATAAATTTCCAAAAATATTTTGAACAGTTGCAAAGATCAGAATAAAGTGCCAGATGAAATGTTCTATTATACATATTATTATAAAAACTAAAAACAACGCTATTAGGCTGATCTGAGTTTAAGTATTTATATTTTTAAATAATAAATTTAAATTTTAAAAATTACGTATAGAATTTAAAATGAAAAGAAATACCGCGTTATTTTTTTTTTTTATTACACATAAGAAACCTTTATAGTAAATTTTTATATGGTTTGTGTTATAAAAGCCACACAAATTCCTGTAAGTGTTTGCAGTTAGAATAAAAATAATGAAATAAAGTGCAAAAAAAAACGTGGTTGCCTCAAGTACGACATCATTATTATAGTTATTGTTATCACAATGAACATCAGTGGGTTCAGCATCATTGACACCTTTACGTAGCTCATTGTAAAGTATTTTTTCTTTAATGCTCTTTGTAGAATTTTTCCTGCTGTTGGTCGTTTTTGTTATTGTGATTATTATGAATCATTCATTTAGTCACATTTAAAGTCAGTGGTTATGGTTATGTTAACTTTATGTAAAGAAATTTTAAGTAGATTGTTTGTTAAATAATTTATTAAAGTTTTTTTATATAATGTTAACAATATTTCAACATCTTCAAAGGCTTTGTAAAACAAATCTTGTACTTCCTATTGAAGTATTTAAGTACTTTGAATTTGTCTGTTTTAACAAATAAAAAATATTATTTCTTTACATTTTGTTAAAATTGTTTAAAATGTTTTTTTTAATTTCTTTTTTTATTTCGAATGATAGCTGTTTTATGAATATGCGTTTATTTTGTCTTGTCTTTTGTTAACACACTTGAAACAACAAAAAAAATCTTGAAAATCATTCCTGTTATTATGTGTGAATGTATTGGTTGCAGAGCTTTGAAGAATTAATTCCTTAATTCAATTTTTTTTTTTTTGTTTTTTTTTTTTTTTTTTTTTGGACCAACACTCAGGGGATGCCCCCTATTAACGCAGTGCATTGTGTTGGTATTAGGAAAATAGGTTATGGGGAGGAGGAAAGAGGGAGTAGTGTTTGTGAATATTTGATTTGAATTTCTCTACATTGTAAGTAACAGGGAAGACTTCTGCGGGGAGTTTATTCCACATACGGCTGGTGCGACTGATAAACGAATTCTCTCTGTAATGCGTTGTGCGATCCACTGGACAATCGACTACAAACGGATGCGCTCTACTTGATAAGCGAGTATTACGAATAAAAACTTGGGCTTTGGGGACAAGTTCACTTATCTCAGCAGAACACTTCCCATGGTAATATCGATAGAACAGAGTCACACAACCCACATTCCGACGATGCTCCAATGAGTCAATAGAGCTGGATACTCTACTGTCATTGATAAGCGCCGACGCCCTCCTTTGCACACGGTCCAGAAGCTCCAAAATAGACTTCGAAGCTCCTGCCCATATATGGGAGTTGTATTCCATTTTCGGTCGGATATAGGTATAAATATTGAGTAAATCGAATCGAGTGAAGTACTTCTTGCACCGACGTAGAAAACCTAGACACTTGAATGCTTCTTTCGACACTTGGAAAACTTGCTTATTCCAACGGACGTCGCATTGAATCTTCATGCCCAGAACATCAAGAGTATCCGATTCCTCAATATCGATATCACCCATATTTACAGATGGCAGTGTTGACGCCACAGCCCTATGGGTCAACATACAACAATTCTGAATTAAAAATTCGATGAATTAATTCACAGAGCACAATATATTGAATGGAATTAATTCATATTTGTTTTCATTCGATTTATTTTGTTAGGAATTAATTCAATTGCTATAGTTCTTTTTATTAAATCAAATGAATTAATTCACTGGTGAACGCGTTTAATTTTATAAATCGAACGGAAAGAAAGTGAATTAATTAAAAATTAAAAAAAAAATTATGTTCAGTGAATTAAATAAAAAGAAATAAGTTCACTAAATTAAAAAAAAAGAAAATACTGAATTGAAAAAAAAATACGTTCACTGAATTCAAAACCTGTTTTCTGCCGTTCAGTAGAAGAAAACATTTATTTACAAATCAAATTTGAAACTAAGCAATTTTACAGCGTTTGCTAGTAAAAATAAACAAATTATAGTGTGTTTATTTTTACTATCAAACGTAAGTGTTAGAGAAACCCGATGCAGTTTATCAACCTACATGTTTAAAAATAAAGCCTTTTACTATTAAAAATAAAAACTTTACAGATATAGATGAATTTGAAAAAGATATAACTATTAATTTTTCAAACTTATGCTTCCCCGTAAAATGCAGATGCTTGACTGTGACTTATTTCATTTGTACGTTTTTACAATACTATCCAAGGTATTAAAATATGTTATTGCTTCTCATTTGAGTTGAGTGAACGTAATTTTTTTTTAACTCAGTGAACCTATTTTTTTTTTAATTCAGTGAACGTCATTTTTTTTCAATTCAGTAAACGTAACTTTTGTTTTTAATTCAGTGAACGCTTTTTTTTTTAATTCACTGAACGTAATTTTATTTTTTTTTTTAATTCACTGAACCAAAATGAAATTGAACGAATTATGTGGTGAATTAATTTAGTAAGGAATTAATTCACTTTTTTTCCGTTCGATTTATAAAATTGAACGCGTTCGCCAGTGAATTAATTCATTTGATTTAATGAAAATAACTATTGCAATTAAATTAATTCTTTGAATTTGTTGTTTGATGAACGCGTTTAGTTGAACGAATTCAGTGAATTACTTAAGAAAAGGAATTCATTCAGTTCTTGAGAAAATTCAATTCGATTGGTTGTGAATTCATTCAAAAATTATTTAGTTCTTCAAAGCTCTGATTGGTTGTTACGCTTTCATTATTGTCTACCATCCTTGTATTTCTGTGTGTTGTACATGTTAACGACTTCCTGTTTTGCATTCATTTTTCCTCGTTTTTTTTTTTCTTTTCGTCGAAAAGTTTATCATATAAATATTGACAATAAGTAAATGGTTGGGAGTACGTCATCAAAGACTATTGCTCACATATATATTTACATTGTGGCTAAAAATTATACGAAATAGCGTACCTAAGCTTTCACCGAAATTCAAGTCTTTTCTTTAACATGTTTCCTACTGGCAATATTTGTATATCACGCTAATTTATTTCACATCCTGGCTTAGTCTCTCATTATCACAGAGGAGTCGACAGATGAAAAATTTATATATCAAATAATAAAAAAGAAAAGTTACTCTGCATACTTCTTAAACATACTTTACATAAATAAAAATATAATTACTTTGTATGCGTACACCCAAATTAATACTGCAGTAGAAATAACTAAAAAATTCAGTATCCGATAAAAAAAATTAAATAAATTTAGCATCCAAGCCAGCAAAATTTGGAAACTCCTACACTCAAAATAATAAGTCTGTTGCCTGAACAGAAAAATTTAATTTAACAAAATTTGCTACTGTTTTTGGCTTGAAATAAAATTTGTTCATTTTAAAACATTTTTTTTTTTAAATGTTCCTCGTAGTGTTTTACATAAGTCCGCTGAACACATCCTATACCTAAAATGGAAGATTCCCATGGTTTCTCCCTAAAATCCAGGTTAATGGGACATTTGAGGGCCAATTCTAAATAAGTACGAAATTAACCCTTAAACACATTTTAAGTTTTTACTTATTACTGGCACTTAAGTTAAATTTTCAATGCTGATGTCTTCAAAGACTTATAGTAGAGGTTTATGACCAATATTTTTCCGGTACATTTTAACCCTCTAACTCTGCAACTTACGGGTCGTTTTTGTCCGTTTTAAAAAGGGGTCTAAAAATTCCTTTAATTGAAGAGCTAGAAGGTTAAAATGTTCCACAAACATATTCCTCGTAGTATTTTACATAAGTTCGGTGAACATACCATATTCCTTAAATGGAGTATTCACATGGTTTCCTATTTTAATCCTATTTAATTTTTTTTGTTTTAGAAAAATCATTTTAAGCGTTTAATGCCAATTTTTTGTGAAAATCATTTTTTTTTTTTTATTAATGAATTGATATTGTCCAAATTTGGCTTGACCTTATATCAATTCACGTGCTAAATTTCATAGCAATCGGATAATTTTTTCAGGTTTTATAAATATTTTAAAATAAAGGATATATATCAGGACTAAGAGTCCTTGCTTCGATTTTGGCAAAACGTTTCCAGTTTTATGTGCATCTCAATGGATACTTTTTGTAATTTTACGTCTATTTATGTAGCTAATATAATATTTTTAAATTTCAGGTGGGCGTGTCCTTGGACCGATATTTCCAAAAATTTTAATTTTTCTTAGCTAAGGGGTTTTATGCCAGTGTACTAAATTTCAAAACTCTCTCTCCACTCCTTCTATTTTTGTCCAATCGTTATATGGGATCAAAGCACTGTGCGTCAGCCTTTTCAGTTTCTGTCTTTATTTTTGTTGTTGTTTGGTTATATTTGGTTTTTTCCATAATAAACACTTGAGTTGAGGTCGCGTGGTGGTAAAGTGCCGCCGCCACTGCGCATGTGGTTTGGCCCTAATGTCCGATGTGATCGTGCACTGAGGGTGTCGCTTGGTCTAACAGCCACACTGCAGCCCGAGGATGCGGCCATCCCCCAGGTACTGACCCCAACAATAATACTAAAATTAACCCTCTAATGCACAAGGCCGCCTAAAGGCGGTCTTCAGATTTTAAATAGTTTTTGGCTAAATAACAATATTTTATTAAACAAGTTGTATTATATCCATAGAAAACTTAACTAGCCAGTTTTTTTCCTTCAAAATGTTTTCTGTATAAGGATCGGTTTTCACGCGAGAAGCATGTAAAGTGAAAATTTAGAAAATTTAAAAAATTAACTTTTTAAAACAGAAAAAAAATATTTGAAAAATTGCCAAAAATACATTTACGATCTGGCGTACATTACCGATAATAACAAAGCTAGTTTAAAACGAGTAAAAAGGTTAAAGTCGGGCATGCCGACTATAGAATACCCTACACCAGTCTGGGTAAAAGCCAACTAATGTCACCAAAATCAATAGGCTGCGTTATTGGGCCAATATAGGTCTGTGTACCAAATTTCATCAAAATATCTTAATATTTGCGACCTGCAGCGTATAAACAGTATAATTTTGGTAGGACCCTTATATGGGCACTAGGTCTAAACATGGATCGATGTTCATCAAAATCAATAGGCTTCGTCCGTGGGCCAAAATAGGTCTGTGTACCAAATTTCATCAAAATATCTTAATATTTGCGACCTGCAGCGTATAAACAGTATAATTTTGGTAGGACCCTTATATGGGCACTAGGTCTAAACATGGACCGATGTTCACCAAAATCAATAGGCTTTGTCCTTGGGCCAACGTAGGTCTGTGTACCAAATTTTATCAAAATATCTTAATATTTGCGACCTGCAGCGTATAAACCATATAATTTTAGTAGGACCCTTATATGGGCACTAGGTCTAAACATGGACCGATGTTCACCAAAATCAATAGGCTGCGTTACTGGGCCAATGTAGGTCTGTATACCAAATTTTATCAAAATATCTTAATATTTACGACCTGCAGCGTATAAAAAGTATAATTTTGGTAGGACCCTTATATGGGCACTAGGTCTAAACATGGACCGATGTTCACCAAAATCAATAGGCTGCGTTATTGGGCCAATATAGGTCTGTGTACCAAATTTCATCAAAATATCTTAATATTTACGACCTGCAGCGTATAAACAGTATAATTTTGGTAGGACCCTTATATGGGCACTAGGTCTAAACATGGACCGATGTTCACCAAAATCAATAGGCTGCGTTATTGGGCCAATATAGGTCTGTGTACCAAATTTCATCAAAATATCTTAATATTTACGACCTGCAGCGTATAAACAATATAATTTTGGTAGGACCCTTATATGGGCACTAGGTCTAAACATGGACCGATGTTCAAAAAAATCAAACTTGTTCGTCCTTGGGCCAACATAGGTCTATGTACCAAATTTCATCGAAATATCTTAATAGGTGCGACCTGTAGAGTGCGTACAAGATTGCATGGACAGACAGACAGACGGACGGACGGACGGACAGACGGACATCGTTAAATCGAAATAAAAAAAATTCTGAACCGATCGGTATACTATAAGGTGGGTCTACGACCAATATTTTTTGGTGTTACAAACATCAGCACAAACTTATAATACCCTGACCACATAGTGGTGTAGGGTATAATATCTCTCCAACTTAAAAACTAGCCAACAAATTTTCTTAAAATTAAATACAGATTACATACTTAGAGGTAGAACTAATTTCGTCAAAATTTATAGATGTTTAGTGCCAAATTCGCCAAATTTCGGGCAAAAATAAAAGTTATATTCTGACTTTTATTATTTCGAGCGAATATAAAAGTTATTTTTTGACTTTTGTTTTTTCGAGCAGAAATAAAAGTTATTTTTTGACTTTTATTTTTTATGGAGCTCGCTTTTATAGCGATTTCTCATATTTTTAAATGTTTGATATGAATTTGTCAAGCTTTTAATATTTTAATGTGTTTTTGTCGAAACAGTAACATTTATTTTGGTTCAAAAGAATAAAATTCCAAAAATAACTGTTATTTTTTGCTCGAAAAAATAAAAGTCAAAAAGTAACTTTTATTTCTGCTTAAAAAAATAACTTTTATTTCTGCTCGAAAAAATAAAAGTCAAAAAATAATTTTTATATTTGCTCTAAAAAAATAAAAGTCAAAAAATAACTTATATTTTTGCTCAAAAAAATAAAAGTTAAAAAATAACTTTTTTATTCTTACTGTTGTGATAAAAGTCATAACCGTTACCGTTTCTGGTCTTTTATGATTCCCCAGCAAAACCTTGGTAATATGTTGGTATTACAGAACACATTACCTGGTAATACCATACCCCTTACCATTGCATTATTTTATACCTAAAATGTAATGTCTTATGTATAATGTGCTGCATAACTACTGGGTATAATAGCAACTTATTACTTACCAATGATATATTTAAACACCTCTAAGAAAAGAGTTACTTGTAATACACAACATGAGTTCTAAATAATAGCAGCGACTTATTACAGATGGGATATTTTAAAACCGTAAAATAAGGAGTTACTTTTAATGTGATACGTGATCACTTAATAGAAATAGCCACTTATTACCGATGGTGTATTCAAATACCTCAAAATAAGGAGATACATGAGTGTTATTTTCTATTTAAAATATTCGATACAAATAATTTATATGTTTTATACATATTGACTGGAATATCTTTTATGTTTTTTGTTAACTTTATATTAATCTGAGTAAATATTAATTAAATATGAATATGCTTGGTTTTAGCATTTATAGAAAACCAACACGATAACGTCTTATTTTAATTTTTTTTTGTAAGAAGTAATTATATATTTTTATGCAGTAAGTAAGCGCATAATTTAAATGTGTTATTTCAGACCTGTTTGTAACACATTTTTTTGGCCTTACTTTAAGCTGTTATGTAAGTAGTATTGTGCTCAGTCTCGGTTATGTAAGTGGTTACGTAACTCCTAACATGTAACATTAAAGTAACATGTTCTTATGTTGTTACCTAGCCCTCTTTTGGAAAGTACATACCTCCAATGACATGCCCTTGTTAAAATAATAGCTGTTGGAATAGCAAAGTAAGAGGTTACATACCTTAATTTCTTCTTACAAACCTTATTACCAGGTAATAGAAAGTTTTGCTGGGTCATTTTAGAAGGCTCATATTTTCGTCCAAAATATGAGCAATTTTTACAAAAAATTTTTAAAATTTCAAAAGAATGTAATTTAGTTGAGTAGGTTTTGACTCATAGAATAACAACCCTCAAAAAAGTATCCACATTTTGCTGGCTGGGTTGAAACTAGAGGCCAGTATGAATGTTTTGCAAGACATTCACAAAACATTTTCTTATACAACACCAAAATATTTTTTTTTTGTTTTCTGTTTTATTTATTTTTTTTTGTAATGATCTGAATTTTAACATCTTGTAAATAACTACAAATAAGTAAAATTGTCAATTTTTGTTATATTTAGTATTAAAAATCGTCAAATCTCTCATCAGCGCATGCAAGAGAATGTCAGAGACATTCATTCAGCCCTTTAGTTGAAACATCTTAAGATACTAAAGTCGATACTAACATTAGAAAAAAAAAATGTATTTATTGCGATTACTCTTACAAATGGAAACTGTTTTGCTTAAAATTTTGTAAGAACAACTTGGAAAGCTATGGTGCCATATAAAATTTTTGGAAAGTCGCGATGATGAATACATTTTTTTGTTGAAATATTTTTCCTTTAAGTGCGTCTTTACTTAGCCATATCATTTATTAAGGCCGATTTTGCTTTCAGCGATTCAATTGGTTAAAACCTTAAAAAACCGTAAAACTCCATATAAAACGCGAACAGTGGTTTTAATATCATGTTTTATGCATCAAATGTTAAGCCTAAATATGAATACAGGTCCTGTGCCTACATTTCACCACAAACAATTTATATTGATTGGATTTGAAAATTTTTGTAGATAAAAAGCTAAATGGAGAAGGTCAAATTTTAAAGACATTTAGGGAAAAATCTGCACCTTAGAATGAAAAATAAAGTACGCCAATGTAATCTGAATGTCCGAAATATATAGAACGGATGGTCAGATCTCCATTAATTTTTTGAGTGTCATTGATATCTCTCGAATCATTCTCCGGGAATCATTTTTTAGTACCGGTTTCTGGGAAAAAAATAAGTGCGAGTATTCCCAAACCCTAGTCGGATGGTATTAGATCTCAAAACATATAGCTGATATGCCACCATGATTACATATTGTCATATATATAGTTATATATAATTCTATATGAAAGTATGTATGCACAGAACACGCTTCGGGGACATTTTTCTCGATTTAAAGTTTAGTATGGGGATATTTGCTGAGTTCAGGTCCTCAAACTTTTCATAGATCTACTGAATATTTTGAAGATATTATTGATTAATATACCGAATAGTTTGGGTACTTGCTTGACCGAGCTATGCGCTCTACACTAGACCGTACCTCAAAAAAATTTTTTTTGGAATTGCCTCGCAAAAATACTTTATATTTGAAGGTGTAACGCACACTTTTGTTAATTTTCGGTTGCCACAACTGAATTTGGTTAGGGCAACCGAATTACGACGTGTGGCAACCGAGCCAATCGGTTGGAAAAAATTCGGTTGTCACAACGGAATTGTTTTAAGAGTGTATATAGACATACCACACTTTGTTAAGTATATCACATGTGCTCTATAATTAATTTTATAAAAATCAATACACAAAAATATGTTATTATATGAACATATATAGCACCAAAAAATTAAGTTTGCACAAACCATTTTTAAAATTTTAGTTAGAAAACGATATCTTTTTACTAACTTTTTGTTTGGAGTGTACCTATCGAAAACGTTCTCTTTTTTCTTCGTTTTCAGGGTTTAATTTTATTTTCTTTGATGAAACAAAAATTTCGTTCTTTTTAAAATTAATTTCTGTGTAATTTTCGCATATCATCAAAAGATTTCATGCTTCCATGTAAATGTAATGAATTTAAAAATGTAAGCATATATATTGAGATATATATTAAGTACATGCGTAGATATAATTACCAAGAGTAGGCCTTAAAAATATGTTTGGGAGTATAGCTATTTTATTTTTAATTGGCTGCAACATTGTTTATTTCATTTGTGCTTAAGCAGGATAACCAGCACGATGGGTTCCCTCTAATATTAAAGAAATTCGGATATCTGTTAGATGCAGAAAAAATAACGAACAATTATTTCTATGCAGTTCAATCCCATGCATAGTAGTGAAGAATAGTGGTGAAACAAATAAGTTTTTTCTATAATTTTGTAGAAAATATTGGGTGTATAATTTAAAAATGCGAGCTCCACAACAGATGGCTTATCTTTTACACATGGTTTGTGTCTTTCATAACTTAACGTTCATGGCATTTTCGAGGGTAAACATCTGTCGTTTATTCTCACTTAGTTATTGAACGAAATAGTGTAAACTACAAAGTTCTCTTTTGCTTCAAAAATGTCGAATTTTGTGCCAAAAAACAATATTTTCGGGAAGTTTGTTTTAGTTCTTCAATTTGAAAAAAGTGAGGCTGAAGATCGATTACAACGTGTGGGAGGTAGTTTGCGCCATGATTTTTTTAACGGAAGACAAAGACCGCCCATGTAAGCCAAAAAAGCTCCAATATGGAGGCACTACTTGATGACGAGCGTATGTGAAGCCCGCTGACTAGCCGAATTAACACCAAAGTCGAATATCCACGTCGCCAAAGTAACGCTCTGTATTTTCCGGGACCATATATTATGAGCTGCTGAAGTCGGGCCTAGCTTTCACCCGCCTAATACTCCAAACCTTGCCATGTCCGACTACCATTTGTTTCGATCGATGCAGAATGCTCTCACTGGAATACGCTTCACTTTGGAACAGAATATCCTAAACTGGCTTGATTCGTTCTTGGTCGCCATAGCTAACGATGGCCAGGAATTTGAATAAATTTATATTGTACCAATGTTTCACAATAAACGTCCCAAAATTTGTCAAAAATCCCATATTTTTAAGTTATATATTTCATGATACTAATGAATTTTTACTCGTCCACTAAAACTTTTCATTGAATTCATGAAATTTTCAATCAAATGATGTAAAAAATTTATATTTATTAAAGGGTTTTTCAATAAGAGCGCTACAAAAGTTTTTTTAAATAAAACAAAAACTGTTTTGGATATCAATGAAATTCTTTATTGCTGTGAAAGTACGTTCGATGCCATTATGTATGGAAATCGATCTCTTTTGCATGGCCACCACGGGCACGCTTGCAGAAGTCCAGACGCTGAACCCAATTTTCGACGGTTTTCAAGCATAAATCGGCCGATATTCGTACGAAGTTCATCAATCGTCGCTGGCTTGTTGGCATAGACCATAGATTTGACGTAGTCCCACAGGAAATAGTCCAACGGCGTCAAATCGCACGACCGAGGCGGCCAATCGACTGGACCATTTCGTGAGATAACACGTTCTCCAAACTTGGTTTGCAATAAATTGATTGTGACATTCGCTGTGTGGCTTGTGGCGCCGTCCTGTTAGAACCACATGTCCTCCAAGTCCATATCATCCAATTGGGGCCAAAAATATTCGGTTATCATTGAACGGTAGCGATTCCCATTCACGGAAGAAGTACGGCCCAATGACGCCGCCGGCCCATAAACCGCACCAAACCGTAATTTTTTCCGGATGCAATGATGACTCATGGAGTACGTGTGGATTGCTGTCTGACCAATAACGCATATTTTTTTTATTGACGAAGCCATTCATTATGTCGACCATAAATTGGACGTAGCGCTCTTAGCGTTGAGGCCACTGACTCCGAATGTCGGTAGTAAATTTTAATAATTTCGACTCGTTGTTGGCTCGTATATCTTTCCATCATGAAATGGCAAACCTTACTGAAGAGAAATGTCAAAAGAGCGGCAAGAAATATGGCGTCGTTTGCTGTCCCTGTCTTTCTACTTTTGTAGCGTCCCTGTTGAAAAACCCTTTAAAAGTTTAATACATTCAACGAAAATGTTTCATTAAAATTAGATACACCCAGAAAACAGAATCAGTTCTGATAACCCCATTTGTATTCAATCGCATGGTTCAGTTGTGGTAGCCGAATTTTTCAGTTGTGGCAACAGAAAACCAATTGAGACAAGACTAATTTGACTGTGACAACGGAATTTCAGTTGTATGAAGAATAATTCGGTAGCCGCAAAAGAAAAATTCATTTGATGCAACTGAACCATTCGATTGGCAACAAATGGAGTTGTCAGCCCCGAATTTGTTTTCTGGGTGTACTTAAAATATGTGAAATTTGTATCTATTTTAAGGAATTTTTCATTTACTTTGTGCAGAAAACTGCATTAGTTTACTGAATAATTTCATTAAAATACCGTCAGGAAAATTCCTCCTATGTACTAAACAATGATCATAAATATTAACCCGTCGAACCCAGGACCGTCGGTTTGGAAATGCCAAATGATACCAAAATCACTTTTTACGATCACTTTTAGAACAGTTACTCTTTAGAAGTGGTTTTTTGAATGTTGTTCAGAAGTGATTCTAAAACGGCTGTAAATATTCCTCCTGTGTACTAAACAGTGATCATAAATATTAACCCGTCGAACCCGGGACCGTCGGTTTGGAAATGCCAAATGATACCAAAATCACTTTTTACGATCATTTTTAGAGCAGTTACTCTTTAGAAGTGGTTTTTTGAATGTTGTTCAGAAGTGATTCTAAAACAGCTGTAAATATATACTAACGGATACTTTGGAAGCAATGAAGAAGTGATTTTTTTAAGTTGTTCAGAATAACTTCTAAAAAAGCAGTAAAAGTACACTAACGGATACTTTTGAAGTAAGGAAAGAAGTAGTTTGTAAAGCATTACTTCCAATTTTTTTTTTGCTTGGTTCTTTATTACACAAAAAGGGCAAATTCTTTGTTTTCTTCTCGAATAAAAAATGTGCAGTGTTTTGTCTGATAAATATTTCTCAAAAATTTATTTTGCAAAGAGTTACGTCCGATATCGAAAAAAAATAATAAAATTAAGTTGATTTTCATCAAAAAATTTGTGGATTCAATTAAAATTAATGAATTAAATTTGCATCTGTGACAATATTTAATATCAATTAAGATGTTCTTTTATATATATAATTTTTTTTAATTCCAGTGCTTTTTCTAGCTTAGCATGTAAACATACTCGTACAACAAGAAAAATTTTTAGAAACTAACATAAAATATTTGTAGCCTAGTGTTATTATTGCCATATATAATAAAAATATTGTACGTTATTATAATTAATGTATGCACAATATTATTATAATTAATGTAAGCAAATAAATCTCTTTATCTCTCTAAAAAAAAGTTATGGAATAACAGCAACAACAACCAGCATCAAAGTACAGTAACCACATTATGTCCTTTTAACATTTTTGGGTCATTTTATGAAAAATTATTATAATTAAATTTTCCACATTTATGCATTTAATGGCAAAAAAAATGGCTCAAACCAACATACGGCAGAAAAAATAAACGGTAGCATGAAGATTAAATTAGCAGCAAACTACTAGAGTTTATATGGCACAAAATTATATTAAAGTGTTAAATACACATATTTATATTTCCTACATATAAAAACTTTGCATTTTTTCTCATATGTATACGTTCTCTATATGCATACATAAAAATTAATATAACGTTTGAGTTTAAAAAATAAATGCTATGTAAATTAAAATTAAGCATATTAAAATCTAATTAGTTTTAAATATAACGAAACAACAACTAAAAGCATACTATCACAATTAATTTCAATAAAATATTAGCGTAAAATTTAAGATAAAATAAACTTCAATTTGCTAAATTTAAATGACGATAATGTATGAAAATATGTATATACCCGATAACCCCATTTGTAGTCAATCGCATGGTTCGGTTGTGGTAGCCGAATTTTTCAGTTGTGGCAACAGAAAACCAATTGAGACGAGACTAATTTGACTGTGACAACGGAAATTCAGTTGTATTAAAAAAAATTTGGTAGCCGCAAACGAAAACTTCATTTGATGCAACTGAACCATTCGATTGGCAAACAAATGGGGTTTTCAGCACCGAATCTGTTTTCTGGGTGTATAATATATCAAATATTATGAGTTCAAAAAGATGGATGCGTATATTTTAGTAGTCAAAACCCATGTTTAAGGGTTAGAAAGTGCAGTCAAATATTAACCCAATTTTGCATTAAAAAATATAATATTTATAGCGAAAACTCTGTTTTTTTCAGTATTGAAGGGATCCATATCACTTTCAAAATAATAAGCTAAAATTAAATACACCAATTTCGTAGTTTTATATGAATATTTGTTTAATAAATTGATAAATAAGCAAATTTTGTACACGATACCCAGCAGCAATAAATGGAAAAACTTCTAAATGAATCACTTCCGTCGTTGCATCACCAAGAAATTTTACTTTAGAAAGGGTTACTGCATGGGGGTTCAAAAAGCTCAAAAATTTTTATCATTTTTATTAGTAAATAAGTTTTGTCCTTTAATCACAATTTTTCATTTGATCAAGTCGATCAATTTTTTTTTGGTCATTTTGTTAATATATATAAGGGCTAAAGTTTTAATTAGTCTCAAAAATTATGTGAGGAATAAAATTAGAAAACTCTAAACATTTAATGTAGAGTTTCGCAATACAAAAAATGTAAAATTAAAAAAAAAATTAACCCGCTCGGGTCCGGCAGCATGTTAATGCTTGAACTTTAATTCCAAAGCAACTATTGCTGTGTTTTTGTTACTTTTTTTCCTCACTTTCTTTGCTGGGTAGTTAATATAAATAGAGCGCAATCAATCTGTGAATACGTGCTAACACAACTAAAAGTGCAGATTTGGCAGCTGCACTAAAAGAATTATCTGCATGATATTAATGAATTTTTGCGTAAAACCAAAGAAGTTTCACTGGAACTCGTCCATTGAAACTTTTCATTGAATTAACTTAATTTTTCATAAAATGTTGTGAAAAATTCCATTTTATTTATTTAAAGTTTTATACACTCAATGAAAAAGTATCATTAAAACTAGATTCATAAAATGTATGAAGCTTTTTCATCAAATTTAGGAAATTGTTCATTTACATTGAGAAGAAAACTTCACTAGTTTATTAAAAAAAATTCATTAAAACTCGACCAGCAAAATTCCCTCTGTGTGGAGAACAAATTAACTAAGGCCCAGGCAATACTATTATTGGGACGATTTCAGTTTTATACAAAATAATTTATAATACAAGAGTTCCGTCTAAAAGTTTTGACAAAACAATTTTGTGCAGTGCATAAAAGCCACCTTAAACTAATTCTTTTAAATATAGACTCATACGACTTTCAATATAAGAGGTTCATGTATCACTTAATTATAATTATAAATTTATTGATTTTCATCAATTTTCTTTCCATAGCCATTTTTTTTTTTTTTTTGTATTTTTCAACAACCCCTTTATATAAATATATTTAATAATCTACTTAAGAAATACTTTAGTTGCTTTCATGTATAAGTGCTGAATATAAATAAAAGAAGGATACATTTTAGAAATGGTATAAGTCTATTATAAAAAATACGAGTCTTTAATCGTAAATTGTCTTCTTTTTCTCAAAATTCTAACATTTAATATAGTTTTTATTCTTAAAGGCTTTGACATCCTAATTGAAATTTCTTTTCCAAACTTTTATCCAAATATATGGAATCATATATAAAAACGGGCCAATTTTAAAACTTCACCCAAAAAATATATTCGAGCTGATAACCAAATTTGTTGCCAAGCGAATGGCTTGGTATCCAGTGAATGAATTTTTGTGACTTCCTAATTTTTTTACCATAACTGATCCATTCAAGTGGTTGCAAAAGCGTTCTTTTCTTCGTTGTCTTCGAGTTCTTAACAAGATTCTAATTTATTTTTTAACTTGGTAAATGTTCATTCAACTCATTAAAAATCTATGAGTTTTGCAATAATTATTTAATAATTTTTCACTGTAGATAAATTTTAATGAACAACCAAGTTAAGAAAAAGTGGAGTTATTCCACTTTTGAAATTACCTATTCCCATTTACTCATTTAATTATAATTTTAAAAGAACAATATTAAAATATGAAATACGTTTTTAATGAATAAACTTCACTTTTGTAATTATTTAACCCAATTCAATATAGTATAAATTACCATGGATAGAAATATGAAATATTGTAATATACTAAAGCTTAACTAAAATATTAATAGTTTGAACAAACTGGTCCTAAATTAAAAAAAGAAGTAAAAAAGTTAAACTTGGGTCATATTCTGGGAAGCGGGTCAAATTCCAGAAAGATAATTTCAATTAACGGTGCCATAAATATAGTAAAATATATAATAACACTATGCGACAGTCAAAATCGGGATGGGATGAAACCAACGGGAAATGTTATATCGGTCAAAAACAAGTTATACGTGTCCCGGCATTTCGCTGGGTCACCCCTAGGAATCGAGATATATTTTTTTTTTTGACATAATCGAGAACCACTAGTCCGATTTTGCTCAAACAATTTTAAAAAAATTAAAAATTACAATTCCTTTAATCTGTTCATATAACGTTTTTTATATACTCAACATTTTTGCCGGTAAAAATAAATGTTTGTTACCGCTACCATAAAAATCAATAACCTTTTGTTAAAATATAAAATATAAAATATTTTTTTCTTCATACATTTATTTTTACGGGCAAAACTCTTGAGTATGTATATTGAAAAACGTTATATGAACAGATTAAAGGAATTGTAATTTTTAATTTTTTTAAAATTGTTTGAGCAAAATCGGACTAGTGGTTCTCGAGTTATGTCAAAAAAAAAGACCACCAAAGGTCAAATCGATATATCTCGATTCCTAGGGGTGACCCAGCGAAACGCCGGGACACGTATAACTTCTTTTTTACCGATATAACTTTCCCCGGTCACTGACCCCTACCATTTGCCTCACAGTGTAATAGGTGTACCTAAAAGTGAATCTGTGTCAAATATTTTAGAAATCAGCATAAATTTCTTACACCCTATACCTGACCAAAATTTTAAGGGGGGACATGACATTTAAGGGGGGACATGACATTGGCCGTTTTTTGAAATCGACTTTTTTTATAATTTTTTATTTTAGTAAATATTCTTAAGATTCTAAGAAAAAAAATTTCATGTAAAAATTCCTACGGGTTCAAAAGTCACAGCCGGATTAGTGAGAGCGCATTTTTAATTTTACGTACGGCAGCTGGTATATACACAAACTTTGAACGCGTTTATCTCGAGACCATGTTTTTCGTACTGGTTGCGTCACTAGCGGATTCATTTTTTGAAGGAATTTTTTTTTTTTTGTATTTTTTAAACTTTTAAAATTTTTTTTCGATTTTTTATGAATTTTTAAAGTCAATATTTTTTACGAAAAAACACACTTTCAAATTTGGAACATCACCAAAAATTGAAAAAAAATTTAAAAAAAAAGCTCGTGTCATACGATAACCAATTTTGTTAAGATTTAATAAAGTAATTTTTTTCCAGATCGGACAATTTTTGCGACTCCCAGCGGTGCAACCACGAGGCCCCGTTTTTTTCTCTGCCGCCAGTTTGGAGCTCTCTAAAACCATGTCGGAGTAAAAAATATATTTTTTTGAATTTTTTTCTTGTAATTTGTTCAATTCTCTCTACAATAATGGAAAAATGTTTGTTTTTGACTGAGTTATGAATTTTTAGAAAAAAGTCTGTTTTCTCTGCCGCGAATGTCATGTCCCTCCTTAAGGCGGGTTTAGATATGTTGGTCATGATACCTACACCATATTGTGAGGCGTATATAAATAATAAATTCTATATAAAAGCGTTTACAAGGCTCAAATGCTAATTTCGACGATATCGCAAGGGGTTTCACACTATGCTTTTTCTAATATTTAGGTCAGACGTTCCGTTCCGTTTTGAAATTTTGAACTTTAAACTTTTTTTTCTAGGCAAGGCGCCCAAAAATTGATCTATCAGTTAGGTGCCGAGTTGCACTTTTTAAATTGATACATTGCATTCAATAAATGTATACCAATGAATTGAAAAACACACAAAAGGGAAAAACCATAGCAACTTAACACAAAAAAATTACTTTTTCGAATTTACCCTCTCCGATTGAATGCAATTTACCATAACTATAGTATACCACAAGAACTAAATGAAGCAGAGCCCAGACCATAATTTTCTCCTCGCAGAACAATAATTGAAAATTCTTATATAAGAATTTTTAAGACGATAGAAGACTTGTTAACTTTGAGGCAAATGAATTCTTTAGCACTTTTTACAGCTGAAATAGCCAGATTTTTTGTTTTTCTATTAACCCTCTAATGCGCTTTCTTCTGATTTCGATAATATTGAAACTGTATATTTGGCATTAGAAATCTACTATGGAAAAAATATTGAAATATTAATTTATAGCTTTATTTAGGCGATATAGCACAATAAATTTCGAAGATGAATCAAGATATCCAAAAGTCAAATAATTTCGGTTTTAGCTATAAAACACTATGAGAAAAATAAAATTACATATCAAAAATAGTTGTTCTTGTGTTATGATACCAGCAGTTATGGCGATTTTCGCTTTTAGAAAATTAGAAGTTTTGACGAAATTAGTTTTGCTTACTACTAGCTCTGAGTATATAATCTGTGTCTAATTTCAAAAATTTGTTAGCGACCTTTTGAGTTAGAGATAAAGGGTTGCTCAACAGGGACGCTACAAAAGTAGAAAGACAGGGACAGCAAACGACGCCATATTTCTTGCCACTCTTTTGACATTTCTCTTCAGTAAGGTTTGCCATTTCATGATGGAAAGATATACGAGCCAACAACGGGTCGAAATTATTAAAATTTCCTACCGAAATTCGGAGTCAGTGGCCTCAACGTTAAGAGCGCTACGTCCAATTTATGGTCGTCATAATCGTCCTAGCAGATCAAAAATTGAGCGTGGGGCTACGTCAAATCTATGGTCTATGCCAACAAGCCAGCGACGATTGATGAACTTCGTACGAATATCGAACGTAAAATTGCAGCATTATCGGAAACCGTCGAAAATTGGGTTCAGCGTCTGGACTTCTGCAAGCGTGCCCGTGGTGGCCATGCAAAAGAGATCGATTTCCATACATAATGGCATCGAACGTACTTTCACAGGAATAAAGAATTTCATTGATATCCAAAACGGTTTTTCTTTTATTTAAACTTTTTTACTTTTGAAGCACTCTTATTGAAAAACCCTTTATATATGTAAGATGTATCCTGACATTATCCTGTGAGTCCTGGAGCAAAAATTGTAAATGATTTTACATTTAGAGACCCTAAGCTAGCTTTTTTTTATCGATAATGAATGCCAGATGGTAAATGTATTTTTGACGATTTTTCAAATATTTTTTTCTGTTTTAAAAAATCAATTTTTTCAAACTTACGAAATTTTCACTTACATCCTTCTCGTTTGAAAAATATTCCTTATACAAAAAAAGTTTGAATTAAAGAAAGTAGGTTATTGTGTTTTTGTTTGTATAATAGAACTTTTTTAATAAAAAATTTGTTATTTAGCGAAAAATTATTTAAGATCTGAATCTGGCGGCCTTGGGCATTAGAGGGTTAAAATAAATTTAAAATTTCTTTAATTCTATCTAATATCAGATTTTTTTTCTTTTTAAATTCTTGTAATTTTTTAATTTTTTCATTAATACTGGTATATTTTTAATAAAAATTCAAAGGTCTACAATATTTCCGTAAGGAAAACTTATAACAAGGATTGAAATAAAAACAGCTTTAACAATTAAACCGCTCAAGTTCTGATTGTATTAAAAATTAAATTTTAAAAACTCAATCACAAAACTGATAATGGAAATTAAAAAAAACAAATTCTGAAAAATTAATTTAAAATTATATTACAATAAAGTGGAATTCTTTGCTTTAAAAGCGGGATAAAAATTCAAAGCAAGACAAGCTTTTATAAAGCTGTATAATCTGATCAAAAGCGGGATGTTTTAAATTAATAAGGTAAGAACAGCAAGGAAAAACCTGTTAAGTAAATACAGTAATTTTGACTTAGCTGCACAACCAACTTTTTCAAGAATTTATGCGCAGGTAAGCCAAAAACGCAGCTAAGTCAAATTGTTTACCTGCCTTAATATGCAGGTATACAAATACAGACTGAAAACAAACAAAGCAAATGAAGCTAATGATGACAAATTTGTGCTTTGCACCAAATCTTGTGATTTTTATGTTTAAAAAACGACTAAAGTAGGATATTTTCGTCACAAAAAAAGTTGACAACACATTTATTTTATATGTGTTTTTTTTTCCTAGAACTGAAAAACAAAACAAAACACAAACGGTGATCTTTTTTATGAAAATAATGTAAAAATGCCAAAAATATGAGGCAGTTATCTTAAATGTGCAGATACAAAAAGTGCACTTAAAGAAGACAATTGCGTATATAATTTTGTAAAATAGAAACGAAACCAAAATGTTGTGCAGTTACAGCAAATGTGCACTTAAGAAAAAGGCAGTTAAATCAAAACTACTGTGTAGACAATTTTACTTATATTTGAAGTAAATTGTAGTTAATTTAAATAAAACTGCTGGAGTCAATAACATATTTTGCTGAATATTGTAGAATAAAGAAACCACAAAATATGTTTAAATGTTTTAAGTGAATAAAATCTATTTTTCTGAAATCAGCGGACTACAATTTTTTGTATAAAGTATATCTGTTGATTTTAGCAGGATATTATTATATTTTGTTTTTACCCTTCTTATCTTAGTAACATTTAGTAAAAATCAGGAAAATTTTGTCAGCAAGGTCACTTTAACTAATAAACCTGTAAATATAGCAGGAAAGCTTTTCTTCTTTTTGAATGTATGAATAAAGTTTTGATGTCTCTAAATGTTCTACCCAATTTTGGTGCTTCAAAGCCAATTCCAAAAAGGTGGATCTTAAAGATTATTATGAGGTCTGAAAGTAAATTCGTTTTTGATTAAATCCAAAAAAAATAAAAGGCTTTTAGGTATATATTGAGCCATAAAAAATTTTTGCCAGGGTTTTTAAGTGAAGATCTCGGTATTTTTCACTTCATATTCATGTTTAGGAGGCGAAAATATTGTTCATCAGTGTAATTTTTTCGTGAGGCTCCACTATCTTGTTAACGCTGTTTTATGTATATAATATACATATATTTGAAAATTCTAATTTTAATTTTTTGCATTCTATAATTATTAGTTTTTTTTAATTTCATTTAAATTCTTATAAATTTTGTTGATTGCTTTGAAATTAATGAAGCGCCTTACGAAATTGGTTGTGTATGTGTGCTATGTATATAAGAATGTACCAACACAAAATCTGCGTGTATTTGAAAAACAATTCTTGTACATATGTTCCAAATAACTACATAAATAGTATTTAAAATCCTTTTTCTAAGTATTTAACTGTCATATTCTGACAAAGAAACATTTTATTTGGGTGTTGGCATAGTATGAGGAAAATTTTGTAGTAAAAATATTTAGAAAATTACATATTTTAGAACTTGAAATACTAAAATACTGATACATTTTTATAAATAATAATCCAGTGGCTGTTGTGCTGCTATTTTAATAATTTTGCCCCAATATTAAATATTTCTAACATATTTTAAAACAGAATAAAGTAAAAAAAAAAAAATAACTGAAAAGAATTTGTAGTATTTATGCAAATATCTTATATTCTGACATTGTTTTTGTTACTATGAAGCACTATATAAATTAACCCAAATTAGGTTCAGAGTTGTGACTTGTTCTATTATTTGAAATAAGTTGAAAAATTATTGGGAAATTTTACACAAAAATGTTTTCAAATTTGGCCAAGAAGTTTTTGTATATTTAATGCAACACAAATTTCTTTTTGCCATTAATATTAATTTAGGGTTCTCTTATGCTAGATATCAGTATTGTTTACAATTAAGTTCTATTTAAGCTAAATAATAGCGATATCCCAGTGTAGAAAATCATTACCAGATATGTGGTTATGTAACTACATACTTGGTAATGGTAACTAGTTACTTTTGTTATTACATTTCTTATTACCTTTATATGGCGATGTCGCGAAAAATAATAAGTTATGGTTACACACCAGCATACGAAAAATCAAAAAATATATCGTTACTTATGTGCTTACCAGTACTGACAAAAATAATGAGTCTAAAAATAGATTTTCAAAAAAATAAATTATATAAAAAAAATATTTTTTATTGTATTTTTTTTCGTTAAATAAAATTTGCTGGTGCGGGAATCGAACCTGGGTCTACAGATTGCGAGTCAATAGCTCTGCCACCTGAGCTATGTCGACATGTTATATTTGATAGATAACAACATAATTGACCTACCGCGCACAAGTCAGCTTACTCACCAACATACAAAAAATTAAAAAATATGTGGTTACATATATCCTTACCAGTGTTTAAAAAATATTGAGTCTAAAAATAGATTTAAAAAAATTTAAAAAAAAATATAGAAAATTATTTTCTATTTGAAATAATGATAAAAATAAGTCATTATCAGTAACTCATTATTATATGTTTTAAAATAATGCAGAAGGTAAGTGGGTGTCATTACTGGTAGTCCAAAAAATAATGATATGTCATTACCGTTTCTATACTGGGATACTAAAAGAAGCCAATTTCTAAGTTCAATTTAGGATACATATCTGGATAATGAAAGCCCTTGGTAAGTTTTCCATGAAATCGTTTAAAGGTACCCAGCAGAAACAGACATAACCAAGTAAATAGCACACAAAGAATTTCACTAGTTACTATTTAGTTGCTTAATTTCAAAATTCATGGATGGTATCTAGCTTACGAAAAAACTGCAAATAAGGGTTTATCAGCATTGTAAACATAGTGACCATAAGTGGTTACATGTAAGTCAGGAAGTAGGTACGCTTAAATTGTGAAATAATTGTTTACACTCTAAAAAAATGTTTTTAAATTTACTACTAAAATAATGGGCAAAGTTTTGTTTAATTTTACAAAAATTCGGTAAATATAAACAAAAAATTTTTAAACTTTTTTTGTACACACCATACACAATAATACATGCATAATAATACAAATAAATACATCAAAACTTTCTTAAAATTAATGGAAAAACTTCATATATGTTTTAGTTTTTTTTTATTATTATATAATCAGGGGTCTCCCATGGTCTCGATGAATGGCAACACCGGTTTTAATGCAACAGATGGCGCTGACTGCTGTTTTGTTTTTTCTGGCAATACTGTTTCATTTTATTGGGGAGCAGTGTGGCCCAAAAAGTTTTAGCTTATTCCCATTTTAAATGTTTAAATCCCCAATGTTATACCCAATTCATTTTAATTTAAACAAAAACTCAAAAAAAGGAGCTAAGTTAGCATCGCTCTCAAGTTCAGAAAATTTTTAATGAGTGAGCAAATTAAATAAAATTGAATATTTTGCGAAGAAATATTTACGTTTTCACTTGAACTTTAAAGGCCACTCTTTGTTAAAATTGTGAAACTAAAAAAATTTTATTATACGAAAGACAAATCACAATTAAGATGAAATGTCATTGTTTCAAAATAAAATTTGTATATTAAATTTTCGAGAGAAAAAATTCTACACAATTTTCACACGAAGTTCATTCTGGTGAAAAGTCTTTTTTTCTAAAATTTGTAAATCTAGTAAGGTGTAAGTTCTAGGGCTCATAAACTCTTTTGAACATTAAGTTTGCATAAGTCGAGTTTACACGATTCAGGAGGTACATAAGACGTTATGAAAATCCCTGGTACTTTTTGAGCCTACACAAAATTAATTTTTTCTGAGTCCTTTGCATGTAACAATTTCAGCATTTGGAAAATAGAAAATTTTTTGATTAATTACACTGTGAGACAAATGGTAGGGGTCAGTGATCGGGAAGGGTACAAACTACCGGGGAAAGTTATATCGGTAAAAAAGAAGTTATACGTGTCCCGGCGTTTCGCTGGGTCACCCCTTCATAAATGTATGAAGAAAAAAATATTTTTTGCCTAAAATATTAAAAAAAAGTAATAAACAAAAGGTTATTGATTTTTATGGTAGCGGTAACAAACATTTATTTTTACCGGCAAAACTGTTGAGTATATAGAAAACCGTTATATGAACAGATTAAAGGAATTGTAATTTTTAATTTTTTTAAAATTGTTTGAGCAAAATCGGACTAGTGGTTCTCGAGTTATGTCAAAAAAAAGATATATCTCGATTCCTAGGGGTGACCCAGCGAAACGCCGGGACACGTATAACTTGTTTTTGACAGATATAACATTTCCCGTTGGTTTCATCCCATCCCGATTTTGACTGTCGCATAGTGTTATTGAGTTTGGTTGCTTTTCGTTATTTCAAGATTTATAAATATTTGAAGAACATTTCTTCAATAATTAAAATATTTTGTAGAAATTTGGAAATTCTTTAACAGACCTAATTTGATCGAATTTAATTTGAAAAAATACACATATAATTTATACGAAAATGCTTCTTATTTTGGGCCTAAAACTAGATCTTTTAAAATTTACAAATTTTTTAATTTGTCCCCAAAACGAAGTCGAAATCCCTAATTTGGGCCCAAATCCCCTTACCTAACAACTCTGTAAAACCTTATTTGACATAAAAAAATCCTCCCTTGAGAAAATTTCCCAAACAAAATAAAATCCTCCTTTGACAAAATTTTCCACATGCTAGCGACATCTTAAGTTACAAAATTATCGATGTTGCACTTCTATATTATATATCTCTGTATATAATCATAAAATAGCTTGTATCTCGAAAACTAAGCTATAAATTATCTATAAGTTATCAAACACATACCAGCAGAAATTACTGCTTGCTTGGAAGCAGTTTTGTCAGGGAAAGTTGAGAAGTGAAAGCACTTGTTTCGAGATCCGAAAAGGCATGAATTCACCGCTTTTAATTAGTGCTCCTGGTTTTCTTTTAAAATGCCGATAATTCATGCCTTCTCGAAATTGCATATTTTAAACCTTTTTAACTATTTAAAATCATGCCTTCTCAAAAGAAAAATATTCCTGCATATTTTTCCGTGAAGGGAAGATGCCTCTTATTTTCATTAAAATAACTTTTTTCCGCATTTTAAAAAATTTTGATAAAAAACCGCAAAAATATTAAGCAATCAAAATGTATTGCTCATTTCATGCCTTTTCAAAAAGCACAGCGAAAAGCGATGTAAACAATTAATCAACTTAGGCCTTTCATTAGTGCTGTTTACGAAGCTATACATTTTTAGAAGCGGTAAAAGTAGCAGTAAGGAAGCAGTAAACGTTTTTACTGCTTCCACATTTTTGCTGGGTACTTATACTCCCAATAATAAATATGGGCCCGTCTATAATGAGATCCCAGAAGTCGAAATTTTAAGCGACATTGTAACAGTAATTTGTAGTTAAATCAGGTAAAATTTCTGCTGAATTCAGCTCAAATTACGTAGCTAATTTAACTAAAATTTTTAATAGCAGTATGTAAAATTTAACTTACCTAAATTTAGCAGACCATAATTTTGAACTTCATTGTAAATTCTGCTGGCTCAAATACAGGTACTATTTCCTGTTATTTTAGCAGAAATTTTAACTATTTATCCGTTTGCAACAAAAAAAAAACATTTTTTTTTGAATTTTTTTTAATTTAAAAATTTCTTTGTTTTATAAAATTGATTCTTTTGTTTGTGGAAAAACTCTTTTAAGCAACGTTTTTTATTTTTCCAACGCTGGCGAATTAGCGCACCCAATATTTGTACAGCTGTTATTATAAAGGACCGTACCGGTTATCAAACAAGTCAGATGAGAAAAGTTAATTTTTGACTTTTATTTTTTTAAGCAAAAATAAAAGTTATTTTTGTTTTTTATTTTTTTGAGCAAAAACAAAAGTTATTTTTTGACTTTTACTTTTTTGAGCAAAACTAAAAATTTTTTATTTTAGTAGCTTTGAGGTTAAGAAGAAGAATAAAGATTTTTTCAAAAGTTATAAACACATTAAATTTACAAATCAGTCTGTATCCAGTTTCTGCCTTTTTCTATGGACAGGCTTCATCAGTGATTTGCCATTAAATTGTATTATTGTTTATATTTTATTGTCCTTGCTTATAGTGCAGGTAATTCATAGTTTATTTTCCTACTCAGTTTTCTGTTATGGTTTTTTACTTTCAGAAGTGATCAAACAGATACATACAAACATTCTGCTTTAGATTTTTTTTGTTTATCTTCTTATCTCCTCCGTGTCACCTTTTCTCAAATGTTGCCACACTGACGTATACTTTTTGCGTTCAAGTGCAGGAAATTTCGGTATATTGGAGACGGACTGCCAACAGGGCATTTTTATTTTTTTTAGTAAAGTGTTGTTTTTTCAAACGCGTCATATAGACCAACTGCATTTAATATTGTAATTAATATGCATTTTTATTAATTCTAATTTAGTAAGTTTGAGATTAAGAAGAAGAATAAACATTTTTTGCAAAAGTTTTTGTTTCGATAAAATTTTGACAAATTCATATCAAACACATAAAAACATGAGAAATCCCTCTCTAAGTCAATTTTCAATTGCCACTGATTTAAAAAAAAATACTTTTGGTCAAAAAAGCAAAAGTCAAAAATAACTTTTATTTTTGGTCGAAAAATCAAAAGTCAGAAAATAGCTTTTACTGTTGCTCAGAAAAATAAAAATAAAAAAAACTTATTTCTGCTCGAAAAAATAGCTAGGTACGCCACGGTCGGAATAGCGCTGAGTGTGGCTAATTGAATTTTTTTTTTTGCAATTTATTGTTGCTCAGAAAAATAAAAATCAAAATATAACTTTCATTTCTGCTCGAAAAATTTAGTCAAACAATAACTTTTATATTTGCCCAGAAAAATGAAAGTCAGAAAAAAACTTTTTTTGCTCAAAAAATTAAAAGTCAAAAATTTAAAAAGCAATTTTTGGAAGACTATCCATAAGTTTCATTATGATGTACTTGAGTCAGTTCTCTTATACTTGGTTCTACAGGGTGGTCCAAAATTACCGAAGGAATTTGAGTTAAAAAAAAGCGATTGTGTCCCTCAGAGTGTGCGCTGTGGCTCCATCCTTTTGGAGCCATACTTTCGGATGGTTTTCCACGGCTGGCCTTAAAAAATTTTCCAACATTGTCCGATATCAAACACCGTGTTCATTTTCAAATCATTTTCAAAAAAATATGGGCCAATTATTCATTCCGACGAAACACCGTACCAAACAGTATATTTAACTGGGTGTAATTGTCGCTGTTGATCTACTCTTGGAATTTCCGTAGCCCATATCCTGCAGTTTTGCCTATTAACGAACCCATTTAATTGGAAATGGCCTTCGTCGCTCATAATTAAATTATAAATAAATCATGATTTTTTTCTGCTTTTTACCGGAAACGATTTGGGCACGTTGTTCAATTGAATTCTGTCCCATTTTAAATTCCCCAAGGCTTCTTTACAAAATACTGAAACAAAAATAAAAAAAAAATTACAATAAAAAAGTTATAAGGAGTTCAAACACCTTGGGTAATTTTGGGTCACCCTGTATATGCTTTTTTTTTATAAAAATTCGAATATAACTTTTCAGCAAGTATTATATGTCTTGTAAGCTCAGTCGGTAGAGCTATGATCTGCCAGTGTGACGTCCTGAGTTCAAATTACGGCAGGACAAAAAAAATATGTATCAACTTTATTTTTATTATTTATTGGTTTTTCCAGACTTTTACCAAGGTTGGGAATTTTGTTTCCCCAGTGCTTTTCCGGCGCTTTTTGTACAGCCGGTCCTTTTCTCTAATGATGTTACCATTTTTGGAATGGGGAAGCACTTTTTTGGCAGTACTTGTTCCACCTGCTAAAGTGCCTTACCATCGCTTTTCCCTTTGTATTTTCCTAACTGGGTCCATACACCTCTAAAATTGATCCAATTTCGTACAGGTCCAATGTGGTACAGATGCTGTCATGTTCTGTTCACCATGGTACTGCTTTAAGGAGCAAAAATCGTACTACGTCCTATTTCCATATACAATTTTGAAGAAACCTACTGATTTTAAAATTAATGTTTTTATACTTTTTAGAGAAAGAGGTTTATATTTCTTCCTAACCTACTAAAATAATAAAAAAAAATTAAAGTGATTGAGATATAATTTTTTTTATATTTAATTTATAATTATTTATTTTTATTTAATAAAATCGTGTCAATAATGAGGTAAGCTGTGCATTTTTATATTTTACAATATTTTTCTAAATAATTTTCAACATAACCACAATTTCTAGAATTAAGTTTTTATCAAATGAAATCACAAAGGCATAATTTGTCCACAATTTTTTTTAGTTTTTTCAGTGTGGAAACCGTTTTACTTATTTTAACAAGGATTTCCTTCGCTTGTGACCGACTAAATCTTAGCACTACTTTTGCTGAATTCACTAATTTTATTGATAAAAACCAGCTCGCCGATTTTCAGATTATACTGACATCAGCAATTTTTCTGCTAGTGCCTTCCTGACTAAAACTTTACTGAGTCACCAAACTTTTTGACGACTTCTCTGACTTTTTTTTTTACTGTACTCTATGGTTTAATTGATGTCCAATACAATACATTTATATTTTTAACCAAATAAGCAAAAAACATAACAAAATTATCTTTTTATGTGTAGGGCTTACAGATAATTTAATTCCCTGTTATAATCTTTAACAGAAAAAATCAAGGGCATGACACAACAAAAATATTTTGTATATTTTGAAGAACTTTAACTTATTTAGGTAACATCAAAAAATAAATTTAAAGACTAAAATAAAAACAAAAATGAATTTTCTTTTATGTGCATGTATATAAGTGTTTTGTTTTATCATGGTGTTGTCATTATCATGACATTAATGCTAAGGTGCCAGTCAGCTTCAGTCAACTCCAGTTTTTTATTTTTTTTTTGAGTAGAAATGAATTTTAAGTAAGTTTTTGTTTCACATACATAACATAATAAAAGATAAAAAACATTGTTTTTCTTTTGTGTCAAAATTAACTTAGTAAGGGATAGAGGTCACAAAATCTAGTGAACTCCTTTACACCAAATTTTTCGTGCTTATATTTCTTTATTTTAAGTCTAGACATTAAATGGAAAACGCGTCTAAGTAATTAATTCATAAAACAAAATAAGTATGATGATTATTAGTGCAAATTATGATGTTTTTATTTTCTAAGTAAACGTACACCCATAGAAATTAATCTGTAAAAATAGCAGGAAAAGTGACTAAAAATTAGCTAAAAATTACCTTTTAGAAAAGACTGCTGAAATTAGCAGATTTTGTTATTAAATACAAGTAAAATAAGGACACCAAAAATTAAACTGTTAAATTTACAGAATTTAAGTTATATTTAATAGTTATAAATATAAATCAATATAAACTTTGAAAATCGCAATAATTTCGCAAAAAAACCAATATTGAATGAAATCTGATGTTTTTGGAATAAAAACTGTAATAGTACAGTAGATTTTTAGTACAGTAAAATATTTTTTTGTTCATTTTAAGTCTAATTTTAATGACAAAAGACTCGAAAACTGAACATAATTTGTTAAAGCAATATGACATATATAGATATAAATTTTGGACATTTTTCTTTCTAAATTGGCTTTTATATTTAAAATCGGACTTCGTCTTATATTTAAATTTTTTTTTTAAAAAACCTTCAATGAAATTTTGACTTTCAGCGACTATATTTAGAAAAGTTATTGAGATATTGATATACACTTAAGTTTGAAAAATAGGGCACGAAATTAAGATTAAACTGTGTAAATCGTTTTCTTTCCGAAGCTATAGTTACTAAATTATAAATTTTTTATTGATAAATTCGGCTGAAAAATTAAAAAAATTTAAATCGCGAATTGTGCAAAACCTAGAGCCAATTTGAAGAAACTGGTCGCAGATTCGAAATCAGCACCCACTAGTTATCCTAAAACCACTGCAAAGTTGTGCAACTTATAAATAATGTCATATTTTGTATAGCTGTGTAATTTAAATCATATTTTATTTTATTGTGTTATATTAACGACTATATAATTAAAAGACTTCCCAACTCTCTCAAACTTTGTTAAATCACTGTCTTCTTAAATTGTGTCAAAAAATATTAGAATATGAATTACACATTTCGGCAAATGTAATATTTTTCGGTACAAAATTTCAATCTTCCAAAAAGTGAGTTGAAAAACGCCTGGTTATATTTTTATTAGGGTTTTTCTTTTCCCGGACTTTTTCATTTCCCGGGACAGCGGGATTTTTTCTACAATTTCCCGGGATCCCGGGAATTCCTGCTCGTTAGAAAATAAATAAATCCGACCTATGTTGTACTTGAAAAACTCAATTTCTATCAAAACACCGTTGGAAAAAGTCCACTTTTTGGTTTAACCCATGAGAAAATCTACTTAACATATTCTGAAAGAAGGGCTAAATATAAAATAACTAATTTTTCTAGATCAATTCGTTTAGCAGTTTAAGTGGCGAATTAATATTAGGTAATGTATTTTTATGGAAGGCCGTCTTAATTTAAAAAAAAACTCTTTAAAATATATTAACTATGTATTAATTCTCTTTTCAAACGAGAAACGAATTGATTTAGAAAAAGTAAAAAACATGGGTATTTTTTCATCCCATCTTTTACGATATATTGGAATTATTAATGGGTGCAAATTTGTTTCGGTCGGTGAAATAACAAATCTATTATAATGAAGTTTTAGAGAGATTTACAATAATATTTTTAGTCGTTTCTTATATGAAATTCTGGACCATTTTCTTTATTTTTTTTCGTTTTGTGTCTTACACAAATTTAAAATTTCAGCCCTGGTTTATATATTACGATAAAAAACGATACTTAGGGCCAGTTTTATAGTGAGAACTAGGATCGATTTTTGCTAAAATATTTCTTAAAAATGGAATTTTTTATTCTAGATAATTTATTTTTCTAGATATTTTATTTCTATGTAGATTTTCAGAACTATTCGCCCAGAATTATTTTTATAAAAAAGTTAAAAAGTGAGTATTTTTCACAAAAATTTTTAGGGAAAATCGTAAATCTTTTAACAAAAATATAAACTAAAATATTAAGGGAGTGTGCGAACTGGCTAAATAAAATCTAAACTAAATAATTTAAAAAAGCATTTAATGCATTATTTTAAAATAAATAAAATTTAAAAAATATATTTGAAATAAAGGAATATCAATTTAAATGAAATTATTTGAATTAAAAAATACATATATTAATTAAAAATTCGAAAATTATACTATTTTTTTTGATTTTAATGCCGAGTTTTTTGGAGCCATTTAGAATTGAAATACTGATGTTGACATGTTGTATATATTGCTTTATTTGAAGAAAGATCATAATTTTAAAGAAGGTACGAGAAATTTTGTTGGTAAACTTGATAATGGCTGATAAAATTTGTTTTCGGTTTAACTAAACTAAACTCAACTGATATCAAAAAAAAACTCGGCCTAAATAGTATTTTTTTAATACTAAAGGTGCTTTCAAAATGGTAGAGTGACTCTACTCTGCAGCACAGATTGAAATGTAAACTGTTCAAAATGCAGAGTAGAGTTACTTCAAAAATTTATGACACTTTTATACTTACATTATATTTTGTCGCAGGCTATGTCTCCACCGCAATTTATTTTTGTTTTAAATTTTTTTATTAGGAGTTTTATGCCGTTTCTTTTCAAAACTTTCATTTTGTTTTCCATATTTTTAAAAAATTGTTTTTAATTTGGTGACAATTAGAGATGGCAAGATTTTAGTGATGTGCTTTTTTAGGTATTTTTGTCAAGTTAAATAGTTAACAGATCAATGTTAACTCTAGAGTGCAACAAATCCGTACTCCAGAGTCAAACAACTTTGAAAGAAATTAGTGATGTGCTTTTTTAGGTATTTTTGTCAAGTTAAATAGTTAACAGATCAATGTTAACTCTAGAGTGCAACAAATCCGTACTCCAGAGTCAAACAACTTTGACTCTGGAGTGGAATAAAAAAAGATGGCAAAATACAAAAATGTATTAGTAAGAAAGAGAAAAGAACTAAATTTTCTACAGATTGGAGTACTCCATCATTGTAAACGCACCTTAATTCTGTTTATTGAATTTTAAATCGCATTTTTTTAATTTTAAATGTATATTTTATTTAAATTAATTTAAAAAAATCAATGCTTTAAATTTAAATAAAGCTTCCAACATTGTAATATACTAGCTAAAACTTCTGTAAAAGAATAAAAAAAATCCCGGGAAATCCCGCACAAAATTCCCGGGATTGCGGGTTTGAGAAAAGGGCGGGATTCCCGGGAACCCCGTCCCGGGAAATCCCGGGACATAAACCCTAATTTTTATGTATACTCATCTTTTGGCGTCCTTTAGTTTTATATATGAAAGACAGATACAAAAATCTTTCACGGTTGTATTTTTTACATATCTTAGAAGAGTTTTGTTTTTAGTATAATATTCTTTGTTCGCACCACATCTAGACAATATTTGACATCTACATCTTGTCTGTCTGGTTATTATTATGTTCACCTATAAAATATGCTTAATATGTTCACCTATAAAATATGCTTAATTAATTTCAAAAAATTTTTTAAAACGAGGATATTTTGCGGCTAAAATTAAATTTCTTAAATTTAAATGTTTATTACCCGGTGAGTTTGCCATACTGTATAACCCCGATTTAAGATAAAATTAACAAAGTAAAATGTTTATATTTATAGTAGAAGTGTTGTAGTTCCGTTGACTTTCGAAATATTTAACTAAATAAAATTAAATAAAAGTATTTTGTTCTCTTTAGAATTCTCTAGAATTAGAATCCTCTAAAAAAAACTCACAAAGAACATTTCTATAAAAAAACGAGTAAAATATCCTACACCAGTCTGGTTAAAAGTCAACTAATGCTTGGATCCGAAACTCGAATGGGTTAAAACGGACTTGCGTAAAAATTTTCTATAATATGATAAGAGAAAACCGAAAATATGGCCCATATGGGCAATAGGTCCAAATATGGACCGATCCTATCTAGAATCTTTGTCCCTGGGACCATGAGAGTCAGCGAACAAAATTTCATTGAAATATCTTGTGACCTGCAGCGTGTAAACAATTTTGGGAGGGACCCTTATATGAGCACTAGGTCTAAACATGGACCGATTTTAACCAAAATAAATAGGCTTCATCCCTCACGCAAAGAAAAAACATGGTTGAGATGACCATATTCGAAGAGCATCATGTATTTTTGGGTTTATGATTGGGACAATCATATTATGAAATACCTTTTGCTATCATAATATGATCCATTAATTACTACATTATGATTCCAAACTGATCCCAATATTATCATATTATAGTCCTGTATATCATACTATGATATATAGTTTTTTCCCAGCATTCTCTTGAAGGTGAGTGAAAAAGCTGTGCACAATTTGTTTTATACAAAATATTACATTTATTTATTCATTGACTAATTACAAACTTAAATAATTTAAACTAATTTTAGTTAACCCTTATATATAACTAAAAATAAATTATGTAAACATCTGATAAAATAATGTTAAAAATACAATTTTACAATGCATCCGAAATGACAATCACATGTTCTCAGTGATCATATTATGTTCCTAATGATCATAGTATTTTCCTCATGATCATATTATGGTAATGAAGAAAATTTTGTGATCATTTGGGATCATATTATGATCATCAGGAACATAATATGACCAGTACGAAAATATTATGACCACTTCGTCGTGCACTTACATTTTTTTTTTTAATTTGCACTTTTTTCAATTTTGTTTTCGTATAAAACTAAAATATATCACACTTCTTACTATAGACACTCTGAAACAATATTTTTGCTACGTGAATGAAAAAAATTAAAAAAATTAATTACTTTTTTCACTTAATTTCTATCACTAAACACTTTATTGCATAATAAACAATAATTTTTTTTGAGGATTGCTTGACAATCTATATCTCTCTAGACTTTTTGGGTAGAGCGAGTTCTTTATTCCAAAAGCAATGTCGCTATTAAAATGAATACCCATAAGATATTTTTAAGTATTTTTTTTTAATACACACAGCAAAACAATTGCCAACCGAATTTCTAAGCCTGTTTTGGTTGCTACAACCAATAAATTCGGTTGGTGAAACCATATTGGAATGTGATTCCTAAATATTTTGGCTATTGCAACTAAAATTCAGTTGTATAAACCGAATTTTGTTGTGATAACCAATATTCAGTTGCACCAACCTATTTTAGTATATCTAACCGAATTTCAGTTGGAAAATGGCATATTTTTTCTCTGTGTGTACATATATATTATATTATTTATTTTAGTGGTTCTTACATTTTCTTGTCACAAAATCTTAAACCAGACTGACGCTAAGTGATAGATGACGCTCTTAAAAAAATATACTGATCATCTTATGGTTGTCGAAACTATACCAATGATTGTGAATATGATCTCTCTCAACTCAGATAATAATATGAATGCAATTCTAAGAGAGGAATATGATTGTCCAGATAATATATGATTGTAGACGAGAGAAATAATATGATATCCGAAAAAAGAGAGATTTTAACTATAAAATGATTATAGGCGACTATATAATTTGTAAAGTATGATTAATACATTAATAATTTGATTGCAACAACCATGTATGGCAGTAGTGACCATAGTTTGGTAGCTGTAATCATATTGCAACCATATCTTTTCTATGCGTGCTGGGACTATGTGAGTCAGCGAACAAAATTTCATTGAAATATCTTCGTATTTGTGAACTGCGGCGTGCAAACAAGCTAATTTTGGGGGGACCCTTATATGGCACTAGGTTTAAACTTGGACCGATTTTAACCAAAATCAATAGGCTCCATACCAAATTTCATTAAAATATCTTAATATTAGCGCACAAAACTGCATGGACATACAGACAGATGGACGGCCGTACAGATGGACATCGTTAAATCGAAATAAAAAGTGATTCTGAGTCGATCGGTATACTATAAGGTCTAGGTCCAATATTTTTTGGTGTTACAAACATCAGCACAAACTTATTATACCCTCTCCACGTAGTCGTGTAGGGTATAATAAAGGTCAATAGTAATAATAATAATCAAAAGTATATTTACTTGCACGATGATAAATAATATACATACCTGAAAATAAAAGTAGAAAAATATATTATTTTAATTTCTTATAATTTTTTCTCTTCAAAAAATAGTGTTATAAATAATGGTCCAGTTAAAATCGAGACGAAATAAAGTAGTTATAACAGAGCCCTCAGAGAAAAAACAGTAGGCACCAACAATTGAATTTGTAAAAGCAATCAGATTTTCTTTTAAACTGAAATTTTATTCCCAACAATTTTTTTGTTTGAAATATTTGTAACTCGTTTGGAAATTGTTCTTTCATATAAAAATTATTTAAAAATAAAAATTCAAAGTTAAAAAAAAAAACAATTTATACTGGCGGGTAAAATCCATACTAATTATTAAATGCTCATTATTAAATATAGTCACATTAAAACTCGAAATTAGAAAATGGTTTCCCTGTACGTTAATTTACATTTATTCGATGAAATTAGCAATCAAAAATGTTTTCCATGGTCATTGGCTATTTTTTATATCTAATTCAGATGTTTTTTGACATCGGACTTATATTTGTATCAGTCATAGATAAAAGTGCGTAAAACTATTAGTTAAAACTACTAAAAATTAGTTAAAAATGATGCTGCAGAAAAAAACTGCTAAATTAGCAGATTATTTTTGCTATATATTAATAATAAGGAACAGCAAAAATAAAAATGTTAAATGTACAGAATTTTAGTTATATTTGAGCTAAATTTTTGTTAATGAAAAATAGCAAATTAACCTGCTAAAATCAGCAACAAATTTTGCTAAATAATTAGTAGCCTAACAAATCACCAAAAAATCTAAAATTTAAAGTTTTTTTTTGATTGTTTTTTTAAGTGCAAATATAAATCGAGCCTTTTGAAAACAGCAGTTTACAATTTTTTAGAAATATTTCTGCCGATTTTAGCAGAATAGACTGCTATTTGCATTCAACTAAATTTAGCTTAAAAATAGCAAAAATTTTGTAGATTTAACAGTTTATTTTTGCTATTTTTAGTCTACAAATATTTAACAAAATTTTCTCCGGATTTTATAGTACAACTTGCCTTTTTTAATTTACTAAAAGTTAGCCTAAATATTACTGAAATTCTGTAAATTTAACAGTTTTGATTTTTCTGTTCTCATTTGACTAGTAATTAGTAAAAAAATCTGCTAATTTTTACAGATTTATTTCTATGAGTGTAATATTTCTTAAAAGTGAAAAAAGTTGGCTAACTTTTTCTTGTAATGTAATTGAAATATTTATGCATATCAATTTTAACTGGGCCATTCTTTATTTCAAAAATTTTCAATTGCAGAAACATTAGTTTTGGTGTTGTTATACAAATTTTAATTATTATTGTGCATTTAGACATTTTTTTTTTTTTTTTTGTTAAATAAGAAGGTGTAGTTTTACGTATACCTTGGAGCATGCAAAAAATTAAGGGAATTTTAAAATTGATATCCACTTGAAATGAAACTATAGAATTTAAAATTTGCAAAAAAAACAAATTTCTAAATAATTTTAATTTAAAGATTTTTTCTGAAAACAGAGTTAGCGTGTGGAGCTTTAATAAATCATGTCTTAAAATTGGTTGATTATTTAGAAGAGGAAATATTCAAAAAAAATTTGCCTAATTTGTATAAAATAATTAATAATTTTACTGGATTTAAGCCCGAAACTTGATTTATCAATTACAGCACTCCATAATATTTTGTATATTTAAGCAAACTTGCTAAATTTAAATTAAAAAATTATGCCTAAAGTATAAGAATATCGCTTTTGTGATACTTTAGCATTAAAATTCAGCGTACTCGAATTAGTTTTAACAATAGGATGCCCAGCTTGTTTAAAAAAAGATTCAAATTCGAGCACAGTGTCGTTAATTTTTCTAATAAAAATATTTTTAAAAAATATTGGAGGAACAAAATTTTGAGAGAAATTATAACTTCGAAAAATGTTTCAGAGCTGTTTAAGCATTTTTGGTGAAATCCAATAGTTTGAATGTTGAACGAGTCCTATTTTATTTCTTAGTTTTTATATATTATTTCAGTTATTATATATTTGTATATTATTCCAATTAATTTCCTTTGATATTTTTCCTAATAAATATTTGAAGATGAAAATTGATTTCATATACCAAAAAATAATAGGTGTTTTATATTTAGTTATGATAAAAGGAAATTTAATGAAATGAATTATTTATGTAATCAAATGATATTACGGTTACTTCGTTATAATAAATCCTATTTATTTTTATAAAGATATAACACATTCACAAAACTACGAAAGAACTACATATATGTAGACAAAAGCATTTAGTTTTGTTACTTTATTATTTAAAGAGAATTCTACAAATAAATATATATAAAGTCACAAGTTATATGTTAATACTAGCTGTTGGTACCAGGTCTTGCCCGGCATTCAATGTCTTCTGCCATAAATACTAAAATACGAATAACAATGTGCAAAAATCCGTATTGAATATCTTAAGATTAATATCTAAATGATTTATATATCAGTTTCAGATGCACACTTTGAAGACACTAAACCCGATGCCACTGCCAAGAACGAATCAAGCCAATTTCAGATAACATGTTCTGAAAGAACTTTCCGCATCGATCAAAACAAATGGTGGTCGGTCGGAGGAAGGTCTGGACCATAAGGCGGGTGAGGCAAAACTCCCAACAACTATTTTCTGTGGCCAAGCGTTGTCATGGTAGAATATTACCGCTTCATATCTGGTAACATATTCCGGGCGTTTTTCAGCCAATGCTCGCTTCAAACGAATCAGTTATTTTAGGTAAAGGTCTCCTGTGATCGTCTGGGTAATTCCAACAGCTCGTAATAGATGGGACCCTTTGGTGCCTTCTTCGAAATTTTTTGCCTAATCTGGTTCGGTATTTGTCTTTCGTTTCAAAAAACCACCTCTTGCACGTTGAAATTGATGGAACATATTCAGGATAAGCTTCGGTAAGCACTTTTTTTCAAATTGAAGAAGAAAATCAACACTTCCCGAAAATGAAGCTTTGTTGTCACAAAATTCGGCATTTTGGAACTAAAAAAAAATGTTTGTTGTTTACACTATTTCGTTCAGTGACTAACTGAGAATAATTGACAGATGTTTACCTTCCAAAATACCATGCAAGTTATTAAAGACACAAACCATGTGTAGAAAATATGCCATCTGTTATGAATCCCGCATTTTTAAATTATGCACCAATATTTGTTAAGGGAATATCCAGTTGGAGAAAAATGGAAGAGTTTTTGGAAAAAGTATTACGTATTTCATAATAAGGAAATAATTGGCCTCGATCAAGAATAAATAAGTTTTTTTAGTTGTTTATTATAATATTAAATATGTTGCGAAATATAGTAAATTTATTTGCATTTTAAGTAAGAGTTTTTTGTATTTTTCATACAAAAACAACTCTAGTTACAGTTAAAAACCACAAATATTAACTACTACATAAAAAACTGTCATGTAGTTAGTATTTGTCAAACTTTTTTAAATATAGGTAAATAGTGTATGATGGACATATGCATAATTTTCACTTCAAATTATTTACACACAAATAATTACAGTGAAACCTCCTAATGACATACAATCTCAAAAGCAAACAATCCCCTTAACGTCTCTTCAACCACCCTCCCTTGTACGGACACGGATACTAAAACAGACTGTTTTTGATCATAAGTGTCAATTTTTAAGATTTTTTCTGAAAAATTTTATAAATTAACTTTTTTTATTACTGTAACATTAATTTCATATTAAGTTTGCAACCCTTTATTAATTCAATGTCTTAAAAAAAACTGTAAGCTGTACTAAATTTTAGTTCCAAATAAAAAAAAAAATATATATATATATATCGATACCATAGATTCAATACTCTATATCTGCAAAAATACAATTGCTCAGGAGAGCAATAAAACTAATTCACTTGCTTATAAAATTTTTTTGAATCAATCTGTCTTCTAGAATATTTTTTAAAAATGGCAGCTAATTCCTATATATACTTATTTTGTTATTATTTGCGTTATTTACGTCGCTAATGCAGACATAGAGTTCTGAAATAAAATTTTTATATAATTTTATGATAATGCTAGCAGATATGTAGTTTTGATAAATATAAAAAATATATATTATTAGGAATGAATGACCGTGTAAATCTCTCTATTCTTTTTGTGGAAAACAATATTATGTGCCTTCAAACATCAACGAACACAGAATTGTTAATCAGGGATGGAAAAGGCTCCCTCGTTCGGTTTATTGAAATTAATAATCCAAGAACTATTATATCCATATCTTATTCCAAAAATTAATGATTAATTTGGAAAAAAAAATATTTTTCCAAATTAATCCAGAATGTTAATCGCTTGCAGAATGTTAGTCACTCCGCCATTATTTGGAATTTTTTCATTACGGTGTATTTTAATCCATAATACAAGACTATTACACTCATATGTTGCCATAAGTTTGGTGGTTAGTTTGCAAAAAAAATGCGAAAAAAATTTTGCGAAAAGGAAAATTTTACACCAATATATTCGTTTGCAGAATGTCAATAGTTGCTTGGCTCTTCTAAGTCATTTTCTGCCCTTTTTTGTATTCCGCCGTTATTTAGCAATTTTTTAAAATTTATAATCTAGGGACTACAATACCCTTTTGACATAATAACGTTTGGTGGTTGATAGCAAAAAAAAATTGCAAAAAGGAAATTTTTTGAATTAATATATTTCTTAATTAGAAATTTATTATATATATTTATATTTCTTAACAGAATGTAAATCGCTGATTAAGTTTTTAAATTAAATTTTTGTATCATAAAGTCCTTTTTCGCGTTCCGCTATTATTTTGCAAATCTTTAAGTGCAGTTTTTTAAAATTTATAATCTAGGGACTATAATACACATTTCATAAAACAAAGTTTGTGGTTAGTTGAAAAAATCGCGAAAAATAAAATTTGCAAAAAGCTAAATTTTTACATCCATATATTTTTTTGCAAAATGTAAATCGATGATTATTTTTTAAAAATTTTTTTTTTGCACCATAAAGCTTTTTTTCGCCCTTTTCGTGATTATTTTGCAATTTTTTAAGTGTGGTTTTTTAAAATTTATAATCTTGGGAATATAATACCAGTTTCCACACCAAAGTTTGGTTCTTAGTTTGCAAAAAAAAAAAATCGCGAAAATATTTTGCAAAAAGGAAAATTTTTGCATCATTATATTCGTTTGCAGAATATTAATCGCCGATTGAATTTTTAAATTATTTTTTCTACCATAAAGGCTTTTTCAGCGTTCCGCTATTATTTTGCGGTTTTTTTAAATATATAATCTAGGGACTATAATACACATCTCCTAAAATAAAGTTTGGTGGTAAGTTGCTTTGCGAAAAAAGATATTCTCAAAAAAATTTTATGTATACCTTATAGAATTCAAATAAATTTGTTTGTAGATATGGGAAAATGTAAAATGTTCAAAAAAGTGGCAAAGAATGGATATTTTGCTTCCAAATTGACATCATAGATGGATATAATAGCAACAATGATATTGCTATCAAAAACTCATTTTGGCTAAAATTGCAGATATAGAGTATTGAATGTAGGGTCTCGATATCTTAATTGTACTGGAAAATTGGTATAAAAAGCACCGATTTTATCATATATAAAGTACTAGGAAGGCACTGAATTTCTAAATGCCAGCGCTTTGCCAACAGCCTTAGCCAACCGTTGTTTTCATTTCAGCGTCATACCAGTGTTGTATAACTTGAAAACCGGCTATTTTGCCAACACTGGTACTACCCTCGTCGACGCTTTACCAACACCTCGCCGTTATTTTTTTTTCTGACTGGGTGTTTTGAACCGTGGACATTTTCTGCAGTTTAGAAAAAAGCAAAGCAAAACAAAAATTTTGTTGCAATTGTTTCATCATATTTTTTCACAAAAACGAATTTCTTTAACTCTGATAGGAATTTTTCTGATAGCTAACCCTTATTCAAGTAAAAACTATGACAATAATTTGACAAATATTTAGCGTGTGTGTAAGTGTTTCGATAATAAAACAGATTTTATTACGATAACAAATTGCCGGACGATATGGCGACATTTTTCTTCCCATTCCAAATATAGGAAAAATCAATTGTCGCTGTCGTTATCGATCCAGTAGTGGTAAATCTCTTACGTTGATTTACATTTCACTTGACGATACTGTAAGCATTGAAAAAAAATTACAATAAGAACATATTTTCAAAATTGCAAATGTATATTTTTCGATTTTCATTAATATATATTTTATGTACAAATTATAATCGCACGAACTTTCCAGCCTTAGTAATCAATTTCTGCAATTTCCATTTTTTTGTTTTTTTTTTTTTGTTTTTTGTTTATTTTTATACATATATATTCATCATGTCTTTGTTTAAAATTTATTTCACCACACTTTTAAATTATAGTACGAAATAATTAAAATGTAAAACAAAGAATCTAAAAATTGAAATATTAAAAAAATAATCATATTTCTACAGTTAACAGACCAGACAAGTTTCATTTTCCTATTGTTTTTCACATTTTTTTCCTTGTGCTGTTAATAATGAGTTTTTAAGTCTTATTCAGCTAAAATATATAGGGTTCTCAAATCTTCCAGCGGGTGTTATTTATTTTACACTAAAAATATTATATTAATTTTTTTAGTATAATGTTGCAAGAGATTTCGAAAACCAGTAAGAGAAGTGTTTTCTTAAGGGGACAGCCAATTTAGAGCCTAAAAGATATTGAGTTTTATTATTAAAAAAAATTATTTACTTTTAAATCTTTCAGTTTAGCTCCACTATTTTGGAACTATTTCACAGGGGAAGCTTTATTTTCCCAAAAATCGTTATCTATGTAAAGTCTATTTTTTACTAAAATTTTAAATTAGAATATTTGAGTATCTTAAAAGTAACTAAATAAAAGGCAAAATAGTCATATTTTACGAAAAATTGCCAGGATAACATTATCGTTCCTGCAATGGTGTACTAATATTTTTTTTTTTTTTTTTGAAGAAAGACAATTAAAGTTATATATTAAAATATTTTTTTTTCGTGCAGGCTGGCTCAAAAAATTAAAAATTATAATATTTTTTTCTTCTCAAAAGCAGTTAACAATTTAATAGATTTTATTTCATATTCCCAAAGTATGTATATAAAATTATGACTCAAAATTTATGGAGAAATCTTAAAGGACGTAATCTTAGTGATAATAAAATTCACAATTAATGCAGAAATCTTGAAAGACATAATCTTAGTGATAACAAAATTGATTTCAACTTTTTTTTAAATTATACGTAAATTTCCATACAAAAATTAGAAAAACTTGCAATTTTCAGGGACCCCTGAACGTGATCCAATTTCACTAAAATGCGATATAGATGTTGCCGTATTCTGTTCATCACGATCCGACATTGAAGAGAGCATATCGGGCTTCGTCCTGTCTCCCCATACGATTTTGAAAAACCCAAACATGTGGAAGTGTTAGTTTGCTTAAGCCGTCAGATTTTTCCGTAGAGAATGTATTGAAGATTTAAGAAATAAATTTAGGAAATAATTTGAAAAATTGATTTCTTGTCTATTTCTACATGCCGATAGTGTAGGCGATGGTTGAAGCATGATGTTTTAAGCCGCAGAAAATTAAGTTTATCAATTTTTAGGAATATTTTTTTTCTTTTCTTTTTTTTAATTATGTTTCTATAATATTTCGCTTAGCAAACCCTAACTAGTGGTTTGTACTTAATATATATTTTTATTTTATGTTGTACATAACAAGCTTTTGGACTACTCCACTATATAATAGAAAATACAGTTTGTTTTAAAAGAGCTATGAAGAAACAAACAAGAGATGACATCAGTATTAGGGTATAGTGAACAAAAATTTTTTTTTGGATATCGTAGTAGTCTCTACTTCCCAGTGTAGAAACGGTAATGACATATCATTATTTTTTTGACTAACAGTAATGACACCCACTTACCTTCTTCATTATTTTAAAACATATAATAATGAGTTACTGATAATGACTTATTTTTATCATTATTTTAAATAGAAAATAATTTTCTAGATTTTTTTTAATATTTTTTGAAATATATTTTTAGACTCAATATTTTTTATACACTGGTAAGGATATATGTAACCACATATTTTTTGAGTTTTTGTATGTCGGCGAGTAAGCTTACTTGTGTTCAGCAGGTCATTTATGTTTTTATCTATTAAATATTTAAATGTTGATATAGCTCAGATGGTAGAGCTATTGACTGGCAATCTATAGACCTAGGATCGATTCCCGCACCAGGAAATTGTATTTAAAAAAAAATACTATAAAAATTATTTTTTTTTATATAATTTATTTTTGTGAAAATCTATTTTTAGACTCATAATTTTTGTCAGTACTGGTAAGCACATAGGTAACGATATATTTTACTAGTTACTAGTTACCATTGCCAAGTATGTAGTTACATAACCACACATCTGGTAATGATTTTCAACACTGGGTTTCTTAGTCATGCTAAACTTTCTTTCGGTCAAAATCTTCATCCAGAAAAAAACAGCCATAATAAATTAGTTTATCTTTTTATTATTAAATGACTTGGTTTGTTTTTAAGTATTTTGATTTTCAGTAAATCAAAATATTTGAAAATATAAAAATTTTTATAGAATTTTCAAAGACAAATTAAACAAAACCGTAAATAAAGTCGACTTAAAATTTAAAATTTTCATAATTCTCCAAATATAAATAATATAAATTAAATTAATTTTTTTTATTAGAATTTATCATTAATAATTAATCATAATAATTAATAAAATGAGGAAATTATTTTCTCTGATCATCAATGAAGAGAGTACTACAATTTTGTGAAATTGCGATTACACGGTGGTACCATAAAGCAACCTGGGCGAGGTTGTAGGTATGATTGAGCTGAACCAATAATAACCCAGCTAGTAGAGACATTACCAAATTAAGCAAAAAAGTAGCATACACAGGTTTCACTACTTACCAAGCAATTTATTCGCTTAATTCCTTTTGTTCACGATGTCCCAAAATACATGGCTGGTCTTACCCTCTCACTTACAAAAAAGCGAATAACGAGTTACCAGAATGTTAACCCATACTGAAGGAATAATTGGTTACCCATAAGTTAGGGAATAAGTGGTTACTCTACATTGGAAAACAATTTGTTGATAGAACTTCGGGGGTAAATATGCCTAACTGTTTGAATAATTAAATATAAAAAAATAAGAACATCTAGAAAACTTGAGCTTTCCTTAAAGAACCCTTTAAAATCTTTAGTTTATTGCAAAACACTTTTTGTCTTAGAACATTTTCTATTTACTAAATGTATTAAAATGTATTTAGTTAATGTATTAAAATAGCAAAAAAATATTAAGTCGTTATTTAATCAATTACCAATAAGTAATTATTTTAATTGAATATATCAGTACTTCTATAACTTATTTTAAATAAGTTATTATTTTGTATTTTAATGTAATGACCTATCATTACTTGGTAATTTTTACATTCAGGGAATTACGTGGGTAAAATTAACTGCAAATGACAGTTAAAATGACTTAATTTGCAATTGAAAAGGTGTAGACTACATTTGCATTTAAATCAACTACAATGTGAAGTTATTTTTGACTGTTAAAAATCAACTGTCAAATGTGGTAAAACAACTACAAATGCAATTAAAACAACGTACATGCAAATTATTGTAAAACAGTACAAATAACTGCAAATATAGTTAAAATAACATAAACTAAAATGTTTTAAAAATAATTAATTTAATAAAAACAAATTTACGTAAATACTATAAATTTTATTCTCGAATAAATTTAAAATTGAGAAATCAAAATTTACAATTAATCTTACTTTTATTGTTCTAGATCAGTGGTAGGCACCAGAGAACTGCAACTGCTGATTGCAAAACCATCAGACGTACTCAACACCCGAATAAACATTCGTTTTTGTTCAAGCGCTGAATATACTCAAATACACATATTCATTGCTGATTTTAAATCAATCAAACCAAGTGATTTTTTTGCATCGTTGTTTTAGTCATTTGTCGCTTTCATACCATTCATTTCATTCATTATCGTTCGGATCAACGATGATTATTTTAATGTGGAATAAAATCAGAAAAAAACAAAAATGAACGCGTTTGAGTTTATACATGATTTCATAACAATAAAGAGGGGGTTTACAGTATCAGCCACGACTATATTTTGTAGAAACACTTTTAATACACATACATTCCCATTTTAAAACAAAAAGATTTTATTTGTTTTTTTTTTTATTTTATAAAACAACTAATACCTTGATTTATTCATGTGAGTTCAAATGTTCGATCAGTTTTATTCAACAGTTTGATTTTATTCAACAGTTTGATTTTATTCAACAGTTTGATTTTATTCAACAGTATGATTTTATTCAACAGTGAGTTTTTTTGAGCGATTAAATGTGAATAAAACATGTTTGACAGACAACTCAAACTGATCCGAACTACGCGCTCAGCTGCATGATATTGATTTTATTCCACATTGTATATTGTAGAGTGATTAAATGTGAATTAGAATTTTAGTGTATGATTAAATAAAGAAAATAGTTGATTTTGCAGTTCTCTGGTCGGCACGCATAGCCAACAGTGGCCGATCATAATCGGCTTTTCACACGTACACAACACGAATGGCAACAAAACTCCCAACTAAGAGCATAACAAATAAAAATATTTCATTTAGTAGCATGGTAGCTTTCAACAAAGTAAGTAGATGTCGCTTTGTTTAAGAAATTTTAGAAAAATAGTACGCTCTTAAAATTTTACAATAACGCGAGAACATGAAATTTATTATGAATTATTTTTATTTCTTTAATTCATTCATCAAAATTAAATTTACTAACTAAAGAAATACTTTTTTAAGAATAAATAATTTATATACAAAAAGTAAATATTTTTTAAATAATATGTTTAATAAAATTTATTATGAATTATTTTTATATCTTTAATTCATTCATTCATGCATTCATTCATTAATTCATGCTCGTAATATGCAAATATAAATTTAAAAATTATAAAGTAATTTCTCACAGTGTAAATACACCAATACATTCACATTCTCTCTTTCTGCCGACCACTGTTCTAGATGTCCGTCTGTGAGGGATGAAATATTTTTGGCTTCCTTTTTATCTCTAGGTAGAAGGGATGAAAATATAAAAGAACTGAAAGTAAATAAATACAATATTTTTTAATATTCCTGTAAATAAAATTATATTTTATTTTACAAAACTTACCTTATTATTTTAATAATTTAATAAAATATGTATATAACCTTCTTCGTATAACGCGTCTTCACTCTTTAGCGTTTTTTTATGACTAACACAAGAGACAACATGTTCTTCTCAAGCTCTTTGTACACACACTCTTCTTTGCTTCGTACACATGTACATATACAATTGAAGTTTTGGTAACAAAATTCAAAACAACTGCATAAAATAAACATTACTACAATGTAGTAGTTTTTGTAGTTTTTGAAAAAATTCAAAAACATTAAAAAATTCTGCTATAAGTAAATTAACTGCAATTGTAGTTAAAATAACTACAACCGCATTACAACACAAATAACTGTCATGTAGTAACTGCAGAACTTTTCTGAAATTTGAATACAACAGTAAAATTTGAAGTTATTATTTAAAAACAATTTTTAAGACTTTACAGATTAAATGAATAGAAAAGTTAAAGTCACACATTCCGATTATATGATACCCTACACCTTTTTTTTTTGAAAGCCAACTAATATTTTTATGAGAAATTCGAATGGGATAAAATTGACTCCAGTCAAAATTTGTCTGTAATTTATAATTTCTTTTTTTAATAATTTTTTGTATTGATTCAAATTAAAAGATACAATTGATTTTCTATTGTTGATATAATTTTATTTATAAACAAAATATCAAATATCAAATACACCGTAAAAATTAAAATTTGATTCAAAAATTTAAATTGCACTTAGCCTAGAGGAAAAGCAATGGGTTGACAAACGGAAAGTCGATGGTTCCATTCTAGTTCGCGGCATAACAAATTTTTAATTAAATTTTGTGGAACATGTTATTTTAATTATAGAATTTGTAATCCATAAACACTGATCCAGTACAAAAATTCGGGTGCAACTACAAATTTGGTTTTTGTGTGTATACTTTATTTGCAGTTTAAGTACGGTTTACACTTGATTATAGTTTATGCTTTTGTTTATTGTTCCGGATTAAGGCAACTTCAATCTCGAAAAATGTATTCGTTCGCTTCACCCTAATCAGTATGTTTGTTGGTATTGTTTATAAACTTCTGCCCTCCAACAACAGTTTTTTTCTTCTTTATAGCACGATGTAGACAGAATTAAAAAAAGAAAATTTAGCCAGTATTATTAGTAATTTTTCTTGTTGTACTTATTACGAAAAATTGTGTTAGACTTGTGCAATTTATTAATAAAAAATGTGTTACATTTTTAATAAAACTTTGTAAACTGAAAATAGGTTTTACACAAATATATTAAAGCATTATATTTAAAGATAGTAATTTGTTCCAAATTCACATTGAAAAAAGCTGTTATACCCACATAAAAATTTATAGTTTTTCAAAATAGCGAAAATTGTGTATTACTTAATTTCTCCATTCGCTTTAACTTTAGCGTAAAAGTTCAATAGTTATTTAAAAATTAAATCAGTAAAGTTGTTTCAATTTAATTATATACTAAGAAATATGTTTTTTTAACTTTTTCTATCAGACGCCAAAAAAAAAAATGTACACAAAATTCTGACTTCCGGTAAAAGTTAAAATATTGAACAAAAATATTCTGCTAAAAACAATCAGTTCTTATAATATAATTAATTTGAAAATAATCGAGAAGTCTATTATTTTTACCGACTTCGCCCGTTTATTAATTAACAATTAAAAATAAACGTTGAAATACAATTGTTTTAAACGAAAAGTGAGTAGGTAGTCCTTTTTTCAACTTATTTTCAATTGTTTTAATGCACATATTCGGTAGATTTTAGGGAAGAAATATTGTGAGTTTAACTGTAATTTTTCTAATGTTAAACTTTTTATTATGGATTTGCTGTGATTGCTTAACTCTTAGAAAATATAGAAATATTTTCAATTGCACAATTTATGTTACATTTTTATTCCCTTAAACTTGGAGTATAATTATACTACTATCGCGCTGTGTTGAGTCCAAGTTAAAAGTAAGGTCAATGCATATGGGGTTTCTCAGGTTTCCAAGGAAAATTTTCTGTTCCAAAGAATCGGTTATAGAATAACCACTTTTCCTTTACAACCCCTTCTACTGTCGATTCTGACACCAATTATTTTTGTTTGAAATCGTCCCAAAAGCAACCACTTCTATAACTCCAAAGTGGAACCGGTTGCCCTAAAATCAGTTCTCGAACTAGCTCTAGAACTGATTCTACGTCAAACATACCTTCCATATAGGATCCCTGGAACGGTTTCCGGAACCAGTTCAATGGAATCGGTTGCAGTGCACAGTGGGCCAGCATCGCCGAATTTTGGCCAAAACTAGAATATTGAGTATATCAGACTAAAAGATATAAAAAAGGGAGACTTAGTTGTTGCTGTTCGCGAATCTGAAATAAAAAATATAAAATTCAAAATGGCGGATCCAAGATGGCGGCCATTCATTTTTAGTTTTTAATACATTTGACTTAAAATAATGTGAAGATGAAACTTCACACACCCATAGCAAGACTATTTTGCCTCCAGAATAAAAGTTTCTTTAAGGACACATATAGTATTTTTATTTTTCAGAAAGCATACTTCTTTTAGATTGGCCTAATGGAAAAAATATTCTCCACATGCCAATTTTTCATTCCCCAGACCATTCCCAATTCGAGTAAAAAATCTCATTTTTAGAAAATTTTCGCAGTATTTGAGAGTTGTGAGATTCTTTTCATCTTATCTCAAATCTTTTTTTCTATTTTTTTTTAAGAATAGTTGCCAATAAGAAAAGTGTTAGTTATTGTCAAAGTATCTGTGTACCGAATGCCAGACAACACCTTTTGAATTCAGTGAACATAATTTTTCCTTTTTCAATTCCGCGAATGAAATTTTTTTTTTTAATTCATTGGCCGTAGTTTTTTTTTTCAATTCACTGACCGTAATTTATTTTAATTCACTGAACGAAAATGAAATTGAACAAATTCAATGGTTAATTATTTCATTAAGGAATTAATTCATTGGATGTAATAAAAAAACTATGGCAATTAAATTAATTCTATGAATTTGTTTTTCGTTGAACGAATTCAGTGAATTACTTAAGAAAAAGAATTCATTCAATTCTATAGAAAATTGAATTCGATTGGTAGTGAATTCATTAAAAAGCGACTTAATTCTTTAAAGCTCTGTTCATGTCTGTGTATTTTTTTGGTCAGGTACACTCTAATTAATTTCTGTTTAAACTTACTCTATTAATAGTAGGAAACTATACTCCTACTATAAATTGGGTAAATTTACTCTATGTGCGTAAAAGAAAAAACTACACACATTATGTGTAAGTTGATACGCACAAAATGAGTAAATTTACATTGCACAAAATTTTCAAAACTTATATGTAAATTTACTAATATTGTGTGTAAAAAAGCTTGTTTTACGTGTATATATACACATAAATAGAATAACATTTATTAAATAGAATAACATTTATTAAAATAAAGTAATATTTTTATACCCTACACCACTATGTGGTCAGGGTATTATAAGTTTGTGCTGATGTTTGTAACACCAAAAAATATTGGTCCTAGTATACCGATCGGCTCAGAATTTTTTTTATTTCGATTGAACGATGTCCGCCTGTCCGTCCGTCCGTCCGTCTGTCTGTCTGTCTATGCATTCTTGTGCGCACTCTACAGGTACACTGACTTATGTCGGCCCAAGGACGACGCCTATTGATTTTGGTAAACATCGGTTCATGTTTAGACCTAGTGCCAATATAAGGGTCCTACCAAAATTATATTGTTTATACGCTGCAGGTCGCAAATATTAAGCTATTTTGATGAAATATGGTACACCGACTTATGTCGGCCCAACGACGAAGCCTATTGATTTTGGTGAACATTGGTCCATGTTTAGACCTAGTGCCCATATAAGGGTTCTACTAAAATTATATGGTTTATACGCTGCAGGTCGGAAATATTAAGATATTTTGTTGAACTTTGGTACACAGACCTACTTTGGCCCAAGAGCGAAGCCTATTGATTTTGGTGAACATCGGTCCATGTTTAGACCTAGTGCCCATATAAGGGTCCTACCAAAATTATATTGTTTATACGCTGCAGGTCGCAAATATTAAGATATTTTGATGAAATTTGGACGAAGCCTATTGATTTTGGTGAACATCGGTCCACGTTTAGACCTAGTGTCCATATATAGGTCCCCCCAAAATTGGCTTGGTTACAAACTACAGGTCGCAAATATTAAGATATTTTAATGAAATTTGGTTCGCTGACTCACATTATAGAAAATTTTGACACAAGTCCCATTTTAACCCATTCGAATTTCGGATCCGAACATTAGTTGGCTTTTAACCAAACTGGTGTAGGGTATTGTAAAGTCGGCATGCCCGACTTTAACCTTTTTACTCGTTTTAAATATATTTTATTGTTTAATTTGTATAAAAATCTCTCAAATTTCTAGTTTATTTTTTATATCGACCGCAAAACTCATTGTTTTGGCACGAATTAGTTCATTCCTTTCATCAAATGACCTCAACTTCACAGCAGAAATTCGGAAGCGGTAAATTTGATTAGTGCTTCTTTCTGCTTCGTTTACTGCTTCTGAGTATTTATAGCTTGCAGTAGTGTGTTAAAAAAGCCAATAGAGTTTTGTTTACCACACTTTATCGCTCTAGCAAAGCACGAAAGAATGACAATGATAACCGAATTAACTGGCTAAAAGCTGTGATTTCATGCCATTATTTGGAGCTATGATAGAAGCGCATATCGGATATCGAAACAAGTGCTTTCACGCGAGCTATCTCGAACAAAAATCATGCCTTATATCATCCATAATGCAAGCGCTACACTATTTTCTTTCCCTGACGAACCTGCTTGCAAGCAAGCAGTATTTTTTGCTGGTTTAATAATACTCTGGAATTATATATAATGGCTCGAGTAGCTCTGGTAGAAGCCTAAATAGCATGACCAATTGATTGAGACAAGCGCAATGGGAAGTACTAAAGACATAATTTTCTCCACGGTATAATTGTAACTTCGTCCCACTCATTTAGTTCCAAAAGATAAATAAGCATATGTTCAGCCACTTTAGAGGCAGAAGTCAATTCGTTTGTAAATGTTGAACAACAATTATCAGTTGGTGCCTTTAGGTCGGTGTCCTTTTTGGATGACTGAAAGGAACATCTTTCATATGAATACCATTTCATCTTTCATATGAATACCCACACCCAGGGCGGTGTGGGATTTCCATAAGAGCACATTAAAATTTTTTGTCTTCGGATTTACATTTTATTATTGTTGGTTTTTTATATTTTTGTTTCGTTTTTAAATTCTATTTTAAATTTTTTCTTTAATTTATTGAATATCTTATTTCAAATTTATAAATGTCAATATATTTATTACTATTATTTGTTAGTACATTCACATATTTTGTGCGTAAGATTTTAATTTACCGAAAAAAAACTAATTTTAGGTACAATATTTTTAATTTTAAATACATGATGACTATTTTGGTATTGGATATGTATTTTTGTAATTGAAAGTGTGTACAAAATGATTTTACACATTTAATGTTTATATTTACTCCCTATGCGTTCTTTTACATAAATATTTACCTATTTTATAGTAGCAAATTTACAAGCATTTTTTAGAGTGTATATATCGGGTCAAGTAGTTTTAAATAAAAAACAGAAATAGGCGATAACAAAAACAAAAATTTGTAAGATTATTTTAGCTATTGTTCATATGCAAATTTAAGCGCTTATATTTGAGAAACGACCGTTCACTAAGGGAATTAGTATGGAAATGTTTGAAGTAAAAAATGTTGCTTAATTATAAGAAAAAATTAAAAAATAACAACTGTAACTGAATCAAAAGCAAATTATAACAAAAATATCAACTACTATTGTAAATAATAATAAAAGAGCCATAAAATCATTTTATTATTGAGATATTTATAAGATTAAAAACTGATCAACCTTTAGTAACACCATCAGTGTATATTGAAGAGTACAAAAAAATATTTTACTTTAAATTACTACACTAAAAAAGTCTTGTAAAAAAAAATTAATTAAAATTTAATCATATTTTTAAGCGTTCCTGTATATTTGACATTTAATTGTGTGACACATTTTACTTAACAACAGACACGAAAATTTTAATATTAATCCTTGCATAATATATTAATGAATTTTTTTTTTATAATAATAATATCGTGCTGGGCTTTATTTTGTATTTTGCATAAAACATTAAAGAAACATTGTAAAGCACACAACCGGAAAAAATAATGTCAACGTATTGTAAAGCGTTAACAATATTAAAAAAAAAAAAAATTAAACAGAAATTAAATGTATTCAAAAAAGAAATAACGGAACTACAAGGAAACAGGCATAAGTAGAATAATTAAATCCTTGACCTTTGGTCATAATAACAACAAACAAGAAAACACAAAGGAAAGGAAATAAAAAAAATTTTTGTAATGAAAAAAAATATGTATATGTATGTATGTAGATACAAAGAAGTAGTAACAATAACAGTAGAAAGCATCAACTATACACAAAACACAATAGCAAAAGAACAATAATAATACCCTGGTATTATATAAACCAGGGCACTGTGACTACGGCTGCTAGTGCCAGCATATTTAGGGCTACTCCCACTATTAATACTATCAAGGAAACTATTATATTGTGAAACCCGCAGATCTTAATGAAACTTGGATATATTGTAGAGGAAAACAAACTCTCGCGTTTGGGGGTTAGGTGATAATGAAACGGTTTTTATTGTATTGAAATATGAAATTTAAAAAATTGTTATTTAAGTATATATGGATTTAAAGTACGTGACAAATAAAAATATCTAGGTTTTGAACCCAAGAAATTCATTGAAAATACCCAAAATGTGTTTGTCGTCCACATCTCTTTAACATCTGCGGGTTACACCACTGTGAAGTTTCCTTGTAAGTAATATAGAGCTAACAATGGCTATGGCATTATGCAAACAAACATCATTTGCATTTTTATTTTTACTGGTCATAATAACAGCACAACTAACCCAACAAACAACCATCTATCCAAAATCACCATAGTCAGCCAGCTCAATATAGGCTTGCCTTTCTTTAAGTAGTGGTGGTAGTAATAAAGGCACATTGTATAAATTATATATGTAAAATATGTAAAATGTGAAAAAGAAAGATTTTTTTGATAAAGATTTACTTGTAAACATTTATTTGAAAATTTGTATCGATTAGGGATGCCAGATGGGGAACTCCGAAATTGCAGGGTTTTCGGGATTAAGAAATCCTCTCTTGCAGGATTGTTTTTCAAAAAATCATTGATTTTCTTATTTAATATTATTTATTAAGTTGCAAAAAATATATTGTAAAGTTTTTTTTTTTTTGGCACTCATATTTATTGTACAGGTGGCCCAAAATTACCGAAGGGGTTTGAATTGCTTATAACTTTTTTATTATAATTTTTTTTTTTTTGGTAGATGAATATTGTTAGTTCGATCTTAGATCATAAATTAATATCTCTTTCTGTTTAAACTATTTTTTCAAATTAAAGAAAGATGATAAAATTTTCACAAGTAAATTACAAAGAATAACGTATTTTCGGTTTTTGCTACAAAGCCATCATCAATGTCGTTTGCCTTGATGGTTTAATCATTGATAACACTATGGAACATTTTTGGGATTATTGTCTGGGGGTGAGAAATTCCAAGTCAGGGTGATGGTACTAGGTCAGTATAGTAAAACCCTTAAAGGGTTTGGCGTTCGTATGTGTCATTTTTTTTTTATGACCTTTTAAATTTTTTCCTTATCTTGATGTTTTTTCGCTTAGTTGTAACATTTTGGCAAAAACGTAGTTTAACATAACTCGAGAACCACTTGTCCGATTTTGATGAAACAAATTTAGAAAAATTTAGAATTATAATTTCTCTAATCTGTTTCTATACCGTTTTCCTATATGTGCAACACTTTCGAAGTTAAAAATGAATGTATGAAGGGAAAAAAGTATTTTTTGCCTAAAAATTTAAATATTTTTTTTAAAAATTCATAAAAAATCCAAAATGGAAAAAAGTGCCAAAACTAATTACTTTCGCGTAAAGTCACATAACTCATGAGCAAAAAAAGGCATAGATCATGAAAATCGATGCACGCGTTTCTCATTTATTCACAATTAGGTAAATGTATGAATTTCAAAAATTTGCTCCAGATATGTACAACATTATTTGGAGAAAACATTGACACTCACAAGCCGAACTCTCTCATATTTTTCTACTGTACTAAAAGAGAAATATTGATGTGGCAACACTGGTTCTGTAATGTTCACATAAAACATGCATTGTCATTATACTTCTTCTCTTTCTCACACTGGTTCTGTGATTTTTGTCATTCAACAAGTGCCGACGAACGCGAACAGTAAAAGTGATTTTTCTCCAGTTTTTTAAAAGTGAACAAAAGAGAACAGAATATGGAACTGTGCAAGCCAGATATAAATAGCTTTTGCTACTGCTGTGGTCAATATGTCTCAACACATAAAAAAAGGGGAAATTTCAGTACTGATTTTGTTCAAACATACGAGATGTACTTCAACCAAAATGTTATAGTGAACGAAAATTGGGTACCAAATATAGTGTGTAAAAGCTGCTACAACCGTCTAATGGATTGGAAAAATAGAAGACGTGAAAGTATGCCATTCGGTATCCCAATGACTTGGACTAATCCTGGCGAAGGTCACAATCCATTGAATTGCTATGCATGTGCGAATAAAGGAGCCGCAAAAAGGATAAGAAAATCGTATAATTACGTTGGTGTTGCAAGTGCCGCAACACCATTGCCTCATTCGGACCACATTCCTGTGCCAAAAGCTTCTAGCCCAGATATTTTCTCTTCTACGACTGCTCCGACATATCATGCACGTGATGATTCCCCATATGAGGCATCAGTATCCAATGAGCCAATTTTAATAAATCAAAATAAGCTTGATTCAATTGTTGCCAAGTTGGAATTAACACAGCATAAATCGGAAGAGCTGGCTTCCATTTTGAAATCAAACAATTTGTTGGCACCCGGTGTGAAAGTCACAGCTTACAAACTTACAGATATAGAGGCAAAAAGTCGCCGAGTGCAATAATTGCGGAAATTTGCTGGTGGAGTAAGTTAGTGTGGCAAGACAAGGATGATCTTGATGATAAAGAATTTTCAGGAGATGCAGAAGGGCCAACAGTGGAGTCACACATTGACATTATGTGTGGTTCAGAAACTGATGATAGCGATGAATGCGATGCCACTAGTCCCGAACAACCACCATCGAAAAAAGTCTAGGCAATATTTATTAAAATAAATAAAAATAAATAAATAAAATAAAAATAAAAAAGTATAAAAATGTTTACTTAATTTTTTTAGTAGTTTATGGCCAGAAGTCTGGAGTTATTGGGGAAAATTTATGAAAAAGGCGATAAATGACACTTTTTTGAATAAAAACAAATATCAATATTCTTGTCAAAATGGGATACCTTCACTTAATTGTAAATAAAAGCAGAACGCGTTAAATTTTGTTTATAGGTTATGTGACTTTACATGAAATTAATAACACTTGATCCTTTTTTCCGTTTTGGATTTTTTATGAATTTAAAAAAAAAATTTTTAATTTTTAGGCAAAAAAATATTTTTTTTTCTCCACAAAATTATTTTTACCGGCAAAACTGTTGATTATAAAGAAAAACGTTATATGAACGGATTAAAGAAATTATAATTCTAAATTTTTCTAAATTTGTTTCATCAAAATCGGACAAGTGGTTCTCGAGTGATGTTAAACTACGTTTTTGCCAAAATGTTACAACTAAGCGAAAAAACATCAAGATAAGGAAAAATTTAAAAGGTCATAAAAAAAATGACACATACGAACGCCAAACCCTTTGAGGGTTTTACTATACTGACCTAGTACCATCACCCTGACTTGGAATTTCTCACCCCCCAGATTGGCTGTTGTACTGTGTAATCGTCTACTTATGCTAAAGTTGAAAACAAATATAATATGTTAACAATTCAACTACACTAACATCAACGAAATCTAACAATGCTTTTTTTATCCTTTTGTTATTAGTGTTTTTATTTTGAACTTTATTTCTCAAAGTATCGTAGCTAGTTCTATTCAACTCTGTGTCTGATAACACAGATTTACGAACGATAACGAACCGTTAAATTTAAATATAAATGTGTATTATTTAAATTATATTTTGCACCGTATCTTGTGTTTTAAGATGAATGAGGGGTATGTACATATAGTTCATCTTTTATTTGGTAAATGATTGTTTTTAGTTCGATTTTAGATCATAAATTAATATCTCTTTTTGTTTATTAATATGCCTTTCTGTCTTGCTAGCCTTATCGAATTCTTTCAAATTTTTTATTCTTTGTAATTTACTTGTAAAAATTGTATCATCTTTCTTTAATTTGAAAAATAATTTAAACAGAAAGAGATATTAATTTATGATCTAAAATCGAACTAAAACATTCATTAAGCAAATAAAAGAGGTCAACTATACATACCCCTCATGTTTTTTTTTTTTTATTGTTCAGTATTTTGTAAAGAAGACTTGGAGGATTTAAAACGGAACATTACAAAATTTAACAACGTGCCCAAATCATTGAACTTTATTTCTCAAATCAACGGTCCATTGTTTTGACTCAGCGTGCATATCGTCGTTATTTTATTGTGCGTTTGTTGTTTTTATTTGATTGTTTTTATTTTAATTTTATTTAACCTTTATCTCAACCTTGTGTGGAAAATCACACAAAATGAAACTTTTTTATGATATTTCTTGACATATCCTGACTCATCAATTTATCACAAAAAATGCTTTAATTTATTCAGAATTATATTTTGATAATGAGATATTTAAAAACTGACCTTGGTTACCCTCGTGTGTGGTTTTCCACACATATGTAATTTCCATGTATTTTGCACTGGAGGAGCATAGATTCTGATTATGAAAGTTTTCCGATAGTGGTAAAAAAAACTCGCCGGAAGAAAATGATGACTCGGAAAATAGTGAATTTGATTCTGAATTTAATGTAATGAAACAATATGAAGATATCGATGCAATAGGAGCCTTATCCTGGTCACAGGGACTTTTACGGTAATGAGCGGGCAGATCAGTTGACAAGGGCAGGTTCTGCCTTAGATGCCTCCACAGCGATGCCAGTCCCTATACATCTGGGAATTAAGGGCGGGATCTTCGGACACTACCTCTAAAAGAAGAGGAACCGATTGACTGTACTTGCCACTTGTAGGACCGCGAGGCTCACTTGGCCCGACTATGATCTGGGGTGCAATAAATATCTCCTCAGCAGAATTAGGAAAGATATGGGGAGGAGACGGTAAATCATCTAATCTGTGATTGCCCCTCTCTGTCGAATGCCCTGTAGCGCTACAGGGCATCCGACATAGGACTTTGGGTGATCATATACTAAACTTCCTGTCGGTGATATCGTAATATTACATGATCTTATCCGTTATCATAATTTACAGGTTGGGTCTAATTCTTCAGATATTATCTCCGTACGGGGTGTGTTGTCTTTTCAAAACGGAGTCGCTTTTGACTCTAATTGATGCTCACGACTTCGTGACCTGCTACCTAAACCAACCAACCAGCCTCATCCGTAGATAGAAAGGTGGACCCATTATTTGTCTCAAAAGATGGCACAGTATGGTATCTTCATCCAGTTCACGATCGTGCTGGAAGATTAAGAGAATGTTATTCTGAAATGGTCAAAAGCATATGCAAAGGTGCAGTGCGGCAAAAACTATATCGAAATCGACTAAAAACTGTTACATGCATGCATCGGTGTTCATATTTTGGATGGTGTTTGCAGATAGATTGTTTTATTAGAAGTCTATCTCATTATTTTTCGCGACATCGCCATATAAAGGTAATAAGAAATGTAATAACAAAATAGTTACATAACCACATATCTGGTAATGATTTTCTACACTGGGTATTTGTAAACATTTTTTAACATATTAATATTTAATCTTTATATTCATTAAATTTAAATATTTTATTTTGTCTATAACTTCGATAATATTTTATCTTATTGTGTTATATTTTATGTATATGCAACATTTGGCTTCCATTTCCAGTGTAGACACGGTAATGACATATCATTATTTTTTGGACTACCAGTAATGACATCCACTTACCTTCTGCATTATTTTATAACATATAATAAGTTACTGATAATGACTTATTTTTATCATTATTTCAAATAGAAAATAATTTTATAGATTTTTTTGATAATTTTTTTAAATCTATTTTTAGACTCAATATTTTTTAAACACTGGTAAGGATATATGTAACTTACTTGTGCGCAGCAGGTCAATTTATTTTTATCTATTAAATATTACATGTCGATATAGCTCAGATGGTAGAGCTTTTGACTGGCAATCTGCAGACCCAGGTTCGATTCCCGCACCAGCAAATTTTATTTAAAAAAAATGCAATAAAAAATATTTTTTTTTATATAATTTATTTTTTTGTAAATCTATTTTTAGACTCATTATTTTTGTCAGTACTGATAAGCACATAGATAACGATATATTTTTTGATTTTTTGTATGCTGGTGTGTAACCATAACTCATTATTTTTCGCGACATCGCCATATAACGGTAATAAGAAATGTAATAACAAAAGTAACTAGTTACCATTACCAAGCATGTAGTTACATAAACCCATATCTGGTAATGCTTTTATACACTGGGTTTTTATGTATGATAAACAGATACAAAAGTCTTTTACGAATGTGTTTGTTATAGGTCTACGATGAGTTTTCTGTCTGGTTGTTGTCAGCACTTTAAATATGTTTATCAGTATAATATTGCTAGCAAAATAAATTAGTAAAATATTAGTTAAAAATTAGTTAAGCGCTAAAGAAACATAACTAAAATATTTAAAACTATCAATAAGAAACTTTCAAAATATTTCCATTTTTGGATATGCTTATAAGAACTTCGAAAAGATAATTTTTACACATTTTTGCTGCTGAGGGCTAGTTGGTTAGCAAATTATATTTGAAAATGAAATTTTATGTTTTATAATTGAAGTAACTCTACCACTTTTTGAATAAAAGTGATTATGGGGAGCTGAAAAATCCCCGAAACGATCGTTTTTTTTCATTCCTGAAGGTTTAGAATATTTTGTAAGCAAATATTCTGTGAAGTATTTGTTAGGAGAATATCTCGATGAAGAAAAATGGCAGAGTTTTTGAAGTTTTATAATTGGCCTCGAACAAAAATAAATTAAAAAAAAAATAAAACTTTTCTTTATATAACAAAAACTTTTGCTGAAAACGCAATTTCAGAAAAAAATAATTTGCTGAAAACTAGTACCCTCTATATAAAAGACGTTTTACTTATCTTTCTACTAACTCATTATTTTGAGTGCACTAAAGTATTAAAAAAGAATAAATTGCCATTTTAACTGGAAATATAAAAATTTGGCAACAATTCGTTTGGAACTACGAATCTGCTTCTGTGTGTGTATAATTATTTATAATTATCCTAAATTTAAATTTCAGATTTATTAATAGACATTTTTATTGATTTATAACACCAAACATTTTCAGAATGCCTTCAAGTCTTTTTAACGAACGATTTTAATTAAAAAAATGCAAATTTAATGAAATCCAGATTTTTGTCCAATCAATTTTTATTATCCCGCTTTTTCGCCTGCCGAATCTTGCTTTCTGGCAGTTGGCCACATTACCCATTATGTCGCATTTCTCCATGTGTGGAACAGTGGATCAGTTAGAACTACGGTGCGTATGATAACTACATATAATAATGTTCATCATACGCACCGTGGATCTAACTTGCTACAAAACAAAAACCCTGTGATTGAACTCACTTTAGTCGAAAGATTGTTTCATACGATTTTTTTTTTTTTTCAGATTATGATAGCAAGTAAAAAAGGTTTTATTTATATATTTTATAATTTGATATAATTATACCTAATGAGATATCCAGAGAAGACAAATAGAAAAGCAAAAAATATAAAAAAAATTAAAAAAGCTAAAAAAGCAGAAGTAATAAATATGAAGAGATAACAGTTGTCAAAGTTCTTGTTTTATTGCGAAAACTGAATTTTTTGCCAACTGAATAATTTCGTTGTCGTAAACGTATGGAATCCTGAAACAACTGAATTATATTATTCTAACCCAAATCCTGTTATATTAACAAAACTTTAGTTGCCGTAAACAAATATATGGGCAAATTTTTAAAAATATAAAAAATTACGGCGTTTTGTAATGAACATAAATTCATAAGTTTCCCCAGAATAAAGTAAAAATTGGCAAACTTAAAAAAACATAACAAACAAACCCGCAGCCCCCAGCCGAAAGAAATTACTGACTACGTGCCTGGATTGCACTCAATTAAATGTAACTGATAATCACAGAAAACATGAGTTTTTCTATTATTGGTTATACATAACTTGATGTCACTAATTTTCTAGATCTGTCAAAACAACAGAGTTGTATTTCGGAAGGTGACAAAGCAAATTGTTGTAATTTTTTTGTTATTAGTTTTGTTTTTTCTTTGATATTTTTAATATTGAATAACGTTTTCGGAAGAGAATAAACAAAACTCTCATTGAATTTGTAATTTAACCTAAAAATTATTTTTAGAAATTCTAAAAACAATTTCCTAAGGCAAGAATGAAATCCGGGTAGGGAAATGCCTTCAAGAGATTATTTTTCACAATTTGTTAAACAAGTTTTGGATCTTAGCACATTTAGTATATTCAATATTCAGAATCCATATTTTATAAAAATTTAAACATTGGCTGCCAATAATTCCACTAGAGGGCGGTGCAGAAATTTCTTAATAAAGTACTTTCCTTAGAAAGGAAAAAACTGAAACATTTTGATCCTTTGTACCCCATTTAGAAAGTGTTCTTTATGAATGTCTTTTTTCTTTTAAAATGTTAAAAATTATAATAAAATTATATCACATTATATTCCAGTGTAGAAACGATAATGATATATCATTATTTTTATGGCGCCAATTAATAACACCGACTTAATTTCTGCATTATTTGTAAATATATAGTATTGACTTTGTAAAAACTAATAACTTTGCTATTATTTCACACAAAAAAAAAAAATTAGTTACCAATAGTCGCTTATTTTTATCATTATTTTAAGTATAAATAAGGTTCTAGATTCTTTTCTTTTTCAACTATTTGAACATTTATTTTTAGATTAAATGTTTTTCCAACTCGCGTGACGATATATATAACAACATATATTGTTGTTGTGTGTTGTCGCTGTCGACTGCCAATCTGGAGTTTCGATTCCCGGCACAAGCGAATTTTATTACTAAAATTTAACAATAAAACACAAAAAATTTTCTTATATCTACTTTTACACTCATTATTTTTATCTATACTAGTAAGCATACAGGTAACAGCATATTTTTTTATTTTTCCTATTTGGATGCGTAAGCATAATTTACTATTTTGCTTGACTTCCCCATAAAAAAATTAATAAGAAATCTAACCAGTTGCCATTAGCAGATATGTAGTTATATAACCACATATCTGATTGTGATTTTCTACATTGGGATATAAGCATATTAAAATACTTTTTCTATGAAGTTATGTTTAAACAGAATTTTCATTATTCCATTATTTATTTCCAGAACCATCATATACTAAAAAACACATTTTCGAAATTTATTATTCCCCTATCCAATTGTTCATAATATCCCAGCAAAACCTGAGTAAAGGATTAAGGTGCTTTCACAATGTTAGAGTGACTCTACTCTGCAGCACAGATTGAAATGTTAGCTGTTCAAAATGCAGAGTAGAGTTACTTCAAAAAAAATATTTGACGTTTCAATACTTACGCAGATTTTGAAAATATCTTGCCACGGCTTTCACTGCTGTTATTATAAAAAAAAATTTTATTATATATTTTATTCTATATTGAAACTATTTGTTTATATTTTTCAATATTTTTTATAATTTGTTGACAATTAGAGATGTGAACAAATTAGTGATGTGTTTTTTTAGTTATATTTGTCATGTTAAACTGTTAACAGAGTGGTGTTAATTCTAGAGTGCAACAAATCCGTACTCCAGAGTCAAACCAATTTGACTCTGGAGTGGAATAAAAAAAGATAGCAAAATACAAAAATGTATTAGTAAGAAAGAGAAAAGAACTAAATTTGCTACAGATTGGAGTACTCCATTATTGTAAACGCACCCTTAGACTTCAGTGTTATACTTGGAAATAAAGCATTTGGGGTCAAGTATTTTTGAAGTAATATATGCACTCAAAATAGTCTGTAGTTTAAAATAACTGAAAATGTAATTTAAAATAAATGAAAAATCACTTGAAAACCGGTCTACTAACTTTTCATTTAAATCAAAAGACATTTTCATTTATTTTTAAATGTTAATAAATTAACTTACAATATCTGTAAAAAATAAATGATTTTTCATTTATTTTAACTGTCAACAAACTAACCACAAATCCGTAAAAACAACTGATATTTCCTTTATTTATTTTTTTTAACTGTGAACTATTTAACTACAAAATCTTTAAAAAAAAGAATGATTTTTCTTTTATTTCGTTTTTATTAACTATCAAAGAATTAACTACAAAATGCGTAAGAATAAATGATATTTCGTTTATTCCATTTTTTTAACTGACCTAGAAAATAATTACAAAGTCTGTAAAAGTAAATGATTTTTCATTTAATTTAATTATTTTAACTGTCCTGTAAATTAACTACAAAGTCTGTAAAAATAAAGGATTTTTCATTTATTTTAACTGTCTTGGAAATTAACCACAAATTCTGTAAAAATAAACGATTTTTTATTTTTTTTTTTATTTTAACTGTTCTAGAAATTAACTACAAATTCTGTAAAAATAAACGAGTTTTCATTTATTTTGTATGTTTTAACTGTCAGCCAATAAATCATAAATATAATAGAAACAAATTTTATTTATTTTTCTACTATAAAATGTTTATTTTAAAAGTTTTTTATCTGTAACAATTTTCTAGTGAAATTTTGTTAATAAAAAAATGTATACATATAATATAAGGATTAATTGAAAAAATTAATATTATTAATGTAACATGGAAAATAACTGAAATATATAATGAAAAGGTTGAAATTGGAAAAAAAATATTAAAAATTAATTTAAAAAGATTTTTAATATAACAAAACGTAATTTACAAAATATGTACGTAATTATAAACAACATAAATAACTTCTGATATAACAATAAAATGCTAGGGTTAACAACCACGTAAACTGACCAAATTATAATTGCTTTTAGAGTTCAAAAACGATGTTATATTTCGCAACGAATTGCCAACAAAACCACATTTTAAATGTATTTCGAATAAAGTTTTTTGAACGAATAACCAAAAATTTATACATTTTTAGTTGTAACTTTAAGTTAAAAACTTGATGCGTTTTGAAACATAACGCCAAAGCCGCTGCCACTGTATCCATTGTGTATACTATATTTGGTGAATAATTATACAACTTCAATACAAACATAAACGGTGTTTAAACACAGTGAAAATCTGCAACAAAAAATAAAATATAATAAAACTAAAAATTAGAGTAAATAAATTAAAGTAAATAATAAGGTCGAAAAACAGCAACACTAAAGTTATAATAGAACTATTTAATTAAAATTGATTAAAAGGAACTTCGAATATACAGCAGAGATTCGAAAGACTTAATTCAATTTAAGCTTAAATCACGAAAATTCAGATTTTAAAAATGTTCATATACCATTCCGTTAAACCAATCAAGCTTTAATAAGAATTGAATGAATTCCGAACTTTAATCATTCAAATCGCAGTTCATTCAATATTTTACTAATTGAATGAAGAAATTTTTTATCATTCACTTAGTGCAGTGTAGTTTGAAATTAATACATAATCATAAAAATACCAAAGCACACAATCTAAAACAAAGCATGACAATACAATTTATTTACCTTAGGTGCTAATATTTCAGCATTAATTGCAAATTTAAATTTTTTATTTGAATGAAAAAAACAATATTTTTCATTCACATTTTTACTAAATGAACGTTGGGACTGAAAAAATTTTTATAAAAAAAATTATTAATAACCTATGTTCGTTATAAGCGAATTCCACTGTAAATTATATTTTAAAAACTACTTATTTCTTACCAACTTTTCGTTAGATCGAGTATAAATTTTTAGAAAAATTCATTGTATAAGGTAGTCAATGTAAACTTAATATTATATATAGTTACTGTAATATTTTGAGTATACAAATACAAAATGTGATATGGTAAAAGGAAGGGCTTAAATTAGTAACTTAAACTTACATTCCGGATTGTTTTTCAAAAAAATGGTAAATATGTACCCGTACGCCAATATTTTGAAATTTGTAATTCATACTATATTTTACAATTCTACAAAATTTTCTTATTCCACTTGTAGAGATTATTAGGTGAAGACAGTGACAACTCGTTCTATTTCACCTAGTGTCTTTAAATAATAAAATATGCCATAAAATTTACAAATTACATACAAAGCAACAACAAAATTATTTTCGTTGTTGGTGCTTTGTGTGTTATTTTCAAATTTCTTTGCACATTTCATTGCATTTGTACTTCATGACCTAGTGTCTTCACTAGGTCATGTGAAGACACTAGGTTAGATACAGTTTGAGAACCATTGCAAAGTACACTAATTACAACCAATGTTGCTGGACCTTTTTTATTTTGCGGGCATAGCACCTGAAAACATCAAATTAAGCCACCATTTAATCACTTTCTTTGATCTGTTTAATCACTTTCTTTGGTGCACAACTTTTCCTCATAGAATAAGCACCTTCCGGACTTAGTAGTTGTAGTTTTCTCTTTCAACTTTAAAGCCCTGCCCAGGGGAAACCAGAAGTCAATTTTAAAGTCAATTTAAAAAATTAAAATCTTTTAACTTACCCTATTTTTTGTGCAACAATCCACAAAATTTACATATGTATGTATGTATATGCAACAGGTCCACAAAATTTACAAATTATATGCAACAAACCTCAAAATTTACTTATATGCAACAATCCACAAAAAAAATGCTTAAAGCTAATAACCACCAGTAAGAAATTAACTCCAGACAGTATATAGAAAAAAATAAATTGAAAATTTGTTAATTTTATTTTATAATTTTTGTATATAAATATAATTTTTTTATAAAAAAAAAACTTACCAAATACTATTATATTTTTACAGCCTTCCTTTCCTCTCTTAAATAATATGAATCTCATATGTGCATATGAACCATGAACTAAAAAACAATGCTCACTATGACCAATTTGATCATTATTTGTTTTTAAAAACAGGTATTTTTTATTTTGTATTTTATAAGAGAGACTGCATATTACAGCAGGGATGAGAAATCGGATTTTCAAAATAGTACCAAAAAATATTTCATTTGTATATTTACGCAAAGAAAAAATATCGAAGTATCAGGTAAAATACAATTAGATGTTTTTTATTTACACAATTCTTTACTCACATTAAAAAATGTCCTAAGATAAAAAAAATCAAGCAGCTTATTTGACAAACAAAAAATGATTTTTGTAATACACAGTCATGCTGTAAAATTCAACTTCAGAAACACAAAAACAACACAACGTATGATAATGACAAAATTACTTTTATTAATTTTTTTCTTTCAATTTCAATTTTGAATCTGTTTTTGCCTTTTTTAGTTTATTTATTGCAGTTTTTCCTTTCTTGTCACAAAATAACAAATTAAAAATGTAAAATTCTCCAATGTTTGATGATTTTTTCATTACACGGTAAAGCATGTTTGTCAAACCTGCCGAACATTAAAAAAATTTAGTTTTTCGTCCAACATGCTTGACAAGCCGTCAAACTAGATATTACATGATCAAATTCATACAGCTGGACGCATGCTTGGTCTTAAATAGGCCGCTTTAGGATGTAGTGGGACAAGAAATTACTTTTTGTATGAGTTTTTGACATTTTATTATTGTAAAATAAGCTGTGTTTGTGCGGCATATGTATTGGTGCTATCTCCAACAATTTTGACACTAGAAATCCGGAATAGGTTGAAAAAATGTCAAAATCGTTCAGTCACACAAACACATCTATAGAGAACATATTTCTAATGTGTTGTTATGCCATATTATAAACCGAAAGCGGCCCATACATTAAAGAAAATTCTTGAAAAAATGGCCATTTTTTTACGAATGTTGATTTGTGTATGACATTGTTCCGTGTTGACATTCGTGCAATTCGTGTTTACAAAATGTTTAGATATTTTTTGTTCCCTACTCCATGTTCCTTAACGTATGGGCAGCTTAAAAGTTTCTATGACCGATATTAGAAAAAGAAAAATTGTAAATTATACCAAATGAGTCATAGGAGTACATGGTACCTTTGAGGTACTGTAGTACCAACTTTATCATCTGGTTTGTACACTAATCAATGCTGCTTATTTGGTGGTTTTGCTACCACATTTAGCGTTATTACAGTAATTAAATAGTGCAAGATGGTCTTGGGAAAATGTTTATTAATACAAAATGAATTTTAGTTCAGAATGATTTTTTATTATATAAATAAAGATTAGTCAATCAAGCTATGTAAATTATGCTCGAAAATCCTATATCAATTTGACTTAAGTTCAAACATAGAGCGAAATCTTTTTCGCATATGTGAACAAAATACTGGGCTATAGTAATAAAATTAAAATATAGACAAATTAGGCCTTAATTTCCGTGCAATTAAAAGAAATGTCATATTTTTTATGTTTTAGCAAATAAGTTTAGTAGAAATACAGTTAGACATATCTCTAAACTTGGTACCTCATTTGTCTATTATTACTTTTTGTTATTATTCACAAAAATACATGCGGAGAAAAAGGCAACACTTTTAGAAAAGAAAACTGCATATAACATAAACACAATAAAAAAAATTCAGCCATTGAGTTGATACTATGGTAGCCATATTCTAAAATACCAGAAAATCAACTCTGTTTCCAGACTAGTGTGGACTGTGTTTTCTACTCATAACTAAGCGTGAATTTTATCAGCGTTTTTGATAAAATAATTGGTAACATTCTTGTGAGAGACAAATTTTTAAAAACAATATTTTTAAGAGAGCATTGTTTTGGTAGTAGCCAGTGTTGCCATATAGCCAGTTTTAACTGTTTTTCACAGTTTTTTGGGATGCCTAACAGTTTTCCAATTTTTTCATATAAAAAACAGTTTTTATAAATTCATGGATTTTTTTACAGTTTTTCATATTAAATCGTCACATTTGTTTCATTTACAATTTTTTTTTTATTTTTTTAACTAAAATTTAAGAATTAAAATAGAAAAGTGCATATGCATAACAATTTCTAAACTTTATAACACGTTTATAAAATGAATTTTGAATAAAATATTTGTTTTGTAGGACATTTATAAACTTAGAAATTGGTTATGCACATGACCCAACAATTACAATAAATCTTTCATATTGTCAAAAATTAGGTACAAATCGAAACATAAATAAATTTAAAAATAACAATTAGGTTGTTCATAAGGGGTATGCTATCTGTTGTATCGTTGTATCGTCCTAACAAAACACAGAGTTGTTAAAATTTTTATTTGAGTTTAACAACGATTTTTTATTTGGTTTTCTATCTGTTAGCACACTCAAACATAGGACACTAAACACACGTAAAAATGTTGTATCGTGCTATTCTCAAATGTTGTATTTTTTCAATTTAATTTTAACCAACTCTGTTTTTTGTTAGGACGATACAAGGATACAACAAATAGCACACGCCTTTTGAAAAACCTTAATATAATACTACAAATTATGCTTACTGGAAAAACGAAACATTTTTATAACAAATGTTATTAAAAATTAGCACGGAATAAAATTGCCTAAGCAATATCTGACACGTAATAGATCCGACGGACATTTCTTAGCCGAACTTTTCAGATCATTTCTAAATGAAGGATAATTTAGAAATTTATATTTTTTAATAATAATTTTTTATTCCAAAAAACGTAATTTTTTCAAACAAACAATTCCAATCAAATGAAAGTTAATTTTATGTGGAATGCAAATCAATAAAGAATATTTTGAAGTACAACATTGATCAGTAAAGTATTCTATCCTAAGTTAGGGGTTAATAAAAAAAGGCTCACATCTCGGAAGGGTGATTCGATGAACTTTTTTTAACTTCAGATTCGGGCCTAGGAGACCAAAGTTCATAAAAAAAATTTTATTAGGAGGCAATGCAAAAAGTCGATTACTATAAATGCCATAGGCAATTAAATTATTCAAATCTCGATATTTTGAATATTGAGACTCTGGGATAATATTTTAGTCCCAGAATATTTCGGGATCCAAGAATTTCTTCTTATTTTTAAATTTTTTTTTCGAAAAACAGTTTTTTTATAAAGAAACAGTTTTTATTTACAGTTTTACTAAAAAAATACATGGTAACACTCGTATTAGCTACTAGATTTGCTGACTTTGTTAATTAAATGAGAGTATAAAAACTTTGTTGTTTTTTCTTTTCGCAGTAGCGCCTTTGAAAGAGGTTTTACAATGTAACATTTGTTTTATACACTTCGTTTACTTATAAACAGTAAATGTCGTTAGTTTTAAACACATTTTTATAAGCTAAATCCTTTGTATACAAAACCTGTTGGAGTAAATTGATCTCTAAAAGGACAATTTTTAATTTTTTTGCTATCTGCTTGTTAAAAATTGACCTATACATCAAATTTTGAATTAATGGGCTTTTAACAAAAAAAAGCTATTAAAAATTAAAAGAATTTAATTGGTTTACAATGGATTAATTAACGAAAAGGTATTTCAGAGATTTCTCCAATGGACAAAGACGAGTGTTTTGCGAATTAGTTCTAAAGCGGCGAATACGTTAAGGAACATTCCGTAGGGAATAAAAAATATCAAAAAATTTTGTAAACACGAATTGCACGAACATTAACATACACAAATCAACATTCGTAAAAAACTGGTGTATTCCCCGCTTAAAAGTCCTATACTGAAAAAATTGGTTTTTTTTTTGCACTTTTTTTGAAAAAATTATTTATAATGGAAAATCTGTTGTATAAGGTAGTTCGTTTTTAAATGTTTTTTCAGTTAAAAGGTTTCTTTTTTTAACAAAACATTTTAAATGAAAATATTAACTGTAACAGAAAATCCGTATTTCTATGTAATTTGTTTTTTAAATAAAAGACAAAAACATTTGAAAAATATATTTCTTTTCAATTTAACTGAATAATCATTTAAAAATAAATGTACGGATAACTTTTTAAATAAACTACAGTCAGTAACTGTAATAATATTTTCAGTGTGTCAATAAAAAGTTATTATACTCCAAATAAACTGCAAAGTGTAGCGTATAACAACTGCCTTTATAAAGTTCAAATTGTTAGGACAGATATTCTAGTTTCTATATTTTGCATATATATTGTCAGTTTTCGGGATAAATTCAAAACAGTTATCGTAAAGTTCTTTACGTTTTTTGGAATCTTCAAATTTTACAGGTCAAACTTTTGGATTCCTGTCCGATTCAGACAATCAAAAATTATTGCATAAATAAGCTTCAAGCCCTAATTTACTTACTGCAAATTTCCACCTACTTACTCTACCACCGCACAGTGTGGAATTTTCATACAACGAGCGGCCAAAAATAGAAGGAGTTGTCATATAAATATAAAATTTGGCAGGCTTCTTTATATTGACCAGATATAAAAATATTTTAAATTTGGTAAAAATCCGTGCGAGGAATCGTGTCCTTCCCATATATCCTAAAATTAAAAAGTGCAATAATAAATGAAATAAATACTGATACTTACTGAAATTTTGTGTATGAATTACTTATAATGCCCTTAATTTTACCACCAAATTTTTTTCAATTCGGAGCAAGGATACGCATAGCACAAAAACGTCCTTTTTAAGAAAAGTCAACAAAAAGTGAAAAAAATTACAATTGTTTAAGATTTGTTTGTATAGAGAACACTTAAGATATTTTTAATGCGACTAATTTTTTTTTATCCAATTTAGAGCAAGGATACACCAAGATTAAACATATCCTTTTTTTTAAGCCAAAACTACTTATTCGTGAAATTTTAAACTGATTACGATATTGATACTAACGATATTTTTGTTTAATTTACAGTAAGAAAATTTTTGTCTTAAAAATATCCTTTTAGAAAGGATTCGAGTTCTCTTTATATATCCAGAAATTAAAAATATATTAATATATAAACTTTCAAAAACTTTTTTCCACAGGACACTACGATATCAAAACTACATTAATTCGCAAAATATTATTAAAATTTAGAAAGGTTTTATTAATAAATAAAAAACAAATAATAAGGAATATTTCTAATCACTGAAGCTATCACATTCAGAAAAACAAGTATCGTGTTATACTCAATTGTCTGCATTTTGTTCTGTAATAACAAACTCTATTATTTCATCGTACTTTCTAGTGTGTGCATTATTTTTTTTCTCTCGTAATGTACAACTTGGGTTGGGTTTGTAAAATAATTCTTTCGATTAAGTCCTTATTGGAATATTCTCTGCTGTTTTTTCTTGCATGATTTAATCGAGTATTTCTGAATACCTTATGGGTTGCTTCAACGGCTTCTTCTGATAACATTCCTATAGGAAATCTACAATGTTTTTTAAATATTTTAGTATTCTGTGGGATTTTGACCAGTACGCTTTTATTTTGGTAACTATAAAATGGATTTCCTTAATTTTTTTCGCTTCAGTTTTTGTCTTATAGGAATTCTCCAAAAAACATTTAATTTCATTTTCTGCATCCAACTGTGGGCTGTGATTGCGACAAATATTAAAAAAATCACTAATTTTAACTTGCCTTGATACTGCAAAAAAGAAACATAAAAATGCTAGCTGCAAGAATCGGCAGACAAAACTAATATTTTTAAAATTTAAGTACCTTCCATAATAATATATTAAAAAATTAGAATGGTCTTTTTAGGTTTTTTTTTTGGAAGTCTGATAAAGTTTGTAATTACAATAAATTTTACTCTTTCTTTTGGTTTACATTCAGAATAATGGTACAATTCATATAATCAATATAAAATTAACAAAAATAATCCTGCCATATTTTAACATTATGTATCTAAATAGAAATTATAAATTAAGACAGTATTATCGACACATATGATTTTATTAACCCATTAAAGTATGCCTAAATTTCAACATATTTGCATAAAGTTGAATACACACTAAACAAGAATGATTTTGAACCAGCATAACTTTTTTAATAATTAACTTATTTTAAAAAATCTTTCAGATTTATTTTAACTAAAATGTTTGTTATCAAATGTGGGACAACTATTTTCGAAATACACCAGTTGTATTTTTATACTTTTGGCCGCTCGTGCTACACTGTGCACCGCCGTTATTTTTGGTGGCTATAGACACAAACAGCAACACAAACCCGATATACTCAACGGTGTAGAGTACAATATTCTAGTAGTTACCAAGATAAGAAGTTACCCATATTTTGATTAGCAGCTAAAATATAGGTGGCTACAAGTTTGAAAATAATAAGTCAAATTCATATGGTTATTAGCAGGGCAGCGAATTTCATGCACTTAAAAATTGAAAACATGCACTTAAAGTATGCAATAAAAAATATAAAATATGCACTTAAATGAAAATATGCACTAAAAATCAAAAACTATGCACTAAAAATCCAAAAATAAATGCTGAAGACCAAATATGCACATTAAATTTATCGATTTTTAAAAATCATATATATTACTCGAGAGGGCTTGGTTAAAAATTTAATCCAATATAAATGTCTAAAGTAGATGACAACTTTATGTTTTCCTTCTAGTTAAGTACTGCGTTAAGATTTGCAAAATGTGCCTTTTCTTTATTTTTCATTAAATCTTATTTTTAGTTAAAAAAAAGAAATATGCAAAAATATGCAATTTAATGAAAAATATGCAATCAAAATCATAAAATTATGCAAAAAAATATGCACTTAAAAGCAAAATATGCAAAAATAGGCAACAAGAAATCGATGCCATTTTGTTGCAAATTATTTGATTCGGAAAAGAATTTGGTCAAAATCATTTTTGGATTAATGACTACAAACATGCATTTGCATTAAAGTCGCTGCCCTGGTTATTAGTAACTAAAAAGTAAATAGTTGCCCCATTAAAAAGTGTAACACACATTTTCTTAAAAACTATTTCCAACTTTAATTAAAATAATTTTAAAGTCCAAAGCAAAAATCAGTAATAACAAAAGGATAAAAATAGAATTGTTAGATTTCGTTGATGTTAGTCTAGTTGAATTATTAACATACTATATTTGTAGATCATTATCAATGATGAACCCATCAAGGTAAATGACACTGACGATGGCTTTGTAGTGAAAGCCGAAAATACGTATTGTGTCTTGCTGGCCTTATCGAATACTTTCAAATAATTTTTATTCCTTGTAATTTGTTAAATTTTTATCATCATTCTTTAATTTAAAAAATAATTTAAACAGAAAGTGATATTAATTTATGATCTAAAAATCGAGCTAAAAACATTAATTTACCAAATAAAAAGATCAGCTATACATACCCCTCATTTCTAATTTTTCTTGATCAAAATAGCTTTAAGAATTATATCAGTAGTATGGTATTCTCTATCTTTTTAACGACAAAATTCGGTAGTTAAGTTGTCAGTTTACTATGAAAACTTTTCTATTTAATTACCGAATTTTGTCATTAAAAAGTTACAGAATTGCTTCTTAGCTTTCAAAATGCATCGGTTTGTCAAATTCGAGTAGTTTATTAGTTTAAAATGAAGAATCAAAAACAAGTCGACAAAAAATATATATTGAAACTATTTAAAATAACCCATTGTGGACTTAAAATAAATTGCAACAGAAGTACGTGTTATCAGTCAATATGTTTCCAGAGTGGTCAATAAGTTCAAAAAAGACCTAAAAACACTGTAAAATAAAATAAAATTTTTTTCAAAAATAACAAAGTTCGGACAATTTATTCTGGCAGGGGGTACAAAAAAAAAATATTCATGTATCAGCGTTTTAAAGTTTACGTCTGGCCCTATGGAAATGAAAAGGAAACAATGTGAATATTCCACCCAGCAAAAATGTGGAAGCAGTAAAAACGTTTACTGGTTCCTTACTGCTACTTTTACCGCTTCTAAAAATGTATAGCTTCATAAACAGCACTAATGAAAGGCCTAAGTTGATTAATTGTTCACATCGCTTTTTGCTGTGCTTTTCAAAAAGGCATGAAGTGAGCAATACATTTTGATTGCTTAAATATTTTTGCGATTCTTTTATCAAAATTTTTTAAAATGCGGAAAAAGTTTTTTTTTATGAAAACAAGTGGTTTTACTGAAAATAAAAGTCATTTTATCTTCACGGAAAATATGCAGGAATATTGTGCTTTTGAGAAGGCATGATTTTAAATAGTTGAAAAGCTTTATTATATGCACTTCCGAGAGAGCATGAATTATGGATACTTTAAAAGAAAAACAGGAGCACTAATTAACAGCGGTGAATTCATGCCTTTTCGGATTTCGAAACAAGTGCTTTCACGCGAGCTATCTCGAACAAAAATCAGGCATGATATCATCAATAATGCAAACGCTTCACTGCTCAACTTTCCCTGACAAAACTGCTTCCAAGCAACCAGTAATTTCTGCTGGGATTTTACTTCCTGGATGTATTCAGCGAACTTATGTAGAACACCATGAGAAATATTTTTGTGAAAAATTTTAACCCTCTGGCTCTTCAAGGGAATTTTTTGACCGCTTTCTAAAAAGGGATGAAAAAGACCAGTAAGTTAAAAAACAGCTAAAAAAAAGTCGCTTTTATTGCAGAGCTAGAAGGTTAAAATATTCCACAAAAATGTTCCTCGTAATGTTTTACATAAGTTTGTTGAACACACTCTATACCTAAAATGGAAGATTCACATGGTCTCCTATGCAGATTCACAATAAGAATATAAAAATTGGGGAAATTTTAACCCCCAAAAACATTTGGCCAGACGTAAACTTTTTAAACGCCGACATACTGATATTTTTTTTGGTTCCCTCTACCAGAATCAGTTGTCTGAATGTTGTTGTATATTTTTTTTGTGTTGTACAGCGTAGTTGAACGGAAGCCTGCAACGGATAAAACAAAAGATCATAGGAACAAAACCGAAGCCAAGATGTGGAGCAGCTATTGAGGGCGATTTCACATATTTCTGGCCATGAAATGGCATTGTGCGTACAATTGGGCATGAAATATCTGAAGTTCAGGACAGAAATGCGTAAAATAATGAATGTTGATGCCAAAAACGAACGAAACTTTTCCGTGTTACATTTGCTAATTAAAATGACTTCGTCTAACAAAAATAGCTGACAACCCAGCAGAAATTACTGCTTGCTTGGAAGCAGTTTTGTCAGGGAAAGTTGAGCAGTGCAGCGATTGCATTATTGATGATATCATGCCTGATTTTTGTTCGAGATAGCTTGCGTGAAAGCACTTGCTTCGAGATCCGAAAAGGCATGAATTCACCGCTGTTAATTAGTTCTCCTGTTTTTCTTTTAAAATGTCGGTAATTCATGCCTTCTCGGAAGTGCACATTATAAAGCTTTTCAACTATTTAAAATGATTTAAAACTATTTAAAAGCACAATATTTCCGCATATTTTTCCGTGAAGAAAAAATGCCTCTTATTTTTAGTAAAACCTCTTATTTTCATTAAAATAACTTTTTTCCGCATTTTAAAAAAGAACCACAAAAATATTTAAGCAATCAAAATTTGTATTGCTCATTTCATGCCTTTTTGAAAAGCACAGCAAAAAGCGATGAAAACAATTAATCAACTTAGGCCTTTCATTAGTGCTGTTTACGAAGCTATACATTTTTAGAAGCGGTAAAAGCAGCAGTAAGCAAGCAGTCAACGTTTTTACTTCTTCCACATTTTTGTTGGGAAAGAGTTAAAGGTAGACAATTTTAGTTCCATTGTAATATAAGTTATTTCATAATAAAACTTCTTGCTGGGATGCACTACATATTGTGGTTACAAAAGTGTCATATTTTAACTGGGCATATTTAATTTGTTATATATTCCTGTTGATTTTGTTTTTGTTGATTTAACCAAAGCTGTTTATTTACTTATTTATAAACACTGACATTATAATTGAAAACAACAAAAAAAACGAATGAATTAAAAAAATTCTGTGTTTGTGACACAAGTAAATGTCAATGCTCCATTGTGATGATAAACAATATTATTACCAGAACAAAAAATGTAATTTAAATATTTTAAATTTTAGAAGGACACATATTTATATTAGGGTGGTTAAAAAATTGTTCAGACACATAAGTGTTAATAAAGTACTAGTTGCCTAGTGGCTAGTAAATCGTGAATTTTTTTTTGTTGGCGTGCATTATGAAAATGGATTTAGGTTTCCATTAAATTTTAATTAATTATTAAAATATTTAGCGAATTGACAAAATAAAACTGTTTTTGTTTTTTCTATTATTAAAACGTTTTAAAAAACACATGATTTTTCTGCTTGGTGTAGCGTCGAAATATTATTCTATTAATTTTTTGATAAAAAAAATACAATTTTAATTTAATTTCCTTTCTTTAGCACAAACCTTATACACATATTTGTATAACTTTGTAAACAGTTCTTTGTTTGTATGTTGTTATTTTTCTGGGGCTGTTAAATACATTTCTAAATATATGTTGTATGTATAAATATTTTCTACACATACACAGTTAGATAACTAAACAGTCAGGGATATAGCTAAACGTTTACATACATACATATATTTATATACTATAAAAACCAAAACGGATATGATTACATTAAACATGCAAATTAATTGAATTTCATCCGGTTTTATGCTTGTTTCATTTCATTTTATATGTATGGCATAACATGCGGATATTCAAATTATACTAATATTTGTATGTTATATTGTTTCGAAGAATATTATTTTTACTTTTTGTTTATTCTTAAATTTATTAAGGGTTTATATTGAAAGTGGTACACTCATAACAAAAAGTTAGTACAAAAGTCTGTTAAACGCGTTCTAATTCAGTTGAACTAATTTTTCCTGTTGTTTTCGTTTAAATCGGTTGTTTAGCTAAATTTGTTAGTTATCCAATGTTACCACAAAAACATATTTCTGCTGTACTTGAACTAATTTTTCCTCCTGATATTTAGTTATTTTTTTATAAATGATTTTGACAATGTTATCAGCTAATATAGATAAATTTATTGGCAACTTTTTTAATATTTGTGTTTTCAAAAGAAAACGATAGGGGCGCTAGTGTATAGTGATTGATGGTGCTTGATGGTGAAGTGTGTATTTGTGAGTATGCCGACCAATACAAATTAGAAAATTTCTAGTAAGTGTATTTTAATGTGTGTCATCAGTGATGACGCTTACCAATACAAATAAAAATAATATGATACGAGCATGTTTTCTCTTGTTTCTGTTAGTCAGCAAAGGAACGCAAAAGAAAACGGAGGTATACTGGACATTAACATTTCGCAGTTAAAATTGTATTTAAAAAATAAAATAATAGAGGTTTGTTTTATAATATAAACTATATTTATTTAAGGGAATACTATTAAATATGTTATTTTTTTCTTTTATTTCAGTCCTTTAACATTTTCATCTAAATTCAACCCACAGGTAGACGAAAAAAAGGAACCAAATAATACAACTCCAGCGGAAGTTTAACATATTGGCAAGAAAATATAAGTGCAAATAGTGTTTTTGGATTGTGTAATTTATTCGAAAATAAAATTAACAATATTTACATTAATTTGTTTTTATTCAATTATTAACAAAAAGTGATTGTAATTTTAGCAGCATGTTTTGCAGATTTCAACTGACCCACTTTCATTTCTATTAAGCGAAAATTCTTCTAAATTTTTGAATGTTAACTGAATTTTTTACCTATTTATAACTAACTAAAATTTAGCAGAAAACATGTGCTGATTTCAGCGGAGGAATTTTCATTTCCATTAAACAACATTTCTTATAAATTATTGTATTTGAAATTTAGGTCACCTAAATTTAGCAGACCATGATTCTCAACATCATTGAAATTTCTGCTGGCGCAAATTCAGGTACTATTTCCTCTTCTTTTAGCAGAATTTTTAACTATTTGTACAGGCTTTTTTTTATGAGTGTATAAGCCACATTTAGAAAGAAAATTTTGCTTAATCTACAAAAAGTTGCACATCCCAGCTCTTGGTGGATTCATGAATTTGTGCCACTAACAAAAAAAAAAAGGAACAAATGTGAAAATATGATTTATTTCAAATATAAAATATTGCGTTAATTAATAATATAATCAGTACAGCTAACGCATATTGGAATCGATTTAAAACATACAAATTGCAATAGACGTCGTTGAGAAATTTGTTTAATAGCAGCATTAAAATATCAAAATCATCTTTTTGCAAATCCAAATTTTATGCATAGATAGCAAGGGGAAATGGAATAAAATCCGCAATGTTACAATCATTGGAAAATCTCAAGGTTGTGCAACTAAGATAAATCTCAGTTAAATAAACCGAAAACTTACTGAGCCATCAAAGTTTTATGCTAACGTTGCTAATTACAGACACCATATAAGAACAAATGATAACACTGAGTTTCAGTTTAATTATGTTTCTGACGCAGATCTCAGTGGGGATTTGAAAATAAATCTGCTATTTCTTATCTACTAGACCAATTTTGCTCGATTATACCTCAATAATTTTTGCCTATAGGTCGCATGGACCTCCGAGGAACAGATAATATAGCCGCCAAATTGGGACACCTCGTGTAAAAATAACATCAAAGCATTTCCATTTGTTTATGTTTCATTCAATTTGCACGTTCGATACATTTCGTTAAATACACTATACAACAAAATCAGGGTTTTTTTTCCAAAATAGCAAGGTTCTGACAACTGATTCTTGTAGAGGAAACAAAAAAAAATTTATAAGTGTATCGGCATTTTTAAAGTATACATTTAGTTTAGTTTAGTTTATTGATTCAAACTATCACAACAAGAATAAGTCTTATAAATAACAGTGATAGCACGTAAAACTTTCAAGAAAATGTTTTGTCAAATTGAAATACAATTTATAAATTGATATTAATTATAAATTAAAAAACTTAAAAATAACATAGTGAAATTTAAATTGCACAAACATACATATAAATTAAAATAAACATTATAAAATTGAAAAACACTTAATACATTTTAAACAAATTTAATAGTTCCATTTTAAAGCGTATTGTGTTGCTAACCAATTGAATATTTGATGGTAAGTCATTCCAAAGACCGATTGTATAATTAAAAAATTGTCTTGTAGATAAAATGTATTTATATTTTTGTGAGATCAGGCCTCTGCCACGTGGAGATTTGGCAAAAGTAATTCTTCTATAGAGATATTCAGGTTCCTTTGAATATATCAGCTTATGCATCATCAAAAGGCTTTTATACTTTAGTAAGTCTTTAAAACAAACATTATGCAACTGATATGTGAACGATGATATATTATCTCTTCTACTGCGATTAAATACATATCTGGCTATATTATTATATGTGACTCGAAGTCGATCGTAATCAGTGTTGTCACAATTTGCAAATATTTCACATCCATACAGCAAAACAGGTATTAGATATGTTTTGCCAGGAGCATACGTATTTTAAATGGCGTCGACGCGTTAACAGCCCACAGGTTTCTCAACATCCCATGAACTTTTCCACCCGAAATATTTATGTGATTTTTCCAAGAAAGCTCGGCATTAAACGTTATTCCTAGATTTGATGATGATGGAACAAAATCGATTGTAGTGTTATTTATTAGCACAGAGACGTTATTATCAAGTCTTTTTTTATTATTTCTTGATATAAAGATACATTTTGATTTCGTTGGGTTTATGCACAAACCATTTAGACTTGCCCAATTGTGAATTTTATTTAAATCATTGTTGATGCGTTCAATACAATAACGTACATTTTCCATTTTGCTGCTTAAGTACAACTGTACATGATCCTCATACATTTGTATATCAAAGTGACTTACAGCTTCAAGAAGATCAATAATGTACCCTAGTAAAAATGATTTTTATATATTCATATATGATTTTTATACAATAATTTATGATTTTATACAATTATAACTTGTCGAGTATTGTGAAACATATATTTTTATATGATTATATCAAAAGATATTTAATTATATAAAATTATATTAACCAGATCCACCATTTTTCGGATCAAATAATATATTTTTTATATAATTATATTAACCCATACATGATTTGATCCGGAAAATGGTGGATCTATTTAATATAATTTTATATAATTAAATATCTTTTGATATAATCATATACAAATATATGTTTCACAATACTCGACAAGTTATAATTGTATAAAATCATAAATGATTATATAAAAATCATATCTGATTATATTAAAATTATTTTTACTAGGGTACATACAAAAAAGCAATGGACCAAGAATGGATCCCTGTGGTACCCCTCTATCAACATGAACTGCATTGGAAGTCAAGCCATTTAAAAAAACAACTTGTTTACGGTTTAAAAGGTATGACGAAATAAGTTTTTTAGCCGAATTAGAAAAATTAAAAAGCTTTTGGAGTTTGGTCAGTAGAATTGAGTGATCAACTGTATCAAAAGCTTTGCTGTGATCTAACAGCACAAGAAAAGATACCATATCATTATCCAGTTTTGACCTAATTTCTTCAACTACATCGATCAACACCGTGATGCAACTTCTTCCCTGTCTAAAACCAGACTGTTTTTCTGTTAGGAAATTATGCTCCTGTAAATATTTATACATTTGGCTTTTCATTAGATTTTCCATTACCTTGGACAAAAAAGGTAGTATGGCAATTGGTCTAAATTAACTGCTGTTCTTAGGGATCGGAATTATTTTGGCTTCTTTCCATATATCGGGGAATATTGACTTAGTTAATATGGTAGTAAATATGTACGTAATAAATGGCAGAATTTTAGCGATGATAAGTTTCAAAAATCTAGGATTAAGTCCATCCAAACCCACAGCATTTGATTTTATTGATGTTATTCTTTTTAGAACTTCTATTTGATCCACACATCGAAAACAAAAACATTTTTCAAAAGGTACTACATGGATTTTTTCATATTCATTTTCAGTTGGTCTTGCCACTTTAACGTCAACAAATTATTGGACGGTTTGTTGGACATTTGAGCGCCAATTGTGAATAAGAACGAAATTAATCTTTAAACATATATTAAGTTTTGACTTATTTCTGGCACTGAAGTCAAATTTTCAACTCTGATGTCTTTAGAGACTTACAAAAAAATTTTAATGAAATAGTAATGTATGGGATATAATTATAGGTTACTCTGACGGTCTGCTTTGAAGGTAACACAATTGGCAAGAAGTTATCAGATATCGTGGGAGTACCACAGGGCACGTTATTAGGTCCGTTGTTATTCTTGCTATATGTAAATGATACATTTTCTTGTTGTAACTCATTAAAGGGGTATATGTATGCGGATGATCTGCAATTATTATCTATTGCTGAATCAGAAGGCGAGCTGGAAAGGGGAGCAAATGAGGACTTACGTTGCATAAATATTTGGTGTCATAGTAACTTTATTTCATTGAACCCGTCCAAATAAAAGGCAATATCTTTTAGTAACATTCAAAAAAGTAAACCTAATATTATATTGAATGGTTCTTCTATCGATTTTGTTTCCTATATTAAGGATCTGGGTTTTTATATTGATGATGGATTAACTTTTAATCAACATATTAATATGGTTATAACTCGTATTATAATGCATCTTCGAAGGGTTTATTGCATACCGTGTCGGCTGCCTTTTAATACTTATTAGAAAACAAATCGGACATACATTACTGTTGTCACTTATAATATATGCAATACAGATTTACAGTGGTACTACTGCGGGTAGGGTTGCAATCCGTCCTCTTTTCCCCGGACACCGTCCTCTTTTTTAGGGCGTCCGGGGCAGTCTTCCTTCTTTTTCAGTAATTGTCCGGGGTTGTCCTACTTTTTGCACTTTTCTCCATAACTTTTTTTATTGCTTCTAAACTTTTGAATTGTTGGCATCGCTGTTTTGTCGCTGTTATTTCAATTGACTTGGCATCACTTACTTTGATTGCCAAATTTGAACAGGGGTATGACACCACCAAAAAAATATGTTATAAAAACTTCGTTATCACTAGATGGCGCTTGGTTTTCCTTATTTTAAGCAGCATCAAAGCATTTTTTCTGTTTTAAAATATAGGCTCAGCTGATAATAAACTGATACTAAATAAATGCTCAGGTAATACTAAATTTCAGCGCCCTCTACCGGTGAGTAGTGTAAGTTTTGATTTCCTATCTCCTCTGAAATTTGAAAATTGTCAGCAGTGTACCAACTGTTGAATTAAAAAGAAATTAACATTGCTTTTGATGATGTATTTAATGAATTCCTTATCCTGAAAAATTATGTAAAAACCTTAAATTCAATTCACACGACTGATAACAAGTTTTGGTGCTAATTTTTATTTTTAGTAAAAATGATGTTTGCTATGAAACGAGAAAACTTCTTGAGTTCTATTTTTTCTTTCATGCAGATAATGCCAACGTAGCACATATAATTAATTTAATAAAAAAAAAATGAATCCAGAAACAATTTCTGATATTATTAGTCAAATATAATTTTGATGTGAATTGTCAAGTGTTTTATGAATATTTGAAGAAATGCGACATTGAAATTAGAAGCGTTGAAAAATATTCATGAAACTCTTGATAATTCGTATCAAGAAATTATAGAAATGTACATTCCTGAAAATGTATGCAATGAATTGGTTAATTGTTGTTTTTTTTTTTGTTAATTTATGTACCACTAATTTAAAGTTCAGAATGATTTTTTTGTTTTTTGTAAATTTTGTTTTTAGTGGCAATAAAAACTGTTTTATTTATTTTATCGCCTTGTTGATTTTTGTAAAACTGATTTATTAAAGAAATTGTACTCTTTTTTACGACAAATGTCCTCTTTTTTTGAGGTTGGTGTCCTCTTTTTCTCAAAATGGAAATGGCAACCCTAACTGCGGGCAACTTTTCTAAAATTGAAAGATGCTTTAAATGAGATAATAAGATATGTCTATGGCCTATCGGTTCGCTTTCATATTTCGGAATATACAATTGATTTTTTGGGATGCAGCTTTACTAAATTTATTGATATTAAGGTATTGTGCCTATTTCATAAGGTCATTAAAAACGAGTAAAAAGGTTAAAGTCGGGCGTGCCGACTATACAATACCCTACACCAGTTTGGTGTATTGTTTGGATCCGAAATTCGAATGGGTTAAAATGGGGCTTGTGCCAAAATTTTCTATAATGTGAGTCAGCGCACCAAATTTCATTAAAATATCTTAATATTTGCGACCTGCAGTATGTAACCAAGCCAATTTTGGTAGGACCCTTATATGGGCACTAGGTCTAAACATGGACCGATGTTCACCAAAGTCAACAGGCTGCGTTATTGGGCCAATATAGGTCTGTGTACCAAATTTCATCAAAATATCTTAATATTTACGACCTGCAGCGTATAAACAGTATAATTTTGGTAGGACCCTTATATGGGCACTAGGTCTAAACATGGACCGATGTTCCCCAAAATCAATAGGCAGCGTTACTGGGCCAATATAGGTCTGTGTACCAAACTTCATCAAAATATCTTAATATTTGCGACCTGCAGCGTATAAACAGTATAATTTTGGTAGGACCCTTATATGGGCACTAGGTCTAAACATGGCCCGATGTTCACCAAAATCAAACTTGTTCGTCCTTGGGCCAACATAGGTCTGCGTACCAAATTTCATCAAAATATCTTAATATCTGCGACCTGTAGAGTGCGCACAAGATTGCATGGACAGACAGACAGACGGACAGACGGACGGACGGACGGACGGACAGACGGACATCGTTAAATCGAAATAAAAAAAAATTCTGAGCCGATCGGTATACTATAAGGGGGGTCTACGACCAATATTTTTTGGTGTTACAAACACCAGCACAAACTTATAATACCGTGACCACATAGTGGTGTAGGGTATAATGAATCCCCACCCTATCTCGCTACACGATTTGTACTTGGCCATTCAAATAGAATACGATGTTTATGAAGAGATCGTTTGTGGCACGTGTTACAGATCTATGGAACACAAGATTGCCTTATAATTATAGAAATTTTTTATACTCCGAATCACGATTCAGAAGTATTGTATCATCATTTGCCTAATATTCATATACTTTCATTCTAAAGACAACATGCATCACTATAAATTGCCACTTTTCTGGGAATACATTTGGAACCCTTGTTCGTGATATGATAAGTTTATTATTTATGTTTTGTGTATTAATATAATTATTTTTTGTAGTAGATATAAAGTATTTAGTATTATTTGGAATGAGAATATTGTAATACAGTCAAAATTTTACTGTAATCGCTTGGCCTTAACTGTACTAAAAATAATACGTCTGTTGGCTGGACAGAAAAATTTTTTATTTAAACAAAATTTATTCCTGTTTTTTGGCTTAAAATCAAATTTCTTGATTTTGAAAATTTTTTTGTTAAATTTAAAAAATCTAAATTTAAGTAAAAAATTTGGGTATTATGCTGTTAGGGGTAGTCGAAATTTTCGTCAATTTTGCTCTGTCTCTCTTAGTTTCCGAGATATGGGCCAGGGGTTCGGGAGGAGTTCTTTAAAATTTGTTTTATATTATTTTGAAAATGAACACTCAAAACCAGTTAAAGTTATGAGGAGTTTTAGTATAGTGTTAAATGAAGGTAACTACACACAGGAAATAAATCAGTTGGAAAAATATAGTAAATACCACTTTTCCACTACAACATCATAAATTTTATTAAATATATAGAGTTTAAATTGCATTAATATAAATATTATGTTAATGACAAACAATTGGAAATTGCAACTAAATGATAATAATTTTTGATACAGAAATCGGTTTTCCCAGCCAATTTAGAAAAAAATAAAATCTTGTAAACTAATTCGGTGTTGGCAACTTCTATGATTCAACATTAATTACGAACAAAAATTATATGTAGGTTGCAACAACCAAATCCAAGATTTCTAGTTATATTTATTTTCAACTCAATAGTTAAAATTGAATATTGGTTATATTTACCAATGTGAAAATATATTAATGGAAATGTGTAACAAATTTTCAATTACCATATCCAAAGTACAAAAAAAAATTAAAATTTTCTTTTAATTTTAGTAATCACAACCACATAAACTCAGTCATAACCGAATTTTTATTATAAATGATTTGTGAATATATAAATGTCAAAAATAAAATAAAATAAAAAAAAAGAAAATCTTAAAACTAAAAAAATTAAATTGAATAATAAAAAATACAAAATGAAAAATAAAAACAATTAACCAAAACAGGAAGCGGATTATTCGTTATATTGCTTATGGAACAATTATATTTCAACCAGAAAGATTTAATATTTGTCTAGATAAACAACAATTATAATGTAGGTACATATGGGCATCAATTTATTAAATTATTTGTTTATCGAGTTTGTCTCTTATTTCTTCCAGATGTAATCGGGTTTCTAAAGATGCTAAAGTTTTAATGCGTTGAAAAAAAACCATTAAATTTAGTTTCCATACCAAAATAAACTAAGTGAGAATGTAAAATTTTTCTTTTACAATCTTAATCCCTCAAAGTATCTTAAGAGATATTTTCTTTAATGATGAGTTTTTTAAAAAGCATTTCCCAAAAATAATATAAATTTCACAGAATCTGATTTTAAAAAACCAGAATTTTTCAATTGGGAAGTCCTACATAAAAACCCACAGATTCGGACAACCTTTTCAATAGAACAATCCCCAGATTCTAAGGGCTTTCTTTTCTTTCTAATAGGAATGACATAACATTTTCCCTTGAGTGCATAAATTGAGAATTTATAAAAGTTAGAATAATTTTTTTTTTAAAGTATTAACTTATACTTTGAAATGTTTTCTTTTGGGGAACACCTTTTGTTTTCGAGGACTTTTTTTAAGAAAACCCCCAAGATTCGGAGGACTATTCTAATAGAAAAACCCTCACTGATGAGAACTTCGTTATACAAAAAACATCCAGATTCCGAGGACTTTTTTATATAGTAAAAGCCCCATCATCTGATAACTATTCCTTATAAAAACCCCTCATTTTCTGCGGACTTCCTCTCATAGAAAAACCCTCAGATTCAGAGAAATTTTTCGTAAAGGCAAACCATCAGATTCTATGAAGTTTTTCTACAGAAAAACCTTAGGATTCGGAGAACTTTTCCCTTTAGAAAGACTCTTAGTTTCTTTGAAGGAAAAAGCCTCCGATTCTAACTACATTTTCTTAATGAAATTCTCAGATTCTGAGGAGTTTTTTATATAGATTATGATAACCATCCCTATAAAAAATCTCTAGTTTCCGAGAGTTTATTCTAAAAAAATCCACACTTCAGAGGACATATTCTTATAGAAAAGCACTTAGATTTTCAATATTTTATCGTATAGGAAAAACCTTAGATTCTATAGAATTTTCCTGCTGAAAAAATTGTTGATTCTGTGGAGCTTTCTCAAAAAAAATATCATTAGATTCTGAGAACAATTTTATAAAGAAAAACCCTCAGACCTTTTTTTATCAAAAAAATTCCTCCCCGATTCTAAGGACTTTTTTTGATAAAAAAAAATCCTATTGATTTTGAGGAGAACCTGCCGGATTTTTTTTTCTATAGGAAAGCCTTATATTCTGAAAACTTATTCTGGTAGAAAAATTATCGAGTTCTGGGAATTTTTTTTCCCATAGAAAAGAACTATGGGAAGAAGTATTTCTTTGGAAGAAGTATTTCTTCCAAAGCCTCGAGAGAAAAACACTGGTCTCCTCGAGAGAAAAACATCGATATATCATACTTTAAGATCCGACTGCAAATGCCAAAGATATACCGAAAAATGTAAAATGGCGACGCCTACGTTCGGCAAAAAAAATTAAAAAAAATTTTTTGAAACCTCCTTGCAAAAGTACTTCATATTGGAGGGTGTAGGCGAACTTTTTTTTGTTTGCCTGTCAGGTGGTACGCTCTAGTGTACAATAGACCGTACCTCAAAAAAAAAAAGTTCGCCGTACACCCTCCAATATGATGTATTTTTGGAAGGCGATTTCAAAAAAATTTATTTTTTTTTTGCCGACCGTAAGGGTCGCCTTTTTTAATTTTTTGTTACAGCTTTGGCATTTAAAATCGGATTTTAAGGTGTAAGATTTTTGTGCCTCGAAGAGACCAGTGTTTTGCTATAAAGGAAAAATCCAATGAAAAAAAATTTAGAAAGGCGACCCCTACGTTCGGCTACCAATATATAAATAAAATTTCTACTGAGTTTAGCGAAAAACTTCCTTAGCAAAACTTTAATGATTTTTTGCGAGCTTTAATTTTCTGATATTAGGGTGGTACATTAGGGTGGTAGCAACTGAGATCTGGTGGGTAACTACTAGAACGGGATACTTGAGGTCAAAATGTCCTTAGAGCAAAACACTGGTCTCCTCGAGAGAAAAACATCGATGTATCACACTTTAAGATCCGACTGTAAATGCCAAAGATATAATGAAAAATGTAAAATGGCGACCCCTACGTTCGACAAAAAAAATTTAAAAAAAAATTTTTGAAACCTCCTTACAAAAATACTTCATATTGGAGGGTGTACGGCGAACTTTTTTTTGTTTGCCTTTAAGGTGGTACGCTCTAGTGTACAATAGACCGTACCTCAAAAAAAAAGTTCGCCGTACACCCTCCAATATGATGTATTTTTGGAAAGCGATTTCAAAAAAATTTCTTTTTTTTTTTGCCGACCGTAGGGGTCGCCTTTTTTAATTTTTTGTTATAGCTTTGGCATTTAAAATCGGATTTTAAAGTGTGATATATCGATTTTTTGCCTAGAGGAGCCCAGTGTTTTGCTATGTAGTAAAAATCCAATTAAAAAAATTTAAAAAGGCGACCCCTACGTTCGGCAACCAATATATAACAAAAATTTCTACTGGGTTTAGCGAAAAACTTCCTTAGCAAAAGTTTAATGATTTTTTGCGGGCTTTAATTTTCTGACATTAGGGTCGTACATTAGGGTTGTAGCAACTGAGATCTGGTGGGTAACTACTAGGGTTTGGGATTTCCCGGACTTTTTTATTTCCCGGGAAACGGGAATGAAATATTTTTGAAAAAAAATTGTTAATGAAAACCACCTATATAAGTAATTTTTGTTAAAAAAAAACCACTATTTCAGTACAAATGCAGTCAGTCTGTGTAGTGAGAATTCAAAGTAAAAAATATCAGAATGTTGAACATTTGATTTCACATAAATTGCTCGCAGCACTGCCAAATGAATTGCATAATTCCAGCAGGCACCTACTACTGGACTGTCGGAAACAAACCGTTTCATCACACTTGGCCCATTAGATATGGTGGCCACAATGTTATTTTCCAAAGACAAATAAAACTTTTCTAATCTTATTTCTACAATTCTTCTTATTTCATCAGCATTACATCTTCCTGATATATAAACCAACCCCAGGTTATAAAATGAATTATTTCCGTTTATACATATGTTCAAATATCTCTTTTGTGATATTCTTGTCCATTCATCTAAGATTATAGTAAATCTCCTATTGTTAGAAATATTGCTCGATATTTCTTTTATCGTGATATCTTTTACATGATTGTAGTAATTTAATATAATGTTCTTTACATCGGTTTCATTTTTTTGCACTGCCAGGTTTTTATTATAAAAACTTTCTCGAATAAAGGAAGATCTAGTTATGGTGCGGATTGACTGCAGCTAATTTTGATACCATTTCAGGAAATGTTTGCCCTACCATAAAACCTTTAATGCCTATTCAGCTTACACTTTTTTCTTCGGGTACTTTGCTAATTTTAGCTGAAACGTTATTCTTGTTGTTTTCTTCACGAGTAGTTGCATGACCATCAATTTTTTTTTTTTTTTTTTTTTTTTTGTGAACTAAATTAAGATGTCGGATAATCAAATTTAGATACCACCGTTAACCATTAGTCTTTTCTTTTCGCCTTTATTAATGAAAACGTTACTTATAAAATTATTGACCCTTAATATAAAGGCGTATTTATACCCTACACCACTATGTGGTCAGGGTATTATTTAAATTTAAAGTCGACTTTATCTTTAATCGAACTGTTTTGTTCATTTTGTATATGAAAACCTTACAAAAATATTTATATTTTCAAATATTTTGATTGGTTGAAAATAAATTAACCAATCAGAATGCTCCAAAAATAAATCAAGTCAAGGTATACTGCCACCCAATATTTTAACTAAAGTCGACTTTACCTAAATTATACATTTGAAAAATTTAGATAGTAAGAGCGGTTATTTGTAAGAAACAAAGCTTTTTTTCATATTTCTTTTAAACATTTTACCAAGTTTTTAGGTTTTACTACTTAAATTTTGAACAAGCTATGCGAAAAATCTTTATTAGTTGAAATGCTCCTTATTACTTGGCAAAGATTTTATTTGTGTGTCAAATAAATGTATTCCCTTTTAAAAGATTTTAACAATGACATTTTTGTTTTGGTATTTAAAATGTTTTTTATGACTAAAATTAAAAAATCTTATTCGAAACAAAACCAATTTAAAAAATTTAATATTTTTAAAAGTTCCCGTTTTCCCGGGAAAAATATATTATTTTCTCGGGAATTCCCGGCAAACTTTTCCCGGGATTTCCCGCCCGGGAATTCCCGAACCCCAAACCGTAGTAACTACCCAGCAAAAAATGTTTAGTATTTTGATTATATGGACTAGATTATATGGACTAGGCACGGTGAGGGTCCCGAGATCCTATATTTGAACAAATTTTAAAATAAAAAGATTTTATTTTAAGCCAAAAAACAGGAATAAATTTTGTTAAAGTTACAAGTTTTTCTGTTCCGCCAACAGAATTTTTATTTTTCTTTTTTTTTACAAATTCCATTGTTGTTGCCTATTTAAAGTGCTTTTTGTTTGTTTTTACAAAAACGGACTAGATCTAGTCAGATTTGCAAATTTAATCTGTTTATAACTTTTGAGGAAGTTTTATTCTTCTTCTTAACCTCAAACCCACTAAATTAGAATTAATAAAAATACATATTAATGACAATATTAATTGTATTTGGTCTATACGACGCGTTTGAAAAAACAACACTACTATAAAAAATTAAAAATGCCCTGTTGGCTGTCCGTCTCCAATATACACAAATTGCCTGCACTTGTACGTACAAACCATACGTCAATGTGGCAATATTTGTGAAAAGTTGACACGGAGGAAATAAGAAGATAAACAGAAAATCTGAAGTAGAATGTTTGTATATGTCTGTTTGAACACTTCTGAAATTATTCATATAGAGACAATCTGACAATAAAAATATAAACAATAATACAATTTAATGGAAGATCACTGATGAAGCCTGTCCATAAAAAGGCAGAAACTAGATCTAGTCTGATTTGCAAATTTAATGTGTTTATAACTTTTGAGGAAGGTTTATTCTTCTTCTTAACCTCAAACCTACTAAAAAACGCATGAGAAGGGTGTTTATAAACAAAATTTTATAAATTATTTCTGTGCTTTTCTAACTATTAAACTGGCCCTAAACGAAATCGTAAACTTATAATACCGAATGTTATTTATTGTTGTTATCAAACAAAACTTTCAAAAACAAATTTCAAATACTGAAATTAAAAAAACAATCTAAACTTATTAATAACCCATTAACTCATATAAATTTAGCGTCTACTTAACCACAATATATCAACATCCTGCAAAATGTTATCAGCATAACCACTGAAAATATGTTGCACGCATATTAATGAATGACCTGTTTATTTTTGTACAAGTCAAAACTTAAAATAAATGAGTTGTTTTTTTTTGGCAAACATAACTAATGACTTTAATTAATTTAAAATCAAAAACCATTATGTATGTTTGGAATATGAAAAAATCCCACAACACACACAAGGAAACTAACTAACCAACCAACTAATAAACCTTTTCCGTAAAGTATTTTTAAAACAAAGACCAACATACTAACAAAGCGGAAGGCATGTTAGGCAATTCTTTCATAAACATATGTTGTTCTAACCAAGGGCTCACAATGAATAAAAGGAAACCACATTGTTTTGTACGCATATTGATGAAAAGAAAAAATGTATTCATACCCTCCATTCTTTTAGTTCATTATTTTGATTATAACACATACACTCACAATATATTTTTCATTACCGATTGAATTTTATTTAAAAAGTAATAAGTAAAGTTTGTTTTTAATTGAAGAATCAATTAAAATACATAGAAGTAATTTTTTTTAATATTTCACATCAGTCATTCAAAAACAAATAATAAAAACATACATACTTTCAGTAGGAGTTCACAAATTCAGTTAAAGCATGAAAAGGTGTTCCAGTTTCACGTAAAAAAAACTGTTATACAGTAGCCGCTCGCAAATTAGAGCTTTCAGTAATTCGAACGTCCAGAAATTAGAATCAATGTTTGCAATACATTAAACGCTCTGAAATTCGAATTTAAAATTCTAATTTCTGAGCGTTTTTTTTTTTTTTTTTGGTTATTTGAATACACAGGAAATCCCCAATTTATTTTTATTCTGTTTGAATAAAGTAAAACTAAAAAGGGGAATCACCAAATTATATATGTTTTTCCCTTTTTGTTTTTTTTTTTGTCGCATTTATGTACATTTTTGGCTAGTTTATTTGTGAAATTTGATATGCGTGTACATATTATTTGGCAGTCTCTATTAAATAGTGAAAGTGTATCATTTAAAATGTTAAATAAACGTAAAAAAAACACTTTATCATTGGAAACTAAAGTCAAAATATTAGAAAAGCTTGACAAAGGCGTTCAAGGGAACCGGTTAGCCCTAGATTTTAATGTGACAACATCTTCAATCAGCTACATCAAATCACATAGAACAGCAATATTAAATGCTGTTTCAAACACATATCAGGAGGCAAACAATAAATCTTTGCACAGCGCTGAATATCCAAAAATGGAAAGTCGTCTGTATGAGTGGTTTTTAAATCAACGAGAAAAAAAGTGTACTGGGCCAATATTAAAAGAGAAAGCTAAACAAATATTTAGAGAGGAATATCGCGATAAAGATGAAAATGCATTCCGGGCAAGTGATGGATGGTTTACCAAATTTAAGAAGCGACACGGTATCCGTTTTTTAAAAATTTGTGGCGAGATTCTTTCCAGTGATGTTGCTTCAGTCACTCCTTTTATTCATCGATATCGTGCAAAGATCGCTGAGATGGGTTTAATGGAATCACAAATATATAATGTCGACGAAACCGGATTATTTTTTCGTTGCCTACCAGACAGAACCTATGTCTCTGCTTTTGAAAAAAACGCCCCTGGACATAAAATTCAAAAAGACAGAATTTCAGTCCTACTTGGTGCAAACTCTGATGGATCACACAAATTAGTTCCATTGGTAATTGGAAAAGCAAAAAAAGCCAGGTGTTTTAAAAATTTCAATAATCCTCTGCATTACAACTTTTCAAAAAATGCTTGGATGACTTCTCGGATTTTTCACGAATGGTTTCACGGAATATTTATATTGATTTCAGGTTCAGTAAATAATTTTAAAATTTTTTTCAATTCACAGGTGATCCGCTTTTCTCAGGAAAATAATTTGCCTCCGAAAGCCATTTTGCTTATAGATAATTGCTCCGCTCATACACCCATTGAGAAACTTAAAAGTGACGATGGAAACATAGTTGCATTATTCTTTCCACCAAATGTGACAGCAGCTTTACAACCAATGGATCAAAACCCTATTAAGTTAACAAAGCTCAATTACAGAAATGTGTTTCTTTCTCAGTTAATTGCTGAAGGTGGTGAACTGAAGAATCATTTGAAATCCCATTCGATCCGCAATGCTATATTATTACTGAAACAAGCTTGGGATGCGGTACCACAAAGTGTTATGAAGAAATCTTCGTCAAAGTTGTCCAATTGGGACTCTAACCAATACGACAGCGACGATGACGTGCCAATAGCACAATTGTTGCAAATAGATCAGGACTGCAACGAAGTTATTCAGATAACTCAATAACAATTCAGATATAGCAATAACAGTGAATTGTTTTCAACTAAGCACATAAGTAATCTTTTGGCTCTCCGTAATGATATTTCGGATGAAAAGAAACCAAAAAAACAAACAAATATAACTGATTATATGTCAAACAAAGATTAGTTGTTAACTTGGCCATTGTTTAATTTTAATTGTTTAATTTTTTTTAAATACAGTTTTTTAGTTTTTAATTAAAAAAAATACATGTGATATAATTGGACTGCATTGCTATGTTTTGTTGTCATTCGTTTTTTTTTTATATTCATATTTTTAATTTAAAAAAATACATTTGATGTATTGGACTGAATTGTTGTTTTGTTTTCTTGTTTTTATCAAATAAAATTGAATTAAAAAATATTAAAAAGAGTTTTATTTAAGTTTCTGGAAGTAAATTTACTCAATTTTTTTTTCGAAAAAAAACGTCCAGAAATTAGAATAATTCAGAAATTAGAATTTTCTCAAAAACAAAGCGGTTCTAATTTGCGAGCGTCTACTGTACTATATATATAAAAATTATTTTTCAAAATATTGGGTTTCATGTTAAAATTTTTTAGAATTTATTTTCAGGGAAATTTATGTGCTAACTCATAAAAATATGTATATGGTCTTTGAAGCCTGCTGTAGTTAAAGTACACTTTTCGTTTAATAAAGACTTATTGGAAATTTTGATTCATACTCGTACTTTTAACTATTAATTCATTTTTCGATTTGATACTGGCAACACTATTGTTTATTTGCGCTCTTCTATTTTCTTAAATTAGAGAACTAATGATGTGCTAAGATAAATTTAAAGCCATTAGAAACATTTTTTTTTTATTTTATTTATAAAGAAATACGGAGCAAAGGCGTGTAGAAAATAATTTCTTTAGAGTATATTATTCGAAGCATAAAAAAAGTAATCAAATGTCGAATAATATTTTGATAGTTTTTTTTTTTTTTTATTTTTTATTTATTTTTTTTTTTTTTTTATTTTTTTTTTTTTACATTTTTTGAAAATTTTTTCAAAAGTTGTCATTAACCCAGAAATTATTGTAGCTTTCTTCAGTTTGATGAATGGATAAAGGTTGTTGAAATCCACACATTCTAGGGAAAGGATGGCTTTAATAAATCATTTAATGCCTGAAATAAAATAACTAACTATTAAATAGTGACCTCCTCACTTCAAACTTTATTAAAGTTTTAAAGTTAAACTCTAATTCTTTATTATTTGTTTCGCTATTAAGCAAATATGAATAATGTTTTTCACAAATTAGCTTAAAATGTTGTTATAAGACTATTGTAAACGTTTATGAATTACGCTGTTATAATGTACAAGAGTATTATTTTTCTCATGAAAAGTGACAATTTTGATTTATTAGGATTGTGACTTAAAAAATAATATTTCGAATTTATTCAATTTAAATATCTATTTTTTTTTTCAATTTAAATATCTGTTTTTCCCCGTAAAAAGAAAAAACAAACTTACTATGCTTAAATGTCTAGTTTTTTTATTTCTTATTTTTAAACAAATAATTTCGCTGCTTGCTGTATTAAGCAAAGGAAGATGTTTCGAATTCAAGTGAAAAAGCTGTTATACTCCATATATAAAAAAAAAATACTTTTCACGGTAATGAGTTTAACGTAAATAAAAGTGTGTAGACTTTGGTTTCACTCAAATTTAATACTTATACAAGACAATTCCCAAACATCATTTTGTTTTAAACTGTCCCAAAAGCAACAGCTGCTATAGCTCCTTAGTGGAACCGGTTGCCCTAGAATCAGTTTCGAAACTAGTTTCAGAACTACCCTATGGGGAATGAGGAGTCAATTGCCCTCCAAGGACCTATCCCGCGACCGGTCAACCGAATGTATATTACTAAATTAGTACAAATATGAACCAAAGAGAATGAATTAATTTTCTAAGTATTTTCTGATTCGTTACTTTCACTGTTGCTTTTAAAAAACTTGACCGATATCGAAATAAAAAAAAATGTGCGGCATATTTTTAAAAATATTTTTTTTAATTTATTTTACTCTTTTATTTATTTTGAACTTTATTTTTTACGATTTGCTTATTTTAGCTCTTATTTTAAATTTCTATAATTTTTTGCTCAGAAATTTTAAGTTTTGTATTTTCAACGTTTTTTTTTAATGTTAAAGCTGTTTTAGTTTTACAATTGGTATTTCCTTTAATTTTACTTTTAACTTAAGGAGAATTTTTTAAATTTTTATTTATATTACCCTGTGAGACAAATGGTAGGGGTCAGTGATCGGGAATGTTTCAAACTACCGGGGAAAGTTATATCGGTAAAAAAGAAGTTACACGTGTCCCGGCGTTTCGCTGGGTCAACTCTAGGAATCGATTTGACCTTTGGTGGTCTTTTTTTTGACATAACTCGAGAACCACTAGTCCGATTTTGCTCAAGCAATTTTAAAAAAATTAAAAATTACAATTCCTTTAATCTGTTTATATAACGTTTTTCTATATACTCAACAGTTTTTCCGGTAAAAATAAATGTATGAAGAAAAAAATATTCTTTGCCTAAAATATTCTAATATGATATTGTCATATTAGATTTTTATTTGTTGTTTCAAAAAGGGTTGATCATTTTCATGATAGACAATACAATTGTTTCGTAGACATCACTCTACTCTTCAGTTGTCCGCTAAGAAAATGATAACTTTCCTACTCAAACCGAGACATTACATAAGGTACAAAAAACCAACGGGATGAGAATTTTGTACCTTCGTATATGAACTGTCTGATTTGGTTAAACCAGTTATAAATCAACTCCTTTTTGAAAGCAACAATTACATAAAAGTACCCTTTGGGTACTATTTATATGTATGTCTGTTGTCAATACATTTTGTAAAAACAACTAATTTTAAACTCAAAACAAAATAAATATTTGAATGAGATTTTAGCCGTGGTGTGCTTATTTTCAACAATTATTTTAATTTTTGCATTAAAAAATACAAAAATTGTTTTTTCGGACTTTCTATATTTTCATATATTTAGTTAGAATATTCTTCCACCTCAAGTCCAAATTCTAATATGATATTGTCATATTAGATTTTTATTTGTTGTTTCAAAAAGGGTTGATCATTTTCATGATAGACAATACAATTGTTTCGTAGACATCACTCTACTCTTCAGTTGTCCGCTAAGAAAATGATAACTTTCCTACTCAAACCGAGACATTACATAAGGTACAAAAAACCAACGGGATGAGAATTTTGTACCTTCGTATATGAACTGTCTGATTTGGTAAAACCAGTTATAAATCAACTCCTTTTTGAAAGCAACAATTACATAAAAGTACCCTTTGGGTACTATTTATATGTATGTCTGTTGTCAATACATTTTGTAAAAACAACTAATTTTAAACTCAAAACAAAATAAATATTTGAATGAGATTTTAGCCGTGGTGTGCTTATTTTCAACAATTATTTTAATTTTTGCATTAAAAAATACAAAAATTGTTTTTTCGGACTTTCTATATTTTCATATATTTAGTTAGAATATTCTTCCACCTCAAGTCCAAATTCTAATATGATATTGTCATATTAGATTTTTATTTGTTGTTTCAAAAAGGGTTGATCATTTTCATGATAGACAATACAATTGTTTCGTAGACATCACTCTACTCTTCAGTTGTCCGCTAAGAAAATGATAACTTTCCTACTCAAACCGAGACATTACATAAGCTACAAAAAACCAACGGGATGAGAATTTTGTACCTTCGTATATGAACTGTCTGATTTGGTAAAACCAGTTATAAATCAACTCCTTTTTGAAAGCAACAATTACATAAAAGTACCCTTTGGGTACTATTTATATGTATGTCTGTTGTCAATACATTTTGTAAAAACAACTAATTTTAAACTCAAAACAAAATAAATATTTGAATGAGATTTTAGCCGTGGTGTGCTTATTTTCAACAATTATTTTAATTTTTGCATTAAAAAATACAAAAATTGTTTTTTCGGACTTTCTATATTTTCATATATTTAGTTAGAATATTCTTCCACCTCAAGTCCAAATTCTAATATTTTTTAATGCAAAAATTAAAATAATTGTTGAAAATAAGCACACCACGGCTAAAATCTCATTCAAATATTTATTTTGTTTTGAGTTTAAAATTAGTTGTTTTTTTTTTTACAAAATGTATTGACAACAGACATACATATAAATAGTACCCAAAGGGTACTTTTATGTAATTGTTGCTTTCAAAAAGGAGTTGATTTATAAATGGTTTTACCAAATCAGACAGTTCATATACGAAGGTACAAAATTCTCATCCCGTTGGTTTTTTGTACCTTATGTAATGTCTCGGTTTGAGTAGGAAAGTTATCATTTTCTTAGCGGACAACTGAAGAGTAGAGTGATGTCTACGAAACAATTGTATTGTCTATCATGAAAATGATCAACCCTTTTTGAAACAACAAATAAAAATCTAATATGACAATATCATATTAGAATTTGGACTTGAGGTGGAAGAATATTCTAACTAAATATATGAAAATATAGAAAGTCCGAAAAAACAATTTTTGTATTTTTTAATGCAAAAATTAAAATAATTGTTGAAAATAAGCACACCACGGCTAAAATCTCATTCAAATATTTATTTTGTTTTGAGTTTAAAATTAGTTGTTTTTACAAAATGTATTGACAACAGACATACATATAAATAGTACCCAAAGGGTACTTTTATGTAATTGTTGCTTTCAAAAAGGAGTTGATTTATAACTGGTTTTACCAAATCAGACAGTTCATATACGAAGGTACAAAATTCTCATCCCGTTGGTTTTTTGTACCTTATGTAATGTCTCGGTTTGAGTAGGAAAGTTATCATTTTCTTAGCGGACAACTGAAGAGTAGAGTGATGTCTACGAAACATTTGTATTGTCTATCATGAAAATGATCAACCCTTTTTGAAACAACAAATAAAAATCTAATATGACAATATCATATTAGAATTTGGACTTGAGGTGGAAGAATATTCTAACTAAATATATGAAAATATAGAAAGTCCGAAAAAACAATTTTTGTATTTTTTAATGCAAAAATTAAAATAATTGTTGCAAATAAGCACACCACGGCTAAAATCTCATTCAAATATTTATTTTGTTTTGAGTTTAAAATTAGTTGTTTTTACAAAATGTATTGACAACAGACATACATATAAATAGTACCCAAAGGGTACTTTTATGTAATTGTTGCTTTCAAAAAGGAGTTGATTTATAACTGGTTTTACCAAATCAGACAGTTCATATACGAAGGTACAAAATTCTCATCCCGTTGGTTTTTTGTACCTTATGTAATGTCTCGGTTTGAGTAGGAAAGTTATCATTTTCTTAGCGGACAACTGAAGAGTAGAGTGATGTCTACGAAACAATTGTATTGTCTATCATGAAAATGATCAACCCTTTTTGAAACAACAAATAAAAATCTAATATGACAATATCATATTAGAATTTGGACTTGAGGTGGAAGAATATTCTAACTAAATATATGAAAATATAGAAAGTCCGAAAAAACAATTTTTGTATTTTTTAATGCAAAAATTAAAATAATTGTTGAAAATAAGCACACCACGGCTAAAATCTCATTCAAATATTTATTTTGTTTTGAGTTTAAAATTAGTTGTTTTTACAAAATGTATTGACAACAGACATACATATAAATAGTACCCAAAGGGTACTTTTATGTAATTGTTGCTTTCAAAAAGGAGTTGATTTATAACTGGTTTTACCAAATCAGACAGTTCATATACGAAGGTACAAAATTCTCATCCCGTTGGTTTTTTGTACCTTATGTAATGTCTCGGTTTGAGTAGGAAAGTTATCATTTTCTTAGCGGACAACTGAAGAGTAGAGTGATGTCTACGAAACATTTGTATTGTCTATCATGAAAATGATCAACCCTTTTTGAAACAACAAATAAAAATCTAATATGACAATATCATATTAGAATTTGGACTTGAGGTGGAAGAATATTCTAACTAAATATATGAAAATATAGAAAGTCCGAAAAAACAATTTTTGTATTTTTTAATGCAAAAATTAAAATAATTGTTGCAAATAAGCACACCACGGCTAAAATCTCATTCAAATATTTATTTTGTTTTGAGTTTAAAATTAGTTGTTTTTACAAAATGTATTGACAACAGACATACATATAAATAGTACCCAAAGGGTACTTTTATGTAATTGTTGCTTTCAAAAAGGAGTTGATTTATAACTGGTTTTACCAAATCAGACAGTTCATATACGAAGGTACAAAATTCTCATCCCGTTGGTTTTTTGTACCTTATGTAATGTCTCGGTTTGAGTAGGAAAGTTATCATTTTCTTAGCGGACAACTGAAGAGTAGAGTGATGTCTACGAAACAATTGTATTGTCTATCATGAAAATGATCAACCCTTTTTGAAACAACAAATAAAAATCTAATATGACAATATCATATTAGAATTTGGACTTGAGGTGGAAGAATATTCTAACTAAATATATGAAAATATAGAAAGTCCGAAAAAACAATTTTTGTATTTTTTAATGCAAAAATTAAAATAATTGTTGAAAATAAGCACACCACGGCTAAAATCTCATTCAAATATTTATTTTGTTTTGAGTTTAAAATTAGTTGTTTTTACAAAATGTATTGACAACAGACATACATATAAATAGTACCCAAAGGGTACTTTTATGTAATTGTTGCTTTCAAAAAGGAGTTGATTTATAACTGGTTTTACCAAATCAGACAGTTCATATACGAAGGTACAAAATTCTCATCCCGTTGGTTTTTTGTACCTTATGTAATGTCTCGGTTTGAGTAGGAAAGTTATCATTTTCTTAGCGGACAACTGAAGAGTAGAGTGATGTCTACGAAACAATTGTATTGTCTATCATGAAAATGATCAACCCTTTTTGAAACAACAAATAAAAATCTAATATGACAATATCATATTAGAATTTGGACTTGAGGTGGAAGAATATTCTAACTAAATATATGAAAATATAGAAAGTCCGAAAAAACAATTTTTGTATTTTTTAATGCAAAAATTAAAATAATTGTTGAAAATAAGCACACCACGGCTAAAATCTCATTCAAATATTTATTTTGTTTTGAGTTTAAAATTAGTTGTTTTTACAAAATGTATTGACAACAGACATACATATAAATAGTACCCAAAGGGTACTTTTATGTAATTGTTGCTTTCAAAAAGGAGTTGATTTATAACTGGTTTTACCAAATCAGACAGTTCATATACGAAGGTACAAAATTCTCATCCCGTTGGTTTTTTGTACCTTATGTAATGTCTCGGTTTGAGTAGGAAAGTTATCATTTTCTTAGCGGACAACTGAAGAGTAGAGTGATGTCTACGAAACAATTGTATTGTCTATCATGAAAATGATCAACCCTTTTTGAAACAACAAATAAAAATCTAATATGACAATATCATATTAGAATTTGGACTTGAGGTGGAAGAATATTCTAACTAAATATATGAAAATATAGAAAGTCCGAAAAAACAATTTTTGTATTTTTTAATGCAAAAATTAAAATAATTGTTGAAAATAAGCACACCACGGCTAAAATCTCATTCAAATATTTATTTTGTTTTGAGTTTAAAATTAGTTGTTTTTACAAAATGTATTGACAACAGACATACATATAAATAGTACCCAAAGGGTACTTTTATGTAATTGTTGCTTTCAAAAAGGAGTTGATTTATAACTGGTTTTACCAAATCAGACAGTTCATATACGAAGGTACAAAATTCTCATCCCGTTGGTTTTTTGTACCTTATGTAATGTCTCGGTTTGAGTAGGAAAGTTATCATTTTCTTAGCGGACAACTGAAGAGTAGAGTGATGTCTACGAAACAATTGTATTGTCTATCATGAAAATGATCAACCCTTTTTGAAACAACAAATAAAAATCTAATATGACAATATCATATTAGAATTTGGACTTGAGGTGGAAGAATATTCTAACTAAATATATGAAAATATAGAAAGTCCGAAAAAACAATTTTTGTATTTTTTAATGCAAAAATTAAAATAATTGTTGAAAATAAGCACACCACGGCTAAAATCTCATTCAAATATTTATTTTGTTTTGAGTTTAAAATTAGTTGTTTTTACAAAATGTATTGACAACAGACATACATATAAATAGTACCCAAAGGGTACTTTTATGTAATTGTTGCTTTCAAAAAGGAGTTGATTTATAACTGGTTTTACCAAATCAGACAGTTCATATACGAAGGTACAAAATTCTCATCCCGTTGGTTTTTTGTACCTTATGTAATGTCTCGGTTTGAGTAGGAAAGTTATCATTTTCTTAGCGGACAACTGAAGAGTAGAGTGATGTCTACGAAACATTTGTATTGTCTATCATGAAAATGATCAACCCTTTTTGAAACAACAAATAAAAATCTAATATGACAATATCATATTAGAATTTGGACTTGAGGTGGAAGAATATTCTAACTAAATATATGAAAATATAGAAAGTCCGAAAAAACAATTTTTGTATTTTTTAATGCAAAAATTAAAATAATTGTTGCAAATAAGCACACCACGGCTAAAATCTCATTCAAATATTTATTTTGTTTTGAGTTTAAAATTAGTTGTTTTTACAAAATGTATTGACAACAGACATACATATAAATAGTACCCAAAGGGTACTTTTATGTAATTGTTGCTTTCAAAAAGGAGTTGATTTATAACTGGTTTTACCAAATCAGACAGTTCATATACGAAGGTACAAAATTCTCATCCCGTTGGTTTTTTGTACCTTATGTAATGTCTCGGTTTGAGTAGGAAAGTTATCATTTTCTTAGCGGACAACTGAAGAGTAGAGTGATGTCTACGAAACAATTGTATTGTCTATCATGAAAATGATCAACCCTTTTTGAAACAACAAATAAAAATCTAATATGACAATATCATATTAGAATTTGGACTTGAGGTGGAAGAATATTCTAACTAAATATATGAAAATATAGAAAGTCCGAAAAAACAATTTTTGTATTTTTTAATGCAAAAATTAAAATAATTGTTGAAAATAAGCACACCACGGCTAAAATCTCATTCAAATATTTATTTTGTTTTGAGTTTAAAATTAGTTGTTTTTACAAAATGTATTGACAACAGACATACATATAAATAGTACCCAAAGGGTACTTTTATGTAATTGTTGCTTTCAAAAAGGAGTTGATTTATAACTGGTTTTACCAAATCAGACAGTTCATATACGAAGGTACAAAATTCTCATCCCGTTGGTTTTTTGTACCTTATGTAATGTCTCGGTTTGAGTAGGAAAGTTATCATTTTCTTAGCGGACAACTGAAGAGTAGAGTGATGTCTACGAAACATTTGTATTGTCTATCATGAAAATGATCAACCCTTTTTGAAACAACAAATAAAAATCTAATATGACAATATCATATTAGAATTTGGACTTGAGGTGGAAGAATATTCTAACTAAATATATGAAAATATAGAAAGTCCGAAAAAACAATTTTTGTATTTTTTAATGCAAAAATTAAAATAATTGTTGCAAATAAGCACACCACGGCTAAAATCTCATTCAAATATTTATTTTGTTTTGAGTTTAAAATTAGTTGTTTTTACAAAATGTATTGACAACAGACATACATATAAATAGTACCCAAAGGGTACTTTTATGTAATTGTTGCTTTCAAAAAGGAGTTGATTTATAACTGGTTTTACCAAATCAGACAGTTCATATACGAAGGTACAAAATTCTCATCCCGTTGGTTTTTTGTACCTTATGTAATGTCTCGGTTTGAGTAGGAAAGTTATCATTTTCTTAGCGGACAACTGAAGAGTAGAGTGATGTCTACGAAACAATTGTATTGTCTATCATGAAAATGATCAACCCTTTTTGAAACAACAAATAAAAATCTAATATGACAATATCATATTAGAATTTGGACTTGAGGTGGAAGAATATTCTAACTAAATATATGAAAATATAGAAAGTCCGAAAAAACAATTTTTGTATTTTTTAATGCAAAAATTAAAATAATTGTTGAAAATAAGCACACCACGGCTAAAATCTCATTCAAATATTTATTTTGTTTTGAGTTTAAAATTAGTTGTTTTTACAAAATGTATTGACAACAGACATACATATAAATAGTACCCAAAGGGTACTTTTATGTAATTGTTGCTTTCAAAAAGGAGTTGATTTATAACTGGTTTTACCAAATCAGACAGTTCATATACGAAGGTACAAAATTCTCATCCCGTTGGTTTTTTGTACCTTATGTAATGTCTCGGTTTGAGTAGGAAAGTTATCATTTTCTTAGCGGACAACTGAAGAGTAGAGTGATGTCTACGAAACAATTGTATTGTCTATCATGAAAATGATCAACCCTTTTTGAAACAACAAATAAAAATCTAATATGACAATATCATATTAGAATTTGGACTTGAGGTGGAAGAATATTCTAACTAAATATATGAAAATATAGAAAGTCCGAAAAAACAATTTTTGTATTTTTTAATGCAAAAATTAAAATAATTGTTGAAAATAAGCACACCACGGCTAAAATCTCATTCAAATATTTATTTTGTTTTGAGTTTAAAATTAGTTGTTTTTACAAAATGTATTGACAACAGACATACATATAAATAGTACCCAAAGGGTACTTTTATGTAATTGTTGCTTTCAAAAAGGAGTTGATTTATAACTGGTTTTACCAAATCAGACAGTTCATATACGAAGGTACAAAATTCTCATCCCGTTGGTTTTTTGTACCTTATGTAATGTCTCGGTTTGAGTAGGAAAGTTATCATTTTCTTAGCGGACAACTGAAGAGTAGAGTGATGTCTACGAAACAATTGTATTGTCTATCATGAAAATGATCAACCCTTTTTGAAACAACAAATAAAAATCTAATATGACAATATCATATTAGAATTTGGACTTGAGGTGGAAGAATATTCTAACTAAATATATGAAAATATAGAAAGTCCGAAAAAACAATTTTTGTATTTTTTAATGCAAAAATTAAAATAATTGTTGAAAATAAGCACACCACGGCTAAAATCTCATTCAAATATTTATTTTGTTTTGAGTTTAAAATTAGTTGTTTTTACAAAATGTATTGACAACAGACATACATATAAATAGTACCCAAAGGGTACTTTTATGTAATTGTTGCTTTCAAAAAGGAGTTGATTTATAACTGGTTTTACCAAATCAGACAGTTCATATACGAAGGTACAAAATTTTCATCCCGTTGGTTTTTTGTACCTTATGTAATGTCTCGGTTTGAGTAGGAAAGTTATCATTTTCTTAGCGGACAACTGAAGAGTAGAGTGATGTCTACGAAACATTTGTATTGTCTATCATGAAAATGATCAACCCTTTTTGAAACAACAAATAAAAATCTAATATGACAATATCATATTAGAATTTGGACTTGAGGTGGAAGAATATTCTAACTAAATATATGAAAATATAGAAAGTCCGAAAAAACAATTTTTGTATTTTTTAATGCAAAAATTAAAATAATTGTTGCAAATAAGCACACCACGGCTAAAATCTCATTCAAATATTTATTTTGTTTTGAGTTTAAAATTAGTTGTTTTTACAAAATGTATTGACAACAGACATACATATAAATAGTACCCAAAGGGTACTTTTATGTAATTGTTGCTTTCAAAAAGGAGTTGATTTATAACTGGTTTTACCAAATCAGACAGTTCATATACGAAGGTACAAAATTCTCATCCCGTTGGTTTTTTGTACCTTATGTAATGTCTCGGTTTGAGTAGGAAAGTTATCATTTTCTTAGCGGACAACTGAAGAGTAGAGTGATGTCTACGAAACAATTGTATTGTCTATCATGAAAATGATCAACCCTTTTTGAAACAACAAATAAAAATCTAATATGACAATATCATATTAGAATTTGGACTTGAGGTGGAAGAATATTCTAACTAAATATATGAAAATATAGAAAGTCCGAAAAAACAATTTTTGTATTTTTTAATGCAAAAATTAAAATAATTGTTGAAAATAAGCACACCACGGCTAAAATCTCATTCAAATATTTATTTTGTTTTGAGTTTAAAATTAGTTGTTTTTACAAAATGTATTGACAACAGACATACATATAAATAGTACCCAAAGGGTACTTTTATGTAATTGTTGCTTTCAAAAAGGAGTTGATTTATAACTGGTTTTACCAAATCAGACAGTTCATATACGAAGGTACAAAATTCTCATCCCGTTCGTTTTTTGTACCTTATGTAATGTCTCGGTTTGAGTAGGAAAGTTATCATTTTCTTAGCGGACAACTGAAGAGTAGAGTGATGTCTACGAAACAATTGTATTGTCTATCATGAAAATGATCAACCCTTTTTGAAACAACAAATAAAAATCTAATATGACAATATCATATTAGAATTTGGACTTGAGGTGGAAGAATATTCTAACTAAATATATGAAAATATAGAAAGTCCGAAAAAACAATTTTTGTATTTTTTAATGCAAAAATTAAAATAATTGTTGAAAATAAGCACACCACGGCTAAAATCTCATTCAAATATTTATTTTGTTTTGAGTTTAAAATTAGTTGTTTTTACAAAATGTATTGACAACAGACATACATATAAATAGTACCCAAAGGGTACTTTTATGTAATTGTTGCTTTCAAAAAGGAGTTGATTTATAACTGGTTTTACCAAATCAGACAGTTCATATACGAAGGTACAAAATTCTCATCCCGTTGGTTTTTTGTACCTTATGTAATGTCTCGGTTTGAGTAGGAAAGTTATCATTTTCTTAGCGGACAACTGAAGAGTAGAGTGATGTCTACGAAACAATTGTATTGTCTATCATGAAAATGATCAACCCTTTTTGAAACAACAAATAAAAATCTAATATGACAATATCATATTAGAATTTGGACTTGAGGTGGAAGAATATTCTAACTAAATATATGAAAATATAGAAAGTCCGAAAAAACAATTTTTGTATTTTTTAATGCAAAAATTAAAATAATTGTTGAAAATAAGCACACCACGGCTAAAATCTCATTCAAATATTTATTTTGTTTTGAGTTTAAAATTAGTTGTTTTTACAAAATGTATTGACAACAGACATACATATAAATAGTACCCAAAGGGTACTTTTATGTAATTGTTGCTTTCAAAAAGGAGTTGATTTATAACTGGTTTTACCAAATCAGACAGTTCATATACGAAGGTACAAAATTCTCATCCCGTTGGTTTTTTGTACCTTATGTAATGTCTCGGTTTGAGTAGGAAAGTTATCATTTTCTTAGCGGACAACTGAAGAGTAGAGTGATGTCTACGAAACAATTGTATTGTCTATCATGAAAATGATCAACCCCTTTTTGAAACAACAAATAAAAATCTAATATGACAATATCATATTAGAATTTGGACTTGAGGTGGAAGAATATTCTAACTAAATATATGAAAATATAGAAAGTCCGAAAAAACAATTTTTGTATTTTTTAATGCAAAAATTAAAATAATTGTTCTAAAATATTAAAAAAAAGTAATAAACAAAAGGTTATTGATTTTTATGGTAGCGGTAACAAACATTTATTTTTACCGGCAAAACTGTTGAGTATATAGAAAAACGTTATATGAACAGATTAATGGAATTGTAATTTTTAATTTTTTTAAAATTGTTTGAGCAAAATCGGACTAGTGGTTCTCGAGTTATGTCAAAAAAAAGATATATCTCGATTCCTAGGGGTGACCCAGCGAAAAGCCGGGGGACACGTATAACTTGTTTTTGCCCGATATAACATTTCCCGTTGGTTTCATCCCCTCCCGATTTTGACTGTCGCATAGTGTTATCATAGTTTTTGGGGTAATTTTCTAATTTTTAATTGATTTTTTTTAATTTAATTATGGTTAACGCAAAAAACGAGTCAACTGCCATTAAAGGACCTATCCCATGACCGGTCAATCGGGGGCATATTCAAGGCACTTCCACTATATTTGTGTGTGTGTGAATGTTGTTTTCTTTTCTATTTTTTTCTTTTCCATTTTTTTATTTGCTTGTAGTATTTTTTTTTTCTTTTTCTTTTTTATTTGAACAAAAACGAAAAATATATAACTTTACCATCAGCGAGGCATCATGTACAAGCAACATTAGCTCAGACGGTAGAGCGTTTGCCTTACAAGCAGAAGTGTTATCAAGCCCTACTTCGACGCCAATTTAATTATATTTAATTCTTAATTTTTTATTAGTTTATTTGAAAAGCTATTTTTAGACACACCACCTTACTGTCACAAGGTATTTAAACTGTGGCAATTGGTCATTTCCAATGACAACGCCATGTTAAACTGACGTGTCTCTTTCAAACGAAAAGGCCGATCAAGGACCGGTCCCTGCCCCCTTGGGACCTATCCTGCGTGTCACTTTGGACCGGTCCCTTTTCCCGTAGGGTAATTCTGCGTCAGTTATACCTTCCATATAAGATCTGCGGAACTGGTTCCGGAACCATTTCCATGAAATCGGTCGCAGTGGAACCAGTTGGAGATTTTTCTGGATTATTTGCCTTCAGAACATTAACTTGCTTCGAAATTATGTTTTCACGATAATCATTTTCAAGTGAAAAGTGTATAGACTTTATTCCATGCAAACTTATTATACCACGATATTTTTTTTAATAAAATAAAACAATTTTTTTTTAGATCGCCTTTTCATTCCTGAAAGTGTAGAGGTTTTTGAAAGCAAAAACTCTGTGAAGTATTTGTCAGGAGAGTATCCTGATGAAGAAAAATAGCAGTTTTTGAAAAAAGTACTTATTATGTTAACTCATAATAAGGAAATTGATCCCGAACTGAGTTAATAAATTTCTCGCTGCAGCACTCTGTAACACATAGTATATTGATTTAGTACTGACGTTGCCATCTACCAACAATATCTTATCTAAACTCATTTTAGTCATTTTAGTAACGTCTACCCCTCTATCTGTCTATACAAACCTTCTAATGAAACAGCACATATAAACCCACCCTGTCGGTAGTCACTCAAACGAAATGTTTCGGCATTTTTATGGAGTTTTTGTATTTATTGCATAGTTGAAATTTTTGTTCATATAATAAGGATAATTTCCTTCACGAAATTCGTTCGTCTTTCCGGAATATGAGCCAAATCGCAATGTGATGTAGAGTATCTTATGGTCTTACTTGACCGACTATATTTTTTTTTAATTGTCTTAGTATAAAGGTGTTCCAATCTGTACACACAAAATAATACGTCTGTTGGCTGGACAGAAAAATTTGTTGCTTTAACAAATTTATTCCTATTTTTTTGGCTTAAAATAAAATTTTTTGATTTTAACAAATTCTTTTGTTAACTTTAACAAATCTAAATTCAAGTAAAAATTTTTAAAACTACAGTTTTATCTGTAATTATACTGAGTCGTAGAATTTATTCAAATTTAGAATCTCGGGACTCTCCCCGGGCCTAGTCCATATCATGTGACGGCATATAAGGATACTCAAATGGAGCAAAAATTGTGTCACTCTCTTAGTTTTCGAGATATGGGCCATTTTAAAAAATCGAGAGGGAACGAAATAGCGCCATCTTTAAAACTTCGGATACATTGGTGGCGCCATCTACCGGGTAATAACAGCAGCATGAAAATATTATATTTTCTTAAAAACTAGTTTTAAAAAATTTCGAAAATTAACACTCAAAACTAGTTAAAGTATTGAGGATTTTTAGTATTGTGTTAAATGAAGATAAGTAAAATCTTTACTTAAATCCGTGTTTCAACTAAAAATTTGTTAAAAATTAGTGAAGTCGATTTGAAACCGGTTTGACAAGTTTTTCTATTGACGTATTACCATTTCATTTTTTTCCAGTCCAGAATAAAACTTGTTTGACTTTGGAGTACACATTTGCTCCACTCTAGAGTTAACCTTGCACCTAAACAACATATCAGTAGTTTTGAAGTAACGCTACTCTGAATTTTTAACAGTAAACATATCAATCTGTGTTGAAGAGTAGATTCATCCCAAAATTGTGAACGCCACGTGAGAACAAAATGTTGCTGTTATACACACATAAAACGCAACCGAAATTATATTTTATATGGAACCGATCACCATGATTAACTTTCGTAATTTTTGTTAGGGTGAAATCAAAAAATGTGATAATTTTAATTTTTTTTGTGGTAACGGAGTTTACATTTTCACAAGAAAAAGATGTAACAAAAAAAATTTCGTACGAATTTTATTCAATTTATTAGTTTTTCGTATTTGGGTTTTCAACATACTTTTCATTAATATACAGTTTGTGTTTATCAAATAGGCGGTTTCGCAAATTAAAATACAATTCATTCCGCGAAAAAAAAAATTATTTTTTTTTAATTTTGTATTTTTTGCTCCTTTTAAATGCTTTTCAAAAATATAATATTTTTTTAAATCCAATCAGCGGTTGCGAAGTTACAAAATAATATATTAAAAACATAACATTTCGCGATCAAAAAATTCTTAAATTGTGTGAAAAAAATTTAATTTGTCAGGCTAATGTCAGTAATGGCTCGAAATATCGATTCCAATCCAATGAAATGCAAAATCAATCGTTTTTCGCTCCAGCAGTTTAGGGTAAAAAACTGATAACTTTTTTTGATTTGACGTAAAATTATTAGTTGAATCATCTTTTGACGCATAAATATTAGTTGAATCACCTCTGTTTATGGTTATTTTAAAATATTTTAAACATTTACCTACATTTTTTTGAATGCAATCTGATGTAAACAATTTAGGTTACGGAGTTTACATTTGGATACTTTTTTCGTTTTCTTTCAGAAACACTTTGTCAGAATTTTCTTTCCGAAACAAAATCGTATGATGCCACAAGGTGAATTCAAATATGCCATTGTTTTCCTCACTCGTTAAATAGTTTGGTGTAAAAATTAGGAACGGAGTTTACAACATTTCTTCAAATCTTAATAAAGACATCCTTTTTCGTCTCGAGAATGTTACATGCTGCAGAAAAACTTCAAGTCTGTTATACTAGATGATTATACTATAGTCCAGCGATCATTTGAGTATAAATAACATTATACTTTTCACAATATAATTAACAGATTACTCCGAAATTCTGGTGAATGCATTTTTATCAAAAATTATGACGAAAAATCTTTACAGAGTTGAACTCGTGTTAGCAAAGATATACGAAAAAGTTTGTAAAATATATTTATTTTTGTTAAAACCGTCACTTTTTCTCTTCATAAAAATTCTCACAGTTAGTGTTTAGCTTCATTGGTTATTAAAACATAAGCTATTAAAGTTAAAAAACCTTACGAGTTACTGGTTACGGAGTTTACATGTGGCCTATAAAATGGGTCACAAATTTTATGTATTAGCCAAAAATTGGTCAGATTGTTATAAATGTTGTAAAACAGGTGACTATGCGCGGATATTTATCGAAATATATAAATCAAATGTAATCCATGCATTAGAAATTAGCATGTTGCATTGTTTTTATCACATTTTTTGATATCACCCATTAATAATTTTTAAGTATTTGTTTTAGTAAAAGTTTTAATTAGAAGCGAGGCCTTTTATAAAATAAAATAATAATAAAAAACCTCCGTTTAATTTGATAAAACTTCTTTCTTAGCTTATTTTAGCTTTTTACGATAATGGAGTTAATGAAAAGAAAAGATATTTTGAAGAATTTTTTAATATATCTACGTAAAATATTTTTTTTAATTTAAAGTTGAAAATTTAGGTAATGCTCCTAGATATAATTTTGCCTCCAACGAATGAAAATCCAATAACAAAATACACGCAATAGAAAAACAAAATACATGTAGTCACTCACTCGTGTGACATTGAAGGTCTTCTAGAAATCCCGTTTTAATATAATTTATAAGAAAATATATTTGGTAACACAATTCCTCTACTTCACTTTTGTTTGACTGCGAAAACGCCAACGAATTAAATAAGATTACTTAAAAATGTATTTTCCTCAAACACTTTTAAATTTAAAAGCTTAACATTGTTACAAAGCATTTTCAAAAAAAAATTTTATTCTTTGTAAATTACTTGTAAAAATTGTATCATTTTTCTTTGATTTGAAAATAATTTGAACAGAAAGTAATATTAATTTATGATCTAGAGTCAAACTAAAAATAACATTCATTTACTTAAATAACAGATCAACTAAAACATTTCCCCCATTCAGCATTTTTTTAACTTAGTAATAAGTGGGTCAACAAAAAAACGCTCTAAAAGCTAAATTTAAACTCTTAAAAAAGCTCGAAAAAATAGTAAAATAAGCAGTCAAAGTGCAAAAATAGGCCCTTAACCTCTCTGCTGCGTAAGTCGTATATATAATTGTCCTGCTAATATAAGTGCAACGGTTGTATTTTTTATATTTCTTAGAAGAGTTGTGCTTTTAGTATCATTTTGTTTGTCCGTACTATATCTAGACAACCTGAAATATCTACATAGTTTCTAACTTTTCGTTTTCCGCACTATAAATATGTTTAATAGCACAATTTCGACAGAGCAAGTGAAGTTTTTTTAACTTCACTACGTAGTAGAGTGGTTAAACTTCATTATTTCTTCTTTAGAATCCTCATAAAAATTAAATTTTTTATTTAATACTTACATTGCTTGGACCTTCAGGAATCGGACAAAGTTGTGACATTCTTAAATTTATTTTCATCGGGAAATACGATAATTGCATTAAAGGAATTAAATGTGCTAAAAGCCCAAAACTTATTTAACAAATTGTTAAAAATAATCTGTTGAAGGCCTAAGGAAACCATCGTTGTCATATTTGTACTATTTATATTTTAGGTTGGAAAATAAAAAGCTTGTTTTAACAAAAGAGATTTTTTAATTTAAAATTAATTTTAGAAAACAAATTTTAAATAAAAATATTTATGTCGACTTAAAATATTGTTTAGAATGGCTGATTTTATGAAAAAAAAAACAAAAATATACTATATTTTCGCATAAAAAAGCTAAAGTAAGCTTAGTTTTCAAAGAAAATAGCATAGTAACCGAAACGATGCGGTTATCGGTAAGGGTAACGCTATTTTAGATTATTTCGGTAACAGTATTTTAAGGGTAACGCTATTTCATTTATTTCGGTATCTGTATTTTAAGGTTAGTGGTATTTTAGGTATTTCGGTAACGGTATTTTAAGGATATCGATATTTCATTTATTTCGGTAACGTTATTTTAAGGTTAACGGCTTTTCAGTTATTTCGGTAACGGTATTTTAAGGTTAACGGTAGTAAATTATTTCCATGTATACGGCAAACTTTTTTACAAAAACCAAACGAGAATAAAAACAAAACCAATTTATCAACTTAATGTACGAAAAATACTCAATAACCATGTGCAATTACCAAAAGCAGAAAATTAAAAATAACGGTAACGGTGTTTTAGAGATAACGGTATTTCATTTAGTATTTCGGTAGCGGTATTTTAAGGGTATCGATTTTTCATTTATTTCGGTATCCGTATTTTAGGGTTAACGGTATTTCAGTTATTTCGGTAACGGTATTTTAGGGAAACGGTAGTCAGTTGAAAGGGTTTTGAATCGAAAACGGTTTTTTAGCGGTATTGCCTTCCAACCCTGGAAAATAGCCAAAATAACTCAATATTTACAAAATAATTAAAAACAAGCAAAATTAAATAAAATAAGGAAAAAAAATTCCAACAAATAAAGCTTAAAATTCTTATATTTTTTAAGATCACAACTTATTTTTAATCTAAATACATCTATCTCTTCAAATAAAAAACATGCTCTGGATTCTTTTTGGTTGGCCTAGTAATAATCGTAAAGTAGATTGTACTATGTACAGTGTTGCCACTTTTTGAATAATTATTCAAAAATGGGACTCTTTACACATTCCTTGGATAATTTTTGAATAATGACATTTTTGTGTAGTTTTTGTATAATTTCGCTTTTTACTGAAAAATTTACTAAATTCCATGCTTCCAAGGCCAAACTCCGATAAAAAGAGTTTGTTTGTGCAACATCTACCACAAATTTCTAGTTTCTGCTGAATAATTTTTGTAAATTTTTTCAGCACGAAACCCAATTTAGTTACAGAAAGTCAAAAATGTTGTTTTATATTTTATTTGTGCATAAACCCCGAATTTTGTTAATTTTTTGAGAAAATAATTGTCAAATTGCATTCAAAATAATTATTTTTGTCGTGGGTGGCAAGCTCATTTGAAATTAGGGGAAAAAATATGGGTTTGTTATGATAGCGACTTTCTCATGACTGCAAAAAACTTGTAATTTCCAATATTAAACCATTTCCCCTAAATTTAGCATATATTATAATATTGTAATTCAAACACTTTTTCCAAACTTTCTGTGAACATAATTTTTTGTTACGTTTTTTAAATCGGAGCTTTCCTGTTGCGTCCATCGGTTCAGGCCTCAAAACTTAAACTCTATAACATTGTGAAATTTCATAGCAATCCAACCAGCCGGTAAGACCGAAGTGACTGAATTATGTCCACATTATTTCGATTCTACCCCACTGTGCGCAGGAGAATCCAAAGAGCCACATAATTTTTTTTATAAAAATAACTATTATTTTAAACTAATAAAAATATTAATTTCTTATGTAATTTCACACGGTTTTGGATAATTTTTGTCCTACTGCTGTGTATTTTTTACTCTTACTGGTGGCAACACTGACTATGTATATAACTCACATGCATAGGGTGACGTATGAGTGATATTATTAATGTATATCACTTATACGTGCCCAGCTGGAAATTGTTTATTACATATAGGTAAGAAGTTTAGAAAACTAGGAGACACAATAGCTAGAGCAAAAAATGACTAGGTTTTAGTTTATATTATTGCACATACAGAACAGATTCATTGAGACAACTGAATTTGTTGCCAACTAAATTTTGGCAGTCACATGTACTGTCACAATATACTGCACTAGTATAATGTAAAAAGTTGTTTCAACCTAATCACTTTCGTACTCCTTGACTAAATTCAGCATTCAATAGACCCAATCGAATTTTTTTAAAAATACCTATTGAATAAAAAAAAAATCACTTTTTCCTTTGCTTTAACATTTTCTTATTTATTAATTAATGAATAATAAAAAGATACACCCAGAAAACAGATTCGGTGGTGACAACCCCATTTGTTGCCAATCGAATGGTTCAGTTGCATCAAATGAATTTTTCGGTTGCGGCTACCGAATTATTTTAGCTACAACTGAAATTCCGTTGCCACAGTCAAATTAGTCCTGTCTGAATTGGTTTTCTGTTGCCACAACTGAAAACTTCGGCTACCACAACCGAACCATGCGATTGGCTACAAATGCGGTTATCAGAACTGAATCTGTTTTCTGGGTGTATATATATGTGTTCCAAGAATTAAAAAATACGCATATTAAAACACAAAACATAAAAAAAAACTTTTGTCCGTTGAAAAATTTTTTTCCTACAGAAAAATTTTAAGATTCTGATAAATATTTCCTACAAAAAAGGTTTGCACAAGTTTAATTTCTCAGAATCCTTAGAACTTTCTAGAGAAGAGAGTTCCCACAATCTGAGGGGTTTTGTGTACGAAAAAATCTCAGAATCCCTCATTTTTTTTGTAGGAAAAGTCCTTAAAATCTGAGCGTTTCTCTACGGGAAAAAGGTTTAAAGACTAAGACTTTTTCTAGAGGATAAGTCTTTGGAATATGAAAATTTTTCTTTGGGAAAACCTTCACAATCTTATGGTTTTCATATATGGAAATGTCTTCAAAATCTAAGGATTTTTCTACAGATAGAAATGTAAGAATCAGATTGTGTTTCTATGGGAAAATAACTTGAGAATCGAATGCTTTTCTATATAATAAAGTGTTCACAATCTGTTAGTTTTGCTATCAATAAAAGTTATCGGAATATGAAAGAAAAACTCAAAATATATGAGAAGTTTTCCAAAAGGAAAAGTTGTCAGTGTCTGATAGGTCTGATAGATTTTCTGTAGAAATAGGGCTTTACAGCGAAGGGTTCTACAATAGAAAATTGTTAAGGATACTTCGAATTTTCTTTGGAAAAAAGTAATCAAAATGTAAGTGCAGTCAGATCCAGAGAGGAAGTTTTCAGTAATTGGCGTGCGAATAAGAACACCAATACTGACATGCTGCGTAAACAGGCGAGAACTGAGTGTGCCAAAGTACTGAGACGTGTAAAGTTTCTGTGCGAACAGCGTCTGCGTGCTAAGGTTCTTGCTGCTCCACGGGGCAGTAAGACCTTTTGGTCATTCGTTAAAAGAGTAAAGGATAATGCTAGTTCCTCTATCCCAACTCTTATAAAGGATGACCAAATATTCACTGACCCGGTTGATAAAGCCAACCTGCTGGCTGAACTGTTCGCGGAAAATTCGTTTCTGCCGGAAAGCGATCAACCACTGCCCGTGCTCGAAAGAGTATCACATGCTATGCCCAAGATATTCTTTCGTCTTCGAGCAGTTAAAAGGGTTCTTGCTAATCTAGACGTAAATTAGTCAACGGGCCCGGATGCTATACCAGCGCTGGTACTGAAACAGTGCTCTTCGACGCTATCGCGTCCATTGGCAACCCTCTTTAGCACGTCGTACCGCATGGGTATCTTTCCATCGTGTTGGAAGATTGCCAATGTCCAGCCAATCCCCAAAAAGGGTGCGGCTACTAGCCCTGATAATTACCGCCCAATCGCAATCTGCTCTGCGCTCTCGAAGGTCATGGAGAGCATGGTTAACTACCATCTTGTTAATTTTCTTGAATCCAATTTGCTTCTTAATGATCGACAGTATGGCTTTCGTAGAAGTCGTTCTACGGGAGACCTGATGACATTCCTTTCGGAGCGTTGGAGTCGGTCCATTCACAGATTTGGTGAAAGCAAAGTGGTTGCGCTGGATATTTCCAAGGCGTTTGATCGTGTGTGGTATAAAGCACTCGTATCAAAGCTTATTGCTTTTGGTGTCGGTGATGACTTCTCTCGAAGAGTTGTTATAGATGGGGTCTCATCTAATGAGTTTCAGTTGAATGCAGGGGTACCACAAGGCTCTGTTCTTTCTCCTTCTCTCTTTCTTATCTTTCTGAATGACTTTCTCTATCAGACTTCCAATCCTATCTACTCTTTTGCAGATGACAGCAACATTTGCCTTTCATATTCCTTTGATCATAGGCCAAGCCTAGTGGAGGTTGAAGGCAAGGGTCAGATTATGAATGATACACTCAATCAGGACCTAATTACAATCTCCGAGTGGGGTCGCGTGAACAGGGTCGATTTTAATCCACTCAAGACCCAATGTTGTTTGCTGACTCATAGGACCGCTGAGCCATCAATGTCATCTGTATACATGGGTGGTATCGGTATTGAGGAATCTGAAGCTCTTGATGTTCTGGGCATGAGAATACGGTGTGATGTCCGTTGGAAGGATCACGTCATTCAAGTGTCGAAAGAGGCATTCAAGTGTCTTGGCTTTCTTAACCGGTGTAAGAACTACTTCACTTCTTCTGATCTTCTCACTATTTATACCACCTATATCCGGCCAAAGATGGAATACAACTCCCATATATGGGCAGGGGCTTCAAAGTCTATTTTGGAGCTTTTGGACCGTGTACAAAGGAGGGCGTCGGCGCTCATTAATGACAGTAGGGTATCCAGCTCTATTGACTCATTGGAGCATCGTCGGAATGTGGGTTGTGTAACACTGTTCTATCGTTACTACCAGGGGAAGTGTTCTGCTGAGATAAGTGTACTTATCCCGGGGTCACGCGCTTGTCTAGTAGATCTCATCCGTTTGTGGTCGATTGTGCAGTTAGTCGCACAATGCATTATAGAGAGAATTCGTTCATTAGTCGAACCGCCCGTATGTGGAATAAACTCCCCGCAGATGTCTTCCCTGATACTTACAATTTAGAGAAATTCAAGTCAAACGTTCATAAACACTACTCCCTATTTCCTCCTTCCCATAACCTATTTTCCTAATATCACCACAATGCGTTGCATCAGTAGGGGGCATCCCCTGAGTGTTGGTCTAATGTATAGAGAAGAGAGAGGAAGAGAGTTTATGGGTTTTTGTCAAAAAAAAAAAAAAAAAATATGACCCCCTCTGGAATTAAAAAAGAAAAAAACCGAAATTAATTTTGGGAGGGGCTCGGTCTAGGGAGGCCCATAGGGGGCAAACAACGAGGGAACATAGTACTCAAATCAAAGGAAATTGTCTGACGATTCCGAAAAAAAAATTTTATCAATAAAACGTAGCCATAAGAAAGTAAAAAAATTAATACGAAAGAAAATGGTACTCAAATGAAAGGAAATTTTCTCACGATTTCAAAAATGAGGTTTTTGTTACCAATCCGTTGGACGTGAATCAAATTAAAGGCATTTTGTTAAATTGTAGACCTTTGATCTACCATCACGTTATAAAACCCTGTAAATGTAAATGTACATTTTCGTTGTTCATTTTGAGAATTTGGAACATAAAAGGCAGTTAGAAGTTGAAATGATAAAAGGAATCAACTTTTAATTGATGAAAAATGCAATTTCAAAACTGATATAGATTAATTGAGTCGCAAGCAAAAAAAAATTTTTTTTAATGTTAGCTATACCCAAACATTTTGGATGATATAAAACTTTTTGATGAACCTTTTTGATGGAAAATGCAATTTCAGTAGTGATATAGTTTTAATGCGTCGCAGGCAAACATGCTTTTTTTATGTCAAAATTTCGAACGTAGATTATTAAAATATAAAAGATTAATAATTTTTGAAGTCGTGTATGAAGAAAAAAATATTTTTTTAGCGGTAACAAACATTTATTTTTACCGGCAAAATTGTTGAGTATATAGAAAAACGTTATATGAACAGATTAAAGGAATTGTAATTTTTAATTTTTTTAAAATTGTTTGAGCAAAATCGGACTAGTGGTTCTCGAGTTATGTCAAAAAAAAGATATATCTGGATTCCTAGGGGTGACCCAGCGAAACGCCGGGGCACGTATAATTTGTTTTTGACCGATATAACATTTCCCATTGGTTTCATCCCATCCCGATTTTGACTGTCGCATAGTGTTATCAATTGTGTTTAGGCAATTTAAATATGTTTTTAAAATTTTTTAAAATTGTGTTTTTTTAATACTTAATTTCCGTAATTTCACGAAATTTAATTTTTGACACTTTTTCGCTTCAATACCGTGCAATGTATACCAAAAAATTATTCACAAAAAACTTAATAATTGTTGTTTTTTATCGAAAAATCTTAATTTAGGCGTGTTCGTTTACTTACTACAAGTTACTACTTTTACTGCAGCTGGAAAACTTCAATACAAAAAGTAAACAAAACTTTCCAATTGTAGTAAAAGTAGTACGAATTTCGAGTAAACGAAGACACTACTTGGCGCATTTCTGGACAATTTAATTTTAATGGTGGGCTTGCCTGTTAATGGCTTGAGCCTCATTTTCACAGTGGCCCGTTAGCGAGTAACTGGGACTTTAACTGAAACATTTATTATTGTTTCTCATATAAAAATTGAATTTATCTATCAGCTAAATTTTAGTTGTACATTCAAAACATTCAAATATTTTAAAAATATTACAAAAAATATATTTTTGCATAACAAATACACTTAAATTATTACTTAGCTTTCCAATTGTATTTTAATAAAGAGGGTGTCAGTTATAGTAAAAACATATAAATATTTATTTACCGCTCAATTCATAAATGCTTTGTAAAGTTATAGCAGGTTTACAAAACGTCATTTTCATATAAAATTTGTTCAATTAACCTCTTATAATTTTACAAAGCGTTTATGAATTTAGGGGTTAAACTTTTTTATTCATTTGTTTAAAATAATGAACTGCCACTGGCCATTTCTTTAATTTCATTAATTTTTTTTTCATTTGTTTTAAATTCTATAAAAAAGTCACCCACATAACGGAAATTTGTGGTGTATTTGTTTTCGTCACAGTTACACAGTACAACACTAAAAATGCATCGGGCATGCGACATAGCAATTCTGACAGATTTTAAGATGAGTATCACGAATGTGAACACCAAATTTTAATATTAGCTCTAGTTTTTGAAATATTCGCAAATTTAACTTTTAGAAAAAAGTCAGTTTTTTTCGTTAAAATTTCTTATTTATTCATATATCTGACTAAACTACGGATAATTTTTTTATATGGTTTAAAAGTATAGACTTTGAGCTTTCAGAACTATATTTACTTATTTTGATTAGGGAAAGAAGCTATGATATATTTGCAATTAAAGTCAAAACTTCACTTATTTTCCTATATTACAGATCTAGTAAAATGTCTTAATCGGATTTGCAAAGTCTTAACACATGACGTAAATTCATATTCCACTAAATTCTTTTTGTCAAAAAATCACTACTTTTGCATCAACATTTTCCGAAAATTCAATCTGAAAACAAATCTTATCGCCAATTTACAAAAATGTATATTTTTGTTAAAGTCGATTTCATTTAAAATTTTCGGTGGCAGTATGCTTTGACTTGGTTTATTTTTGGTGTATTCTGATTGGATAATTTATGTTCAACCAATCAAAATGTTTTAAGGTATAAATATTTTTGTAGGGTTTTCATACACAAAATGAACAAAACAAAATGTTTAACAATAAAACCGACTAAATTTAAAATGTTCTTTTATAGTACTTTTTTGAACATGCATATTTTAAAATCGTTAGTTTTTAGGAATTTGCACTTAAATTATCTAAATTTTTATTGAAATTGATTAGAAAATATGTCTATAACATATTTCAATGGTTTTATCTGAGTTTTTTAATTTCAGGTTCTTCGCAGACTCCTTAATTTGTAGGTATTAAAAAAAAAACAATCTTTTTCATCTTTAGCCAATTTTTACTTAAAATTAAAACATAAAGTGCGAAAATTTGTTGATGAATTAAGTAACATGAGACGTTTAGTAATGGTGTAAATTAAAAAATTAGCGAAATCGTGAAAAACCCGAAATTTCAAATTTAAATGCATATTGACTGAATACAAAGGTTTAAAAGTCTTAATTCCCAATAAGCACATAGGTTTTAAAAATTCAAGTGCTTTAAATTTTGCTTGAAGTAAAGTATATTTCAAATTCTAGCACTTGTTTTTTTAACAAAAATATTTCAAACTTGAATTTTTGTTTCCCTTTTGCTGGAGTATGCTATTGAAATAAAATGTAATAAAAGTTGAATTCAAGCCTTGAAACTGGAAAACAGGGCTGGAATTGAATTTGATTTCAACTTGAATTCCAGTGAAAATGTTTATAGGGTTCTTTCATTCACTTTTTAAAAATTAATGAAATTTGGGTTAAATTTCATTCCGTAATAGCATTCTTTTGGAATTAATTCGATAGCTTAATTCCCAATAGATTTAAATTATATGAATTCATTCTATTTTGTTTGAATTCTAACTGAATGAAACCCAATTTATCTGAATTCATTTAATAAAAAGGTGAATGAAAAATGATTAGTTTTCATTCACTTAGTCAAATGAAAAATTTTAATTTACAGGTAATTGCTGAAATATTAGCATAATACAAATGAAAAACGTTTAAAATTCATCTAACAGAAATAAATAGTATCGTATGCTTTGTTACAGCTTGTATGCTTTGGTTTTGATTATATGTTAGTTTCAAACTACACTGTACTAAGTGAATGGTAATAAAATTTCTTCATTCAATTAGTAAAATGGTGAATGAACATGCGATTTGAATGATTCAAGTCGGGAATTCATTCAATTCTTATTAAAGCTTTGGGAATCAAGCTTATTAATGAATTCTTTACGAATGGCTTAAGGGAATGGTACATGAACATTTTAAAAATCTGAATTTAATTTTTCGTGATTTAAGCTTAAATTGAATTAAGTCTTTCGAAGCTATGACTGAATATAATCGCAGCTGTCAAAACGTGCGATATATCAAATTAGAGGGCATATTTCATCCTATTAAAATTTCACAAAGAGTGGCGTTCATACTTTTAATTTTACATTTTTTTGCAAAAAGTTTATTGCAAAATTGAAATTTTCTGCAAGTACGGTTTTGTAAATATTTCTTAAACTATAGCTAACTTTAAAATTCTAAGGCCATATTCGTGATCTACGTCCCAATGTCTACTAGAAATGATCTGTCGCAATCCCGATGCATTAAGTTTTTCTTATTTTGTTGTACTGTGTTATTTAAAATTTTCATTTTTGTTTATTGTCCATTAATAAAATATATATATTCAATTTAAATTTAAATAATTAAATTTGGGCTTCAGCTTAAGAATTATTTAGGGGGAATTTTTGTAAAACGCAACGCCTTGTGTTGGGTTGTTTTCCATACAAATTGCTTTGGTAACAATAACAATTTACACAAAAATCAACGCAACGCAAGGCGTTGCGTTTTACAAAATAACCCACTTATTCTTTTTATATTTCTGAAGACTTTGCACATAAATATGATGAAGGGTTTATTAATAAATTATGACAAGTGTATCCTAAATCTTTAGCATTTCTGTATTAAGCTTGAAATTTTAATTTGTGAGCATTTTCTCAGAGAATTTGTCTGCGAAAAATTATGGTTTTGATTAATTTGTATAAATCGACATTTCAGTGATTTGCAAAGATTTTTCAAATATTTTTTTAAGTTCTTCACCCAAAATCAAATTGCTAAGAAAATTTAAATCATAGAAAATGTTTTTATTCTTTTTTATGTAAAGTATTTGTTTACCTCAAATCAAATTATAAGAACATAATGAACTCCACACACACACTATTAAAAAATACTATGTTTGTCAAGTGTGTGCTAACAATTTGAAACAAACTGAAACAATTTAAAATAAATGAATAAACATTTATTTTAACTAAAGCTGCAGATAAAACTATACAATTACTTTTAACTAAATTATCATTTGCTTTTACTGATTTTTCAGTTGTTTTAACAAATTAAAAAAAAAAACAATTAAAACCATTTGAAAAGTATGTAATTTTCAATTATTTTAAATGTTATTTCTATTGTTTTGACTTAAAAACTATTTTAAAATTTTCAATCTATTTCTGGAGCGATTTTTCTTTTTTCAGTCGCCACCAAACAAAATGAGTTAACCAATTGGAACTTTCGAAATCCGCTTTAACACCTCCAGTTTTGGTAAGATGATCATTGTGGTGTTGCTTAAGTTATCAACTGCCGAGTTTTCATGCTTGCACCCCCGATAATGTTGCTTTTGGTTTCAAATATACAAACTTGAAAGTTTATTGCATAGTTTTTGAATCTTTAAGATTTACAAAACAAAGATTCGCATGCCTTATTTGGACTTTTTATTATAATTTAAAAAATTAAAACTTTCCTTTAGCTTAACAATTATTTTTTTTTATATTTCTGAAAAATTTGTGCATAAATATGGTGAAGGGTTTATTTATAAATTATGACAAAAGTATCGTAAATCTTCATCATTTCTGTATTGAACTTTAAATTCTAATTTGTGAAATTTTCCTGTGAAAAATTATGGTTTTATTTAATTTGTATATATCAATGTTTCAGTGATTTATAACTATTTTCAAAATATTTTTTTAAGTTCGTCACTTGACATCAAATTGCTAAGAAAATTTGAATCATAGAAAACTTTTGTTATATCCACACAGCTTGGAATCAAAGAACGGCGTAAAAGCGTATTCTTTTTTTTATTTTCATTTATATAGACATTTTACCAACTAAATAAATATATATGCAAATAGTTTTTTCATGTTTGTATGAAATTTTCGAGCTCTAGCATTTTCAATTATTAATTTTAATTATCTCTGTAACCCATCTCAACTAATGCTTTTCATATTTGAAATGTTTTTTTGCAGTTGCAATTAATATTTAAAGGTTACATGGTTGGTTGATACTTTTGTCCCTTTATACGTTATTTCGTCTGACCACCAACTTCTTGTAGAAATTGATTAATGGAATAAAATAATCTTCTCAAATCAGCCAAAAACCAGGTAGTTTTTGGCCAAGTATAAATGTAGTATAAGGGAGTACAATAGTCTCTAAATTATAAAAAGTTATCAATAGTTTTGAAAAATTTGCAACTAATATATTACGGTTTTAATTTTTTTTGCGGGTGTTTGCATCACTTTACTGAAGAGATAAACTCAAATAAACGAAAAATTATAAAGAATGTAAATAACATCTTTCAGGACAAACCCTAAACAAACCCTTCACCGCATTTTCAAAGTAAAATTGTAAAAAAAGGGCCAAATTAAAAAAACCGATATATCCGTAAAAAAAATGTTATCAAAAAAATTCAAAAATCATTTTAAAGAGAAAGAGTAGTTTATTCAGATGCCGTTACGAATCTTGTTAAAAATATTTTTCAAGAAAATATACGATTCGAAATATTTTGAAGAAAAGTTTAGTTTTTCCCATTTATATAGCTCGAAAGTCTGATATAGAAGATCATTTCTGAGGCCAGATTTAGATTAAGCGAACCTTTTGCTTTCAGAAAAGTATACCTTAGTCCCCTTGTCTGATATTTTTATGCCTGCACTTTTAAGTTTCCTCAAGTACTGACATGTTATCATTATTGCTCCCCACTGTACATAACATGTTCAAGCATATCCAGACAAGTCCTATTTTCAAGGATATTCTATAAAAAACAAACAAATTTTTTACTCTTTTGTACGGAGACGTTTGTAACTGAAATGTCAAACTTACATACCATAATCTATAGTCGATTTAAATGAACACATGTTTCAGATTTTTTTGAAATTCGCGATTGTTCGCGTTTTATCAAAAATTCAGTGTGGTGGAAACAACATGTTCTTAATAGGGCAACATGGACACCAAAACTTTCCTTTTCATAAGTAAATCATCGCTGAGTGGATACAGTTTAGAATTTTGAAAATTTAATACATTTTGCGCGGTGCTCTGGACCAAATTTTGCTAAAGTCATAACTAGATATGCTTCAACATGTTATATATACCGCTGGACGCGCCTTTCATATGATACCCATATTGAGTATGTTGTCTTCAGATGAAATGTAAAATTCTAGCAAAAACTAAAAAAATGCTTTTTTTAAAATGGTACAGATCATGAGATCTCATAGCTAGACCCGATACATTTTGGGAATCATCATAAAACAAACCAAGATTTATTTTCAGGGGGGCACTTTTTTCCTTTTTTTCTATCCATATAAGGTGATTCGCTCTAGTATATATTAATAGCCTTGCAAAAGTTAACTAAATATTGTATATTAATATTTATTATAACATAAAAAGGGTTAAATTAAAATGTAAAATATCAATAATCCCAAAAAAGTATGAACAGATTTAAAATTAATTATTCTAGCATTAAATAATCACATTTCAGAGGGTTTGCTTAAGAAATTTAAGAACAAGCAACATCATTAACTCCACTTAAACAATAATTGTAATTCTATTTTATTAATTCCCCACCCACTTTATATTTTTGTATAATACTCATTATCACAATTCATGGTACCCTTAACCAAAATGTGGTTTGGCTTAAGGATATAAAATCCTTTTACTTTATTACAAAATATTTTTAAAATTATGAAACTTACCAATTAAGTATAAATGGATAGGGTAGTAAGTAAAAGTATCCTTAATTAATATCCTTAATAATTCATGTTGGATGTGACTGAAAGATTATTACGCCTTAATTTGTTGTAAATGACTTAATTATAAACACAAACACACTCACTTACACAATAAATTTATTAGTAGTAATAACATTTATTTTTACTTTATAATAATTTAAGAACTTTTTAAAAATATCTTTTATATATAAATATTTAAATTGTTTTAATTATATGAATAATTTATTAAAATTTTTAACACTTTAGAAGTTATGATAAAGAGACATATATAGCTCAATAACTATTTGTATGTATTAAAATTTAAAATATAAATTGTGAATTTTTGATTTTAATTTTTATTGCACTGATTTCGATTCGTGTCTCAGTTTAAAAAAAGCACGTTTTTCTTAGACTTTTGTGTTAGGATTTCGTTTACACAGATATACTATAGTGGCATTGTAATTCTTAAACAATTTATAAAATTTCTTCAATTATTTAAAAATTATTTTAATTAAAATTTTTTTTTTGTATTCTTATTTCCTTTTGTTTAAATTTTTTTATTTTTAATTTTTTATCATGCTTTTTTTTGTTTTCCTTTTTGTTTTTTTTTACGTATGCTTTACGTATTTTGCCGTTAACACAACATGAACACACGACAACGACATTAGTAATACGACTGATGTAATGGTGAGCTCCTGTATTATGCCGAACACACATTAAAGACTAGGACACACAGGCCGGAAAAGTCGGCTAAATAACAAGCACCAAAGAAAAAAATAAAACAGAAAGAAAAAAGAAGTGGAAAAATTCGCACACAAACACACACACATAAACACAATATAACAACAACTTGTTCTCAGCTACGTGAGTTTACAATTTTTGATGTTACCATATTGCCCGCCTTTCTAAGATTACACTGCATTTTTAAAAAATTCCAAGGTGCGATTTCTAATCAAGTTTAATTAAGCATAAATTTTAGTTCGTCAAATATATAAAATTTTATAAAATTGCCTTTGGTAAAATAAGTAAATATTTCTTGATATGTTATTCTAATTTAAGTATAAATCCAAGTGACTCTTATTTGAGTAAAAAATTAGATACTTAAGTGTTACACAATGAAGATGGGGTTTTTTATATCAGTCGAACGAAACTAAAATAACAAAATACAGGTACTATTGAAGAAATACATTTTTCTGATTTATTTGTATGAGCATTTCTTTTTTTTTTTTTTGTAATATTCATAAAAGGTTCAAAAATTAACCCAAAATAAGAATCAAATATTTTCAGTTATGAAATGTTTCCAAAAGGTGTATTTCCAAAAGGTTTGAAAATTTTAGAAAGTAGATTGAAAGATTGAATATAAAAAGTAAATTTGAGGAACACCCTGTAATAGCTAATAAATAAGAGTTTATCTTGAGCCTATACATATACATTAGAATGTCTCTTAAAAATATATTTTGCACTATATATGCCCCATTTTTATTGCAAATGGTTCCAAATAAAAGAAATCCATTTTTTTAACTTTGATGTGCGGAAACAAGAGCTGCCAAATTAGAGCTGTACGGCAGATGACCCATTAATTCGATGTTTTAAGTGCTCAAAAAGTCAGTCATTTAAGTCAATGTGTGATAGCTCGCGATGTCATCGTAAAGAATTATCCGTTTTTCTGGGGGTTGGTTTTTCTTATTTCTCCGAACACTTCCAGCAAACAAATTGTGGCATGCAATTCAGAAGTAACTGTTCAATATTGCTCTAATGACACCGTTGTCTCGTGATAATTTTTTTCCAAAAACAAGCAAATATTTGTTCCGACATGCTTCTAGAACCAAAAACTTTTGTTGGATTTCATTCATCATGAAACAACCATCCAGTCGACTGCCCTTTAGTTTCATGTTCATATGCATATATCCATGATTCGTCACTTGTAACAATCTTACAGACGTCCTTTGAAGCACCGCTATTGTAGTTCTTGTGCATTTGTTTGCACCAATCGATCCTAGGATCTTTTTCAGCTCTTGTTAAGTTATGAGAAATCCGATCAGAACAAATAATTTGTCCGGCTAAACCTTGATGCAATATTTTATGTATGCTGGTGGATTTTATGCCTACTCGTAAGGTAGCTTCAATCTCAGAGTATGTAATATGACGATCTTGCATTATCAGTTTTTGCACAGCGTTAATGTTTTCTGACACAACAACTGATTTTGGATGACCTTCCCGAACTTTTTTCTGTGGCGAAGTAAATCCGCCAAAAAATTCGTTATTCCAGCATTTCAACGTTGCAGAGTATGGACCTGCCATCGCCAGAAGTTGAATTTAATTTGTGTGTACACTCTTGTCTAGATAATCCACATCGAAAATCGTGATAAATCATTGCCCGAAAATGTTCACGTGTTAATTCCATTTTTTTTTTGCTGACACACGACTTTTACTTTTTTGTAAACAATATAAATAATGATAAAATTAAAAATGTTCTAGGCAAGATTATGGTCAATGATATTTAATTTCTAGTGGAAATAACAGCTGGCGCCTAATAAGTGTAAACGTGACCAAGGCTCACAACATAAATAGTAACCCTCGTACTTAAAATTATGCAGATATGTAACTCTAACTTCATCGGATAGCATTAACCCACTTTAGTCTGAAATCCCAAATGAAAACTATAAAAACGATAATTCGAGTTTGTGGTTGGAGCTACTCTTTCCAGGATATTTTATGAAAATTTGTTACCGGCAAAACCGTTGAGTATATAGAAAAACTTTATATGAACATATTAAAGGAATTGTAATTTTTAATTTTTCTAAAATTGTTTGAGCAAAATCGGACTAGTGGTTCTCGAGTTATATCAAAAAAAGACCACCAAAGGTCAAATCGATATACCTCGATTCCTAGGGGTGACCCAGCGAAACGCCGGGACACGTATAACTTCCTTTTTACCGATATAACTTTCCCCGGTAGTTTGAACCCTTCCCGATCACTGACCCCTACCATTTGTCTCACAGTGTTATAGGCAGCTGTAAGAATTTAAATTAATAAAAAATATGCTCATTGTAGAATAAAATAAACATCGTATTTTAGTAAACATATTATGTTACTTAATTTGCCAAAAAAAAATTTCATTCTCTGTTTTAATTTTCAGCAAAAATTGACTAGAACTAAAAAATATTGATTTTCTTATTACCTTAAAATTAAGGAGTGTGTGAAAAATTTTAAATTATAAAATTCAGATAATATCATTGAGATATATACACATATTTTGTAATCAATTATAACAAAGTGTTAGGTAACACAACTAGTGCTGGTAAATCCGGATACTTTTGAATACTCGATACTACTCGATATTTTTGATTTGTATACTTGGATACTACTCGATACTTTTAACGGTTTTTAAATTTTAAATTTTTTAGTAAAATTCTTTGAAAATGTTTACGTTAATTCAATATTTAAATTTATAAACATATTTTTAAGCTTTTTCACCAACTATTCATTGCAGTTTTCATAGTTTTTATACCCTACACCACTATGTGGTCAGGGTATTATAAGTTTGTGCTGATGTTTGTAACACCAAAAAATATTGGTCATAGACCCACCTTATAGTATACCGATCGGTTCAGAATTTTTTTTTATTTCGATTTAACGATGTCCGTCTGTCCGTCCGTCCGTCTGTATGTCTGTCCAGGTCGTAAATATTAAGATATTTTGATGAAATTTGGTACACAGACCTACATTGGCCCAATAACGCAGCCTATTGATTTTGGTGAACATCGGTCCATGTTTAGACCTAGTGCCCATATAAGGGTCCTACCAAAATTATACTCTTTATACGATGCAGGTCGCAAATATTAAGATATTTTGATGAAATTTGGTACATAGACCTATGTTGGCCCAAGGACGAAGCCTATTGATTTTGGTGAACATCGGTCCATGTTTAGACCTAGTGCCCATATAAGGGTTCCCCCAAAATTGGCTTGGTTACAAATTGCAGGTCGCAAATATTAAGATATTTTAATGAAATTTGGTGCGCTGACTCACATTATAGAAAATTTTGACACGAGTCCCATTTTAACCCATTCGAATTTCGGATCCAAACATTAGTTGGCTTTTACCCAGACTGGTGTAGGCTATTGTATAGTCGGCATGCCGACTTTAACCTTTTTACTCGTTTATAGTGAATTAAGTTTTTAATGTGGTTTTAATGTGTTTCTTCTCGTTTTAACATATATTTTTAAATATTTTACTTCTGATTTTTTCTTTTAACAGAGTTGTAGTTTTGTGGTAAATATTTTAGCTGAGTCACAATTTTATATATTTTGTCTGTCCAAAATACAACTCTGAAAATATCGAGTAGTAGTTGTGAGTATCGAGTAGCACTAAACACAACTCTACAATATAAGACAATATTTATAAGATGCACAACTTTGCAGTTTATTTAGGATAACTGGGGGTACTGATTTCTTTTGTTCAAATCCTATAGATTTTACACAATTCGCGATTTTAATTTGTTTAATTAAACTTTAATAAACTTCAAAACCTTTTTAGAATACAAGGCTTAATCTTTAAAATTAATTTATATATAAATCCTTAAATTCAAAGTTAGATAACAACTTAATGTAAATGTCTGTGGAGACACTTACATTAAGTTGACAGCCTGACGGTCAAATCTCAGCACAAACATTGTAGTTTTTCTAAATGTATAGTTATAACTAAATATATTGGTTTTTTTTAATAATTTATTTATTGATTCAAATCAAGACCCAATTGATCTTCTGCTGTTGATATAATTTTATTCATAAAAAAAAATATTAAAACTTTCAAATTGACAAAAATTTAAATTTTAAATTTGGCTAAATAAATTTAAATAATATTTTGCCTAGAGGAAATGCAATCGCTTGACAAGCGGAATGTTTCCGGTTATATCCCAATTCGTGTCATAAAATATTTATAATTTATAGATAAATTTTGTGGAAAATGTTGTTTCTATTTATAAAGTTTATAATCCATAAATATTAAAGCAATCAATTGATACAAAAAAATTTTTAAATTTGTAATTAAATTTCTGTAATTAAAACAGTATTAAAAATAATTATCAAGAACAACAAAAATTTTGCTGGCGCAAAATTCGTTTGGAACTACGAATCTGTATTAGGTACACCCAGAAAATGGATTCAGTTCTGATAACCCCATTTGTAGTCAATCGCATGTTTCGGTTGTGGTAGCCGAATTTTTGAGTTGTGGCAACAGAAAACCAATTGAGACAAGACTAACTTGACTGTGACAACGGAATTTCAGTTGTATGAAGAATAATTCGGTAGCCGCCAACGATTGGCAACAGATGGGGTTGTCAGCACCGAATCTGTTTTCTGGGTGTATGTATATTTGTAAATAAGAACTAATATACTTATGCTTCAGTTGCCAAATCGATTAACTCCATAAAGAGAAATGTATGAGTCTCAATGAAAAAAATGAGAAAATAGTAAATACTGTTTTTTATAATTCCTGTTAAATTATAAATTTTGTCATTTAGAATTGTTTATATTTATTATCAGAGAAATTTGTTTTAAATATTATACAGTTAGCAGTCAATAAAGCGATCTGAAATTAAAGTTTTACAAAATTCAAAAAGTGGATTTAATCGATTTGGCTTCTGAGCATTCATATTTATGTCCATTAGGATATCTCGAATTTTGAATCTCGCTAACTGTTAGCAGTGCATAGTTTTAAGGTAATTACGGGAAAAACACCAAAAAAAAAGGTTTACAGGCTCCTACGAGTGTTTAAAGTTTGAGATTTAGATGAAAAACACTTTTGCTTTTCCGCAAAATCGTTCTTAATCCTTTTGTTATTTTAAAAAAGGCTTCAGCTCATTAAGAAATTAAAAAAATAGCAAAATATGTTTTCGCTTCAATTTTGGTCCACAACCGCATTTTGTCCACAAAGTGATTTTTTTTTTAAATAAAACTGAAATAATTGATTTTCAAATCAGCACTCAATTATTACGAATTGCGAAGTATACCATGGGAAAATGTTTAAAAAAAATGTTAGGTGCTTCTAGGTCGCCACCCACGACTAAACTTGCCAAAACGGTTTTTAAACCACGGGTGGTGCTCTAGAAGTATATCAAAAAATAATTTTGAATTTTTCAAATAAAAATTTCAATGGTAAACCATGGCAATGCTATACCATTCCCTTTGCAGAGCATACAAATTTTCTGTTGAATATTATTGAGTGTATCACTTAAAATGCGGCATTCGCAACAGATGGCGCAACTTTTACACATACCTTGGGTCTTTAATAACTTCATTGGCCCTATTCTCACATAGTCATTGGACGAAATAGTGTACACAAGGTTTTTGTTTTTAGATTAGATTTGCTTATTTAATAGCAAAATTGCAGGGTACTTCTTTAACAAAACTTATTGCATAGAATTGGCTTAACCTTACATCTTAAATAAAGGGTTTTTCAATAAGAGCGCTACAAAAGTTTTTTAAATAAAACAAAAACGGGTTTGCATATCAATGAAATTCTTTATTCCTGTGAAAGTACGTTCGATGCCATTATGTATGGAAATCGATCTCTTTTGCATCGCCACCACGGGCACGCTTGCAGAAGTCCAGACGCTGAACCCAATTTTCGATGGTTCTCAAGCATAAATCGGCCGATATTCGTACGAAGTTCATCAATCATCGCTGGCTTGTTGGCATAGACCATAGATTTGACGTAGCCCCACAGGAAATAGTCCAACAGCGCCAAATCGCACGACCGAGGCGGCCAATCGACTGGACCATTTCGTGAGATAACACGTTCTCCAAACTTGGTTTGCAATAAATTGATTGTGATATTCGCTGTGTGGCTTGTGGCGCCGTCCTGTTGGAACCACATGTCCTCCAAGTCCATATCATTCAATACGGTTATCATTGAACGGTAGCGATTCCCATTCACAGTAACGTGCCGGTCTTGATCATCACGGAAGAAGTACGGCCCAATGACGCCGCCGGCCCATAAACCGCACCAAACCGTAATTTTTTCGGGATGCAATGATGACTCATGGAGTACGTGTGGATTGCTGTCTGACCAATAACGCATACTTTGTTTATTGACGAAGCCATTCAGCCAGAAATGAGCCTTATCGCTGAAGATGATTTTTAGAAGAAAATCCGAATCATTTTCAAGTTGTTGCTCAGCCCAATTCACGAACATGCGACGCTTCTGGTGGTCAAGCGGCTTCAGTTCTTGCGTCAATTTGATCTTGTAAGGATGTAGGCCAAGATTTTTTCGCAAAATTCGCCGTAACGACGTCACAGAGATGCCCAACGCTTGAGAACGGCGTGTGAGAGACACATTTGGGCTTTCTTCAACTGAAGACTCAGCGGCAGCAAGATTCTCAACACTACGGGCACTTCTTTGTCTCACTGGCACGGGAACATTTTGTACTGTGCCTGTGGATTCAAATTTTTCCACTAGACGCTCAATTGTTGATCTGCCAGGACGATTATGACGACCATAAATTAGACGTAGCACTCTTAACGTTGAGGCCGCTGACTCCGAATTTCGGTAGTAAATTTTAATAATTTCGACTCGTTGTTGGCTCGTATATCTTTTCATCATGAAATGGCAAACCTTACCGAAGAGAAATGTCAAAAGAGCTGCAAGAAATATGGCGTCGTTTGCTGTCCCTGTCTTTCTACTTTTGTAGCGTCCCTGTTGAAAAACCCTTTATTGTACACATAAAAAAGAAAATATTTTTTAAGTTTTATTTAATATTTCATAAGCACTAAAGGAAAACTATTTGCAAAAACCTTAACAACAAAATTTTTTTTTACTTCGGAAATGCCGAATTTTATGTCAACAAAGCATTACACAGTACAACACTAAAAATGCATGTGACCACATATGGAGCCGTAATATTACATCATTAAAACGCTCGACGACATGTTAAAAACGGTTTAAAAGCTGTTTAGAAAATAGTGGTTGGAAAATTTTGACTCACCCACCTTATAGTCCATACCTTACCCCGTCCGACTACCATTTGTTTCGATCGATGCAGAACGCTCTCACGGGAATACGCCCTACTTCAGAAAAGGGTACCCGAAATTGGCTTGATTCGTTCTTGCCTTCAAAAAACCACCAGTTCTTTTGGCGCGAAATCCATATGTTGCCACAAAGATGGGAAGAGGTCGTAGCTAACGATGTCCAATACTCTGAATAAATTTATTTTGTACGAATGTCTCATAATAAATGCCTAAAATTTGCCAAATATCCCGCAGTTTTAAGTTATAAAGCAATATTTAAGTGCAAATTTGAAAAAAAAATTGTTTTCCTTTACAACCCATTCTACTGTCAATTGCAACTCCGATTATTTTTGTTTGAAATTGTTCCAAAAGCAACCACTTCTATCGCTCCAAATTAAAACCGGTTGCCGGTTGTCAGTCATACCTTCCATATGAGATCCGTGGAACTGGTTCCATGGAATCCGTTGCGTTGGAACCAGTTAAAGAATTGGTGTCTTTGGCTACCGATTGTTAAAAAATTTCCTGGGAACTTTTTAAATATATTATATATTCTTCATATCATTTTTAAATTTAATTCCAAATTAGTTTTCGTTCTAAATTAGAAAGCAGAAAAGAGCTTTTAAAGGTTCAAGTGTTATTACCCATACAGAAATTGCCAACTGTACCAAAAACAAAACACTGCCAGAGCACTGATTTTGTCAAAAATACTACGCTTTGTTAAAATAAGGTAAAGTCGGACGGGCACGGGTTCGATTCCGGTCACGAACATACAATTTTTTGCTTTCTTTTTTTTATATTTTTTTTTATAAAATTACATTTCTTTATATTAAATTTAATTGTTTTTTATAAAATAATTTTTATTATTTTTTTTTTGCCATCTATATTTTGGGTTTCCTAACGTTACGCCAACGTTGGCAAGTGAGGTCCAGCAGACGTTATGCCAATGTTTACATATTAGCCATTGTTATCATTCGTTTATTATTTAAGCTATGTTGTAATACATGTCTCGTTAGCTTAGTATGTAGAGCGATTGTCTGGCAATCTGACGGCCCGGGTTCGACTCACAGCCCGACCATGTTTTATTTAACATAATTATAATTAACATTTTAATTCTAAATAAATACTTTTTCCCAAAAAAAGTTTTTTTTTTAAGTTTTTTAGACCATCAAGTTTTTAGTTTTTCCAACATCATGACAATGTTGACCGCTTAGTGTCAACCAACCTTTTGCCGACGCTTGTAAGTTAGCTACAACTGCTGTTATCATTGATCTAAGTTTTTAGATATTAGATATTTCAAGTCTTGTTAGCTTAGTGTGTAGAGATCGCTGCTGACAACCTGACGGCCTGGGTTCAATTCCCATCAGAACAATTTTGACAACGTTGTGAAAACGTTGGCAAGTTAGCGCCAACCAACGGTTGGCCGCTGTTATCAATCGGGTAACAGGACAATACTGTCAAGATTGTTAATCCCACGTTCTGCCAACGCATAACCGACCATCGCCAACGGTATGCCAACATTGTGGCGATCGTATTTTTCTGCTTGGGTAATTTATAAATTTTAAAATTGCATAAACAAAGCTTACCAGAAAAAAATTATGAACTGTGCTTCCCCACTGAATGGCAACATCATTTATAAGTTGAGTACTGTTACGGAAATTTATATAAAAAAAAAGCAGCATTCTCTCAGAGACGGCAAAAAGCAAGTAATAACTATATGCACCCAGTAATCAAAATTGAACTCATTAAAATAATTTTTGTGACAAAACAATATGTAAACAGAACTTAAAATACTAAAAAATATAAAAGGAATAAACTTAAAATTTGAAATTTTTTTCTATTTCAAAAGAATGTTTTTTTTTTTTTAACATATTTACAAACCTCAAAATATAATATACATTTCTTTATCTGATTTTAATGTTTATATATCAATTCAAGGGAAATGACGTATATAAACAAGATGAAAACCTTGTGATTGTATTGATAAAATGTAAGAGACAATCTACACTTTTTTTTGCTCTGCGATGGACCAGGAAAATTAAAATTGTTTGATGTCATCAAAAGTAATAAAGGAGCACTACAGAAAAAGAAAAACTTGTATTCGTAACATACTTTTTTCTCTGAGTATTTTGTATTACAGGAACATAAAATGTTTTGAAAAATTTGGGTGTATTCTGACATGCGTTTTAGAGTGGCTAAAAATTTACTTTAAAATTTGTTGTTTGCTTAAAACTAACAAACAAAGTTTCTCTTTATTTCTATACAAGACTCTCTTAAGATAGTATCTACTCTTATTTTACTCTTAATGCTTCCAGTGATAGTTTCCAATAGCATACTTTTATTTAAGCTCTCACAGTTAAATGTTACACATTATTTTTAGTTCCTTCTCTCCTTATTGTCCCAAACAATTTTAGTTCTCTTTCTTTCGTTCTCTCTCTTATTCAACCTACTTCCTGGTATTTTGTCCCAAAATATTTTTGTTTTCATTCTCATTTTATAGCTTTAATTTGTTTTCCTGTTCTTATTAAATACAAAATCATCACATATTTTTTGCATATTTTTTGTTAACACTTTAGCATATCTACACGTCTTTAAAGCTTACAAATAATTATATTAATAATGATGCTTATAACGTTGATTGTGTTGATAATAATGATAGTTACGTTCTGCTATTTTTTTTTTATGTTAAAGTTATAAAAGAAATTCCGGCTTAACAGATATTTTTCTTGGTACTTCCATACCCAATTATGTATTTGGTGTCTTAGGTCAGAATGTATCATATACGTAAAATAATAATGACTTTTGGCTTGACTCACACAAAATTTGCATATTTCTAAAAAAAAAATTTAAGTAATATTTTGGCATAAAATGGAATGGATGCTCAAAGATAAAGACAATTTTAATTAGTTGGAAAATTATAATGCTTTGATTATGTTTTAAGTAAACATTTTAAACAAGGGTGAATATTATGTTGAAAGTAACGTAAATTACACTGGTGATTAATTCGTATGCAACATTTAAAATGGTTTCTACAAATTTATTTCTTTTCTCACTTAATTAAAGTATTGACCTTCAATTAACATTGGCGTTTTTAGGTGCGGTATTTCATGTGCATTCCCGAGATTTTTTATAATAAAATATCTAAAGAATGCTGATATCCTAAATGAAGCAAATATTAATAAATTAGTTTTAAAAGTTAATTTTTAGTATGCCGAAAATATTTCCAACTAAATCTCAGTAAAGCCTATATGAAACTAGCTTTATTTTGTGTTGACCAAATATTTTAGAACAGTGCAAATCTATAGTCACCGTAAAATTACGCAAATGCAAAAAGTAAAACCATACTTACATATCAGGGAAATCAATGACAAACTATCAAATAAAACGTAGAAAATATCAACTTTAAAGCCCAAACCAGATAGTGGAATTGTCAGTGAACAGTGGCAGTGCTGTCAAATTTTACTCTTGAATTTCGCGAAAACTATTCAATATTTTTAAAAATTTATTGAATGTTGTATAGAAACAGCACTTATTTATTTAGAAAATTTTCTAATTTCTCGGCAGGGACAAATAAAGAAAATACAAAAACTGCTTTATCGACAAAACGTCGCACTGCGGCCGACACTGTGTTTATGTGGTTTAGGCCTAAGTGATATTTAATCACTGATTGTCCAGAATTTAGTCAATTTTCTAAGTTTTTCTCTATATCAAGCATTTTTTCTGTGTTTGTAACAATTTTTTTATCATTTTAAGCGATTTTCAGTTCGAATATTTCTTATTCTCTCTAATATTTGTTGTTTCATTTCACCAATCGTATATTAATTCAATACAAAATTAAGCAAGTATCATATGGGCTTACTGAGTGCAAATTAACAATATTTAAACAATAAGTCAGTGTAGAAAATTACTACCAAGTAGTAGAAACGATTAACTACCAGCAGTGATTGCCATATCAAAGGGCACTTTTTTATATTCTAAAAATTTGGTATCATTTTGACCCCATGTGTTCAAAGCAAAAACAGTAATAACAAGGGCTAAAAATAGCATTGTTAGATTTCGTTAACATTAGTCTAGTTGAACTTGTAACATGTTATTATTTCTTTTTCGCTTAGCATAAGTGGATAATTATCAATTATTAACCCATCAAGGCAAACAACACTGACGGTGGCTTTGTAGCGAAAGCCGAAAATACGTATTCTCTCCTGCTGGCCTTATCGAATTCCTTCAAATTTTTTTTTCTTTGTAATTTACTTGTAAGAATTGTATTATCTTTCTTTAATTTGAAAAATAATTTAAGGGGGATAAATACTGTAACAACAGTATTTTAAAGGGCATATTTGAACGGTTGTCAAAAATTCAACTAACAATATTTTTAATATTTTTATATTTTTGTTTAAAAGCCATGTTATTGTAGTATTTTAAAAAAATATCACTTTTATATTTGCCCAGCCAAAATCTCCAGAGTTGCCACTTCATTACTGGCCTTTTTCAAAAAAGGTAAGGCAAGGGCCACTGTGCAGCCTTCATTAATTATCGGAAAATAAAAATGTAAAGTGATTCTTAATACCAGATAAATTCTCTAGTTCATATCGTGGCCCGATTTTTATTCTTAAAATTTTTTTTAAATAAAGTAACCACACAAACTTAAGAATTCCAAAAAAGGCAAGAAAAACACATTTGCTCGCGGATATAAAATCTATTTGATTAAAATTAAAAAAAAGGCCACGATAAAGACTAGAGTTGTTTGTTGCCTATGAAAAAAAAACGCCGGATCGAAATCGGTTAACCCCCCTTGGCTGTTCAGTGGCAGCCGATTTTGAACTCAGGGTTGTGGGGAAAACGCGTTCAAAGTTTAAAATTAATTTTACGCTAAGAAAACAGCAAAATTTCAAAAAACCGTGTATTAACAAAATTTATATCTCGTTACCATCCCTATCCCATTTGTGTTTTTCTGACTGGGTAATAACACTATGCGACAGTCAAAATCGGGATGGGATGAAACCAACGGGAAATGTTATATCGGTCAAAAACAAGTTATACCTGTCCCGGCGTTTCGCTGGGTCACCCCTAGGAATCGAGATATATCTTTTTTTGACATAACTCGAGAACCACTAGTCCGATTTTGCTCAAACAATTTTAAAAAAATTAAAAATTACAATTCCTTTAATCTGTTCATATAATGTTTTTCTATACACTCAACAGTTTTGCCGGTAAAAATAAATGTATGAAGAAAAAAATATTTTTTGCCTAAAATATTAAAAAAGTAATAAACAAAAGGTTATTGATTTTTATGGTAGCGGTAACAAACATTTATTTTTACCGGCAAAACTGTTGAGTATATAGAAAAACGTTATATGAACAGATAAAAGGAATTGTAATTTTTAATTTTTTTAAAATTGTTTGAGCAAAATCGGACTAGTGGTTCTCGAGTTATGTCAAAAAAAAGATATATCTCGATTCCTAGGGGTGACCCAGCGAAACGCCGGGACAGGTATAACTTGTTTTTGACCGATATAACATTTCCCGTTGGTTTCATCCCATCCCGATTTTGACTGTCGCATAGTGTTATTACCCAGTCAGAAAAACACAAATGGGATAGGGATGGTAACGCACTTTAACAGGTAATATATGTACTAGCAAGAAGTGCTTTAATATTCCCAAAATGATAACAGAACTTTTTACGATTTCCATAATTTATTCCCATTTAACCCTACAATGGTCTGGACGAATTGCAATTGCTTAAATATTTTCCAAACGATTTTGGATTTTTATGCCTTTATATTATGCGATTAGGGAGACAAGGGCAAGGTGGACAACCTTGACCAATTGTAGGATATCTCGGACCCTATGGCCACTGCCTGATCCGGGGAGGACAAAGATTCAAAGGTCGGGATGCTTGTAGGAGTTCTAACGGGACACTGCGCGATAGGCCGAGTGGCTGCGCGTTGGGGTTACGCCCAGGCGTACTACTGCAGGGGCTGTGGGGACGAGGAGGAGGAGGAGACAGTGCATCATCTGCTTTGTGAATGTCCGGGACTGAAGGAACGGCGACTCAGATATCTGGGGTGCAGGTTTTTCGACGACCTGGACAGTCTACGCGATGTTTCTCTGTCTGGTCTTGCGAACTTTTTAAGGGGATCGGGATGGTTCTAGATTTCTCGGGTCGTGGTATTTCTTTCCATGTGGGGAAAACTAAGGGAATCACAATGGGCCCTGTGGCCTTCGAGTGAACTCGCCGTTCTGGCGGGCTCCCATTCAACCTAACCTAACCTAAGATTTTTCTTAAATAGGATTACTTAGGAGCCAGTATTTAAAAAGTGCAACAAATAAGCAACTTTTCTCCTGTTGTAAATTATATTTAAATTATCAGGGCCGATGCGCCACATGTTCCCATTATACGATCATCTAATTTTTTGCATGCTGTATTTTTTATCCAAACAAACATTTCCAAAGGTGGAGGGGATGGCCTTAAATCGCAAGTGGAAAATAAATTTCTCCATAATGCACCTGTATTCACCCTAATGCTCATGTACGGAAAAGCGTGCATATTTATTAGTAAGTGCAGGTATACATTAAACCTGTATGAATCCATATATACCGGTTTTTAGCCAAGTTGCTAAATTAAACAAAAAAATATGCTAAAATCAACAAATTTTATTTTCAGCAAAAAACAAAAATAAACTTTGTTAAATTAACAAAATTTTTTGAGTGTATTACTGCTTATATTCGCCAAGTATAGTGACTCAATGCCAAAATCTGTTCAGAAAATGATTAAAAAAAATTAGAAAAATTTAAGAAATTTCGATTTCACTTAATATTTGAAGTTTTAAGAGAAAATCGGAAATTTAGTACCTATGGGCGATATGGGTGTAGTGGTTAGCACGTTGGACTGTTACATATAATGTTGCGGGTTCGATCCCCAACTAAAGCAACATCAATTTATGAAAAAATAATAATATGGTTGCAATATGATCACAGCTACCAAACTATGGTTGTTGGAATCAAATTATTAATGTATTAATCATAATTTACAAATTATATGGTTAGAAAAGTCGACATTTACAATTTTAGCTGTGTGTGTGTGTTAATTAATCAATTGTATATTTTTTAATTTTGTTTGAAAGAATTCAAGGCCCAACTATACTAAGCAAACTTGAATTAAGGAAAACACCGATTCCATATATGTAAGTGTAATGTAGCATCTGTATTTAACCTAAGTTAAATTTGGGTACTGCATAAAACATTTTAATGGATAACATTTTTCCATCTAGTGATATTAACATTAAAAATTATTTGAGAACCAAACTCCAAATCATATAAAATATTTGGTTAATCATTTTATTACGTACGTTTAAAATCTTTCCTTAGTAGGAAAAAAATACAAAATCGCGAATGCAATGTTATAAAAATAAAACAAATCTGTTTTTGTATAAACATTTTAAGATAAGAAAGCAAATGAAAATAACTAAGCCGTTGAATTTTAAATAGTTTATTTCCTCTACCATTGCCACGTTTTCAACATACACAGTTGTATTTGTTTTTCTAGTAGTATTTGTTTATTTTATATACTCGTGCAATTTTTCGAAATTAGTACAAAAATATTCGTAGCAAGTGTTGGCATAACATATCCAAAACAGAAAACCCTTCCTATCGCTTAGCAACTACTACGATAACTGAAAAAAAATAAAAATATATTCATTTTTATAGTTTTCCACGAATTCATTTATCTACTAGTTAAGTTCTCTACGATTTTAGTTAGTAGTTTTAAGTTTGTATTTATTTTTTAAGGTCCTTAAAAGATATGGTTAGCTTAGTATGAAAAGGTGCAAATGCACATTTTATGAATCCATAGATTTTAATACGGCTTAATAGAATGTGTAAAAAATATGATTTACAGCAAAAGCTTTTACAGTTAACGACTAAAGTATACATACACCCGACTATTTCATGAGAAATTGTAACGATAGTGGAATGTTTGTTGATAAATTGTAACAATAGTGAAAATAAGGTTATTTGAAAAAAAAATTAAAAAAACATAGCTTGAAAATTATAAGCAACTAGCGGGCAACCCCGCTAGATTTAGCAGCGTGCCTTAGGCCTAGTTTTTGGGATGTCAGTTAAACCGAAAACGAATTTTGTCGTATCGGGCAAGCCCGCTACGTTGTTAGCGTACCTTAAAGTTTAAAATGTAATTTGTTTTGCATAGGAATTAAATATTTTCATGAAAATAAAATACAATGTTTTTTATTAATGTAAGAATCTTCAAAATAAAAGCCCACTTCGATGAGAACGCTTATTAGAAGCTTATATAAAAAATAAATAATTTCAAAAATTATTATTCAGAGGAAGCTTAGGTTAAAACAAATTTTCTACTTTTTAAGTAAAAATAAAATCAAATAGACACACTTAATAATTAACAATAAATAACGATGACGATGTGAGAGCTGTGGTGTAATGGTTAGCGCGTTGAACTGTTACACATGTGGTTGCGGGTTCTATCCCCAGCGACCGTAACATCAATTTGGAAAAATAATGTGTATGATTTGTTATCCCTAATACAGTGTCCTCCTTCACTATTCCAATAGCACTTAACCCCACCGAAGTAAAATAATATAACAGGGCTATGAAATAAACAGCCTCAACAAAAATTCGCCAACTAATATTCTGAAACTAACACAATTTTCAAAAATCTGAAAAATATATTGAAGTTACTTTTAAACCATTGATAATACACACAAAGTAAGAATATAGCTTTAGCTTTTAAAAAAGTCATTACTTTGGTCCAAGCACATATCAGGATACCTTACATACCACCCCTCTAGGAGGCTACATGGGGCGGTAGGAGCTGATTTCATAAAAAAAATTATAAAAAAATAAAAAATTTGTATGGGTACCGCTTTAAGGGTTGAAGATAGAGGGTAGATATATTCCGAGAAAATATAGTGCTTCAAAAAATATTGGGGATCAGTCTTACATTTGACTCCTCTAGGGACACCCTTGGGGCAGTTAGAGCGGTGGGAGGAAATTTTATAAAAATGTCATATTTGTATGGGAGCCTTCTTACGGATTAGAGATAGGGGCTAGGTATGTTCGGAAAAAATGTTTGAGGGATAAATTAATGGGGATCGATCTTACATTCCACCCCTCTAGGAGGCACCATGGGACCGATAAGAGCTGATTTCATAAAAAAAAATTATAAAAAAATTTAAAAAATTGTATGGTGACACAAGTCCCATCTTAACCAATTGGAATTTCGGATCCAAACATTAGTTGGCTTTTAACCACACTGGTGTAGGGTATTGTATAGTCGGCATGCCCGACTTTAACTTCTTTACTAGTTTTTTTATTGTAATTTTATGCGCGAATCTTTCCGCGGTGGTCTCGATTAGCACGAAATACTAATTAATAGTTCAAATAATGCACTTTTATTTTATAGACTTACCAAATGGATGTAATTAAATCACCTCGCATAGTATACAAAAAGACATAATCCTTTTATAGTATTGATAAGTAAATGAGCGACTGTGCTTTATTTTTGAATAATTAAACTTAAGCTAGCTTAACATAATGAACAAAGTATTGTGGGATATGCCCAGTCAGCAATATCCCACGGTAAAAGTAAGTAAAGGTAGGTCGTGTAGACAATCAAAAAAATAAGGCTTTTAGCCAATCAAAATTAAGGTATCAGTTGTCATACAGAAGGTATGACAACGTTGGTTTGTCAAATACACTACAGCATTTAGCGACCGCGAATCTTAATAAAAACGACGTGGTCTAGTGTATTATTTTTTTATGTCCAGAAACACAAAAAAAACCCGAGAAAAACTTTTAATTTTCCCGTATTGAAAAAAAAAAATTTTGTTATTTTTTGTTTTTCCGTTTGTTTTTATTCTGACATTTCATACTAAGGTTAACTACCCAGAGTTAAAATGTTGATAAGTTATTATGGTTAAATTTTCCTAGGGATACATATTTAGTATTGGTTGGTTACCCATGGTTAAGTTAAAGTTAATGGGCCTCTATCTTTTTTTATTTGAAATATTTTATTTCCTTACTAATCGCCTCATTATAAAATACTTTTACAGCCGAATTCATAAAGTTCCTAAACAGTTTAATTAAACGTTTTTAAGCTAATTTGGCAAAAACAGTATGCATAATTTGTTTAATATCGAACAATTTAACAATCTGTTAAAGTAGGATCATGCCTAAAATAAGCATTTCATAAAGTTTGGAAAATACGAATTTCTGTTGAAACCAAAAATATTCAGTTGTCATTTATTTATAGGCTTTTCAAGGGTCATCCACCCAAGAGTATGTAGAATCTAAGATTTTGTGTCCAACAAACAAAAAAAACTGGAACAATGGCACCATTTAAAGCTTTTTCATTAAATTTTCTCAAATTGGGGTACAAATAAAACAAAAAATAAATTAAACAAAATTATGGTGTTGATGTAATCAAAACATATTCCCTATTCGAATACTTTCGGTGTTCGTACACTCACAATATATTTTCCATAACCGATTGAGGTTTATTTAAAAAGTAATAGGTAAAGTTTATTTTCCATTGAAAAATCAACTAAAATACATTGAAACATATTGTTTAACTTGTTTGATCAATCAATAAAAAACAAACTAAAAAAAAATATGTATCGTCTGTAGAAGTTGTTATTTTCAGGCAAATATTCTATTTTTAGATTTCTTTTTTTAGAAAAAATAATTTAAATAATTTCGTTGATTTCTGTTTGTTTTCTGTTTGAAAACAAAAAATTCAAATATTTACGGTTTTCTTTTTTGTTCAAATATTTTGTTTATATAAAAAATTATTTCAATTCAAATTACAAGAAATTCTTTACTCATACAAACAAACATAGCCAATAAAATATGAACTTATGTGTTGTGTATGGTGTAGTGTTTTGAAAATTAAACAAAAAAAAATATGAAAAATCTAACCAAAAAAATCGTTTATTTTACGTTTTGTCAGTTAAAAATTGATGATTGCTTTAATAGACTTTTCAATTATTTTTATTTAAATTGTTTACTAAAGTGGAGACACATTTTATAAGGGTGTTGCTGGAATAAAACGAGAAATTAACAAAATGTTATTTAACGATTGTGCATGACATTTTTTAATAAACGTTTAATAAGGAAAATGAATACTTTAGCAATTGTATTCCTTAACGCAAAATTAAGAAAAATTTATGCATTAGAGGCTTAATATTTAAAAAAAATTTTAATATTTCTTAATACTGAGATAAAATATTTTTATCATAAAATTCTTTAACTTATTCTCTATATGATCCTATATACCTTAAGTTAAAGGTATTTTAATCCTCTACCGATCCCCTAAACTATTTTCTTTCGCGTATGTGAAAAAATGAAAAGATCTGTGACGGCCACTTACCGGGTTATTACTCATTTTTTTTTTATTATTTTTCTTAAAAATTTAACATAATTTCCCCACTTGTTTTTATTTTTTTTGTGGGAATGAGAAAAACAAAAAAAAAAAAAAAAAAGGTCATTCACAATAGACAAAAGTCATTTGCTGTCATCTGGCAAGTGCCAAGTTTGGATGTTGCCAGATTGTTTTTAATTGCAAAGACAGGCTTGTTATACACACATCCTCGCTTTATTCGGTCATTCCGATTGAACACTCATAAGGGCACACGTGATATTTAAGTTTAGCTGGTGAAGCTGATAATTATTGTCAAATTTAATAAAAAGTGAGGTTACTCAGATTGTACCTAAAAGTAAATTTATTTGGAAATATTGACCGATTAGATTATCGAGAAATTGGATGGCAATTCCTGCGTACGAAACTCTGGACAACACGTATTTGTTAGAGGACAAAAAGGGTAAGTACAAGTGTAATTTATTATAAAAACCATTCACATGAGAATCCTTAACTTCGGGACATTATTTATTAAGAGCCTAAGTGTTCTTTCTTTTTTTTCTCAAAAGAAAAACTAATCCTAATCGAGCAAGAGGATTACAATTGGCTGAAAAAGTTTTTTTATGGTTTTGCACAAAAACACGAGGCGCAGTACAGTTCAGCAAATTCCGATAGAATCCACAAATTGTTAATTAAGTTTGTAAATCAACTGACGATTTTACATAAAATTATTTGGTTTGGTTATAAAACCCTTAGAAAAACTTTGCCGTTACAATTAAAACCCGTGATTTATTCAGGTGAATTCAGTTAGGGGTATTTTCTAAATATTTCAGTTACAGGCAAAGAAGATACCACAGGATGACTGAATATGTCATAAGGGGTGGGCCGCCTGATAGGACAATTTCATCTCTGTCCTCTGGAGAAATCCAGGTTCTGGTCGTGTCAAAGTACAGCCCGTAAAGGTATTATCAAAGTCGGTCTGTTTTCATTTCCGGTTCACCTAGCGTTTCGTTTCCTGTCTAATGTTCAATGTTTTATTCATGGCACGAACAACTATTAAAATGTGCAACCCCGCGGAAGAAGAATCCCCCCATTCCGGCGAGCTAAGCCGCAGCAACATCTCCGTGCCATTTCCGCGTTGTCAACAAAAAGGGTTTGTCACAGATCTAAAGACAATTTCGAAAAAAATTTGATTTAGGGAAACCAAAACAAAAAATTAATTTATACTTGAAAATGCATTTAATTTTGCTTGGTGAATTTTTACTAAAATATCAAAAGTTTTGGTCAAAATATCAAACCTCTGATAAGTTTCCAAGCTAAAAAAGACAAAATCGTAATACCCATGTAAAAAATCATTCATTAAAACTTCCTATTACATAAAATGCCTTGCAAACTATATGCTTACTTGCGTTTCATTACAAAAACTTTCTCGTGAAACGCACTGTGGGTTTCAAAAGTATTTCAAGTTTTTTATTTAAAGCGAAATCTAAAATAAAATGTCTATGATTTTTTTTTTTGTAACAATATAAGCAATTTTTTTAGACAGAAAACCATATTCGTGCTTACAACCAAGTTTGTTGCCAATCAAATGGAAAATCATTTGAATCTGTTTTCTGGGTGTATATTTGTCAAACTTATATGTATAAAATTTTTTTTTTTAAATCTTTAAGTTATTCAAGTGAATATTAAACTGCAACTATTTCTTGAACATGGAGTTTGCTTAAACATTATTTCTATTTACAACTCTTTTGTGCATATTATTATAACCCGTTCTCGTGCAACTTCCATTTCAAGTTTTAAGATTATGCCATCAGTTGTAATTCCACCATACATACTTAACATAGCGGTAAATTGAAATAAATAAAAAGAAATCTAACGTAATGCGTTACTTCAGTTATAGTGCCTGTATATATTGAGATTAGGCTGTCTCTTCGAATGCAGTTTAAACAATATGAGTATTGGAAAATTCCGTTATGGAAAAATTATTGTAAATTTTCGGAAACACCATTACTAGCCTTCAACAAAACTTGAAGCTTCGGATCACAGACCCTTTCGTCTCCGAAACATGACCTCCTAAATATTGGCAAAAACGTTTAAAATTCTCTATAGTGTGTTCATAAAATCTGTTATAAATTTTTACCTGAGCAAAATATAATTTTGTTTTTATGTTCTTTTAAAGGTGAAAGTGTACCCTTTAAAATTACATGCATATCGATTTTTTCGATGAAAAATCAAAGGCAATTTTTGGGGTCTTGATTTCAAAAGCGCATATTTGGGTAAACTAAATTTTTGAAAACTTTAAAAAATGTATGTCAATTCCCAGCAAAATTTTTTTGAACTGGTTATCTCATAATCTGTTCTAGAACAGGTGATATTATCACCGGTCAAACAAAAGTCACCGATGTTGGAACATAATGCAGAACAGGTTGCATGCAAGTACAAGTTGCTTTGCAATCTAATCTAATCGATTAATCGTGCAAATAATTATTCCGTTTTTTTAGCATTTATATTTTTTCTGTCCCTTCTCTCACAGATTCAAATTTCCTCCAAAGCGGAGAGAATTTCTCTGCATATCTTCCATGTAAATTTTCCATTTTATAAATTTATAAATTTAGCTTGGATTAGCCAGATGTAAAAGAAGCGCTCTTTCATATATTCTTTCGTAAGAATTCAGCATATAAAAAAGGTAAACTTAGAGAGAAATTCAATTGAAAATAGACTTTTCCTCTCCCTCCCACCCTTTATCTAATTTCACCAATTATTTCGCAGGGAATTTTAAAGAAACTTGTGATTAATTTTGTCAAAATTGTTTGTAATGAAGTTGGCCTAAATGGATTCTGAAAATCTTGTATGTATGAAAAGTTATTTAGTTCTCATTAAATATTATTTAGATCTCTACTAATTTTGACTATAATCTCGATAAAAACTTATTCGTAAATTTCTTTGTTTTTTTTTAAAATATTTTTTAAAGACCTTCAGGATACGATATTAAAAAAATATATTATATTATACGATATTCAAATATACTAACGTATCCTCCGTAAAGTCGGATCATATCACAAGCTTTGTAATATTGAGTATTGTACATCAATGCTTTCATTTAATAAAACATTTGCAAATTCTTAAAAAATAATATAAATACATATTGGTTATACATTATGTATTATATTACTATATTATTATTATTATACATTGCTAGATCTGTTAAAACGACAGAGTAGAATTTTGAAAAAAAGTTAAGCATATCGCAAATCTTTTTTAATAAAATCTATTTAGCGCTTGTTTCCTTTTCATTTTGGGCAGTTTTCAAACATTTTCGTATTTCTAAATATAAGCTCAGCTTATACTAAATAGTTTCCCAGGTATGTAATATTAAGTTTTAACCGGTGAGTAGTGTAAGTTCTGATGTCTTATCTCTATAATTTATAGTCTCTGCTTATAGTAACTTGTTTTTCACAAATTTTAAAATAAGTTTTGAGATTTTGGCATATTTAAAATTACCAACCAATTACGAATTTAAAAGTTATGACCATTTAAAAATTTTGGTTTAAAAAAATTGGGCGCCATTTGGAAACTCTTGGAAAAATAACTTCTAAAATAAATATTTTACAAAAAATACGAAAAATAAAATAAGGCACGTTAGTTTTTCTTCCAAAAAAAGTTATTCTTAAAAAAAGCTCACAACGAAATCAAAAGTTATGGCAATTTTAAATTTTTTATTTAAACGAATTTGGTACCCCTGGAGAAATCGAAAAATGATAACTCAGAAAAAATAACATCGCCCTAAAAGTAGGCATATGTCTTAAAAGCAAGCTATTTTCAATTAAATAAACACAATTAAAATCTTTTGTTAGGCCGAAAATATGCTTTAGTGATGAAAAATGCATGACAGTGTCTTGCTAATCACAAATTAAACTAAATACTAAATCCCACATTAAAACTTATTTATTAAATTGATACATAAATATTTTTTTAATTTTTTTCTTTGTTTTTATTTAATTTAAAATATACAGTAGATATAATAAACTTTAAATATTAATCAAATTATACTAACAAACTGCTCTTTGCAGCCATTCTGCATAATGTGGATCATTAATTACACAGTGATACAGAACCGAACTTTCCAAATCGGAATGGGATGAAACCAAAAGCAAATGAAAGTTGACATTTTCCATAACAAAACCTTCAAGGATTTTTATTAGTTTAGTGGGAGATTTTTTTTCACGCTTTTGAAGTTGCTGATTTTGGATAATGATTGGTGATTTTCCAATGATATTAATTTTAGCTGTGTTTTCGACTTAACTTTAAAAAAAGCACAAATTGCATAAAAACGTTTTTTATACGAAAAATAACATATTACTTTTCGTATGCACGTTAACTTACAACGTGGATAATTATCAACGTTGAAAACTCAACGTTTATACATTTCCAAACCTAGCGTAACTTCTTCGCGTTGCTACCTAAAAAGTTTTGCTGATGTATGTTCGATTATACCGGAACTATCATAAATACCCACTATTTAAAAAGTTTGGTACTCCAATCAGTTTAACGTAGATTTGCTATAAATACTTAACGTTGATAGGCATGAACGAAAATACAGCTAATATTATTTTATTATTCTCAGTACGTTACTGTTTCAAAAATTGTATTTTTATGGTATGACATTTACTGTTATTTACACATGGTGAATCAGTGACAGCATCATAAAGCGTTCTTTTTCTACTTCTTATTTTTATTAAAATAAAATAAATTTAGTAGCTTCACTTGATTAATTTTCCTGTTTGGATACAAATTACATTTATTTAAGTTAAAAACTAATCTATTTGAAATATTATTGTTATGTTTGTGGAAAATATAATAGACAAAAAAATGTGGTCCCAAAATACGAGAGTATGAAACAATTGTATTTACAGTATTTTGGAGTAGAGGTTATTGAAAATGTAGATTGGGTAGCTCCATCACCATATGGGTTGGTTAGAAAACCAACTTTCTACCGCATCTAATGAGGAAGGTGAACGTTTAAACATGGAAACTAGATACAGAGGAAAAAAACAGATTTTATGTTAGGAGATTTATACTGGTGGTTAAAGAAAACCACCGATGAAGAGGATACTGATGATGAATAAGAACCAGAAACATGCACATATCCACAATCTACTGCTTCTGGAGCTTTTGCTTCTTTAAACATGGAAATTGACAGTGATAGTGATGATGATTTAGTGGATCCAAGTAGACAAAAATATGATTAAGATATATGGAATAACATATATTTTTATAAAATACGATTTTTGTAATAGTAACGTACTGAGAATAAAAGAAATGTACTTCGTAGTATCATTAGAAATATGTTTTATAATGAAGCCAACATCAAAAATTGATTTTTAGCCTCACACCGTTTTTTCTACGACAATCTACAAGAATGGACAAAATTTGTATGACAGCGCCGTCTAGCGTGAGTTTTAGGTAAAAATAAATATCAAAAATGGGTTTCTCGACCCAGTAAGTAAGGGTTTCCAGGATAATAAAAATAAATAAACATTATTTTATTTTTGATGAATTTTTCTTATTAGACAGCGTTCCAAGATCACCAACTTCAAAAGGGTGCAAAAACAAAAGCTCGCACTAAACTAAAAAAACCTTGAGGGTTTTGTTATGGAAGATGTCAATTTTCATTTGCTTTTGGTTTCACCCCATTCCGATTTTGGTTGTTGTAACAAAAAATAGTTTTCGAAAAATCGTTTCCGTACTCGAAAATTGGGTAAATGAGAGCGCTCGAAAGATTGTATTTGTGTTTCTCTTTTTAATATTTATTTCGGAAAATTGTAAAAGGTAAATAAGGTTTTGGGCTGGAAAAGTGATTTTGTGCGATGCCGTACTTTTGGGAAATTTTGGGATTTAGAGAGAGGATTTTTTTCTTACTCTCATTTTACTGAACTTTACAAAAAAAAAAAGGAAAGAAGCACACTTAACTTAAAATAACGAGTTTTTTGTAACGGCTATAAATTTTTTTCTGTGTACACAGTTTTGTAAGTTTCCCCAGTACCTATACAAAAAAAAAAAAAAAAAAAAAAAAAAAAAACACGGGAAAATTTAAACAAAAAAATTTTTAAAAGCTAGGGAGAAAGTCCAAGCTTTCAACTCAAAACAACACAATAATATCCCCCATTTGGAAGTACGGTACAGAACTATGGAGAACTGCAAGTAATCTAAATATAAAAATTACACAACGTATACAATCTATGATATACGTATAAAAAAAGTCCGTACAAATAGGTCAAAATTGTTCTGGCCCAAATTCATGTATTATTTCCTGTTATTTTATCCGAATTTCGACCTATTTGTACGGTCTTTTTAAGAGAAAAGAACATAAAAATTAGTTGCCAACTTTTTTTATGAGTGTACCAAAGGCTATTGTCAATCATGACCCAGACATTAAAAAAGTTAAAGAAGTTACCCGAAATTCCAGTATAAGACATACACATCACCTTACACAACATTCGAATATTTAATTAAGAACTCTACCGGAAAATGAGACTTCGGTGCCCAGAATCCTTTAGGATTATACTCCTACAGGACTAGCTGCTCATTTGACATGAACATTTTTTTTTGTTTTCTTTCTATACTTAATTGAAATACACTAATAGTAAACATAACCCAGCAAAAAAATAGGAAGTTATGCTTTACAAACTACTTCTTTCACTACTTAACAAGTATCCGTTAGTATATTTTTATAGTTTTTTTAGAAGTAATTCTGCACAAGTTCAAAAAATCACTTCTTGCATTGCTTCCAAAGTATCGGTTAGTATATTTTTACAGCTGTTTTAGAATTACTTCTAAAAAACATCAAAAAAACCACTTAAGTATTGCTTCTAAAGAGTAATTGCTCTAAAAGTGATCGTAAAATGTGATTTTGGTATCAGTTTGCATTTCCAAACAGAGGGTCCCGGGTTCGATTACCGGCAGAACCAATATTTTTTAATTTTTTTTTATTCTATTATTATTTTTTTTTTAGTAGTTATAATTAATTTGCTTAAATTTAATATTTTTTAATTTTTAGATTTAAAAATACGTATATTTGTAATCAAAATGGTGAGAAATTGCTTTTTATGCACCTGTAAAAATAGTACTGAAAACAATATTGAATTGGAGTGCACCTTTTACACTTTTTTAATACGTACTTTTATTGAAGGGAATAAGGAACAATATATCGCAGTAACAAAGTGGTGTTTTTATGCCAGTCAACTTTCATATCAAATAATAGCTCAGCAGTAGAGCGCTAGACTGGCAATCGTGAAGTCGCAAGTTCGATACCCGGTGGCGGCAACAAAAAAAAAAAAACAGTAGAGCGCTAGACTGGCAATCGTGAAGTCGCAAGTTCGATACCCGGTGGAGGCAATAAAAAAAAAACTTTTGTAATATAAAAAAAATATAATTTTTTTTTGTGCTGAATTTTTTTAAACTTTTAATTGGTGAAAAAGAGCTTCCTTTGCACTCCTTCAAAAAGTACTCAAAAAATGTTGAAGTGGGAGTACTCCTCTCCTATGACAACTCAATGTTAAAATCATTAGTGTGTATGATAAAAAAGAAGTACCTACATCTAGATCATAAATTGTAGTGCTATTTCTACTGCATCGGCATCTTGCAGAATTTGTGTTTTACTTCAAGGTCGCTATTACGGGACCCACTAATGTTCATTGTGCAAAATATCTATATAAAGGAAAACATCTTATAATATTTTTAGATGCCAGCATTTCAATGAATGTAAAATGTTTTTTAAAAGCCACTGAATGTGCTTATATACAACAGTATAGAGCTGCTGATAACATTACGTCATTTCTATGCTGCTATTCCTTGGTATAAGGTATACGAAGTTATCTATTCATACCAAACCATTCCGCATAATGTTAGAAAAAATACACTGACAAAAATAGAATAACGAATGTTTTTGATTTTTTTTTTTTTCAACTAAAATTGAATTATGGTCAGCCCATCAATGCGTTCTATTGTTAAGAGAATAAGGGAATTTAATTTTTATTGAAAAATCCATGAACTTTTCTTGAGTGTTTCGTTATTGTATTTTATGCAAATGCTCAGTGGTAATAAAAAAGTTACATACAATATGTATAACATACATATTAAAACTTTGAAAATGTCAAAAACTAAAATTTTTTAACAGTGCATAAAGACAAAAAATATTGCCATCTGTTTGTGTATACATTAGGATCTGTATATAATATTTTTATATCATGAATGCATTTGCAAACATAACAATAGAACACTTGTCTCCAACTTTCACTTAAAAACTACAGAGTTGAACAATAGAAATTCAATAAAAATTAGCATAGATAATCCTGTTTGAAACTTTCTTAAATGGGCACCCATTAAATTTTCTTAAGCTTGGCCTACTGCGGACAATTTTAATGGATTAAAAAAATTAAAAATTTTAAATTTTATTATTGAAATTGATAGACATATAAATAAACAAATCATAAAAATTTTAAAAATTATTGCATTATAAATTTATTCAAAGTAACTCTTTCAGCAGCTAGTTCTTCTCTGTTATTTTCTATTTTTAATGCTAAACTCTCATTCGTATGCTTATTCGCGTTGTATAAACCAAATAACAACGATATTTTTTTTTTAGTTTTTGTTTTGTAAGTATACGCGGGCAACAAAAAGGAACTTATTGTGATACATGTATAGTTGTTAGATATTTTTCTTATTTTATTTTACATACACACATACAATGCATTTGTACATTTTTTTTCTTTATTATTCAACATTTTATTCCTTAATGTGTAATTTAACTGCCAAGTAATTTTTTTACTTAAACTACTATTCTTATTGCATTTTATACTTTTATATATATTTTTGAAATAATAAGAAAGATGAGCGTTAAAAAAATATATAAGTACTATGTACGCAACGGAATGTTTTTTGTAATAAAATTTTTAAGTGCCATCTGAACAATATTTCAGAGAAATGAAAGCTTATTAAATTTAAAATGTATAAAAAATTTGAAGTATGTATTCTATTTAATAAGAAAATATCATCTTTAGTTTAAAAAATAAAAACTATTATTAAGGTAATTAAATTATCGTTTGTGGGCAATATTTTAAGAATTTCCAGAAATGAAAAATTATTTATCTTTGAACGAAAATAATTTTCAAAAATACATATTTAGTTAACTCAACGAGAATTTCTCGTTCTAGGAGGTTCCTTTAACATTTCAAATATAAAACTCAATTTTGTTACCCGAGTATAAAAGATTATAAATACCCGATGAAAAAAGGTCCTCTATAATTATATCTCCTTAATATATATAATGCTATTTTGTGTATATTTGTAATCGCATCAGTGAGATACCACCGGATGTATCATCTTATGTTCGTTTAGCGCTCCGATATATTTGTGAAATTTCTGTTTCCGGTAGGTGGCGCTGCTCTGCACTAATATATAAAAATATTTGTGGTTATATTTATGGCCCATATTCCAAATGTGTATTAATTATGTCAAACAAAAAATATTCACAAAAAGATAACCCGGTATGTGGCGCTGAAGTCGAGATATTAATGAAAATACTAACTATTGTTGTAGTTATGTTCCGATTTGCCCCAAATTTAGAATGTATATTAGGGTAGAGGGGGGATCATACATAATCCCACATACACTAATCCCATTTTTTTCCGATGTTAAGGGAGATAAAAAATTGGAAAAAATATATTTTGTACATTTTCCAATTGCCTTTCCTTGGCATCCACTTTGACGAATTTATATTACATGTGGTCGCAGATAGACGTGTTTTTGTGTTTTTTGGGGTACAAAAAAAATAATTGAAAGCAACTACATTTTGCAATAACTTCCTCACATCACACAATTGATAAAAAAAAAATAATTTTTCATTATGTGAGACATATGATCCTAAGCTTTCAGAAAATAGTAATTTGATTTTAATTAATGCTTAAAAAGTGTGAAAAAATATTAATTTTATGTTAGTGGCTGCCTCTGGGGCACAATCACCAGATGGCCCCTGGAGCTACGAACAGTTGGTGCTTCCCTGCCTAAAATGCTCTTTAGACTTTTCTATATGTTTAAAATATGTTCAATAGTAAATTATTACAATCGTGTTTATTCTTAAATTTATATTAATTATTCAGTTTTTTGTAATTTTGAAGAATCATTATATTATAGTTTTAAATTCTTTTTTTTTAATGTAGCGGAGATTTATGGATTAAAAAGAAACATATACCTTAAAGAACTTATTCTAAATTATTTATTTCAGTCATTAGAACATTGAATTTCCCGTATTAATAATATTTTTTTGTTGAAATTGTATCTAGCTCTTTTGGCGAATATCCCCTACACTCAAAAAAAAAAGTCAGTAAAGTCAGCAAATTTTTAGTCAGGAGCGTGCTTGCAAAAAAGTTGGTAATTTCAGCAAAAGGTTTGCTGAAAATCAGCGAGCTGATTTTTACCAAAAAAATAGTAAACTTCAGCAAAAGTTTTGCTAACATTTAGTCGACTGCAAATGAAAAAAAATCCTTGCTAAAATCACTAAACTTTTTGCTGAATATTAGTAGACTAAAAAAAACTCAAAAAACTTGTAGCGAAATTTTACTTTAGTTAACTTATTTGCTGAAAATTTAAATATAGAATATGTGTAGAGTTGTTTTTCTTTTTTCGTCATTTCCGTTTCCAGACAAGCTGCGACATCTACATCTTGTCTATCTGGTTGTCGTCCACGCTATGCATGCGGTTATCAGCACAATTTTTGTAGAAAAATAAATTAGTAAAACATTAGTTCAAAATTAGTTTAGTGCTAAAAAAATATAACTAAATTTTTTGATGAAAACGGAATTTCAGCAAAAAAAATTGCTGAAAACTAGTACACTTGATATACAAGACGTTTTACTAATTTTTCTACTAACTTATTTTTTTGAGTGTAGGTTTGGGGCAGTTACGCCGATTGGGTTACTTTGGAAATCATAAAAAAGTAATAAAAAATATGCAAATAATCAGAATAAAAATCATATAAATTAAAGCCAAGATATGTAGATCTTCAATTTGAAAGTAATTTTTGATAAATAATTAGAGGTTAAGAAATCACAGTACTTTGAAAAAAGAGTGGCGAAGGACCCCGCCTCTACCCTACTTGTATAGAATGAAAAAATTTTACAAAAAAATTTACCCAGTAGGTGGCGCTGACATCCAGATATTTACAGAGCTTATGCTGTTTGTGGTGTGTATTAGGGAAGTGGTAAAAAAAAATATTATGACATATATAAAAATATATTACACTATGCGACAGTCAAAATCGGGATGGGATGAAACCAACGGGAAATGTTATATCGGTCAAAAACAAGTTATACGTGTCCCGGCGTTTCGCTGGGTCACCCCTAGGAATCGAGATATATCTTTTTTTTTGACATAACTCGAGAACCACTAGTCCGATTTTGCTCTAACAGTTTAAAAAAAAATAAAAATTACATTTCCTTTAATCTGTTCATATAATGTTTTTCCATATACTCAACAGTTTTGCCGGTAAAAATAAATGTTTGTTACCGCTACCATAAAAATCAATAACCTTTTGTTTATTACTTTTTTTTTAATATTTTAGGCAAAAAATATTTTTTTCTTCATACATTTATTTTTACCGGCAAAACTGTTGAGTATATAGAAAAACGTTATATTAACAGATTAAAGGAATTGTAATTTTTAATTTTTTTAAAATTGTTTGAGCAAAATCGGACTAGTGGTTTTTCAGTTATGTCAAAAAAAATACCACCAAAGGTGAAATCGATATATCTCGATTCCTAGGGGTGACCCAGCGAAACGCCGGGACACGTATAACTTCTTTTTTACCGATATAACTTTCCCCGGTAGTTTGAACCCTTCCCGATCACTGACCCCTACCATTTGTCTCACAGTGTTATTTGTAGTTGTATATAATTCCCGGTTTTATCTAGGACAATATTATTTATCATTGCAGTTCTGACCAAGAAACATTTTTACGGATTCTCCGGCACGTATGGATTCATGAATACAGTACGTTAACGGTACGTTAACTGTCCGTAATGTACGTATCTGTCAACGCTTGTACGTTTACGGAACATTAACGGACCGTATAAATGGATTTTCGAAAACAATATGTTTTAACTCTGTTTTGGTGTATTCGTTTTCGAATATTTAAATACGGATTTCATCGGTTTCAGTTTGTTTGCAAAATAAAAAACAATTCGATTTTTAAAAAGTCGGTGAAAATATTATTATAACGGGAATATATGTAGAATATGCCATAGAGGGAATTCCTTCTACCACACCATAAATAAAACAACATCATCTAACAAGGTAAGATTTATGAAACTAATGTTTTACAATGATTTGTGTAGAATATGTGAGAATTTGCATCATGTACACAGTCAATTAAACCATAACTAATTTATTGTCTCTTTTCCATATAGATGCTGGATTTTACTCTGAATACCTAATACGAATTGAAGGTCTAGATAAATAGATAAATCGAGCCGGATGTGCTAAATATTGTATATGTAAATAATAAGTATAATTATTAATAAATTTATAAAAAAGAAAAAAAAGTATTCGAATCAGTTTCGATGTTCCTTAAGTTCCGTTTTCTGGTGCGTATATGGATCCAGAAAACGGTACGTAAACGGAGTTGGATTCCGTTTATGATGGACAGTAAACCGTACGTAAACGGAACGAATTGTTTGTTGGATGATAACCGATTTCCCTTATATTTAGTTATATAGAGTGAAAAAATTGAAAAAAAAAAATTTACCTAGTAGGTATAACTGTGATTATATTTATATTTATGGTTATATTTATGGTCCAATTTGTCCCATATTCAGAATGTGTATTAGCTGTGTAATAACAAATTTTACAAAAAAAATATCCAATTGGTGACTCTGGAGCTGATATATTTACGAAAATATTATTTACAGTTGTATATAGACGCAAAGAAAAAAGTTTGCAATCAACAAAAATTAACGTACATTTTGTCTAATTATTTTACAAACCCTACGGGGAAAGGGACCGGTCCAAAGTGAAACGCAGGATAGGTCTCAAGGGGGCAGGAACCGGTCCTTGATCGGCCTTTTTGTTTGAAAGAGACACCTGAGTGTAACATGGCCTTGTCATTGGAAATGACAATTGCCACAATTTAGACACCTTGTGGCAGTAAGGTGGTGTGTCTAAAAATAGCTTTTGAAATAAACTAATAAAAAATTAAGAATTAAAAATAATCTACTTGGCGTCGAAGTAGGTCTCGATAACACAACCTTCTGTTCGTAAGACAAACGCTCTACCGTCTGAGCTAATGTTGCTTGTGGACGATGACTCGCTGATGGTAAAGTTATATATTTTTTGTTTCTGTTCAAATAAAAAAGAAAAAGAAAAAACAAACGCTACAAGGAAATAAAAATAATAGAAAAGAAAAAAATAGAAAAGAAAACAACATTAACACACACATAAATATAGTGGAAGTGCCTTGAAACCCCGATTGACCGATCATGGGATAGATGCTTTAATGGCAGTTGTCTCGTTTTTTGCATTGACCATAATTGAACTAAAAAATCAATTAAAAATAAGAAAATTAAAGCAAAAACTCTGATAACATAAATAAAAATTTTAAAGATTCCGCTTAAGTTTAAAAGAAAATTAAATGAAATACCAATTGTTTAAACTAAAACAGCTTTAACATTAAAAAAAACGTTGAAAATACAAAACTAAAAATTTCTTAGAAAAAAATTATAGAAATTTTAATTTCTAAGATAAGACAATAAGAGCTAAAATAAGAAAATTGTAAAAAAATCAAGTCCAAAATAAATAAAAGAGTAAATATATTAAAAAAATATTTTTAAAAATATGCAGCGAATTATGTTTTTTAATTCGGTATGGTCAAGTTTTTTAAAAGCAACAGTGAAAGTAAAGAATCAGAAAATTAATTCATTCTCTTTGGTTCATATTTGTACTAATTTAGTAATATGCCTTCGGTTGACCGGTCACGGGATAAGTCCTTGGCGGGCAAGGACCTCTCCACATTCCCCGTAGCGTAACTACAAAAGTTTGACGGCACATTATATGCAATTCATAGATAAATAAATATTGAAGAAATACATTTCGTTAGAATATCACTCTACCTCCAGTCCAAATTCTAAAATGATATTGTCATATTAGGTTACATTTATTTTTTCAAAAAGGCTGTCAATTTTCATAATAGAAAATAAAATTTTTTAGTGGGCATAACCACATTAAGAAGTTGTCTGCAATATAAAAATGATGATTGGACCACTCAAACCGGAATATTACATACCGTATAAAAATTCAACTAAACGAGAATTTGCCCTTTTGTGTATGAACTGTCTTATTCGGTAAAACCCATGAATCAACACTTTTTAAAAGTATTTTTAAGATATTTAATACTTATGAATGACCTAAATATGAGTTGTAATTGACTCCTAAGATGAGTTAATTATTAGTTAGCCCAAAAATGTGTTCTCGTTTTGTGTAGAATTTTTGCCATTTTATTTAGCTTAATAGCCAGTAAAGAAACGGCAATGACATATTATTATTTTTTGGACTACCAGTAGTGACACCGACTTACTTTCTGCATTATTTTAAAAGATATACTCATTAAGTTACTAATAAATACTTACTTTTTTTATTATTTCAAAATAAGAAATAATGTATTACCAATAATGACTTATTTTTATCATTATTTCAAAAATAAAGTAATGTTCTAGATTTTTTTGTAAATTTTTTTGAAATCTATTTTTAGACTCAACATTTTTTCAACACTGGTAATGATATATGCAACCACATATTTTTTGATTTTTTGTATGTTGGCGAGTAAGCTGACTTGTGCGCAGCAAGTCAATTATGTTTTTATCTATCAAATATTATATGTCGAGATAGCTCAGATGGTACAGCTATAGACTGGCAGTCTGGAGTCCCAGGTTCGATTCCCGCGCGAGAAAATTGTATTTAAAAAAAATTACATTAAATTTTATGTTAAAAAAATATTTTTTTTATAAAACTTATTTTTTTTTAAATCTTTTTTTAGTATCATTATTTTAGTCAATACTGGTAAGCACATAGGTAACGACATATTTTTTTTATTTTTCCTATGCTGGTGTGTAACTCATTACTTTTCGAGACATCGCCATTCAAAGGTAATAAGAAATGTATCCAGCAAAATATAGGTAATGACACCTCATTACTATATGCATTACCAAAAATGATATACCATTACCTTTTGCATTATTTTATAATATATTGCCCTATTGTATTCATTGTTTCTAAATATAAAATAATGGCTTACTCGCAATAGTTTAAATAAGTACTTTTTACACAGTTAAATTTTATACATTTTTATTTATTATATATGTTTTATGTTTTAATTTTTATGACGAGTCCTAAAATTACACACGAGAGAAAACTTAAATTTTTCTGAATGTATTTCCCTAAGCTAATATTATTTGCTTGACTCCTTATTGTAACCACTTATTATTCAAAATCTCATAACTACTTATTTCTCATTTTTTCGTAAGCGTGACTACTTATAAAAACGACCATGCCAAACAAAAATAATGAGTTTAGACGCCAAAAAATAAGTTGTAGGGAGCTATGAATTTCTATTATATAACCATTTATTTGGTAATGAAAAATTTTGCTGGGTAGTAATAAAAGTACTAGTTGCCATTACCAAGTATGTAGTTACATAACCACATATCTGGTAATGATTTTCTACACTGGGTAGTTAAGTTAACCCTTCAGTATAGGATCCAACATGAATGGCTCAGGAAATTCTAAACTGTTTATTATTGTAATTGTCATAATTGTTAATTTTTATGAGTCATAAAATTGCGCTTGGAAAGTGCCTTCATCGGTAAAGAAAATCACTTTTATGAGTCTTTTAGCACTCCAATTTTACACTGGGCCCTTATAGTAAAATAATCTCTTATTTTCTTGAAACATTACTTCAAAACTAATTTAAAATAAACCCTCGTTTACTTCAACAATACTAAAACGAGTAAAAAGGTTAAAGTCGGGCATGCCGACTATACAATACCCTACACCAGTCTGGGTAAAAGCCAACTAATGTTTGCATCCGAAATTCGAATGGGTTAAAAGTGGTCAAAATTTTCTATAATGTGAGTCAGCGCACCAAATTTCATCAAAATATCTTAATATTTGCGGCCTGCAGCGTATAAACAATATAATTTTGGGGGGACCCTTATATGGGCAGTAGGTCTAAACATGGACCGATGTTTACCCAAATCAATAGGCTTCGTCCTTGGGCCAACGTAGGTCTGTGTACCAAATTTCCTCAAAATATCTTAACATTTGCGACCTGCAGCGTATAAACAATATAATTTTGGGGGACCCTTATATGGGCACTAGGTCTAAATATGGACCGCTGTTAACCAAAATCAATAGGCTTCGTCCTTGGGCTGACATAGGTCGGTGTACAAAATTTCATCAAAATACCTTAATATTTGCGACCTGCAGCTTATAAACAATATAATTTTGGTAGGACCCTTATATGGGCACTAGGTCTAAACATGGACCGACTTTAACCAAAATCAATAGGCTTCGTCCTTGGGCCAACATAGGTATGTGTACCAAACTTGATTAAAATATCTTAATATTTGCGACCTGCAGCGTATAAACAATATAATTTTGGTATGACCCTTATATGGGCACTAGGTCTAAACATCGACCGATGTTCACCAAAATCAATAAGTTGCGTTATTGGGCCAACATAGGTCTGTGTACCAAATTTCATCAAAATATCTTAATATTTACGACCTGCAGCGTATAAAAAATATAATTTTGGTAGGACCCTTATATGGGCACTAGGTCTAAACATGGACCGATGTTTACCAAAATCAATAGGCTTCGTCCTTGCGCCAACATAGGTATGTGTGCCAAACTTCATCAAAATATCTTAATATTTGCGATCTGTAGAGTGCGCACAAGAATGCATGGACAGACAGACAGACAGACAGACAGACAGACGGACGGACGGACAGACGGACATCGTTAAATCGAAATAAAAAAAAATTCTGAGCCGATCGGTATAATATAAGGTGGGTCTAGGACCAATATTTTTTGGCGTTACAAACATCAGCACAAACTTATAATACCCTGACCACATAGTGGTGTAGGGTATAACAATAACGAGTAAAAAGGTTAAAGTCGGGCATGCCGACTATACAATACCCTACACCAGTCTGGGTAAAAGCCAACTAATGTTTGGATCCGAAATTCGAATGGGTTAAAATGGGGCTCATGTCAAAATTTTCTATAATGTGAGTCAGCGCACCAAATTTCATTAAAATATCTTAATATTTGCGACCTGCAGTTTGTAACCAAGCCAATTTTGGGGGGACCCTTATATGGGCACTAGTTCTAAACATGGACCGATGTTCACCAAAATCAACAGGCTTCGTCCTTGCGCCAACAGAGGTCTATGTACCAAATTTCCTCAAAATATCTTAATATTTGCGACCTGTAGAGTGCGCACAAGATTGCATGGACAGACAGACAGACGGACGGACGGACAGACGGACATCGTTAAATCGAAATAAAAAAAAATTCTGAACCGATCGGTATACTATAAGGTGGGTCTACGACCAATATTTTTTGGTGTTACAAACATCAGCACAAACTTATAATACCCTGACCACATAGTGGTGTAGGGTATAACAAAGAATGTTACTAGAGGGTGAAACCACAACAACTCAACACACCATTCGGATTTGCCAACTCCGATTTGAACTGGATTCTATACAATTGTAGTACACTACAAGGGCTCAACGACATATAAATTTTGGAACCCAGACCCTTTCGGTTTTTGAAATATGACGTCATGAAAATTGGAAAGACTGCTAAAATTGACGAAAGTGTCGTTATAAAACTGCATATAATTTTTTTAACAAGATACAAAATTGGCGTTGATCTTATTTCTTAAATAAGAATATACTCCTTAAATATATTTACATGTCGATTTTTTCCAATAAATACAATCCAATAAATTGGGGCCCTGAGTTAACCCTGCTGTTAGGTTAGGACCATTTTGGTCCATTTTGTTTTACTTCTCTCTTTAACTTTGCAACGGTACAATATATCGACTTCAAATTTTAGCTGTGTGATGTGATTTTTTTCTGAATTAAAATTCGTAAGTAGTTTTTAACCTAACAGCAGGGTTAAAATGCCCATATCTCAAAATGTGCATTTTTTCTAAATTCGTGAAAAAATATATATTTATTCTTGAATACTCTTCTTTGGTTATCGAAAGTTATATGGTGGTATCCCGATTCATTTCTCAGTCAAGCACAGTAAGGTATTTTTCACGTGCAAAATTTTCACTCGAACTTTAAACGCCTGCAATTGGAATTTAAGTTATAAAAATTAACAAATTTTTTAATTTTATAAAAAAGCCCCAATCATAATAAACACTAAATATGACTTTTTCACCAGAAAAATAATAACGTGTATTTTAAGTTTATTTAAAAAACAAAGTGTACACACTTTTCACGGACACTCGTTATCAAGAAAAAATATATTTTTTTTATTATGGAGTATAACAGTTTTTTCACGTGAAATCGAAAAACCTTATTTTGATTTAGAGCTAATTTCACTCAACACAATGAAAATTTCAAGTTTTCCGAACAAACAAAAAAACAATTATAATATTAATTACGATTGTCCTATGCGATGGTTATAAATCACTTAACTAAAAATAAAAAGCTAAATTATTTTCGAATTTTAAGTTGTGACACATCATTTTCAAACGTTATCTGATTTGGCTTAATTTGTGGTTAAGTACTTTTGAGATCAAACAAAATTACGGAGCCCATATCAAAAGTCGACATTTCGACAAATAGCTGCCACCCTGAGGCACACTTACCAGTACAAAGCATGTTCAGGACCACGTTTTTAGCTTAAACTCAGACATGAATATAAGAATTTTTAAAAATGTGCATCTTGATAGCTGACCATTTGAACTCAAGACCCCCAAAAATTACCTTTGACCCTTATCTGAAAAAAATCATTATGTATATCGATTCAAAAGGTACATTCTTACCTTAAAAATAAGACCAACTTCAATTGTGTACCTCGTATATTCAAAAATTTATAGGCAATTTTGTAACTATACTTTAGTGAAACTTTTGACGACATATTTCGGAAACCGAAATGTTATCTGCGCCGATATTTACTCTTCAATGAATTCTTGTAGTATACAGTTGATACGGTAAATTTCATTCAAATCGGACATGGTAAATCTGAAAATATCACTATTTTGTGTTGAGTTGATATGGTTTCTCTCTATAGTAAGTGGACTGCAATGTTTTTGCAAAGGCTTGCAAAAATATTATTCTATTGTGCTCTATATTGTTTGCAAAATAAAGAAAATCGCAGCAATTTTTTTAAGTGAAAAATTTTAGAAAAAACTAAAATAACGCGTGCAAACGTCAAGCTGAATCAGCGCGTAAGCGTGTCAATGTCATTGAACAGGGAGAATGCATGAGTGTATGTGACTGTCGAATTGGTTGCTTTATGTGGTTAATACACAAGAGTAAGTTTATCCTAGATACAAACTAGAGTTGTTAAGAATTTATATGTGGGTGTTACTAACGGTTGTAGCTTGTTTAGTTTGTCTATTGGTAATGGTAAGATTGCATTGCAATCATGTGACATATGGTCAGCAGGGCCATACTGTTTTTTGTTTTTTATTTGCTCATTTCAGCAGCATAACAATTGTGCATGATATTTCAATGTTGTCAGAAAGTGAGGATATTTATGTGTATGAGTTTGTTTTTAGTTTTTTTTTTTGTCGTAGGAGGCAAAACTTACTGGAATGTAAAACTGCAACTCTATGGTTTTATTCGAAAGAAGATTTATTTTTTATATAAACAATCCCTTGTTGAAACACACATAACCCACTGAGTTGAGTTAGATTTGAGTTTACTAAAAATAAAAAACTCTGCAAAACTTATAGAAAAATCTGCAATTGTTTCCGTTTAGCTAACTAATTTTAGTAAAGTGACAGTAGTTGTTAAAAAACAAAATAGTAAGTACCCAGCAAAATTTTTTTGAACTGGTTACCTCAGAATCTGTTCGAGAACAGGTATTTTTGTCACCGGTTCCGTGGAACAGGTTCTAGAACTGGTTCCTCAGAGTCAAAATGTAAGGTTCTGCTGTTGCAGAACCAGTTTTATAACTAGTTCTAGAACCGGTTCCAAAGTAAGCTGTTCTAGTTTGGAGGAAAAAAACCTGTTGCTTTTGGGAAAAACTCAAACAAAAATCACCGATGTTAGAACATAAACAGGAACAGGTTGCATGCAAGTACAAGTTGTTCTACAACTGGTTCTTTTCATCCGACAATTTTGCTGGGTAGTAATAAAATATATTAAAGGAATTAAATTTTCTAAAATACTAAAACTTATTTGAGTGGAGGTACATATATCCCAATCCGGATTTCATTCTTGCCTAAGGAAATCATCAGAGGACATTTTTTTTTTAAATTTCTAGAAGTATTTGTTACAAACTCTGAGTGAATTTCTTGTTTTTGTCTAGCAGTTTTACTAGATATTTAAAATATCAAAGAAAAAACGGAAAAAATTTTCTTTTTTCAAAATCTAGTAAAATTTTAGCAAACTTTTAATGAAAATCGATTTATTAAATTAGCCAAAAATTTTATTTAAATAATTATGTTATAAATTTTTAAAAACTGAAATACGTTTTAATTATTCATCAAAAATTTTCACTATATTTAATACAAAAAAGAATTTCAACTTAAAAAAATGTTTAATTATTAAACAATTATTTTGGGTCTTATACTATAGGGTTAATTTTAATTATTACAACAAACCAAATTTTTGGATAAAATATTAGTTCTCTCTACAACCTTGAGTATAAGACGCACCATAACCCAGCAAAATTGTCGGATGCAAAGAACCGGTTGTAGAAGAACTTGTACTTGCATGCAACCTGTTCTAATTTATGTTCCATCATCGGTGATTTTTGTTTGAGTTTGTCCCAAAAGCAACAGGTTCTGTTCCTCCAAACTAGAACAGGTTGCTTTGGAACCGGTTCTAGAACCAGTTATAGAACCGGTTATGCGACAGTGAGGCTTTCCATTTTGACTTCCAGGAATCGGTTCTAGAACCTGTTCCACGGAACCGGTGGTAAAAACACCTATCCTAGAACAGATTCAAAGGCAACAAACAAATTTTGCTGGGAGGTATTTTTTATTTTTATTTATAATTTTCGTTTATAAATAAATAAAAATATTTTGCAAATATCAACAATGGAAATTGAATCAAAAAATTATTATAAAACGAGTAAAAAGGTTAAAGTCGGGCATGCCGACTATACAATACCCTACACCAGTCTGGTGAATTGTTTGGATCCGAAATTCGAATGGGTTAAAATGGGACTTATGTCAAAATTTTCTATAATGTGAGTCAGCGCACCAAATTTCATTAAAATATCTTAATATTTGCGACCTGCAGTTTGTAACCAAGCCAATTTTAGGGGGACCCTTATATGGGCACTAGTTCTAAACATGGACCGATGTTCACCAAAATCAATAGGATTCGTCCTTGGGCCAACATAGGTCTATGTACCAAATTTCATCAAAATATCTTAATATTTGCGACCTGCAGCGTATAAATAATATAATTTTGGGGGGACCCTTATATGGGCACTAGTTCTAAACATGGACCGATGTTCACCAAAATCAATAGGCTTCGTCCTTGGGCCAACATAGGTCTATGTACCAAATTTCATCAAAATATCTTAATATTTGCGACCTGCAGCGTATAAACAGTATAATTTTGGTAGGACCTTTATATGGGCACTAGGTCTAAATATAGGCCGATGTTCACCAAATTCAATAGGCTGCGTTATTGGGCCAACATAGGTCTGTGTACCAAATTTGATCAAAATATCTTAATATTTGCGACCTGCAGCGTATAAATATTATAATTTTGGTAGGACCCTTATATGGGCACTAGGTCTAAACATGGACCGATGTTCACCAAAATCAATAGGCTGCGTTACTGGGCCAATGTAGGTCTGTGTACCAAATTTCATCAAAATATCTTAATATTTACGACCTGCAACGTATAAACAGTATAATTTTGGTAGGACCCTTATATGGGCACTAGGTCTAAACATGGACCGATGTTCACCAAAATCAATAGGCTGCGTTATTGGGCTAACATAGGTCTGTGTACCAAATTTCGTCAAAATATCTTAATATTTACGACCTGCAGCGTATAAACAATATAATTTTGGTAGGACCCTCATATGGGCACTAGGTCTAAACATGGACCGATGTTCACCAAAATCAAACTTGTTCGTCCTTGGGCCAACATAGGTCTGCGTACCAAATTTCATGAAAATATCTTAATAGTTGCGACCTGTAGAGTGCGCACAAGATTGCATGGACAGACAGACAGACAGACAGACAGACCGACGGACGGACGGACAGACGGACATCGTTAAATCGAAATAAAAAAAAATTCTGAACCGATCGGTATACTATAAAGTGGGTCTACGACCAATATTTTTTGGTGTTACAAACATCAGCACAAACTTATAATACCCTGACCACATAGTGGTGTAGGGTATAATGATTATACAGTTAAAAAGAGAAGAAATATATTTTTCAACTTTTTTTGTCATTTATTTAAAAAATACACTACATATAATTATATTTATATTTATATTTTCATTTAAAATGCTTTGTTAAAAAAAAGAAACCCTTTTAGATTTCTAGGTCAATTCAAAAAACAAAATAAAGTAAATATCATTTATTCTTACGGATTTTCTTGTTAATTTGTACAAAGTTAAAAAAACGAAATAAATGAAAAATCATTATTTTTTAAGGATTTTGTAGTTTATTTATTAACATTTAAAAATAAATGAAAAGTTCTTTTGATTTAAATGAAAAGTTAGTAGACCGGTTTTCAAGTGATTTTTCATTTGTTTTAAATTTCATTTTCAGTTAATTAAAACTATTTTGTGTGTGCCTTAATGATTCGCGACTTCATTTAGTAAAATCATCATTAAGGCATATGATGCCAATAAAATATCTTAAAAGTAGATTTTGCAACAGTTTTTTCGCTCTCCTGAAAATCTATTAAAAAACACATATTACATTTTGCAGGCCGGTCGACGATATGAAGAATTTTCATTACAAAATGGATTTTTACTAAAAATTAATGAGGTGGGATATAAAATTTAAATTTTTCTACAAACTTTCTTATTTGGGTGTAGTAATATAAAATCTCCTACATTAACATTAGAGTTCGTCATAAAAATTTGATTTTCGGATATCATCACTTTTTTTAAGTTTTTGCATAGAAAAAAAGAATGGCGTTTTTTTTCTTTTTTATTTAAACTCCTTCCACTGGCGCAGGTCGGCCAAAAACGCTGATTTTAAGACCCTTTTCCTCCAGAGCAAAAACAGCTGCATTTATAGGAAATTTGATTCGATTCTACAACAAAATTTAATATAAAAACTTTTCTTTTTGCATTTTCAAAATACACCAGATAGCCATTAGGGGGTTCAAAAATCCACTTTTTTCAAAAACTTTTAAAAAGATAATTTCTTATTATACACAATGAAAATGTATTTCTGGCTAAGTACATGGGTACAAAAATTGTTGATATACCGCGAACCGTATTCAGAAAACGCAAAAAAATGTTTTTTATATTAATTTTTGCTGTGGAATCGAATGGTAAACTCCCATCTCCCACTTTGCTCGTTTTATTGCACTACTCGTAATTCAGTTTCCAAATTATGGTAAATAATTTTGAATAAAAAATTTTTTTTTATAGTTGCCATTATAGACTCTTGACATATGCAATTAAATTTCTAGCATTTTCCGTATCCCATTAAATTATAGTATAATAAATAATAAATTTAAATTAAACAATATTTAACAAACCTCAAAAAATTACTACAGTTTTTATTTGTAGCATATAGGACAAAAAATGGGGAAAGTTTGACATGGATACGATAGACTTTTTCTTATAACTTTGCAGTTGACTTGGAAAGCATTATGTATTAAATTTTTTGAAAAGTAGGTACATTTTAGTAAATATTACTTTTTATATATCTTCTTAATACAATTTTTTCTAAATTTTTAAACAACTTTTATAACATTTTAAATACATAATCTAAACAATTATATAAAATTTATTGCTAGACCGATGGAATATTATTGGGGATAAAATTTGATTGACCTGCAAATAAAAATATTGACACTAAAATTTCAGAATGTATAAATAAACCTATCCCTCCATTTACGTTATATTTTTTTAAACGATTTCCCTTTTATAGTTATAACTTCCAAAAAAAATGGGAATACTAATGGAAGCAAAATTCCATACTGAGTCCGTTTAGCTATATCAATCCCTCAATCTGTCTAATTAAAGCAAATGACCCTTCTAATCAAACTATTGTGGCAATACTGAATGCAGATAACACAAGTGTATAAGCTTTGGTACATAAGTTTGCAGTACTCCAAAAATTAACTATTAGAAGTAGTTGAAATCAGTCCCTGTTTTGTCTTTGTGGTAATCAGAACTGGCAGTAATTAATTTGTTTGTAATGATCATTACTTGTTTTCATTATCGTTACACATACGCAATTGTAATGACATATTTTTTCATTTCCATTTTATGTTTGTAATTGTAGATTTTATTAATAATATTTTTCTCTTTTCTTGTTCTCTAATTTTGAACTCATAGTATGCCGGTTCGCCCATTATAGCCCAAATAACAAATACTTAACCTTAAATTTTGAAGTCTACACCTATAAAATGCCTCACAACTGTTTCCCAACTATAATATATATTTTATAATAACTTAATGCTTTTTCGTGAAATTAAAATACAAACTTTGAAAATCAAAATAATTTTGCAAATAAATCAATACCCAGCGAAAAAAGAAATGCCGAAGCAGTAGAAAAAGCACTACAATTGATGATCTAGATGTGCTTCTTTTTCAACATAAACACTAATGATTTTAACATTGAGTTGTCATAGGAGAGGAGTACTCCCACCTCAACATTGTTTCTGTACTTTTTGAACGAGTGCAAAGGAAGCTCTTTTTCACCAATTAAAAGTTAAAAAAAAATTCTTCACAAAAAAAAATATATTTCTTTTTATTTCACAAAAGTTTTTTTTATTGCCGCCACCAGGTATCGAACTTGCGACCTCACGATTGCTAGTCTAGCGCTCTACCGCTGAGCTATTCTTTGATATGAAAAATGACTGGCATAAAAACACAGCTTTGTTACTGCGAGATATTGTTCATTATTCTCTTTAATAAAAGTACTTATTAAACAAGTGTAAAAAGTGCACTCCATTTCAATATTGTTGTCAGTACTACTTTTACAGGTGCTAAAAGCAATTTCTCACCATTTTTTTTATATACATATATACATATTTTTAAAAATTTAAAAATTAAAAAATATTAAATTTAAACAAATTAATTATAAATATTTAAACAAAATTAATAAAATAAAAAAAAATTTAAAAATATTGGTCCCGCCGGGAATTGAACACGGGATCCTCTGTTGGGAAATGCTAAGTGATAATAAAATCACTTTTTACGATCACTTTCAGAGCAATTACTCTTTAGAAGCAATACTTAAGTGAGTTTTTGGATGTTTTTCAGAAGTAATTCCAAAAAAGCTGTAAAAATACACTAACGGATACTTGTGAAGCAGTGAAAGAAGTAGTTTGTAAAGCATGATTTTCAATTGTTTTACTGGGGAAGTGCAGATAAATATTCTAATTTTTATAAGTAAATTGTCTAGTGTTTTTTAGTTATTCTTTTTTAGTTTAGAATTGTTTCTGTAAAAATACTTTAAAATATTAAAAATATATAATTCTGTGCGCACCTTGAGATTTTTTTCGATTCACCGTTAGATGAGGCAACCTCGGGGAGATACGGATCGTCAAAGTAGTGTTTTTTTTTTTAAATCTGTGACAGAAAGTAAATGGTGTGCTTTAAATGTTATAGAACTTTAATTACACATTTTCGAGTTCGATTTATACAATTTTTTGATAAACATATCCATTGGGTAAATAAAGTAATAGGTGTAGAAACAAATTAATGCCAGTATACTATAAAACAAACAACAAAGAAAACACTTTGTTAAAAATTCCACAACAGCTGTCAGTGAATATATACATATAAACAAATTTTGAAAATTTCCGTATATTTTTATGTTTGCTGTTCTTGTTATTCTTACCGTCAACTTTTAGTATACAACAACGAAATGTATTTAGCATAAACATTTACGATAATGATATATAAAAGCAGTAGTATAAACTTGTGCTAGAAAAATGACATCAACATGGAGAGTATCATCAACATCGATATGACAGTGACTGAATTGTTGTGAATTTAAAATTATATATACTAAGTGATTGTACGTTTTGTATGCTTAAGCAAATAGGCTGTATTATGTGGCTTCAATGTTAGTAATAACAAAAAACAGAAAAAAACACACACATAATACTCCACGCAATGACTGACTGCTGTCCACATGGAGTTTTTAAAGCACCACTAAAGTACAAAATCATGTTTTTAATAAAAATTAAAAATAAAAAATATTTAAAAAAAAATTGAGCTTTTAAATTAAAGCAAAAAAGTTTTTCAATCTATTTGATATATAACAGTAAAGAATCAAAATTGAATGTATCTTATATGACTTTGAATAGATTCAGTAGACCATATTAGTGACGGGGCATCGAACCATGAATAAGTACCTAATTCAATCATTAGCTAACAATACAAGTGTGTAAACTTATGTATGAGACGTATAAGCAATATTTAATTCAGAGTTTTAGTTACTCATACGTACCGTAGCCAACTGTTGTTGGTTTGACTTCTACATATGAGCAAATGTATACACAAGATTCATTAGAATTAAATTCGGGTATAAAAATTAAGCGAAAACTATTTTTCTTAAAAAATTTCATAAAAACATTTTTCGTTCATTCCAAACTCAAGTTTGACAATTATCAGCTAGATCCCGTAAACTCAAAAAATAAGTTAGTACAAAAATTTGTAAAATGTCTTTTACATCAAGTGTACAATTTTCAGCAATTATTTAGCTGAAATTGTGTTTCAGCAAAAGTTTTACTAATATTTTTTCAGCATTTATACTCAATGACAACCATAAGAATATATACACCCAAAAAAATAAGTTAGTAGAAAATTTTTAAAATGTGTTTTATATCAAATGTAATAGTTTTCAGCAATTATTTTACTAAAATTGTGTTTTTAGCTAAAGTTTAAACTATTTACTTTTTCAGCACCAAACTGATTTTGAACTAATATTTTACTTATTTATTTTGCTACCAAATTAGCGCTGATAGACGAATTAGGAAATTTTTTGGTCCCCTTCGCTTTAAAAAAAAGTTTTAGTGATATAAAAGCAGTGTTCCCAAACAGGTTAACTGGTTAACTGAAAAGAAAACGGATTTTGGTCATACTTCGGTTTTTTGTAAACAGGTTGACCGAAGATCTTAAATCTAGGTAAACAAAAAAAAAAACTTTAATTTCAACGGTTAACTGGTTATTTATTTTATTATTTTTAGGAATTTTACCTGTAACGATTTGCTCAACAATGCTTCATTTCATTTCTTTAATAAAATTAAAAAATTAAAACAAATTATTTAAATAAAGATATGTTTAAACTTTATTTAAATAATTTTTGAATAACTAAAATCTAAAACAGTATTATTTGTTAATTTATTAAAATTAATCTGTGATCTTATTTAGGGTTCATTTAACGAATAATTCGTTTTATACATACCTATGAAAAAACTGCCATGGTTACTAAAACATCTAAAGGGTTCAGACAAACTCGAACTTTTTACAAGGAAGGTCTGATGTGTGATTCACTCCATTTAAATGAAATTTTGATATAAAAATAAAAAACCTAAGCATGGGTATGTTTTTTATCGATCTATTCTTATGTTATACGGTTAAAAAGAGGTGTAAAAATTGCTTTTTTCAAATTTATTTTTATCGGCAGAAATAATAATTTCACTAAAAGAATTAAATGTGTTACAATCCCGAAACTTATTTCGCAAATTGTGAAAAACTATCTGTTGAAGGCATGTCACTATCCGGATTTCATTCTTGCCTAAGGAAATCGTCAGGGGATGACATTTTAGAATTTCTAGAATTATTTATTACGTTAAATCACAAACTCAATGAGAATTTCTTGTTCTCGTCTAGGAGCGTCATTTAACAACTAATATATCAGAAAAAAAAAACAAAAACAACAATCAGTTGACACATAAACTAACCACTGACGAGTCTTTGGGTGAGACGAAACTGCGGCAGTCTGGTGATTCCCTTGTGTCTGTTAAATTTTTCAATAAAAATGTTTTCTTCTTCTTCTTCTTCCTATAAATCAACTCTAGACACAAATATTTTTTTTTTTTATTTTTTACGTTTCTTCCAAAGAAATATATGTATATTGGGTATTAAATGAAGGGTACCATGCAGTAGCCCCACATTAAAAAAAACAACATTAAAAAATTAAGAGCTTTTCCCTATCTCATGTAGTTGTAGTGGTATTAAGAACCATATGTACAAGTAAAATAACGAACACTACCCATACACTACACTACTACAAATATTAAAAATTATTTTTACTTCCTAAGAATCAATTTCGGAAGTTTCATAGTACAGAGTGTTTCATAATTTTGTCCTCCCAGTCATATATACAAATTCGATCGAAATCTAACGACACCCCAATCTTTGTTAGATGTTTATCTAATAGTGAATCTCTAAAAATATAAGATGTAGATCCTGAGGAATAACGGTCTGATTTTAGTATATTCAATATAAAACCTCTCATATATTGAAAAGTTATATATGTGACGCGCAAAATAGAAAGGAACCTAAGGGTAAAAACCGGTTTTGTTCTGGAGAGCCATTTTAAAGATTTAAATACGTGTATCTTTGGTGTACCATCACTGAGCGTGTTGGTATTGGTCTCATTTGAAAGCGACACATCTCATGACGTCAGGAACGTGTTGGTCAACCTTGAAAACGTGCGTAGGTCGTCCCTACCTCTTGTTTTGTGTAGTTGGTTTTTACTGTTTTCTACCTAGCGCCCTGTTTCCATGAGTTTGATATCAATTTTGCTCGCGGTTTTTCGAATCCAGCTTTATTTTCTGAAATTATTAATTGTGAATTATAATAAATACTCATTTATAATTCTTTTAAATCGTGAATATCACTCTGTTAGTACGAAAATTTTTTCACATAACCTTAGAATCGTCGACTTCACTTTCATAAAACGCGCATATCTCTGGGAGGGAACACTTTTGGGGCATGGGATCGGTCTCATTCGATGCTCAGATGTTGTCCACAAAAAAAAATTGATTTTTTTACCCTAAGGTCCCTTTCTCTATGCGCTGTCACATATTCTGATATATTTCAATAAGAACTTAGGTTTCGATAAATTTGTTCTTATTAAAAAATGTTTAAATTATAATTTTAGGTTTTTTTAATTTAAATTTTTTTACGCTTTTTTAACGTTTTTTTCTGATCGGTTAACCAGTTTAACCTGCTTTTCAACAAACTGTTAACCGAAACGCGGTTTGTAGAAAGGGACCATTTTTGGTTAACCAAAAATCCGGTTTTCTAAAAGCAATTATGAATTATGATGAAAGGGACCTGGAAAATCCCCGAAAAGATCGTATTTTCATTCCTGAAAGTGTAGAGGTTTTTAAAAGCAAAAACTCTATGAAGTATTTGTCAGGAGAGTATCCCGAGGAAGCAAAATAGTAATTTTTGAAAAAAGTGCTTATTATATTAATTCATAATAAGGACATTGGCTTCGAACTAAATTAATAAATTTCTAATTAATCAAATAAAAAGTTCGAAAAAAACAATTTTTGTTTTTAAATAAAAATTAACAACCAACATTTGGACAGCACTTATAGTACGGAGAAAAAATGTTTTTGCCAAAAAAAATGTTACCGCTACCATAAAAATCAATAACCTTTTGTTTATTACTTTTTTTTAATATTTTAGGCAAAAAATATTTTTTTCTTCATATATTTATTTTTACCGGCAAAACTGTTGAGTATATAGAAAAACGTTATATGAACAGATTAAAGGAATTGTAATTTTTAATTTTTTTTAAATTGTTTGAGCCAAATCGGACTAGTGTTTTTCGAGTTATGTCAAAAAAAAACCACCAAAGGTCAAATCGATATATCTCGATTCCTAGCGGTGACCCAGCGAAACGCCGGGACACGTATAACTTCTTTTTTACCGATATAACTTTCTCCGGTAGTTTGAACCCTTCCCGATCACTGACCCCTACCATTTGTCTCACAGTATTATTAATCTGCAAATCAGTCTAGATTTAGTTTCTGCCTTTTTCTTTTGGACAGGCGTCATCAGTGATTTTCCATTAAATTGTATTATTGTTTGTATTTTATTGTCAGATTGTCTCTATATGATAATTTTTTCAACAACCTGTCGGCGGTAGGAATCGAACCCATGCATTCCCACATTACAAACGTAACTATACTAGAGTTCGACAGCTTAGCCATCTAACCTATGTAAGGCCTTGCTCATAGTGTGACTAATTCATAGTTTTTCTTTCCTATTCAGCTTTCTGTTATTGTTTTTTGTTCTCAGAAGTGATCAAACAGACATACAAACATTCTACTTTAAATTTTCTTTATTTATTTTCTTATCTCCTCTTTGTCTCCTTTTCACAAAAGTGGCCACACTGACGTATGGTTTTTACGTACAAGTGCGGTAAACTTGTGTATGTCGGAGACGGACTGCCAGCGGGGCATTTTTTTTATATTTTCCTATTATTTTCAATTTTTTAGCCACATCTGTTCTATACAAGTGCCTGAATATATTTGTGAAAAAATTTTGAAAAGAAACGATTTTTAAATTACTGTTTTTGACGCAAATTTTTTTTTTTCGAATTCAACTGATTCTTTCTCCAAAATCACCCAGTACGATATAATTTTGTTTATATTTTATTTACAATTATTGTTATATATTTTTAATTTTTAATTGAGATGTGTCGACAATGTGCAAATTTAGATATTTTTATATTTTAAAAAGTTTTCGAAATAATTTCAAAAGGATCTCAAAAAACATAAAACATCTAGTTTTAATTTTTGTGCAAATAAATTAAAATTATTTAAAAAAATTTTTAGCGTATTAATATAGTGCAGCAGAAAGCTTTATTGATTTTGGCAGGGATTTTTTTTTATTAGCATGCGATTAATCGTTTGAACAACTTTGGCTAAATTTACTATTTGTTTTTCTTTTTTGCTAAGAAACAGCTCGTTTATATTCAGAAAAATTAATTCATTAACATTATCTATTTTTCTGCTAGCATCTTTCTTACTAAAATTTTGATGAGCCAGAAAACTTTTTTCTAACTTTACTGACGTATTTTTTGAGTGTAATTAAATTACAATTAGTCGGCTTGCCTGCAACTAGTGCTAAGTATTTTTTAACAGATTTTTAGGAGAGCGAAAAAATTGTTCTATATTATCTTTTTAAGATATTTTATTGACATTATATGCCCTAATGATTCACGACCTCATTTACTAAAATATTAATTAAGGCGTATATTGTCAATAAATAACTTAAAACGATAATATAAATCAGTTTTTCGCTCTCCTGATAAACTGATAATACATATATATGTATGTATTGCGCATAGTTCGAGGACATAGTCAAAAATGTGCTCAAACTATGCTGTATATTAGTCAAAAATGTCTTCGTACTATGCGCTAGACCCAGAAAGAGTTTGAGGACAGTCCCCAAACTAACCAAATGTCTCCATACTAAAATGTGGCTTGAAAAAATGTACCCGTAGCATGCGCTGTGCATATATATATTTTTAGATTTTTAAACTTTTATATCTTACAGGGTTTTCTAAATAATTTCAAAAGAATCACAAAAATGTAATTTCTCAGCAAATAAATTAGCTAAAGTATAATTTTTCCACAAATTTTTTGAGCATATTTGAGTCTACTGATATGCAGTAGAAATTTTTATTGCTTTTAGTAAGTTGTGTTTTCAATTGGCATCAACTAATTGTTAATAAAACTTTAGCTGAATTTACAAATTTTTTCAATTAATTTACTAGCATACTTGTTGAGTCAGTAAAGTTAAAAATTTATCGGAACACGGATTTTAAATATATTAATAATTTCATTACAAAATTCCATATTTAGAGCAGCAACATTAATTCAAACAACAACAAAATCTAAAAACTTAAAAATCTGATATCCTGCAAATACCTAAATTGAAAGAAATACAGCAAAATAAAGCTTTTTGAAATGACTCTTTCTGCAAATATTTTATTCCTTCGTTTATACTTAAGCTTGATTAAAGTATTGTTTTCAGGTCTTATCTTCAGGACAAAAGTTTTTACTGAAATTTGTATTTATGTAATATTTTCACGTCAAAAGTTACTAACTAAATAATTTAATTCAAAAGGCATAAAGTATTGATAGAAAATAAAAATGTGTAACTTTTCAAGTTCAAGGACATACAACCATAGCAGGCGTTGTATGGTACAAGTATATTGGTTAGTATCAAGGTAGAAAAATACGATGATGTCAGCCGTGGCAAAATATGGAAATAGCTGGTATTTGTACTTGTTGATATTATCCTCCCAACAGCTAAATGATAAGAGTTTTCCACAGTGGATGGCCAATCGTTTACAACGTATTGGAAAATTACTCAGAAAAACAAAATTCAAGTGTTTTTCATCAGAAGAAAATTATTCAAATTATAAATAGTTAAATTTATTTGAAGAGCATCATATATTTTATGTATAAGATGTAGAAATGTCACATCGAGACAGAAAGATTCAGATTCAAGAATTATATTGACTTTGATATATGCTTACTACGATTTAAAATATTTTTTCTACAGTCAGTAGATTCATTTAAAATTTTGTTGTTTATTCAAAACTTTGTAAAACGAGTGCCGAAAAATCACATTTATCGAATGTAATTCTTCATATTTATCGAATGTGATTCTTTTTCAAAAAGTACCTGTAAAATTGAAAGTCAGTAGAAAATTAATCCATTTTCATTTGTAGTATTAAAAACGCGCTATTTTCTCTCAACTACCAGCAGACAAATCTGAGCAGTTAGTGTTGCCAAATAAAAATATTTAAAAAGCGTCTAAAACACCAATTTTTTAAAAAGTTCTTAAAGATATTGCAAAAGAAATAACTTAAATTTCTTGCAATTTTTTCACAGGAATTTGTATTATCAAAACATACGAATTAAATTTTTGAAAAAATATTAAATTTTTGAAAAAACATTCGTTGTACATAATATGAAATGGATAAGTAAAACATGTTTGAATTTACTTCTCATAATATTTTTCTTTGAAAGTTAACATATATATACAAAAACTAAAATCTACATTATAGCCTAGAGAGAACCCCATAAAGACAATCTGATGATAGTGAATTTGGTATCACTTGAAAATGCATTAATTGTCAACCATTGGTGCTAGGAAATTTTTTTTCATAAGTTTTTTTCGCAATTTGTTGTAAAATAAATTGTAAATTCTATTTGGGATTTGTAATATTTGATCTTAAACCGAACAAAAATAACACTCATTGTAAAATATTAAACTTTTATGTGCGTATAGAGAATCAGAATTGCAATTTGACTTACTTATACCACCATCACAGGGCACGAAATTTACCATAAAAATTAGAAAAAGTGCTTATTACGAAAACGGCCTATCTTTCTACCAAGTTTTGTCAAAAAGTTCCCACGGAATCCATGCTTAGTTATAAAATTTTGCAAAAACAAAAACATACTGGAAAAACACCGGATTTGAAGTGTTTTTGTAATTGCTAGTAATTCTTTTTGGAAGACTACAGTATGCTTTCTACAGTGCTTTTTCTGTGCTATTTTTGTATTGCCCTATAACACTGCGCAACACAGAAAAGAAAAAAACATGGTTCTAGGAACTGATTCTGGCAGAGACGATAGGTTTATAGGCGATTTGAAAGTTTACATCAGGCCCTGTGTTTTTTGGGGGATTAAAGTTTCCCCCTTTTGTAAATATTTATTGTGGATCGGCATAAAGAAGCAAGTGAATCTTCAGTTCTATCTATAGCATGAGTTCAGCAAATTTAAATGTAAAACACTATGAGAAACATTTTTATGCAACATTTTAACCCTCCCACTTTTAAGTTAAAGGGAATTTGTTGGCCCCTTCTTTAAAAGCGACAAAAAACACCCGTAAGTTGAGGAGCTAGAGGAATAAAATATCCCGAAAAATAATAATTGAAATTCTACTATAAGCCTCTGAAGACATCAACGTTAAAAATTTAACTTCAATGCCAGGAATAAGTCAAAATAGAAGCACAAGATGGCATAAAAAAATAAGTCCCAGATTTTCAATCTTTTTTGTTATTCAATTATTATTCGAGTACCACATCGTTATCTGCAATTTTTTTTATTTCAGTTCAAATTTACATACTTAATTTAATCGAGGTGTTATATGAGGTTATTCGGTATTCGTATTCATTTCCCAATACTGAGTCTACGACATTGTCAATATAGGTATTAACATTTTTATTTTATTATGTGGGTACTTACGCTTTTAATCGAAATTTCGTTAATTTCGTCAATGTTTTTGCAGAAAACAAATTTAGGTTTTGATCCTAATTTTGAGCCAATAAACGTGAGATTGGGCCGCTAAAAATTGTCTGAAATTTACGAAATTTCGATTACGTAAATTTTTCTCCCCTCTAATGGATACAAAATTCATTAGTTCTCTAATATCGGAGGGAACTCATTCGATAATGAGTGGAGCTCCCGTCTTCCAATTTAACTGTCTAAGTTAAGATTATGAAACGATAAAAAAGGTCATACACACAGAGAACAGATTCGTTGTGGTAACCGAATTTGTTGCCAACCGAATTTTGGTAGTTACATGTACTATCACATTATTCGGTTACAGTTCCTATTTTGTTTTATTGCGTATGCCAAATTTTTAGTTATACCTACTGAATTAGAAAATATTATATTGGGAAACCCAACCGAATTTTCATTTTCGGTAGATACAACCGAATTTAATCATGAATTTCTACCGAATTGAGTACAATCAAATATTTTTTATTTGTTTATTTTTAATTTAAAAAATTTGGGTATTAAAAAATATTAACATTAGCTTTAATATTTAAATAAATACATACAACATATCTTCATATTATATTTAATTTGAAAATCCTTTTTTAAGGGCATTTTTCCCTTAATTTTTATTTTGAATCTAATATTCATCAGCCAATCACCAGTCTAAAAAAAAAAAGTTATGTAAGCAATTCAGTATGTAATTTCTTAAAAAACATTTAATTTACCATAAATTGTTGTACACAAATAAATCACCCAGTAGAAAAAAATACTAGTTCAGAACCAGTTATATACTAGTTTATTTAAACCAGGCAACTAGTACGAGTTCTACCGCCTCTCCATACAATCAACTGTAGAATTTAACATGGAGATGTCATAAGGATGGGGGCAATTGTCCACAAATTCCCCCTTTGGTACTAGTTGTATAACTAGTTTAGAAATTACAATTTAAGGACGAAAAATAGGGAGCGAAACTGGTACTAATGTGGCACTCGCGGAACTAGTTCCGAAGTTACTCTTTAGAATTAGTACTGTACCAGTTGGTTGTATCTGAATTATATAGACAAAAAACAGAGGTTTTTCCTTTGATAAAACGCAGATTAGACCGATAGTTTCCTCTTTCTAAGATAATTATATCCATTTACCAAATGAAATTTAAAATATTTTGTGTTTAGGATTACTAATGACAATAAAACATTTTAGTGACTATTTGCAAACTCAGAATGTATAATGTATTACAAACAAAGGTAGTATTTCAAAACTCGTATTTAAATTCAATCTTTTGAAATCTCTGCACAGCTTCAATGAAACTATTTTTATACAAATTGTTAGAGATTATTGTTTTTGGAAGACAAAGAAGAAGCTGTACCGGCTTTTATAAGAAATTTACTAAACTACCCAGCCAGAAAAATACAAACGGGAAAGCGATAGCAAAGCACTTTAACAGGTGGTACAAGTACTGGCAAAAAGTGCTTTCCCATTCCCAAAATTATAACATCATTAAACAAAAGGACCGGCTGTTCAAAAAGCGCCGGAAAAGCACTGGAAAAACAAAATTTTTGAACGTTGGCAAAACGCTGGCAAAACCAATAAATTGGTGGTCTGGGAATATATTTTCCAAAATAAAATTTAAAAAAAGTTCATATGTATTTTTTTTGGTCCTGCCGTGATTTGAACCCAGGCCGTCAGATTGGCAGACGATTGCTCTACCCACTGAGCTTTTCTCACAAACAAAAAAATTGATTTTATAGAACAAAAAAAAATTTAAATTAAAAAAAAATCCAATATAAATTTGTTGCTTGCAACCGGATTTGAACTCGGAACCTCCTGGCTGCAAATCTTTTTTAACGAAGCATCAGCATTTTTATAAAATCAATGCTCTACCAGTGAATTGGTTTTTGTACCACTGGTAGTATTGGCTAGGTAGCACTGGATAACCACTGGTTGCAAACCTTGGTATATCAGTCTTAGACCATTTTTTGCCAGTGGTTTTTTTTATAAACCACCGAAATTTTTGTAAAACAAATACTGGAAAAACGCTTTTTGCAAACGCTGGCAAAGCGTCCCAAATTAGTGTTCTTCCAGTCATTTATTTTCAACACCGTGGTTACCCAGTGAATGCCAGTGCTTGCTTTTTTTGTACCACTGGCGATTTCTGATTGGGTAGTTATGAATTGACTCTTTGGTGCCAGTACTGTACCAGTTGATTTACACCTCAATTCAAATCACAATAAAAAAATTTACGTGTTTATTTACAAACACTGATTTATTTATTAAGGCCCTGTGAGAGGTGGCTAAATAAATTCTAAACTAAATACAAATTGACAAAAAGATTTAAAATTTCTTTGAAAATTTAGAATTATTTACAATATTTTTTTATTACTAACGTTTGAAAATTTACATAACCAATGTATCGGTTACAATTTCCAAAATAGTTTAAGTTTGTGTTTTTTTATCAGTTGTGGTCACCAATGATGTTTGAACAATTTTATTTTGGGTGTTATAACTGAAAATCGAGTAAGATACTTTCGGTCTATTATAAACATTGGTTAACGTGGCTAACATTCAATACAAAATTACAATTTGATTATTACAACCGAGTTTTAATTTCAAAAGCTAACTAATGGCAAAAACTGTACTAAAAAGAGTTCTTGAAATAATTGGCACTATCGAATAGATGTAAAACATATTATTTTGGCCATAATTGGTTGGAAAGCCCGAATTTTGTAGAAAAAATAATATTTAATCAGTGGTATTTTCTAATTTTCTCTTATTAACGAAAACTTTTTGTTAACACAATTGATATTATTAAATTGCTAATAAAATTCTATTATAGTGGTAAAATCATAGTACCCCTATTCGATTTCTAACTGATTCATTCTCTGTGTGTAAATTTTTATAATTTAAAAAAAGTTAGTAAAGAGACACGGATACAATTTCTCAGTTGCTCAGTTAAATAATTCCTCAGTTAAAACCAATATATTTCAAATTAACTGAAATAATCGTTATCAACTTTCGTTATAGTTGAAAAGAAATTATATTTATAATTGTCAAAGTAATTTTAAAATACATTGAAATAAAAATAATAAAAGTCTGAAGATTTCTTTTATTTACGGATTTATTTGTGCATTTGGTCCAAACATGTGGACTGTCTAACTGTGAAATTCGCCAAAGTTTAGATGGGTTTGAGATAAGTAACTGCTTTTAGTGAGATCTTTTAAAATGCAATATTTGTTATATCTGTTATTTTTACAGACGAAGAGATAAAATCGGAAATTATTGGAACCTACTGGTTTAAGCTGTTGATGTTTTGCTCGTGGCTCTAAAAACTTTATTAAGCTCATGAGAAGCTAAAACGCAAAAACACCAATAAAATTTTAATTAAAATTTTGTTTGATTTCAAATTAATTTTCAATTAAAAATTCAATCATATCAATTAAAATTTTAATTGAAAATGAGAATGGTGTCGAAAAAATTTTTAATTGACCATAAGTACTATTAAAAACATGTTAAAATTAAAAAAAACTCTTAGATCCGATTACTGAATGTCCAGTTAGCTACTAACTCGGACTTTAACTGCCGGATAAATTGTAACTGGACATTCAGAAATCGGGCCTTAATAAGTGTTGCGTAAAATCATATTATTTTGTATTATTTATATTTTTTTCTTCTATTGCAAATATAAAAATTACAAGAGTGTGCCTCAAATCAGTCAAAAACATAAGAAAATTAATAAATATTTATTAATAAAATAATAATTGTAAAATAAAAATTGTAAATTCTATTTAGAATTTGTAATATTTGATCTTAAACCGAACGAAAATAACACTTAATAATATTTTTAATATCACACATAAAAGCGCCAATTTTGACGATTTTTGATTAAATTTTTAATTGATATGATTAAAACTTTAATTGAAAATATTTCAATTAGAACTTTACAAAAAAATTTAATTGATATATCGATTTTCTTAATTGGTCCGAATTCTATTAAATTTTTAATTGTATTTACAATTACTTTAATTGAAACTTGATTTTAGTTTTTTCTGTGTATGAAAAAATTATTGAGTAAATTTATATGGACATAAATTAAACTTAAATCTTTAAATGCTCGAAGCCATTTTATTGTTTTAATTATAAATATAACGCAAGTATGGTGGTTGTAACTTTCAAGCGCTTATTTTAAATTATTTTCCAATAAATATTAATTTTAATTAACAACATCGTTCTCAGTAACTAAGTTCTCAGTAGAGATATGTAATTGAACAAAATTAGTTGTTTTTAATAAATTTGAGTAACTGAGTTTTAGTAAGGGGTAATTCACCTGAAACTCACTTAAGAATTAAGTAGCCAGTAACTGAGTAATTTTTTTGGTGTAGCAAAAAAGTTTTCTGACGCAGCAAAATTTTAGTCGGGTGGGTGCTGGCAGAAAATTCTCTAATATCAGCAAAATCGTATTGTTGAAAATCAATACAATTTTGGTAGGAAAATAACTTAGTAAAACATCAGTTCAAAACTAGTTTAGTGCTGAAAACTAGAACTAAAAATTTGGCTGAAAATAAAATACAAGACGTTTTACTAGATTTTTTTACTAACCTACACTCAAAAAAAGAAGTCTGTAAAGTCAGCAAAAAATGTTTATCTGTAAGGATATTTTTAGTCAGGAGCGTTCTTGCAAAAAAATTTGTTAAATTCGGCAAAATGTATTTGCTGAAAATCAGCGAGCTGATTTTTACCAAAAAATAGAAAATTCAGCAAAAGTTTCGCTAACATTTAGTCGACTAAAAATAAAAAAATCCTTGCTAAAATCACTAAGCTCTTTGCTGAATATTAGTAGACTCAAAAAAACTCAAAAAATTTGTAGACATATTTTACTTTAGTTAATTTATTTCCTGAAAGTTTAAATATAAAAATTGTGTAGAGTTTTTTTTTTGTTAATTACCATTTCCGTTGTCTGTACTACATCCAGACAAGCTGCGATATCTGCATCTTGTCTATCTGGTTGTCGTTCACGCTATAAATGCGGACATCAGCACAATTTTCATAGCAAATTAAATTAGTAAAACATAAGGTAAAAATTAGTTTAGTGCTAAAGACATATAACTAAAACTTTTACTGGAAACGGAATTTCGGGGAAAAAAAATTGCTGAAAACTAGTACACTTGATATACAAGACGTTTCACTAATTTGTCTACTAACTTATTTTTTGAGTGTATTATTTGAATGAATGAATGATTTCATTTTTAATTTTTTATAGCAAATGCAATTTTTGTGTTTTTTTTTTATGGTATTACATAACTAGTTCACAGAAATAAACTTATGCGAACAAACTTCAAACTAACGAATAATTTTGTACTATGAACCATAATTGGTTAATTTTACCAAAGTTTTTGTTATTTTGACACTACTCTCATAGTTTTACATATGGATTTTTATGAGTGCTTGTACCATATATCCCTTTCTAGGAGTGTACATAAATAACGGTATAATAATTAAAGAAGGAAATACAAAGAGTATTATTTTTAAGATTTTCCAAACATATCTATACGTCTGAACTTTGTGCACTAATAGAAAAAAGTCCGTAAAAAATTTAATTAAAACTACTAAAAGTTAGTTAGAAATCATGCTGCAAAAAAAACTGTTAAATTACCAAATTATTTTTGCTATATATTAGTAATATAGGAACAGCAAAAATAAAACTGTTAAATATACAGAATTTTAGTTATATTTGAGCTAATTTTTTGTAAATGGAGAATGTCAAATTAACCTGCTAAAATCAGCACAACAATTTGCTATATAAATAGTAGCCCAAAAAATCATCAAAAAATTTAAAATTTTCTAAGTTTTTTTTGACAAATCCCAACGGCCGTGTTCGTTCACAAGAGAATGAATACACTTTTTAAGTTAATCCTAACTTTTACGGCTATTACACACGATCTGAATAAATTTAAATAAAAATCGAGCCTTTTGGAAACAGGAGTTTACAATTTTTAGCAAATATTTCTGCTGATTTTAGCAGAATAGACTGCTATTTGAACTCAACGAAATTTAGAGTAAAAATAGCAAAAATTTTGTACATATAACAGTTTAGTTTTGTTATTTTTAGTCTACAAATATTAAGCAAAATCTTCTGTAGCTTTTACAGTACAATTTGCTATTTTCAGTTAACTAAAAATTAGCCTAAATATAACTAGAATTCTGTAAATTTAACATTTTTAATTTTGCTGTTCTCATTTTACCAGTATTTAGTAAAAAAAAATCTGCCAATTTTAGCAGTTTTTTCTGCAGCATCATTTTTAACTAATTTTTAGTAAATTTTTCTGCTATTTTTACAGATTTATTTCTATGAGTGTAGATATTAAGGGAATACTTAAAAACATATCTGCGAGTTTATGTATTGTTAACTTTTTCAGAAAAGTTTGATATTTTAAATAAAAAAGTAAAGAAAATATACATACTAAACATGAAAGCAACAAACATAAAATTCATTGTAAAAGTTTTTAACAACAACAGCTTGTTATGAATAAAAACAAGAAGCTTTTGAACAAATAAAAGAAAATCTACTTATGAGATTCCAAAAATTTAAGATACTTAAATATTTTGTATTCGTATTAAAGGTGAAAAATTCCCAAAAAAACAAAAAAAAAAGATTGAAAGAAGAACTGCTAAAAATTAAGTTTAAGCTCATATAAATTGCGAATTAAAATGATATACTTACGGGAGGACTAATAACAAGTGATGAAATGTAAAATATAATACGTACTTTAAAATGTTTTGTGAAAACAGTTTCTGCATTATAATTTTATTTTTTTATCACGTGCTATCTACCCAATTTGGGATATCTCAAAGATCCACTGAATATTTTATAACCAAACTTTAGAAATAATATTGTTACAAATTTGAATTAGCTTAGTATAGAACATTCTGGAATTTTAGAATAAAAATATCCCAAGAAACGGGAATTTTAAAAAAAGTCAATCTGGTAACACATTGAAGTATACACACTACAGCGTACCACCGTACAGGCAAAAAAAAAAAAAAAAGTTCGCCGTACACCCTCCAATATGAAGTATTTTTGCAAGGAGGTTCCAAAAAAAAAATGTTTATTTTTTTTTTGCCGAACGTAGGTGTCGCCATTTTACATTTTTCGTTATATCTTTGGCATTTACAGTCGGATCTTAAAGTATGATACATCGATGTTTTTCTCTCGTGGAGGCCAGTATTTTTCTCTCGAGGGCGACTGACCTCAAGTATCCCGTTCTAGTAGTTAGCCACCAGATCTCAGTTGTTACCACCCTAATGTACACCCCTCATGTCAGAAAATTAAAGCTCGCAAAAATCATTAAACTTTTGCTAATGAAGTTTTTCGATAAACCCAGTAGAATTTTTTTTGTATATATTGGTTGCCGAACTTAGGGGTCGATATATCACACTTTAAAATCCGATTTTAAATGCCGAAGCTATAACGAAAAATTGAAAAAGGCGACCCCTAAGTTCGGCCAAAAAAAAAAAAAAATTTTTTTGAAATTGCCTTGCAAAAATACTTCATATTGGAGGGTGTACGGCGAACTTTTTTTTTGAGGTACGGTCTAATACACACAGTATATGCTATAATAATAGTACTCTGGAATCGGCTACTATGTTCTGCACTCATAAAAAAAAGTTAGTACAAAAGTCTGTTAAACGCGTTCTGATTAAATTGAACTATTTTTTCTGTTATTTTCTCTAAAAAAGTCCGTACAAATAGGTCAAAATTCTGCTAAAATAACAGAAAATAGTACATGTATTTTCGCCAGCATAATTTTGACCTATTTGTATGGACTTTTTTTATGTGTGTACGATGACAGTCATTAAACTATATAAGACTAAACTTGACGAAGAAAGAGGAAGACGCTCATTAGAGTTTTTGGAGTTCAGGTGTACTCTATCGTTTGTGTAGTTAATTGCTTATTAGCCTTGTATAGTGCGCTGTGTAATAGAGTTTGTTTAGTTGTGTGTACTATACTGTTATATGTAAAGTAATAAAGTGTTAAATAAATAAGCTTAATATCAAACAAAAGAGTGTGTGTTTATTTTGATTGCAATAGAAAAGAACCTAGTTTATTTAAAGGAAATAAACCAAAGTTTTGAAAAGTTAAAAACGTATAGCCAAGAATACACGTTCAATATTATTGATCAAGCTTTAGAAAATCAAACAAGCAGAAAATTTTATTTTTGAATACGTTGTTCTGATTGGCTGATTCTAAAAAGGTTGACAATAATACTGAATGTGTATTCTTGCATTAACAACACTAAAAATCGATGAAAATATTACCGGTCTGAAAGAACCTGTCCTGCGACAGGTGAAAATGGGACTCAACCAGCACATTCAAGGAGTGAAAATATTAGGGTTGTCAAAACTTTTAAAAAATCGCCATTCTAATGAATGTATTTAATTTATAAAACTTGAAAATGCTAGTCCTTTTTTATTACTCTTCATTCAGATCATACTTTCTGACATAAATATTTACTTAAATCCCTAATGTCTCAAAGAAAACATTTATCATTTACGCCCAAACCTTGTTCTTAACAATCATTAAATGCATCATTAAATTTGGTACAACTTTATTAACCTTAATAATATTGTTGTATAGCACGTCAAGTTCGTCATCACATACACTTAAAATAATAATAACGTAAACTAAATATGTAGTACAGTTTTTAAATTATTAAAATTTATTTCGCATTTTTAAAACAAAATGCTTCTTCTAATTTTGTTAAGTCGGCAGAGGTACAAATTTATTTATTTCGTCCTTAAACTGCTGAAGCAATTATACGAATTTTATTTAATTGAAAATTGACAGTATATCTACATATTTTTTTATCTTATACGGTAGTCATATCTATAGATATTTTACGAACTAGAAGTAGAAGTTTTTATACTTGTTTTAGCATAGGTTTGCCAAGTTGTTTCAAAAGGTAACAAACAAGGAGTTCGGGAAAATCCGTTTAGCCCCATTTCAATATTGTTTGAATGTTTAGATAGTTTTTTGTCAATAAAAATCTGCTTTATTAAGTAGTGTGTTCGTCTATCTTCGATATAGCTAAGTCAAGAAAACTGTCGGTTAAGTCACCATAAAACTGTAATTTTTTTTATAAGAAGAACCAAACAAATTAATTTGAGTTTTAGTTGTTCTGAAAATGTAAGAGTTAACCAAAAAAATTGTTAAAATAAACTTAGAAGAATTTTTTGTTGTAATAAGTAGGGTAAGGATTTCCATGCAAATGCATGTGTTTCCTCGATAATCTAAAATTGATATGGACTAAACATTTATCCGAATCATCAAATTTGGAACAAAATGGCATCGATTTGAAGTTGCATATTTTAACTTCAAATGCATATTTGGGGCCTTTTTAATGCATATTTTGCATTACAAAGGCCCCAGGTCTTTTATTTTGTTGAAAAATACAAAAAATTTATACGTTTTCATATTTTGATTCTATCAAAATATTAATTTTTTTCTCATTATTTTTGAAAATAAGCATTCTTAAAAATCTTATTGACCTATGGAAAAGCTTCGACTTCTGTGTCTGTTTGCAAAATAGCTAACTTTAATATATTTTTAAGTTTTAAAGTGCATTATTTTTGCAAAAATAATAGCTTGTAGTGCATATTTTTTACATTTTTAATGCATATTTGTATTTTTTAGGTGGATATTTTCTATTTTTAAATAAGTACATGAAATTCCTTGCCCTAGTAAAAAGTTAAGAAATTATTTTTCTATATTCACGATATTTTTTCGTTACTTTTTTCGTACAGAATCTGAACTCTTTTTAAAGGAAAATATCTATAAATTCGCAAACTTAATACGTGTAAAAATCATTTAAAAATAAAATAGTGTTTTCACTGGAAAACCAATGGAGATTTTGATATGAGAAAAATTCTCAGAATATGATTTTTTTATAAGAAAAATTATTCCAAATCCTACAATTTTCATATCAAACTTAGAATATAAAAAATTTTCCAGTGTCAAAAATAATTATAAAGAAGAATGTCTTAAAATTTTAAAGATTTCCAATACGAAAATTTTGGAAACAAAACCTTGAAATTAAAAAAAAATAAGCAACTAACGAGGAAATTACCCCGATAGGTTCCTTCCGATCTTAATGAAATTTGGATATGTGATAGAGCTCTGCGGCGAAAATCGCCATATATCCAAATCTCAATATCTAATCTATTATTACCCGTTAATGAGTTTTGAAGGAAGAAGTTAAGGTAGGTAGCCTCTTACTTGTCTGTTACAAAACGTATTAAGACAAGTCGATCAATGTAACTCCCTACAAAATACTCATTACCCCTACACAGAGAGAATTTTAGTCGACGAGTTTTACTTTTCATTAAACTAATGAAGTTTTCTTTTAAAAATAAATGAATAAATTGATGAAAGGGCTTCATATATTTTATGAAACTTTTTCATTGAGTGTATGATAAATAAAAGGAAACTTTTCACAACATTTTATGAAAAGTTCCAATAATTCAATGAAAAGTTTCAACGAACGAGTTCCAGTGAAACTTCATTGGTTGTATACAAATACTCATTAATATCACGCAGATAATTCCCTCAGTCTAGGTTAAAAATAATGAGTTTTTCAATTTAAAAATTTTTTATATTGATAGATTTCACAGTTAGTTCTATTTTAAGTAGTAGTAGTAGTAGTATATTGGAAGATGACAAAACAAATTGTGATACATTTTTCGTTGTTGTTTTTTCTTTGATATTTTAAATGTTTAATAACGCTCCTAGATGAGAACAAGAAATTCTCATTAAGTTTTGTAATTTAACTTAACAAATATTTCTAGAAATTCTAAAAACGTCGTCGATTATGACGATTTCCTTAGGCAAGAATGAATTCAGGATAGGGACATGCCTTCAGCAGATTATTTTTCACAATTTGTTAAATACGTTTTGGGATTTTAACATATTTAATTCCTTTAATGTAGTTAATTGTCATTTTTGGTAAATTTGACAATTTTCTATATTTGACAAAATCATTATATTTTACAAAGTGCTAACGATAGAATTAAAACTGTGAATTCGTTTATATTTTTATACCCTACACCACTATGTGGTCAGGGTATTATAAGTTTGTGCTGATGTTTGTAACACCAAAAAATATTGGTCGTAGACCCACCTTATAGTATACCGATCGGTTCAGAATTTTTTTTATTTCGATTTAACGATGTCCGTCTGTCCGTCCGTTCGTCCGTCCGTCTGTCTGTCTGTCCATGCAATCTTGTGCGCACTCTACAGGTCGCAACTATTAAGATATTTTGATGAAATTTGGTACGCAGACCTATGTTGGCCCAAGGACGAACAAGTTTGGTGAACATCGGTCCATGTTTAGACCTAGTGCCCATATAAAGGTCCTACCAAAATTATACTGTTTATACGCTGCAGGTCGTAAATATTAAGATATTTTGATGAAATTTGGTACATAGACCTATGTTGGCCCAAGGACGAAGCCTATTGATTTTGGTGAACATCGGTCCATGTTTAGAACTAGTGCCCATATAAGGGTCCCCCCAAAATTGGCTTGGTTACAAACTACAGGTCGCAAATATTAAGATATTTTAATGAAATTTGGTGCGCTGACTCACATTATAGAAAATTTTGACCTAAGCCCCATTTTAACCCATTCGAATTTCGGATCCAAACAATACACCAGACTGGTGTAGGGTATTGTATAGTCGGCATGCCCGACTTTAACCTTTTTACTCGTTAATTCTACATTTGCACTTAACCAAAAACTAATAGTTTCTGAAAACTACTTGTATTTAGTTGTAAAATTAAATATAAATTTGTAATCAAAAACTAACGGTGGGCCTCACACCTTAGGTTTAACTTTAACTTAACTATAAACAAAAGAAAATGTCAAAAAAATGTACACAAAACAACAACAAATTTTTGGGTTAACTACTAACTAAAGTTTAAGCCTGCAGTATGAGACCCACCGTAATTTTAAAACACTATAAAATATGCAATGATATTCAATCTGTCTACAATTCCTTTGAAATAATGTGAAAAAACACTAAAAAATAATTTAAATGGGGTAATTTTTGCTTATACTATGCGTAATTTTTTTATGAAAATATGACTGCAAATCTGATATTTTTTAATGTTAATTAAATTTAAAAAATCAAACAAGAAGTTCACTTAAGAGGTACTCTTAAATCGATCTAATTTTCAGACAAGGAAACTGGCCTAAATATTAATTTTTCAGTGAAATGCCACAACACATTTATATAATTGCAAAAAGTGGTTAATGGTTTCATATTAATTCTGTAACAAAAAGCTCATTATAAAACAAATTTTGAGCACTTATATCTACTTGAGAAAAGTAAAGTCTGTCAGGTTTTCTGAACAAAAGAAATTCTGCAAACCAAGGATCTACACAAAATCACAAAATTAAATATGTTTGTTTAATGTAAAATAACGTCTCTTTACAAAACTAATTATGTTGACCATTACAATATTATTAGCAAAAAAAATTTGTTTTTGTTTTTGGGCTGAAGGCATCATATGTTTTATGAATCTGACTTCATTAACAGTATGAAACTTTTAATAAATAAAATTAAATTTTATCGTAGATTTTAATTGGTTTGAAAATTGATACAATGAGTGTTATTTTTGTTCGGTTTTAAGATCAAATACGACAAATTCCAAATGGAGTTTACAATTTATTTTGCAATAAATAGAGAAAAACCTTATGAAAAAACTTTCCTAGATAATTAATGCATTTTCAAGTGCAACCAAACACTTTCATCAAATTGTCTTTATGGGTTTCTCTCTGGTTATAAAGTAGATTTTCGTTTTTGTATATATGTTTACTTTCAAAGTGAAAACCATTTGGAGAAGTAAACTCAAACATTTTTACTTATTTATTTCACATTACGACATATTTTTAACAAATTTTTTTACAATATCTTATGAAAAATTTGACTAATTCAATGAAAACTTTCAATGGACGAGTTTCAGTGAAACTTCTTAAGGTTTATGCAAAAATTCATTAATATCCCAGTATAGAAAATCATTACCAGATATGTTGTTATATAACTACATACTTGGTAATGGTAACTAGTTACTTTTGTTATTACATTTCTTATTACTTTATATGGCGATGTCGCGAAAAATAATGAGTTATGGTTACACACCAGCATTTGAAAAATCAAAAAATATATCGCTATCTATGTGCCTACCTGTAGTGATAAAAATAGTGAGCCTAAAAATAGATTTTCAAAAAAATAAATTATATAAAATAATATTTTGTTTTGTATTTTTTTTTTTTTAATTTGCTGGTGCGGGAATCGAACCTGGGTCTACAGATTGCCATTCAATAGCTCTACCATCTGAGCTATATCGACATGTAATATTTAATAGATAAAAACATAATTCACCTGCTACACACAAGTAAACTTGCTCGCCAACATACAAAAAATCAAAAAAATATTGAGTCTAAAAATAGATTTCAAAAAATTTTCAAAAAAATCTATAAAATTATTTTCTATTTGAAATAATGATAAAAATAAGTTATTATCAGTAACTCATTATTATATGTTTTAAAATTATGGCGAAGGTAAGTGGGTGTCATTACTGGTAGTCCAAAAAATAATGATATGTTATTATTGTTTCTACACTGGGATTAAGCAGAAATTTATTTCTGTGTATCAGAAACTGTAAGCTGATAAACATAATTACAAATAATGCTTATTCCCACGATACTATAAATTTTTACAAAATCCAATTTTGGAATACAATTTCATCTGAACATATAAAAACGTTTGTGCGTATGTATGTCTGACCGTCACGGCGGAACCTCGGAAGATATTCATCACATATTCACATCATATGTTCATGTGGTGCTCCAGATAGTTTTTTTTATGTTAGACCCTCCTAGGTGGCGCTGGGGTTTGCTTTTTAAAAAATTCTTTCTCCCGTTTTTTTATTTTTTTTTTAAGCGCATCCAAATATATCATTCCACGCCCACTTCTTTTTTTGGTTTTTGTTTATTTATTTATTTTTGTTTAAGCCATACTAAAAGAACAAAAAAAATTTTTAAAAAAAGTGGGCGTAGAAGTGGGCGTGAACAAATTTTCTTCCCTAAAACATTATTCGGACTATTACGAACATTAAAAAAAAATAACAAATGCTTACAGTTAATGTATCGGTCCCAAAGCTTAAATAAAATTTGTTTTGTTTTCGATGAAGTGCCAATTGAGTAAAGTTGACAGACTAAAAGGAAAATTACATTGAGCAATTTGGTACTTTTCCTTAGAGTTTTTTTTTTCGGAATGCCACAACATGAAATTAATATGAATAATTTTATAAGTTACTTTACCAACGGGATCCCGAATTTTACATTTCTGAAATATGTTGTTTCATTGTAATTAGTTTTATGAACCTTAAAAGCGCATATACAAAAACCGTTTTCATAACTTTGAATTATACAATTCGAAATTTCGAGCCAAAATAAAAAGCATGACTCCCCCATTAATCGCCAAGCACGATATATCGATTGAACTAATTTTTTTTTTAGTGTACTGCCTCTACGAAAAATAGACTATAACTATATGTAATTGGTGGTACTTAGTATTTGCCACACATGAAGTTTAATGGATAAAACTCATATTGACATGAATGTCAATATGGAATTATATTTCATGTAACATATCACTTGTGCACAGCCAAAGTCTATATATATCAAGGTACTGATGGAAATCACTTTCGTGTAATATTGCAATAAAAATGAACACATTACTGTCAAGTGTAAGATTTAAAACATGAACGGCGAAAAAAAATATAAAACATGATCCCAAAGGTTTAATAAAATTAGTTTTTTCTCAATGAAATGCCAATTGAGTAAAGTAGAGACTGAGAAATGATGGTGTTACAAATGTATTGGTAGTAATAACAGCTGAAGTAACAATGCGGAAATATTTGGTTGATATGTTATAGCAAGTGTTGCCAGACCAAAGGAAAAATTACATTAAGCAATTTGGTACTGACAGAGGCACACATGTTTTAGTACATATGGGCACTAAATGAAAACAGCAATCAAGAATTGATAGTACGTACACATGTACATACATATGTTGTATAAGTTATCGTACTTAGTACAACCAGCAGAGTAGGTCTACAACAATCAACCATTGCCACAAACTACCAGCAACATCAACGGTAACAGAGCATGCTTTAATGTAACCAACAGCAATTGTAGCCACAACAACTGAGGCATAAAAACACAAACATACAAAAAACATTCATACAACACACACTTTCATTTACCCACAAACACACTGATATACAATGAAAAATTGTGCTATAATATTTTTGCTACATACAACATCGTTGTTATTTTTTCGTGATTCTTTTTTTTTTTTTTTTTTTGTATTTGCAACTCATTTACTGACAATCTTTCAGTGCAGTTGTTGTGGCTTGTCCCTATGGAAGAATATATTTTCGCCAACAAATGTTTACCACATATATACATATTATTACCAAAATATCCAATACATATAAGTGTTTATAATAACGCACACTATGATGCATTTATTTTCATAATAAAATGCTGTCAATGGAATGAGTAGATTAGTACAAACTTACCATTTTTGGTATATTATTAACTTTTGCAGTACAAAGTACCATTTAGTTAAGAAGGGTATGCAATTAATTTAACATTTCAATGTAGAACATGTATGTGTTATGGGCTTTTAGAGAAAATAACCTGCTAACAGCCGATCTTATGTAAGTATAAATTTTCGGTCGAGGATTTATAAATGTTGAAAAAACACTTGAAAAATTACACTCTAACCAGGCGAGGGGAGGGGGACCCCATAACCCCCCCTGTACATTGAAGACAAAACAATTTGTTTTTGCTTTTCAAATAATGCTATAGTTCCAACAAACCACGCGATATCATTTCGAATTATTAACGATATCATTTCGATAATAAGTTTGTTCAAGAGTGTTATCATTGACGAGTTAGCTAAAAACCGAAAAATTTATAAACCGCGATTTCGGTTTTTCGAAATTATAAAAACCGCGGTTTCGGTTATTTTTCGGTTTTCTTATGATATTAATAGAATTGTTTTAAAATAATTTAATATGTATAAAAATTAAATATTTTAATACATTGAAGATATTTATTAAAATTCTATTAAAAATCTTTCAGGTAATATTTAATGAAGAAATTGTTCAGTACAATTATATACCGATTTTTGTAAATTTTCAGTGTGGCAACATTTGCGAAAAATGAGACACGGAGCAGATTAGAAGATAAATAAAAATCCAAAGTACAATATTTGTATGTGTCTGTTCAATCACTTCTGAAAATAAAAAAACAATTACAGATAGCTAAATAGGAAAGAAAAATATGAATTAGCTACACTACATTCAATCCTTTACTTGGTTTAGGTGACTAAGCTGCAGTGTTGCTACTTTTTGAATAATTATTCAAAAACGTGACTGTTTACACATTCGTTGGATAATTTTTGAATAATGACATTTTTGTGTAGTTTTTGTGTAATTTCACTTTTTACAGAAATTTCCGTAAATTTTTAAAAGTCCCGGAGCTTTTTAATAAATTAATAAAAAATTAGTCGATATTTAGACGAAACGAGTTTGTCAGTGAAACATTTACAACAAATCTCCATTTTCTGGTGAATTACTTTTGTGTATATTTTTTTTTCTCCACAAATTTATTTTTACCGGCAAAACTGTTGATTATAAAGAAAAATGTTATATGAACGGATTAAAGAAATTGTAATTCTAAATTTTTCTAAATTTGTTTCATCAAAATCGGACAAGTGCTTCTCGAGTTACAACTAAGCGAAAAAACATCAAGATAAGGAAAAAATTTAAAAGGTCATAAAAAAAATGACACATACGAACGCCAAACCCTTTGAGGGTTTTACTATACTGACCTAGTACCATCACCCTGACTTGGAATTTCTCACCCCCCAGACAATAATCCCAAAAATGTTCCATAGTGATATTAGTAGACTGAAAAAAACTCAAAAAACTTGTAGCGAAATTTTACTTTAGTTAATTTATTTGCTGAAAATTTAAATATAGAATATGTGTAGATTTGTTTTTCTTTTTTTGTCATTTCCGTTTCCAGACAAGCTTCGAAATCTACATCTTCTCTATCTGGTTGTCGTCCATACTGTGAATGCGGTTATCAGCACAATTTTTGTAGCAAAATAAATTAGTAAAACATTAGTTCAAAATTAGTTTAGTGCTAAAAAAATATAACTAAAATATTTGCTGAAAACGGAATTTCAGCAATAAAATTGCTGAAAACTAGTACACTTGATATACAAGACGTTTTACTAATTTTTCTACTAACTTATTTTTTTGAGTGTAGATAAGTTCGCATATGTATGTATTAAAGTTCGTTTTTAAGATGCCCCTAAGGTTGATTTTTTACTGTTATCGTTTCTTGGAGCCTAACACATCTGCTGAAAGTTCCGTACGCTGATATATAGACGGCGCCACTAATGAAAAATCCATATGATTTTTTGGAACTACCATCAGACGATACCTGTCAAAATTTATTAGTGAACAAGTTAAAGCTGTTTTAGTGACGCTACTTTTGCGATTTTGAAAACAGCGGATTCAAAGCAATTTCGTCCCAGTGTAGAAATGGTAATGACATATCATTATTTTTTGGACTACCAGTAATGACACCCACTTACCTTCTGTATTATTTTAAACATATAATAATGAGTTACGGATAATGAATTATTTTTATCATTATTTCAAATAGAAAATAATTTGTTAGATTTTTTTGAAAATTTTTTGAAATCTATTTTTAGACTCAATATTTTTTAAACACTGGTAAGGATATATGTAACCACATATTTTTTGATTTTTTGTATGTTGGCGAGTAAGCTTACTTGTGTGCAGCAAGTCAATTGTGTTTTTTCTATTAAATATTACATGTCGATATAGCTCAGATGGTAGAGCTGTTGACTGGCAATCTGTAGACCAAGGTTCGATTCCCGCACCAGCAAATTTTATTTAAAAACAAAAAAAAAAATACAATAAAAAATATTTTTTTTATATAATTTAATTTAATTTTTTAGAAAATCTATTTTTAGACTCATTATTTTTGTCTGCACTGGTAAGCACATAGGTACCGATATATTTTTTGATTTTTCGTATGCTGGTGTGTAACGACAACTCATTATTTTTCGCGACATCGCCATTTAAAGATAATAAGAAATGTAATAATAAAAGTAACTAGTTACCATTACCAAGTATGTAGTTACATAACCACATATCTGGTAATGATTTTCTACACTGGGGTATGTTGAATTGATATTGCTTTTTAATGGGAAAAAACACCGTTCAAGCCAAAGCTTGACTTGACAAGTCTTATTCGGACTCTGCTCCATCGAGGCAAATGGTAGAGAAGTGGTTTGCTGACTTTAAACATGGTCGTACAAACACCGATGCCGCCGAACGCGCTGGTCGCCCAAAAAAGTTCACAAAATCGGCAGACCGTAAAGTTAAAGTGAAGTTGCAGGAGATAGCTGAACCTTAAAGATATCGAAGGAACGTATCGGCTTTATTTTGCATGAACATTTGTGAATGAGAAAGCTGTTTTCGAAATGTATGTGAATCTGAATGGACAGCAACTGACGAACATCGCTCGAGGAAGCCAAAGGCGCAACAGTCAGCTGGTAAAGTTATGGCAACAGTATTTTAAGATTCGGCTGTAATTTTGTAAATTGTATACCTTGAAAAAGGCCAGACCATCAATAGCGATCGCTATATGGCCCAACTGCGGCATTTGAAGGAAGAAATTGCAAAAAAGGCCCCATATGAAGGAGAAAAAGTGCTCTTAAACCAAGACAATGCGCCGTGTCACAAGTCGTTGGCTAACGTGGTAAAATTGTACGAATTACACTTTAAATTTCTTCCGCACCCAGATATGGTTCCCAGCGATTTTTACCTATTTCATACTTCAAAACAATGTTCGCTGTTTTGGTTCAAATGAGGAGGTGGTCATTCTATAAAAAAGGTACGGAAATGTTAGAAAGGCGTTGGAGTGATTGTGTCGCTCTTGAAGGAGACTATGTTAATGAATGAAGTCGAATTTTGCCAAAACATTGTTGTTTTATTGGTTATCCTATGAATTTTTAGCCGATGTGTTATTTGGATAAAAAAGAATAATGGCAAAATTTTTTTAGAAAAGTTCTAACCCTTTCATTGTGGCCAAAATTTTATATATTGCAAACCTGCCTTTAAGTTTAGATTCTGCAAAAACTAAATCTATGAGCGTGTTTTTCAAAACTCAATAGAGTATCAAAAATCTACGAGAGAGGCAAAAAACTCATTTTTATAAAAATTAAAAAAAAAATTTTTAATAAACATATATAAAATTTCATTTTTTATAAACTAAAAACAAAAATTTTTAAAATAAGAAGAAAAAACAAAAATAATTTAATCTAAATCATTCTGACGACAGTCAAAATCGGGATGGGATGAAACCAACGGGAAATGTTATATCGGTCAAAAACAAGTTATACGTGTCCCGGCGTTTCGTTGGGTCACCCCTAGGAATCGAGATATATCTTTTTTTGACATAACTCGAGAACCACTAGTCCGATTTTGCTCAAACAATTTTAAAAAAATTAAAAATTACAATTCCTTTAATCTGTTCATACAACGTTTTTCCATATACTCAACAGTTTTGCCGGTAAAAATAAATGTTTGTTACCGCTACCATAAAAATCAATAACCTTTTGTTTATTACTTTTTTTTAATATTTTAGGCAAAAAATATTTTTTTCTTCATACATTTATTTTTACCGGCAAAACTGTTGAGTATATAGAAAAACGTTATATGAACAGATTAAAGGAATTGTAATTTTTAATTTTTTTAAAATTGTTTGAGCAAAATCGGACTAGTGGTTCTCGAGTTATGTCAAAAAAAAGACCACCAAAGGTCAAATCGATATATCTCGATTCCTAGGGTTGACCCAGCTAAACGGCGGCACACGTATAACTTCTTTTTTACCGATATAACTTTCCCCGGTAGTTTGAACCCTTTCCGATCACTGACCCCTACCATTTGTCTCACAGTGTAATTATACCCTACACCACTACGTGGAGAGGGTATTATAAGTTTGTGCTGGTGTTTGTAACACCAAAAAATAATGGCCGTAGACCCACCTTATAGTATACCGATCGGCTCAGAATTGTTTTTTATTTCGATTTAACGATGTCCGTCTGTCTGTCCGTCTGTCTGTATGTCCATGCATTCTTGTGCGCACTCTACAGGTCGCGAATAATAACACATTTTGATGAAGGACGAAGCCTATTGATTTTGGTTAATATCGGTCCATGTTTGGACCTAGTGCCCATATAAAGGTCTCCCCAAAATTATATTTTTTATACGCTGCAGGTCGCAAATATTAAAATATTGTGATGAAATTTGGTACACCGACCTACGTCGGCCCAAGGACGAAGCCTATTGATTTTGGTCAACACCGATCTATGTTTAGACCTAGTGCCCATATAAGGGTTCCCCCAAAATTGGCTTGGTTACACGCTGCAGGTCGCAAATATTAAGATATTTTAACGAAATTTGGTTTGCTGACTCACATGGTCCAGAGAAAAAAGCCGATAGATTCTAAATAGAATCGGTCCATATTTGGACCTATCGCCCATATGGGCTATATTTACGATTTCCTCATCTTTTATAATTTTATAGAAAATTTTGACACAAGTCCCATTTTAACCCATTCGAATTTCGGATCCAAACATTAGTTGGCACTTAACCAGACTGGTGTAGGGTATTGTATAGCCGGCATGCCCGACTTTAACCTTTTTACTCGTTTTGGTTTAGAATCGAATGACAGAGTAAGATTTACAAAGTCTGCAGTTGCTTTTTATTTGTAGGATGAAGGACCTAAAATGAGCATTTTTAGCCGCCTTAAAGAAGGCGAAGAAGTCCACATTTTATCAAAAGATTTCATGATAATTACTTGCTTTTTCAATGATGTTGGTGAAATCAATAAAATCGTGAACATAATACTGCTTAGTTATGGCTTCACCTACCTTGAGGTCACTCTCAAAATTTTCAGCATTTCTGTGTCTTACAAAGTGCGAGCTACAGGGTGAGCATGACGTAACGGAAGTAAGTACATTAATATGGAAAACCACCAAAGAGTTGTTGTTGTCCCACCACAAAAGAAGGCTGTGCTCCAGCATCCTTCGGAAACATTTTTTCGAAAGATGGTGGCAATGGATCGCATACAAAATTTTAATAAAATATTCGTAGGAGGACCAGTTTAGAAAAAAATAATTTAGAGCAAAGTCTCCAGACTTAGTTGCGGCGTCCCACACAAGACGTATTTTGTTCGGTTTTTGGGGATTTTTGACGATAAATGTGGCAAATACCATATTTTGTCCCACTTTTATTCCAAAATACTTGCTAGCAACCTCTCGTCATATGCCTTTTCTTCTAAATTCAATATTTGTTGTTGTAGAACTTAGGTAAGTCGGGGGTCACGATTTGCCTTTTGTTTGATAGAGTGTAAATGCTTCATAGCTGTTGTCAGACTATAATGCAATCCAGGCGGGTCACATTTCCACAAAAGCTCTACTTCGTATCGGCCTTCAACAAATTTACAAGTTTCATTTAAAATTTCCATAACCTTTTGGTCATCTTTTGACATAGGTTTTGTTACCGGTGGCGCTATGCCAACACTCTCGTCAGAAAAGTAGTGCATAAAAGACTATTGAATTCATCACAGCCGCATTTATGATAACTTGGTCATGTACTTTTGAGTCAGTGTCCACCAAAATCTATTTTTTTTTTTTTGTTACTAGTTGCTTCCTTCAACTGTTTTGAGCGAAGAAATCAAGTTAGCATTTTTGGTGCCAATAATCAGGGACGGGAACACGTTTTATAGCCCTTAATGGGAATATATGCGAGGTAGGGGTAACTCTTTCCAATATTTTCAATGACACAGTTTCTGCTGATAAATCCAAATACAGTGTAAACGTTGTTGATTGGGAAAATTTTGGAGTTTGGTTTTGATAAAGAAATGTTAAAGTTTACTCTTTTAGAGCTATATTCGTATCGGAATACGTTAGCAGTCCATCAGCTGTAAAATGCCCTTTATGTTTAACGAGTCAGATACTTTCTGATCCCAAAGCATTAGGGATGAGCCATATAACTCACCCTGACCTTTGTGGCTATTGAAGGTACTTACTGTAGTAGAAGGCTGTTGTTCCCCATTGTGTAGGATCGAATTGGTTAAGACAGTGCAACTGTTTACACCAAACTACCAGCATCTGCGTCTGTGGTTACCCAAGCAAATTCGGTATAACACTTTTGAATTAATTATGTCCCGCCTTTGAAGTGTAGACAAGTCTGTAAGCTTTAAACATTGGGTCAATTTTTGGCGTTCGTTGTTGCGGCTTTTCGCTTTCTGCAGAAGCTGTATGGATGTTTGGAAGTCTTTCCGTCTTTGGCGGCTTATTGTCATATCTGTAGTTAACTGCAACTCTACATGTTGCTTTCGCCAGAGTGTACAACCAGTCAGAAAAATACTTCAAATTAGGGCGATTATAGCCTTGCAATGCACAGCCCATTGAAGCACTGTGTACACTGATAATAATCCATGCATAAAATTATGAAAAAATGTCAAAATAACAAAAAATTTCGTAAAATATACAAAAGATGGTTTATTTTTTGTTGTTTTGACATTAATTTTGTATTTTTATGCATGAATTATTATGTGTATAGGGTATATTATTTCACCAAATAATTTATTCACCAAATAATGCAAACGTATCGGAATAATTAAATATTCATCTAATTCTGATTTTTCTGAACATTTTTTATAGCAAATGTGAATTTAATAAGGGCTTATAATTTGCCTCTTTGTATTGTTATTTTTCGTACTTCATCGATTAAATTTCCTATAATGCACTCGGGTCTACCAAAATACATTTTCAGATATCCGACACTAAATCAGGTAATATTAAACAATTTCTGACAGCATCATGGGCTATTCCATTTCTGCAACCGTGTAAGGCCCACTCTCTTGGATCATCACTAAATGCTGGTAAGTCCTTAGAAATGCATAGCCGGGTCACAAGTTGTCTAGTTGTCATGTTGTTATAACTCTTTTCACAATTATTGTTACTTTTTGAGGTATTAATATTATGCCTGTCATTTGTCTTATTTGCACCCACAAAAAATCTTGTATTTTTGTTTTGATAATTTACAGGTGGTACATTCATTGTGCGATCATTTGCATTGATGGGTTTTCACCTGTATGAGGGGTACTATTTATATTTCGGTAACTGGCAACACTAGCGTCAATAGCTAAAATCTGGCAACACCATAATAAAATTTGACATTTTCTAGCATAAACGTACTCACACTGTTTTGATGTACAAGTGCTATTTGTTTTGTTTACACTGAGTTAAGAAATTCAATTTGGCCAAAAAATGGAAATTTTAAGAGAAGGATTTCGTTGAATTATTTTTCACAACTTTCGACGTGGATTATCTCAACAAGAATGTGTCGATGAACTCAGTTCTTTGCATGGCGATAAAGCAGCATCAAAAGCGACAGTATATCGCTGGTATAGTCAATTCAATCGTGGTGGTAGTTCGGACGCCGACGGTTGTTGTGCCACAAAACAACGATATAGCGCGTGAACTGATAATGCAAGATCGTCATGTGACATATCGTGAAATAGAGGCATCCTTGCACATCAGTTCCACTTCAATACATTCGATTTTGCACGAACACTTAGTTGTAAAAAAAATTTGCTCTCGTTGGATACCCCATAATTTATCAATCGCTCAAAAAAAGCAATCGACCGTGTGGGTATTCCAAGACGAGCGGAATCCAACAAAAGTTGTTCGTGGAAGAAGCACAGCGAAGCAAATGGTCGCCTATTTCTTCGGCCGAATCGGTCATGTGGCCACTGTTCTGCTTGAGCAACGTCGGATGGTCAATTCTAAGTGGTACACGACCATTTATTTGCCGCAGGTCTTCGGATAAATTCGTAAAACTAACCCCCAAAGGCGAATGATTCTCCATCATGACAATGCGTAGTTTCACACATCTCGTCAAACAAATTTTGAGCAGTCAAAACATCGAATTGATGACTCATCCTCCGTACAATCCTGACTTGGCACCCATTGACTTCTTCTTGTTCCCGGATATCAAACGTAAACTGCGTGGTCAACGATTTACGAGCGCCGAAATAGCAGTTGAAGCGTTCAAAAACCATGTTTTGGAGGTGTCTCAAGAGGAATGGAAAAACTGCTATCACAAATGGTTTGAACGAATGCAAAAGTATATTGATCATCAAGGGGAATATTTTGAAAATCAATAAAGCCATTTTTATTTGAAAATGTTTGTTATTATTTGCTATTCCCTAAATATAAATAGTACCCCTCGTAATAAGAATCCACAAATTCTTTGTGTGGCCTTGCCAACTTGTTGGATCACAGTGAAGGTTGAGTATTTACGATTACTCTGCAATATGTTGCGGTTTACGTTCTGCTTACTATTTTCTACACACGGTGGTACATTTATGGGAGAAAAACTATTAACATTCACTAGCCGTACATTGTCAACAAATACATGGTATTCAACACAAGCTTTGCAGCATTTCATATTTATGTTTTACAAATTCCTCTCTTAACCGCGTTTCTTCCTCCAGTTGCTGTATTTTAAGCTGCTTTTTTGCACTAAGTTCCATCCTGACTGTTATGCATTAAACACATAGACGACTGCGGCTACTCGACTACACGACTACAAATGCTGCTGGCTGCAATTGTAGTCGTGTAGTCAGCTACTTAATTTTTTTAAAAACGACAGCAACATAGTAAACATCTGATCCTAAAAATTTGATGTTTTGATACACTCAAATAAAAAAGTCTGTAAAAGTTACAGAAAAAACTGTAATATTACAGAAAAATTAACTAATATTAGGCCAGCAGACCGATTAGCTAATTTTAGCAAAATGTGTCTGTAATTATTAGTAAAGTCAAAGTTGTAGAAAAAATTTGTAATAGTTACTAAAATTTAGTATGATTTTAGTATATTCATAATGGAAATCAATTTGCTAAAATTAGCCAAATTTCTTACTTAATATTAGTGAAATTCATTTAGAAGCAAAAATTAGTAATTTTACTATATATTAGTAAAATTACTGTAAATTTAAAATGGAAATAAAATAGTACTTATACTAAATATTAGTATGCATACTGTATTTTATTTCCAAAAAATCTAAAATAAAATCCATAAAAAATGCTTACGAATAGTAAAATTTATTTCTTTTTAGTTATAAAATGAAATGTAATTTTAAATACGATTTAATTATAAGTAAAGTTTTAAAATTTAAATAACTTTTAGATGAATGATACATTGAATGTATGTATATAAAAAGATAAAAAGATTTATTATAAATATATGTACTAAATAATAGGCTTTTGAGATCAATATCAAATTGATATTCACATTTAAATTAATTTTTGGAGTATTAATATATATAAGTATTTAAAAGAAAGTCACACATTCATTTAATGCAAATTTTTATAAGTATTCACTTTTAAAAGTATAAAAAAAATGCCCACATTTATTCCAAATTAATGTAGGTACATTTTATTATTTATCTATTACGCTCGGTTTCATATTTAAAGTTAACTTGAACTTAACGATATTGAAAGATAAAATGTAAAAAACTGTATACGAAATAACAAATTAAATAACTAATGCTTAACTCAAAAACCTTCAGTATGAAAACCACCGTGTAGGTTTTTGAGTTTACTTTTATTAATCCATAATTTTTTGTTGTTTCGTACACAAAGTTAAAGACTTCTGTATGAAACTCAGCTGTAAAGATTATAATTAGAAATTAAGAGTTTCAAAGTTAACAAAAGTAGGCAATTGTTATTTCCTTTAATTAATAAATTGATGCGAAAACAGCGAAAAATTACATGTTTTAAACGACTTAAAATGTGAAATTATCAAATTAACTAACACAGGAGTAAAATTTATAAATTTTTCTCTTCATTTATATTTTTTAGATAAGTTGTCAGGCTAAGGATTGCTGTTGATAACTTGTCTTTAGGAAAATTGATTCCAAAAAAATGTGATTGAAGAGCCATACATGTTTACATTCAATCGGATATTTAAAATGAAAAACCACATAAATATGAAAAAGACATGTCAAAGCCCCTAAAATACTTTCTAGTTTATAAGTAACAGTGTCAAATTTTACAAAAATATATTTATAAACTGCATGCTATTAAATCATTGATACCATTACCACGATCGCCGTATTCGCCTCCACGCTTAAAGGATACCGACACTTTATTCTTCCAAGCTTCACGTGGGCTACAAAACTGTAGATAAAAAAATAGAAGTTAATTTTTGCTACATATAAATTAATATAAAGACAATAAACTTACTAAAAAAGCACACATAAATTCACTAACAGCCTTTGTACACACTGTAAATATCTCATGAATAATATCTTCCAAACAAATAATGGGTGATTTTTTGCCATTGATACGAGCAAAACCTTTTTAAATACCAATTCACGTATGGTACCAATATTGGGATAACTATATGTAATTGTAAAATTATGTATCGCTTTTCCATAATTTTATGGTTTTGTCATTTTCCGAAGCCGCCGAAGCAATAATATTCTCTGTTGGATGACAAGCAGTATACAACACAGTGTCGGTGTGACCCTGTCATTTCTGGACCACCTCTTTCGATTGTAGATTCCAGATGTAAACCATATTAACTGCCGGAAACAACCCACAAAAAAATATTACAAACATTTAAAACAAATTTATATATAAAAAAAAATTCTTGCCTTTAACTAACATTTCCTCCAGTTACTGAAAAATTTGCAAAAATACAATATTTTTCATTTTTATGTCGAGTGTAGGTTTTTAAACATTTTCCTTTTGAATAGTCCCATAATTTCAAAGTATTATCCAAAGTAGCCGCCAATATATACTTGCCATCATCTATTAAAGTCTTCAAACACTGACCACTGGCTGTATCCCAAATACGACATAAGCCAACATAGCTAGAAGAGATAATTAACGAACCATCACGATTAAAATGAACGGCCGAGACAGGTCAATTCATAAAATTTCGAAATTATTTCTTTTCCCACTTCTGGTACTCACATGAACTCGCCAACCATTCCCCATTGGGTGAAAACAGCTGATACTGCCTTGGTATGACCAGCCAAAGTAAACTTTATAATTTATAATTTATAATTGGGTTTTACGGATAAAGACGATTTATTTGAAGATGAGGATGTTGTTCCGGTCGAAGATGATGTTTGAAGAGTATTAGGACCACTGGGTGCGGTGGGCATATGTTGTGGAGCAAGTACCCCGGGATGACCACCATGTACTGGTCCAATATGTACCATTGTTATTGATTTTTACAAGTTATTATTTTAATTCACTTTATTTTTTTAACTATCAAAACACTACCGAATGTTTTTGTTGAAAAACCTCGTGCTTAGAGTTGTGTCGTTCATGAACGAACTAGTTCATTTGAACGGTTCAGTTCATTGAACGATATGACATCGTTCACCATTATTCGTTCTTTTCGTTCAATCGTTTATTTCGTTATTTTTTTTTTTAGTCATAGAATATTTGTATCCCTTTCTTATTAATTTTATTACAGAATTTAATGTTTTTCTTAATAATTTAAAATTTTTAATAAAATTGTAATTTTCTGACGCTATTAGTCTATGCACAATAAAATTAATACAAACATCATATCGCTGACATGCAATCGGCTCTTGTAGTGATGCCAGAGATTAAATGTCACTTTTAGTTTTCATTTTAATTTTGTAATAGAAAAACAACAAAAAATTTGGTAAAAAATAATGGAAAAGTGTTTAGTTTTTTATTATTTGTTGGTAAATATTAATGTTTCATAAAATTTGTTGTTTTTCGAAAAAAAAATCTATGATATTTCTTATCCATGAAATGGTCAAGTGTTCTCCTTTGCAATTGATATCATTTTGACGTTTCGCTGCAATGGTTTTGACATTTCATATCATATAATTTATTGCATTTGAAGACACCGGGTTGGCACGCGTGCAATTTACAGTTGTTTATATTATATATGTTTAAAGGAAAACTGGTCAATATTTTGTTACAATTTATATTTAAGGATTTTTTTCTTAATTGTCTATAAATTTTTATATTCATTTATAAAAATTAATGCAGTTTTCATTATTTGTAATTGTCGCCATAATGCGCAATTACAAAAGCAGCTCCCAGTACAACTGCTCTTAATGAACTAAAACAGCAAAAACAGTAACATCGATACACACGATGGAAAATTGAGTTAGGAAACACAAAATATCAAAAAATTTTGATAACACGAATGTCAACACGATACATTAGCGGCCATATAGACTTCCAAGTATGCTGTACAGCATGCTGGCCGGCTGTATGAATTTGACCATGTAATGTCTAATTTGACGGTTTGTCAAGCATGTTGGACGAAAAAAAAAATTTTTTGATTTTTCGGCAAGTTTGACAAACACGCTTTACCGTATATTGAAAAAAATCATCAAACATTGGAGAATTTTACATTTTTAATAAGTTATTTTGTGACAAGAAAGGGATAACGTTAATAAATAAACTAGGGATGTGCGATTAATCGATTAATCAAACAGTATGATTAATCAGAACTTTGATTAGTCAATTAATTGATTAGTTGAAAATTTGATTAATCAGAATTATGATTAATCGATTAATTTGAATTTTGATTAATCAAAACTTGAATAATTTCAATTAATATTTAAAATAGAAAAATACGCAAATTTTATCCTTGTTTTGTGGCGATACTTTATATAGCTCCAAATAAAGAGAATAACAAAGGTTGTTTGCTCACTGGTCAGACTTGACCAACTCCGTTCCTAAATTTATAGTCTCTATTTTGAACTGCCGTTAAAAAGCGTCGTCAATGGAGAAAAACAAGATATTATTCAATTATTCATAAATTTGATTAATCAAAATCATGATTAATCAATTAATCATTATTTTGAATAATCGAAATAACTGATTAATCGATTAATTATGTTTTTGATTAATCAAAATTATTGAATAATCGATTAATTGATTAATCAGAATTTTGATTAATCAGGAAGTTTGATTAATCGATTAATCGCACATCCCTAAAATAAACTAAAAAATGCAAAAACAGAAATTCAAAACTGAAATTCCAAGAAAAAAATTAATAAAAATAATTTCGTCATTATCATCCGCTGTGTTGATTTTGTGGTTTTGAAGTAAAGTTTTACAGCATGCTTGCCCGTGTATTCCAAAAACCATTTTTTGTTTGTCAAACAAGCTGGACAGCATGCTTGCTCGTATATAGGCCGCTATTGACATAAGCGGACTTTATACGATCAAATACACGGTCAAGCATGCTGTAAAATGTACCTTTAAAAACACAAAATTAACACAGCGGATGATAATGACGAAATTATTTTTTTAATTTTTTTTCTTTGAATTTAATTTTTTTTTCTTCTGTTTTTCCATTTTTTAGTTTTTTTTATTAACGTTATCCCTTTCTTGTCACAAAATAACTTATTAAAAATGTAAAATTCCCTAATGTTTGATGATATTTTCCATTACACTGTAAAGCGTGTTTGTCAAACCTGCCGAAAAATCAAAAAATTTTGTTTTTCGTCCAACATGTTTGACAAGCTGTCAAATTAGACACTGCATGCTGTACAGCATGCTTGATTTTCTATAGGTCGCTATACACGAAGGGCATTTTGTGACGAATGTTCCTTCGTGTGTAGGCAGCTTTAGAATAGAAAACAATTGTACCATTTACAGTAAAATTCTTTTAAGCTAAACTTGGTTAATGACGAATTATCGGTTAATACGAACTAATTTGAAAGACGTTTTGGCATCAATTTTCGTATAAAAAAGATCATCTGCTTTATGAAACGCTTCGTCATATTTATTGCCGATGATTGATTTATGAAGCAGTTTCACCGAGTGTACGAATATGGATGATAAAAATATATATTGAAAAAATTGCAAACTAATTTGTATTTATAGCAAAGAAATATTTGAAAAAAAGCAAAAAAACGTGGAAATATAAACATTAAAAAACAACAAAAAAATTTAGAGAACAAATCTATTTTTATTATAAATGGAAAAAAACGCTTAAAAACAACTTGGTTTTCTGGTAATCATATTGCAACAAAAATTTCTATCAGGTTGTGTATATTTAAAAAAAAAAAAAAAAATTAAACTTCCAAAATAAAAAAAATTAGTAATTTTTTTTGCTAATTTTAGCTAATCGGGTTTCAAAATTTAGTAAAATTAAATTTGTAGATTTAGCAACTCAAATTAGTAAAAAATTCTGTAATTTGTAAAATGAGAATACCAAATTATTTTACTAAAAAACAACTTTATACTAAAAATTAGTATAATACTAGTATAATAAAATTTGAAACCGTTTTACTAATTTTTATACTAACTTTTTTTTTAGTGTAAATATTATTCTTTTTTGGTTTATGCTTCTAAAATAATGGCTGAGGAATATTTTGTTAATTTTGTAAGATCCATTTTTTTTACAAAACATCACAATAAAATTATTTCCAAATATAAATTAATGAAACCTTCAAACAATAAAAAGCTGTTTCTTCAGTATTCCCAAAACGGTGATTTTCTAGTCAGAACTAGCGATTTTATTTCGCCTCTAGCGGGAAAAATTGTCCTGTTTTACATATTTTGTTATATTGTCAACACTATTTTTGTTTTCTAGCCAACAAAAATAGAAATTATCCTAAGTTGACTACAGCGGCAAAAGTAGTCGTGTAGTCGTGTAGCTGTGTTGGTGTCAAAATAATCGTTTTCATATAAACGTGTGTATTTTATTTTTGACAGGCTGTAGTCGTGTAGCTGCAGTCGTCTATGTGTTTAATGCTTTAGTGGAAATGATATTGTGAGACTGGCTAAAGCTGTTTATTGCTCTTGTTGCACTGAGAGAATTATAATCACTTCTGTAATGAATTCCTTCATAGTTTCAATTAAAAATTATCACTGGAACTCGTCCATTGACACTTTTAATAGAATCTATGAAACATGTTTCACTGATGTCAATGCTAAGGCATTTGGAATAGGTCACCATATTTTCAACATCCAAGTCTGTGCATAAGGTGCAACTTCCAATTAGATTCGCAGCTTGTGCCATAATTTATGCGCTTCAGAATTTTAAAGAAATTGTTGAATAAAAAACCAAGCTTTAATAGCTAACTTTCTGTCGCTTTAAAGATCAACAAATTCATTTCAATTTAAAATGTTACCTTACTTTCATAATATTTCGTTTAAAAATGGAGGAGTATATTTATTACACAATTCAGCAAAAGTTTTCCTAATGCTTAGTCGATTGCAAATGAAAAAAAAAACCTTGCTTAACTCAATAAAACTTTTTGTTGAATATTAGTAGACTGAAAAAACTCAAAAAATTTGTGAATAGATTATACATTTTAGACCTATTGGTACGAATTTTCTTTTCTCTCTATTATTCCAAACAAAATTTATTCCAGTGCGTGTCGAAAAGTACATTTTTTATGATTGCCATTTATCAATCCTGTAGTATGCGATACTTTTTTTTTTTATAAATGCATTGTTATTTTTGCAGTGCGTGCGAGTGTTGGTAAATTGTGTTTCATTTGGTTTGAGATTGTGTTGCAAATAAGGCTGTTGTTGATAATGACTCCAATGTTAATATGTTGGTAGTGGTGATGGTGGTAGCGGTAGTTATGGTTGTTGGTTAATGTTGCTCATTTGTTTCTTTTTATTTTTCCTCTACATGATAATCAGGCAGCATAATGACAAGAATACACTGTTTCGTACAGTCACATTTTTTTGAGTTGGGTGTTGCTTGTTTTACCATTTACATATTTATTTTAGTATTTTATATTTACATGCATTTTTTTAAATAATAATCTGTGTTTTAATATCTTCGCATGTAATTTTTTATGTGCTTTCAATTTGCGGCAATTCAGTGAATGTGTAAAAAGAAAATAATATAAAGTGATGCTGATGACAAGTGTTAATTAACAAATGTAACGTGTAAAAAAATAAGAGAAGTGGTTTATTTTATATAATGTTGCCATACACCATGATTGTAATAATATTATGTGGTCTTTCTTCAGTAACAATAATGTTGCTTATTAAATTTTCCATCATTACAATTGCTGTTATAATATTTTTTATTGATATGGCTAGAGGTAAACGTCAAGATTTATCGGTTACTATAAAAATTGACCAGAGTCAATTGGTACAACTCCAGAGTTGTATGCTAAAATTGGTATATCAGAAAAGTGAGTCACAAAAAATAAGTTTGTTGTTCCAAACATATTTGTCGCCTACCGAATTGCCGGTTTGCTGCAACCGAAAATACCGATGTTACAACTGCATATCTAGTGTCTCAATTGGATTAAAGTTTGAGACAACCAAAATAGTAATGAAGGAACCGAACTGGATTTGCGGCAGCTCAATTTTCGCTTGCAGCAAATATACTATTTATTTGGCGCCAAATTCGGTTCGGACAACAACTCCTTTTCTGCTAGTAGTTATAAAAAAATATATTTTATGTAAAATATATTGTTGTACAAATATTACTTTCAATATTTACAACCCAAATATAAAAGGCTCAATTCACATTTCATTTTCTTAATAGAATAGATACGTTTAAGAATCTACATACATTCTATATGAAAAAAAAAGACTCTAACCCTTACAGTATCTTTTATTATTTTATTATTTTTATATACATCTCATAAAACCCGCAATAATTTAATTTGCCAAGGAATTGTCAACTCTTTTATTTTTCTACTTCGTTCTTCCTTTGTCATTCACTATACAATGAATGAATGTCGCTTACAGTTTTCATTTTTTTTAGTATTTTTTTATTTCATTTGTAATGTTTGGCTTTTTGTTTGAACACTACAAAATGTCTGCGTAAAAAATATTTATATGATGGCATAGAAAAAGACAACAATAATATAAAAATTGTATTTTTTATAAGATGTAAACTAAAAAAAAAAACTGAAAGAATTGTAATATTGCCAAAAGTAAAAACGGAAAAAGGATGCTCAACCAGCATAATGCGTTTTCAAAAACTTTTTTACGTACTTCCACAAAAAAAAAATTAAATGACTTTGCTGGTAATATTTAGGTTGAATTTTTATTTAATAAAAAAATATTTCTGTAAATAGTAAGTAGTAATCAACGACTTAAGGCTTCACTAAGACTGGGTGTAAGCAGAATAAATTAAATCGAAACTAAGTAGGGAACTATAGCAACTATGAACTCCATAGTTGCTTTAGTTCCCTACTAGGCTGAATAGTTTGGATAACAGAGTGCAATTAAATGCAACTCCACTGCATATATGATTTCTCGCCGTAACCCAGCCAAATGCTTTATTACCAAATAAGTTTTTATATAATAGAAATGAGTAGCTCCACACAATTTATTGTCTGGCATCTAAACTCATTATTTTTATTTGGCGTGGTCGTTTTTTATATGTAGTCACGCTTACCCCCTCGCTTACGAAAAAAAAGGAAAGTAAGAACCCGATCAAAAGAACATTATGGTACCTATTCCTAAAAAAAATTCTGTGACTCTTCGATGTGACTGTATTCCCCATGCATTTGTTATTGCAAAGTCACAATAAATTATATTTATTAAAAATTTTGTTTGAAAACTTAAAAAAAAAATAAGACCTGGTATCGACACAATAATAATATTGGGTGCGTTCGGCAGATACAACATAATAGACACAGTTCTACAACAGTTGTACAACTATCTGCTGAACGGCCTGATCACTATTCGCTCAGTCTGAGCGCTCAGGTAGCGCTGTCACATTTTGGTAGCGTAAAAAATGTTTGCTACTTTTGATCAAATAGTGATACATTTGTTGTTGTTCATTTACAATAAAAAATGTTTTGTAAGAATGACAAATAAAAACATACAAATATAATTTGAAAACAAAAATTTTAAAAAATAAAAGGAAACTATAGAAAAAGTGTTTTTAAAAACAAAACAAAGAAAACATCGTTCGGAAGAGTAACTACCCTATTAAAAAAATTAATGAGGTACAACATGCAATCATATCTTTTTCTGATGTTGCCCAAAACAATATTTGATCCGAAAAATGGTGGATCATTCTGTATTCATTTATATGCACCGTGGATCTAATACGATGAAATACGATCCGAAAATGGGTTTATCTAATTATATAGAATTGGATGTGACATAATGACAATCAAAAACTAATTTCAATAAAACGGACGATATAATGCAATATGAGCGAACTTTCAATGAAGTATTTTTGTCTAATGGTATCAAATAAAATGTAATTTTATTGTACTAAATCTAATTATATATAGTTAGATAAACACATTTTTCTGATCATATTTCATTATTTTAGATCCAAGGTGTATCTAAATTAATACAGTACGATCCACCACTTTTCGGATCAAATTGTAGTTGAGGCTATACCAAAAAAAAGATACATTTGTATTTTATAACATCTAACTTTTTTTACTCGGGTAATCACAAAGCTTTACAAGTCACCGGTATTAGTTTAAGGTTTCTCTGCCGAATGATACCATTGACAAATAAAATTTGAATTTTTTTGAATTTTATTATTGTTTTGTATGAAAAGTTAAGACTCCCACTCTTAAAAATAGTCTTATGATGGTCACAATGAGTCACAAATAGAAATAGGCACTTTTATCTAGCACATGTAGTCATATTTCATTTGATATAGATCGACATTTAATCTTGTCCAAGTTCATCTCAAAATTGAGGTATCCAGTAATATCCAATAAGTTCCATCAAATATATTACAGGATTAAATTAGATCCAAATAGATCTCAAAATTGGGAGATCCAATAATATCAAATCGAGATCCTGTTAGATCCGAAAATATCCCATGCGATTAATTCAGATCCAATTAGATACAAATGGATAAGCTAATTTTAACAGATCGAATTGGATATTTTGGGATCAAAATTTATCCCATTATATATTTGGAATTATTAAAATTTTAATAAAATTTAAAAAATAACACAAAAAATAAAAAAAAAATATTTTTTTATAAAAAAATTAGTTTTTGAATGTTCTTTAGTTAGTTCTGTTTAAATTATTTTCAAATCATGATACAATTTTTACAAGTAAATTAAAAAGAATAAAAATTTTTTTTGGAAGAATTCGCCTTTCGCTATCATCAGTGTCTTTCGCCTTGAGTGGGTTAATATTTGATAATTGTCTACTTATGTGACCGTGGAAAGCAAATTGAATTTGTTATCGACAACTCAACTTAGACTAACATAACATCAACGAAATTTAACAATGCCATTTTTATCCTTTTGTGATTATTACTCTTATTTGCTTTGAATCTTAATTCTTAAGATATCTCAGCTGAAATATTTGAAATTGATTATTTTGCTTTCATTCATATATCAGCCCTCAAAAAATATTTCTTAAAAAAAAAACTCAGTCTGTAGGATTCGAACCCAGATTGCTGAAGTTGTAGTCGTTCACTTAACTCACTCAGCCACACACTGTTATACAAATTGACTGACTATATGAGACAACATTGTTCGTGTTATTGCGTTATATATAATAATATAAATTTATATATATACATGACTTACAAAAAATAAATTGATAACGAGTTGTTTTTCAAATGCGTCATATAGACCAGCTGCAATAAATATTGTGATTAATATGCATTTTTCATTAACTTTTATTTAGTAGGTTTGAGATTAAGAAGAAGAATAAACCTTTTCTCTAAAAGTTATAAACACATTAATTTGCAAATCAGACTAGATCTAGTTTCTAGTTTCTGACCGTACCTCAAAAAAAAGTTCGCCGTAAACCCTCTAATATGAAGTATTTTTGTAAGGCGATTTCAAAAAAAAAAAAATTTTTTTTTGCCGAACGTAGGGGTCGCTTTTTTTTAATTTTTTGTTATAGATTTGGCATTTAAAATCAGATTTTAAAGTGTGATATATCAATTTTTTTGCCTCGAGGAGACCAGTGTTTTGCTATATAGTAAAAATCCAATTAAAAAAATTTAACAAGGCGACCCCTACCTTCGGCAACCAATATATGAAAAAAATGTCTACTGGGTTTAGCGAAAAACTTCCTCAGCAAAAGTTTAATGATTTTTTGCGAGCTTTAATTTTCTGACATTATTGTGGTACATTAGGGTTGTAGCAACTGAGATCAGGTGGGTGATTACTAGAACGGGATACTTGAGCTCAAAATGCCCTTAGAGCAAAACACTGGTCTCCTCGAGAGAAAAACATCGATGTATCATATTTCGATGTATCATAGATCCGACTGTAAATGCCAAAGATGTAACGAAAAATGTAAAATGGCGACCCCTACGTTCGGCAAAAAAAAAATAAAAAATTTTTTTTTGTAACCTCCTTGCAAAAATACTTCATATTGGAGGGTGAACGGCGCACTTTTTTTTTTTGCCTGTAAGGTGGTACGCTCTAATGGACAGGCTTCATCAGTGATTTTCCATTAAATTGTAGTATTGTTTAAATTTTTATTGTCAGATTGTCTCTATATGAATACCTTCAGAAGTGATCAAACAAACATTCTACTTTAGATTTTCTGGCTTATCTTCTTATTTGCTCCGGGTCACCTTTTCGCACATGTTGCCACATTGACGTATGGTTTTTATATACAAGTGCAGGCAATTTGTGTATATTGGAGACGGACTGCCAACAGGGTATTTTTATTTGTTTTATAGTAAAGTTATAACTAGTTTTTAGTGCATTTTCATCATAAATGTAGCTTAAAGTTAGTTTTTTAGAAAAAGGATATATGGGAGATAGTCATGTCCTTGCACTGAATGAAAGGAAATTTGTCACAGAGCTAAAAAGTATAATTTTATAAACTGTTCTAAGTTTTTAGTGCATTCTGATCAGAAATCTTGGCATTGGCGTTAACTTACCAACACTTCCAAAACGTTGTCAAAATCAAGATGTAGGTGGTCTAAAAATAAATTTCAAAATATCTGAAAAAATGAAATAATTTCGGAAAAATGTTGTTTAGCATTTTTTTAAAAACTTGTCTTCGGTGGGAATCGAACTCAGTCCACCTGGTTTCCAGCCGAGATCTATAATTTGTGATAGCTAAAAATTAAATTAATGATAACAGCAGCTGGTATCATATTATGCCAATTTTGATCAAATTCATGCAACATTGATGATGTGCCTTAATTCCCCCATACATTTACAATATTATGTCTAATATAACGGCACAGTATATTTCTCGTATTGCCATACACCATACAATAAATTGTAACATATATGTTACAAAAGATCGCCACAATATTTTATGCAATATATCGAGAGCCTATATTCAATACGCTCTATCAGAAGATTTTTCGAAAATGACTTTTTGATGGCAAAATCTTTACTGATGACGGCTCTGACAAAAATTTCGGAAAGAAAAAATGTATTTTAGTATCCTTTCTTAATTATTTGTTATTCGTCTATCGGATATAAGACTTAATTTTTTTGAATGCAATATGGTTTATCGTAACATTTTTGTAATCGACTTAATAAAAATATATTATTACTACATATATTGCACAAAATTGTACCCTACAGTATAATATAGAACTGTGCCTAATATATTAAGGTCGTTTAAATGTTTGTTTATTAGTGTGTCCCCCAAAATACGTTTTCGGAATTTACAAATTCGGCTTTCCATATAAAAATGTATAGAAAGACGTGCTCACTACGGGGAAATATATAAAGTAACAGATTAATTTTTGACAACCGCTACGATTGAAGAAAAAATTATAGTATTTTAATAAATGGTGCTTTCGGATATTGACTTTACTATTTTTTACAACGATCTTTGGTGTAATTATACCCTACACCACTACGTGGAGAGGGTATAATCAGTTTGTACTGATGTTTATAACACCAAAAAATATTGGACCCAGACCCCCCTTATAGTATACCGATCGTCTCAGAATCCCTTTTTATTTCGACTTAACAATGTCCATACGTATACGTAAGATATTTCGATGAAATTTGGTAAACCGACTTACGACAGCCGAAGGACGAAGTATATTGATTTCTGTTAAAATCGGTTTATGTTTAGACCTAGTGCCATATATAAAGATCCGCCCCCAAAATTGGCTTGTTTACAAATACGAAGATATTGCAATGAAATTACGATTTTTTTAAAAACTACAATGATGCCAAACTTATTCGCTTTTCCAGCATTAGACCTGGTCGAGCCAAAAATGATCCAACAGTTGCACAATTAAGATCACTAAAGTATTTACCAAGTGGTGAAATTATGTTTAAAGTGAAGTTTAATGATGAATATAAAAGCCTACCGACCCAAATTAAAGAATACATAGGATATACTGAACCAAAACCCTTACATATAGTTCAACTCCCAATTCAGCCTAGTAAATAGAAACATCTAGAAGATTTAAAGCCTATTATACCACCAGAATATTATTACTTTTATGATAATTTAGCTCAGATGAAGTCAAAGTAACAACAAGAAATGAAGAAATGTCCAATTCTAATAATTTTTTTTCTGTAACTTTTGTTTATTTTTAATTTTTTTGTTAATAAATTCCTATATGTTAAAAAAACGATGAAAACAACATTGAATCATTAAAAAAATTGCAGTTAAGGTCAATTATTTTCCGATTTGAAAATAAGTCGTAATGCTCAAAGTGAATTTTAACCGAAAATCGTTCCGTTTGACATGGAATGACTCATATATTCGTTCGAACTTTAATAAAATTGCAAATTATATCATAAAAAATCAAATTCTTATTACTTTGCAATACGCTCTACCGGGTTAAAAATATTAAAAAATTTCAGTTGCAATACGCTCTATCGTACAAAATGCCCTATAGCGCCGCGAATAGTGTAAAATGTTGCATTTTTTTTATTTGTAAAGTTCAGTAGTTACATTTAACAAATATTGTGGAAGATAGAGTACTTCATATTTAAGGAATTTAGGAATAAAACAGTTTTTTCCTTCTCCTGAAAAATCATCTTTTTTCCGATAGAGCATATCGAATATAGGCTCTCGATTATTGCTTATTAATTCCCTACTTAAAATGGAATATGACAAGTATCTCCAACAATCAATAGCAAAATACCTTTTATAGCGTACATAAAAAAAAACTTGCGATGAAAATGTTATTTTATTTGTAAAATCAGAAAATAAAAATCATAAAAAGAAGACAACAAAAAACAAACAAAAAAAAAGAGTACAGACATACATATATAAAGGCTACAACAGATTTGCAAATTTTTCTTTACATATGACCATATAAGTGAAAATTTGTTAAGTAGGAAAAAATAAATCAACCCTAGTTAAAGTAAACTTAATGCTCTAGTACACAACGACAAACTTTTTTATTGGGAAGTGATTGTTTTTTTTTTATAAGTTACTAGTGTTGCTTTTTTTCAAACAACAAGGCATATATGATGACAGAAAGAGTAGCCATTGTAACAGTGACAATCATGGTAGTTTGTTGTCACAAATTCAATTGTCAATTTGTAAATTTACGATATTTAATTTTTTATGGGTTACTTGACTTGCCATTAAGTATTCATGAACACATGAGCTATAGTATGTAAAAATAGTCCTAAAAATCTAATACAAAAAAATTGATTTGATATTCTATAAAATGTATTATGGAAATATTTGTAATATGAAGACACGCTTAAAAGATAAGGAAAGTTTTTCATCTACTTTATTTAATTTATTATAGGAAAATGGTATTAAATATTAAGCTATGAAATCCTTTTGGCAACAGAAAGAAAAAAACTTCTTAAACTATTGAAATTTGTTACTGTACATTAAATCATTGATTTTATACGTCGAGAAATAAATGTGTTATTTTGTAATAAATATGAAATATTTAGGAACTACTTCACAGATTCTATTATGCATAGAAAAGAAAACTAGGACCATTTTGACCCCACCTTTTAATCCTAAAATGTGAGATTGGACCGTAAAGAATATAGCATATTTTATAACTTAGGTTACTATATCATATACCCAAATTTAATTAAATTCTGAAAGTTCGCCTAAAAGGCATTATCCTACAAGCTTTCTAGTAACAGTTTGGGAGGTTTTTTTGACCAGAAGTCAAAATATTAAACCTGTATAGATCAGGTTTTCTGAAATAGTAATTTTTATCAAGTCGAACACATGTTTCGAGCAATTTCAGAAAAATATTGTCAGAAATTAAATAAGCTTCATGGGACTTTTCGTCCCCAGGATATTAAGGGTTAAAGATTTTTTAAATAAATACTAACCCGGTGTAGCTCAGGTTACATAATAACTTTCATCAAGGGGCAATTTCAAAATTTTTGAAACCTGGAGTCAGAAATTAAATAAGCTTCATGGGTCTTTTTTATCCCCAGGACTCTAAGAGTTAAAGATTTTTTAAATAAAAATAATGATAATTATAACATGATAATATTAGTTTGATACTTTTTGGAAATTTGTGAAAAATTTAGTGAAAACAGCCCAATTCCAATTGACAAAATAATCAATTTTCATAAAATGTCCTGGAAAGTAGTCGCTCCCCAAACAAAACCCGAATTATCATTTTTTCAAGTTATTATTTTTTCTTTAATAGTTGTATTTTATTACAAAAATATATCTTGACGATTCCAAATTATGAATTAAAAAAAATAAAAAAAATAAAAATAACTAAAGGAAGCAGTTTTTGCATTTCTATTAAATTTATGGGCATCTTCGGTTCCAGGTTAAAGTGGGTTAATAATATCCGGCGTAACCAAAATTCCTTATCTGAATAATTTTAAGTATATTTAATAAACAAGTTAAATAAAAAAAAATAGTTTTTGCAAAAATTTCGAATTTTACGAATTTTTAATGGATATGATATTTTCTTTTTCAAAAATGGGCCATTTTCGGTCGCGACTGAGCACGGGTTAAAGTTTTCTAAAAAAAATCTAATTCTTCAATTTTCAACCCACTAGATGAAAACTTGGTGGCGCAATGAATGAAAATCAACAAATTGTAATTTAAGGGATATAAAATTGAAAAATTGGGATATGTAGAAAAAGTTAAAAATTTAAAATTTGCGGTTTAAAATAAATAAATTTTTTTTACAGAAAATTATATATCCTAACGGACTATCTAAATCATAAAAAATTACCCGTTTTTTTCTAAAAAATTTTAAATTTCACTAAACTTTATAAAATTTTAGGTTGTCCGGAATTTTTAATTTTACATTAATTAAATTTATTAATTTTCTTGAATTTTTATTTTACACCGCATAAAAGCGAAGCTTGTGTTTTAATTTTCAAGTTCTTTTTTTTTTTACAAAACGTTATTATTTTAATTTTTGGTGGTACCTTAAAATTTAACTCTTTCTAACTTTGTTAAACCTCTGGTAAAAGGGGGGGGGAGGGGGGGGGGGGAAATGTATAAAATTTTTCAATTTGCGGTTAAAAAAACAATTTTTTTAAATTTTATTAAGGATCTTCAAGATGGCCTAAAAATATAAATAAAAAAACACGTTCTTCCATATTTTTTTTTTTACTCTACCAAACTAAAGCAACTTTGCGAATTCCAGTCAAAAAATATCTAAAGTTTTCGATGCCATCAAATATTATTCTATAAAAAATTTTCATTTAAAATAATTTTTGCTTATTGCGAATATAGTAAGTAACAAAATCACCGTGTTTCAAGGAACTATCTTTAAAAATGAATTTTTGCCATTTTTTTTTTTTGTAAAGCAGTTAAAATTAGATTTTCGTTAAATTATTTTAGCTCAAATTTTTTTTTCATTTTAGCGCCCTCTGTTGTTAACAAAAAGATGACATACTGAATTTCTCTTACATATTTATTTATTTATGGTATTATGTTGGCTCTTGAAAAATGTATAATTCACTAAAATTCGACACATTTTTTTTTTAATTTTGCCTATGTGACAAAGCACTGTTAGTCGGTAGACTTCACTTGTTAAAAGCAATAAATTTTAAAATTAATGATCTAAATGTACTAATTTTTTAAAAGAAACGCTATTGATTTTAAAACTGTGTCCGATTGAATAAAATAATATTAATTTCGTTTTTAAGTTCTAATTTTTCAGAAAAAACTACGTTTTGCTAATCAATCGGAAAATTATTGAATTTACGAATAAAAAGTGCTTTAAATGTAAAATGGCCTCCAAAAATATGACCCCAATCTTAAAATGAAGTTTAGCCTAATTTTTTTGGGCAAAACTTGATTATGAAAATTAACCCCAAAAATATAATAAAAAATTACCCCAACGAAACGAAAAATAGCCCCACAATAAATTTTGGGGCATATTTTCATTTATTACTTTGAGGCTTTTTTTCATTGTTCAAAATAGCACCAATTTGAAGAAATGCAAAATGACGCCAATTAAATGAATTGAGAAATGTTACCAAAGTATTCAAAACCAAAAATACATTGCTGTTTTTACAGCATCCGACGATCTTATAAAATGTAATAGCGTATGGTTTGTCCTGAGGGTCCCAGACATTGCCCTAACGGACATTATCCCCATTTTGATTTTGAGGGTTAAGGCCGAAAAATTATCGAACATAAGCCCCAGAAAAAATTGCGTTAAATACCGATTACAAAACAGCCATACTACCCATGGGGATTAATGTTAGAGAGATTGTGACCGAAAAATATTTGGTCATAATACCTTTAATGAAACCTCGCATTTTAATTTGGTTTAATTTGGTTTTGCTTATCAAATTTTACAAGTTTTGAGAAAAATAAAGAAAAACATAGAACTTCTATAAAAAAATTTGCATGTTAATTAAATAAAAAATTGTTCAAGAAAATATACATAATGTCGAAGTACGAGCGATTTTTAAAAAAATTTTCACTCAAAAAATTAACAGATGAAAATTTGTTTTAAAAATCGCACGAGCGGGTAAGCTCGATTTTGAAAACAAATTTTCGCCTGCGCCTTACATTAAAAAAATTTTGAAAATTAAAAATTTACAAAAGTTAACAAAAATGAAAACTTCTTTTAAGAATCGCGCGACTTTTAAACGAGTTTTCGCCTGTGGCGCTTTACACTAAGAAAATGAACAATTTTAAGGCCTGCGGTGCCTTAAACTCAAGAAATATAAAAAATTAATTTTTCATTAAAAATTACAAAATTTTTTAAAAAAATTAAAAATCTATTAATTTTTAAAGTGAAATTGTAAAAATTTTAAAAATCAATTCTGGAGCGAAGCGGTCATAACCCCATAATGGGATTTATGTTGCAATTTCATAATGCAATTTTACCCCAAATGCAAAAATGAATTTTGAACCCAAATTTTTGGGGTAATTATTCGTTCTTATTTTTTTCATTTTTCAAAATTAAAAAAGGCACCCAAATGATGAAAATATGCTCCAAAATGTTCCCCTACTTTTTTGGGGACATTTCGCATTTCTCATTTTGGGGCCAAATTTCTTGAGGCCTCATTTCATAGCGCCTTAGGAAATACATATGAAGCACTACTAAAAAGATTTTTTTATAATTTATTTTTATCGGGATTACATTAATTGCATTAATGGAATTAAATGTGCTAAAATCCCAAACGTATTTATAAATTGTAAAAAATAATCTCTTGGAGGCATGTCCCTATCCAGATTTCATTCTTGCCTAAGAAAATCGTCAGGGGACGATGTATTTAGAATTTCTGGAAATATTTGTTAAGTTAAATTACAAACTCAATGAGAATTTTTTGTTCTCGTCTAGCAGCGTTTTTAAACATTCAAAAAATCAAAGAAATTTTAGTCGGTTTAGTTAAAGCTGCTCTTAATATTAATTCCAATTTGGCTTTTTAAATTGGAATTAAAACGATTTTTTTCGTTTTAAGTTTTCTGTAGAAGTTTTTAACATTTTAAGTACCACTATAAAGCCTGTAACATACTTGATTCTTACCAAAAGGTTCTATTTTCAATACAAAATTATACGTAGCCACCTAAACTACAAATCCAGAAGGAAAAAAATTGTTTTGGATCAATTTAGGAAACAAATTGCGAAAGTGAAATTGTGAAATCAAATCAATTCCGAAAAAAACCTGTGACATTCCTGATAATAAAAAATTTTTCTGATTTGGTTCGATTTTTTTTTTTAATTTTTTTAAATAAAAATTTGACTAAAAATAATTATAAATTTGTGTAATGACTAAAATAAAAAATACATTTAATTTAGTATTTTTTACACAATTTTGAAGTCAAAGAAAATTTACCACTTCGGAAAAAGCAAACTGATTAAACCCAGGAAAATGGGTAACTAATCAAATCTAAATATTCCCCTTTTAATATTTAACCCTCTAATACCCAAGGCCGCCCTTTTGCGGTCTTCAGATTTTAAATAGTTTTTGGCTAAATAACAATATTTTATTAAACAAGTTCTATTATATCCATAGAAAACTTAACTGTAACGGTTTTCAAGCGAGAAGTATGTAAAGTGAAAATTTAGAAAATTTTAAAAAATTAACTTTTTAAAACAGAAAAAAATATTTGAAAAATTGCCAAAAATACATTTACGATCAGACGTACATTACCGTTAATAACGTAGCTAGTTTAGAGTCTCTAATTGTAAAATCAATTAAAATTTTTTCTCCAGGATTCGCAGGATACCGCCAGGATACGTTTTACAAATATCTCTCTAACTCAAAAACTAGCCAACGGATTTTCTTGAAATTAAACACAGATTATACACTCAGAGGTAGTAGATAGCAGAACTAATTTCTATTGATGTTTGGTGCCGAATTCGCCAAATTTCGTAATTTTCAAAAAGCGAAAATGGCCATAACTTTTGAAATAACAACAATTGATCAACAATTTTCTGTAAGTAATTTTATTTTATTGATAGTGTTATTTACAGCAAAAACCGAAATTAATTGACTACTTGGTTTCAAGATACGTCTTCAACCTTTGCTGTGCTATATCGCCTAATTAAAGCGATAAATTAAAATTTTAATATTTGTTCCATGGTAGATTTTCAACGCCAAATATATGGTTTAAATATTATTGTAATCAGGAGAAAAAGCATTACCCTGGGTAGTTAATATTAGTATGAAATGTCAGAATAAAACCAGAGTAAAAAAATAAATATTGAAGAAAATAAAGATTGGTAATTTAATGTTTTTTTTTTTTGGTAAATTTTGAGATCAGATATTATCATAATTTATTTTACATTATTTTCAAATTAAAGCAAGAGGATAAAATTTTTACTAGTAAATTAAATTACCGAGAGTAAAAATTTAAAAAATTCGATAAGGCCAGCAGGATAGAATACGTATTTTCGGGTCACGCTATAGACCCGTGTTCAGTATTCTATGCCTTTAAGGGTTAATAATTGATGATGATATATCCAGCAAAAATATTAAGGAGTACTTCAAAAATAATGACTATTTTATCTACATCCATTAAAATGTTATACAAAAATAAAATAAAACAAATACAACAACACATAGCGACATGACGCACAAGCATAGTTTTCTACTGAAAAATTGTTAAATTTACAGAAGGATCGGATCTTTCCTATGACACGCACGTGTTAAATTCATTGATGGTAATGCCAAATTTGAACTACTTTTATTTTTGAGTTGTGATTTTTCTGCATTTTCGGCATTTGAGTACTTTTTTGTCAACCTCGCTCCGCAATCGTTTTCAGTTCTTATGTGTAAGAAATTGCCCTTTAATTTCAAAAAATATTATTTATTGTTAAAAACGAACTCATTATTTGTTTATTACTATGAAAAATCTTTAAAAATATATTGTATATAACTACATCAATAAATCCCATGCCAGAATAAACATTAATAAATGACAAATTTTAAATGTTTCATAATAAAATGAAATTCTAAACTATAGCATTATACAAATAACTACTGGGTATATGTGGGTATGTTGTAATTTAGTAAAAGTATAAATATATGAACATTTACCAAAAGTACTTTACCGCACTTGAGCTCATCTATTATGGTGAACGATGTAATTTAGATAAAATTTTACATGTGCATGATCATCACAAAATGGTATCTAACCAATAATAATGAACAATATTTGGTAAACAACACTTTTTTGAATGAATAAAAAAACACTCTACATGTAATCATGTTTACCCCTTTTCAACAACAACAGCAGCTAAAATAGATTTACCACGCAATTTAATGATGATTTCCGTTTATAAATGTTTCAAAACATATGCTTGCAACATACATAATATAATTTCAGAGGAACACATTGTTTATACGCGGTTTGTTTTTGTATTTATTAAATAAAGTTGTTTATTTTTTTTTTTATTTGTACATGTAAGTAAGTATGTAATAGATTTAAATATTTGGTAGCAAAATGTTGTAAAAGTTTATGGATGAAATATACAGCTTAGATTGGTTGAGTTTATTAAGGATTGCCAACGTGTAAGGGATTTTTCGATTTATTTTCATATCAAATTATTTTTTATTTTACACTGACAAACAAGAAATTTTGGCTCACTTTTATATCTGTCTATAAGAGAAAGAAATGAATACATTACTTTTGGTTTTGTCATTAATTTATTTTTGTCATTAATTCATATTTTTTACAGAAATAGATATAGCTTATCTAAGTTTTTTTTTTATTTCTTGTTTTTTTTTTGCACAAAGATTTTAATTTCGATTTACACAGTTTGTTTGGGAACTTTTCTGTGAAAGAAATTAACCGATTTTTACCAGGGTAAAGCGTTGTTGTTTCATGGACAATTGAATGTTCGAAAGTAACGGATCAGGGGCTATAGTTTGAAAATCTCTATAAGAAATAACACCCTACAAACTCCCGCTGTTACACGAGTTTAAGGTTTAGTGGTGTTCGAAAAGTAACACACATGGCGTATAAGTACTTTATATATACCCTACGGGAAATTTTAACAAACTGTCACCGAACTGGCCCCTTTATATGAAATAGACTGGTCACTTTTACATGGCGTTGTCATAGGAGGGGGAAATTGACCCCTTGTGACATGTCACAAGACAAATCCTAGGACAGGTTACTGAACTCTCATAAAAAACAAAGTTCAGGTACCTGTCCTGGGATTTGTTTTGTGACATGTCACAAGGGGTCAATTTCCCCCTCCTATGACAACGCCATGTAAAAGTGACCAGTCTATTTCATATAAAGGGGCCAGTTCAGTGACAGTTTGTTAAAATTTCCCGTAGGGTACCTAATTCATATAAAGTATACGCCATAGTACGCGTTAAAAAAAATGAGAGCTTGCCCTTGTCTAATGTATTTAATCAGGGATTGAAAAGTTAATACGTTCGTACTTTTTTGATACTATTTGTTCCAAAAAACGCACCGGGTTCGCATATGATAATCTTGCATCATCATATCTACTCAAGGCTTAGAAAATGCAAATAACAGTCTGAGCTTTATTGCACTCATACAAATAAGTCCGTAAAAATAGCAGAAAAAGTTACTAAAAATTAGTTAAAAATGATGCTGCAGAAAAAACTGCTAATATTAGCAGAATCAGTTTGCTAAATATTAATAAAATGAAAACAACAAAAAAAAACTGTTAAATTTACAGAATTTTAGTAATATTTGATCTAAATTTTTGTTAATTGCAAATAACAATTTAACTTGCTGAAATCAGCAAAAAAATTGCTAAATAATAGTAAAATGAAAATAGCAAAAAAAAAACTGTTAAATCTACAAAATTTTTGCTAAAATTGTCTGAAATCAACAAAACTTTTGCAGATTACTAGAGGACTGGAAAAAGGTAAAAAAGGAGTAAATGAAATGAAAATTAATAAATAAAAAATAAATGTGTATTTAAAAACATACTTGGGACCAGTTTATTGAATGTGTCAATTAATTGAAATTTTTTTCAATTGGCATTGTTCAATGCCTAAATGCCCATTTATAATTGATGAAAGAAGTATTTGTTTTCATGTTTTAATAAAAGAATAAATTAAGAAAAAAAATTCAAAATTCGCGTATTTCTTATATTTTTTTTATATTACAATGCATTTTCTTCAATTATGTGTACATTTCATTACCATTGTTTTCATCAATGCAAATTGAAAAAAAATTCATTGGCATTGAATGGTGATGAAATTTTTTGACATTGACATTGAGATAAAGTAGTGGCAATTATATTTCAATGCCAATGAAAATTTCCCAAGAATGATTTTTTGTAAAAGTGGTAATATTTATAGACAATAATATGTTAACCCATGATACAACCATACTAGGTAGATGCATTAGAACAACAAACACAAGAAACAACAACAAAAAATGTAATCGGCTACTTTTGATACATACCGAAAGCATACGAAAAAATCCCTGAACTGTCATAATAAAACCCTCTCCCTAATGCATCTACCTAGTATGGTTGCATCTTGATGTTAACCATAACAAAATGTATTTCAGAGACCCTTCTTTTGATTTTCATTGTTTGCTGATCGGATATGTACTTCCGAATTTATTTGAGTTTCCATTTTCACCTCTAAAGATCCACCTACAGGAAAGAAGATGTGGCCGAATAATAATATTGTACTCTTTAAATAAGCTTAACAAGTACAATATTGGAGGGAAAAATTAGGGTCATCCCCGTAAACTCCACGTGCTCCCCAGAGATACTTTTAATCAAAATTTCCATATTAAAATGGTTCGTCCAAAATAAACCTTGATCATTGAAAATTAATGTATTACGATAAATAGAAACTTTTCTCATAAATTTTAATAATTTAGATATTTTATGAGTAGGACAAATTTTCAACCATTTCAATTTAGCTTTATTTAAAAACTTTTTGCATTATTTTTGTCGAGTTAAAAATATGCAGTAATTTTTATGAGTCATTTAACGCTCCGAAATTGGTGGTTTAGTTTACAAAAAATTTGTAAAATTATCAAATCTTCTGTTAAAAATTACTAACTAAAATTCAGAAAAATACTGTAAAGTTAGCAAATTTATTGTTAAAAATTAGTAACTAAATTCAGCAAAATAAAATAGCAAAAAAGTTTGTAAGTTAGTAATGTGGAGGTAGCAAAAAAATTAACTAAAAATTAAATTTTAACTAAAAATTAGTTAAAAGTTTGTTAAGTTGAAGTACTAACAGTTTTACTAACTTTTCTACAAACTTTTTTCTATGAGTGTGCAGCCTATTTATTGCGTACCGAAAAATTGATGAAAAAATTTATTAGAAATAAGCAAACCGTGAAATAAAATTATTGATTTTAAAAGTGCTAATGTTTTTATCCCATCATACAAATACTCCCTGGCAAGCCTTTTTTATATGGGGCTGTTAGTGTTGTCTATCATTTTGCTGACAACATCAGTCGTTTGCTCTCGGTTGCAAAAATGTCAATTTAGTGTTCAAGTGATGAAGATTTATTATGATAAAGTTTGGGTATTTTTTTTTTACTACGGGCCTTAACAGTATGTATGGATATGTTTATAAATAAAAATGCATATGATGCAATATAGGAAAAAAAATAAATGTTGGTATTGTGGCAAATGATAGGATTGTGCAATGTACTATAGAGTATTTTTTTTTTTGGATATTTTTAGAGGTTTCATTGAGGTTTTTATATTTTGGTTACTTGTCTTTGACAGTATTGTGGTTTGCTTTATATTCTGTTTTGCACCAAAAAATATAACAAAAAAGTGATAGTGCGTGCCAATTTAGTGGATTTTTTTATATATAAATAAATCAGCTTTTCTAAAAATACGAAACAGCTATTTAATAAATTTATTCATTCAGTTTCTTTTTTATGAATTTCTTACAATTTTGCATAATTTTCGTTTTACTGTCTTCCTTTTGATAGTTAGGGGAAAGATTTATATTTTAAATCCGTTTTAAGAAGAATAAAATGTATAACCATCATTGCATATTATTATCATTATAGACACATAAAATAGAAAATTTAGCAATTGACCCAAAAAAAAAAAAAAAAAAAATAGACGATTGCAAACACAAAACGACAATGTATAATTTTTTCGTGTTACAATTGCAATTTTATTACATCATTTGAAATTTGTTGCAAAATTTATTGCTAACCCTTCTATACAAATATGCTTGCATATATGCTAACATAGAATTTGCATTCAACATTGTACTAAGACCGCCAAAATAAAAATCAAATAAAAACATATAAAAAAATAACAGTAAATTACAGGACATATCAAAACATACGTATTTGTAAAATTGTTCTGACTTTGAAAAAAGCGATGCTCTGAATGTTTAATTTCTTTGATTGCAGCAGTAAGTCAAATTTGTATTCTCGATTTAAGCCATTTTATTTTCTATATATATTTGTATATATGTTTAATAGTATAGAATTGAATGCTTCTTAGGGTCAGTTTTAGACAGACTATAAAAGCCCTTGGAATTTAATTTTAATGCCCTAATCAAAAAATATCATAAAAATCACAATTATATATCTAAAATTAACACCATAAATATAGTAAAATCACGGACTTTTGTCCAGACCTGCGAGATATCAACTAAATTTTTTTAGGAGAATCACCACTAAGAGAATTCTATTAATAGAACAGGGAATAACTGAGAGGTAATGGGAGATGAACAGCTTTAAATATGGCAATTGAAAAACCGTAATTAAATAATTTCAATTAAAAAGTACATGCAGTTGTAATTGAAAAATGTCAATTATGATTACATTTTATTGGGAAAAGAAATATTGACAAAAAGCTCGAGTTAGCGATCAACCCAACATGAGGTAGGTACACGCAAAGAAAAAACATGGTTGGGATGACCATATTCGAAGAGCATCATATATTTTTGGGTTTATGATTGCGACCATCATGTTATTACCTAGTTGTGACAATAATACTCTTACATCTTTTTTATCATAATATGGTCCAGAAATTACCTCACTGTGATTGACAAATGCATATTATAGTCCTACATATTATCATATTATTTTCCTATTATCAGTATAGTATTCTCCCAAAATTCTGCTGAAGCTGAATTGAAAAGCTGTGCATGTCTTAATTAACAATAGGATATCTATTTATTCAATGACTAATTTACACATTCAAGTAAAGTGATAGATTAGCATTAGTAATCACTTATATATAGAGATAAAAATAAATTATGGAAGCTATAAAACGCAGAAAAATATTGCTAAGAATACAATTTCACAATGCATCCAAAAGTCATCATAATATGTTGCTTATGATTATAATATTTTCTTGATCATCATAATATATTTCCAATGATCACTTGGGATTTTTTGATCACTTGGGATCATATTATGATCACTAGGAACATATTATAATTATTTCGTGCACTATTTACATTTTCTTCAATTTTGTACAGTTTTTCAAATGCATTTTGATTTGAACGCCCATTTTCATAGAAGGCTTCAACAATCTTAACGCGCTGCTCAATTGTGTACCTCTCCATGGTTGAATTTGTCAAACACTGAAACAAAGAAATGTGAAATTAAGTTGGGCATAAAGTTTGACGTTAAGGTGTGACTCACAATTAACATCGTGCATTATGGTTGGACCAGCCTTTATGATTGTAATTCGAAGAGAGCAATATGGTTGTCCATATAATATATGATTTCAGAAGAGGGCAAAATATAATAACCGAAAAAAAAGAGATTTTTGCTATAAAATGATTATAGACTACCATATCATTTGCAAAGTATGATTAATACATTAATAACTTGATTGAAATAACCAGGTTTGGCAGTACGGAACATAGTTCTGTAGATCATATTGCAACCATATATTTTCTCTGCGGGTACTTCTGTTATCTCACCAAAAAATTTTTTTTTTATTTAAACAAAAAGCATTTTCTAATTCTAAATCTAATTGAAAATTTAGTTAGAATTTTGTAATTGCAATTAATATTTATTAAAATGTAATTGAAATTCCTCAGGTCTGCTATCGTTCTGTTTTACAAAAGTAGAGGTATATTAAAAATGTTTTCATATTTTTTTAATGTTTCGAGTATTCGAGTTCTGCACACCAAAATTAGTAAAAATTACGTATTACGCGATATAGTTTTGATATCAAAATTTTAAAATTAAAAACGAATAAGAGCATCCCTCCAAGGTCGCCAGGCTGTACGCTTTTTAATTTTCCTCGGGACTCAGGTATACATATATATAGAGTAGGTAGCACTGGTGAGTACATGTTGGGAAATATTTTGTTTTTTTGTCATACTGTTTGCTTCCTACAAATTTTTTTTTAACAAAACTTGTAAGTCGTCATTTGAGGGTATTAATATTTCCAATTTATATGCTTTACGAGTTTAGATATCTCTATTATTCTTGGAAATATTGTCCGCCAAAAATTGTCCATACGAAATTGATTATATTAATTGAAATTTTAATTGATTTTGTAAAAAATTTAATTGCAAATTTTTTAATTAAATTCTTAATCATATCAATTAAAAACTTAATCAAAAATCATAAAAATTTTTAATTAAAATTTTAGTTATATCAATTAAAGCTTTAATTGATATAAATCTGGTTATGACGCTTTGCAAACCTCTTCTACAAATAACCTTAGGACATGTTAACTCTATATTTTGTCTGGGCAAAAATAAGTGCGATAAACCCTTTGCAAGCATACTTGCCTGTGGTCGTCAAAGGGTTAAGGTTGCGGAGCTTTTCTTTTAGTTATAATACCAGGCAAAGCCCACCACATCGTTAGCGTGTCTTAAAGTTTATTTAATTCCAGTTTATGTAGAAATAGATCCGGCAATTCAAGTGAATTCACAAGTTACATTGGAAAATTCAGTGAATAGGTTTCTTCCACCAATTTATCAATAAATAACTTGTGATTGTCAATTGCAAATACCAAACTCCAGTTGTTTGAATTATTCAAATTCCATTCCATTTCCTTCCACTTAACTAATATTTCAATTCCAATTGTTCCCCGTTCCACTTCATTTTCCAGTGTTAATGTTCCAATTTCACTCGTTCCCTGTTTCATTCAATTTCATTACCACTGCCTTGTATTTCAATATCAGTGCACTTGCACTTGCTCCGTTTCACTTAGTTTTTTTAACTTTAGTGTTCCAATTCCATGCCGCACTCCCCGTTCTATTCCATTTCGTTCCAGATTCTATTCAATTTCCAAGAGTTTCAATTCCACTCGTTCCTCATGCAGTTCCATTTCGTTCAAGTTATATGTGTTTCAGTTCCACTCGATTCCCGTTCCAATTCGTTTCTCAATTTTAGTGCCCCAAATACACTCGTTCTTTAAATTTCAGGTTTTTAACCAGGAAGTTTTGGGCAGGGGTTAAGGGCGCACTTTTCTCCTTTCTAACCCTTATTTTTACCGCATTACTGACCTAAGTTCCAAAAAGTACCTTGTCGGTAAATTATTTCATATTCCAAGAAACACATATAAATTTCCTGTTTCTAGCCAAAGGGGTTCGTGCAGAACGTCAAGGGGTTTTCCTCTTTTTGCCCCTTCTAGTAGGAAATTAGGGTAAATAGGAATTTTAGAAATATCGGAAAAAAGGAATAAAAAAATACAAAACAAAAATAAATACCAAAAAAATAAAAACAATTTACTAACTTTAAAAAAAAAAAATAAAAAAAAACAAAACAAAAGTTGCGCACGGAGAGACTTATCCCCTCTTCGCCCATCCTGGTAGGAATTTTCGTAAATCCCTTCTTAGCGGACGTCTACGCAGGAGCAGTAATATGACGTGGTAGATTGTTTCCCCAAAAACCTTATTCGGAGTAATATTAACATTAAAAAAAACAACAAAATACAGAAACAACCAAAATCGAAAACAAAAAATTTTTAATTTTTGCAAGAGTTTTGCATTTTGTCTGAAGGCTCAATATGGGCATCATATGAAAGGTTTTCTTGAGGCGCGTCCAGCGGTATAAATGACATGCTCAAGCATATCCAGGCATGTCTTATTTTCAAGGATATTCTATACAAAAATCAAATTTTTAACTCTTTTGTATGGAGATGTTTGTGATTGAAATGTCAAACTTACATATCATAATCTATAGTCGATTTAAGTGAACAGGTGTTTAAGATTTTTTTGAAATTCGCGATTGTTATATCAGTTATATCAGAAATTCAACGTGGTGGAAACAATATGTACTAAGGGCAATATGGATACCAAAACTTTTCTTTTGACAAGGAAATCATCACTGAGTGGATATAGTTTAGCATTTTATAAACTTAATACATTTTTCACGGTGCTCTGGACCAAATTTTGATAAAATTTTTGAGTTACCCAATAAAAAAATTTATGAAATTTTTTGTAGGTTAATTATTAAATAAAATATTTTATTGAAACACGCGTGTCTGTATTTTTTTTTTTTTTTTTTTAGAAAAATCTAAATATAGTCTGACCCTAAGTAAAATTTTATAATATTTTTTTTTCGGGAAAGAAAGATATTCCACTAAAAAAAAGCTCGTGTTGGGTTTTTTTATGTTAAGTTGTATTTTTATCCTTACAGCAAAACTTTCTATTACCCGGTAATGACTTTGGTAAGAATAAATAAGGGTAGGTAACCCCATACTTTTATATTACCAAAGCTATTATTTTAGCAAGGGCATGTCCATCGAGGTAACTCCTTACCTAGTAATATGTTATTCTGAACTTACATGTTACGGTTACCTATTACCCCTAGGTTACAAAAAACCTTAAAATAATAAGTTTTTTTTCTTAAAATTTCATCTTGTTTCATACTGCCTATTAAATTAAAAACTACATAATTTTAACAAAAGAAATTTGAAAATTTTTTTCAATAAATTTTGGTTATAAAAATAAGCATTTTGTAATGAATGGGCAAGCTCTTACTTTTCCATTGCTAGACCTGTTATTTTAACAAAGGCATGTCTTTCGATGTAACTCCTTACCTAATAAGATGTTATCCTGAACTTACAGGTGAAGAGTTTTTAAAAAAATTTTGTTTAAATTTTAATTTTTTAAACCGAATATTAATTTTAAATTCACGGGTTTAAAAAAAAAATAGAATTTATAAAAATTTTAGAAAAACGAATTATTTATACAAATTAAACATCCAAACGTATGAATTTGGTATTCAAAATCAATGCAGGGGTAAGGTGTTGGGGTCCAAGGTAATGCAAGGGTAAGCGGTTTGATATATTACCAGGTAATATTCATAGTAGTACCCATATATTACCAAGGTTGTGCTGGGATCTACTAGAAACTGAATTTAAATTATTATTAAAATTTTATAAAAATAAATGTTTGGCCAAAAAAAATATTCCATCAACTACCCAACAAAAAAAATTGCAAGTAGTGGTTTACAACCACTGCAAAACATTTTATTACCATGTAATGAGTTTTAGGTATTGAAATCTTAAGTGTTCACTAGTTACCTTTTAATTACTCAACTACTTATTTTAACATGGTGATGTCATTGGAGGAAAGTCATTACACTGATGTTACCTGTAAGTAGTTTATCAACTGTTCTATAAATAGATGTTGAATATAAATTTAAAAAAGTATAAAAATTTAAAAACCAATAGGATCTGACACGAATTGATCAGCGTACCCCACGATTGTCAGGCAAACACTCTAACCATTACACTACGACGTCGCTATCATTTTTAATGCTTTAACTTATGTACACATTTACTGTGGCAGCTGTTATACATGTCTATTTTTCACAAAACTTGTTATTAAATACTGCTTAATGAACATCAACATTTCTATAAACAGATGTTTAATATAAATTACAAACAAAAAAAAAAAATGGAAGCTAACACGTGTTGAGCAGCGATCCTCATGTCTGTCAGGCAAAAACGATAACCACTAGGCTACGCCATAGTTATGGTTTTTAATGATTTAGAACATATATTATTTGAAATAGTAATGTGTGGGGTATAATTATCGGTAACTTATTATATTCAGTCTAAAAGTAATTCAAATGGTAATGAGTTACGAGATCTAAGTAATGCATGTAGTAATGACCATTCATTACCAAGTTTTTGCTGGGAAACTACTTCTTTTAATGCTTCACAAGTATCCGTTATTATATTTTTACAGCTTTTTTAGAATTACTTCTGAACAACTTCAAAAAATTACTTCTTTCATTGCTTCCCAAGTATCCGTTATTACATTTTTACAGCTTTTTTATAATGACTTCTGAACCACATCCAAAAAATCACTTAAGTATTGCTTCTAAAGAGTAATTGCTCTAAAAGTGATTGTAAAAAGTGATTTTGGTATCATTTGGCATTTTCAAACAGAGGGTCCCGGGTTCGATTCCCGGTGGGACCAATATTTTTTTATTTTTTAAAAATTTTTTTTACTATTAATTTCTTTTTTAATATTTAGGTATAATTAATTTGTTTAAATTCAATATTTTTTTAATTTTTAAATTTTTTAAAATATTTATATATAAAAAAATGGTGAGAAATTGATTTTCATGTACCTGTAAAAATACTACACTCATAGAAAAAATTTTGTAGAAAAGTTAGTAAAACTTTTAGTACTTCAACTTAACAAATTTTTAACAAATTTTTAGTTAAAATTTAATTTTTAGTTAATTTTTTTGCTACCTCCACATTACTAACTTACAAATTTTTTTGCTGAATTTAGTTACTAATTTTTAACAATAAATTTGCTAACTTTACAGTATTTTGCTGAATTTTAGTTACTAATTTTTAACAGAAGATTTGCTAATTTTACAAATTTATTGTAAACTAAACCACCAATTTTGGAGCGGTTATAAACAGAATATTAAATGACTCATAAAAATTATTGCATATTTTTAACTCGCCAAAAATAATGCAAAAAGTTTTTAAATAAAGCTAAATTAATATTGGACGAACCATTTTAATATGAAAATTGTGATTAAAAGTATCTGGGCAGCAAGTGGAGTTTACGGGGATGACCCAAATTTTTATTCCCAATATTGTACTTTTTAAGCTTATTTAAAGAATACTTCTTTCCTGTGGGTGGAGATTTAGAGATGAAAATGGAAACTCAAATAAATTCGGAAGTACATATCCGATCAGCAAACAATGAAAATCAAAGAAGGGTCTCTGAAATACATTTTCCCAATCAGAAAAATACAAACGGGAAAGCGGTGGTAAAGCACTTTAGCAGGTGGTACAAGTACTGGCAAAAAGTGCTTTCCCATTTTCAAAATGATAACATCATTAGACAAAACGACCGGCTGTTCAAAAAGCGCCGGAAAAGCACTGGAGGAACAAAATTTTTGAATGTTGGCAAAACGCTGGTAAAACCAATAAATAGGTGGTATGGAAATATATTTTCCAAAATAAAATTTAAAAAAACTTCATATGTATTTTTTTGGTCCTGCCGTAATTTGAACTCATGCAGTCAGATTGGCAGACGATTGCTCTACCCACTGAGCTAACGAGACATATAATATTTTATGGCCAAACACATAAATGAGTGATAATAGCTGGACAACTACTGGCTGTGCCAAAAGGCTAGTACTGGCAAACAATTTTTTGTAACTAATATTCCAGCGTTGGGAGCGCAAAAGAAAAGTTGGTGTTGAAGGAGTTTTCCCACAAACAAAAAATTGATTTTATAAAACAAAAAAATTTTAAATTAAAAGTAATCAAAAACAAATTTTCCTTGCAACCGGATTTGAACTCGGAACCTTCTGACTACAAACCTTTTTTCACAAAGCGTCAGCATAACAAAATACTGCCAAAACGCTTTTTGCAAACGCTGGCAAAGCGTCCCAAATGAGTGTTCTGCCAGTCATTTATTTTTAACACCGTGGTTACCCAGTGGTTGTAACGGTTCTTCCTATACACAACTCTATCTCTCAGAAGTATATGCTACCTTTCACTCCGACTGTGCTCATGGAAATTGGGGTGATTGTTTCTTCTTTGAGATAAGCTCGAACCCGAAACATAAAAGTAAAATTTTAGGTAGCACTGAAAAGGATTACCGACCGATTAAATTATTATATTTAAAATAAACATAAAAAAAATAAAAATACAGATGGATAGAACAGGATGTACAGTTTATCAGAAGGGGAGAAAGATGTAAGTTTCCCCTTGGAAATCATGACCCACCCTACCTTGCTATCATATTATCAAAGTTAATGATAGCCCAAATAAATCCCCTAACTATTTCCCCTAAACTTTTCGCGACATTAATCAAAATTTAAGTTTCCATTATATTCTTTTCACAATTTTATTTAAACGAAACGAATCAAGTTAATTATTATTTTTAAACTAATTTTTTTTTTTATATATAAACAAAATTCCTTAAATGGTAACAAAAATTAATCTTTTTAATATAAATAAAATAACTAGTTAACTTATTTATTGGTATGAGTGTAATTTGTGCATTATGTGTAAAAATGAATACCAAATTTTTAAAATAAAATCACAATCAAATTTTTTTTCTATTAACCGTTAACTCAAAATTAACAGTAACAAAACGAAAACTAATAAATTTTAGATAACTATGAATAAATGGATTATGAGTTTATTTCAATTGTTTATTTTTTTATTATTTTTTTTTCTCGAGTGTATATTTAAAAAAAAATACAAAAAAAACTCACCAAATTAGGTCCCTCGTTGACTTCAGGCCTGATGTCTTGAGTTGCACCACCAACGTAAATTTTTTCTTGATTTAAAATTCTCAAATAATTTTATTTTAATTTAATGCAATAGAGAATTATTTTGAATTATTTGATTGAATATTAAGGTATATTTGAATTGTTGATTTGGCTTTTAATTAAATAAATGTATGTGTGTGAGTGAGTGATCTTTTAAATATGTATGTGTGTCGAAATAGAAATGAGTGTTGACACGTGTATATATGCTAACTTTAACGTTGATGTCGATTTATCGGTGATATCAAGTTAAAATTGTTGTCGACTTATCGGTGATATCGAATTATCGGGGATATCAATGTAACGGTGATGTCGACTTAACGGTGATATTAATTTAACAGTATCAAACTACTATAAGAAACTATACGTTAATATCGATGCTATAAAATTAAAGGTTCCAACTGGTTATGTTTTTTTTTTTGTTGCATGTATCCTTCAGAATTCCCTGTGGTGGTAAATAACTTTACAAAAAAAAATTATAAAGCAAGGAGGGCAATATTTATGATTTTGTTTTTCCACGTTGCACAATTACTGCATCGATTCGTTGCAAATGGAATGTCCCATATACACGATGATGATATGCGAACTCCTACTTTATAATATCGTTATCTGGTTTTATTGGAGGAATTCCTTAAACAAAAAACCTGTTTTGAAAATCACTTATTTGATGGCCTGAATAAAATTTCCTTTCTTATTCCCTTGGCGAATAACAATTGGTTGAAATTTGATTAAAATTTAATCTAAAAGGCCTATGTATCAAAACGAAAAAAAAAAAACAAAATTCCCATTTTAATTCCATTTTCATCTTGAAAACAAGTTATACATTACCTTTCCGGCCTAAAATTATTTGAATTACATTCCAAGTTCCTTGTTCCTTTAAAATTAAGCTTTCCAAATTTGAATATAATTTTTTTTTTTTAATTTTCGATTGATTAATTTTCCATTCTCTCTATTCAACAACACAAAATTGAAATGAAAAATTTCTTTTGAAATTTGGGTAAAATAAATTTCAAAGCAAAGTTGATTCCCAAAAATTTCAAATGTTTATGAAACAAAATTTATTATAGGACATTGATAAAAGGTAGGCAATGGTCGACCGACCTCACATGGTATGCCAGTGCTTGATTTTTTGTGCCACTTGCGATTTCTGACTGGGTTGTTATGGTTAATATATTATTGTCTATAAATATTACCACTTTTACAAAAAATCATTCTTGGGAAATTTTCATTGGCATTGAAATATAATTGGCATTACTTTATCTCAATATCAATGCCAACAAATTTCATCACAATTCAATGCCAATGAAATTTTTTCAATTTGCATTGATGAAAACAATGGTAATAAAATGTACTCATAATTGAAGAAAAAGCATTGTAATATAAAAAAAATATAAGAAATATGCGAATTTTTAATTTTTTTTCTAAATTTATTCTTTTATTAAAACATGAAAACAAATACTATCATCACTTATAAATGGGCATTTAGGCATTGAAGAATGGCAATTGAAAAAATTTCAATTAATTGACACATTCGTCCCAAGTATGTTTTTAAATACACATTTATTTTTCATTTATTAATTTTCATTTCATTTGCTCCTTTTTACCTTTTTCCAGTCCACTAGCAATCTGCCAAAGTTTTATTGATTTCAGAAAATTTTAGCAAAAATAAATTTGCTAAAATTTTTAAATTTAAATTGTAGATTTAACAGTTTTTTTTGCTTTTTTCATTCTACTATTATTTATCAAATTTTTTTGCTGATTTCAGCAAGTTAAATTGTTATTTGCTATTAACAAAAATTTAGCTCAAATATTACTAAAATTCTGTAAATTTAACAGTTTTTTTTGCTATTTTTATTAAACTACTACTCAGCAATTTTTTTTGCTAATTTTAGCAGGTTAAACTGTTATTTGCAATTAACAACAATTTAGCTCAAATATTACTAAAATTCTGTAAATTTAACAGTTTTTTTTTGCTGTTTTCATTTTATTATTATTTAGCAAACTTATTCTGCTAATATTAGCAGTTTTTTCTGCAGCATAATTTTTAACTAATTTTTAGTAACTTTTTCTGCTATTTCTACGGACTTATTTGTATGAGTGTACTGAAACCAATATTGAATTGGACTTCACCTTTAGCACTTGTTTAATAAGTACTTTTGTTGAAGAGAATAAGGAACAATATCTTGCATTAATAAAGTGGTGTTTCTATGCCAGTCAACTTTAATATCAAAGAATAGCTCAGCGGTAGAGCTCAGCGACTAGCAATCGTGAGGTCGACCCGGTGACGGCAATAAAAAACTTTTGTAAAATAAAAAAAATATAATATTTTTGTGTGAGGAATTTTTTTTAACTTTTAATTGGTGAAAAAGCTCTTCCTTTGCACTCGTTCAAAAAGCACTGAAAAAATGTCAAAGTCGGAGTACTCCTCAATCATCATAAAACAAACCGAAGTTTCTTTTGAGCGGGGCACTTTTTTTTTTACTTTTTCCCTGTCCATATAAGGTGAGTCACTCTACTGTATATACATACATATATGTATTTGGATTTGGTTTTTTAATAAATATTTTCAATTTGTTCATACAATTATGTATTAAAATAATACTTACTGAAATATTTAAAATTCAATTAAGATATTTATTGATTCTATTAAATTGTTTAAAATCAAATTTTGTTTTTAACTTACATTTAATTAGATAATTGAGATTAATAAGTTTTTATGTGCTCTAAAGCGTTTTTTTTTAATTTTATTTTCAAATTGCTGTTAAGAACCCATTTTCACAAAACAATATACATCCAATAAATAATTTATAAATAAAATTAAAGGAAACGGGCAGTGCTTCCAGATGTCGTTTCGAGTCTTATAGAAATTATATTTCGATGTATCATCCCCTTAGATTATTTGATAAAAACTACATTTTACAATTTTTTTTTCGATCTAGAAAACAATATGAAAAAGTTTATATAATAGCAATTATATACATTTTGCATTATTCCGCCCACATTTTTTTATTCCAGTATTATGTTAATGCAACCATATATAAAATTTGTCCAAACACATATTAAAGTGCATCTGTTAAGCTAAAATAAAATAAAATAAAATAAAAATAAAAAAAAACTAGTAGAAAACAAGTACTTCAATTTCAATAACAGCAATTGTGAAGGGTAAAAATATTTTATTAAAAAAGTTTTATTATTTTTATTTATTTTTAAACGGAAATCCGATTATATGCAATCATTGTTCTTCATGTGAAAATGTATATAATAGGGAGTACCGTAGTTTTTAAGTTCATGGCTTTTTTGTTTTTTAAAACCATAAACACTAAGCAAAAGTAACCAGTACAGAAAATCATTACCAGATATGTGGTTATGTAACTTCATACTTGGTAATGGTAACTAGTTACTTTTGTTATTACATTTCTTATTACCTTTATATGGCGATGTCGCGAAAAATAATGAGTTATGATTACACACCAGCATACGAAAAATCAAAAAATATATCGTTACTTATGTACTTACCAGTACTGACAAAAATAATGAGTCTAAAAATATATTTTCAAAAAAAAAAAATTATATAAAAAAAATATTTTTTATTGTTTTTTTTTTTTTAATAAAATTTGCTGGTGCAGGAATCGAACCTGGGTCTACAGATTGCCAGTCAGTAGCTCTACCATCTGAGCTATATCGACATGTAATATTTAATAGATAAAAACATAATTGACCTGCTGCACACAAGTAAGCCTACTCGCCAACATACAAAAAATCAAAATATATGTGGTTGCATATATCCTAACCAGTGTTTAAAAAATATTGAGTCTAAAAATAGATCTCAAAAAAATCTAGAAATTTATTTTCTATCTGAAATAATGATATAAATAAGTCATTATCAGTAATTCATTATTATATGTTTTAAAATAATGCAGAGGGTAAATGGGTGTCATTACTGGTAGTCTAAAAATAATGATATGTCATTACCATTTCTACACTGGGTATGGTAATGACAGGACATTACCGTATATGTTACCTATTAATGATAGATCATTACCTTTAGCATTACATTTAAAAACAAAATAATGCCTTACTGATAATTAAGGAATTATAGAATTTATTATATACATATTTCCAAAGTAATCACTTACTGGTAATTAATTAAATAAGTACCGATTTATTTTTTTTATATATTAATATTATTTTTATATAATGCGTTGCCAGTAACTCATTATTTTATAATTAAACTAATAGATAGCCTGGTAACTAGTGAAACCCTTTGTGTGCTAGGTTTGCAGCAGATTCATACAGTTAGTGATAATTGATATACCAAATATATATGACAATGTCCTTAAAATAAGATTTGTCGATTTTCATTCATTAGATATTGATTATTCTTCTAAAAATTGTACATAATTACTAGGTGTCCCTTAAAAATAGATTTATTGGAAATGGTCCCAGATGGAAGAAATCAATTTCTTTTTTTGGAAAACGTTAACCCGTGCCGAAAGTTGGACGAAGATGGCTCATTTTGGAAAAAAAGTCAATTATTATTAAAAATTATTTTTTATGTCGTTTGCTATTTGTATCACATAATAGTTGATATTAAAGAAAAAAAAATAAATTGGAAAAATTATAATCGAGTTTGTGTTTGGAGCGACTGCTTTCCAGGACATTTTACAAAAATTGCTCATTTTGTCAAAAATTTAACAAAAATTTAATGTTTTCATCAAAGCTTACATAGTTTTCGGAAAAGTATCACTTAAATTTGCTAAGACTATAATTACTTCACATTTGTTTAAAAAATCGTTAACTCTTAGTGGCATGGGGTCAAAAAGACCCATGGAACTTAGTACTAATTATGACTACGAGATTGTTAAGCCTTTAAATATGACAAAAAAAAATGTCAACTGTATACAAATAATTATTTTATATAACGTGATCCATGTAGAGGGTTAATTTTTACACTTTTGACCAAAAACCACCCACTAGGAAATAATTATTATTCTGTAAATTTCCTATGGGGTATTTTTTGGTGAAAAGTGAAAACATTAACCCTATATGGATCAAATTACACAAAATAATAATTTTTATCAAGTGGAAAAAAAATTTTTTTGATTCATTTAAAGTGATATTTTTTAGTAAATTATGAAAGGTGTTATTCTGCAAATTTTCTAGTGGGGCGTTTTTGGCCAAAAGTATAAAAATGAACCCCATATGGATCATGTTACATAAAATAATTATTTTTATCCAGTTGAGATTTTTTTGTCAATTTAATGGCTTTACAACCTCGTAGTCATAATTAATATTAAGTTTCATGGGTTTTTTCGGAACCCAGGCCAATCTGCAAATCGTTATTTTAAGGGACATTCTAATAATTACCCCGTTTTCACTACAAAAAAAAAATCGGTTATGTATTACTAGATTATCTTTATTTCTATTAAAATTATTTAACCCTTAAAGTGCCGGGGCCAAAAAAAAAAAATCCCATGAAGCTTATTTAATTTCTGACGCCAGGTTTCTAAAATTTTAAAATTTTTCGAAACATGTGTGCGACTAGATAAAAATTAATATTTGTTTTAATCTGATCTACATGGGGTTAATATTTATTTAAAAAATCTCTAAACACACATAAAGCTTATTTAATTTCTGACTCCATGATTCTAAATTTTGAAACTGCTCGAAAAATTAGTCCCACTTGTTAAAATAGGATAAAACAGTTATTAAGAAACTTATTGGATAACGTCTTGTGGGCAAAGTTTCAGACTTTAATTAAATTTGGGTCTATGATAGAGGGATCTAAACTATCAAACGTGGTTTATCCTTTTTCAGCCCAATCTCATTTTTTGGGGATGAGAAGGTGGAGTTCAAAATGACCCTTGTTTCCTTTCCTAAAATATTTTTCGCATTCGGCTCAAACATGGGTTCAAATAAAAAATTGTTTAAAGATTTATCATCGGCGTATTAAAAACATTTGAAGTGATATATTAAAGTGCTTAATATATACCAATAAACAAAATCTAAACGCTATTCGGTATGGGTTATCGTTTTCTAAAAGAAATCCAAATTTATACATTTAAGATCAAACGGAACGAAACATTGAAATTACACAATTCGTAGTTAAAGGGACCGCCTACCTCAGCCACAGCCTACCGATAACAAATAGTCGTTTATTTGTTTTGTTTCCCCTATTAAATATCTAAACTTAATTGAAATCTTAAGGTTCGCCTAGAATAGGGGTGGCAAGACTTTTTTCGCTGCGTGCCAGAAACGGACAAAATTTTTTTTGTAAAAATTTCTCGCGTGCCACCTCAATTTTAGTTGTCTTTTAAAAGTCCTTTTTTAAAAATTTTTAAAATATGCAAAATTTCTCTTAAAAATATCATCGCAGATGTACATATTTATCAGCGCTACGAATAACCCCCATGAAATAAACCAAAGGGAAAAATTAAATAACATCCAAAGAATGACGTAAATATGTTTGTCGATAATTTAATTTTTGGGGGTTTATTTAATCTTTAAATATTGAGATTATTTCATTGTGAAAAAATCCTCATTGAAATAAAATTAAAACAGTTTGAACATTATTGCCTATTAATTTTTTATTTATTATTCCATTTTTGTTAAAAAAAAATTAAATTATTGGGCGCCATTCACTATTTAATTACATAAGAAACTAGTTGAAAAATGTGTTTCGGGCAAAAATTTGATTTTGTCAAAATAAATCACGCGGTTTTTATCATCATAATAATGAATAAAAAGCGCATATTATGGATTTGACCAGAGAAATTTCTACTTCAGATGAAATGGCTCTTCGAAACACGATCAAATCCCAAATTCAAATTCCGACAAATGGGGTTATTTCATTATGAAATTTATTTTCAGCTTTTATTTTATTGAGGGTCATTTCGTAGGACCTATTTTCCCTTTAAAAAAACTTAACTTTTTAGATCTAGTTTTATTACAAGTTGTTTTCCATTTTTGTGCAATTTTCACGTTCTTTTTAACCCTACACCACTATGTGGTCAGGGTATTATAAGTTTGTGCTGATGTTTGTAACACCAAAAAATATTGGGTCTAGACCCACCTTATAGTATACCGATCGGCTCAGAATTTTTTTTTATTTCGATTTAACGATGTCCGTCTGTCCGTCCGTCCGTCTGTCTGTCCATGCATTCTTGTGCGCACTCTACAGGTCGTAATTATTAAGATATCTTGACGAAACTTGGTACACCGACTTATGTCGACCCAAAGACGACGCCTATTGATTTTGGTTGAAATCGGTCTATGTTTAGACCTAGTGCCCATATAAGGGTCCTACCAAAATTATATTGTTTATACGACGCAGGTCGTAAATATTAAGATATTTTGATGAAATTTGGTACACAGACCTATGTTGGTCCAATAACGCAGCCTACTGATTTTGGTGAACATCGGTCCATGTTTAGACCTAGTGCCCATATAAGGGTCCTACCAAAATTATACTATTTATACGCTGCAGGTCGCAAATATTAAGATATTTTGATGAAATTTGGTACACCCAGCTATGTCAGCCCAAGGATGAAGCCCATTGATTTTGGTTAACACCGGTCCATGTTTAGACCTAGTGCTCATATAAGGGTCCCCCCAAAATTATATTGTTTATACGCTGCAGGTCGCAAATATTAAGATATTTTGATGAAATTTGGTACACAGACCTATGTTGGTCCAATAACGCAGCCTACTGATTTTGGTGAACATCGGTCCATGTTTAGACCTAGTGCCCATATAAGGGTCCTACCAAAATTATACTGTTTATACGCTGCAGGTCGCAAATATTAAGATATTTTGATGAAATTTGGTACACCGACCTATGTCAGCCCAAGGATGAAGCCTATTGATTTTGGTTAACACCGGTCCATGTTTAGACCTAGTGCTCATATAAGGGTCCCCCCAAAATTATATTGTTTATACGCTGCAGGTCGCAAATATTAAGATATTTTGATGAAATTTGGTACACAGACCTATGTTGGCCCAAGGACGAAGCCTATTGATTTTGTTGAACAATGGTCCATGTTTAGACCTAGTGCCCATATAAGGGTCCTACCAAAATTACATTGTTTATACGCTGCAGGTCGCAAATATTAAGATATTTTGATGAAATTTGGTACACAGACCTATATCAACTCAAAGACGAAGCCTGTTGATTTTGGTTAACACCGGTCCATGTTTAGACCTAGTGCCCATATAAGGGTCCCCCCAAAATTGGCTTGGTTACAAACTGCAGGTCGCAAATATTAAGATATTTTAATGAAATTTGGTTCGCTGACTCACATTATAGAAAATTTTGACACAAGTCTCATTTTCACCCATTCGAATTTCGGATCCAAACATTAGTTGGCTTTTAACCAGACTGGTGTAGGGTATTGTATAGTCGGCATGCCCGACTTTAACCTTTTTACTCGTTATTTCTCCAAATATGAGGCATTTTCTCATCGAAACATTAAAACTTCTTTCAATCTAGAATTTTACAAATTTTCCCAGAATTTTCTGATAATCAAATTTGCGAGTTCTTTATTAACCATATTTCTTTAAACAAAATATGATGGCAATACAGAGTTTTATTAATTTTAAAAGACGATTTACAAGCTCTATGAAAAATTTCACCATTATGGATCACACATTTTTGTAACGAAATTTAACATTTAATTGAATTTTTTGCCGGTGTTCTAATAGTTTAAATTTTTTAAAATATCCAACAAAACGTCGCATGCCACCTAAAATCCACTCGCGTGCCACTACTGGCACGCGTGTCATAGTTTTGCCAGCCCTGGCCTAGAATGAGTTTCCTTTAAGGAGTTTCCTAGTAACTTTTTGGGTTTTATTCGCCTCAAGCAGAAAACTTGTTTTGAGCAATTTTGGAATCCACTCCATCACAGCCAATTTTTGTTTTTTTATTTTCTATATAGTTATATCTGTTTTTTACTTTTATTAGGTAAACTCTGTTTTTCATACCCAAGTCTAAAGAAATTATAAACCGCGAAATTTTTGGATGTAAAAATAATATTAAGGAACATAAAAATTTGGACTTGACAAGGTATAGAAATTAATGAAATTTTCAAGGATAATATAAATGTGCGAGAATTTTGAAAATGGTGAACATTAAAAAATCGTTTTACCAATTAAAAGGCATGAATGATTTTAATTTTCTATTTGCAGCAACATTAAATAAAATGTTTGTGTCTTATTTTTGTAACTCTTTGATTGTATCTCGACTTGCACAATTTTATAAAAGGAAATTAGTCTTTTTATTTATGTGGAAATTTTTTAAAAATTCGAAAATTTTACCCCAAAATATTTTGATTCTAAATATTTAGATCCAATTTGAACTTGCACTGAATAATTTTTAATTAAAATATATCGAGTGAGAATCTCGTAATTTGTTATTGTACCAAACATCTGGCACCCTAATGTGTATGTATAATGAAATATGTATTATTATTTTTATGACGTTGATGGGTATAATGATTTTTCAGTCATTCTACTTAACGCTATTGTTGTTCATTATTTAAAATATGCACTAAGAGAAAGTTAAGTAAATGCAAATAGTTTATATTTTCTAACGTCATCGTGACCAACTTTTTTATATTGTTAGGACCATTTTAGTCAAAATGTTTTAATTTAATATAATTAATTTTATCTGAATCATATATTTTTTAAAAGTATTTGCTTATATGGCATAATCCAAAAATCAGAACTCGAACATAAAATTTCGATAAATTTTGATATTCTTAAGTTAGATTTTTTTATTTTATTGCTAGTTATAATTAATAATTTGGTTTTTTGTTTTCATTAAAAAATTGTTTCTTAATATTTCAATTTGGGTACTGTAGAACAAGTGGAAGAAAGAAATGTAATTACCAACAGATATTTTGGAACGCATTGACTTAGATACAGATTTCAAATAAATTTCATGAAAAGGAGAAAGAATTTATTTCTTACCGATATTGTTCAAAAATCTTGTGAAGCTATTTTGGGGAAGAATGACTTTTTTCAAATAACTAAAATTGCATCTAATTTCAAACAACTTTTACACAAGTCATGCTATACTTTTCAAAGCAACAGGAACCAAGCTATCAATATAGCCCCAGGTTGTTAGAAATGTTTTAATTTCTGTTAATAACTGAATATATCTGTGGTATAAATTGTGAGATAATTTTATAATATTGCTTGCTACACACAGAAAAAAACGGGGGGAATATTACCTAAGAGCTATGTAATTATACAACTACATAATTTTCAAGTTAGTTTTACAAAGTTCTAGTAAAATATGCCAATTTTTTTATAAAATATATAGAATCATTGCAAAATATATACATGTGTTGTGGATAATATCCGAAAAAATACATATATTTTGCTAGAAAATTTTAAAACTTACTTCGAACTTATGTAGTTGTATAATTACATAGTACTTAGATAATGTACCCCTGTTTTTTTCTGCGTGTACTTATAAAAATATGAGGTAAAAGAAAAATAATAATTTTTGTAATATGTACTATGTCTTACTGGCTGCCTTTAACCTTATTTTGCTGAGTGTAATTAAAAACACACATGAAGTATAACATGCACTTCTATGGTATGAATACTATTATTGTCGTTACTCCAATTCGTTGCTGTTTAAAGTGTTGTTTTTGTTGTTAAAAAAAAGAAAACCTTTATATCCTGATCACAGTGATCCTTAGCGTATTTAAGGTTTTACTAAAATGTTACTCTTGCTGTTGGTTTTCCCCCCATTTAAAATGTTTAATCTAATAAAGAAAACTAATTAGTTTAAGGCTAATTTACTTTCAAACACTGCGTTCGAAAAAATTTCCCATCACATAATTCAAAAAATCTGCTTCACCAGTCATTGAATTTTAAAAATAAAAACTGTTTCATAACCGTGTTTTTATTAAGGTTATTATAAAACTACACAAATTTTTACTATTTTTATTTTACAATTTTTTTTTACTTTTTCTGGTACCCCTTCAATCAATGGTTTTATGGTATTATTAGATACATTTTGAGCTGCTAGATACCACTTTCCGCGGAAATCTTTGGCATCTTTGACGACTTATTTTATTGACCAAAGACCAGTAGCTTTCAATTGGCCTGAGTTCTGGACAGTTTAGTGAATTTGCTTCTCGAAGCACCAAAAGCACATTATTATTTAAGTACCACTATAAGGCAGCTTTATTGTGTTAGCAGGAGCCTAGGTCTTGCCAATAGAAAGTACTAAAGCCTTTTGGTGTCTAACAAAAGGCTTTAGTTGCTTCTCCAAGCTTTCTTTGATATAAATTTTCGAGTTTATTCTACCCGTGGTTACGAAAGCTTGTAATACCAAAAATTTCCGATTACCTTTTTGTCTAAATTTGTTGCCCACATTTCCCCGTGAGCCTGCAATGTATAAATCCTGGCCTGTAAGCTGTGAGAAGTCGGTTAGAACATACGTTTCCTCGTCCATAATGCATCAATTGAATTTAAAAAAAAAAAATTTAATTTGTTGGCACGTTTTTTTGCTTCCGTGTTCTTTACAGCATTCCTACTTTTGATCTTGTGCAAAAACTTCGAACAATCCACTTTTTAAGCGACTTTTCTCCCTGAAATATTGGGATTCTTCTTCAACATGGCACTGACTTTGTCCGCTCTATTCTGGTCACAGATGCCCTTTTCCTGACAGAACCTGCATTTCGAGTGATTTCCAAGTCGTTCTTAAACTTTTTTAGAAGCCTAAAAACCATCTTCGGGCCAACTTTTAGTTTTCAAGCTATTTTTTTATATGTCCACTAAGAGTGGTTTTGAAAAGTTTTCGCAATGTTTTTTCGAATTTCCAATTCGCTTGCCATTTTTAATCGAATAAAAGCTTCTAGCAAAAAAAAATTAAAGTATGAAAATTTTCTACGTTCATTTCAAAGTTTTTCTTTAATATGAGTAATTTTTAAAAAAGTTATTGCAAAAAATGTGATGGACAATTTTTTCAAACCCATTCTTTTAATGACAAATTTAAAATTGAACTCTACTTTGAGAGAATTATCCGACTGCTATTAACGAATTTTTTCATTATTCAAATGGTGTTTCAATGTATTCGTCCACTGAAAATGCTCATTAAATTAAAAAAATTATTATTACACAGTACAACACTAAAACTGCATCGGGCATGCGACATATCAGTTCTGATAGATTTTAGGATCCCAAGTAAAAAAAAAAATGATATGGAGCCATATGAAGTTATATTTAATTATATATAATCTTTTACGTAATTAGATATAATTATATCCCAAAAATGAGAACGCCTTAGTGTATCATATTGTATCGAATTGTATACAATTGTATACAATTTGGTACAATTTGATACAATTTTATGCAATTCGATACAATTGTATCAGAATTTTGTCCTCATCCAATTACATCAAATTATATCTTTTTGTATAAAATTATGAATGAGTAGTTAAATTACAAAAAAATAAATTTTTTTAACTTTTTCTATTAGTCATTTAATAAAGACAATACACAAACTGAGGACTTTCGGTATAAGTTAAAATATTCAGTAAAAATTTTCTGTAAAAAACAATCAGTTTTTGCAGTATAATTAATTTAAAAATAAACGAGAAATCTATTATGTTTACCGACTTTGCCAATTAGCTCAGCGAAAAAAATTGGAAGTAATGCTTTACAAACTACTTCTTTCACTGCTTCGCAAGTAGCCGTTAGTGTATTTTTACTGGTTTTTTTAAGTTATTCTGAACAACTTCAAAAAATCACTTCCTTTATTGCTTACAAAATATCCGTTAATATATTTTTACAGCTTCTTTGGAATTACTCCAGAACAACATCCAAAAAATCACTTAAGTATTGCTTCTGTAGAGTAATTGCCTAAAAGTAGTGATTTTGGTATCATTTGGAATTTCCAAACAGAGGGTCGTGGGTTCGATTCCCAGTGGGACCAATTTTTTTTTTTTTTTTCTTTTATAATTATTTTTTTTATTTATAATTAATTTGTTTAAATTCAATATTTTTTTAATTTTAAATTTTTAAAAATATGTATGTTTTTATGCCATTCAACTTTCATATAAAAGAATAGCTCACTGTACAGCGCTAGACTAGCAATCGTGAGATCGCAAGTTCGACACCTGGTGCCGGAAATAAAAAAATTTTGTAAATCACAAAAAAATATATTTTTTTTTTGAGAAGACTTTTTAAACTTTTAATTGGTGAAAAAGAGCTTCCTTTCCATTAAAGGAATTACCCAGTAAAAATAAATGGAATCACTTCTAAATGAATCACTTCCTTCATTACATCACAAAGAATTACTCCCTTAGGAATGGGGTTTAAACAACATCTAATGCTGCAATAAATATATGCTAGTTAGAAGTTCTTTTTCATGGGTGATAAGAAGTTAATATTTTGTATGGGGGTTGCATAGGAATGTGCTGGCACAGAAATCAGAGGGTTGCGGGTTCGAATCCCATTCAAAAATTAATTTTTGAAACGAATTAAAAATTTTTGTTTTTAATTTTCTATTAATTTTATATGACAATATCATATTAGAATTTGGACTTGAGGTGGAAGAATATTCTAACTAAATATAGGTAAATATTACAATTTTGTTTGTATTTAAAAAATTGTTATTTTAAATATCCATTTTGATCAAATTTTTACTAAATGTATTTAGAAACTAAATATAACAGAAAAACAAAAATTCGGTAAACATTTTAGCTAGAACTAGTAAAAATAAGTTAAAAATTACCTTGAAGAAAAAACTATTTTTTATCTACTAATATGCTGCAAAATTTTTTCCGGTTTTTATCAAGGTAATTCGTATTAAAAGTTAACTTAAATGTAACCAAAATTTTAAAAATTTAACCGTTTTATTTTTCCTTCTTATCTTACTATTATTTAGCAAAAAACAATCTGCTGATATCATCAGTTTTTTTGCAAGCTCATTTTTAATTACATAACTTTTAGTAGCTTTTTCTCCTATTCTTACAGCTTTATTTCTGAGTGTATTATTTTTATAAAAAAAAAAACACTTAAAAACAACTTTATATATTTTCCAATATATTATATATATTTTTGTTAATAAAAATAGAAATAAATAAATATAACAATTTACTGAACAAGACTGCTAAAATTCAGCTGTAAGTTATAACAAGCCATAGCACAGGGGGTAGAGCGTCTGCTTGAAATGCCAAGGAGTGTGTGTTCAAACCCCACATGATACCTGCTGTTTTTTTTTTTTAATTAAATTAAAATAAAAACAAATGAAAATGAACTTCCTTTTCATCGGTTCAAATATACCTACATAATTTGTTTCAAAAAAGAACAACTTCCTTCCTATGACAAGCCAATGTTAAATTCATCAGTGAAAACCACAAATTATTAAAAATGTTTTTACTACTTCTTTTTCCTCACTTTTTTTCCTGGGTAAATATTCTAAAATCCCAAACGTATTTTACAAATTGTGTAAAATAACCTGTTGGCGGCAGCGTCTCTTTTTCTGCTGAGAATTAACTAACAATTAAAAATAAAAGACAGAATGTAATTGTTTTAAACGAAAAGTAGCTTCTCCTTTTTTTTAGCTGATTTTCAATTGTTTTAATGCACATACTAGCTAGATTTTAAGGAAAATTATTATGAGTGTAGTTTCGAAGACATTTTTAACCTTTTTCCTAAATCTATGAGAGTTTTTATTCATTGGCATTGAAATTTTATTACCATTTAATGTTACTGAAATATTCGGGCATTAGAATTTGTTCTACTAATGCTAATGAAATCGCACTAATGCCGAAAAAACTAATTACAATTGAACAAACAAAAGCATTTATCTACAAAAAGGAATTGGAATTTAAAACATTTGCTACAACCATATAACTCGGTTGTCACAACTAAATTTTGTTGCAACAACCTCTTTGCAACCGAATCGTTTTGTAACGGTAGTTGTTTTATAATATTTGGCCCATTTTTGGAGCTTCCCGAAAAGGTTGCATTCACATAAAGTCCAAACTGCATATTTTACTAAAATCTTAACATCTTTAAGGATCACTGTGTGATGTTGTGGTTTTTTAATATCTTATTTTTATTTATTTACATTCATATGAGGCTTTCCCACCATCTATGCCCCTACAGGACAAAAATATTTTCTCAATGTTGAATTTTCTGCAGGGATCGGCAAACGCATACAACCTTAGGGTGCGTACAGAGTGGCCGCTTGTTGCCGTGCCGAGCCGACTGACGCTTATTGCGAGAACTTGTTCATGCGAGAAACAAGTTTGGGTGTGCATAGTGGATGCGAGAATCAGCGCTGATATTTTATCTATTATTTGTGTTTTATGTATGTTTGTATGCATTTGGGCTTGTTATTTTTTTGAGACAAAAAACTGACATTGAGTATTAAAATTTTGCTTACTAACGCATTTCTTCAATTATTCTTGAAATTTTTATTACATTTTTTTTTTTAATTTTGTTTATAAGTTTTTTTTTTATTTTTTTATAATTGTTATAATTTTATTTAATTTTTATTATTTATTTGAATTTTTATTTTTTTGTTTAATTTTAATTTTATTAACATAACTTAAACAATGATTTCGGCGCTGAAATATGCTTTGGAACTTTTTTCTCGCATTCAATCAGCTTTGCGCTCTGACCAGTTCGGCGCCCACTATGACCTGTTCGCGCTTATTTGTAATAATTTGTATAGTACCAGTTTTCTCGCATTGGTTCTCGCAATAAGCGTCAGTCGGCTCGGCTCGGCAACAAGCGGCCACTCTGTACGCAGCCTTAGTTTTGTGCTTGTATGAGTGAGATGTAACTTTCCCTCTCTCAATGCATTGATAGAAATTTCTGTATAATTTTCTCATACTTATTTATGTGCAATTAGAATATAAAAATAAAATAGAACAAAATACCCATGTAAAAAAGTTTAGATCTGATCATATCTTTTTGGATCTAAATAGATATGATTGAATCTAATTAGACCCTGTACCAGATCTCATCAAATATGATAAGATATAGCATATAAGATAATACCTTATGGCAAGATCTGATCTGATCTAGTGCCAAATCTGTTCAAATCTAAAGTGATCTGGCCAATTGCGCCAGATATGCCCAGATCTATCAGATCTAATTAGATCTCAAATTTGCCCCCAACTTTGAGATTTAATTAGATATGGTAAGATCTACTGAGATCTGGCCAGATATGCCTAGATCTGATTAGATCTAATTAGATCTCAAATTTGACCCCCATTTTGAGATCTAATTAGATCTGGTAAAATCTACTGAGATCTGGCCAGATCGGATCTTTTTTACACGGGCAAGTTGCAGTTAAAAATTTAAATTTTTATTGTGCTATTCAGCATGACGATAAAGCATATATAATTAAACTGAGCTCATAGATGGCGAAACAACAACAAAAATAACCTATTTTCGTTTACCGAAAAATCATTTTAGTAAACGAGAAATCGAATTCCAATTCTTCATTAACATTTCGTTCAGTGTAACGCTAGCAGTATGCGTCGACACAACCTCAAGCGATACTAAATAAATTTGTTTGTTTTTATTCAATGTGTGAACGTATGTGGTGTGAGTGAGTTGCACGATATAGCAATGCCTATCACTGATTTACTGTATTAATTGTCATATGTGACGCGAATAAAAAATGGAAGAACTTTTGCAATTTTTCATAAAGTGGGCATAGTAGGGGCGGCGATATATTGAAATATTTAGCATTTTTAATTTATAGGGTGTTTTTTTAGACTACACTTCCGATAGGGATAACTGTAAAACTAGATGTCATATTAGTGAAGTGCGTTTAGCTTTGTTTTTAGTTTACTTTACAAATCACCATGCAAAGACAACCGTCATTTTTGGAGAGAGGACAATTCTCGTGAGACTCTTGAGACTTCATTACGTCCCAAAAATGTCACCGTTTGGTGAAGTTTACATGCCGAAGCCGTCATCGGCCCATTTGTTTTTAAATGCGAAACCGGTGCCAACATAACTGTGAATGGCGAATGCTACAGGCAAATTATTCGGGATTTTTTTATTCCTCATGTTATTGCAAATCATTTAGAGGAGAAATTGTTCCAAAAAGATGGCGCAACGTGCCATACAGCGCGTGAAACCATCACTTTGTTGAGCCAAATGTTAGCTGACCGAAGTATCCCAAGAAATTTCCTGTGAATTGGCCACCTCGTTCGTGTAATTTGACACCTTTGGACTACTTTTTGTGGAGGTATAGCAAGTAACTTTAAGTAGAAAACTGCAACGATATTCAGCAAAATAGAAGATGAGGAAGAAGTAGTAAAAATACCACATCAACTGAACCCGAGGTAGTGCAAACTTAGGTGAATCACTAATGGTTTTAACATCGACATGTCATTGAAGGATGCTGTTCGCGTATGAGCACTTGAGTAGCATCCTAAATATCGCTTGGATGTTCTTTTTCAACTATTAACCATCAAATGCATGATCTCTTCAATTTTAACCATTTTTTTATAATGATTTCTAAAGGTAAAAATATCGAAAAAAATTATTTTTAAAAAAAAGTAATTTTTACTGAAAAATATGGTTTTTTGCCAAATAGCTAAATTGTGATTATTTTAACGTATATATAAAAAAAAGAAATATATAAAATATGAATTATACATTTATTGTCGCCAAAATTAATTTTATTACGAGAATACCACTTTAAATATTTAAACAAACATTTTTGAACATTACACTTTTTGAGGGGAATGTTTATTTGATCTCTTATTTTGGTAAATGAAATGTCCTTGGTTTGACTCTAGATCATAAATTAATATCACTTTTTGTTTAAATTATTTTTAAATTAAAGAAAGATGATACAATTTTTACAAGTAAATTACAAGGAATAAAAATTTTTGAAAGAATTCGATAAAACCAGCAAGACAGAATACGTATTTTCGGCTTTCGCTACAAAGCCATCATCGCCTTTCGCCTTGAATGGGTTAATAATTAATAATTGTCTACTTATGTGACAGTTGAAAGCAAATCGAATTTGTTATCAACAACTCAACTTATACTAATATCAACTAAATCTAACAATGCTATTTTTATCCTTTGTTATTATTACTCTTTTTTGCTTTGAACCTTAATTCTTAAGATATCTCAGCTGATTCCATTCAACTCTGTGTATGATAACCACAGATTATTTGAATTACAACGAACCGTTAAATTTGAATTTAAATGTATGTTATTTAAATTATATTTTGCACCGTGTCAATGTGTTTTTAAGATGAATGAGGGGAATGTTTATTTGATCTCTTATCTTGGTAAATGAATGTTCCTTGGTTTGACTCTAGATCATAAATTAATATCATTTTCTGTTTAAATTATTTTCAAATTAAAGAAAGATGATACAATTTTTACAAGTAAATTACAAAGAATAATTTGTAAAAAAAAACGCGTAATTTAGATTTTTCGCAAACATATGAAGCAAAACCAAGATTTTTGCTATAAGTGTTTAAAATTCTGAGCTAAGCTACAAGGAAACTTTGTACACTGATAATAATCCATGCATAAAATTAAGAAAAAATGTCAAAATAACAAAACAAATTCGTAGAATATACGAAAAATGATTTATTTTACGAAAGTTTTGGTTGTTTTGACATGAATTTCATATTTTTCTGCATGGATTATTATGTGTGTACAGAAGGGGCCCTAATGCCTAAAAATGCAGTTTTGTGCATCAAGTGGATTTTATTATTAAAAACCTGGTATTTTGCCAATTGGCTACACAATGCATTTAAGGGTTAACATTTTATTTTAAAATCGGTGATTTTTGGTGAAATTTTTCCATTTGTTGTGAAACATTGTTACAATATAAATTTGTTCAAAGTATTGGTCATCATTATCTATCACCGTTTCCCTATTTTTCTGGCAACATATGGACTACGCCAAAAGAACCGCTAATTTGTTGAGGCCAAGAGTGAATCAAGCCAATTTCGGATGACCTGTTTCTACGGGTGTGATACTGATACAGTGAAACTTGCTTTAGATATAAATTTGGTATAGAAAGCCCCATATACTTTCTCTAAAATTTAATAACCAACATATTTTCTAAACGACTGAAAGCTCTTGACAAACAATATTAAAAATAATAGTGCTTCAATAAGTACTATTTTTTATAAAAACCATGTTTCGGTGATATATTAGATTAGTCATATTGTATTTTAAGCAATATTTTATTATATGTATGTATATTATAAGCATATGTAAGCAGATTTAAAGAAATATATACAGTAAGTGGGGGTAATGTGGAATACCACTTGTGAATGTTGGAAAATGTGTTTATGTGTACACTAAGGTCAGCCTTATTTTTCAACTTGCAATTTAAGGCTTCTTCTTTTTCTTAAAAATGTATCTAATTTATTGGCCAAAATCGAACTTTTCTCTAAAATTTTCAACTTTAAAACGCCGTCACTACTAAATAAAAAGGGGTATATGTGTAATTTTCAGTAGAATTAGCTGAAAAAAGAATTAAAAAACTCAAAATTAAAGTTTTGGAAATTTACAAAAAAAAATCCTATCTTTGGCCATAACTGGCATTAGGTTAGCAAAAAACAAGTGCGACAAAAATGTATGTCTGAATATTTACGAATTTTAGAAATGAAACTAGGGTATAATATTGTAAGTTTTTCAAAAAAACATTTAATTTTTTTTACAATTTTCATAATATATCCCATTTTAACCCCACAATGATCTGGGCGAATTGCAATTACTTAAACATTTTCCAAGCGATTTTGGACTTTTATGCCTTTGTTTTGTTAGAAAGGTAATTCAGTCTATATTATGACTCTATTGGCATTTACGAGAAATACAGTTACTTAAGAGCCAGCATTTTAAAAAATTCCAAAAAATTTATTTCTTCGTCTTGTAAATCGTATTTTGAACTTCAGGGCCGATGCACATGTTCCCTTAATTTTTTGTATGATGGCTCAGTGAAAATCGTATTCTAGGGATCAAAATAAGAAACTTTGCCGAAGGAACCACCTCTAAAACGAATTCTACTACCCCCCAACTGTTGACTTTTGTCACGTAGGGTCAAGTTTTGAAAAATCCCACTTTGACCCATTTAGAGTGCCCCAATCGAGTCCAACTGTATGACCGACCCCCACTAACTTTGGAGGGCCGATCCACCCATGCCAGTGGCACACCCCCTGGAACTCCCCTGGGGGTTCCCTATACAAACATTTTAAAAAATCACCATTTTTGGCACTTTATTTTATTATTTTTTATTTATTTTATTTATTTTTATTATTTTATTTATTTTTTCTCTTTAGAAATTTATTTAGTCAGCACATATGTAAATGATAGGCGATTTTTTTGCCTCCCCACAAATCGACCCGGCCTAATCAACATAATCAGAGAAGTCTAACAATGGATGGCTTTGCGATGGAAATTGAAGAGCAAGGAGCAACGTCTATGTCATCAATGCCAACATACCAAGATCCCGATGATTCAACATACGCACCGCCACCGGTTCAAGAAGATTTGGATATAAGCACAAGTTCACAATACACACAGAGATACGATTGTTTTAACTTTGCCTTGGTATGTGACAGATTTGGCGTGCCTGATAGAGTAGCATCAGCAATGGGAACAGCTCTTTTCCAAGATTTTAAAATGAAAGCTATCCATGGCAAACCTCTCATCATGGATAAATCGAAAGTTCGCCGAGAAAAAGAGAAATGCAGACAAGAAGTGCTTCGCAAATGGTTAGATGATACCAATTTGTTAGCATTTTCATTCGATGGCAGAAAAGATGATACTTTAACGAGAGATACAATTGATGAGAAGTATCATACTAGAATGGTAAAAGAACCTCATCTTGTTATTTTGAGAGAACCGAATTCTGAATTGATTGGTTACGTAAGACTGGAACATGAAACCGCTGAATACAAAACAACCAAATTAAATGATTTTTTCAACGATAAAAATATATCACTAGATGCATTAATTGGCATATGCACTGACGGTGAGCCAACAAACACTGGCCCAAACGGTGGAATTATACGACGATTCGAATTGCTGTTAAAAAGACCATTGCATTGGTTCGTTTGCCTTCTACAGTTCAACGAACTTCCGTTTCGGCATTTGTTTGAAGCTTTGGATAAATCAACCAGCACTGGACCAAGATCGGCAACCGGAAAATTGAGCCGTCAAATCGAAACTTGTGAAACTCTTCCGGTAAGTTATTGCTATCACTCATTTATTATAATTGTCAACCGTTTTTAATTGTTTTATTTTTATATATTTTCAGGTGGTGGACGGCTTTCAGAAAATTGAGTTGAAAAATATGCCCCCTGCTCCAGAAAAAATTGAATTTTCCACCGATTCCAAGTACTTATACGACATGGCCCATGCAATTTCTAGCGGCGTGGTTTCAGTGGATCTGGCAAACATCAAACCAGGGAAAATTGTACATTCTCGGTGGCTCACCAAGGCCGCTAGACTATTACGATTATATATGATAACGGAAAATCCAGATGCAAATTTAAGAATACTGGTTGAATTTATAATTACATGTTATGTGCCAATGTACTTCAATATCAAGTATTACAGCTCTGTCGTGTACGGTAGTAGATTATTTTTCAAATTCATTAGTTGGTCAAGATTTCTAGAACCTCGTTTACGCAAAATTGTCAATAAAGTAATTACAGATAATTCATATTATGCGCATTCGGAAAATATCTTGTTATCAATGTTGTTTGATGATAGCAAAGAAAAGCGCGACTGTGCTATCAAGATAATTCTACGCTATCGAACCGATGTTGACGACCCAACGGGACTTAGAGCTTATAAAAAACCAGATATAAACTTTTATTGCACAAGTTACACGGAAATGATCAATATGAATGACATAAATGACGTATTTGAACCACCATTCACGCGAAGCATTCCATACGATACTTTGAAAGAATATTTAAATCAAGATGATCCACCGTTTAATGATCCAAAAATTCCATCACACATACAAGAAACAGAACGACACGTTCAATTGCTAGCTAGCGTTTCCAAACGAGTTATACCGGAAAATGTAGAGGCTGTTATGGCGACGACATTAGAGAGCCGTGCGAAATTGCCCAGACTTGAAAGCAAAAAAAACTTCAAACAGTAATTTTTTATTTTTTCTTTTCTATTACTAAGTTAAATTAATTTTTTCATTTACATATGTTCTGACTAAATAAATTTCTAAGGAGAAAAAATAAATAAAATAATAAAAATAAATAAAAAATAATAAAATAAAGTGCCAAAAATGGTGATTTTTTAAAATGTTTGTATGGGGAATCTCCCAGGGGAGTTCCAGGGGGTGTGCCACTGGCATGGGTGGATCGGCCCTCCAAAGTTAGTGGGGGTCGGTCATACATTTGAACTCGATTGGGGCACTCTAAAAGGATCAAAGTGTGATTTTTCAAAACTTGACACTACGGGACAAAAGTCAACAGTTGGGGTGTAGTAGAATTTGTTTTAGAGGTATAGTTCCTTCGGCAAAGTTTCTTATTTTGATCCCTAGAATACGATTTTCCCTGAGCCATGGGCGATTTTTTTGCCTCCCCACAAATCGACCCGGCCTAATGTACATAAATTGAATATCTATTTTTGTGTTTGCAATTTTACTCCAAATTTCAAGTACAGTAACTACATTTTTTACAATCCATAGAAAAAATTTGATTTTGTTTTTAATTTTGATATTTTTTTTTTACTTCTACAATTTACATATTTTTCATTACACTTTGTTGCTATTTGTAGTAGATTGATTTTAAATTGCCGTTTACAAAAATTTACTCAAATTTAGTAGAGTCTACTAATTATTTATACTAAATTCATTGTATTAAATTATTGATATTTAGTAAATTTTGTAACTGATTTTAGCAATTTGATTTTGAACTGGAATTTACAATAATTTTGCTAAAATTTAGTAGCGGCTGCTAATTCTTTCTACTAATTTTATTGTACTATAAATATATAGACATGTGTTGCTAAAATTAGTAGATATACCGCAGTGCTCAAAAGAGTTAAATTTCTACGTAATAACAGCAAAATTTTCAGCAGCCATTACAGACTCTTTTGGTTGGTGTGTTGTTATAGATTAAAGCTCCACAAATTATTTTTCTATTTTAAGAAATTGACATTTTTTAGAAATGGTAAAGACAGTACAATTTAGAGTCAACGTTGGAACTGGTAAAAATTTAAAGCGATTTCGTTAAAATAAAACTGTCCGATAATAAAATTTATTTCCTTATTTGCAATACAATTGATATCCACTTGAAATGAAATAATTAAACTGGATATTTGCATAAAAACGTAGTTATGGTTTTCTGCGACCTTTAATTTTCTGATAATAGGGTTGTACATTAGGGTTGTAGGAACTGAGAGCTGGTGGGTTAATACTAGAACGGGATACTTGAGGTCAACGGCCCTTAGAGCCAAACATTGGTCTCCTCGAGAGAAAAACATCGATGTATCATATTTTGAGATCCGACTGTAAATGCCAAGATATAGGTAAAAATTTAAAAAGGCGACCTACGTTCAGGAAAAAAAAATTTTTTTTAAACTTTTTGCAAAAATAATTTAGATTCGACGGTGTACGGCGGACTTTTTTTTTGTGGTACGTTCTATTGGACATATAGGAAAGGAAATATTCAAAAAGTTTCAAGGTAAATTAGTTCAAAATGATGTAAAAGAAAAAACTTATAAAATTAGCAGATTTTTTTTTTTTAAAACTAGTAAAATAAGAACAGCAAAAATTAAACTGTTAAATTTACAGAATTCTAGTTATAATTAGCTTAACTTTTTCTAATTGAAAACGACAAATTGTACAATAAAATCTGCACAAAATTTTGCTAAATATTATTAGAATAAAAATATTAAAAACATACTGTTATATCTAAAAATTTTTGGTTATTTTTAAGGTAAATTTAGTTGAATACAAATAGCAGGCTGTCCTGGTAAAATGAGCAGAAGTGTTTGCAAAAAATTGTAAACTTGTGTTTTCAAAAGGCTAGATTTTTATTTGCATTTAAAAAAAATCGAAAAAAATATAGAATTTAAATTTTTTGTGATGTTTTAAGTTACGAATTATTTCGCAAAATTTTTTGCTGATTTTAGCAGGTTAATTTGTTATTTTCTGTTAACAAAAATTAAACTCAAGTATAACTAAAATGTTGTATATTTTATAGTTCTATTTTTGTTGTTCCTATCTTACTAATACATATATAGCAAAAATAATCTGGAAATTTTATCAATTTTTTCTGCAACATAATTTTTGGCAAATTTTTAGTAGTTTTAACTAAATTTTTTAGAAAAGAAAGAAAGACTCCCAATCTTATTGATATTATTGAGCTCCGGATATGTTGTATTTTTTTTTTAGTTGCCCAAAATCATACTTAAGGGTTAAAAAATGGGATAAAAAAGGCCATACAAAACCATCTAGAATTTTGATATTATTATTATGGCCTAAACAAATAAGCATATTTTATACACCGCTATAAAGGCCTCTCAAATACCTTTCGTTTGATACCAAATTTTCCTATAGTCACATTGGAAAAAGTTTGAAATAAAAAAAACAAAAAATTAGGCCTTTTTTGACCCCTTTTGACCCCTTTGGGCAGCTAAAATATTCATTTAAAAATACGGTCGTTTAAATTTGTCTCCTCTGCATCATATCCGAAGATCATTTAGATCTGCCGGTCCGCATTTGGAGTCTTTCTTTGTAAGCTATAATTTAAAAAGTGCTTTTTAAAAACTATCCAGCTCATGTAATGTCATTGCTAGAACCAACATATTTTAGAATTATCGTATAAAAAACCAAAGTATATTTTGAAGACGCACTTTTAATGTAATAATACTTTATTTCAAATTATGTGATAGTTTTTAAAATCGATTTATACGAATTTTCAAGAAAGTATTAATCACGTAAATCGAGGGATCGCTTAATTGTAAGTTACTGTATATTAGACCGTACCTCAAAAAAAAAAGTTCGTCGTACACACTCCAATATGATGTATTTTTGGAAGGCGATTTCAAAAAAAAAATTTTTTTTCCCGAACGTAGGGGTCGCCTTTTTCAATTTTTCGTTATAGCTTCGGCATTTAAAATCGGATTTTAAAGTGTGATATATCGATTATTTTGCCTCGACGAGAGCAGTGTTTTGCTGTAAAGGAAAAATCCAATTAAAAAAAATTTAAAAAGGCGACCCCTACGTTCGGCAACCAATATATAAAAAAAATTTCTACTGAGTTTAGCGAAAAACTTCCTTAGCAAAAGTTTAATGATTTTTTCCGAGCTTTAATTGTCTGACTTTAAAGTGGTACATTAGGGTGGTAGCAACTGAGATCTGGTGGGTAACTACTAGAACGGGATACTTGAGGTCAAAATGTCCTTAAAGCAAAATACTGGTCTCCCCGAGAGAAAAACATCGATGTATCATACTTTAAGATGCGACTGTAAATACCAAAGATATAACGAAAAATGTATAATGGCAACCCATACCTTCGGCAAAAAAATAAAAAAAAATTTTGAAACCTCCTTGCAAAAATACTCCATATTTGAGGGTGTACGGCGCACTTTTTTTTTTTTGCCTGTAAGGTGGTACGCTCTACTGTATATGCTTTGCTCATATTAACTCAAAAATTATATATTTGCTTTTGTGAACACCACTAGAGCCATTTGTGGTGGACCAAACAAAATACAATAAAATAATAATATGTGTATTTACTAGGGTATTCAATTAATTGGCTTTTTATTTTAATCGATTAATCGTGCAAATAATTATTCGGGTTTTTTCTTAACCGGTTAATCGAACAAAATTTTAAAATTAATCGATTAATCGAAAAAATTTTATGTAAAATCCCTATAAATATTTTCACTGGAATTCAAGTTCAAATCAAGTTCAATTCTAGCCCTGTTTTCCAGTTTGAAGGCTTGAATTTAACTTATATTACGTTTTATTTCAATAGCATACTCCAAAAAAATGTAATAATTGAGATCAGCTTTTGTCATTATTTTTTTTTTTTATTCTGTCCCCTCTTTCACATATTAAAATTTTCTCCAAATCGGAGAGAACCACACCGCAATGAGTTAAAGAATAATATAAGACCCGGTACATTAATTTGTATCTCTTTCGTATGCATTGAATACATAAAAACATAAATGTAGAGAGGATTTCTGTTGAGAATTGATTTCCCCTCTACGTTTCCGTACCTCCAACCCTTTATTTTATTTGATTAATTCAGAGTGCTCACTAAACAAGCTTTATTACATTGAGCATTAATTATAATTAATAGTTGTAATAATCATTAATTACAATAATTATTAATGCTTCGTTTAATATCAACGTTTAAAAAGTTGTAAAAAATAATTTAAAATTTATTATACGTAAATAGATACCACTACTTTACTAGATAAGTCACAACAATAGAGTAGTAATTTGGAAGATGACAAAGAAAACTGTGATAATTTTATGTTGTTTTTATTTTTCTTTGGGATTTAAGATTTTTATTAACGCTACTATTTGAAAACATGAAATTCCCATTGAGCTAAAGCTAACAAATATTTATAGAAATTCTAAGAGGTCGTCCCTTAATTATTTTCTTAGGCCAAAATGAAATCCGGATAGGTATAAGCCTACAGCAAATTATTTATAAAAATTTTTTTAAAAAGTTTTGACTGTTACACGTGAAGTTGCAGGTTCGAGCCCCAACCAAGGCAACATCAATTTGTGAAAAATAGTAATATATGTGAGTTTTTTCTATCCCTCATATATATCGCAGCGTCCTCCTTCGGTGTTCCCATAGCACTTAACCCCACCGAAGTAAAATAATATAACAGGGCTATGAACTAAAAAGCTTCAACACAGTTCGCCAATTCATCATCAGATGGCGAGCAACAACTGTTCTAAAATTCAACATCTCGCGCAATTACAGTGTTGCCATATTTGAAGCCCTTCATCTTTCAACACCTTTCACTTCTTCTCTATCCCCTTTCCAAAGGAAGCAACACGTTAATTAATAGGAAGAATTTCCTGAATGTTGCTTCTCTCAAAAAAAAAAAAAAACAAAAAAAATAAATATATAAAATTTCTAGTTTTTAAATATTTTTGTAATTTTCTACCAATTTCGATTAATCGATTAATCGTATGAAATTATTGGAGTTATTCGTTATTCGAAATTTGGACATTTTAAATTATTCGAACAATTTGTGAGAAAAATTGTTCGAATACCCTAGTATTTACTTAATGCATTATAAAATACAAATACAATTCTAAGAATAATATAAATAAGATAAAATGCAAACAAAAACACATTTTATTAAATGTGCTTATTTTCAAGACATACATTTGCATTAGTACAGTTGGCAAAACTACACATTTTATTAAAAAAAAAAAGTGGAAAGTTTAGAAAATTTACTAAAACAACAAGATAATCCTTATTCGACTACTTATCGATATCATAACTAAATCCCTTTATCGATTAATATTTTTGATATAAATTTCAAAAAATCGGAAATTATAGCGAAATTCTATAATTAATTTACAATTTGACTGAAAAAATGTAAATGTAAATACGCTAAAAAAATTATTATTATGCAATATTTACCAAAAATATAATTTTGAGGGATCACATCACATTTTTGCTCTTAAAAGCCAAGTTTATATTAGCTAGTTTACACCTACTTCCAGCTGAATTTTTCGCCAATCAAATTAACAAAGTTGCAGCTACAATCACTTTTATTAATTTTTAATATTGTTTCGATTACGGAAATTTATTTAAAAGTTTTGAATTTTTGTTGTATAAATTGAATGCTTCAGTGTTTATGGATTTCAAATTCTACAAATTGAAAAACATGTTCCAAAAATTTGAATTAAAAATTCTTATGTCGCGAAATTGGATAGAATGGGCGACCTCCGCTTGAAAGGACGTTGATTCCGTTGGTTGGAAAATTGAATACTTTTGTCATAAGTAAAATGATATCAACAACAGCAAATCAATAGCGTCTTTTAACTTTAGTCAATAAAGAAATTAGTTGTACTCATTATAACTCGTAAATTCCTTGTAAACCTCGTATAAATACATGCCATATTTTTTATGTATGCAGTGTGACATTAAATCCATAAACATTTTATGAAAAATTCCATTAGTTCATTAAAAAGTCTCAATGGATGAGTTCCAGTGAAATTTCATTGGTTTTATGAAAAAAATCATTAATATCATGCAGATAATTCTGTCAGTGTAGTACTTGCTTGACTTCGTATTAATAAGAATTTACATTATTTTAATTATATAAAAAATTCGATAAAATTCGTGACCCATTCCTTTTCAACTATCCCACCTGTAAAAAAAATGTTTGCCGGATTAACTTAAAACTTGCAGTAAGTATTCTTACACAAAATAAAAGAACTTCGTGATACAACTTTTTGCATTTTTTAAAACATTGGGGGGAGTAGGCGGGGTCAAACTTTTAAAAAGGGAAAATTTTTTAGTAAAGCTGTGTGAATATTTGAATTAACTTTGTTTAATTGTAACATTGTAAAATTTTTAAGTAAATCATATTTTATAGGCTTTTTTATGGGTCAAATGCCAAAATAAAAAAACAAAATCAAAAACAACATATAACAATTTTTTGTTTCTTTTTTAACAAGAGACTAAGAAAATTTTTTATGGCTTTTGGCTTGTTACACGCAAAGAAAAAACATGATTGGGATAACCATATTCGAAGAGCATCATATATTTTTGGATCTATGATTGCGACAGTCATATTATGCACTCATAGCAAAAAGTTTGTAGAAAAGTTAGTAAAACTGTTAGTACTTCAACTTAACAGATTTTTAACTAATTTTTAGTTAAAATTTAATTTTTAGTTAATTTTTTTGCTACCTCAACATTACTAACTTACAAATTTTTTTGCTATTTTGTTTTGCTGAATTTAGTTACTAATTTTTAACAATAAATTTGCTAACTTTACAGTATTTTGCTGAATTTAAGTTACTAATTTTTAACAGAAGATTTGCTAATTTTACAAATTTTTTGTAAACTAAACCATCAATTTTGGAGCGCTTATAAACAGAATGTTAAATGACTCATAAAAATTACTGCATATTATTGAAATGGTTGAAAATTTGTCCTACTCATAAAATATCTAAATTATTAAAATTTATGAAAAAAATTTATATTTATCGTAATACATTAATTTTCAAAGATCAAGGTTTATTTTGGACGAACCATTTTAATATGAAAATTGTGATTAAAAGTATCTCTGGGGAGCAAGTGGAGTTTACTGGGATGACCCTCATTTTTCCCCCAATATTTAGCGTGTTTTTTAATAACCTCGATTTAGAATTTTTCATACAAAAAACGGATTTATTAAATCCAAAAAAAAGCTGGATTTAATAAATCCACAATAAAAGCACAAATATATGAAACAGCCTATTAATTTAATGTCAGAAAAAATACGAATGAAAATTAAAAGAGAAACAATAAAATTGAAAAACTAACAAATAAAAGGTTTTTATTAAATTTTTTTATGAAATATGTTTAGAAAAAAACTACAGCTCACCAAATATATATATTCCATCTTGGACATGGAGAAATAGCTGAAATAGAAATGGCAATTTTTCACTCTACAGTAAGTAATTTAATTAAATCCAATTAGTGAATATTAAATATTGCAATGGAATTTTTCAATTGTGTAAAAATATAAATTGAAGTGATAAAACTGAAAAGGCAGAATGTTTATCGCTGTTTTATGTAAAATATAATTATAAATTAAAAGTTAAAGTAGAATCCTCCATCATCGAATTCGGTATTAAAAATTAGGGTGAAAGAAGTGTCGGACAGAAATTTTTTTTTAAATAGGAAAAATCTAACCCCATCTGTTGAGCACTTTTAGAAATACTTTTTGGATTTATTAAATCCAAGTGATTAGAAAAAACGGCTATTTTACTTTTTAAGCTTATTTAAAGAATACAATATTTTTAATCGGCCACACCTTCTTTCCTGTGGGTGGATCTTCAGAGGTGAAAATGGAAACTCGAATAAATTCGGAAGTACATATCCGATGAGCAAACAATGAAAATCAAAAGAAGGGTCTCTGAAATCCCAAAGGACGACCTGTCTGCAGCAGCACTTAGTTTGTCATCATATTTGGACAAAGCCAGTTCTGATGAAAACTCTGGAAACAACTTTATAAAACTTCAAAACAAATAATAAAAAAAATCATTAAAACGTTTATTTTATTGAAATACGATTTTACTTTTTACAAAAAGGAAATTCATGTCAGAATTTATTAATCAACATTCGATTTTTTAGTAAATTTTTTTCCCCCTTCAATAATTTAAAAACTTAAAAGGAAAACCTACATAATTGGTGCTGGAGAAAAATTTCAAATATTGAAATGTTATATGTAACTTTTCGTTCAAACATTTATTTTATTATTTTTTATAATAATTATGTTCAATTTGATATTGATAATTGAATTAAATAAATAATTTATTTTTAAATGCACATTTATTTTTTATTAATTAATTTTCATTTCATTTGCTCCTTTTTTTACTTTTTTCCAGTCCACTAATATTCGGTAAAAGTTTTGTTAATTTCAGAAAATTTTAGCAAAATTTTGTAGATTTAACATTTTTTTTTGCTATTTTCATTTTACTATTATTTAGCAATTTTTTTGCTGATTTCAGCAAGTTAAATTGTTATTTGCAATTAACAAAAATTGAGCTCAAATATTACTAAAATTCTGTAAATTTAACAGTTTTGTTTTTGCTATTTTTATTCTACTACTATTCAGCAAATTTTTTTTTTTGCTAATTTTAGCAGGTTAAATTGTTATTTGCAATTAACAACAATTTAGCTCAAGTATTACTAAAATTCTGTAAATTTAACAGTTTTTTTTGCTGTTTTCATTTTATTAATATTTAGCAAACTGATTCTGCTAATATTAGCAGTTTTTTCTGCAGCATCATTTTTAACTAATTTTTAGTAACTTTTTCTGCTGTTTTTACGGACTTATTTGTATGAGTGTGAAATACCTTTTTCTCTCATAATATGATGCCTTAATTATTGCATTAAGATTCCAAACTGATCTCAATAATATCATATTATAGTCCTGTATATCATACTATGATCCCTATAGTTTCTTCCCAGCATTCTCTTAAAGATTAGTGAAAAAGCAGTGCACGATTTCTTTTATTTAGAATAGTACATTTATTTATTCAATGACTAATTTAAAAACTTAAATAATAAAATAAATTATGGAAACATCTGATAACAGCGCGTAGAAAAATATTGTTCAAAATACAATTTCACATTGCTTTCAAAATGATCATAACATGTTCTGAATGATCATATTATATTCCTCGTTATCATTTGGGATCATATTATGATCATCAGGAAAATAATATGACCAGTACGAATATATTATGATCATTTCTTCGTGCATTTACAGACAATAATATGATAATTTATTCGAAGAGATGAATATTATTGTCCAGACAATGTATGATTGTAGATGAGCGAATAATATGATAACAGAAAAAAAGAGAGATTTTAACTATAAAATGATTATAGGCAATCATATTATTTCTCAAGTATGATTAATACATTAATAATTTGATTGCAATAACCATGTATGGCAGTTGTGACCATATTTTGGTAGCTGTGAGCATATTGCAGCCATATCTTTTCTCTGCGTGTATCGATCTTTAAAAATATGGAATACCGTTCCATCCTCGGTTCTTGGTGTTTGTAATTGTGAAACCGTTAGATCGTTAGTGAAATTAAGGTTTTTCAAGTGAGCTGCACGTATTCGAGGTTGAAATAATCGCCGTGAATCAGTTACAAATTTAGTGGCACATTTTTTCGATTGCTGTGTTTTTCCCTACTTTGCCATTGTGAATTAGTTTATTCAGGGACTAAATTGCATAAAGTTGCATCGCGGTGTGCATAAGTGAGATTTTTAACACGTCTTTATATTAATTTCGTAAAAAAAATTAAATAAGTAACTTCAAATTGAAAAAGCACATACAAATCGCATTAATTGCAAAAATGCATCATTAATTTTGCAGATGACTCACGGCGATATTTTCAATCATGTATACGCACGACCTACTTGACCAACTTTAATTTCACTAACGATCAGACAGTTTACCAATTAAAAAAAAAAAAACACACCGGGAACATTAAAGAAATTAAAAAACAAATGTTCCATCGTATTTATAACAGATACTTAAGGGATTTAATTCTAATACCTCTATATTTTCAAATATATTGATTAAATTCAACGCCTTAGAGTTTCGCGATTCGAAAAAAAATATGATCCTGTATTCTATATTTTATTTTCTGGTTATTTTTATTCCCCACTGCAGAACTAGAAGTGCATTTTTAATGCTACTTTGTTTGACACGTTACTGGTAGTACGGCAGTAAAGTATCATGTCAACTGTTTACTTTCAGTTATTGATAGTGCACACATCTACTTGGTTTATAAGTAGATTTGACGTAAGAAAATCTATTGAAAATAGTTTTATACCTCATTTCACCGCACTTTACTTTCATACTAATGTAAGCTTAATGGAGCCTTAATAAATACTAAAGACAAGTGCAAGAAAAAATATATTTACAGTTTTCAGGCCACTTTTCTCATAATAGCAACTATTTTATAAAAATTTATACATTATTTTAATATAATGTTAGAAAAAAAAACATTGTTAATTAAGATTTTAATGTTGGGTCCCATTGGACCCTTCTGTGGAAATGACCATATTTAACAGTTTTATTTTTGCTGTTCTCAACTTACGAATACTTATTTATATCAGATAATTGAATTGTTTTTTCTGCAAGCATATTTTTAACTAATTTTGAGTAGTTTTTGCAATAATTTTAGCAGACTTTTTTCTAGTAGTCTAAGCAAACTAAATAGCTCTCTGCAATTTTGGCTTTGATAAAAGCTTTATTTTTTGTTTTAATTTTTTTGTGAAAATATTTGTGGTCGAAAACAGTTCTAATAGAAACCCTGCAAAAAAATAACATCCTCTCTTTTAATCATGGCTTTTTTCTCTACATTCAAAATAAGAAAATTAAAAATCAAACAAAACAATTGCAATAACATATAACCACTTTACGTACATTAGTAGTTTGCTCCTGAAAGATTGTTTAATTTACAACAGTACATCTTAAATTCATTGATGGAAATGTTGCTGATGTTTAAAATGCAAACATTTCATGGCACACCATTTCTCCCATATATATTTTGTCGCTTTTACTTGCATGAATAAAGGTTAATTTGAATCGTAGGATAAGAAATTCAATTCCTCGTTAGGAATTTTTTAGTTCTTAGTTCTTTTTCTTTCCTTTGAATTTCCTTCGAAATACATGTGAGACTATAAAATTCACCATTTGTACACATTTTCAATTCCACATAATACATGTGATATCGTAGTAAAAGTTTTCCTGGTTGGTTTGCTGTTGTCTTCATGTGTGTTTTGGGTTTCCCCAAATGCGTGTTTGAGAAAATGTTACTGAAAATCAAAACTACGGAAGTTCCCTGTAGGCACTTTGCTTGTCAACAACCAAATGAAAAATGTAAATAAGTATATAAATATATACAATTGCATGTATAGAAATAGTATGTATTTAATCAACAAACAATATGATCAAAATTATTTTGGAAACTTCAAATTAGGTTGTTTATTTTGGAGGCAAAAATAACTAATAGGAAGTATTATTATATAAATGCCTTTACAAAAAAAAACCCCTTTGCAAAATCTGGACATTGTAACCATACTAAAATTTCGGAGTTTTGTTGATATTTCTAAACTGAATAATCAGCTAAAGGAAAAAGAAGAGATTAAGGTGAATATAGTATCCATATGACATGATACTTGGGTCATTTATAGTTTTTTCGGAAGGTCTGATAAATTTTGAAAACCTTGTATAGATCCACATATTGAGTTAAACAAATTTTTCTCTTGTAACTATTAAATGAAATGTCGTCTACTGATTCTCTCGAACTGGTCCTTCTATGGTTTAACCGACAAAGTTTATCTCTATGTAATTCAATAAAAAAAATACAATGATTAAAATGACATGATAGAAAATTAAAAATTTAAATATTTCAATTTGTATGTCTGTCAACATTTCGCTATCCCTGGATTTGAATTAGATTTAACATTAGAGAAAGAGGTCAGAAAGACTACTCAGAAAACACAACACTTGCAATATAAATTAAATAGAAGAACATTTTTTGACAGATTTATTGATTTGTTACTTATATGATGTTCTATGGAAAAAAAAAATATTTTCGCAAATTATGACTTCATTTTTGCCAGTACTTTTCTCCACAAAATATTTTTGTATTTTATTTATTTAATTTCAAATTATTTTTGCACAGCATTGGCGAACGTAAGCCTGTCTGGAGTGGGCATAACCCAACCTAGACTGCATTTTCCGACCTCAGAATTTATAAAAATATCTCCTAATATTTTTTGAGAAATATTTAATATTGCTAATTTGCCAGAAAGATAAATTAATAGAATCAAGGGAAAATTAAAAAACAAATTAAGAAAAATTAGCAGAATCACAGAGTTGTTCAATAAAAAATATCTGAAGGCATTCGACAAGAAAATGTAAAAGGATTTATTGAAAAGAAAATATTGCAAAAAATTTTTTTATAAGGAAAATATCTTCGATGTGCCTATACTCAGGGTACTTCTGCAGTCAGAATTTTTCAGTCTTTTAAGTAGTATTTCAGTTTTGTTTTTTTGTGTGAAAATAACATTCGTTTGTTGAACAACATTAAATTTTAACTACATTCGTTAAGAAAAAAAACAACATAAAATACTAAGAATTATTGGGTGTATAACTAAAAATACAAGATTTACAATACACTCAACCAAAAGAGTCTGTAATGGCTACTGAAAATTTTGCTGTTATTACGGGAAATTTAACTGTTTTGAGCCCAGCGGTATTTTTTGCTAATTTTAGCAACACATGTCTGCTGATCTCTAGTACAATAAAATTAGTAGAAAAAATTAGTAGCCGCTACTAACTTTTAGTAAAATTTATGTAAAATGCAATTCAAAATCGATTTGCTAAAATCAGTTAAAAAACTTAATAAATATCACAATAAATAAATTTCAGTAAATTGCTGTAAACTGTAATTTGAAATCAGTCTGCTGAAATTAGCAAAAAAATTTTACTAAAAAATAAAATGACTGTAAAATCTAAAAAAGAAAATTTTTCTTCTTTCGATTGTAACAAGCGTATAATAACTTTATCGTACTTGAAATTTGAAGTCAAAATCGCAAACGGTTCTCCAGTTATTGCCGTTTTATGCATTGGAGATGCAATAAAATTTTCTGTGTGTTATTTCTAAACTAAGAATATATAATTCGTCCTAATTTTTGAGCATGGTGTTTAAGCAAATTGTTTATAAAATCCATTATATTCATTTTATTTTTTCTCCCACTACAAATGCAAATATATTCCTATAAGTTCTGTATACACTCCCCATTTATGCCTTTGATTTGTCTTCTAGATATTCATCAGTTGTATATTCTTATGTTCATCTGATTATATGCATTATTATATCGTAAGCATTATAAATTTTGTTTTCAATCAGAGATATACGAATATATTTCAATTTACTGCTTCTGTTGATTCTTTTGTCTGTTAATGTTGAAATTGTCTTTCTAACGACATTTAAATTACCTAAGATTTTATATTCAAGTTCAGGATCAGAATTTACAATTTTCCAAATAAAAAATCGCTGAATTGATGTTCATATTAGTAGTAAACTTTTGGGCCATAAAATTTTTGTGTAAGAAGATCGTAAATTCCGCCAATAATAACAATAGTTTACAACTATTTCGCATACAGAAATAATATATGCATTTTCATTAAAGTTTGAATTAACGAGTTCCACCATTTTACAGATATGCCATTATGAAAATATGAACGTTTATTTTCATTTTTTTTTTATTGAGAGAAGCAAATTCTTCCTATTAATTAATTTTCATTTTTTTTTTTTTATTGAGAGAAGCAAATTCTTCCTATTAATTAAGGTGTTGCCTTTTTTCGCGAAGAAATGATAGTTGTGAAAGATGAAGGTATTCAAATATGGCAACACTGTTATTGCGCGAGGTGTACAATCTTAAGACACTCCACTCCTTGCACTCCTTCTGATAGAGAGTTGGGGAATTTTGGACGCTGATATATGTATGAGGGATAGAAAACTCATACAAAAAATTTTTATTAATTGATGTCACCTTTGCTGGGTATGGAAGCAGCAACCTTATGTGTAACAGTTCAATGCGTTAACCATTACACTACAACGCCGTCTGGTAAAAAAAAAATCCTTCAAAAAAATTCTTGTACTTGTTACATTATTTTAAAATAATTAAGGAAATAGAAAAAACGAGAATGAATATTTGTCCATTTTGCTCCTGTAAGGAGCATAATCAAATATAATTTTTATGCTCGCGGCACACTAAATTTATCAACTTTTAAGTGTGCATTATGAATATGAAATCCTAATTAAAATCATTGTCAGAGATTTTGTGAAATTTAAAAATTTTATACAAATCTTTTATTAGGAAGATTTCTTATATTTACCAATATTGAAAATTTCTTTTTTACGTTAAAATATATCTTTGGAATCTCCTTTCGAGCGAGATAGGACTTCTGTTAACAATATAATTAAAATAATCTGAATAATAGTGAAATACTAAAAAAGTAAAGTTTTCAAGAATATCCATTACGAGTATTCTTTTTAAAAATAAAATCAATGTGATATATTACGAAAGTCCTAGGTAAATGGCAGAGATGGGAGTAATTAATTACTTTGTAATGACCATTGCGGGTTTCCATTACCATTGAATCTATAAAATGAAAATTAAAAAAAAATTCATTACCATTACAAAATGTAATTGCAATGAAAAAAATTTTCATTTCATTTGTTTTCTTTCCATGTAATGAAACGTTTCTTTAATTTTCATTACATTACGCAATGGTAGTAAAACCAAAAAATCATTTTCAATTTTTCTACACTAGGTAGACGAATGAAATTTCACCATTACTTATCATAATGATGTACAGAACGTTTTGTTCTTTGTTCTACACTGAAAAATTTTCATTTGTGTGAATTTTTTTCGCAATTTTTTTTTGGCAACTAGCCACCAAACTTTGATGTATGTCTCTAGATTATAAATTTTAAAAAACCGCACTTAAAAAATTGCAAAATTAAGGCAGAACGCGAAAAAATACTTTATGGTAGAAAAATTCAATTAAAAAACTTAATCAGCGATTAACATTCTTCAAACAAATATACTGATGCAAAAAGTTTCCTATTTGCAAATTTTTTTCGCGATTTTTTTTTTCTTTTGCAACTAACCACCAAACTTTGTTATATGGAATGGGCATTATAGTCCCTGGATTATAAATTTGAAAAAACCGCACTTAAAAAATTGCAAAATAATGGCGGAACGCGAAAAAAAATAATTTATAGTACAAAAATGATTTTTTTTAACTAGCCACCAAACTTTGTTGTATGAAATGGGCATTATAGTCCCTATATTACAAATTTTAAGAAACCGCACTTAAAAAGCTCCAAAATAATGGCGGAACGCGAAAAAAGACTTTATGGTAAAGGAATTGAATTAAAAAAAATTTTAAATTAAATTAAATTTTTTTAGCGGTTTTTTTTTAACTAGCTCCCAAACTTTGTTGTATGAAACGGGTATTATAGTCACTAGAATATAAATTTTAATAAACCGTACTTAAAAAACTCCAAAATAATGACGGGACGCGAAAAAAGACTTTATGGTAAAAGAGTTGAATTAAAAAACTTAATCAGCGATTTACATTCGCAAACAAATATACTGATGTAAGAATTTTCCATTTTGTAATTTTTTTTGCGATTTTTTCGCGGTTTTTTTTAACTAGCTCCCGAACTTTGTTGTATGAAACGGGTATTATAGAATATAAATTTTAAGAAACCGCACTTAAAAAACTCCATAATAATGGCGGGACGCGAAAAAAACTTTATGGTAAAAGAATTGAATTAAAACACTTAACCAGCGATTCACATTCTGCGAACAAATATATTGATGTAAGAATTTTCATTTTTGTAAATTTTTTTTCGCGATTTTTTTCGCGGTTTTTTTTTAACTAGCTTCCAAACTTTGTTGTATGAAACGGGTATTATAGTCACTAGAATATAAATTTTAATAAACCGTACATAAAAAACTCCAAAATAATGACGGGACGCGAAAAAAGACTTTATGGTAAAAGAGTTGAATTAAAACACTTAATCAGCGATTTACATTCTGCAAACAAATATACTGATGTAAGAATTTTCCATTTTGTAATTTTTTTTCGCGATTTTTTTCGCGGTTTTTTTTTTAACTAGCTACCGAACTTTGTTGTATGAAACGGGTATTATAGTCACTAGAATATAAATTTTAAGAAACCGCACTTAAAAAACTCCAAAATAATGGCGGGACGCGAAAAAAGACTTTATGGTAAAAAAATTGAATTAAAAAACGTAATCAGCTATTTATGTTCTGCAAACAAATATACTGATGCAAGAATTTTCCTTTTTGCAAATTTTTTTCGCGATTTTTTTTTGCAACTAGGCTTATGTGCCAGTAATAAGTTAAAACTTAAAATGTGTTTAATGGTTAATTTCGTACTTATTCAGAATTGGAGTTCAAATGTCCCACAAATCTGGATTTAGGGAGAAACCATGGGAATTTTCCATTTTAGGTATGGGGTTAGAATGTTCCACAAAAATGTTCCTCGTAGTGTTTTACAAAAGTCCGCTGAACATATCCTATACCTAAAATGGAAGATTCACATGGTTTGAATACTAAACACTCTTAAATGCCCTATGCTCCAACTTGAAACGACGGGAATAAATATATTAAATGCTTGAAATTTGTGTAAAAATCATGAATTTAAGCATTTCAAAAAATCCATTTTTTTAATTTGTGGTAAAAAATAGTAACTAATTTTTTAATGATCTATTATATAACAGTATAAAGTTACAAAAAAAAAAAGAAAAAAAAATATCTAATTTTATATAATTTTTTTTTATACTCCATCAAACTTAAGTAAATTTCGGATTTTCAACAAAAAAAAAAATGTGTTTTTCGAAACAATAAAAAATAATTGTTTTGTAAACATATACTAAAATCCATATTTTAATTTAACTACAAATATATTGAAGTAATTAAAAACCAAATCTTCGAACAAATTTTTAAAAAATGTATTTTAATACCCTACACCACTATGTGGTCAGGGTATTATTGAGAATTATTTTCGTGAAACAATTGAAACCCATTTTTCTGTTAAGTCATTTTTGTATAAAATTCTCTGAGTTTAGCGCCCTCTCTTGGCGGCAAAAGCAATCACACCAAATATTTTTTCACATTGTTTTAGTTACTTTCTTATCTCTAAAAAAATCCTTCTTTAATCACAATTTGACAGAAATTTTTTTTTTTTTTATTTTTGTCCATGGGACGAAGCATAGTGCGTCATTTTCAAATAGTTACCCAAAAAGTACGAAATTTTTATCATTTTTGTTTTTAATTCTCAAAAATCGCTAATAATTTAATATCCTAGTAAAAAAGGTTTTTAAAAAATTTTATATAATTGTATCTTATCTATGGCTAATGTGATATCACATAAAAATCGTAGTTCCAACGAAATTTTTCGCGAAACCGAATTTTTCCAGTTCCAGTTACCATCGCTTTATTTATTTTTAATACTATTGTAATTACAGAAATTTGTTTACAAATTTTGAGTTTTTGTTATATTAATGGATTGCTTCAATATTCATGGATTATAAATTCTTTAAATAGAAAAAGAAACTTATTTAAAAATCAATAACTTTTTATATCGCCAACTGCGCTAGAACTAGCGAGCTTTCGTTTGTCAGTACATTGCTCTTCCTCTGTGCTAAATTCGATTTAAATTCTTTTAGTCAAATTTTAAGTTTTTCAGGTTGGAAATTTGAGTATTTGTTAACGAATTAAATTAAATTTATCAACAATAGAAAACTAAATGCGTCTTTTTTTTTTTTTTTTTTTTTTTTTTGGTGGACCAACACTCAGGGGATGCCCCCTATAATTTGAAGCAACAAAAAAATTATTTAGAAAAACAAACTACAATGTCTTTGCTGGGATTTGAGCTGAAATATCACAGATAACTTTATTAATTTTTGTCTAACTTTGAATTTAAATATGCAGATTAGAGTGATAAAAAAAAAATTAATGTTGAATTTGCGGTCTCCACAATACTATCCCTATTTCTTAGTATATAAAAGCTCTCTGCGCCAAGTTTCAGCTAAATCCGCTTTTATTTAGAGGTACCAGAAAAATATATTTTTCAATAAGTATTTAGTAATTTGTCTCGCAAGCAATTTACAAAAAAAGTAGAGTTCACTTTAAATTTAATTATTTCTTAACTGAAGTAATTACAGATATTTTTGTAATCGAAAGAAAAAACACTGTTTTTTTTACAACAACCTTAAGCCAAATTTTGTTGACTTTTGAAAGCGACAAATGGTAAGCCCTTATGCGGCATTTAATATTTTCTAGCATAAAATTACATATCGCTTCCCTCAGATTTGAGCAGATGATAGATATTAGTTTATACCATATACGAAGCACTAATAAATATGATTTAATTATATTCATTGCAATGCACAATAACAATCTGTAGGATTACCATGTCGATAAAGGTCGACTATATGGTACCCAACACAATAAGATTATCTGGATTACATTTCACAGAACAGACAAGATACCCAGGAGGGAACTCGTTTCAGTTTTATGAGTCGGGCAGCTGATAAAGTTTTAAGCAAAAAAATCATTGCATAAAGACCATTTCTACCAAATATCAACTTGGTCCGTCCGTGGTTAAATCGAACCTATACTCCCAATTTTGTGCAAATATTTTAATACTTAGGATAACTTAAGTTTTATTCAGAGGATTCTTCTTATAAGAATTAGGTTCAAACGAAGCCTTATTTAAATAGAAAATCCATGTGAAAATTCTAAGCCAAAAACATTTTTATCTAGGATCTGCTGTTTGATTATAAAGGCGGACCAATCGTCATAATATTAAGCCAATATTTTTGGTAGTCAGTAGCGCCAGCATAAATTTAAAATACCCTACATGCTAATACCGTATAAGACTTTAAGTTGTTTATGGAGTAATTATATGCATTAATGCAAACATAATAGCATATAATACAATACAATAGTGAAGAGAATAATGCGCCCTATTCAATCAGTTATTTAGTTCTTGTATATAAAATGATGAATACATTGAAATCAGTAAATAGCCGAAGGTTTATACAATAGTAATGATAACACTGTCCAACAAAATCAAATTCTTTCCAAAATAAGACGATTCTGACAACTGATTCTGGCAGATGGGCGAGTATGGGAGTTTTAAAAATATACGTCTGGCCGTTTGTTTTTTGGGAGGTTAAAGAGTTCCCTCTATTGTAAATGTTTATCGTGAACAGACATAGGAAACCATGTGAACATTTTTTTGAATATTCTAAACCTCTAACTCTTCAATTAAAGGGATTTTTAACACCATTTTAAATAAGGAAAAAAAGACCCGTAAGTTGAGGAGTTAGAGGATTAAAATGTTCACAAAAAATGTTTCTTGTAGTGTTCTACATAAGTTCGCTAAATTTGTCCCATACCTAAAATGGAAGATTCACATTTGATTTACTACTAAATGAACTATCCCATTGTAGGAACGGTAATGACATATCATTATTTTTTGGACTAGCAGTAATGACACCCACTTACCTTCTGCATAATTTTAAAACATATAATAATGGGTTACTGATAGTGACTTATTTTTATCATTATTTTAAATAGAAAGTAATTTTCTAGTTTTTTTTGAAAATTTTTTGAAAACTATTTTTAGACTCAATATTTTTTCAACACTGGTAAGGATTTGTTTAACCACATATTTCTTGATTTTTTGTATGTTGGCGAGTAAGCTGACTTGTTTGTAGCAGGTCAATTATGTTTTTATCTATCAAACATTACATGCCGCGATAGCTCAGATGGTAGAGCTATTGACTTGCAACCTGGAGTCCCAGGTTCGATTACCACGCTAGAAAATTTTATTCAGTGTTCTTAACTTTATTTTCAGTGTTGTTAACTTTATTTTAAAATCGCTTAAAACAAAGAAAAATTTGTTCATGTTTAAAACGCTGTCATCTTAAATCTGCCCACCATTTGTGAATAAAAATTATGGAAGATTTAAAGAAATTTTATAGAATTTCTCATAGTATTAAATTTTTATAGATCCGATCAGTACATCGCTAAATTTTGCCACGTAATTTTATAAAAATTCGATATCGCTGATTTTTCATTAAAAGCCACGCCTACATAGAACGGGTAGCAAAATTAAAAAACAAACGCTACACTGAAAATTCCTACAATTTTCTGGATAATCTTCCAGTTTTTCGGGGACAATTTAATCTTTAAAAATAAAATCAACTGGGATAAAATTCGAATAAAAAACTTTAATGATTCTATTGTATTGTCCGTCACTGTAGGTAATGACAACTCATAACTCATTATTTTTCGCGACATCGCCATGCAGAGGTAATAAGAAATGTAATAAGAAAAGTAATTAGTTACCATTACCAGGAATATAGTTATATAACCAAATATCTGGTAATGATTTTCTACACTTAAATTTTTAAACTAAAAACTATAACATTGAGAAAAATAAGAGCTTTGTAAAAAACATGTTATTTGCATTGCAATACATAAATAACTAATAAAAATGTTTGAATTTATTATTCAATTCGTTATTTACTTGGGAGTTTACCTAAACATTTTGATCTATATTATAACCTAGAGAGAGCCCCATAAAGACAATCTGATGATAGTGCTTGGTAGTACTTGAAAATGCATTAATTGTCAACCATTGATTCTAGAAAGGTTTTTTCATAAGTTTTTTTCTCTATTTTTTGTTAAATAAATTGTTGTTTGGAATTTGTCATATTTGATTTTAAAACCGAACAAAAATTACATTCATTGTAACAATCTTCAGATCAAATACAAATATATTGTAAAATTTCTCATTTATTCATTTACCTGAATAAAACTCAGATAGTTCTTAATATCGATTTCGGGATTTTAAAATCATATTAATTTTTTTTGATTAGGCAAAGGGTGTAGGATATTAAAATAAAAATTTGACTTATTTTCCTATTTTGTAAATCTGATAAAACCCCTTCACCGGAGTTGAAAAATCTGAACACATGGCATTAATTCATATTAAAATAATATTTTTCTGGAACGCAATTTGTCTATAGTTTCTTCTAAATAGAACAAAAAGAGTGGGCAAACAAAACATTGGGCAATTTTTAATTTTTAACCCTTCTAAAAATGGGCAGCTAAAAACAATACGTATCAACAACAGCTTTTCAATATATACAAATAAAGCCAGTAAATTTTCAAACGTTTTTAAATCTTATTTTTCAGCACAATTACTTCTTTCATTGTGCTAAAACTTTTTCCTTATCGTTCAAGTGATATTTTTTACAAAAAGAATTCGCGAACGGAGTGCTAATTTGTTCGCCGATCCTGCATAAAACACCAAACATTCCTTTTGTACTTCCTCGTTTATATGTTTCTTGGCATTTCTGTGTAATATTGTGTATGAAAGTGAAAAGAAAACAATCTCATGTATTTGGTGTTTATATTATATTTACTAATTTGCGCAATATTACATAAAAATTTACACATTTTATAGTAGCAAATTTACAAAAATTTTCTTAGTGTATAAAAATTCTTCATAAAACGGAGGGTACCTATTGAGTATGACTTTTTTCACGTTTATTTATATTGCTTAATTATATAGTTAACAATAATATGCAATTAAAAACAAAAACAATTAAAAATCTTTAATGATTCGCGAAATTATAAGTTATTGTATCTCCTGAACACTTTCCATATAAAGAAATTCGCCCTTTTAAAAAGCATAATTCAATTATTTTAATAAATATTTTATTTCCATTCCTTTAACTTCATTATTTGCAATTTGAGCTGAATAAAAATATGAGGCTTTCCGAACAAACTGTCCAGCTAAAAAAGTATTTCGTACTATAGTCATAGCTACATAATTTACTTAGAAAGAAAGACTCCCAACGAGGACCTGAAGATCTTAATGAGCTTCGGCTATATTACAGAGGAAAAGAATTTATAGGACACATATATTAATCCTTAAAATATTTAAATCAGAGGGTGTTTCGGCTTTTTTCTTCTTCGAGTTTGAGTTAATACCAATAAACGCTTGGCCATAGTTATTTCCCAATGTTGGCGCAGGCTTGGGATTTTATTTTTTTGGTATTATCCTAATACATTTAATAACAAACTTAGTTGTTTGCTAGTACTTTACTGTCCTTTTAGTTTACAGCACACATTTTTAATGCATTCTGTCGAAACTTCACAAGAAAATAATGGTTATGTCTCTCTTACATAAATAATTATGTAATAGATGCAAAAATACATAAAATTTATAAAATTGTTAATTTTAATAAATTAAAAAAAGCTCGTTAATTTTCAGAAAATAGTACTGGCAAAGCACGTTTTAAGTAGTACCGCCATTTCGTAAAAAACAGTGCTCTCCCAGTACAATTTTTGTTGCAACGTCGGCAATTTCTACCTGGGCATACAAAAAATATGAAAAATGGAGATTTTCCCAAGTATCTTTTTTGGTTGTTCTACAATGCGTCTTATTTTTCTGCATTAGCTGACGTAGTTTGCTAGCCACTTTATTATCTGGAGATATGCCATTTAGGCCTGGTATCTTATGTGATATTAAACAATGATTAAGAAGAAAATCATTGTTTAGCACTTAATTACAGTAACTCATCAAATTTTAATTTCTGATTTTACTCTAAACATTTCTTAAATTTAATTACAGAAATTTCTGTGATTAAGACCTTAAACATAGATTTTCCACCCTACAAATCATGTTAGTATTAACATTTTTTTCTAATGTTGGTAACTTTTTAATAAGTTTTACGTAGACCAATTAATTTGTAAATAAACAACGTACAACATCTTTATGTGCCATCTAAATAATGAACATCTTTAGTAACTTGCACATATATCTTCTCTAAAAATACCAATTGGAATTAAGAAAATATTTGGGGGAATTTTAATAATATGACGTAATATTGGATTCTGTACGAATAGTTTGTTAGAATCGGTCATAATTTTGCTCTTTATTTAGCACAAATAAACCATGATTCGTGGAAGGAAAATTTGACCAAAAAATGTGTTTAAGGTGTCTCACAATAATTTTTTAAATTCTGCCGTTTTTAATTACAAATAATTTAAATTTTCTAATTTTCCGGAAAAAATATGAGATATATAAAGTTGTAAGACATACTTCACGTGCTCCTGCAAGACCTTAAATTGCAGTTAATGAGTATAGTTTTTTATAATTTTTTTCTTATTTTGCTTATTTATTGAACCAATTTTTACTATTTAATAAAATTTAACCATAAAACTTAATCTACCACATTCTATTAAAAATTGTTGAAATGTCGGACAGAATCAGTTAACAGAGGTTAAGATTTATGCATACTGCTGAGATTCTATGGTAGTTGTTTAGACTAGTTATTGGCATACTTAAATATTTCCTACAGTACAATTTTTAAGTACGCCATATGTTTTTTTTTTCCTCCGGGGAACATTTCTGGATTCATATCTTTTATTTTCAACAAAATTCGAAAATTCTAAATTTTTTAATAAACACAAAATTTCACGGATATGACTCTTCAGAAGGTTTTTTGTTTTGTACACAAAATTGTTGGAAGATATCTTTAAAATAGAATCAAGAAAATCAAGCGTTTAAGTTTCGCGGTTTGTAAAAATTTACTGCTTTGGGAGATGTAACTGTATGTGTATATTAAATCTGATCCAGATATATTTACCTAAACGAATAACAAATAATATAGAGGCATATTTTTTTTACTTTTCCTTTGAACCTAGTTTTCTATTAATTCTGACTTTAAAATTTGTATTGAATGTATCAAAAACATCAAAAATCATCTTGTCCTTCATAAATATGTCTTAATAACACTTTCCTGGACTTAAAACAAATTTATAATTATACACTTACCCAATGAAAACAATTAAGATATGCATGTAGCATGCAAAAAGACACTTCCTATTTGAGGCATTTAGCGATTGATGATTTTTAAAACAACAATTTGGTCATATATTTCATAATTTTATGACCCCGTATCATGCGAAAAATTCAATAAAAAACTCTTATTTCGCGAGTTTCCAAACTTTTTTTATTTTCTTTTATTTCTTATTTGTATTTTCAAATGAAAATATCTAAAATTAACAAATCATTGATTAAATTTTTATAAGTTACCGATATTATTTTAAGTAAGTTTAAGGGCTAATCAATGATTTCTAAATCAATGATTAAAGTAAACTAAACATTGGAGATAAGATACCAGCCCTAATTCAATTTCGTAACAATATATATTATATATTATTTTTTTAACTAAAGGCCATATTACTTGAACGGAGACATAAAGTGACGTATCCCTTTGTGGAAAATCTAATAAGTTAAAAGAGTATGTGAGCTAACAGTTTATTTCATTTTAACTGATTTTCTTAGATTGAGTCAGCTGATTCGTCACGTTACATTTATGTTTAAATAATTTGAGCTTAAAAAATCCATTTCAAATAAAATGTCTGCAGTCAACTTGAAAAAATCAAGAGGATTCTGTCAATTAAAGTTCCAAATGTTAAAAAGGACTTAAATGTATGGTTTTTAATTAGAAATTTATTAATTCAGTTCGAGGCCAATTTCCTTATTATGAGTTAACATAATAAGTACTTTCATAATATTTCTATTGTTGGTTATGCTTTGCATAAAACTTCGAAAACATATTTTATTGTTTGCTCCATTCTCATTTCGTTGATGTAGCAGACTACATTTAATATGAGATTTTGATGCTTCAATTTGCATTGCACAATGCCACCACTTTCTAAAGAAAACTGATCAAGGGGACCTGGAAAATCCCCGAAACGATCGTATTTTCATTCCTTAAACACTCTAAAAATTGTATGTAAACATACTGCTTTAAGTGTGTAAATTTTTATTTAAAAATAATCAAAATGCCTAAATTTATGTACAAAATGTGTATTAAATCTATTTAGGCATTTTTGTTAGAATATTACACACAAAATATAGTATTTTGTATGTTGATAAACATTTTTTCATATTGTACGCATTTGTATAAAAAAATTACACATTTATAGTAGCAATCAAAATATTGTATACATTTTTTAGACACATTGTGTGTAATTTGAATTTGTCATTCAGTTTTTTTCTCAAATGAAATATCAAAATTTCTATTTAAAACCAATTATAAAGAAGACTTTTTAGAGGATTTAGCAATCAATATTGGTACGGTAAGTAATTTTATTTTTGGAATATTGTAAATATTTTTAAGAACTTGAATTTTTTTAGAATTTAATTGAAAAGGGATGCAAGAAAGGAGTAAATGAGGTCATGAAGAACTTTTAATGAAAGAACATCAGGAATTTTTTGTTAAGTTGGTGATATCTTACTTAAAAATTAGAGCCGTACTCTACCCGGATATAAATATGTTAATGTAATCTAATTATATTTGCAAATCCTATATTGCCAATATTTTAAAATTAAGTGAATCTCACCATTAGCTGCTGCTAAGAGCACCCTTTTCTAATTTCGAAATAGAGCCGTCTACCACCCAGGATTAGATGAACAAAGTATTTTCTATATTTACCGCTAAAAGGTTATGTGTCAAAATTCGAGCATCTGCAAAATTGTTAGGATAATGTTAAACTGAGTTCATATTTCAAAATGGCGCACCTTCGTTCTTGTGAGACCGATGACGTATGAGATTTTGGGATAAAATTATAATTGGTTATGATATGGGTGTTAGCTCACCCGAATTTTTTCCATGTTTTTTTCGCATTTATTAAAATACTTCGATTGGGAGTCAACATATTAAAACTACAATATTTTCTTACATTTAGTTTAGAGTGATACTATAGTAAAACTTTCAAATTCTGAAGACTTCTTCCCATAGAATTATCCTCAGATTCTGAAAAATTTTTTCTTATTAAAATTGAGTTTCTAAATGTTTTTAAAAGAAGAATTTCTGTAAGTCTGAGTGTTTTTCTTTAGGTAAACTTCTTCAGAATCTAATGGCTTTTTCTACAGTACGGACTTCTCAGATTCTAAGTGTTTATTATAAGAAAATTTTTTCAATATAATATAGAAACTAAGGGGTTTTCGTTAGAAAAAGTTCTTCAGTGATTTTTTTTTATAATGAAAAGGTCTGATTTTTAGGACTTTTTCCTAGAATTACTTTTTATAGTCAAATCTTCAGATTCTAACGACTTTTTGTTGTAGAAATCTACCAGATTCAATGGATTTTCTTTTATATAAAATCCTGTAAATTCTGAAAATTTCTTAATATAAGTCAGAGTCCCTGAGGTTCTAAGCACTTTTTCATATAGAAAACTACACAGAAAATTAATGCTGGTTTTCTATATGAAAAAATTCCAGATCTATTCCCTTTCGGCTGACGTTTAAGTAATATTTATAATTCAATATTAATTATTATTGTTGTTATTTAAATTTTTATTTTAACTGCATTGCCTTTTTTTTATTATGATAATAATAATAATAACATACTAATAAAACCTTGTTAATAAAGCCTTCATATTCGAAAATTGCATTTTGTTTTCTTTAGGAAGTATAAGGTGCACTAGTTAATAAAAAACATTTTAATTGTATATATGCGCATTATTAGGCGTGTTTCTAGACATTTTAAATGTAAGTTCAAGCATTTTTTACAGCTTTCTTAGACACAAAAAATTAAAATTTAAACAAATCTCAAATGTTTCTAAACCTTTTGTTACAATTAAAAACATATTTTTAGACACATTGTGTTTATTACTTTTAAACACTATGTGTCTATATATTTTTATTTTACACATTGTGCCTATTTTTGCCCAATTTATAGTAGGTATCAAGTTACCTCCTTTTAATGGAGTAGATTTCAACAAAAATTTATTAGAGTGAAGTGTAGAGGTTTTTTGAAAGCAAAATCTCTGTGAAGTATTTGTCAGGAGAGTATGAAGAAAAATAGAGGTTTTTATGTTAACTCATAATAAGGAAATTGTCCTCGAACTGAATTAATAAATTTCTAATTAATCAATTGAAAAGGTCGAAAAAAACAATTTTTATTTTTTAAATAAAAATTGAAAACAAACATTTTGTATAGTTTTTAAATGAACGCCTTCAACATAAAAATGAATTGAAAATTATGGCATTAAAAATTAACACCAGAAAACAGATTCGGGGCTGACAACCCCATTTGTTGCCAATCGGATGGTTCAAATGCATCAAATGAATTTTTCGATTGTGGCTACCGAATTATTCTTGATACAACTGAAATTCTGTTGCCGTAGGCCAATTAGTCCTGTCTCAATTGGTTTTTTTTTTGTTGCCACAACTGAAAAATTCCGCTACCACAACCGAACCATGCGATTGGCGGTTATCAGAACTGAATCTGTTTTCTGGGTGAATGCATAGTTTAATAAAAACATCTCGTTCTGAGCTAACGATTTTTGATTTGAAAAATTCAATAGACGCAATGGTATTCCGACATAGGTCTGGGAAAAAATTAATTTAAAGTTAAAATTTACATCATATATCTGCACCTTGAGCCAATATGTAATGATGGCCGTATGACACGAGGATTTGAAAAATGTCGATATTTTTTTTTTTTTGTTAAAATTAAACCGAAGCCAATGTTATTGATGATGAACACACAAATATACATAACATATAATAGTACCCAAAGGATACTACACCCAGAAAACAGAGTCGGTGCTGACAACCCAATTTGTTGCCAATCGAATGGATCAGTTGCTCAAATGAATTTTTCGGTTGCTACTATCGAATGATTCCTCATACAATTTTTCGGTTGCTACTATCGAATGATTCCTGATACAACTGAAATTCCGTTGTTACAGTCAAATTATTCATATCTCAATTGGTCTTCTGTTGTCACAACTAAAACACTCGGCCACCACACCCGAATCATTCGATTGGCTGCAAACGCGATTGTCAGCACTGAATCTGTTTTCTGGGTGTATGTGAAATGTCGCTTTTCAAAAGTGTTGATTTATGAATGGTTTTACCAAATCAGTCAGTTCATACACAAAAGTAAATAATTCTTAACCCGTTGGAATTTTTGTATATTATGTTATGTCTCGGAGTGCGTATTCCAATCATCATTTTCTTATTGCGGACAACTTAAGAAACAATTTTATTGTCTATCATGAAAATGGTCAACCTTTTTGAAACAACAAATAAAATCTAATATGACAATATCATATTAGAATTCGGACTTGAGGTAGAACAATATTCTAACCAAAATATATGACAATATAGAGAGTCCGAAAAAACAATTTTTGTATTTTTTAATGCAAAAATTAAAATAATTATTAAACTAAAAATATTTCAAAAGAAATATATTCCTAGTACGCTTCAATTATCTGAAAATTCTATAAGAGTGATGTTTTTTAAAGAATTTAATCAGAGCAGGTGACACTTACAGAAATTTCAGTGTATCTGTAAATTTAAATTTTGTATGTTATTAACTTCGCTATCACTTTGACCTTATTTTATATTTAAATTATCATTTGATTGAAAAGAAAAAAATGCATTCCCAGCCAGCAAACTAGCCGAAAAATAAATAAAAAAAATATCTCCAAAAATATTATTAAAAGTTGAAATTTTTATAGGAAAGTGGTTCATCACAAAAAGCCTTCTTATTCAAAAATTACTCACAAAAAAATATTTAAAGAAATTCTAAAGGCTTAAAAATTAATCTTTTTTGAGCCGCTTTTGAATTGTTAACAAAATATTCAAACATTTTTATATTTCTGAGTCATTTCTGAACTATCTTTTGGATTTAATAATTTGCCACAAATTGTTGTATCTTTAGTACCGTAAGTTGTTTGAGTTTCACGTGAAAAAACTGTTATACTCCATATAAAAAAACTAATTTTTCACGACAATGAGGTTTACGTGAAAATTGTGTAGCCTTTGTTTTCACGCAAATCTAATATACAAGACTATTATCTTTCTTGTGAAAAAGTGGCACTTTGTGTTTATTGTGATTGTTTTCATTAAAAAAAAATTTCTTTTTAAGAATTTAAATTATTATTTAAGGCATCCAAAGTTTGTTTGAAAATGTTCCACTTGAAAAACAACTTACGGTGCTTTATATGTTTCATTTTAGAAGGCTCACATTTGCGTTCAAAATATGATGAATTTTTAAATTTCAAAAAAATATATTTTATTTCACAAATTTTTGACTTATAGAACAAAAACCCTTAAAAAAGTATGAACATTTTGCTGGCTGGGTTTGTAAAATTTTATTTACACACTGATATCAAAAATGATGTATTTTTTATACACTACATTTCGTATAAGTGACATTTAACATAATGTCAAATGATGGCTTCCTAGCATTATCCCCTTTTTGCCATAGTATATTAGGGTGGATCGATTTATGTGTTTAATAAAATTTTGCTATCCGTTTAATACGCTAACTAAATGTACATAAATGTGGTATACTTCGACTTACATCTTGTGTAGTATCCCTTGAGTTCCAAATTGTCGATTTTTCATACTGACACTTTCAATTTCATTCGAAATGCACGCGTTTAAAGAAATCTTTTCTAAATATTGAAAATATTAAAATTTGATTTATGGCTATGAAAAGACAACAACAGAAAAAAATTTTAACTTTTTAATTTAAATGAAACACAACAACGTTACTATGACCTGCTAACTTTTCTATAAATAAACTGAGTTTAGTGCTTAACCATAGGTATGAATGTCAAATTTATATGGAAGTGGTTAACGTTTAACCATGCCCTACGGAAAATTTTAACAAACTGTCACCGAACTCGCCCCTTTATATGAAATAGACTGGTCACTTTTACTTGGCGTTGTCATAGGAGGGGGAAATTGACCCCTTGTGACATGTCACAAGACAAATCCGAGGACATGTCCCTGAACTTTGTTTTTTATGAGAGTTCAGTAACCTGTCCTAGGATTTGTCTTGTGGCATGTCACAAGGGGCCAATTTCCCGCTCCTGTGACAACGCCATGTAAAAGTGACCAGTCTATTTCATATAAAGAGGCCAGTTCGGTGACAGTTTGTTAAAATTTCGCTTAGGGTGGTTATGTTCGAAATAAGTTACTCGCCCTATGTGATATAGTAATAAATTATAAAACTTAAAATTGGCTTTATCGCAACCGCTTGATATCCTGCAGAGTAGTCTATAAAAACAATTATATATGTTTGGAAAAATGTCAAATTTTACATTATTAATGCTTCATAAAATTAACAACTTTTAATTGTTAACTATGTCAGTCATTTACTTATTCACTCATTCGTTTCACAAAAAAAAAAAAAAAAAAAAAAAAAAAAAAACAATTTGTGGTGTTTATTTTTTTACATTTTGTCCTTGTCACAACACTTGATAACAAAAACAATTTGTATTACAGTTTGTGTCCATATATCACAAAACTTGTTGTACACTCAAAGAAAAGTTAAACTACTATTATATGAATAAACGATAACGACAACAACAATAAATATAACATAAATAATGTCCTGTTAACAAACATTTTTTATAGTCCATTTGTTTTAATTGTAATTGTTGTTGTAATGTGAAATGTAAATATATTTTAGAAAAGTAAATTTACTTACGAAATTTTAATTAAAATGAAGATGAATATATTTTTTTTTCCTACATTTTGTGCTACTCAAAAATATTCAAAAACATACTTGGTCATGCATACAAGGGCAAAGTTTATTTTGTTAAATTGATATGGACAATATTGCTAACCTTGTGATTTTGGCACATCTTCTAGTGATTTTATTTATTTTTTTTAACTTAAATAACCAAAAATATTTTTCTTTAAACACATATTTATAAGATTGGGTTTAAACTTTAAATTTTGTTTTATTGTATAATAACTTCACATGACCTCTGCAATTCAACAGCCATTTAGAGTACTTCCAAATACGATGTCGTATACCTTGAAACAAATGGGTACATGTGACACAGCCGCGATTCCATTATTCAAAAAACTTTAGTACTTGATGGAACAACTGTTGGTCTGGAACTTTTTTCAGACACTCTGTTGTAAAGGTAATTAACATAAATCCATCAGCGGTTAATTTCTAATGAGAGAATAAGAAAACAATAGTTAAGTTTTCTATTTCAGATATTCGTAATTAGATATTTAATTTTTACATTTTTCAACACATTGGCAAGCCTGAGCAAAAATGGGCAATAAGCATATAAAATTTTCCCTTTTATTAATTTTATGGCGATTTTTCCTATTTGCCGAAATTTTCTACATGCTTCCGAAAAAAATGTTTTTCTCTACACTCTAAAAAATGTTTGTAAATTTACTGCTCTAAAATGGGTAAAGTTTTGTTTAATTTTGTACACAATTCCATACACAATAATATGTATGCATAGCGCATGCTAAGGAGACATTTTTTCGATCCACAGCTTAATATGGAGACAATTGGTTAGTTTGGGGACTGTCCTCAAACTCTTCCTAGGTCTAGTGCATAGCAACAAGACATTTTTGACTCATATACAGCATAGTTTGGGCACATTTTTGGCTATGTCTCCGAACTATGCGCACCACATACATATATAAACACACAAAGTTTTTTTTAGACATTATGTGTTTAAAAATAAACAAATCATGCCTCAAATTAGTATTCCCTTGTTAAATTAAATTTTTACTCACAAAATTGGTAAATACACTAATTTATAATATTAAAAAACACTCTGATATTTTAAAATGGACAAAAATGTTTAAATAATAAAAAAAAAAATTTAAAACGGATTGTTTTTTGTGAATTAAGACATTTCTACAAACACATTTTTATCTGGAAATAGCAACATAAGAATGAAAATATTTTTGGTAATTTTTGTTGGCGCATGTGGTGGTCTAATACTCTTTTCAAAATTGATTTTAATTCAATAGTTATAACCAGGGCAAGGACTTTCATGCAAATGCATGTTTGTAGTCAGTGGCCCAAAAATGATTTTGACCAAATACTTTTCCGAATCAAAGAATTTGCAAAAAAAATGGCATCGATTTGTTGTTGCATATTTTTGCATATATTGTTATAAATGCATATTTTGCTTTTAATTGCATATTTTATGAATTTTATTGCATATTTTTGCATATTTTGCACATTATTGCATAATTTTTAATATTTTTAAATATGTAATTCGATTTAAGAATTCATACTTTAAAATAAAAAAAAAATCTAAAGAATTAATTATTTGGAAGCTCTGTTGGTAATATAACACTACACCAGAAAGAGAAACACATAGTATACAATATGTTGTCATCCACTAACACATTTTTTATAGATGTAATTTTAAATTAACGCTTTCTGGTGTTATTGCTCACAAACACAAAGTTGAAAAATTTTATAAAAATTATTTTAAGGAAACTTGTCCCCGAGCATTAATTTCTGCCACTTTTTTCTCTGAGTTACGAAAGTGAGTACGATTTTATAGTACACATATTTAAGTTCTATTTTATAATAAAGTTTTTTTCAGGTAAAATGCCACACACAAAAATATATTTAACTATGTGTATTTGAAGACATATTCAGTGTGCTCGTTTGCTCGAATTTCTTACTACATTTACTACAATTGCAATGTTTTGTTTACTTTTTGTATTGTATTTTTCCAGCTGTAATAAATATAGTAACTTGTAGTAAGTAAACGATCAAGCTTATTGGAACCGATACCTGAATTTTTACGTTTATGTTAGTTTTTAAAAAATATAATTTAAAACAACATTTATTTTTAATTGCATATTTTTTGGTTTTTATTGCATATTTCGTTATAAATTCATATTTAAGTGCATATTTTCCATTTTATAGTGCATATTTTAAGCGCATATTTTCGATTTTTTAGTGCATGAAAGTCCTTGCCCTGGTTATAACAAACTTTTATTATACCAATTTTATACAAATACCTTAAGATCTCAAAACGACTAATTTCGACATAAACGATTATGCAAGAATAATACGGATATTATTACACTATGCGACAGTCAATATCGGGATGGGATGAAACCAACGGGAAATGTTATATCGGTCAAAAACAAGTTATACGTGTCCCGGCGTTTCGCTGGGTCACCCCCAGAGATGGGAGTAATTAATTACTTTGTAATGACCATTGCGGGTTTTCATTACCATTAAATCTATAAAATGAAAATTAAAAAAAAATTCATTACCATTACAAAATGTAATTGCAATGAAAAAAATGTTAATTTCATTTGTTTTCTTTACATGTAATGAAACGTTTTTATAATTTTCATTACAATACGCAATGGTAGTAAAAACAAAAAATCATTTTCATTTTTTCTACACTAGGTAGGCAAATGAAATTTCATTAGCATTACTTAACACAATGATGTAAAGAACGTTTTGTTCTTTGTTCTACACTAAAAAATTTACCTTTATGGAAATTTTTTTCGCAATTTTTTTTGGCAACTAGTCATCAAACTTTGATGTATGTCTCTAGATTATAAATTAAAAAAAAAACCGCACTTAAAAAATAGCAAAATTATGGCGGAACGCGAAAAAATACTTTATGGCAGAAAAATTCAATTAAAAAACTTAATCAGCGGTTAACATTCTTCAAACAAATATACTGATGCAAAAAGTTTCGTTTTGGCAAATTTTTTCGCGATTTTTTTTTTGCAACTAACCACCAAACTTTGTTATATGAAATAGGCATTATAGTCCCTAGATTATAAATTTGAATAAACCGCACTTAAGAAATTGAAAAATAATGGTGGAACTCGAAAAAAGACTTTATGGTACAAAAACTGAATTAAAAAACCTAATCAGTGATTAACATTCTGCAAACAAATATATTAATGTAAGAAATTTCCTTTTTGCAAATTTTTTTTCGCGATATTTTTTCGCGATTTTTTTTTTAACTAGCCACCAAACTTTGTTGTATGAAATGGGCATTATAGTCCCTAGATTACAAATTTTAAAAAACCGCACTTAAAAAATTCAAAAATAATGGTGGGACTCGAAAAAAGACTTTATGGTCAAAAAATTTAATTAAAACACTTAATCAGCGACTTACATTCTGCAAACAAATCTATTGATGTAAGAACTTTCCTTTTTATAATTATTTTTAGCGATTTTTTACGCGGTTTTTTTTTTAACTAGCTCCCAAACTTTGTTATATGAAACGGGCATTATAGTCCCTAGATTACAAATTTTAATAAACCACACTAAAAAAACTCCAAAATAATGGCGGGCCGCGAAAAAAGGCTTTATGGTAAAAATATTTAATTAAAACACTTATTCAGCGATCTACATTCTGCAAACAAATCTATTGATGTAAGAATTTTCCTTTTTGTAAATTTTTTTTCGCGATTTTTTTCCCGGTTTTTTTTAACTAGCCCCAAAACTTTGTTGTATGAAACGGGTATTATAGTCACTAGAATATAAATTTTAAGAAACCGCACTTAAAAAACTCCAAAATAACGGCGGGACGCGAAAAAAGACTTTATAGTAAAAGAATTGAATTAAAACACTTAATCAGCGATTTACATTCTGCAAGGAAATATATTAAAGCAAAAATTTTCCTTTTTTGATTTTTTTTTGTTTGCGATTTTTTTTTCGCAATTTTTGTTTTTTTTTTCCACTAGCTACCAAACTTTGTTGTACGAAATGAGTATTATAGTCCTTAGATTATAAATTAAAAAAAACCGCACTTACAAAATTGCAAAATAATGGAGGATCCCGAAAAAAGACTATGGTACTAGAAACTTAATCAGCTATTTATGTTCTGCAAACAAATTATATTGATGCCAGAATTTTCATTTATGCAATTTTTTTCGCGATTTTTTTTTTGCAACTAGATACCAAAACTTGGTATCAAATATGCATACCATAGGCCTCGGATTATGAACTAAAAAATGCTTTTAGTAATTTGTAAACCTCATATTTTTAAAATAAAAAATTTCGACAAAAACGGCATGTAATGAAAAACAAATGGGTGTTTCATTACTATGTAAACATTAGGTAAAAGTAATGAAAATTAAAAAAAAGGTTCATTTTAATTTTCAAAACAAATGAAAATTAAAAAAAATATTCATTACCATTTTTTAACGCAATGGTAATGAAAAAAAAACATTACCATTTCTTCAAAAAATGGTAATGATAAAAAAGCTCCATTACCATTACATCAAGTAATGGTAATGAAAATGTAATGATAATGATTTTAGCCCATCTCTGGTCACCCCTAGGAATCGAGATATATATTTTTTTTGACATAACTCGAGAACCACTAGTCCGATTTTGCTCAAACAATTTAAAAAAAAAAATTAAAAATTACAATTCCTTTAATCTGTTCATATAACGTTTTTCTATATACTCAATAGTTTTGCCAGTAAAAATAAATGTTTGTTACCGCTACCATAAAAATCAATAACCTTTTGTTTATTACTTTTTTTTAATATTTTAGGCAAAAAATATTTTTTTCTTCATACATTTATTTTTACCGGCAAAACTGTTGAGTATATAGAAAAACGTTATATGAACAGATTAAAGGAATTGTAATTTTTAATTTTTTTTAAATTGTTTGAGCAAAATCAGACTAGTGGTTCTCGAGTTATGTCAAAAAAAAGACCACCAAATGTCAAATCGATATATCTCGATTCCTAGGGGTGACCCAGCGAAACGCCGGGACACTTATAACTTCTTTTTTTACCGATATAACTTTCTCTGGTAGTTTGAACCCTTCCTGATCACTGACCCCTACCATTTGTCTCACAGTGTTATTAATAAAACACTTACTAATAAAAATTAATTTGTTGCTTAATAAAAAAAAAAAAAGTTTTCGGGTGGTTTAACTTTATTTTTTTAAGCACTTTCTTTGGATTTTTGAACATTTTTTGGATCTTTGCTCATTTTATTAGTACAATTACATGTACGACATATTTTTTAACCACAAATTTAGTAAATGAACACACCAATTTCAAAATTTAATTTAATTTTTTGCTCACTTTCAGTGTAAAATTACATATTATTTGTGCCTTATGCGTATTTTTTTTTTTTGCAATTACAAACATAGGGTAAATTTACCCAATTTATAGTAGGGTAAATTTCAACAGAATTAATTGGAGTGTACCCCCCATTTACCATTAAACATGGGAGAGGATATTAAAAATATATAAGGACAGCCTAGTGTTTGATTATGTATTACATATCTCGCTTTGATTCAAATCGGCGTGTAAGTACTGGCGGATTCCCTTGTCAGTGCAAAGTTATTATTTAAAAGTAAAAAACAGGATCAAATACCCCAAAAAAAAAAATTATGTGCTATATGCTAAAAATAAAAAATATGCTGTTTTAGTTTTTTCATCGTTTTCCATCATTTCAGCGGTTTTGTCCTAAAAAAGTTTAAACATTGAAAATGATCGTTTGTCGTCGTCGTCAACTTAATTTTTTTATTTTTTGGCAATTTTGCATATAAATTTGAAAAAAAGACAAATCTTTTAAATAGGACCAGTATTATAGTCAGATTTTTGATTTTTAAAACCTAAACTTCGACAAAGTGTTATAAACAAAAGTTTTGTTTTCACTTTTCACTGGTTTTCTATGTTCTTTGTACCGTCGCACAGAGGAGTATTTGACCCGAAAAGCTGGCCAAAAAGGCAAAAATGAATTTAAAGACATCTAAAAAACAAAGTACGCAGTTGAATAGCAACTAAATTTAAGTTAAGTTAAGTTCAGATTTGTTTTTCAGGGACACTGTTAAAGTCACGAAAGTTAAAAAAAGTTTATCCGTTTTTATTGATTTTTTTCAGTTTTAAGAGATTTATATAAAATTTTTTATGGCGTAACGAATGGAAATTTTAATTGATTTTTCTTTTTTCAATGAAAGACTTCAGTAGTGCTTTTTTAAGCAATTTTTAAAAAAATTTTTCTGAAATATTTATGTTGTAACACTTAGTTCAAAAATTAAAAAAACATTTTTTTACACACTTTTATGCAAAAAAAATAGAAGAAGATTTTTAAAAGCCAAGATAGTAAGTCTAATAAAAACGTTATATACACACAAATTATTTTGAAGGTAAAATTAACTAAAAATACAATTTAAAACGAATAAAATTCAGTTAAAAACCGGTCTACTCACATTTTCATTTAATTGAACAATTTTTTTTATTTGTTTTTGACTATCAATAATTGACTATAAGAAACCGTAAAATCAACTTAAATTTAATTTATTTTTACTATAAAAATAACAAGCAAAATGGTGCGAAGAACTAAATTTATATTTTATTTTACTAAAAAATTTAAAATAAAAAAATTCAAATAAATGTATTGTTGTTTTTTTATTTCAAAAAACTTTTACTATAAAATACCTTTTTTGGTTCATTTTTTTAGTTTTATTTTAAAACAATAAAAATTGACTAGAAAATTTGACTGTTACGAAATATCCGTATTTTCTTTTAGTTAGATTTTTAAATAACTTGTAAAAAAAGTTAAAAATTATTTTTCTTCTACGAACAACTGTTATTATTTATAAAAATAACTCAACGGAAAAACTTCAGAAACAACTAACAAAAAGTGACTGTATTTATTTTGTGAGTGTACCAAAATAAAATTGGAAATCTCTTATTTTAAAGAAAATAAAAGAAGTTTTTTTAAAATTACATCTTTTTTCAATTTGTGCTCATCAGGCACTTTTTCTCATATATTTTTGTGAGTCATTAACATAAAGATGCGGCCGAATTAATAATAGATAATAATGGATCTCCTAGAAAAGCCAGAATTTGCAAACAATCTTTAACAACTTCTGAGGTCAACCAATATGAAATTATATTGCTAAAAAACGCTAAAAAAATTTTTTATGCTAGTTATCGGAAGTAAAGCTTCACCCTCTTCTCGACCGATTATGTAAATACCCTGATGAGATTTTATTGCAGTTGGACTATGAAGAGTTTCATTTTCTGGAACTTATAAGTAAATAGGGTTGTGATCTTATATGCAAAAATTTGAAAATAAAAAGGATAGTGATGCTAGTATATTTCAAAGTTCTTGTGTGCCTTCAATTAATCACAAATGCTAATGGAATGGTACACTCAAATAGTTTGGCGGTGGAATCTACTGAAACAAAGGTATATGCAGTTAAAAAGACGACAAGGGTATTTACTTTTAAAGTAACTAGAAATGTTGTTATTTTTAACTGTTGAAAAATAATTAACAAATGCATTAAAAAACGAGTAAAAAGGTTAAAGTCGGGCATGCCGACTATACAATACCCTACACCAGTTTGGTGTATTGTTTGGATCCGAAATTCGAATGGGTTAAAATGGGGCTTATGTCAAAATTTTCTATAATGTGAGTCAGCGCACCAAATTTCATTAAAATATCTTAATATTTGCGACCTGCAGTTTGTAACCAAGCCAATTTTGGGGGCACCCTTATATGAGCACTAGTTCTAAACATAGACAGATGTTCACCAAAATCAATAGGCTTCGTCCTTGGGCCAACATAGGTCTATGTACCAAATTTCATCAAAATATCATAATATTTGCGACCTGCGGCGTATAAACAGTATAATTTTGGTAGGACCCTTATATGGGCACTAGGTCTAAACATGGACCGATGTTTACCAAAATCAATAGGCTGCGTTATTGGCCCAATGTAGGTCTGTGTACCAAATTTCATCAAAATATCTTAATATTTACGACCTGCAGCGTATAAAAAGTATAATTTTGATAGGACCTTATATGGGCACTAGGTCTAAACATGGACCGATGTTCACCAAAATCAATAGGCTGCATTATTGGGCCAATATAGGTCTGTGTACCAAATTTCGTCAAAATATCTTAATATTTACGACCTGCAGCGTATAAACAGTATAATTTTGGTAGGACCCTTATATGGGCACTAGGTCTAAACATGGACCGATGTTCACCAAAATCAACAGGCTGCATTATTGGGCCAATATAGGTCCGTGTACCAAATTTCATCAAAATATCTTAATATTTACGACCTGCAGCATATAAACAGTATAATTTTGGTAGGACCCTTATATGGGCACTAGGTCTAAACATGGACCGATCTTCAAAAAAATCAAACTTGTTCGTCCTTGGGCTAACATAGGTCTGCGTACCAAATTTCATCTAAATATCTTAATAGGTGCGACCTGTAGAGTGCGCACAAGATTGCATGGACAGACAGACAGACGGACGGACGGACGGACAGACGGACATCGTTAAATCGAAATAAAAAAAAATTCTGAACCGATCGGTATACTATAAGGTGGGTCTACGACCAATATTTTTTGGTGTTACAAACATCAGCACAAACTTATAATACCCTGACCACATAGTGGTGTAGGGTATAATAAGAAACGATGTCGTAAAAGTAAGTGAAAATTTTTACTACAAAAAATTTTAAAACGACTAACAAAATGGGTAAAATCTACCTTTTTGTACTGTTAATTCTTTTGGTATTATAAACACATATTTAAAAAAAAAAAAAAAAACAATGTTTTCTTTCGATTACAAAAATAATCGTAATTACTTCAGCCTACTTAAAATTTTAAATAAAAATTCCAAACGGTTCTCCAATTATTATGCTTTGGAGATACAATACAAGTTTTTGATTTTTATTTGCAAACTAGGAATATATCAATAATAACAAATATAAACTAAACAAGAATTTTTAACGAAATTTTTTATTTTTTAAATAACTAACAAAAAGAACTGTTTACTGTTAAAGTACTCTTTTGGTACTTGTTTATTGTGATATTAAAAATTACTGCCTTAAACAACTGTTACGAAATTACAGTAATTTTCGTTAGTTGTTTCCTTAAATAACTATCATAACAGTTGCTTTCCATTTTTCCATAGAAAAACAACAGTAATTACAGTTAAAAATAACAATTATTGATTACTATACAAACAACTGTCATGTAGTAACTGTCAAAGTTTTTTGAGTGTATGGCAAAATCCAATAACATCCTCAACTAGGTTGTGTAGACCAATCCGTATTTCGCATTTTAGTTTTGGAAAAATCTTGACTAGTTACAGCATGTCAAAATTTGAATTTTAGTTCTCAATATTTCCACTAGGGGGCACAAAATAATCTAAAATACTTTCTTTATATATATCTTCAAACTTTGGTCGATAAAGTATTAAAATACAAAATTATAAAAAAAAAATTGGAAACTCTCATTCTTCTGCGAAGTACGAGAGAGAGGGGGGTCAAAATCAACACGAACCCTCCAAATTTCCGCCACTGGATTCTTTTTCTCAAAGTTTTAATTCAAAAAACACGTTTAATAATTTTGGCCAGCTTTTCGGGTCAAATACTCCTATGTGCGTCGTCTATTTCTTTCTGGGTAGTTACCATAATAAATAGTTATTCTTATGGTGATAAGCAATCAATCGTACAAGTTTATAAATATATGGGCTTACTCTTATACTTAAAAGTAATTGGAAAATAAATGTTTACAAATATCACATTATTATTCTTATTGTAAAGCTAACTTCTTCTAACAAAAATAACTAGTTCTGATTCCAAATAATTATTTCTAAAAAATTCATGCTCCGATGTATAAACTTCCCTTTAGAAAAACGTGTAAGGCCACACAATGTAATCGATTTGGTGTACTTAATTCTGTGCGTACTTATGATATGGGATACCTGTGCATAACAATTGTATATGAAAGACAAAATATTTGAAAATTTTCAAAAATTTTGTCTAACTTTCATGCCACTATACTTGTGTGTACTTACGAAGTATATTGGCTTGTGGGCCATTACAATGCGGCCATACCCTGGGTAAAGTAAGGCAGCTTGTGTGTAGAGTTTGAAAGCACTCGGAGATACTAGTAAGTACACACAAGTATCTCCGAGTACTTTCAAAATCTACACACAACCTGGCTTACTTTACCCAGGCTATGGCCGCATTGTAATGGCCCACAAGCCAATATACTTCGTAAGTACACACAAGTGTAGCGGCATTTAAGTTAGACAAAATTTTTGAAAATTTTCAAAAATTTTGTGTTTCATATACAATTGTATATGTACCTGTGTATATCCCGGATACCTGTGTATATCCCATATCGTAAGTACGCACAAAATGAAGTACACCAAATCGATTACATTGTGTGGCCTTACACGTTTTTCTAAAGGGTTATTTGGTAATGAAAGCTTTTTATGGGTTTTCCAAAAGTATTTGTGTAATCTTGGCGATTTTTTTTTTTTTTTTGTGAAATGTTGTCAGCACTGCGTCAGTATGACATGTGTGTGATACTCAATTATTTGCCTGTGTTTGTCTGTGCCTTAGACATTTTGTTTGTCTAATTGTAGTTGTTCTTTTTTTTTGTATTCATGTACATTTTATGATGAGAAATTATTTGTAATTGTTTTTCCATTGCTATACTAACATTCCTAATGTAAATGAACAAGTGTTGAACTTAATTTTCTACTTAAAATTATATGAATAATTAATTAAAGGAATTTCGATAACATTAAATAACTACTACACTCAAAATAATATGCCTGTTGGCTGGACAGAATAATTTGTTACTTTAACAACATTTATTCCTACTTTTTGGCTTAAAATAAAATTTGTTGATTTTAACAAATTCTTTTGTTAAATTTAACAAATCTAAATTTAAGTAAAAAATTTGTAAAACTACAGTTATATCTGTAACTATACTGAGTGGTAGAATTTATCCAAATTTAGAGTCTCGGGAGCCACCCCGGGCCTAGTCCATATCCTATGAGGGCATATAAGGGCACTCCAATGGAGAAAACTTTTTGTCCGTTTTGCTTTTTCTCGCTTAGTTTTCGAGATATGAGCCAAGGTTCATTTTTGGATAGAGATACCGGGGGTATTGTAGGGTTAGGGGTAGTCGAAATTTTCATCAATCTTGCTCAATCTCTCTTAGTTTTCGAGATATGGGCCACTTTAAAAAATCGGAAGGAACGAAATAGCGCCATCTTTAAAACTTCGGATACATTGGTGGAGCCATCTAACAGTAACATGAAAATATTATATTTTTTGACAATAAATTTTAGTTTAGTTTAGTTTATTTATTTCCATTCCAGTACAACAAGAATTAATCTTATAATTATAGTACAGGAATTGTAAGTGCTAAAATTTTGATTTTAAAAAGTTATCGTCACATTAATAATAGTAATAAAATAATTAATATAAATAATCAAATAAATAATTAAAAATAAAAAAATAATAATTAATTAAAACAAAAACATATTGCAAAAATTAAAGAAATATTAATTCTAAAAATGAAATTGAATTGAAATTAAAATCGAGCATAGTGTTCAAACAGAAATTTTTTAAAACTCAAAGCGTTGCTGTTTAGCTGTTGAGTGCAAAATTTAACGAAAGGGTTCTTAAAAAATAGTTCTAAATAATTTTGAAAACTGACACTCAAAATTAGTTAAAGTACTTAGGATTCTTAGTATTGTGTTAAATGAAGATAACTAAAATCTTAGTTAAATCAGTGTTTCAACTAAAAAGTTGTTAAAAATTAGTCAAATCGATTTGATACCGGTTTGACAAATTTTTCTAATGACGTATTATTTTAAATGTACTTAACCCTTTCCTGTAATACTTTTAATGGCTGGAAATTTTCCCACCAAATATAGATCTATGCCAAAGAAATATATTGTATTACCTTTCAAGCTGACCCCTTAGCGGAGATATTTGTAATTAATATTCAAACAACAACATACTGCCGGTCCCATACGGGTTAATTTTTATTTAACATTTTAAATTTATTTATATTTTCTATAACTAAACTCTACATAAAATCTTTAGAGTTTTTGAATTTTATACATAACACAATTAAATGTCAGCCCTTTACTGACAAAAAAATCGACTTGATGGAATGAAATATTCTATATAAAGCACAAAGCTTTTTATTAACAATAGAGCCCCAGCAAAAAAAAGAGATTTCGAAGCAGTAGAAAAGGCACTACAATTGATGATCTAGATGTACTTCTTTTTTAACATAAACACCAATGATTTTAACATTGAGTTGTCATAGGAGAGGATTACTCCCACTTTAACATTTTTCCAGTACTTTTTGAACAAGTGCAAAGGAAGCTCTTTTTCACCAAAGAAAATCTTCACAAAAAATAATTATATTTTTTGATTTTACAAAAGTTTTTTATTGCCGCCACCGGGTATTGAACTTGCGACCTCACGATTGCTAGTCTAGTGCTCTACCACTGAGCTATTCTTTGATATGAAAGTTGACTGGCATAAAAACACCATTTTGTTACTGTGAGATATTGTTCCATCAATAAACTACTTATAAAAGAAGTGTAAAAGGTGCACTCCAATTCAATATTGTTTTCAGTACTATTTTTACAGGTACATAAAAAGCAATTTTTCACCATTTTTTTACATATACATTTTTTAAAAACTTTAAAAAAATATTGAATTCAAACAAATTAATAATAAACATTAAAAAATAATTTATATAAAAAAAATATTGGTCCCGCCGGGAATCGAACCCGGGACCCTCCTTGGAAATGTTAAGTGATACCAAAATCACTTTTTACGATCACTTTTAGAGCAATTGCGCTTCAAAAGCTGTAAAAATATACTAAGGGATACTTTGGAAGCAATGAAAGAAGTGATTTTTTGAAGTTGTTCAGAATAACTTCTAAATAAGCAGTATGATTAGTAATATTGAACGTGCTTTCCTGCTTTTAAGTAACCTGCCAGTATAAATATGAGATTGCATATTTACGAGTAAGTTTTATTAACATCTGTGGCTTACATCAATGTGATATATCGAAATTTAAAGTTCTTTCATTAGTTGAGTTTTAATTAAAACATAGTTTGGTTTAAAGAAAATATGTAGAAATATGAAATCAAATGCAAGATATTGAGCAAAGTCATTAAATATGCAAAACTATGCACCTAAAAGCTATATGTGGACACAGAAAACAGAATCGTAGTTCCAACCGAATTTCACACCAACCGAATTTTTGTAGATCCAAATACAGTCACTTCTATTCATTTTTAATACTATTGTTATTACCCAAATTTATTTACAAATTTTGAATTTTTGTTATATGGGTGATATCAAAAAATGTGATAAAAACCGTGTAACCACCTAATTTCTAATGCATGGATTACATTTGAGTTACATATTTCGATATATATCAGCGCATTGTCACGTGTTTTACAAAATCTATAACAATCTGACCAATTTTTGGTTAATACATAAAATTTGTGACCAATTTTATAGGCCAAATGTAAACTCCGTAACAAGTAACTCATAAGGTTTTTTAATTTTAATAGCTTATATTTTAATAACCAATAAAGCTAAACACTAACCGAAAGAATTTTTATGAAGAGGAAAAGTGCCGTTTTTAACAAAAATTAATACATTTAACAAACTTTTTCGTATATCTTAGCTATCACGACTTCAACTCTGTAACGATTTGTCGTCATAATTTTTAATAAAAATGCATATACCAGAATTTTGGAGTTATCTATTATTTATATTCCGAAAAGTATAATGTTATTTATACTCAAATGATCTTTGGACTGTAAGTAATCATCCAGTATAACAGACTTGAAGCTTTTCTGCAGCATCTAACATTCTCGAGATGAAAAAAGATGTCTTTAATAAGATTTGAAAAAATGTTGTAAACTCCGTTCCTAATTTTTACACCAAACTATTTAACGAGTAAGAAAATGTAATATTTGGATTCACCTTGTAGGCATCATGTAATTTTGTTTCGGAAAAAAAATTCTGACAAAGCGTTTCTGAAAGAAAACGAAAAAAGTAACCAAATGTAAACTCCGTAACTGTAAACTCCGTAACCACAATTGTTTGCATCAGGTTTCATTCAAATAAATGTAGATAAATGTTTAAAATATTTTAAAATAACCATAAACAGAGGTGATTCAACTAATATTTATGCATCAAAAGACGATTCAACTTATAATTTTGCGTCAAATCAAAAAAAGTTATCAGTTTTTTACCCTAAGCTGCTGGAGCGAAAAACGATTGATTTTGCATTTCATTGGTTTTGAATCGATATTTCAAATCATTACTGACATTAGTTTGACAAATTAAATTTGTTTCACACAATTAAAGAATTTTTTGATCGTGAAATGTTATGTTTTTAATATATTATTTTGTAACTGCGCTACCTCTGTTTGGATTTTAAAAAATTTTATATTTTTGAAAAGCATTTAAAAGGACCAAAAATACAAAATTAAAAAATTATTATTTTTTTCGCGGAATGAATTGTATTTTTATTCACGAAGCCGCCAATTTGAAAAAACACAAATTATATATCATTGGAAAGCAAGTTGAAAACCCAAATACGAAAAACTAATAAATTGAAAAAAATGCTTACCCAATTTTTTGTGTTATATCTTTTGCTTGCAGAAATGTAAACTCCGTTACAACAAAAAATATTAAAATTGTGCAAAAACAGTTATTGTGACAACTTGTAGAAGAGATTTTTTGCAATTAGGTTTATAATGACTAAACTTACTGATTCCATTAAGAAAAAACCGAAATATTAACATTTTTTGCTTCTCACAAATTTGGCCCAAAAACTTTTATTTTTTTGTTTTCATCCATATATTGATTAAAAATTATATAATTTGAATAACACGTTCCATAAAATTTATATAGAAATTAGAAATTGTTTATGTAGCTAAACTCGATCAAAATTTTTTTATGTAAGCTAAACCCGATTTAAATTTTTTAGTCAATTTTCAAATCTGAATTTTTTCAAATAGGAAAGGTAAATATTTCATTACGAATATATCAACAATATAAAATTTTCTACAAATTGGTGTTTGTTGGTATTGAAGGTAATGTAGAAGTTAGTGTTTTATCAATATTGATTAGATAAGCCAAAATTTTGAATACTGCGTTTTGGTTAATCTTATACATTTGCTGTTCATAGTCAAATCTAACTTCTCCGATAATGCATTTTAAGTGGTTGCAATTTAAGTTATTGAATAAGGAAAACATTTCGCTGGTTCCGATTCCGAGTTCCAACCAAAATATTTTCTGTGTATTCGAGTTTCTAGTTTACTTGTAAGCAGAAAGCAAATCTGAAATCATTAGGAATAAAACAAAGCAATTATAATTCGCAAAAAAAAAAGATTTTAATTATTATATCCATATATTATTATATCCAATATTGAGCAAAAAGTTATAAAAAGAGTTTATCGATCAAAACGTATGAACCTCAAACTTTTCGCAGACAGATTCAGTACAGCAAAGTTATTTAAAAAAGATAAATTGCAACAAGAGCCTGTTAGGGCTATTGTATAGTGTAATTCAACTTATATTGCTAATTCTATATTCTGCACATGTATTTATCTCTTGAATATATTTATAACTAACATATTGAAGTTCTGTTTTTGGTTTCACATGTTGCATATGCAATACAATTTTGAAACTATGCTTAACATTTGACCTGTTTCAAAAATCTCTTACGGAAATTAAACTACAATTAAAACTTAATGCAACCATACAACTAAACGAAATTGTAGGAGCACAATGTAAATAACTTTGGAATACAGTAGCGTTACTAAGAAATATGTCTCCCAAATATGAGTTGCATAAATTTTTGTCAGAGCTTGAGAATATCTCGAAACTTCTCTTAAATTTGTGTGGCTATTTTTTTTTCCTCATAAATAAAACAAACTGGAAATCTATCAAAACCAATGAAATTTTTTGGTTATTCAATAATTTTAATTGCAGTTACTTAAAATTCATTAACAGAAAAGTTAAATTCAATTATGAAAAGAAAATACATATGTAATAAGATTAACCGAAACACTATCGCATTATTCAAAACATTGGCTTTTCTAATCAATATTGCAATAATACTAACTTCTACACTACACACACTTCAGTACCCATACCCACCAATTTATTGAAAATTTTGTCATTTAAATAAAATATTGGCAGTATTTTGCTAATTATAATAATATAGTGAGATTATTTATAGCTTTTATAACAAAATTTTGGAATATATAATAGTTTTGCTTGACAACCGAATTATAAATGGAAATATTTAGCACAAGTGTTCATCGTTGATCACATGTTTTCGACAATGTACTGTAATGTCCCAAATCTAACGAGAAAAGCAGTTTTCCTTTTTTTTATAACTTTTTGGCAAAACATTGACCAAAATTAGTTTTAAATCTTTGTTAACAATTCTAAAACTATAACATTAAAATATTAACATACATATAAATATATTCCACATACGCATATGTACATTTCCTTAAGTTTGGTATATATATGTAACCAAGAAACTTGTGCATACATATAACTAAAACTTATTGTGTGTGTTTTTTGTTTAGCATTAGATTTGACTTTAACGCAATACACAAAAGTGCCTTTGTATGTTAAACTTACTTGGAAATTTTGAAAATGTTTAAAACTAAACTAACTATAAACAATGATTTATATCCTTGTATATATTTATGTAATTCTCCTTTTCTATATAAATATATTAATTCCTAAAATACAATTTTGTTTAACTTTCTACATATTTACTCGGACTCGAAGTTTGTCTGTTTAAAAAACAAAAAACATTTTCTTCTTCACCAATGGGCTATAAGCAATATATAAATTATTATACTACCGCACATAAAATCTTTGTTACAGAATTTGGAAATCTTAGAACACATAGTCCTTGCAAATATTTAGTAGTTTTCGTTTTCTTTTCCTGTGATAAGTTTTGCACTCCTTCAGATAAACTTTAAATATAATTTCTTTAGTTACGTATATTGAAGTTTCACAATCGGATGGAAGATTTTTGTTTAATTTTTGTATTTTTTTAAGTTATTTTTAGTAAAAATATTTTTTTTTACAAAATTGTATTTTTCTATAAAATGTACTTTTTCTTAGATGGTACTTTCTTATAATAAGTAATTTTTTAAAAATGGTTCTTTTTCATAAAAGGTATATTTTTAAAAAAGGTACTTTTTTATGAAAGGTACTTTTTATAAACGGTAATTTTTATTAAATGATCTTTTTTATAAAAGGTATTTTTTGAAATGTATTTTTATAAAAGGTACTTTTTTATAAAAGGTACTTTTTTATAAAAGGTAATTTTAATTTTTTATAAAAGGTAATTTTTTATAAAAGGTCCTTTTCTATAAAAGGTATTTTATATGAAAGATTCTTTTTATAAAAGGTACTTTTTTATAAAACGTACTTTTATATAATAGGAACTTTTTTATAAAAGGTGCCTTTTCATAAAAGGTACTTTTTATATAATAAATAGAACTGTGTATAAAACGTAATTTTTATAAAAGCTAATTTTTGTAAAAGGTGATTTTTATTGAAAGTTCAGTTTATGGGGTTTCGTCAAAAAAAATCATGTTGGTACTACTATTAAAGGAATTTGTCGCAGGATTCCAAAAATTAATTTTTTTCTATTATCCCTAAAACGTAGCCCTACCTAGTGCCAGTTTTAGGCCACTAGGGGGAATCGAAAAAAGCGAAAAATTAATATAAGCGAAAATTTCTACTCAAATGAATGGCAATTTTCTCACGATTCCAAAAACGAGGTTTTTTTTAAAGCGTTGAACGTGGTAAATGAAATTTCGTAATTTCAATAGTTAATAGCGCTGCGTTGTAAAATTTTTTATTTTTTTTTTTCTTATGGGACGAAAATGAGTGCTTTCTTCTATTTTGGAAGTCGTACGAATATTTCCGATCATTTGAATACCATTTTACCTTACAACAAAATCTCATAAATTTGGGCCCGTCTTAAGGGACCCAAAATTAACGCTCTAATTAGAGCTACTTTTTATGAAAAAGAATAACATTTTTGGAATCGTGAGACAATTTCCTTTAATTTGAGTAACCATACTTACATGCTACTATTCAATATTCCACCCACGGGCCTCCCAAAATTAATTTCGTTTTTTTCTTTTTTAATTCCGGAGGGGGACATATTTAATTTTCTTTTTGAGGAAACCCCATAAACTGCACTTTAGCAAAGAAAAATAATGTAAGTTTATTTTTAACGAAACATGCTTGGCAAATATCAACAGAGTTGTATTTTGTAATTATATAAACCGTGGGTATTGAGCTACAAAATCCAGAAATTCGTACAAGTGCACTTTATATAAAAGGCACTGTTTCATAAAAAGTACATCTTTATTTAATGTACTTTTTTATAAAAGATATTTTTATAAAATGTATTTTTATAAAAAGTATTTCTATACAAAATGAAACTTTTTTGAAAAAAGTACTTTTGTATAAAAGTTTTTTTTTACATTAAAAGCACTTTTTTGTTAAAGGTACATTTTTGTAAAAGGTACGTTTTATGGCAGGTATCTTTCATTAAAGCTTTTATTTCAATAGAGTGCTTTTTCTCAAATACCCCATCAACAAATATATGCCGAAGCAGTAGAAAAAGCACTACAATTGATGAACTAGATGTACTTCCTTTTTAACATAAACACTAATTATTTTAATATTGGCTTGTCATAGGAGAGGAGTACCAGCACTCAAAAACTTTTTCATTACTTTAAGGACGAGTGCAAAGGAAGCTCCTTTTCACCAATTAAAAGTTAAAAATTAATTATATTCCTTTTATTTTACAAACGTTTATTATTGCCGGTATCGGTTATCAAACTTGCGATCTCACGTTTGCTAGTCTAGTGCTCTACCGCTGAGCTATTCTTTGATATGAAAGCTGACTGGCATAAAAACAACACTTTGTTACTGCGACATGTTGTTCCTTATTCTGTTCAATAAAAGTACTTATTCAACAAGTGTAAAAGGTGGGCTCCAATTCAATACTGTTTTCTTCACTATATTCACAGGTACATAAAAAGCAATTTCTCATATTTTTTTATATATACTTATTTTTAAATATTTTAAAATTAAAAAAATATTGAATTTAAACGAATCAATTATAAATATTAAAAAAAAAAACAAAACCATAAAAAAAAATAAAAAAGTATTGGGACCGCCGGGAATCGAACCCGCGACCCTCTGTTTGGAGATGCCAAATGATACCAAAATCACTCTTTAGGATCACTTTTGGAGCAATTACTCTTTCGAAGCAATACTTAAGTAATTTTTTGGATGTTGTTCAGAAGTAATTCTAAAAAAGCTGCAAAAATATACTAACGGGTACTTTGGAAACAATGAAAGAAGTGGTTTTTTGAAGTTGTTCATAATAACTTCTGAAAAAGCAGTAAAATTACTCTAACGGATACTTGTGCAGTAGTCAATGAAGTAGTTTGTAAAGCATTACTTCCAATTTTTTTTTTGCTGGATATGACTATTTTATCAAATATAATTTTTTATGATCAATAGTTTTTAAAGCTATAAAGTTTTAAGTTTAAAAGATCTTTTTTTATGAAAAATCACTTACTTTTATAGTCTCTTTTTTATCGAGTGCACTTAATTTTGTATCACTTGTTATTGAATTTAAAAAACTATCCCCCATTGTGCTGTTATTTGTTAGCTGTTTTGTAAATTTTTATTTTTCTCGGTTATGTTATTGCATTTGTTGCTGTTCCTTTGCTGCTGTTGTTTGGTTAGTGTTGTTGTGGTTTACACTAAATGAAGTCCTTGACATGTGGTCTGCTTGCTATTTGGTAAGTTTTGCCGTATTGTAAGCAACTGATGGTGTATGTGTGGTATGCAAAGTTAGTGTGTGTTGCTTCTTGCATTTGCATGCTTAGATGTATTGTCATTGCATTGCAGATTTATTACTGCAACAAATTAGTCTTATGGTATATTGTAAGATGAAACAAAAACCAACAATAAAACTATTTACACATATTTTATTAAGAGTTAAGAGAAACTATAGTAAGCTTTGATTTAAAGTTTTTGAAAAGAAAATAATTTTTAAAATTCCTTAAGATACAGGCCGAAAAGGATTAGCTTAAGTCTCCTTAGATTTGCAGCGGTATGGAATGCAAGCAAAGAAACAAAATATTTGAGTTAAAAAATAAGAAAATTTAGTATCATACAGATACTGTAATTAAGTCACTTACACTTATTATATTTCATCCTTCAGAGTGGTGCAAATTATTTTAATTACACATTTTAAAACTTCCTTGCTTAGCATTTATTAAAATTAGTTTTTACCAGGGACGTAACAGTTATAACTTTTATTCAAAAAAGTGATTGTTTTACAATTATTTCTTGTTTGAATATTTTAAATTTTCTGTTTATTCCCAATAAGCACATAGGTTTTAAAAATTCAAGTGCTTTAAATTTTGCTTGAAGTAAAGTATATTTCAAATTCTAGCATTTGTATATTTAAAAAAAATAGTTCAAACTTGAATTTTTGTTTCCCTTTTGCTGGAGTATGCTATTGAAATAAAATGTAATTAAAGTTTTATTCAAGCCTTGAAACTAGAAAACAGGGCTGGAATTGGACTTGTTTTCAACTTGAATTCCAGTGAAATTGTTTATAGGGTTTGCTCTGTTTGATGATTTTTATTTTTAATTCAAACAAAAACAATCCAAACACGATTTTTATTTTTTCAAAAATAATAAAAGTTATTTTGTGATTTTTTTTTCTTTATCAAAAATTAAGAATTTACCCCTAAATTCATAAACGCTTTGTAAAATTGTAGGAGGCTTATTGAACAAAATTGGTATGAAAATTATGTTTTGTAAACCTCCTATAACTTTACAAAGCGTTTATGAATTGAGGGGTTAGAATATAATTTAAATGCCATAGAACCAATGACTTCAACAATTATAATATCCTGATGATGTCAAATATTGTTAATAAAAGATTGAACAGTGATTTAAAGTGAATAAATATGTATATTCCAGAAACTTTCGGCATTCAATTTAGGTCAATTTTTAATTTTAATTTTATTATCAAATAAAAAAGTTAGTGCTTAATTTTTTTAAAAAAATCATTCTGTAACTTTTATAAAAAGTTTTAAAATAAAAATCAAAAAACAACGGAAATTTATAGAGTAAAATATAAAAATTGAAAAAATTAAAATGTTTGCCAAACTTTGTGATTTTTTTGTGCAATATGATTTATAAAATATAGTGCATTATTGAAATATTATAATTAAACAAATTTGGGTCGTGATTTTCATTAAATATAATAATTATTTTGGGTATCTGGTTTTTACGCAACAGATTTTATTCATCAGTTTTTATAGTTCGGTTTTATTTAAATCTTTTTAATCGTTAATAAAAGTACACCCAGAAAACAGATTCAGTTCTGATAACCGCATTTGTAGCCAATCGCATGGTTCGGTTGTGGTATCCGAATTTTTCGGTTGTGGCAACAGAAAACCAATTGAGACAGGACTAATTTGACTGTGGCAACGGAATTTCAATTGTATCAAGAATAATTCGGTAGCCGCGACCGAAAAATTCATTTGATGCAACTGAACCATTCGATTGGCAACAAACGGGGTTGTCAGCACCGAAACTGTTTTCTGGGTGTGTTTAAGGATATAGTTCCTGGCTTAAATATATTAAACAGAAATATTTTGTTTACTTTTAATTGTAGGTTGCGGTTTATGCTCCTGATTACACCTTATGCGGTAATGTCAGTGAATGTCAATGAGTTATTTTAAACTTTATTTAAATTCTGTTGAAATTTACCCAGCTTATAGAAGGAAACTATACTTCTACTTAAATTGGGAAAATTCTATGTGTGTGATGAAAAAAAGATGCGTCATATTATGTTTAAGTTGGTGCACAAATAATGTGTAATTTTACCATAAAAGTGCGTAAAATAAATTCAGTTTTGAAATTTTTGAGTTAATATACTAAATTTGTGCGTAAATATGCATTTCTTAAGTGTAAAGATTCGCACAAAATGCTTAAAAATCCACAAAAAACGGGAAAAATCCCCCAAAAATGTGTACATAAACTATAGAGTTGTTTAAAGGTAAACCACCCAAAAAAAAATGTTTTTTTTTTTTAAATAAACAAATAAATTTACTATTAGTATGTATTGGGTGTATAACTTCAAAATGCGGGATTTACAACAGCTTGCGTATCTTTTACCCTTGGTTTGTGTCTTTAATAAATTATATGGCATTTTGGAGGGTAAATATCTGTCATTTATTCTCACTTAGTCATTGACCAAAATAGTGAAAATAACAAAGTTTTGTTTTTTTTACTTCGAAAATTTCGAATTTTGTGCCAACAAAGCATAATTTGGGGGAAGTTTTGCTTGACGTAAGTCTTGAATTTGCAAAAAAAAAAAAATTCAGCTGAAGCACATCGATAACTCATCGAAGCTTTTCTTGAATATGTTCCATCAATTTCAAGGCCCGAGAGTTGGTTTGTACGGTTCAGAAGTGGTGATATTTACACGGAAGGCAAATACCATTGGAATTGGAAGCATTAAGGCTCCATTAGTCTATGCGTTCCGTGACGTTTCTCTCGTGCCGAATGGCGAATGGCTCTTTTGTGCAGTTAGTCTTTTCCGTAACAACGTATCTGCTGTTTAATGTTGTTTTTCTTAACAGAGATATACGCTGACCAGATTAATCGGCTGCTGTAGCAAAATAAAAAAAATTGCAGCGGCGGCTTAAAGCTGGCTGTGAGCCAAAAGCTGATCGGCTAGGTAACTTTAAGTTGCGTTTACATCTGTTTTCAAATCCCGAGATTTCAATGGAAATCTCGACCCGAAATCCGAATCTTCGATTTGACTTATGCTGTTATTAAAAAAACTTCTTAAGTTGCTTCTACATCTGTTTTCAAATCCCGAAATTTCAATGGAAATCCCGACCCGAAATATTCACCGTTTATATTTGCCCTTTACGACAGTAGCGAGATTTCAATTTGACAACTACTTTTTTTTTACTACACAAAGTGCCATAACAAAAATAACCTCAAATTAAAATTATTTCTAAAAACCATTTTATTCATTGGCGGAGTAGAATTAACATTATTTTATGAAAAGATCAAACGCTAAAAATGATAGTAAATTTGTTGTTTTGTAAGGACGATAGATTTTGCAATATTTTGGTGGAAGGAGGACATGTACTTCCAAATGTTTTCTTCATAGTTACGCTTCGCGGGAAGCAATTATAATCATTAGTATGTATATTTCCATTGGGTCTAAAGTTATATTTATTATATTTGTAATAATTTTTTTATTTCAATATTTTTGTTATTTTTTAGTCAGCTGTTGACCATCGTTGCCATATTCTGTAAAAGTCTCCACATTAGTGAGGTTTTCAAGAAAAAAGGTATTATTTTTAGATTTTTATTGTTTTAAAAAAAATTTCGACGGCGGCTAGGCTTAGCCGGTTTGAGCCATTCGTTGCAGATCTCAAAATCTCAGCTGTCAACTCGCTGTCACTAAATGGAGAACAAAAATTCTGTTTTCAACAGGAACGGAACGTTACGTTACAGACAAACTAACGCCTCAAATGCTTTTTCATACACTCAACCAAAAAAGTGTGTAATGGCTACTGAAAATTAATGTAATGGCTAACTAAAATTGAGTATACTTAACACTTTTATTTTTGCTGTTCCTATCTTATTAACATATAGCAAAAATAATCTGCTAATTTAATCAGCAGATTTTCTGCAAGATAATTTTTAACTAATTTTTAGTAGTTTTAATTTCATTTTTTACACACTTTTTTCTGTTAGCGTAGTTATGTGTCCGATTCAGCGAACTTTTTTTAGTAGGAAAAAGTCCGCAAGAGCTGAGGGATTTTCTAGGGGAAACTGAGGATAGCAGAAAGTTCTAGAAAAGCTTATCTATTGGAAAAAGTGTTTAAAATTTGAGGGTTTTTCTATATGTAAAAGTGCTCAGAATCAGAGTGGTGAAAGTCTTCGGTATCAACAGGATTTTTCGTAGGAAAAGTCACAGTGATTTCACTGGATAAAAATCGGGAAATCTTAGTTTAATTTACTACCTATTTTTTAATATCTAACAGTTTTCAAATAGAAAAAAAGTTGTGGAAATCTGTGTGATAATGGCTCATATGAATAAAAAATAGATATTACTAATACGGGGAAATACAGGGTTTTTTAAGCAATTACTTCACAAATCTAGTCTGTTTGGGAGTAGACTAGAAATTTAATTTTTTAATTTTTGTTTACATTTCATGCTATTCTACCAGCCAATTGATAAATTTGGAGTTAAAAGCCATTCCTAAGCCCAAAGTAATTACTTCGAAGTAATTGCTAAGTTTTATTCATATGACCCAATGTGTTCAGAATCTGAGGGTTTTTTTCGGAAAAAAGTCCTCAGACTCTAAGAATTTTTATATGGGAAGAAGTCCTTAGGATTTTAAGTTGTTTTACGAAAAAAGTCATCACAATCGTAAGTTTTTTCCAATGGTTTTTATGTAGGAAAAACTCTTCAAAATTAATTTTTCTAAAGCCTATAGAGATTTCGTCATCTTCTTACCATATTTTCCTATTAAAAACGCCTTAGATTTCGAAGTGTTTCTCCTCTAGAAAAAGCTTTAAATTCTGAGCAAATATTCCTTTGAAAACAGTATCACATTCGAGATCTCTTCATAGCAGAAGTTTTTCAGGATCATAGTCCTTTTTTGACAGAAATTATGCAATAGGAAAAGCGACAGATATTAAGCACCTTTGTTATTGAAAATCTTTAAATTCTAATAGTTTTTTTTTTTATAAAATAACATCAGATTATGGAAAACTTTTTTCTAAAGGCCCCAATTCTGGGATTAAAATGCGCTTCCAGGAAGTTGATGCGTTTCCCGAATTATGGACAAAATCACTTCACTATGTGACATTCTAATATTCTTTATTACTCCAAATATTGGATACGTACGAAATTTAATTGAAACAAAGAATTTTTAAAGTAATATTATGACATCATCTATCGATAAGCGTTTACAGAATGTGTTTTCAAATTACACTCAAAAGAATAAACATGGTATTTCTGTTCTGTGTGTTTTCGCTGGCACTGAATACTATATACTTAATCTTACACCCAGAAAACAGATTCCGGCTGACAGACGAATTTGTTGCCTATCATATGGTTCTGTTCAAGAAACTCAGTTCTGCGGTTTTAACTACAAAACTGTTATTGAGGCAACCGAAATTCTGTTGTGACAGTTAAATTACTGTACTGGCTGAGATTTCAAGAAGTTAAATTACAGCTAACGGGTTTAGTTTTTTATATTATATTTTTACATATTATTCATACTTATTGAAACAGCTTTTAATATTTATTAAAATTTAACCATAAAACTTAACCTGTCACCTTCTAATTAACAGGTGCAGAGGCATATGCATTTTCCTGAGATTCTATGCTCGTTGGTGTTACCTAAATACTGTTTTATAAATTTTACTTTTGTTTTGCATATTGCTTAAGTTTCTATAATTTTTCGTCCGATGTCGTTATTTAACCCTTATGTGTGTGGAAAGAAAAACACCTTATATAGGGTGGATAGGTACCTGGGTACCTTCATGCAAATTGTATGAGAAATGTAATTTTTTGTCTTGTATTGTACAAAAAATCGATGGTTAATGATATAATATTAGAATTTTACTCTGGTTCTCCCCTTTTCATATATTTTTTAAAATCCTACACCCAAAAAAAAATTTTTTTTAATATCAGCAACTTTTTTGCTGGGAGGATCTTTGCAGAAAAAGTTGCTAACATTAGCAAAAAAATTGCTAAACTCAGCAAGTTTTTTGCTGAATTTAGCAACTTTTGCTGAATTTCGCAACTTTTTCTGCTAGGATCCTCTCAGAAAACAAGTTGCTGATATTACAAACTTTTTTTTTGGGTGTATAATAAATGCCTAATTCTGTGATTCCCATAAAATGTATGAGCACACAATAAATGTTGTAGGTTCCCTTTTTCTTTTCTTCTAGATAGATAAAATTTCATTGTGGGATTCCCTTTTAAATATATTTTTAAATCTGAAGCAAAAAAATAAAAATCTTATTATGTGATTCCCCGTATAATGAATGAGCAAACACTACGTATTTTCTTTTGTTGCACATATGAGATACGCACATCTCCGCAGTTTTTATTGACATTTTGACATTGATTTTGCATAAAGAGTTTCATTCGAAATAATTTTTCACCAAGTAAATGTGCCTAGTTTTTTAAAAGTGCATTTTTTATTTCCGCAAAATGGATCAAAATATAAGAACACGTTCTAATAGATTTTCGTCAACCGAAATTCGTGAGATGTTGTGTGAATGTGAAAGTGATGAAGACGAATTTTCACCATCTGATATCGACGATGAATACATTCCACCAGCTAACGACGCAGCATCGGAAGGTTCAGATGCTGAGCAGGTGGGATGCATTGAGGCTGCTGAGGATTCATATGATTCAGATGATAGTGAGGAAGAAGAGCCAAACAATGAACTCTGTGGTAAAGATGGCACTGTTTGGGATCTTAAACCTTTTACTGAATCGCAACCAATAAACCGAAACACTTTACGTCAGCGTAGCGGCGCTGCCCTTGGCAGAAATATTTTAACAGCACAGCAAATATTTAAAAGCTTTTTGTCGACCGAAATGTGTGACATAATTTTACGCGAAACAAACCGAAAAGGAAAAATAATTATTGCTCAGCATCGGAAGGTTCAGGTGCTGAGCAGGTGGGATGCATTGAGGCTGCTGAGGATTCATATGATTCAGATGATAGTGAGGAAGAAGAGCCAAACAATGAACTCTGTGGTAAAGATGGCACTGTTTGGGATTTTAAACCTTTTACTGAATCGCAACCAATAAACCGAAACACTTTACGTCAGCGTAGCGGTGCAGCCCTTGGCAGAAATATTTTAACAGCACAGCAAATATTTAAAAGCTTTTTGTCGACCGAAATGTGTGACATAATTTTACGCGAAACAAACCGAAAAGGAAAAAAAAATTATTGATGATTACAATCTTAACATGACACAAAAGTTTCTAAACGTGGCCGACCGGCCAAAAACAAAAATATTCCAACCATTTACAGAAGAAGAACTAGACGCCTTTTTTGGAATTTTAATTTTTTGTGGAGTGCACAAATCTAATAAGGAGCATTTGTCAGAATTATGGAAACCTATTCATCTACCACTGATTCGAGCTGCAATGTCTCTTGATAGATTTAGAATAATGTTGCGTGTCATCAGATTTGACAACGATGCCACTCGTACTTCACGTGCCGCAACTGATAAAGCTGCAGCCATTCGAGATATTTGGCAATGCTTAATGACAATTTAACTCGTGGAATTTAACTCTAGTTGGAACAGTAAGAAAGAACAAAAGATTTTTACCAGCAAATATGCAGCCACATAAAGACAGGTAAGTTTAATTTTACACATAAAGAGAAATGCGTGCATGATACACTGACTATGCAAAAATAAAATTAAATTGACAAGCAAATATTATTATTTCCGGCAAATAAATTCCACCAACTTTGCCTTCAGAAATGAGGCAACTTTGTGCTCCTACGTTCCTAAAAAGAAAAAAGCAGTAGTAATGTTTTCTACTATGAACACAAAGCCTGTAACAGAACCCACTACAGCTGCTAAACCAGAAATTATAATTTATTACAACCAAACTAAAGGAGGTGTCGACAATATGGATAAGCTATTGGGAGAATATACTTCTAAACGTTAGCATTATTTTTCAATATTATCGATGTAGCAGCATTAGCAGCATACATCGTTTACATGGAGTACAATGCCCAATTTATTTCAACTGACCGTCGCAGACTATTTTTGAAAGATTTAAGTTTTGAACTATGTAAGGACAACATTGAACGACGTGCCAAAAATTCAAATGTAATAAAAATCGATTCGACTCGATCAGCAATACAGGTTGTATTGGGGCGAGATATTTCAACAACAGCTGTTACTAATGTAGAAACTCGAGATAAGAATGGCCGTATTGCGGTTGTGGGTAGTTGTTACCTATGCTCTAAGCTTACAAAGAAGCAGAGAAAAACTCGAAAGGCTTGCAAAAATTGCTTCAAGCCTATTTGTAACGAGCACTCAATAAATCGTCCCATATGTAACAACTGTTTGGATTAATTTTTCTATGTCTTTTATTTATATTTAAATTATATTTTTTTTTGTGTTAAACCTTGAAATAAATTTTTTTATCAAAAATAAACCCTGAATAAATTTTTTTTTTTATTGTAAAACAATTTTTCTTTTATCAAATAAAGTTTTATTTAATGGTATTTCTAAAAACCACATCAAATAATTTGGATTATCACACGTTAGTAAAGCAACTAATTAATTTTTTTCATGTGCCTCCATATAAAACGTATACAGGTACCCAGGTACCTATTCACCCTATTAAGGGTGCAAAAAGCAAATTGATATGCCACGCCCCCCCCCCCCCCCCCCAACTGATATTGTATATAAACACCTATGAAAATATAATAATAACAAAAAGTTAGGAGTTCTCATGAAATTGTAGAATTGTAGACTAAAATCTTATATAAAAAATTTCGATTTGAAAACGCAATAGGTACACAGGTACCTGTCCACACACATAAGGGTTAAAACAATATTCATTCAACGCACCCTGAATGTGAAATATCTTGAAGTATGAAAATAACGATAATGCACGTAATCATTATAGTGTTTTTTGAATTGTTAAATAACTTTGTTAAACAATTTTTTTCCTCCAACAAACAGACAAGTTTAGATAAACAAGAAATTTACAGAAGTACAGATCACCATCGGATAAAGGTGAAAACTAGAAAAAAAGTTTCTGTCATTCTATAGAATTAAAAAAAAATAATAATAATCTAAACTAGACCAAACTACTACTCGTACGTAGCTGCGAACACTTTGTGTTCAAAAACAGTTTGAATAGATGAGCTTCTGCCTTATTCCATTTGTAAAACAAAAAACACCAAAGAAAGACTGAAAATATGAAAATTAATTAAAAACTTTTATAAAGCATTTTGTTTAAATATAAATTGTACATTGACATACATAAAGACGTTATTATGTTTAGTGTTGATAAATATGTATGTTTTCGTCATTTCAATTAGAATTTTGAGTTATATAAGGTAAGATAAATACAACTGCTTAGGAATTGAAATAACTGAAATAAATAGGTATAATTTTATGATATCCTATAATGGTTTTTGTAGAATATTACTTAAGAAGTCTGCAACTATGTATATTACCGTAACCGTAAACCGGTTAAACGGTTTTTTAATAAAAATAACCCAGTGTAGAAACGGTTGTTCATAAATTAACCATGAAAATTTTTTACAATCGATTGCCAACCACACCTATTCTACAACTGGTTCCACTGCAACCGATTCCATGGAACTGGTTCCGGAACCAGTTCCTGGGATCCTGTATGGAAGGTGTGATTGACGTCGAATCAGTTCCAGAACTGATTCTAGGGCAACCGGTTCCACTTTGGAGCTATAGAAGGGGTTGCTTTTGGGACAATTTCAAACAAAAAGAATCGGTGTTAGAATCAACAGTAGAAGGGATTGTAAATGAAAAGTAGCTATTCTACAACCGATTCTTTGGAACAGAAAATTTTCCTGGGTAATATCACTTTTTGTTTAAATTATTTTCAAATTAAAGAAAGATGATACAATTTTCATAAGTAAATTACAAAGCAAAAAAAAGTGATATTAATTTATGATCTAGAGTCAAACTAAAAAAAAAGATTCATTTACCAGAATAAAACATCAACTAAAAATTGCCCTCAGTCAACTTGTAAATAAATTTGGGTAATTATAACAGTATTAGAAATGAATAAATGTGAATGTTTCTGGAACGACAAAAGTTTGGTTGCCTAAAAATTCGCTTGTAACGACGAATCTGATTTCAGTGTGTTGGTAAAAATGAGATAGTAAGAAATTTTAAAGGAAAAATTTTTTTTTTTTGTAAATTTAAATTTTCGAATATTTAAAAAAGTGCAACTAATTTTAAAACTTGGTATTCACATTCGTAATTTACTTCCTAGATTATAATTGTTAGGTCGCATGTCCATTGCATTTTTAGTGTTGTACTGTGTAGTCAATAATTACCCTACGGGAAATTTTAACAAACTGTCACTGAACTGGCTCCTTTACATGAAATAGACTGGTCACTTTTACATGGCGTTGTCATAGGAGAGGGGAATTGACCCCTTGTGACATGTCACAAGACAAATCCTAGGACAGGTTACTGAACTCTCATAAAAAACAAAGTTCAGGGACCTGTCCTGCGATTTGTCTTGTGACATGTCACAAGGGGTCAATTTCCCCCTCCTATGACAACGCCATGTAAAAGTGACCAGTCTATTTCATATAAAGGGGCCAGTTCGGTGACAGTTTGTTAAAATTTCCCGTAGGGTAGTTATTGATCTTAAAGTAAATGGGTGCTGAGTTATCCTAAATCAATACCTACCATAATTATTTTTAATATTAGCATTAGTCAATTTAGTGAATGAATTTATTATAAATGGTTTGGCTGAAAGCTAGGTGGTGTGATTTACGTTCAGAAGGTTTAAGGTTTGAGCCACAAATACACAGATGGAGATAAAAACCTAAAATATATTAAAAAGAAATAAAAGGATAAAAAGAGTGAAGTACATTCGGGAGTAATTAATTACATTTTCATTACAAATAAAGTTTCTTTTTCTTCGATTCTATTATTATTATTATTTTTTTTGTTTGTGTTTTTACAAAAGCCTCTATACACAAAAGGATGTCCCAAAAGCAAGCTGATTATGGAAAAATACCACACAAAAATTTTAAGAGTTTGAAGCTGACTTCTACAGTGTACTTTTTTAAAAAAAATATTTTAAAAAATCCCACACAGTATTTCTTTTAATCTAATTACTGTTTATCCCGATAAAAATATATTTGAAATAACGAATATGCAAGTGTTTGTGTAAACTTAATTGTAATTGATACTAATAGAAGACATACACTCAAAATAATAAGTCTGTTGGCTGAACAGAAAAATTTGTTACTTTACCAAAATTTATTCCTGTTTTTTTGGCTTAAAATAAAATTTTTTGATTTTAACAAATTCTTTTGTTAAATTTAACAAATCTAAATTTAAGTAAAAAATTTGTAAAACTACAGTTTATGCAATTATACTGAGTCGTAGAATTTGCTCAAATTTAGGGTCTCGGGACCCTCCCCGGGCCTAGTTAATTTAAGCCGAAAATGCATCCAAAAATTCCTGGTAAGTAATTGACACTTTTTCTGAAAATCCAAAAAAATTTTCCCGTATTCCCAAAATAGTTCCCCGAATACCCAAAAAAAAACTTCCCGGTTTTCGACGCTAGGTTTGCGATGCTAATATGGCGCACGCCAAAATTTAATGAAAAGTCATTCGTTAGCGAGCAAGTCACAGCTATTTTAGTGATGATACTTCTGCGATTTTGAAAACAATGTATTTAAAGCAATTTTGTGTGTTGACTTATAATTGCTTTTTAATTGGAAAAAATATCGTTCAAGCCAAAGCTTGGCTATGAAGGCTTGGATATGAAGAAGAAAGAAGTGCTCTTCATAAAGACAATGCGCCCTGTCACAAGTCGTTGGCTGCCATGGCCAAATTGCATGAATTACATTTTTATTTGCTTCCGCACCCACCGTATTCGCCAAATTTCGCTCCCAGCGATTTTTACCTGTGTTCAGACTTCAAAAAAATGCTCGCTGGAAAGTGATTTCGTTCGAATGAAGAAGTGATTGCCGAAATACAGGCCTATTTTGAGGCCAAAGATAAATCATTTTATGAAAAAGTATCGAAAAGTTAGAAAGGCGTTGGAGTGAGTGTATCGCTCTTGAAGGAGACTATGTTGGTGAATAAATTCAAATTTTGCCAAAGAAAATTGTTGTTTTATTGGTTATCCTACGGACTTTTCAGCCGATATGTTCATATATGTTCATGTATACTACATGAAACCTATTACAGTATATGGACGATTATGAAAATTTTCACCTGGGAAGGTAAAAAAATTGTATTTTCTTTCAACCACTAAATATACTGAAAACTCGGCTATTTGCAATAATTACTAAAATTGGTACCGCAGAATCGGTTGCTTTTGTGAAAAGCTAAATATAGGTATATAACCTAAATATGCGGGGATCACAACAGATATCATGTCTCTAACACATGGTTTGTGTCTTTAATAACTTATATGGCATTTTTGAAGCTAAACATCTGTCATTTATCCTCACTTAGTCATTGAACGAAGTTTTTTTTTGCTTCGAAAATGTCGAATTTGTGCCAATAAAGCTTCACTTGCGAGTAGTTTTGATTTACTTCTTCATTTAAAAAAAATTGCAGCTGAAGCACATCGATTACTCACCGGAGCTTATCCTGAATATGTTTCATCCAAATTAACGCACGAGAGATGGTTTGTGCGGTTTAGAAGTGGCGGTTTTGATACGAAAGACAAAGACCGCCCAGGTCTGCCAAAAAAGTTCGAAGATGATGAATTGAAGGCATTACTCGATAAAGATTGTTGTCGAACTAAAGAAGAACCTGTAAAATTATTGGGAGGCACTCAAGCTCAGCCAAAAGCAAGGAAATTGGGTACCACATGAGTTGAAGCATTTCCAAAATGCTGCTCGAACCCCATAAAAGGAAGTCATTTTAGCATCCAACCATTACTGACGATGAAAAGTTGATCTATTACGATAACCCGAAGTGCAAGAAATCGTATATCAATGGCGCCAAGATAATGCTCTGTATTTGGTGGGACTAGAAAGTTCACGTCTACTACGAATTGCTGAAGTGGAGCCAGACAATCACAGCGTACATGTACACTAGGGTTATGACTTTTTGATTTTTTTTGCAAATATCAAATTTTACATGCCCTAACCGAAAAGCCCATAAAAAAATATTAAGAAACGCAATGTTACTTTTTCGCTACTGTCAAAAAAGTTCCCGTACCAAAAGTGTTGAAATTTGCTCTATATGGTTTTAGTTTAATTAAAATATTTCTCCGAAGTTTTAAACATATGAGACTCAAACGATGCTTATTAAAAGCTATTTACGGTAAAAATTACTAAACCTTTTTGGAGGGACTTTGGATACATATCACGTGGTGATAGGTAAAATTTTTGATAAAAATGAGTCATAACCTTAATGTACACCCAGAAAACAGTCAAGGTTGTGGAACCAAATTTGTTGCCAATTGAATTCGTGCGGTTGCGACAACTATCTTTATATTGAATTAAATTTTCGGTCCTGAAAATCAATGTGCAGTTGTCAAATTCAATATTATATTTCACATAAATATTATTGCCTTCCACAAAATTTGATGGAAGTTAGAAAACTTTTTTTGAATTTTCAGATATTGAACACGGGCATTCAGATTCGTAGTTCACAGTCTTATTAATTACACCACAATTAATTTCAATTTTCTTTGCCATTTTTTTTTTTTTTTTTTTTGATACGGATATTTTACTTTAATTAAAACAAAAAAAATTCTAGAGTTTCTACCCATTACACCACATACACTTATATATTTTAATCTCTAATTTTTAATTTATGTGTTTTGTTAGGAAAAAAAATACAGCCCGGGTAAAAAAAATAATATGATGTCATATGTAATGATATCTTATTTAATATAATTGGAGATATGCTATGATCCGAAAAATGGTGGATAAAATTATATCGGGTAAGATCTAAATATATTGAATCATATAGAATCTTATCCGGATTTTGACCCGATATAATTATATCTAATTTGATGTAGAAAGACATAATTATATAACGCTTCATACTTCAAGATCAAAACAAAAACTATTAAAAAGTACTGAAAAATAACACCCTTAAGTTAAGAATTAAAAATTTAAATAAAAATTTAAAAGAAGTTGTACATAATTCTAACCAAGCATTTTAAGCCTTCTCATATAAACTTGTATTCTACCCGTAAACTGTGTAAACCTGGTATGTTTATGAGTTTAATGTCAAATTCCATACATAAAAATATGACTTGTATTTATACAAGGTTTACAAGGAATTTAGGAGTTATAATGAGTACACCTTTTATATTTTGAAATCATACATAAATATATCTAAAAAAAAACATAGATTTTTTTACATTGCGCTATACTTAAACATATCTAAAACAACTTAGAAAAAATTTAACATTGAGCTATATAAAACTTTATATATTTTCCGATAAAGCCATTTTTAATTATATATGACGATGTATTAAAATTGTCATAGCATATGTAAATATTTATGGCACATACAAATATATATATGGGGACATGTATATTTATACTGATCTATATATGACATCATATAAGAAATTTTTGAAAAACTCATAGCTATACATAATTATATCCGCAAAGATATAGTGTTACACTTGACTATATATAAACATATTAGTCCATATTAAATTATATAATTTCCTATATAACTATTTTTACTCGGGAGTATAAAAATTGTTTACCAATCATTAGTTGTGTCTGTTATTAATACAATCCTCGAATCGGTTAGTTCTACTCAAACTCTAATTTAAGGAAATACATATTTTAATAGAATACCCATATTTCGAATATTCACATTTTTTTTTATAAATTTGATAGACAGCGCTAATTTCCTGGTATATTTACTAAATAAATGGATTCTTCCATTGTACACAATTACTAAACTAACATTAATTCTAAAGTTGATTGGAAATACCAATAATTCGATAATAGATTTATTTTTGAAGTTAATTTTCCTTATTTTTAACTCTCAATACAATATTTTTAGTTAAGTAGTCGATTTTAGGTAATTCCAAATAAAATAACGTCCGCACAAATTAATTTTAGTGGTTTGGGTCGAATTCCAACCGGTTAAAAACTATTTAGAAAATATTTTCTTGGAAGTTTGGCCTCACCGCCTGAAATCTACAACTTGCCCCGTCCAACTATCATTTATTTCGATCGATTGGCTTGATTCGTTCTTTGCCGCAAAAATGAGTCCGTAATCCATATGTTGCCAGAAAGATGGGAAAAGGTCATAGATAACGATGGCCAATACTTTCAATAAGTTTATATTGTACCAATGTTTCACAACAAAATCCCAAAATTTCATTTCATTTGGCAAAAATCCTGCATTTATAAGTTCTACACCCATTATATTTTCGGAAAGCCTATTAAAAACTGCGTTAGAAGCAGAAAGACATGGCATGTTGTGTAACAACTAAAAAAGATATTTGCTAAAACTGTACTTTTACACTTTTTGTATAGCGACATGTCTGAAATTTACGAAATTTAAAAGAAAAAGTTTGATACCTATATTGCCTATGTTAAGTAGTCAAAGGTTCCGAAATCTTAAAAAATATAGACCTTCGGCAAAATTCGTCTCAAACCCGAAGGAGGCCGAATATCGAAAATATTTTATTTGACACCAAATATTCCTAGTTACTTTGGAACAAATATGAAATAACCCGAAAAACAAAAAAATGGGTAATTTGACCACATTTTTTAACCCTTAAATATGAGATTTGACAGCTAAAAAAAAACTATGTGTCCTTTAAATTTTTCTCCTCTGCAACATATCCGGAGCGCATTATAATCTGCGAGTCCGCGTTGTTAGTATTTCCTTGTGAGTAATGCTGCGGTGGACTGAAATGAACCTCTGTAATTTTGTAAATTATGTTACTCATAATATGCTCAGCATTACCAAATTTTCTAGCGTATTTTGTCAAAATATTCGATGAAAATATTTAAAAGAAGAGAGTAAACTTCCTAACACACACGGATGTAAAAGTAAACGGAATGTAAGTGTGATCATATACACGATATCATTTATAAAGTTTTTGTAAATAATTTATAAAACTCAAAAACTAACATCGAAAAGTCAGTAATTTTAAAGTACACATACCTTTAAAGCAATAAAATAGTTTACAAAGTTAAGAATTTGTAAATGACACATATTTTATAAATTTTTTTTTGGTATAATGAAAAATTTTCTTTTTAGAAACGATTTGTAAGCATAATATTAGTATTAAAACATGAAGTTTTTAGTGTATAATATACGCTTGATTAACATTTTTTTAAATTTAACTTTATAATGTCTTTTGACGTTTACAGAACCCAACAATTTTTTTAATTGAGCTATTTTGAAGTATTGTAGAACTTCTCGTTTAGTTTATATAATATAATATACTTATATTTTAAGTCTGAAAATAAAATTAGATTATAAAAGTCATACATTTCTTTGATCTCTCCAAATGCGGACTACTTCTTTGTACTTTTATTTAAATTTTTTGATTTACGTAAATAATTTCTGAAAAAAAATTATAATTTTAATGTTTTTTTTTTTATTTTTATAGAATGTTATAAAAAGTTTACAAAACCTCTATAAAATATTCATATTTACATATTCTAGTAGCTCAAAATTGCGCATTTTGAAATATTTTATAACATTTACAAAGTGCTTATATAACACATCCCAGCAAAAAACCTGCTTCGCTGGATGCAGCTTTGTAAGGGAATAAATAAAATTAATCCCTTACAAAGCTGCTTACGGAAGGCATGATTTTTCCATACAAAGGGCCCGCTTGGAAGCACGTTGTTTTGTGAGAAAAAGCGCATTATTCGCTGCTGAAAAATTGCAGTAAATTCATGTTTTTCGTAAGTGCATTTAACCTCAAATAAATTCATGCACTTTTTTGAAAAAGTGATTTTTTGCTGCTGAAAAGATGCAGTAAATTGATGATTTTTATTGAGCGCATTTAAACGCGACTTCTTATGAAAATAAATGCATTCATTTGTCGACTTCAAAATGCAGACTGACTCATGTTTATGTGGCGTCTATACATGAAACTCTACTAAAGAAGGGATTGAGATGACTCAGATTTTGTGCGCATTAATCTTTGGATAACTTACATTTTATTTTACTCCCTTACAACCTGCTTCGTCGTAAGGGAATAGCGTAGCACTATAATTTTTTAAATAACTTGCTTACGATTTGCTTCGTTTAAAGCAGTTTTGCAGAGTATACAATCAAATTGCAAAATTTTTTGTGTATTGTATACGCATAAAGTGGCGCAACTCTGTAAAGCAGAATTTGTAGCGCGTTTTTAAGCGCTTCGTATTTTTACTGCTTCCGAAATACTAAAAAATTTTTGCTGGGATATTTCATTAAGATTACATAATGAATCAATTAAAGACTTACATATTGACTTACAAAACGGATCCCTTTAACCAGTGTTGCCAACTCTTGAAGGCAGAATAGCACCGTGAGCATTGTAAAAACGGGTAAAAAGGGTAAAAATTTACCAAAAATGGGGTAAAAAAGGACGATATTAATTTTTTGAAAAATCTAAGTCAAGATATATATTGCTTTGAAAAATCGTGTAAAAAGGTTCAAAAAATTACCAAAAAGGGGTAAAAAAGCACCAAACAAATATTTAAAAAATTTAAGATTAAGATTGCTATTTAAAATGGTACTACCAAAATTGTGACAAAATGTATTTTTTGTACAGTTCGTATTATTTTTTCAATTTTGACAGAAAATTCTAGAAAAATTTAAAAAACGAGAATCAATTCCAAAAATATAAACTGTAGAAAAAGCACTAAAAGCACTGCCAGAAATCTTAAAAAGCACTGTAAATACCCGCTTTTTTAAACGGGTATTTGAAAAAAATCACCGGGTACTGGAACGAAAAAAGCACCAAAAAATACCCGAAAAGCACTGAAATGGCAACACTGCCTTTAACTCTTGCCGAGCCGGTGATATGAAAACTATACCACCTATTTAGACATTTTTCCAACATTTAGTGCGCACAGGCATTATTTTGATGCATTTTCTAAAAAATTATATTAAATCCGAGGAAGAAATATATGTATTATAGCCTGCAAGGACTATAATTAATAAAAACAAACACAAATTTTGTTTATAACACAGTACAACAGCCAATCTGGGGGGTGAGAAATTCCAAGTCAGGGTGATGGTACTAGGTCAGTATAGTAAAACCCTCAAAGGGTTTGGCGTTCGTATGTGTCATTTTTATGAATTTAAAAAAAAAAATTTTAATTTTTAGGCAAAAAAATATTTTTTTTTCTCCACAAATTTATTTTTACCGGCAAAACTGTTGATTATAAAGAAAAATGTTATATGAACGGATTAAAGAAATTGTAATTCTAAATTTTTCTAAATTTGTTTCATCAAAATCGGACAAGTGGTTCTCGAGTTACAACTAAGCGAAAAAACATCAAGATAAGGAAAAAATTTAAAAGGTCATAAAAAAAAATGACACATACGAACGCCAAACCCTTTGAGGGTTTTACTATACTGACCTAGTACCATCCTAGAATTTCTCACCCCCCAGACAATAATCCCAAAAATGTTCCATAGTGTAATTACCGTGCGCCGGAAAGAGTTAAAAAAATTCTGCAGTTTTATTTGTTCTCCAGTTTTGCTTATACTACAATTATAAAACGTTCTTTTATATAAATATTTAAATGTAAACCTTCAAATTTTTTTCCAACCTTTTTGTAAATGCACGTTATTTGCTTGGTATAAGTAGGTACACTCCAAATGTCTTTGGTATTTTTTCCATAATTAACTCGTTAGTACATAAGATTATATAATATTTTCTTTAAAAATGTGTTGCATTTTTTCATGGGTGCAACCAATTCAATTGATATTTCTCGGACGGTGTATTATATAAAACCATTAATATTTTTTAACTAATTGGGAGTTTCCGTTTTCCATGGAATGCTGCTGCATCACTTTTTCATGTGAAAAAAGTTAACACATACGCAAATGCCATCAAGTCCTGTACTCATTTGAAATTTCTTTAAATAACAAAACCGTGGTGGAAAAAATTACAAATAAATTTAATTTTTTTTTATAAAAAGACACAAAAATAACTCGATATATTGTGTGCATTCTCATAAAATACTTGACCAATGCAGCTGCTGCTGTACACTCAAATTATTGTTTCGTTAAAAACAATCTAAAATACATACCAAATTAACTGAAAATGCAATTAAAAATAAACCTTTATTTTTTTATTACCAAATTTACCCCTGAAAAAGAATATCTGAATACAAAATCCATTGACCAATACATTTGTTATCTTGTTTTCATCATACCCGGTTTTTTCCGCACTGTAAATCTTTCCAGATTTTTCTTTCCAAATGATAAAAATGTTATATTGCCGCCATTTTCGCATAAAAAATTATGAAAAAAGTGTTTGTAATATTTTTTCCAAATATTGTCAAACTGTCTTCCAATTGGTAAAAGGAATAACACTCCTTGATTATTTTCATTCAAATGAAAAATTGATGATATTACTTTATAATTTTCTTGAGATATATAAATTTTCCGAATGCTTGTAGTTAGGGTAATTTGATTTTTTATGTTTGTGTGTATGTGTCAGCAATTTTTTGTAATTTGAACTGAAATAATTTTGAATTTAAATAAACTAGTTTGAGAAAAACACAAAATAAAATTATTTGATTTTTTGTTTTAAAGTAAAGCATACACGTTCAATATTATTGATCAATTTCTCAAAAGTCAACCAATCAGAACATTTTATTTTTAAATAATTTGTTCTGATTGGTTGATTTTAAAAACATTGATCAATAATTAATTATAAATGTAATAATTCTGTTCGAGGCCAATTTCCTTACTATGAATTAACATAATAAGTACTTTTTTCAAAAACTGCTATTTTTCTCCATCAGGATACTCTCCTAACAAATACTTCACCTTTACACTTTCAGGAATGAAAAGACGATCGTTTCGGGGATTTTCCAGGTCTCCTTCTTCAGTTTTCTTTAGAAAGTGGTGGCAATAGTGCAATGCAATTTGAAGCATCAAAATATCATATTAAATGTAATCTGCTACATCAACAAAATCCCTGCAGATATTAAAGCGATATCTTCTATTTTTCATTTAAATGAAAACAATCAAGTAGTATTTTAAAATTATCTTCCTTTTATTATTTGGAAGATAATTTGGTAATATTTGTAAAAAAATAATTAAAAAATTTGATTTTTTGTCATAAGTTTTTATGATGATATGGTGGCAATATTACCTTCTTATTATCCGGAAGATAAAGAAAATTTGTTTGAAATTCTTTGTCATTTTGGAAATAATTAAAACAAAATTTGTATAAAAACGAACAAGAAACACATAGGAAAGAAATTCGTCGAAAAAATCAAGATTTAATACGACGAAAAAATCGGCTACGATGAAATAAAGATAATTAATGTGTTGGTCAATGGATTATGTATGCAGATGTTCTTTTTCAGGCTTAAATTTAATAATGAAAAAATAAAACCTTTATATTGTACCGGGGAGTTTATTTGGCGATATCACCTTTTTATCTTCCAGATGATAACTTAGCGATATCGCCAAATTATCTTCCTGGGGTATTGCTTTCGTGTTACCTGGAAGTATTACTTTCGGGTAACAGTTATTCCCGACGGAAGAAACTTCCGCAATACGAAATTGATATTGCCGGCAATAAATGTTTTCTTCCTGGCAATATGATCGGGGAATCTTCTTCTGCCATACTTGCTGGGAATGATAATGTAGCAAATAATAAAATATGTTTTCGAAGTCTTCTGCAAAGACATAACCAATAATAGAAATATTTTGAAAGTTTTTTGTTTTTGTATTTCATACCGTCGGTATAAGTAAAATACAAATTTTATTTTTACCTTACTTCCTTGTCAATACAAGAAGAGGCCAAGAACATTTCTTCGTACTGTGAGTGTTGTCAAAATATGTTATATGAAATACAAAAACAAAAAAATTTCATAATATTTCTATTGTTGATTATGTCTTTGCAGAAGACTTCGAAAACATATTTTATTGTTTGCTCCATTATCATTTTGTTGATGTAGCAGATTACATTTAATATGATATTTTGATGCTTCAAATTGCATTGCACTATTGCCACCACTTTCTAAAGAAAACTGAAGAAGGGTACCTGGAAAATCCCCGAAACGATCGTCTTTTCATTCCTGAAAGTGTAGAGGAGAAGTATTTGTTAGGAGAGTATCATGATGGAAAAGATAGCAGTTTTTGAAAAAAAAGTACTTATTATGTTAATTTATAGTAAGGAAATTGGCCTCGAACTGAATTAATAAATTTATAATTAATCAATTAAAAAGGTCGAAAAAACAATTTTTATTTTTTAAATAAAAATTAAAACCAACATTAATCAATAATATTGAACGTGTATTAAAAGATAATAGCGAATATATTTAAATTTTTTTTCTAAAAATATAAAACAAAATACTAAACATTTAACTAAAAATAGCAACTCCTACTGAAAGTAATTTTATATGGTTTGTTTTTGAATGACTAATATTTACCAAAATTTCTATATTTATATGGATTTTAATTGATTCCTCAATTAAAAACGTACGTATTACTTTTTAAATGAATTTCAATCGGTAATGGAAAATATATTGTTAGTGTATTAACATGGGAATTTATGAAGTGAAAAGTAAACTTTTTTTATGGTGAAGAATTCAACATAGTATATATGGGTGGTACTGAATGTATGGAACAATTTGATGAGTTGGAAAATATTTGATATTTTAAATTCCTTTTATATTTTATATGTATATAAAACTTGCATACGTACAACCACAATATTTTTTCACTAAAATCTAATAAACAATTGGCTCTTAATTTTAAAACAACTAAATGCTGTCATTTATTTATATATATATATATTTGTTCCTTTTACTCCTGCAAGGAGCATATTTTTAACTATTAATTAATTGACAAACTCGTTAAAAACTGTCGTTCTTACTATCTAAATTATTCAAATGTATATTCTAGTTAAAGTCGACTTTAATTAAAATATGGAGTGGCAGTATGCCTTGACTTGGTTTATTTTTGGAGCCTTCTGATCGGTTAATTTATTTTCAACCAATCAAAACGTTTGAAAATATAAATATTTTTGTGGGGATTTCATACACAAAATGAACAAAACCGTATGATTTAAAATAAAGTCGACTTTAAATTTAAAATACTATTTTACAGTAAGGGCCAATAAATTTTTCGGTTAATTTAATAATGTGCTCGTCAAAAAGATAGGGTCACTTACATTTTGTTCCGTTTCTGCAAAACACAAAGAGTTTTGAATACTACTGTTACTTAAAAAATTGTTGCTCAATAGTTTATATTAGCATCATTTGCTCATATTTATTTACCGTTAGTTAAAATTATAAATCAAAATATCACTAACATTAGTTTTGAAATGCTTCAAAATGACAAGGTCAGTGCTATGCAATCCTTGACGTATTGTACTTTTTTGTCAATTTTTCTGAACTTGAAAAGGGTCAGATTGACGCATTTTTTTGACCAGCAATTGGGGAAGAGAGAAATTGCACGAAAATTGGGTGGTTCGTCTTGGGTATTGCAAAATCATTTAAAATATCGCGAAAATTTCAGTGCGTGAAATTCGTCTAGTTTCCAGAATGACTTCAAACACTGTACGAAGCGCTAATATGGGATTGGGCTTAAATGCGTCAACAAGTACGGGTTTGAGAGACATTAAAGCACAGCCCCACATTATCTGAGCTGAATAAAAAAAAGCTCCATGTTTGAATGCGAACCATAAGGTAACGGTTGGAATTCGAGAAAAAAGACACTTCAAATAACTGTCATCAGGTACGAATTTCAATAATTTTTTAACTAACTGCCATTAGGCACCAATTTTACAAATTTTCTAATTTTTTGTTTTGCAGATTGTTTTTTATGATAAAAAAAATTTAATCTTGATGGTCCGCATAGTTTAAGAGACTATCGGTGAGATTTGATTAAGGAACCCACGTATTTCTCAAAGAAAAATCTCGGTGGTAGTTCCCCATTTCTTTAGTAAATTGTTGTTTTTTCAAACGCGTCAACTGCAATGAATATTGTAATTAAAATGCATTTTTATTAATTCTAATTTAGTAGTTTTGAGGTTAAGAAGAAGAATATATTTTTTTTCAAAAGTTATAAACACATTAAATTTGCAAATCAGACTATCCCGATTCTGCCTTTTTTCTATAGACAGTAGACCGTACCACCTTACAGGCAAAAAAAAAGAAGTATTTTTGCAAGGCAATTTGAAAAAAAAGAAAATGTAGGGGTCGCCATTTTACATTTTTCGTTATATCTTTGGCATTTACAGTCGGATCTTAAAGTATTTTTTATTACCGTTTTCTTGAATAGGATTTGAATTTATTATTATTATTGTCTGGATTAACTATATTTATGGCTGGGTTAGGGGCTTATTATGAATTTGATTTACTCTAAACCTATTCAAGCTCCTAGTCAAGAATTAGCAGGAGTCAAAAACATAATATTTTCATTATAAAAATAATAAATTTTATTTCCCAGGAAAATTTTCTGTTCCAAAGAATCGGTTGTACAATAGCTGCTTTTCATTCACAACCCCTTCTACTGTCGATTCTAACACCGATTCTTTTTGTTTGAAATTGTCCCAAAAGCAACCCCTTCTATAGCTCCAAAGTGGAACCGGTTTCTCTAGAATCAGTTCTGGAACTAGTTCTGGAACTGATTCTACGTCACCCACACCTTCCATATAGGATCCCAGGAACTGGTTCCGGAACCAGTTCCATGGAATCGGTTGCAGTGGAACCAGTTGTAGAATGGGTGTGGTTGGCTACCGATTGTAAAAAATTTTCCTGGGTTATAAATTACTAAAATAAATTCACTACCCAGCAAAAATATGTGTAAGTCATTCAAAAAAAAAACAACTTTTAAATTGGTTACAATGGAGCGATAAGTGCTATTTTTCTGCTTCGAATGTATGTGCTTTAAAACAACTTTCAAAAATGTATATATAATGTTGTTTTTTTCTTTGTAAATGCATTTGTTTGTAAATTACGAAAAAAAAAACAAAATAGTTAATTTTATTAACGTACTTTATTAATTTACGATTATTTACATATTTTTTAATTATTCGCAAATATTTTAAAAAATACTTTAATTACAGTTCCCATAGAAAAAGGGAAGGAAATAAAGAATTGGATCCCATTGAACCTCCTGGACTATGACCCAAATATGAATTCTTCTTTTCACTAAATGCAAATATATAAAAGTTAACAATTAAAATGGATTGTTAAGGCTCTATGAAGTCGCTCGCGTGCTTTTGCACCGTGCACCAAAGAAATATGGTAATAAAATTTGTTGCAATGTTAACATATTTTATCGTTTAAAACATACCAATCAAGAGGTTCGTTAACAGAGGTTGGTGCTAGAGATGAGCGATATTTTCATACCGGTGATTTAATCACAGTTATTGATAAATCACTGGTAACGGCAGTGATCAAATATTTCAAGTCGCAATTATACTCGAGAAAAAGTTTTTCCGCCAAATTTTTGTTAATAAACTTTGAAATGGCTGACAAAATTCGTTTTAAACCAAGTTTAACTGACATCTGAAAAACTCTCCATAAATATTATTTCGTTTATTTATCAGAAAATCGCAGTCTTTTCCATAGAAAAACCGTGATCACTATCACAGTTTAAAAAACCAACGATTTGCAAATCACATTCACTGAGAACAATGTTACTAAAATATCGCCAGATCGCCCATCTCTATTACAAACCCGTGATCACGGTCACTGTTTAAAAGAACGGTGATTTGAAAATCACGATCACTGGTAGCAGCGTTATTCAAAAATCACCGGATCGCTCACCTCTAGTTGGTCCATTACCTTTGCTTTTACATTAAAAGTTCTATAAATGTCACCTGCTTTAAATGTCGATATGCTTTAATTGCTATTACACCTTAAAAGTCGTAAAATCAAGCTAAATAAATAATTCTATAGTGACAAAAAATATATTATTTCTTCAACTTAAAAATAGATTTAAAAAAATAACTGCCGTCAACTTTAAAATGTACATGAAAGTTCCAAATTTTAATTAAAGTTAAAATTTTGCTAAATGAAATTCTTCAACATAAGAATTTAACTAATCACGATTGCAAATTATAGCGTTGGAACTTAATGCATCGTTTAATGAAAAAGTTGATTTTAAGCTAACGATGGTTGACTTGCAAAATACAAATGACGACATGGTATTCGCCTTCGAAATATGTCTGGCGAAAAACTGCCCTCCAACTGTTCTCGGATTCTTTAATGAATTTAAAGCTAAAATTTCAATCATAGATCTGCGGATTCAGCAAATTTATAATGATGGCCTTATTACTGTAGAGTTGTTAAATGAATAAATAGTTTCCCAGTACGCTTTAATATTCTGAAAATTCCTTGAATAATGTTTTAAAAAAAAATATTCAATCAGAGGGTTACATATAACTTTTAGGCCCAGCTTTTAGGATGTAGATTATCTTTAAACTTAGTTTAACGCAGTTTATAACTGGAATACTGCTTCTAAAATCTATTTTATTTTTCGTTTTCGGTTTAACTAAACCAAGTTTAACTGACAACCCAAAAACTCAGTCTTAATGTATTAATCTTATTTAATTCAATATCGTGGCTTTTTCGAATTTAACGACTGAAGTAAACATGTTACAAATTTATTTAAAAAACTGTTGAACAAAAATTAAAAAAAAAAATTGGTTTTGTCTGATTTTGACTTAATCGAATTGATTCAGATGCAAAAGAAGTCTTTTCTTAATATTGCCCTAAAAATAATAAAAAATTGAAGCTTTTGTTACACAATAGGTTCAGAAATGGGCTCTGTAAAGGCTAAACATTAAAATTGCCTCTAAAATATGCTATTTCAGACATTATAAAAAGCACATTTAAATCACTTTGAAAAATGTATTATATTATATATTATAAAGAGTACTTCTAAATCACTCTAAAAATGCAAACAAAATGTACTCGTATTGATGTGATGAAAATGTGTATCTAAAAACCATACTTTTATTAACATCATGTAATCACTTTTAAATTACTAACAAAATGCTTAAATTGAACTACTGACAACATGGGACATCACGTGTAAAATAAATCAGTGTTAAAGCTAAATTGTAACTAGTTCACAATCAGTTGATGCTATTCGGAGTGCTTTTAAAATAACTTTTTTGTAATGGATTTTTTTGCTGGGTATAGATTTATTGTCCGCACATCTATAGTGCGGACAACAAACAGTTAGTTGAAAATTAGTTAAGTGCTACTATAATATAATATAACTAAAGCTTTTGCTGAAAACATAATAGCCGATTTTTTTTAATAAATCCAAAAGTAGTTTTAAAAGTGCGCAACAGATGGGGTTAGATTTTCCCTATTTTAAAAAGAATTTTCTGTCCGACACTTCTTTCACCCTAATTTTTAATACCGAATACGATGATGAAGGATTTTACTTTAACTTTAAATTTTTATTATATTGAAACTAGTTCTCAAAAAAAAAATTGAAACCTGTTAAATATTTACGAAAAAAGTAACAAAATTATTAATTTTACCTCAAAAATGTGGGTTTTTTTTGAAAATCTTAAATTTTGAAAAAAAAAAATCTTCAAAACGTTCCAAGAGATATTTGAGCAACTTGAATGCCAATGTGTTCCATAAGATGTCTTCTACCAAGGTTTTTTCGACCGTTTGCAACCGTTCATAAACTTTCGAGATTTTGCGCTTTAACTGAAAAAGAACCTTCAGATCTCGCTGATTTCCAGCATTCCAGAGTTTTAGTAAAAACTAAAAAATAGCACTAAAAATTACCTTAAATGAAGGTTCTGGTTTTCTCAAACAGACTAGCCCCCTAAAGTCCAGGTTTGTGGGACATTTGAGTGCCAATTCTAAATAAGTACGAAATTCACCCTTAAACACATTTTAAGTTTTGACTTATTTCTGGCATTGAAGTTAAATTTTCAACTTTGATGTCTTCAGAGACTTATATAAGAATTTCATGACAAATTTTTTTGCGGAACATTTTAACCCTCTAACTCTTCAACTTATGGGTCTTTTTTGACACTTTTTAAAAAGGGCCAAAATAGACCCTTTAATTGCAGAGTTAGAGGGTTAAAATGTTCCTTAAAAATGTGCCTCGTAGTGTTTCACATAAGTTCGCTGAACACGTCCTCTACCTAAAATGGAAGATTCACATGGTTTCCTATGCCGATTCACAATAAATATTTTCAAAAAAGGAGAAATATTAACCCCCCAAAAACATAGGGCCAGACGAAAACTTTTAAAACGCCGATACACTTATATTCTTCTTTGGTCCCTCTGCCACAATTAGTTGTCAACAGAACGTTTTTTTTTTGTACAGTGTAATTTATTTTCCAACACATAACAATTTTAAATTTATGGCCGTCATATTGGATCATCTTACTAGTATTTAGGAAATCTGCAGTTTTTTTTCAAGGTCATTTTTAATTAATTTTTAGTACCTTCTTCTCATATTTTTACAGCTTTATTTCTTTCTATGAGTGTTTTATTTTTTTTTTTTTTTTTTTAATAAAACTTTAAAATTAACTTTATATATGTATTTTCCAATATGCTATATATTTTTGTTAATAAAAAATGAAAGACATGAAGATAACAACAATTTACTGAACAAGACTACTAAAAGTCAGCTTTCATGTTTAAGAACCGATAGCACAGGGGCTAGAGCATCTGCTCGAAATACCAGCAAGTGTGGGTTCAAACCCCACATGCCGTATGAGGTTTTTTTTTTTAAATTAAAATAAAAAGAAATGAAAAAGAACTTCCTAATCCTTGGTTCAAATATACATCATTTATTTAAACAACTTCCTTCCTATGAAAAGCCAATGTTAAATTCATTGGTGAAAAACCCGAAAAAGAATAACTCCTATTCAACAGTTGCAGTGCTTTATTTACTTCTTTTCCCTCATTACTCCAAAGTGATCGGAAAAAGTGATTTTGGTATCATTTGGCATTTCCAAATACAGGGTCGCGGGTGCGATTCCCGGCGGCACAAATATTTTTGTATTTTTTTTTAATTTTTTTTTTATTTTATTAATTTTTTTTTTTTCATACATATGTATGTACAATTAATTTGTTTAAATTCGATATTTTTAATTTTTAAAAATACATACATATATTCAAAAAATGGTGAAAATTGGAGTGCACCTTTTACACTTGTTTAATAAGTACTTCTATTGTAGAGAATAAGGAACAATATCTCACAGTAACAAAGTGGTGTTTTTATGCCAGTCAACTTTCATATCAAAGAATATCTCAGCGGTAGAGCGCTAGACTAGCAATCGTGAGGTCGCAAGTTCGATACCCGGTGGCGGCAATAAAAAACTTTTGAAAAATAAAAAAAATATAATTTTTTTGCGAAGAATTTTTTTTAACTCTTAATTTTTGAAAAAGGGTTTCTTTTGCACTTGTTCAAAAAGTACTGAAAAAATGTTGAAGTGGGAGTACTGCTCTCCTATGACAACTCAATGTTGAAGTCATTAGTGTTTGTGTTAAAAAATATATCATAAATTGTAGTGCTTTTTTACTGCTTCGGCATCTCGGTTTTTGCTGTGTCGTTATTGATATTATTCTCGGTCAAACTTATCATCGAAATGATATCGTTTGGTTTGTTGGGTATATAAGGCACATCATTATAAGTAACAGTAAAGTAATATAAGAATCATATAATCCTACACGTTAAATCATACGAATGTGCACTGATAGTATATATTAAATATATTAGGTTATCCCGATTAATGACTTTCTTGTGATTCGATTGAAGTAATAGTACTCAAACGATGCGATAGTCTTTAATAAGAAAAAATATTCTTTGTGAATATGCCTGTTACTTTTTATATTACACTATTAAAAAAAAAGTCTGTAGAAATTTTAGTTAAAACTACCAAAGATTAGTTAATAATGACCTTGCAGAAAAAACTGCTAAAACTAGCAGATTATATTTGCTAAATATCGGTAAGAAATTGACAGCAAAAATAAAATTGTTAAAGATACAGACTTTTAGTTATATTTGCGTTAAATTTTAGTTAATAAAACGAAACAAATTAACCTGCTAAAATCAGCAAAAAATGTTGCTAAATAATTAGTAGTCTAACAAATAACATAACAATTAAAATTTTTCAAATTTTTTTTTCCTTTTTTAACAAAAATAAAAAGCTAGCCTTCACAATTTAGCAGTTTACTATTTTTTTTTAACAAATACTTATATTGATTCTACGAGGATAGGTTGCATTTAAGAAAATTTAACTTATTTTTTTTTGTAGGAATAACAGTTTGTTTTTGTCACTTTTAGTTAACTAATATTTTACGAAATTTCTGCAGATTGTGCAGTTTACTTTTTCATTTTGAATTAGTTAATTCTTAACTTAGATATAAACAAAATTTTGTAAATTAAACAGTTTTATTTTTGCTGTTCTTAAATTTAAAGTTTTGTTCTACCTTTCCCATGCACTGTTGTTAATATACAAAAAAAAAAAAAACAAAATACACCAAATTTTTAAAACTACAAAAATAATCATTAAATCAAATTGTTAATTTTAAATATACATATATATTAGACCGACTTACGAAAAAAATCAAAAAAGTGCTCGCCTCAAAACAACAAACCTTGACTTGTTTTATGATGACTCCCAAAATATTTCGGCTCTAGCGTCGTTTCACCAGCTGGATCATTTGAAAAAAATGTCTTTTTATTAGTTTTTGTAAGAATTTTGCATTTTTTTATAAACATAACATACTGGGTATCATATGAAAGGTTTTTTGAGGCGCGTCCAGCGGTATATACACTCAAAAAAAAAGTCAGTAAAGTCAGCAAAAAATGTTGCTGTGTCAGCAAATTTTTAGTCAGGAGCGTGCTTGCAAAAAAGTTGGTAATTTCAGTATAAGTGTTTGCTGAGAATCAGCGAGCTGATTTTTACCACAAAAAATAGTAATCTCAGCAAAAGTTTTGCTAACACTTAGTCGATTGCAAATGAAAAAATCCTTGCTAAAATCACTAAACTTTTTGCTGAATATTAATAGACTGGAGAAAACTCTAAAAATTTGTAGAGAAATTTTACTTTAGTTAATTTATTTGCTGAAAATATAAATATAGAAATTGTGTAGAGTTGTTTTTTTAATTATCATTTCCGTTGTATGTACTACATCCCGACAAGCTGCGACATCTACAGTAGTGGACTAAAGTGGATACATTAATCAACATTTTTCGAAATTTGTTATAATTTTTATTTTATTATAGAAACTTAAATGATTTATTTTAAAGCACAAAATTAAAACATTCTTCTTCAATAAAAACCTAAATACAGTAGACAATATCACTAAGAAGTTAATAAAAAAAATAATTGCAAATTGTGACCGCTTTTATCCAATGTTGTTCAAATTTGATATTTCTTTAATATTTTGTCCAAAGTCCTTTGTGCTTTGAAACAGATTTTATGCGAGAAGGTATGCTTTCCGCGAGATTTTTAATAGTTTGAGGTGGAATATTAGTCCATTCCGCTGAAACTCCTGACCAAAGGTCATCTAAGTTGGTCGGTGCTCGTTTGCATTGGGAGAGTCTTCTTTTGGCAATTGCCCACCAATTCTCGATGGGATTCAAATCGGGGCTCTGACCTGGCCACTTCAAAAACTGGAAAAACTACACTTGGATATCACAAATTGAACAAAAGTTATTAATACAGATTTAAAAATATTCAAATATGTAGCCGCTTTAGTCCACTACTGTACATCTTGTCTATCTGTTTGTTCTCCGCGCTATAATTGCGGTTATCAGCACAATTTTTGTAGCAAAATAAATTAGTAAAACATTAGTTCAAAATTAGTTTAGTGCTAAAAAAAATATAACTAAAACTTTTGCTGAAAACGGAATTTCAGCAAAAAAATTGCTGAAAACTAGTAAACTTGATATACAAGACGTTTTACTAATTTTTCTACTAACTTATTTTTTTGAGTGTATAACATGTTCAAGCCTATTTTTAAGGATATTCTATAAAAAAAAACAAATTTTTTACTCTTTTGTATGGAGATGTTTGTGATTGATATGTCAAACTTACATATCATAATCTATGGTCGTTTTAAGAGGACACGTGTTTCAGATTTTTTTGAAATTCAAAATTTTTCGCGTTTTATCAGAAATTTGATGTGGTGGAAGCAATATGTTCTAAATATGGTAATATGGATACCAAAACGTTTCTTTTGACAAGTAAATCATCGCTAAATGGATATAGTTTTGAATTTTTAAAATTTCATACATTTTGTTAAAATTTTTGGGTGGAGGTGAGTACGAATAAAAACTCGTGCGATGGATTCGCAGAATTTTAGTAATTTTTACTGTTCTTCGTGTCAATTTCGTGATCGTGAACAACCTTTTACTTTACTCATATAGCCGCATGTGAACGTGAGCGAAAAAGCTCTAGTTTGAGTGGTATTACTGTAATTTTTTTTCAACGGGACACCCCAAGATACGTACACTTATAAACAGAAATACAGAAGTTCATAACTTGTTATAAAACTCAGTAGGATATCGCTACAACAGACAATTTCCGGACAACTTTAAGTTAAAGACTTTGTGCCCTTTAAACGTCCGGTCGCTTGCCAACTTTTTTTTCTAGAATTCTCAATACAACTCTCTATACAACAACCAAAATGAGAATCACAGCACAATTGATGGGTTGGTGATATAGAAGTGGTCGTTTTGTTAGTTTGATGTGTCAAAAAGAAGGTGGTTGTTAAGATGTTAAGAGTGTCAGCAGGCTGGTATGAATGGTTTATTATAAGACTATTAAAGGACAATGATGAAAATTGTAACAAAAAAAAATGCTAAGGTTATGCCAGACATTACCCCATGGATTGAAAATCTCACGGACACTGGCATTAAGATTATTTTTGTTATAAAATTTCCAACAATATGAATAGAATAGAGTATGAGTGCAAAATAAAAGTGATAAAAATCATAAGACTATATATATGACGCTTTCCATATAAATTACCTTGCTACAGGAAAAAGTATAACGCATCAATGTAAAACCTACAGTATTTATTGCCATTTTTGACCAACTAAATAGTTTTATTTTATATGTTATTTATCACAATATACAACTCAACTTCTCTCAGTATATTACTTCTGAAAGAACAGATTTTCCTATCGATTTAAAAAATTTGTTTTGGAGAGAATATTCGCTTAATATTGCATATCGCATATATTCAGTAACAGTAATATTTTGATTATATCTACTGAAGTTTTAACTGATTATAGAACAAATAATTGATTTTTTTTTTTTTTTTAATATTTGAATCAAACAATATCCAAACTATGGTGCAATAATAATACTTCATATCTCAGAAAAATTCAATGGGGATCTGGCCATCACTTCTATATATTTCGAACATGCTGATTACATTGACGTACTTTATTTTTCGATCTAAGGTACAGATTTTCCGCAAAATGTCTTTAAAGTTTAGTGGTTTTCCATTTACTTTTTTATATAAAACAATTTTCAAATGCAATCAATAGCAATTTTTTGTGGTGAAGTATAGGCACGAGACCTGTTAGGGTTAACATTTTATGCACAAAACTTGATATTAAAAACAGTGTTCGGGTTTTATGCAGATTTTTATAATTTTTTATGATTTTAAACAATTGAATCGACCTCGATAAATGTTATACCTTAGGGAAGCAATTAAAAGTAAAATATTTTAACAAAAAAAATGTATTCATATATAGCGGACCTATACGTTAAAATTGCAATTTTTCAAAAATTTTATATGGCAGCATAGCTTCCCAAGTTGTCCCCAAAGTCCAAATATTAGTATAATATGTGGTTTCACCTGAAAACTGTTCTTGCAAAATTTCAAACAAAAAAGCTTCCATTTGCAAAAATTATCGCAAGAAATATACTTTTTTACTAAGGCTAGATCGTGCTAAATAAATTATAATACTAATTTTAGTAAAAACTAAAAAAAAAATTTTATATTTTTGTGATTAAATACCCAGCAAAAAAAATTGGAAGTAATGCTTTACAAACTACTTCTTTCACTGCTTCACAAGTATCCGTTACTGCATTTTTACTGCTTTTTTAGAAGTTATTCTGAACAACTTCCAAAAATCACTTCTTTCATTGCTTCCAAAGTATGCGTTAGTACATTTTTACAGAGTTTTTAGAACTACTTCTGAACAACTTCCAAAAAATCACTTAAGTATTGCTTCTAAAGGGTAGTTGCTCTAAAAGTGATCGTAAAAATTACCTTTGGCATCATTTGGCATTTCCAAACGGAGGGTCCCGGATTCGATTCCCAGCGGAAACAATATTTTTAAAAAATTTTTTTAAAATTTTTTTTTATTCTATTTATTTTTTTTAATATTTGTAATTATATTAGTTTAATTTCAATATTTTTTAAAATTTTTAAAAATATGTATAGGTAGAATTTGCTAAAAACCGCAAAATTTGGAAACCGCGGTTTCGGTTTTTCAAAATTATAAAAACCGCGGTTTCGGTTATTTTTCGGTTTTCTAGTAATATTAATGGAATTGTTTTAAAATAATAAAATACGTATGAAAATTAAATATTTTAACACGTTCCAGATATCTATTAAAATTGGATTGAATTTCTCACTCGAATAAAGGCAATAACGCCATTTTGAGACCTTTTCGGGAGAAGAAAAAAAAGCGGAAAACCGTTATAAATTAAATTTTTTATACTTTTGTCGGTATCTAAGTTGTATTTTAAAGAGTTTTACTGGGTGTTTTTGTAAAAAGAATCAGACGAATTCGTTAAAAAAATGTTGTGAAAAACACTAATTTAAAAACGGTTTTGTTTAAAACTTTTTGCACAGATTTATTAGGAATTCTATGCAGAACAAATGCGGCTAAAAAAAATTTAAGATAAATGATTTTAAATTTGTGATTTTTACAAAAATGTTTTTAACGAATTCTTCGGATTCTTTTCATAAAAACTGGCAGTTAATTTAAACTTTAGGAATTTTTTAAATACAATAAAGTTAGAATTTTATAAACTTTTTGAAAAATACGCGGTGAAAATTTGAATTGAATATGTGAAATTCTATATCTCTTACACCACATGACTTTTTTTTATTATAAGCCTCAGTTTTATTATCCGTAATAACAACAAAATTTTTTTTAAAGTAATATTAATGGAGAAAGTGTTTATTACAATTAAATACAAATTTTTGTAAAATAGGAATAACCAAAATTTTCTGAGCGCTAAGAAATTATGACTCGTAAAAGACTCTAACATAAAATATGATCAATTTTAGAGTGTATTAAAAAATTTTCTAAAATTTTTAATACTCAAAAATGAATCACCGGTTCCTTAGTGGCTCAGAAAATTCTAAATTTTACAATAATGCTCATAATTCTAGTTTTACTAGTCATAAAAATAAAAGTGCGATCGGAAAGAGGCTTTATCTGTAAAGACATATACATACCCTCATATAGATATGATTTCAGAAGATCTTGGGCTCTATTATAAGCCTTTCGGTTTCTAATTATACACTGGGATGTAATTTAATTAATTCTTTTAATTGGTTAAATTATATTCATATATAGTTAAAGGTAAGTATATTTACCAATTAAAATAAAATCGAAACCGAAAACCGACTTATTTTTGTCGGTTTTCGGTTTCGGTTTTTAGGCTCGAAAAATCGCGGTTTCGGTTTCGATTAAAACCGAACAGCAAACTCTATGTATAGGGTTTTCCAATAGGTACTTGATAACTTCGAATTTAATTTGTGAACGCACTATTTCACTGACCATCTAACTGTTGTGATGTCGATTTATTCTACGACAAAATTTTGTTAGGTGTATGTAATTTCAAAACACTTTTGAAATTCAGATTACTATCGAAATTATTTCCATTTTAAGTTAGCTTTTCAAAATATTTCGACATAAATTTTGGAAAGCTGTTAAAAGAGGAAAAATATTCTGTAATTTTTTGTAGACTTTTGGATTATTTTATTCAGTCGTCTGAATAAATTTTCTTTTCTCTACAATTGGATAATTTTTCGAAATCCTGGCTGATAATAAAAAGGGGTTATTTCAATTTGCTTTAATTATTGTATGTGGGTTTATTGAAATGTTTGAAGGTATTGGAGTGCCATTTATCATACCATTAAAACAATTACGTTGGTAATCATTCGTTATGTGAATTTTCCTATGACACAACATATACATATGTACATCAGATGAATTGGTTGTCTCGAACCTTATTGTTAATTAATGGAATTTTGAACACCACTATTTGGCGCATATTGTATGGTGATATATGTATGCAGGAGAAATTATTTTCTAGAGAAGAGTGAGTTTAACATATAGAGGAGGTGTGGTTTTTTTTTATTTTTTTATATTCAATACGACAATACAATCGAAATTATCAAAGTGAATAATAGTAGTGTGGATCGCGAATTTTGATTTGAAAAAGAATAAAGAGAAAAAGGAAAGAAGAGAAAAGAGAAAGAATAAAAATTTTGTGATTTCTTATTCAACGCATATAAAAGAAAAGAAAACTAAAGACACATTAACGTAACGTTTATTATTTAATTTTAAAATTTTTTGTTTGGCAAAGGCGTTTTAATGAATTTATTTAAATACTTATTAATTCTTTTCTTTTAATAATTAACCTTCGGTTTTAATCGGTTATAATAATTTTCGTGATATAAGTTGATATTAATTTTTGTTTTGATTTTTTTAAATTAAATTTTATTTAATATTTATTATCACCGAGTCACCCTAACACATTTATTAATTCATTCATACATAACTATCATATTAACTTTTATACACTCTATTAACATCTAATTCATTTCCACATTTGATCTACATTCATTTCAAACCTAACATTTCCATTTAAACTTTTAATTTCCGCCATAATGATTTCCGCTCTCTGAGGAGAAATCAAAACAAACACACACACAAATAAAATTATTTAGTAAAGCAATATACGCAACGAATTCTTCATCGTCTCCAGGCGCCAGCAGACAGTGAGTGAGTAAATGTAAGTGCAAATTTTTTTATACTAATTTTATTATTATCTATTAATTTTCGAAGTTAAACTTCATAATTTCCCCTTTGTGTTAATACCAAATGTAAATTTTCAAATTATTTCCCCACTTTGTTATAATAACCATGTGTTAAATTCAAATTCAAATTTTTATTTTCTTTATTTTTTTAACTAACACCACTAAATATTTTTATTTCATTCATAAAACTAATTTTGTATTAGTTTTTCAAAAATATTGTATTATAATTATATTATAGAGTTGCCATCGAGTAATTCGTTGAACAACTAATGGGAAATTCCGTTGTTGGGAATTTGGATTTAAATTAATAAATATTGAGAAAATATTATACAATTTTGATTTTTTTTATGAATGAAATAATATATTTTCAATTTTATTTTCATACTTTTCAAATCATTATAATAATTAACTAAATTGTTTAATTTGGTGACAATAATTGTTCTTAATTACAAATTTTTAAATATTTGTATTTCTTAAATTAATTTAATTTTAAATATTTATTTCAATTAAATTTTATAATTTATTTTATTGATTTTTTTTAATGGTTTTAATAAAATTTATAATTATTCATTTGTAAATTTAAAATGAAATTTTAAAATTTTTTTTATTTACGAAAAGTGAAGTCCTAGGCAGGTAGATTAGAGTACATTTTCGGGTTGGCTATAATATTCTACGCAAGAGCCAACATGGTAGGGAGGGTTTAGACGGTGGTTAGCATAAACATCTATTGCTAACCAAAATTAACCATCAACAAGTTTAGTTTCTGGGAATATCTTTTATTTTTGTTTGTTTTAGTTTTATAAACTTGCTACCTAAATTAAAATTCTTTGTCTTCGATTCAAAAGTATCAGCAATGGGACAAGAACACACTCCCAACGACGAGCACGGCCGGAACTAATAGGTAGCCCTGTCCCTTAGCTGGTAGCCTGACTGGTCGGGAATCGTTACAGAAAGAATTTTTGGCGCCCAACGTGGGGCCTCAGTGCACGTAACTTTAGAAATTTTGTGTATCAACATCTAGTGTCGGAGGTCCTCCTTTTAATCATTTTGTGTTTGTAGATATTCTTAGTTAACTTATTAACTTTTAAATTTTTTTTTCTCTCTCTCCAATTAAATTTTTTTATAAAATTATTTTCAAAATTGGAAAATATAGCTTTTCGGACAATTCGTTGCTATATCCTTTTTGATATAATTTTTTTTTCTTTTCTCTTTTATGACTTCAGGGCTTGGGTTCGTACTTGAGAATTATTGTACTTGGTACGATATCGAATACAATCTCGTATGACTCAAACCTATTTCTTTCTACTTCGGTTTTATGATTTTTTTAAATTTCTCTTCTTCTTTCATGTTCGATTTTTATGCTTTTTAGGACTCATTGATGTTGGTTGTCATCGGGATCAATCCATTTAGCATAATTTTTGGATAAACTTTCCATGTAAAATTTTGGTTATCTTATTTTTTTTATTTTATAATTTGTTGATGGTTGATTTATATTTTAATTTTATTTTATTTTTTTTACCTTTGTTTTAAGTTGTATTCTATTCCGCCTAGTGACTTCACCAAGTAGTAAATATTTTTTGATATTGGTTTGATTAAGGTTTTCAATTCGTTTGACTATCTTCTAATTGCAAATTTTATTATTCATTGTTTTAATTAGGTTACATTTTTTTTTTACTTTATTACATTTTCTTTAAAAATATTTTTTTGTTTTCTGCGATATTATTTTTGATTTATTTATTGGGTTAAAGGAAATGTTTTTGAAAGTGAATGTTGTTTTAATTTAGAACTAGTTGTTATATTTAGGAAATTTCGTTGTATATTTAATTCATTAGGTTCATATAATTTTAATACATTTTTTTTATTTTATTGATAAGTTTTGTTTCTATAGAATTTTCTTGATATTTTTATAAGGAAAATGCCGGTAACTAGAAGTAGAGGGGACATAAGTACCAGTGTTGTTGAAGGTGATACTGAGGGAGCTGTAGGTGGTGAAAATAGTGAATCGTTGAATGTCACTAATGCTTCTCAGGCTCGAGATAATACAGGTAGACCTCGTAGGGGAACAAGTAAAGCAGCTGTGCCCACAAATAATTTAGATGAGGATATGGTAAGACGGATTGTTGTTGAATCGCTTAATGAATTCGGTGGTGAATTGGCAAGTGTATTGCGAAGCGATATTCGTAATTTGGGCCGACTGAAATCTACCCTATAGTCGGCAAGGTAGGGTGGGTATAGACCAGGGTAGTCATAACATCTAAGACTACCCATAACAATCATCAACATCCCTTAATTATCCTTTTCACCATTTTTATTGTTATCGTTTTGTTTAGCTACCTTAATTTAATATTTTTGTTAACGAACCTGAATCTACTTCCAAAGGGGCAAGAACACACCCCAGCCCTGAGCATGGCCGGCTCTTTAGGTAGCCCTGCCCCGGAGGAGGTAGAACCAGGTCGTAAGGTTCGTTACACTGTTACTTTCCTTTTTTTCAGTAAACTCAACATTTTCATCATGGTAAAGTACACGAACGAACAACGTATGCAAAAATGTACTACCGAAATTCGGAGTCAGTGACCGTAACTTTAAGAACGTTAACTCCAATTTTCGGTCGTTATTCTCGCCCTACTAGACAAACAATAACAAGTTTAATGCAAAAATTTGAGTCTACATATTCATTTTGTGATGCTGCCGTGCCAGTGAGATAACCGGGTTGGTCGAAGTGACGAAAATATCGCTGCCGTTCAGGCGTCCGTAGCAAACGATACAACTCAGTCGATTCCGCGGCGTTCGGAAGAACTGGGCATCGCCAAGACCACTTTATGGCGAATTTTGCGTAAAGATCTTGGTTTATGCGCATACAAGATCAAGCTGACTCAAGAATTGGAGCCGATGGACCATTTATGCACCTGTAAAAATGGTACTGAAAGCAATATTCAATTGGGGTGCACCTTTTGAACTTGTTTAATAAGTAGTTTTATTGAAGAGAATAAGGAACAATATCTCGCAGTAACAAGTGCTGTTTTTATGCCAGTCAACTTTCATAATTTTTTTTAACCTTTAATTGGTGAAAAAGAGCTTCCTTTGCACTCGTTCAAAAACTACTGAAAAAATGTTAATGTGGGAGTACGCCTCTCCTATGACAACTCAATGCTAAAATCATTAGTGTTTATGTTAAAAAAGAAGTAAATCTAGATCATCAATTATAGTGCTTTTTCTACTGATTCGGCATCTCTTTTTTTGCTGGGTAATAGACATCAATCTTAACAATTTACATAACGTGTTAATTTAGGGTTTAGATCCCTAAAATAAATTATTAACCTAAAAATGTGTTAAAAAATATTTAAAGTTTGTTTTTTTAATTCGATCAGGGGAAAATGGTTTTGAATACTTTTTTTTAACAGACTGCGATATCAGACCTGATCATCCCATTATATTTTGTAATTAATTACCCATCCAATTACACAATAACATTATGTAATTGTAATTGAAAAATTCAATTACAATTCTATATTATTTGTAATTGTAATTGAAAAAATATCAATTACAATTTCATTTTATGGGGAAAATAAATAACGAAAAAAGCGCGTTAGAGATCAATCCAGCATAACGTAATCTTTATTGCTTGTCCGCGCCTATCTTCACCAATTTTTTTACAAATTTTTAATAAAAAACATTTTCTCATGCTAAAAGTAATTGAAAATGTAATTGACATTTTGTAATTCAAATCACTTTCATTTACAATTAATTGTAATTTTAACTGAAAACTTTCAATTACAGTTACAAGTAGTTGTAATTAAGTTTTCAAAATTTCAATTACAATTATTTGTAATTATAATTTAAAATGATCATATAAATTACAAGTAATAGTAATTGAAATCCCCCAGGTCTGTTAGATATATAACAAATTTTTGTAGAATTTACCTGTGATCAAAATCGGTTTTCGGTACGTGTGTTGAAAAATATATTATATTTTTTTTTTATACCCAAACCACTATGTGGTCAGGGTATTATATGCTTATGCTGATGTTTGTAACACCAAAAAATATTGGTCCTAGACCCACCTTATAGTATACCGATGGGCTCAGAATTTTTTTTTTTTATTTCGATTTAACGATGTCCGTCCGTCCGTCTGTGCATTCTTGTGCACACTCTACAGGTCGCAAATATTAAGGTATTTTGATGAAACTTGGTACACCGACTTATGTCGGCACAAGGACGACGCCTATTCATTTTGGTTAAAATCGATTCATGTTTAGACCTAGTGCCCATATAAGGGTCCCACCAAAATTATATTGTGTTTATACGCTGCAGGTCGTAGATATTAAGATATTTTGATGAAATTTGGTACGCAGACCTATGTTAGCCCAATAACACAGCCTACTGATTTTGGTGAATATCGGTCCCTGTTTAGACCTAGTGCCCATATAAGGGTCCTACCAAAATTATACTGTTTATACGCTGCAGGTCGCAAATATTAAGATATTTTGATGAAATTTGGTACACCGACCTATGTCAGCCCAAGGATGAAGCCTATTGATTTTGGTTAACACCGGTCCATGTTTAGACCTAGTGCTCATATAAGGGTCCTACCAAAATTATACTGTTTATACGCTGCAGGTCGCAAATATTAAGATATTTTGATGAAATTTGGTACACAGACCTATGTTGGCCCAACGATGAAGCCTATTGATTTTGGTTAACACCGATCCATGTTTAGACCTAGTGCCCATATAAGGGTCCTACCAAAATTATACTCTTTATACGCTGCAGGTCGCAAATATTAAGATATTTTGATGAAATTTGGTACACCGGCCTATGTCAGCCCAAGGATGAAGCCTATTGATTTTGGTTTACGCCGGTCCATGTTTAGACCTAGTGCCCATATAAGGGTCCCCCCAAAATTGGCTTGGTTACAAATTGCAGGTCGCAAATATTAAGATATTTTAATGAAATTTGGTGCGCTGACTCACATTATAGAAAATTTTGACACAAGCCCCATTTTAACCCATTCGAATTTCGGATCCAATCATTAGTTGGCTTTTAACCAGACTGGTGTAGGGTATTGTATAGTCGGCATGCCCGACTTTAACCTTTTTACTCGTTTTAGTTTACAAAATTGATAACTGAAATTCTTTTTGTCTTAGTTGAGAACGATATTTTACTGTTTTTGATAAAAAAAATATATATTTTCAAGCTTTTCCGATCACTCTAATGGCTATCTGGAACATTTTAAAAGCCTTAAAAACCATTTTTATAATTTTTTTTTTTTTGTAGGAAGTCAGATTCAATATAAACTTCTTTTGCTCTACAAGAAACTGGACCCAAAATCAGCGTTTTGCGCCATTCTTTTTAAAAAACAATGATATCCCAAAATCAAATTTTAAAAACGAACTTTGATAACTATCAAGTTATACCTACTTTCTATCTGAAGGATTAAAATGTTTAGAACCACAAATTCAATAATTAAACTTATTAGTGTAAAAAGTGCCTTATAAGAGATCTTATTGTTTGCTATTCAAATGAAGTTCTTAACTAAAAATTGAAATCAGGGAATCTGCGATTTTTTAATATTTACTTTCTCGCACTAGTATCCACTCTCTTGAAATTCATTAAGTTTTCTTATTCTTGGTTAGCCGATTTTCCGATATTACGGATCAAGTGGAAAATATAAATTTTTTAACACCAAAATAGAATTTGCTAAAGTTTCAAATTTGATTGCAATTTTTGGATGTTATTTAATATAAATTTCAACTAACTTTGGAGCCGATTAACGTGATAAAGCTTGAAAATAACGAAATTTGGATTTAATTCTTGTTGACTGATCCTCCACAATTTCTGTAAGCATTTTAAATTCAACTTAAGGTTTTGAATGTATTATCCATGAAATGCTGCCACTTTTATGATTTTGTACCGCTTTTACCTGAGTGGTATACTTTACCAGATTCTGAGGTAATTTTTCTCTCGAAATTTAACAGATTTTGAGTGCTGAAAAAGCTTTTGATTCTAAGTACTTTTCTTTGAATGAAAATTCTGAGCTTCTGGGAACTTCTTTCTAAAGAAAACATCATATTATGAGGACCTTTGCCTATAGAATTTTCCTCGAAAAAGCCTTATATTCAGTGTTCTTTTTTCTATTAAAAACATCAGCTTCGTAAGATTTTTCTACCCTTAGGAAAAAATCCTTAGAAAGTGGGGATATTTTGTGGTACACTCAAAATAATACGCCTGTTGGCTGGACAGAGAAATTTGTTACTTTAAGAAAATGTATTCCTGTTTTTTGGCTTGAAAAAAATTTGTGAATTTCAACAAATTCTTTTGTAAATTTAAGTAAAAAATTTGTAAAACTACTTTTATCTGTAATTATACTGATTCGTAGACTTTATCCAAATTTAGGGTATCGGAACCCTTTCCGGGCCTAGTCCATATCATGTCAGGGCATATAAGGGCACTTCAGTGGAGCAAACATTTTGTCCATTTTGATCTCTTAGTTTTCGAGATATGGGTCATTTTATGAAGTGGAAAAATTTTATTAAAAATTTCCGAGGGTCCAAGACCCCGCCAGGTTCAATTTTTGGATAGAGATACCCCCTATCGCTGGAATATAATACGGTTAGGGTTAGACAAAATTGTCATCAATTTTCCTCTATCTCTCTTAGTTTTTGAAATACGGCCCATTTTAGAAAATCGGGAGGGAATGAAATAGCGCCACCTTTAAAACGTCAGATACATTGGTGGCGCCATCTACCGGGTAATAACAGCAACATGAAAATATTACATTTTAACAATAAATTTTGTAAAATTTAACGAATGGGTTCTTAAAAATTAGTTTTAAATAATTTTGAAAATTAACACCCAAAATTAGTTAAAGTACTGAGGATTCTTAGTATTGTGTTAAACGAAGATAACTAAAATCTTTGTTTAAATCAGTGTTTCAACTAAAAATTTGTTAAAAATTAGTCAAATCGATTTGAAACCGGTTTGACAGATTATTATTATTTAAGTGTAAGTAATATTTAGCATTCAAGGAGTTTTCTGAAGGAAGAGTTCTCAGAATCCGGAAAAAGTGCTGAGAATTGGAGCATTTTTTTGGAAAAAGTTCTCAGAATCTTAGGGTTTTTCTACAGAAAAAATTAATCAGGGTCATCTGAGGCTTTTTTAAATTTTTTTTCAGGGTTTTTCTGTAGAAAAAAGTCCTAAGAGTTTAATAATTTTTGTGTAGGAAAAACTTTTTGTACCTGTTCTAGGAATTTTTCTAAAGACCATAGAGAATTTTCCAGTTTCTAACCACTTTTTGCTACTGACATCGCTCTCTATTTTGGGCACATTTCTCCTGGGAAAAACAATTTTTCTGTCATAAAATACCAATATATATCCTTATTGTTATACTAAACAAAATCGAAGCTCTTGTATCGATTAAATACCAATCCACTACCAAATAATATTCCTGATTCTCCGGAGCCTGAAAAAAGAATAATGCGAATCGAAATCTTTAAGAAAAAAAAAACCAAAACTCATCGTTTCCTCCCAAATTTAGATGTTGTACAGACATACCACAATGACGGGTCCGTCTGGAGCTACCGCCAAGAAGCATATATAACTAGGAGATGCAATCGCTATCGTATCGCACATCGGACAGAAAATTATGACCTTGTCAGAATTGTCAGAAAATATTTTGGAGTTGCCTTGTGGTCATAATTTTCTGTCCGATGTCCGGTCCGACGTGCGATCCGAAAGCGATTGTGTCTCCTAGTTATATATGCTTCTTGATACCACGAATAATATTGGCACACTTCTTAAAAAAAATTTATTTTATAAGTTTCAATTTCTTGAAATTTTCCGAATGTCAATTTGTGTATATTTTCGATACTATTATAAGTTAGTAGATTTACAAAAAGTGTGCGTAAAATTTAAATTTATAAAGAAAATAATAAAAATTACGTACAACATATTTAATTATAAATACATAGTGCCTACAATTATATTAGCTGTGTTTTCAACTTAACTATATCCGTTAACTCAGAAAAAAAACCCAAAGTACACAGAAACGTGTTTCGGATAAAAACTAACACATTATATTTCCTATGCATGTTAGCTTTCAACGCTAATAATTATCAACGTTGAAATCTCAACGTTTATAGATTTTCACATCTAACAAAAATTCTTCGCGTTACTTCCTAAAAAGTTTTGCTGACATACTTTCTATTATACCGCGAATATTATAAACATTAGCTGTTTGAAATTTGTTTATACTTTATGCGGTTAAGTATATATTTCCTTTAGGAACTTAACGTTGATAGGTATGAGCGAAAATACAGCTATTATATGAGTATTATTGTGTACGAAAGTTTGTACAAAATAATCGTAAAAATTTTTTGTTTATACTCGGTCACTATGCGTAAACTTTTTAGTAAATTTACAATCATTTTTTTTTTAGAGTAAGGGGCAGAACATACTGTGAGTTTAACATGGATATGATATAAATATTTTATCTTTAATTGCCATGGAAAGCCTCATATTATAAATATATTAAAATTCTTTGCCAGTTTCTAGTTTAGTTTGGTTTAAGTATTGAGACCAGAAAAAGGTTGTTGTGTATGATATACTGGCATTAACTGTTTTTGCTATTATTTCCCTTCATATTTTGAGACATGTCCAGCACAGCTGTTGCTTAAACAACTTGTCAGTACTGTATGTAATTCATATAGTACACACTTAGACCTTTTGGTCTTTAGATTTCTTTTCATTTTTACTTAAAGTCCATTGGGTTACAAAGTCAATGATAATGATGTTAGTAACATCGACGGTTATGCACTGTTACCTAAACTTCTCTTAAAAGATTTTCTTTTGATTTTTCCTCATCATCTTGTTTATGTGGACATCTGTCTGCTCATGTTCATATTTATCAATTTAAAAAAAAATATGCGTACACTAGACAACAAAGTAAGAAGAAAAAAAATATTATTAACTTATCTAAATAGTGGACGGAAAGCTCATGTCGGTGTAAGAATGTGTTTATAAATTATAATTAAGGCACGGATATTCATGCATTCATATCCCTGTTCTACACCCAAAAACGTCAGTAAATTCAGCAAAAAATGTTGCTGTGTCATGAAATTTTTAGTCAGCAGCGTGCTTGCCAAAAAGTTAGTAATTTCAGTGTGTTTGCAGAAAATCAAACACACTTAGCCGATTGCAAATGAAAAAACTCCTTGCTAAAATCACTAAACTTTTGCTGAATATTAGTAGACTGAAAAAAAATCAAAAAATTTGTAGAGAAATTTTACTTTAGCTAATTTATTTGCTAAAAAAAAATATAACTTAAACTTTTTCTGAAAACGGAATTTCAGCAAAAAAAATTGTTGAAAACTAGTACACTTGATATAAAAGATGTTTTACTAATTTTTCTACTAACTAATTTGAGTGCATATATATAAACAATGTATTTAAATTCGAAAAATATGCATTTGAAAATATTAGAGAGTAAATCAATTAGTCTGTGGCTTTTTGAATGAAACACAGTTTTTTTTTTTACCAAAACATGTTATTTTTCAACATAGCCTCCTCTTAACTCAATACATTTCGTACATCATTTCTCCAATTTTTTTATTCCTTCAAAAAAATGGGATTTCTCGAGGTCCTCCAAGTAAGCATTTGTTTGAGCAATAATTTCATCATTGGAGCTAATGTCTTTCCACTGATCCATTTTTTAGGTTTGGAAATAGAATATAGTCACTGAATAGAATAAAGTAAACAACCTCTTAACCATTAAAGTTGATGGTGCAGGGTCCCCATAGTAATCATCAAGCTTTTTCATTATATATTTTCAACTAACCCGTAAGATATGCTATAATTTTTATAAGGGTTTTCAATTTGCTAATTACTAAAATACATACATATATGTTCCAGTACTGAACGCCAGGGTTGCAAACTGAAATTATTTAAATATAAAAGTCCAAATAATAACATAATTTTGTTTTGGCTATTTAGATCAATCGGTAACGCGGTAATGTTTACATTCTGGTGATTGCGGGTTCAAGTGGAGTTCAGGAAGATGTCAAAAACGTGATAAAAACAAACAAAAAAAATATATGTACAAATAAAAATTTAAAAATAATAAATGAAAAAGTAACGCAAAAAAAATATTTTTCTATTAGTTTTCATTTAATGAATACGTTTCATTGATTTAATGAACGCGTTCTTTGGGGAGTTTCCAATGAAAAAATCATTGGATTAATGAACAAATTAATTAATATTATGCACAAAATTCTATCAGTGCAGCTACAGAATCATTTCTACAATTTGTATTATAAATTTTTAATAAGAAAATTTTAAAATTTTTGATTTTGTTGTTGAGTGTTGTAATTAAATCACAAAAAAGAAACAAAATCATAAATATTTCCCATCAAAGTTATGTTATAATACATTGATGGATGTATAAAGGGAATTGGATGAGTGCATAAAACAGCGTTAAAGAAAAACGAAAGTATGTTTACACTTCTAGTAAAAAAAAGGAATTTTAAAAAGTGCCAAAGATTTCTAAAAAAATAATTTCTTTTCATGTAGAAGAAATGAGAATTATATCGAAAGTAGTTAGTAGAAACAACTGAATTAAAGAATTAGAAAATTCCACATCAAATACGAATTGAAGATCAAAAGCTAGTGAAAATGGTACACACTACCATGTAAACAAACAGGCATAAATTTTAATTCACCTGCTTCACAATTATGCCCCCTGATTTTAGATTAAAGCATTCTTTATGCAATGGTTTAGTTGCTCCAAAATTTAAATTTCATAAATTGTAATGATGATATTTTTATGTCAAACTTAGGGACGATTTCAAACTGAATTATTTCTTAGCCTTTTACTGCATAAACTTTAAGATCTCACAAAATGTTGTACACTTTGACGGAAATTAAAAGTAAGTACATGCAGAAAAAAACATCTGTAGCTTTTAAAAAGCTTGTTATATAAAACCTGCTGCGTAGCTTTGAACTAACAACATACAAAAGTACAGCGCAAATTCTTCTTTATTTATTGATAAGCATTTTTGCCAAATTGCAAATGCTTTTTTTTTTTGTTAAGTGTGCTAAGTGCGTTCTTTGTTAAATTGACTTTGGCGAAAATTTTTTAAAAACGTGATTAAATTATGTATTATTATTATCTAAATTATTTTTGCAAGGAGGTTTCAAAAACAAATCTTCTTTTTTGCCGAACGTAGGGGTCTTTGGCATTTACAGTCGGATCTAAAACTAGAATATATCGATGTTTTTGTCTCGAGGGGACCAATGTTTTGCTCTAAGGGCCATTGACCTCAAGTATCGCGTTGCAGTACTACCCACCATATCTCAGTTCCAGAGAACGGTTTGAGTGCCTTATTTTATGCTTTTGAATGCAATCACAAAAAATGTGCATAAAGTTGTCAATACACATCATTTCAGTAAAGCAATACAGACACAATTGAAAAAAGTGAGTATAACGAAAGGCATGCATTGCACTGCATGTCTTCTCTTAATCTTACCTAACACTCACAAAAGCAACGAATATAAAATGATTGGTATGAATACAAACCGATTGTTACGAATCGTCTCAATGTTGGTTGTATAAAAATTTAAAATTTTTTTCTGTCAAATATTTTAGTATATTCTTGGTGTTTATTTTTTTCACTTAAACATTAACAAAATGAGAAAATATATACGGGTGATATCAAAAAATATGATAAAAACCGTTTACCACCGAATTTCTAATGCATGGATTACATTTGAGTTACATATTTCGGTATATATCAGCGCATTGTCACCTGTTTTACAAAATTTATAGCAATCTGATTAATTTTTGGTTAATACATAAAATTTGTGACCAATTTTATAGGCCAAATGTAAACTCGTAACAAGTACCTCATAAGGTTTTTTAACTTTAATAGCTTATATTTTAATAACCAATAAAGCTAAACACTAACTGTAAGAATTTTTATGAAGAGGAAAAGTGCCGTTTTTAACAAAAATTAATTCATTTTAAAAACTTTTTCGTATATCTTAGTTGTCACGACTTCAACTCTGTAACGATTTGTCGTCATAATTTTTGATAAAAATGCATATACCAGAATTTTGGAGTTATCTGTTATTTATATTACGAAAAGTATAATGTTATTTATACTCAAATGATCGTTGGACTCTAAGTAATCGTCCAGTATAACAGACTTGAAGCTTTTCTGCAGCATGTAACATTCTCGAGATGAAAAAAAATGTCTTTAATAAGATTTGAAAATATGTTGTAAACTCCGTTCCTAATTTTTACACCAAACTATTTAACGAGTAAGAAAAACAATTTGGATTCACCTTGTAGGCATCATGCGAGTTTGTTTCGGAAAAAAATTCTGACAAAGCGTTTCTGAAAGAAAACGAAAAAAGAAACCAAATGTAAACTCCGTAACTGTAAACTCCGTAACCACAATTGTTTGCATCAGGTTTAATTCAAATAAATGTAGATAAATGTTTAAAACATTTTAAAATAACCATAAACAGAGATGATTCAACTAATATTTATGCGTCGAAAGACGATTCAACTAATAATTTTGAGTCAAATCAAAAAAAGTTATCAGTTTTTTACCCTACACTGCTGGAGCGAAAAACGATTGATTTTGCATTTCATTGGTTTTGAATCGATATTTCGAGTCATTACTGACATTAGTTTGTCAAATTAAATTTGTTTCACACAATTTAAGAATTTTTTGATCGTGAAATGTTATGGTTTTAATATATTATTTTGTAACTGCGCAACCGCTGTTTGGATTTTAAAAAATTTTATATTTTTGAAAAGCATTTAAAAGGACCAAAAATACAAAATTAAAAAAAAAAAAAAAATTTTTTCGCGGAATGAATTGTGTTTTTATTCGCGAAACCGCCAATAAACACAAATTATATATCATTGGAAAGCAAGTTGAAAACCCAAATACGAAAAGCTAATAAATTGAAGAAAATTCGTACGCAATTTTTTTTTGTTATATCTTTTGCTTGCAGAAATGTAAACTCCGTTACAACAAAAAAAATTAAAATTGTGCAAAAAAAGTTATTGCGACAACTTGTAGAAGAGATTTTTTGCAATTAGGTTTATAATGACTAAACTTACTGATTCCATTAAGAAAAAACCGAAATATTAACACTTTTTGCTTCTCACAAATTTGGCCCAAAAATTTATCACATTTTTTTATTTCATCCATACATATTTCATATTTAAATAAAAAAAAAAAATGGAAATTTCTTCACACTGCATTTTTTAAAATACTGCAACAGGTCAACGAATACTAAATGAATGTTGTGATTGATTTTATTTTTTTAATGCGTCATCTCTTCATGTAGTGGCATTATAAAAATAATGCGTAAAAACCACTCATCAAAAACAATGAATGTATATAAAAGCAATAGCATTAGTTATTGTTGTTGCATGAATACATGGCAAAAGCAATGAATGGTATGACTGCACAATAAAAACGAATGTACTCAAACCGTTCTCTGCTCAGTTCCTACCACCCTAATGTACCACCCTAACGTCAGAAAATGAAAGTTCGCAAAAAATTGTTAAACTTTTGCTAAGGAAGTTTTTCGATATTATTTTATTACTTTTTTTATGCCGAACGTAGGAGTCGCCTTTTTATTTTTTTTTTTCATTTAATTTTATTTAAATGAAATTATTTTATTTATTTTATTTTTGCCTTTGGGCAAAAAAAATCGTTATATCACACTTTAAAATAAGACTGTAAATGCCGAAGGAATTAAAAAAAAAACGAGTAAAAACGTTAAAGTCGGGCATGCCGACTATACAATACCCTACACCACTCTGGTGTATTGTTTGGATCCGAAATTCGAATGGGTTAAAATGGGGCTTATGTCAAAATTTTCTATAATGTGAGTCAGCGCACCAAATTTCATTAAAATATCTTAATATTTGCGACCTGCAGTTTGTAACCAAGCTTGGGGGGACCCTTATATGGGCACTAGTTCTAAACATGGACCGATGTTCACCAAAATCAATATGCTTCGTCCTTGGGCCAACATAGGTCTATGTACCAAATTTCATTAAAATATCTTAATATTTGCGACCTGCAGCGTATAAACAATATAATTTTGGGGGGGACCCTTATATGGGCACTAGTTCTAAACATGGACCGATATTCGCCAAAATCAATAGGCTGCGTTATTGGGCCAATATAGGTCTGTGTACCAAATTTCATCAAAATATCTTAATATTTACGACCTGCAGCGTATAAACAGTATAATTTTGGTAGGACCCTTATATGGGAACTAGGTCTAAACATGGACCGATGTTCACCAAAATCAATAGGCTGCGTTATTGGGCTAACGTAGGTCCGTGTACCAAATTTCGTCAAAATATCTTAATATTTACGACCTGCAGCGTATAAAAAATATAATTTTGGTAGGACCCTTATATGGGCAATAGGTCTAAACATGGACCGATGTTCACCAAAATCAAACCTGTTCGTCCTTGGGCCAACATAGGTCTGCGTAGCAAATTTCATCAGAATATCTTAATATTTGCGACCTGCAGAGTGCGCACAAGATTGCATGGACAGACAGACAGACGGACGGACGGACATCGTTAAATCGAAATTAAAAAAAATTCTGAACCGATCGGTATACTATAAGGTGGGTCTACGACCAATATTTTTTGGTGTTACAAACATCAGCACAAACTTATAATACCCTGAACACATAGTGGTGTAGGGTATAATTAAAAAAGACGACCCCTACACTCAAAATAGTTTGTAGTTTAAATTAACTGAAAATGTAATTTAAAATAAATGAAAAATCACTTGAAAACCGGTTTACTAACTTTTCATTTAAATCAAAAGAACTTTTCATTTATTTTTAAATGTTAATAAATAAACTACAAAATCCTTAAAAATAATGATTTTTCATTTATTTCCATTTTTTAAATTTCAAAAAATTAACTACAAAATCCGTAAGAATAAATGATATTTAGTTTATTTAACTGACCTAGAAATCGAAAAGGAATTCCATTTTTTACAAAACATTTTAAATGAAAATATTAACTGTAACAGAAAATCCGTATTTATTTGTAGTTTATTTTTTAAATAAACGACAAAATCAGTTAAAAAATATATTTATTTGTATTTTAACTGTATAATCATTTAAAAATAAATGTACGGATAACTTTTTAAATAAACTACAGTCAGTTACTGTAATAATATTTTCAGTGTACGTTCGGCTAAAAAAAAATTTTCGAAATTGCCTTTCATATATACTTTATATTCGAAGGTGTACCGCGCACCTTTTTTTTTTACCTGTAAGGTGGTACGATCTACTTGTGCATGCATATACACACAGAAAATAAATTGGTTGGAATTCTATCGTAACCAACGAAATTTTTTCGTTATTCCATAACTTTATTTGCAGTCGCTTATAATACATCATTAGAAAAGTTAAATTTTATTTTGAATAGAAAATATATACGATTAACAAAACACACTAACTTCTACATTACCTTCAGTACCAACAACCACTATTTTATCGAAGATTTATTTACTTGAATAAAATATCGGCAGCAAAAATCTAGTATCAGTTGTGTTTAAATAAAATCTATTTCTGTATACAAAGAATTAGTTTTTTCAATCAATTTAAATTTTTTTTTTGTCAATTTTAGTGCCATCAACCGTTAATTTTCTTTATATTGGTAATTATCAAAATATATTGAGACTAGGAACAGAAATCTTATTTGGCATAATAAAATTTTGGAATTTATCATATCTTTTCATTTCATACATACTTATTATTATTTTTTATTTAAATTCAAAATTAGACAAAAACTAAATGCAAGTGTCTGTGGTGCAGGGGGTAGGGAAACAGCCTGATAGTCTTAGCAATTTGAGTTCAAAGCTCAGGCAAGGCGTTATGGAAGGTGGCCGGTTCTATCCCAGTTCGCAGCATAATTTTTTTTTTGATAATATTATTATTGATTCAAATTAAAAGATACAATCGATTTTCTGTTGTTGATATAATTTTATTCATAAACAAAAATTTAAATTTCCGAACTAAAAAAATTCAAATTTGAAATTTGACTAGAAAAATTTAAATCGAGTTTAGCCTAGAGTAAAAACAATGGGCTGACAAGCGGAAGGTCGCCGGTTCTATCCCAGTTCTAGACATAAAAAATTTTTAAATAAATTTTGTGGAACGTGTTATTCTACACTCTAATTAAATTCTGTTGAAATTTACCCAACTTATAGTAGGAAACTGAACTCCTACTATAAATTGGGTAAATTTACTCTATGTGCGTAATTGAAAAAAAAAATACGCACATTGTGTTTAAGTTGGTGCACAAATAATTTGTAATTTTACATTGAAAATGCGTAAAAATTAAATGAAATTTTGAAATTAGTGTGTTAATTTACTAAATTTGTGTGTAAAAAAGCACGTTTCACGTGTAAATGTACGCATAAAATGTGTAAAAAAACCACAAAAAATGCGCAAAAATCCACAGAAAGTGCGTAAAAATAAAATATAATGCGTACATTTACAACAGGTGTGCTAACTTTAAGCACCACCCAAAAATTTTTTTAAATAAAATAAGAAATTCATTTTTAGTACGTATTTTATTAATAATAATATCCGAGTTATTCTCTCATAATCGTTTATGTCCAAATTAGTCCTTTTGGGATCTTAAGGCATTTGTATAAAATTCATATAAAAATTTGTTATAACTATTGAATGGGTGCGATGACTCCTGCTCAACAAAATGCCTTCTTTGAAAGGGGGGCAGTAACCGTCAACAATAATGGGAGAAAACTCCTTAAGAGAGATATGGCCTAAGCAGGAACAACTGAGTGCAATGACTCCTGCTCAACAAAGTCAGTATTCATTGAGTACTGCCTAACTTGCAAAGAAAGCATTTTGTTGAGCAGGAGTCATTGCACTCAGTTGTTCCTGCGTAGGCCATATCTCTCTTAAGGCGTTTTCTCCCGTTATTATTGACGGTTACTGCCTCCCTTTCCAAGAAGGCATTTTGTTGAGCAGGAGTCATCGCACCCAGTTGTTTTACCTAGGCCGTATCTCTCTTACGGCGTTTTCTCCCGTTATTGTTGACGGTTGTTGGTTGACTGCCTCCCCTGCAAAGAAGGCATTTTGTTGAGCAGGAGTTATTGCACCCAGTAGTTTCTGCGTAGGCCGTGTCTTGTACGACGTTTTCAATTTTGAAATAAGGTTTAGACTACCACATGCGTTAATAATAATTACCAAAAACAATTTCATGCTTATGTTGCTATTTCCAGACTCTAATGTGTTTGTGGAAATGTTGTAATTCACAAAAAATATTCCGTTTTCGCTTTTTCTTTTTATTATTTATAATTTTTTTTTAAATTTTTTCCAATTTGAAATGTCAGAGTATTTATTACTATTATTGGATAGTATATTTACCAACTTTGTGCGTAAAAATTTTATTTAACAAAACAATAGTAATTTTAGGCACAATGTGTTTATTTATAAGCACATAATGTCTAAAAATAATTTGTGTGTGTATTATTGCATATGAAAGTGTGTACAAAAAAAGTTTACGCATTTTTTGTTTATATTTACCGAATTTTCGTAAAATTAAACAAAATTTTACCCATTTTATAGTAGTAAATTTACAAACATTTTTTAGATTGTTAGGTATGGAATTTATAATCCACAAACATTAAAGTTATCAATTAATACAACAAAAATTCAAAAATTGGGAATAAATTTCGGTAATTACAACAGTAATAAAAATGAATAAAAGTGATTATACCTGGAACTGCAAAAATTCAGTTTAACTACGAATCTGCGTTCTGTGTGTACAACTGTCAACTTGCCTTAGTTTTTCACCTATTTTATTTTCGCGCACTTCAAAATATGTTCACCCTAAAATAAAGAGGACACATTTTTAAAAATTTTTTAATACATGGTTTTTAAAGGCGTGTACATTTCGAGAAAAAATTGTTTTCAGTGATTTTTATTGAAGAATATGGTTTGTTGCAAAGGGTAATATTGTGATTATTTTAACAAATATACGTATATCAAAAAAAAAAACATAAAATACACCTTCATTGTCGCCAAAATTAATTTTAATGCGAGAATAACACTTTAAATATTTAAACAATAATTTTTGAATATTACACATTTTGCAAAAAAATAAAAAAGGCGTGATTTAGATTTTTTTACAAATATACAAGCCAAGACTTTTTCTATAACTGTTTACAAAATCTGCAATAAACTATAAGAACACTTTGTAGAGAAGGGGCCCCAATGCCAAAAAATAAAGTTGTGTGTATTAAAAAACTGGTATGTTGGCAAATGGCTACACTATGCATTTAAGGGTTAAGGTAAAATAATCATTCGAGATAAGATACCAGCTTTTATAGTCATAAGTGTAATCCCATTTTAAATTTATAAATAGCTTATAAAACAAAATTTTCACAAAAAAATTATTTTGTAAACGTGTGATAAGGTTTTCAAATTATTATGCAAAAGCACTTTGCTCTTCTGAGGATGTCAGTTATTGTGAGGTTTCCAATTTTGCTATCAATACAACTTATTAATCCAATTGCCGTATTAAGATTAGGATAAATTTGTGCAGACGTGTGATTTGTATTAAATATTAATTACTTAAAAAAGATCGCATTTATTCCAAAATATGAAAAACAATGAAATAACTTCTGTAGTATGAATATTAGTCGTTTATGCCGACACAATTATTTTTATGATGTGGCTCCAATTACACTAACAGTCAACTCTTCTAGTGTTGAACGAAATACGACTATTGAATTGTATTCATTTATAAAAAAATTTCATAGTCCAAAATTAATAAGAAAAAATTAATTTAAAAAAAATAAAAATTATGAAAGATCATTCTCTCATGAAATGACGATATTTTATAAAAAAAATAAAAAATGTACTATCGAACAACTTCATATATGTATTTATATAAAGAACATTTTCATTAAATTTATGGAGATCTAATTTATGGAATTCAATGAATTTTTTTAATGAAATTATGAAATTTTATGAAAGAAAAGTGATGAAAAATTTCATAATATTAATTAAATATTATATATATAATGAAATTCTTCGTTGGTTCTACGAACAAATTCTATGAAATTATATCATTAATATAATGAAGGATAATTCTCTCAGTGTACTAGTGTCGTACAACAAACTACCGTTGCTGTACATTTATTGCCCACCTGTGTTCGGCAGTACTGTTCATGCTATACTTCCATGGGAATTATGACTTAAATTATTACAGCTAAGTAAGCAAAATTTGTGTATAAAAACTCGACAAAAATATCAATAAAATCAATCAAAAAACTTAACTCGTTCGAGCAATTAAAATCGCTCCGTGTTTTAATTATTTAATTAATTTGGTAACTTAACACTGCTTTAAAGGAGTTTCTTTACCTTTCACAATACAAAACGATATTGCAGGGTGAAAATAAAAATCTTTTACACTTTATCAACAAAATCGGTAATTGTTATTTAAAGCCGCTTATAATTAAATTCAAATTATAATCATAAATCATTCATGTCAGAGTTTAAAAGGCAATAAACAAATTAAATGAGGGTAGTGTCGATTTTATCAAGCAAGCAGCATGACACCTGCTGACTAATATCATATTGTATTTGATGGTCTAACTCAGATGACACGTTTCAGATTAGTATGCATTAAAAACACAGGTAAAAATAATAACATTAAAATTTTATTAATACACTTCGATCTGCATTGCTTTTTCCCTACTTTAAAGCAAATATTTTTACAACGCGCTTATTTCTATTAAGTGCAATTTCTTGCCTCAAGTATTGACTTAAATAACATCTGGCCATCTCATAATTTGATTGAACCGGATATTCGAAATTTCTTCGTAGAGTTTTTTGTATTGTTTATTTCATCATTACTTGTGCATTTTCTTACATTTTTTTTTATTTTTTATATTATTTTTATATGCTAAAGATTTTTTCCAATTTCCTGTCATCCGGTACATTTTGTACTATATTTTTATACCGGTTGCTGTTCATATTGTTGCCAGCTTTTGAATGTTGATTTTTGTTAAATCGTATTACGGTATATATGTTTGCACGTGCAAAAATTATTTTTATATTAGCCGTTAGTAGCATCCCAGTGTAGAAACGGTAATGACATATCATTATTTTTTGGGCTACCAGTAATGACACCAACTTACATTCTGCATTATTTTAAAAGATATAATAATGAGCTACTAATAAATACTTACTTTTTCCATTATTTCAAAATAAATAATAATGTATTAACAATAATGACTTATTTTTATCATTATTTCAAAAAAATTAATGTTCTAGAATTTTTTGTAAATTTTTTTGAAATCTATTTTTAGACTCATTATTTTTTCAACACTCGTAATAATATATGTAACAACATATTTTTTGATTTTTTGTATGTTGGCGAGTAAGCTAACTTGTTTTTTTCTATCAAATATTACATGCAGAGGTAGCTATAGACTGGCGGCGTGGAGTCCCAGGTTCGATTCCAGCACAAGAAAATTTTATTAAAAAAAAATTTTTACATTAAAAAAATATTTTTTTTTTTTAAACTTATTTTTTTGAAAATCTACTTTTAGAATCATTATTTTAGCAATACTGGTAAGCACATAGGTAACGACATATTTTTTGATTTTTCGTATGCTGGTGTGTAAGCACAACTCGTCATTTTTCGCGACATCGGCATACAAAGGTAATATGAAATATAATAATAAAAGTAACTAGTTACCATCACCAGGTATGTAGTTACATAACCACATATCTGGTAATGATTTTCTACACTGGGATATCATAATACATTTTCTCCACTGAACGTTATGCTTATTTTTATAGAGTGTTTAATTTTGAATTTATATTTTCTTTAACTCTTTCTTAAATTTATTTGTTTCAATCAAGTACAAAAAAAAAAAGAAAATTAAAATTTTATATCACTAATATTAGGTTGTCCCGAAAACCGAAAATCTGCGTATTAAAAAGGTGATTATGAGAAAAATACCACAAGAAAAATTTATGGTACTCACTACCCGCGGTAAAATTTCGCCCTCGTAGTGTATTTTTTTTTTAATTTTTTCTCAAATTTGTTGACAAAGCACTGCTCAAACGTTTGGCAGTGCTGAGTATATTAAGCGAAAAATACTCTAAAAAAATTCTTAGAATAATTTTGTTACACCATAGTATCATTCATTTTATTCATTCTATTGTGTTTTAGAAATGTAATTATACCTTGAATTTTTACATGAAAGGATATGGCTATTTACTCGTATGACTATTTGACAAGTTTCGGTTGTGGTAGCCGAATTTTTCAGCTGTGGTAACAGAAATCCAATTCAGAAAGAACTAATTTGACTGTGACAACGGAATTTCACTTGTATCAAGAATAATTCAGTAGCCACAACTGAAAAATCCATTCGATGCAACTGAACCATTCGATTGGCAAAAACTGGAGTTGTTAGCACCGAATCTGTTTTCTGGGTGCATATATCTAAACACGAAGTTAAAAAACTAATAATTTTTCTAAGTAAATGAAGCTGTGGTGGGCCAAAATTATGCTGCCCAGTCAAAAATCGGTATATATGGATCCATACAGGTTTAGTGTATGTTCGTGCATTCTCATAAATATGCATGCTTTTACATACATGGATACATAAATCTCTATACATTCATCCATACATGTCCATACTTGTACATTAACGAAATTTGAGGTAATATCTGCATGTTTTGTCATACATGTTTATGCGTCTTCAGTTATATTCATACATGCACATACATGTACATTAGAGTGGCCCTTAAAAATAGATTTGTCATTACACCCCCCAGATTTTTTTTTTTTTTTTGGCAAAATGAGCAATTTTTGTAAAATGTCCTGAAAAGCAGTCGCTCCAAACACAAACTTGAAATATCATTTTTCCTATTTATTTTCTTTCTTTAATATCAACTATTATGTGGTACAAATAGCAATCGACATCTCCAAATTAGGCATTTTAAAAAATCTTTAAAATTAATTTAAAAAAAAATAAGTTTTTGCATTTTTATCAAATTCGTGGGTAATTTCCAGGCTAAAGTGGGTAAATGATATCCGATGAAGTCAAAATTCCATGTATAAATCATTTTGACTATATTAAATGAATAAATGGAATAAAAAATAATTTAATTCGTATTTTGGGAATTTTTAATAGTAATACACTTTTTTTCCAAAAGGGGATATTTTTGTCCAACGTTAACGTTTTCAAAAAAAAAAAATCGATTTATTCCATTTGAGACTATTTCCAATAAAAGTGGGGGGTGTAATGAACGAAAATCGACAAATCGCTATTTTAAGGGACAGTCTAATGTACATATTACCTCAATTTTCCTTAATGCATTTGTGTGGACATTAGGGTGGACCTTATTATGTCAACTTGGCATTTAAGGCCGTCCCCCCTCGCAAATTTGCCTTTGGGTATAAAAATACAACATGCAAAAAATTAAGGTGATCGGATAAGGGGAACACGTGCCTCATCGGCCCTGAAGTTTGAAATACAATTTACATTTACAAAAAACATAGCCTTTTCGCTGATTTTTTCATGTAAAGTGCCAATAATGGTGATTTTTTGAAATGTTTGTATGGGGAACTCCCCAGGGGGGTTCCAGGGGGTGTGCCACTGGCATGGGTGGGTCGGCCCTCCAAAGTTAGTGGGGGTCGGTCATACATTTGGACTGGTTTGGGGCACTCTAAATGGGTCAAAGTGAGATTTGTCAAAAGTTGGGACATCAGAATTCGTTTTAGGGGTATAGTTCCTCGGGCAAAGTTTCTTATTTTGATCCCTAGAATATGATTTTCCTAGTCACTTGAGCAATTTTTTTGCCTCCCTACAAATTGACCCGCCCTAGTGAGTATACTTATGTGTGGAATGATTGAAGCTTATCCTGCAAACCAAACTCTAAGAATTCCCAAAAACCATTATCTTCAATAAGTAAAATTAATAATTTTAAATGTTTTGCTCACATGAATTTTGGAGTGTCAGTAATATTAGTTCTTGTTCGAATTAATGAAGCGCTATGTCATGCGAATTTGAGAAAAATCAGAAAGTTTCACCCTTGGTGACCTGCGACCTAATTGACCAAACAAATACTAAGTGGGTTATTTTCTAAACCACTTCGCCTTTTGGTACAAAAATAATTTGCATTGAAATTTCCCTTTACTTTACTTTACTTCCCAGCAAAAAAAATTGCAAGTAATGCTTTACAAACTACTTCTTCAATGCTTCACAAGTATCCGTTAGTATATTTTTACAGCTTTTTTAGAAATACTTCTCAAGAACATCCAAAAAATCACTTAAGTATTGCTCTAAAAGTGATCGTAAAAATTGATTTTGGTATCATTTGGCATTTCCATTCTCGGCGGGACCAATATTTTTTTTTTTTTAATTTTTATTCTATTAATTTTTTTATTATTTATAATTAATTTGTTTAAATTCAATCAGCCTTACTATCAATATTTTTCAAACGCATATATTAGTTAAAGTCGACTTTAGTTAAAATAGTGGGTAGCAGTATGCCTTGACTTGGTTTATTTTTGGAGCATTCTAATTGGTTAATTTATTTTCAACCAATCAAAATGTTTGAAAATATAAACATTTTTTTTAGGGTTTTCATACACAAAATGAACAAAACCGTATGATTAAATATAAAGTCGACTTTAAATTTAAAATACTATTTTATAGTAACGGCCACAAATTTTAAGTTTTTTCTACGCACACCCCCTAGCGCAGACAATTATTTATAATTTAACTTAAAAATGTGATGTTTCTTGAAATAATGAAGGTCTTTGAGAAAATTTAAAAACAAGATTTCTGTTTTTTTTTTTTTTTTTTGAGACCACATCTTTAAATATTTTATAATATTTACTTAACATTAAACAAATTTTTACTTAAAGTGCTATGAAGTTTTATTAAATTTGTATTAAGTTTGAAATCAAACATACAAAAGTCAGCGATAAAAAACTAATAAATTTGTCTTTGGCCGTCATCATTGTCGTCGCTGGAAAAAAAATTATAACATAAATCTGTCCATAGATTATGCAAAGCGTAAATGTTATCAAGCACTTATTTTCTCGTACGTTTAAGAGTTACTTGAAGTATTCATGCCAGACTGACTAAAACGCATGTTGAACACATGCCTCAATAAACCGTTTTGATACCAATGACAGATGACACCCGCAGATGTTTTTTTGGTTTTTTTTTTGCAGCAGTCATGTTTTACAAAAAAAAAAAAAAACTACCAGAAAGTATTATCCACTCGGACCACCTTTTAAAATGTCATCAACGCAAAACCATAAGGCAATAAAACTGTCAATGATGCCAACAATTCTTCGTGTACTCCCGTACGTCGTTGGATTACAACCCTTAGAAGCTTTGGCGTAAAAAAAGAATCCTTTTTACATACACATACATTAGGGTGTCCCTTATAAAGTGTTTGGTCGATTTTCGACACGCATACCCCCCTATTTTTTACAAATGGTCCCAAAGTAACAAAATCGATTTTTTTTTTTTTTTTTTTTGGAAAACGTTAACCCGTGCCGAGTTGCGACCGAAAATGGCCCAATTTGGAAAAAATGTTTTTGTTATTTATTTAAAGTGATATTTTTCTCAAAACTATTAAAGGTGTAATTCTATAAATTTCCTAGTGGGGTGTTTTTGGCCAAAAGTATGAAAGTTAACCCCATATGGATCATGTTACATAAAATAATTATTTTTATCTAGTTGAGATTTTTTTTAATGGCTTTACAATCTCGTAGTCATAATTAATATTAAGTTTCATGGGTTTTTTCTGACCCCACCCAGCAAAAATGTGGAAGCAGTAAAAACGTTGACTGCTTCCTTACTGCTACTTTTACCGCTTCTAAAAATGTATAGCTTCGTAAACAGCGCTAATGAAAGGCCTAAGTTTATTAATTGTTTACATCGCTTTTTGCTGTGCTTTTCAAAACGGCATGAAATGAGCAATACATTTTGATTGTTTAAATATTTTTGCGGTTCTTTTATCAAAATTTTTTAAAATGCGGAAAAAAGTTATTTTAATGATAATAAGAGGTTTTATTAAAATAAGAGTCATTTTTTCTTCACGGAAAAATATGCAGGAATATTGTGCTTTTCAGAAGGCATGATTTTAAATAGTTGAAAAGCTTTATAATATGCACTTCCGAGAAGACATGAATTACCGACATTTTATCTCGAACAAAAATCAGGCATGATATCATCAATAATGCAATCACTTCACTGCTGAACTTTACCTGACAAACCTGCTTCCAAGCAAGCAGTAATTTCTGCTCGGCAGGCCACTAAGTGTTAGAGATTTTTTAAACAAATGTAAAGATAATTATAGTCTACACTGAACCAAAAGTCGTAAGTGAAATCAACATAAAAATTTTGTTACTTTTTGATGAAACGAATTGTTAAAACAATATATTTTTTATTCAAATTAATGTGTGTTTTTTTTAAATCAATTACTTTTTTTTAAATGAACATACTTATTTCCGTCAATAATTCTCTACAAAACAATTGTTAATTTGATAATTTTTTGTCCATTTTTTAACAAAATTTAATTTGTTAACTCTAAAAAATTTTGTAAAAAGTCTGCAACGTAAATTGGATATAATTTTTCTTCAATTTGAAAAAAAGAGTATTAAATCTGTGGAAAAAAGTTTAGTGAGGTTAGTTTTGTCGCGTCATTACTCGTGCTAGCATGTGTATTTGTAATTGTCGGAAATATCAATAAATTGACATTAAGTGTTTTTGTTTTTCAAAGTATAGATAATTAACAACTTCAGTGACTTAAAGTGAATTGCTAATTGAAGATTTATTAATTTTAATTTAAATAAATTTATATAATTTTGAACGTTCTCAATTAAATCGTACATTAAAATTTCTATCATTAATTTTGATATTATTATCTCTCTTTTTGTTATGTTTAAGGCAAACTATTAACGAAAGTTAATGTATTTGAATTATTAATTTAAATAAAGTTATAGGTTTTTGTATATAAAATGGTACATGTGTTTTAAATAAAGAGTTTTTAGGATATGCTATATTATAATTTCAATTTTATATTTCGTTATTTTTTATATTTTATCAAATTCACTATAAAAAAGACATTGTATGTATATTGCTTAAAAAAATTTTAAATTGGTGAAATATAAAAAATAATGAAATATAAGTCTAAAAATTAATAATAAATCGATAAAAAATTAATTAATTAAATAAAATGCATTGTTGAATTTAATAAAATGCATAAAGCAAAAAATCATTATACAATTTAATTAAATATAATAGTTAAAACAACTAATTTGTGTTAATACATTTGACGATATTTTGTCAAAATAATACCACATAAAATAGTTAAATGTCAAAATATAAATCTACTAAACAATGCGTTAAATTGATGGTCAGGTTTTGTTAGTTGTATAGTGATCGCCCATTCATCAATTTAATATGGATTTTAGTTGATTTCACAGGTGTTTTTGGTTCAGTGTAACCAAATTTAAATGATATTTTTCCAAAAAATATGTAAAATTTTATGAAAACATTAAAATATTGTTAAATTTTTGACAAAATCAGCAATTTTTGCAAAATGTCCTGGAAAGCAGTCGCTCCAAACAAAAACTCAAATTATCATTTTTCCAATTTATTTTTTTTTTTATTATAAACTATTATGTGGTACAAATAGCAATCGACATCTTCAAATTAGGCATTTTAAAAAATTTTTTAAATTAATTAAAAAAAAACACGTTTTTGCATTTTTATCAAATTTGTGTGTTATTTTGGATTCCAGGCTAAAATGGGTTAATTATATCATTTTGAACTATATTAAATCAATAAATGAAACAAAATACAAAATTTTTCAAAATTTAGAATTTTGGGAATTTTTAATAATAATACACTTTTTTTCCAAATTGGGCCATTTTCGACCGCAACTCGGGACGGGTTAACGTTTTCCAAAAAAAAATTTTGTTACTTTGGGACCATTTGTAAAAAAATTTGGGGTATGCGTGTCGAAAATCTACCAAACACTTTATAAGGGATACCCTAACATATATACATGCATATTTGTAAAATATTTGGATACTCGACTTTTTATGCAAATATTTGTTGATGGTCATATATAGATTTTTTTAATTACACTGTACATCAGGAAAATCAGACTCACTGCTTCTAGAGCGAAATGAAAGTAGACCATTCGATAAACAGAACCGCCGAAGGGTTATGCAAAACAAATTCGAATTGCTTTTCTATAGCTTCTTGAAGTTGTAATACTTATTATTGACAATTTTTACCTAGCAAAATTTTATAGAACAGATAACCTTTAAATCTATTCCAGAACAGGCGATTTTGCCACCGAAACCATGGAACCGGTTCAAGAACTGATTCTTGAAAGCCAGGGATAAGTTTCCACGGTCCCAGAACCAGTTCTATAACTACCCAGGAAAATTTTTTACAATCGGTAGCCAACCACACCCATTCTACAACTGGTTCCACTGCAACCAATTCCATGGAAGTGGTTCCGGAACCAGTTCCTGGGATCCTATATGAAAGGTGTGGGTGACGTAGAATCAGTTCCAGAACTAGTTCCAGCACTGATTCTAGAGCAACCGGTTCTACTTTGGAGCTATAGAAGGGGTTGCTTTTGGGACAATTTCAAACAAAAAGAATCGGTGTCAGAATCAACAGTAGAAGGGGTTGTGAATGAAAAGTAGCTGTTCTATAACCGATTCTTTGGAACAAAAAATTTTCCTCGGTAGTTCTAAAACCGGTGTCAAAGCAACCTGTTCTGGTTTGGAGGCAAAGAATCTATTACTTGTATGTCAAACTCCATGCAAAAAGAACCAATTGTAGAAGATAAATTAGAACCTATGCTAATGCAGTAGAAGGTGTTCTGCAATCAGTTGGTTAGATTTTAGCTTTTCACTGGGTATATACACGTTTCTATAACTCATGGTTTGCAAACACTAACCATAAAATTCAAAATCCTTTCAAATAATTCCGCTAACGAAATAAATTAAAATATCGTTAACCTTAAAATATACTGAAGCAATAATTTTTTTTCCCCTCATAAAGATATCATCTAAAATACTGACTTAATTATTCCGGAAAGTTGTAAAAAAATTATATTTGTCCTTAAAATACCATTAATGAAATTACTTAAAATACCATTAAACTTAAAATAAATTGCATTAATTGTTTATATGTTATTTTTATGTTTTCTCTATGAGATAATTTTTCAACAATCCGTCTACTGTAGAATTCAAACATGGTCTTATTCCTACATTACAAATGGAGCTATATTAAGGTAAGATCGCTTAATTGTTTTTATCTATAGTGAAAAAATGGTGAACTTCAAGAGGCTACAAAAATTATATGCGAACTTACTTTTTAAAATACTTTGGTAATTTTATTTACCCAATATTTAGTTGACTTTAATTTCGCTTAGGAAACATTGAGGCTAACGGCCATGACCCAAAATTTGTTGCGCAGTGTTTTTGGAAGGAATTTTCTACATGTTTGTAACACAGCATTGAATTTATTTCATTTGATGTCTGTTAGTAATATTTTTTGAGACAGTAAAAAATTATACTAATGGAATTTGATTTAAAACTTGTATGGTTTGGCGTACAAGACAAATTTTAATTATTTTTGAGATTCGCTAAAACATGTTTAAGAATTCACATATTTCTTTTTTTATTTTTTTAATTTTAGTAATTGATTAATGCATTTTATAGACTATAATTAATAACTAATAGATAAAAATATCAATAACGACTTAAGACTCTCGCAAATTAGTTGCATTAACTTCGAATACCTCACTTAAAATAATATGTCAGTAGAAAAATCTGTCAAACCGGTTTCAAATCGAATTGACTAATTTTTAACAAATTTTTAGTATAAACACTGATTTAAACAAAGGTTAAAGTTATCTTCATTTAACATAATACTAAAAACCCTCAGTACTTTAACTAATTTTGAGTGTTAATTTTCAAAATTATTTAAAACTAATTTTTAAGAACCCATTCGTTAAATTTTACATAATTTATTATTAAAATATAATATTTTTATGTCACTGTTATTACCTGGTAGATGGCGCTACCAATGTATCCGTAGTTTTAAAGATGGCGCTACTTCTGTCTATCCCGATTTTTTAAAATGGCCCATATCTCGAAAACTAAGAGGGATAGAGCAAAATCGATGAAAATTTCGACTACTCCTAACCGTACAACACCCCAGCGAAAGGGGTTATCTCTCTCCAAAAATGGACCTTGGCGGGGCCTTGGACCCTCGGAAATTTTTGATAAAAATTGTCCACTTCATAAAATGGCCCATATTTTGAAAACTAAGCGAAATAGAGTATAACGGACAAAATGTTTGCTCCATTGGAGTGCCCTTATATGCCTTCACATGATATGGACTAGACCCGGGGAGGGTCCCGAGACCCTAAAATTTAATAAATTCTACGACTCAGTATAATTACAGATAAAACTGTAGTCTTACAAATTTTTTACTTAAATTTAGATTTGTTAATTTAACAAAAAAAGTGCTAAAATCAACAAATTTAATTTTAAGCCAAAAAACAGGGATACATTTTGTTAACGTAACACATTTTTCTGTCCAGCCAATAGACGTATTATTTTGAGTGTAACCATATAATACGCCCGTGAAAAGGTTATCTTTATCCAAAAATGAACCTTGTTGGGGCCTTGGACCTTTTGATTTGTTAAATTTAACAAAAAAATTGCTAAAGTCAACAAATTTTATTTTAAGCCAAAAACAAAACAGGAATAAATTTTGCTAAAGTAACCAATTTTTCTGTTGAGCCAACAGACCTATTATTTTGGGTATTCATTTAAAATTTTATATATAAGTTTGACGCACTAATTCATGTTTAGTTTTGTTACCTTTCTTGTTTTTTCGTATTCTATCTTACTCTTGCTACATTTGTAGCAAATATCACTAAATTGTACATACAGAGCAAATATATGATTGCAATACGATCTGGGCTACAAAGCTATAAATAGAAAACAGTTTAGTGCTGGCAACCAAATTTTATTTTGCCAATGATATCAGCGGATAATACTGCAGAGCGATTGTATCCAATTTATTTTTGACAAAATTGTTGCTATGAATGTGGACTACATGGCATTCCAAAAGAAGGTTGACATGTGCTACACGATTTCTGCAACGGACATTCTGTACTAGGAATTTGAGCCACCGAGATCATACGATTCGGCCCCGTTATAATTTTTCTCGTGGGATTTCATTAAGGGGCGTATCGACTATAGGAAAAATTTTGTTTCGGATTTTTTTTTATATTTTATTTGGATAGACAACAAAACAAATTAAAACATGTAAGAAGTAAAAACATTTTGACCAAAAGGAAATGTCTAATAAATTTTCTACCATCGTTTTTAAGAATATTTGGTTTAATATATAAAATACTCTTTATCTGATTCTTCCCAAATTTGGTGCACATGTAGAAAACTGCGAGATATAAATTTTGTTCATACACGGTTTTTTGAAATTTTGCTATTTTCTTAGCATAAAATTAATTTTAAACTTTAAACGCGTTTTCCCACAACCCTGAGTTCAAAATCGGCTGCCACTGTACAACCAAGGTTTGTTAACCTATATCGATTCGGGGTTTTTTCTTTCGTAGGCAACAAAAAACTCTAGTCCTAATCGTGGCCCTTTTTTTGAATTTTGGTCAAATAAATTATATATCCCCGAACAAATGTGTTTTTTCTTGGAATTTTTAAGTTTGTGTGACAATTTTTTTTTTTTTAATTTTAAAATAAAAATCGGACCACGATGAGGACTAGAGAATTTACCTGGGATTAAGAATCACTCTACACTTTTATTTTCCGATATTAATGAAGGCTGCACAGTGGCAGCCGATTTTGCTTTTTTTAAAAAAGGCCAGTAAGGAAGTGGCAACTCTGGCGATTTTGGCTAGGGAAATATAAAACTGATATTTGTTGAAAATACTACAATAAGATAATTTTTAAATAAAAAAATAAAATATTAAAAATATTGTTAATTGAATTTTTGACAAACATTTAAATATGTCATTTAAAATGCTGTTGTTACAGTATTTATCCCCCTTAAAGACACAGGTCTACGTCAATAAACCACTATAAGCCGGTGCCCTCAAAGTCAGTATTATCCGTGAGTGTCATCGCCCAAATTCAGCCGGAATTATGAGGCAGGGCCTTCTAGAATCAGACTTAGGGGATGGGCGCCACACAGCCCAGATACGCCGGCCATTTGACTGATGTCACACTCCATACATAACACCGATCTACAGGCTTTTTAAATAAAACAAAACATCCCTGATATCCCACACGCAACATCTACGAGTCCCTATTGGAATCCCTTTTACATATTAAGTACGAAGATAAATTTAAAATCTATTGTGTTTACCCAATATATCTGTTAGTTAATTAACAATTAAAAATAAACAACAAAATTCAATTGATTTAATCAAAAAGTGTATTTTTTTTAAATAATTTTTTTCCATTATTTTACAATTGTTAATGAAAAAATGTTGTAAATATGTCTTTTCTGGGTAATCATATTTATATGTCAATTGAGAGAGATGATGTTAATAATAACTGAAATTATTTTAACATATGTTCGAAGAAGATGTTGTTGTGGTTTCACCAAATATACCCTAAATAATGCATGTTAGTTTTTGACTTAAAAATTTCTTAACAATTTAAAAAAATAAACCCAGCAAAACCTTGGTAATGGGTTTGACCTTTTTTACGCATTGCCTGGCAATGGGTACCCCTTTACCTTTGGTTTTACTTAGAAACCTAAAGTAATACGTTACTAATATTGTGATACATCAATACTTATTTGGGAGGTATGAAATAATGAGTTACCGATATGGAGATATATCACTACTTATTTGGAGCCTTTAAAATAATATATTACCGATATTGTGTTTTATAATAACTTATTAATAAGGGTAAAAATAATAAGTTATTGGTATTGCATAATATAACTACTTATTATGCGAAAGTACGATTTAATAAAAATTTAGAATCTAATTACATTCCTCGGATCGGTGTACTTTTAAACAAAGTCATTACTGGTAACGTCTTATTTTATTCCCTATATGTAACCAATGAAATATGTACTAATGTGTAATGACTTACTTCACTCTATAAAAGTATGCACTTATTTTAGCTAACTAGTGAATTTAATATTACAAGTAACAACTTATTTCAGTACTTCTTTCGTAATCACTTATTTTATCCTATACTGGTACGACTTAGGCAACCATTTACCCCCAATGACACCGCCATGTTAAAATAATGTGTTATGCGACCAAAGTGTAAGTAGTTACAATTTTTGATTTCTTATTACATTTCCCTTTACCTGGTAATAGAAGGTTTTGTTGGGAATGTAACTAAAATCTTCAGTAAGTGGTCCATTGTTTTTAACTAAACTGAAATCTATTTTATTAAACTTCAAAAAGTAAACTGCATAGTAACCCAGTGTAGAAACGGTAATGACATATCATTATTTTTTGGACTACCAGTAATGACACCCACTTACCTTCTGTATTATTTTAAAACATATAATAATGAGTTACTGATAATGACTTATTTTTATCATTATTTAAAATAGAAAATAATTTTTTAGATTTTTTTGAAAATTTTTTGAAATCTATTTTTAGACTCAATATTTTTTCAACACTGGTAAGGATATATGTAACCACATATTTTTTGATTTTTTGTATGTTGGCGAGTAAGTGGAGCAGGTCAATTGTGTTTTTATCTATTAAATATTAAATGTCGATATAGCTCAGATGGTAGAGCTGTTGACTGGCAATCTGTAGACCCAGGTTCGATTCCCGCACCAGCAAATTTAATTAAAAAAAAAAATACAATAAAAAATATTTTTTTTTTTATATAATTTATTTTTTAGAAAATCAATTTTTAGACTCATTATTTTTGTCAGTGCTGGTAAGCACATAGGTAGCGATATATTTTTTGATTTTTCGTATGCTGGTGTGTAACGACAACTCATTATTTTTCGCGACATCGCCATATAAAGGTAATAAGAAATGTAATAACAAAAGTAACTAGTTACCATTACCAAGTATGTAGTTACATAAACACATATCTGGTAATGATTTTCTGCACTGGGAATTTAAGTGTATATATGTATGTATATAAATTACCATGACCATATTCAAAGGCCATATATATGTTCCCCTAATATGGTCATCTTAACTGTATTTTCTACTAGTAGTATAAACCCCTTAAATATAAGATTTTTATTGATTTTTTTTATCCTTTTAAACATTAAAAGAAATGTATATATATTAAAAATTCATCTCATGTTTTGTTGATTTTTCCACCTTATGTACATCGATATTGGTTTGATATTGAAAAATCAAAACTTTTAATGATTGCTTAAGCCAGATGCTGTAGTCATATAGCAACCATCAACAATTTAATTTTATTTACGATCATAAATTTTAACTATTATTTTGTTTTTCTTTTGCCTGTGTCTTCGACTTGATTTAATAAATTATTATACGGATCCTTATAAACAATTGCATGCCATTGTCTTAAAAACGTGTAAATATCATAAATGATTTTTCACAGTATTTACTTTTCATTTGGTCCTTTTGTTTATAACTGCTTAATGGCATGTTGAAAAAGTATTCGGTAATTAAGCTAAAGTAGGTACCTACACATTTCTTTAAATATCCCTTTATATATACAATCTAATTGATATATACAGAAAACAGATTAAATGTGATAACAGAACTTTCTGATAACTGTATGATTCGGTTGCAGCAAGGTAATTATTTTATCGTCTCAAACATATGGTTTGTTCCATCTCAAATCGACCAATGGTTGGACTCGACCCCTTCGATTTGGATGAATTTTGGTCACAACTTTTCTTTCATCATATAACGAAGTTTTGCCAAAGGAAAAAAATTAAAATTTTTTTTTTCAAAAGTTATGCAATATTTAAAATTTTAAAAAATGTCATAATTTTTCTAATTTTTTGCTTTGTTACGAGGTTATTTTTTGAATATATCGAAAACTATAACAGCTACAAAAATGGTTCTTAGCTCGTTTTAAAGAGGATATTTAGCCGAATTAAAAAAAATATCTAAAACAAAATATTGAAAAATAAAAAAATTTTTTCTTCATGATACAAAATAAGCAAAAAAAAAAGCTCTAACAAATATAGCTTAAAATTCTTATATTTTTAAGATCAAAACTTGTATTCAATCTAAATTGTTCTCTCTTTTCAAATAAACAATGTGCTCTGGCTTCTTTTCGGTTGGCCTACTAATCGCAGTGGAAAAAATAAGCATGTGTTAAAAAAAATCAGTAGGTTTAAAGCGCTCAATGTAGGGGTTTCTTCTCTTATGAAAATGGATCCATAGGGATTTTTCCAAGACTTCCCTATTTGTATTACACCGTGCAACACTAATCCCTAAGAAATACTATAATACTCGTTTAGAAGAAATATTTTCATATAACCTTTTAGCCCTTAATAAATAACTTTCTGCACCTCTGATTCCTTTTTATACCCTACACCACTATGTGGTCAGGGTATTATAAGTTTGTGCTGATGAAACACCAAAAAATATTGGTCCTAGACCCACCTTATAGTATACCGATCGGCTCAGAATTTTTTTTTATTTCGATTTAACGATGTCCGTCTGTCCGTCCGTCTGTCTGTCCATGCATTCTTGTGCGCACTCTACAGGTCGCAAATATTAAGATATTTTGATGAAACTTGGTACACCGACTTATGTCGGCCCAAGGACGACGCCTGTTGATTTTGGTTAAAATCGGTCTATGTTTAGACCTAGTGCCCATATAATGGTCCCCCCAAAATTATATTGTTTATACGCTGCAGATCGCAAGTATTAAGATATTTTGATGAAATTTGGTACACAGAGCTAAGTTTGCCCAGGGACGAAGCCCATTGATTTTGGTGAACATCGGTCCATGTTTAGACCTAGTGCCCATATAAGGGTCCTACCAAAATTATATTGTTTATACGCTGCAGGTCGCAAATATTAAGATATTTTGATGAAATTTGATACACAGACCTATGTTGGCCCAAGGACGAAGCCTATTGATTTTGGTGAACATCGGTCTATGTTTAGACCTAGTGCCCATATAAGCGACCCCCCAAAATTATATTTCTTATACGCTGCAGGCCGCAAATATTAAGATATTTTGATGAAATTTGATACACAGACCTATGTTGGCCCAAGAACGAAGCCTATTGATTTTGGTGAACATCGCTCCATGTTTAGACCTAGTGCCCATATAAGGGTCCCCCCAAAATTGGCTTGGTTACAAACTGCAGATCGCAAATATTAAGATATTTTAATGAAATTTGGTGCGCTGACTCACATTATAGAAAATTTTGACGCAAGCCCCATTTTAACCCATTCGAATTTCGGATCCAAACATTAGTTGGCTTTTACCCAGACTGGTGTAGGGTATTGTATAGCCGGCATGCCCGACTTTAACCTTTTTACTCGTTTTATAATAGTGGAATATGTGACTATTAGATATCAAATATAGGAATAAAAAGTCGCTGATTACGAATTTGAAATTATAATTGAAACATTTTTAATGACGGATGCAATATAACTGACATAAAGTTTTTGAAAGCATCTGATTGAATTGTTTGTATATTGGGCATAGGTTTGGAATCGCTCATATTAAATATTTACAAGAATTATTTTGTACTACATTTTAACTCTTCAAAGAACATATTCGTGGGTCATTGGAATCCTTCTGTTTAAAAGAGTGAAACATTAAAACGAATTATTAAGTGCTAAAAATTTGTATTAAAACCACAATTTCATTTGGCGAATTCTCGTGTGATATTTGCCGATCATGATGAAATTCGGATATTTTAAAGATAAAAAAAATTCTAAGGTTGGTGTGTCTGATATTATCGGCCATCTCGGTTGCTTAGTATGTTAAAACTGGGGTAAAAAATAAACCATTTTTTTTACTTTTTTCTTTGTCATTTGTTTCAAAGAAAGTATTTCTATACAAATTTTATATACACAAATATTATATTTGGGGAGTCGTGGAGTAACGGTGAGCGCATTTGACTGTTACACATAAGGTTGTGTGTTCGATCCCCAGCGACGGCAACTTGAATTAATCCTGCTTAGATAATGTAGGGTAGAAGGGGTATCCTTCGCACTGCAAAGAATTTTTAAAGTAACCCAAATCGCCGTATCTGCCCTAAACTTGGCGGACATTCATCAAAAGAACTAGATACAATTTCACAAAAAAAATTTATTTTTGCAGCAAAATCAATATTCTTATAATTGAAATAAATTATTTGGCATAAATTATTTAAGACATGTGATTTCTTTTGTCAATAAATCTCCATTTTGTTTAAAAAAATATTAATTAAACTATAATAAAATGGCTCTTCAAAAGAGCAAAAATCAAAAATATTTATATAAATTTAAAAATGAATATGAGTGCCCTAATTTACATTTTAGACAGTAGTGCATCAACTCTTTGTAGCTCCAGCGGCCATATGGTGAATGCGCCCCAGAACCAACCACTAACATATAATAAATATTTTCCACACTTTCTAAGTATTTTTTAAACTAAAATTATTAACTAATAAGAGCACAGCAAAAAAATTGCAAGTAATGCTTCACAAATTAGTTCTTTCTTCTACTACAAGTTCTTCTAAACAACTTCAAAAAATCACTTCTTTCATTGCTTCCAAAGTATCCGTTAGTATATATTTACAGCTTTTTTAGAATTATTTCTGAACAACTTCTAAAAACCCACTTACGCATTGCTTCTAAAGAGTAATTGCTCTAAAAGTGATCGTAAAAAGTGATTTTGGTATCATTTGGCATTTCCAAACAGAGGGTCGCGGGTTCGATTCTCGGCGGGACCAATATTTTTTTATTTTTTTTTTTAAATTTTTTTTATTCTATTAATTTTTTTAAATTTTTGTTTAAATTCAATATTTTTTTAATTTCTAAATCTTTAAAAATATGTATATATAAAAAAATTGTGAGAAATTGCTTGTTATGAACCTGTAAAAATAGTACTGAAAACAAAATTGAATGGGAGTGCACCTTTTACACTTGTTTGATAAGTACTTTTATTGAAGAGAATAAGGAACAATATCTCGCAGTAACAAAGTGGTGTTTTTATGCCAGTCAACTTTCATATCAAAGATATCTCAGCGGTAGAGCGCTGGACTAGCAATCGTGAGATCCCAGGTTCGATACCCGGTGGCGGTAATAAAAAAAAATTTTTTTAAATAAAGAAAATATAATTTATAACTACATTTAATATGAGATTTTGATGCTTTAATTTACATTGCAGTAATGCCACCACTTTCTACAGAAAACTGATGAAGAGGACCTCGAAAATCCCCGAAACGATCGTCTTTTCATTCCTGAAAGTGTAGAGGTTTTTGAAAGCAAAAACACTGTGAAGTATTTTTCACAAGAATATTCTGATGAAGAAAAATTGCAGTTTTTGGAAAAATGTACTTAAGTTAATTCATAATAAGGAAATTGGCTTCGAACTAGAATTAATAAATTTTTAATTTATCAATTAAAAAGGTCGAAAAAACAATTTTTATTTTTTTTAAATAAAAATTAAAAACCAACATGTAAACCAATAATTTCACTAAATTATTGTCGTGCTAAGAATATCAATCAAAACTTGTTGTACCTTTAGAACACAGCATCAAGCCGTTGTAGCAATTTCGGCACATATATTTTGGCTCCCATGGCTCATCTGGAAAAACTTCCAGTTCAAAATAAAATGTATGTATTTATATCATGCAATTTACTATTGAAAAATGAAACCTTAAGAGTATGCTTACCGCAGACATAGCAAAAGCAGTCAAGTTTTTGTAAACAGTCATGCATTTTTATTTTTACAAATCCCTTTGTAGGACAATTAAAAAACGAAAAATATTAAATTCCATTAACGCAATTTTGAGTGGCGAAAATATAATGACAAAAAGAATTAAGAAGAACATAAGCAGCAAAACTGAAGTCATGGTGACATAGATACAAAAGTATTCGGTAGTTGAGTGTCAAACTTTCTCGTCCGAGATGGGATGACCTACATATGTGAACAATAACTAAATTAACTCTTAATGGGCAATCTTGAATTTGACTGGTTTTTCCTGTTTGTGTTAAGTTTTGGGCTTTGGTCTGTTCTGATTTACGTATGCAGTAGAATTTTACTGACAACATTTCTGTAGAATGTTTTTTACGATGTGATCTCTCAAAACGCCGACACACGTATATTTTTTTGTTGGTCTCCTCTACCAGAATCCATTGTCAGAATCCCGTAGTTTTGGAAAAAGTTCGAAATTGTTGTACAATGCATTGAACAGGGCTATTAACTAAAAAAAAAAAAAAAGTTTCAACAAAGCCCGACAAAATTCCATCAGATAGCGCGCAACAACAGTTCTAAGGCTAAAAATCTCGCACAATTACAGTGTTGCCATATTAGCAATTTTTCAATTTTAATAATTTTCTCGTTACAAAAAGTCTATATTTCCAATTTATCGTTATTTCCTAAACTTTATCAGTTTAGTTACTAAAGCAGAGATTTGATTATATCGAGTTTAATAAAAATACGTATATTGGTTAGTTATATTTATGGCTGCATTAATATAAAAAACTAAATTAATAATTAGTCCCACATATGATGAAAACTTTAGGAGGTGTAAAAATTAAATTAAAAGTTTATGCAACTTTTAAAGCATAGTATTAGCCTTCATTTAGTTCTGATTTTACCTTCTATTTACGAACAGAATTCTATTTTCTTTCATACAATGTTGTTTTTGTGGCTTAGAACTGTCAATATGTATGATTACATATTATTACAGAAACAGTATAGAAGGATGTTGTAAGTAATACGTAGTTGTTGTAATATACGTATATGTGTTCCAATTTATATCTTCCTCTGGAGCAAATAGATATAATGTTTATTAAAATTTTCTACATCAAGCATATAGAGTAATAGGGGAAAGTGGTGTACCATGACACTTTTACATTTCCAACCTCTATAACACCACCTAAAAAAATTAAATTGAAATAGGTCAACTCGGGCTTCTATTAAGGCTACTTTCGATTACAAATATTTTCACACAAAATTTGCAAACGCCAAAAAAATGTTTTCATCGAGGCTGAAATCTGTAGAGACCTAGTTTCAAATAATGTTTATGATATCAAGATGTAGTTATAATTGAAGTAGGCTTAATAAAAAAAATATTCAAAATACGGACTTTCGGTATAAGTTAAAATTCTCAGTTAAAATTTTGTCTTAAAAAGAATCAGTTCTTGCAATATAAATCATTTTAAAATTACGAAAAATCTCTTACTTTTACCGACTTTGCCAGTTATATATATTTTTTTCAATATATCTCCTTGATTGACCCAAATCTTTGGTAAATATGTACGCAGTGTTAAATAGAACAATTCCTAGAGGAACATTTTTGTAAAGAAATAACGGAAATATGCCAAAAATTTAACATTTTGTGGTACAACACTTTCCCCTATAAGTATATTATGCATTGCATGTAGTAGTCTGATGATTTATTAGTATTTGTTTTAAGTCTACTTCTTACTTTTTGCTCGAAAATTAAATAATATCTTGATTTATGAATGTGCGTACGCTCACTTATTATACTTTGTAGTTGGTAACATATTACAAGATATACTATCAAACTTATTCTCTGTACATTAAAACCTCAAAGAAAGCTGTTAGTAAATAACTATTAAATTGTTATACCTTATACCACTCCATGCATAGGGTATAAAATGGTTTTGCTAATATTTCTAAGTGTAGGTACTAGATAATGTTTAGTGTGTTGTTATTTTAGGAATTTAACTTAAAATTTTTTTTATCATCCCAGCCAGCAATTTCGGAGCGCTCATAAATAAGGTTTTTAAATGGCTCATAGAAATGATTATTATTTTTTTAAAAACACTAATTTTTTGGTAGAAAATATGAACCCTAAAAAACTGTCTCAAAACGATGGTTAATTTTTCGGACTCAAAGAAGATTCCAAAATTATTTAAATTTATGAAGAAAATTTCGATTTTATACGTTCTTTTTTCTGAGTACACAGTGGGCTCTTTTGGACAGACCACTTTCATAGGAAAAAGTGGAAAAATGTTTATATTTTTGGAGCTCATTTCTGAGTCATAAATGATCGTCTTTGTTTGCTGGGATATCAAACCTTAAAAATTTTGTATTCATTCTATCTTACAAACTCGAACAATAAAGACAAATTTTATTTTACCCAATTCGAAGAATTTTTAATACCACCCAAAACCACAGTAAATACTATAGTGGATTGAGACCCACCTTAAATGTTATTGATCGACTCACAAGGAAACTGCATATCACTGAAGGTCGTTTTTGGCCAAAAGCAGATTTCGGGATTTTGGAGTTTTTTCTTTTTTTGTCTTAATCGAACCTCTATGGGTAGTAATTCATAAAAAAAATTAAATGGATCCATTTTTTAATCCACAGCTAGCTGAAGAGGTCCATTTTGTTGGACTTTGTAAAGCTTTTTGCACTCTATTGCATCTGAATTTATTTAATAGAATTACTTGAAAATTTTTTTGGTTTGAAACTTTATTAGTATTGGTATATTTTATGTAGGTAAAATTAACTGCAATTGCACTGCACTATAAATGTATTTCAAATTAGTACTAAAAATGCTTTTAAAATTAACTGATATTGCAGTTATTTTAACTATAATTGCAGTTAATTTTAATGTTTTATTGATTCAATTAAAAATGCTGTTGAAATAAAAAATAAATAAATATATGGTGCCAATAATTGTAAGAACATGTTAAACAGTATCAGTCGGGGTCAATAAAATTACCAATTTTAGGTTGCAGGTAGGGTTTATGTCCCGGGAATTCCCGGGATGGAATTCCCGGGAATCCCGCCCTTTTTCGGATCCCGCAATCCCGGGAATTTTGTGCGGGATTTCCCGGGATTTTTTTATTCTTTTACAGAAGTTTTAGCTAATATTATTGCAATTTTGGAAGCTTTATTAAAATTTAAAGCATTCAGCCTTACCATCAATATTTTTCAAAGGTTTATTTTTGTTAAAGTTGACTTTATTTTAAAGCAAAGGTTTTGTTTTAACCGTACTATACAAAATATTTAAAATAGAACTTTTAAAATAATGCCAAACATATACAATAAAAAATTTTGTTTATTTTTATTGAAAACCAAAACAAAAAATTCCAAAATAAAAAGGAAATTTGTAAACAAAAGTAAACAAAATTTGAAAAATTTTGAAAAAGAAATAAATATAAAATAAAAACAAATGAAAACTTCAAATTTAAAACCGAATTTTAAGGCATATTTTAAATATTTTGTATGGTAAGAAATTTAAAATAATAGTCGGCTTTTGTGATTTAAATTCAACTTTTGTTTTTTATAGTAAAGCTGATTGTTTTTTTGAAATTAATTTGATCAAAAAATATTTAAAATTAAAAAAGTACGATTTAAAATTTAATAAACTGAATTAGGCCAAATTGTTTTCAGATGCCAGTTGAATTTGGTTTAATTAAACCGAAAAAAATTTATCAGCCATTATTAAGTTTACCAACAAAAATTCTTGTATGTACTTCGGAATTTTTTTTTCTTTAAAATGGTCTTTGTTCAAATAAATAAATATTTGTGTAGGCTGGTTTACACTATATTTTCGGAAAAATTCTGCAACCTTGCCTATATGTTTTGCATGTGTACTAAAGTAAAATCGTACCGAAAATCTTATAGTGTAAACCAGCCTTATTCAACATTCCAACGTCATTATTTCAGTTCCAAATACCTCCAAAAAACTAAACAATAAAATTAAAAAATTTGTAATGTTTTCATATTTTCAGTTGACAAGTATTTTCAGTGTCTTTTATTTAAAATAATTTAATTTTAAGTTCAATTGTTATTCCTTTATTTCAATTGTATTTTTTAAATATTATTTGTTTTCAAAATAATCCATCAGATGCTTTATTAAAATTATTTTGGATTTTTTATATGTTAATTTAAAATGCAACTAAATACGAAAATTAAATAATTTATTTTTAAGTAGCTATGGCATAAAAAATGTCTATTCAAGAAAACCAATTAAAGTTAAGAAACTATTTAATAATGTTGTAGTCTTTTTTTATAAAACGATTTAGGCGAATTTGCCTAAAAATTTGTGTGGAAAATACTCACTTTTAAACTTTTTTATAAAAATAATTCTAGACGGATACTTTTGAAAATCTGCATAGAAAGATATATATAAAATATCTAGAAATAGAAATTTTTGGATTTCATACTTAAGAAATATTTTAGCAACAAATCGATCTTATTTCTGACTATAAAACTGGTCCGACACAATTTTGCACCCATTAACAATTCCAATATATTCTGAAAAAGGGGATGAAGATAAAATACCCGTGTCTTTCACTTTTTCTATATCAATTGGTTTAACCGTTTAAGCCGCGAATTAATATTTAATTAATATATTTCTAAGAGTTTTTTTTTAAATTAAGACGGCCTTCCTAAATATATTAACTAATTATTAATTTACGATTTAAATTGTTAAATGAATTGATCCAGAAAAAGTGGAAGACATGGATATTTTATATTTAGCCATCCTTTCAGAATATATTAAGTGCATTTTCTCATGGGTACAACCAAAAGATGAACTTAGTCGGACGGTGCTTTAATAGAAATCGAGTTTTAAAGTACAACATATGCCGGATTTATTTATTTTCTAACGAGCGGGAATTCCCGGGATCCCGGAAAATTCTGAAATAAATCCCGCTGTCCCGGAAAAAGTCCGGGAAAAGAAAAACCCTAGTTGCAGGAGAACAGCTGCGCCATTTGAACATTGTGTTCAATTCCTGACAGCTCCTATTATTTTTTAAATTTATTCTTTTTAAATTTATAATTAACATCTATTTATAGAGCTGTTGATAAACTAATGTCTTTCCACCAATGCCATCACCATGTTAAAATAAGTAGTTCAGTAATTAAAAGGTAAGTAGTGAACACTTAGGATTTCAATACCTAAAACTCATTACATGGTAATGAAAGCTTATGCTGGGACAAGCAAAGTTTTTGGTGTTACAAATCAACAAAATTGTTTCAAGGCACAAGGAAAAGTCATTATTTTCTTATTGCGGACAACTGAAGAGTTGGTGTGATGCCCACGAAACAACTGTATTGTCTATCATGAAAATTATCAACCTTTTTAAAACAACAAATAAAAGCGAGCATGAAAATATTATATTAGAATTTGTACTTGAGGTAGCACAATATTCCAACTAAATATATGAAAATCTGCTAATTTTAGAAGTTTTTGCTACAAGGTAATTTTTAGTAGCTTTTTCCTTATTATTTAATATTATTTAATTTTTTTGACTAAATTTGTTTTATGAGTGTCAATAATGTTAGAATTGAGGTTTCCGTAAACACCCTCATGTTTTTTTTGTTTGGTATCTTTGGTTTACATGTAGGTGTGCAATTCAGTGCTTTCCTTTGGACTTGTATGTGTGTAAATAATAGATATTGTTGATAATATAAATTGCCTTTTATTATTTTTGTGGTAATTGTTACGTCTACATGTTGGTTAAATATGTGTATTATGAATTATTGTTTTATATTATTTAGAAAATCCTTAAACTATGGTTAAGTAAATTAGGCTTAATTAATATTGTGGTTTATTAAATGTCCATGCATGCAAAAGTGTATATTTGTATAACGGAAAATAGTTTTGTAATACTAAACTAATGAGATTTTATGTGGCTTTGTTTAAACCTCTGCACCAAAAAGATATATCTCTACATTTTTTATAAATTATTGTATCTTAGGATGAGTTAAAAAAACAAATAAAATTGTTTAGGCAAATGTTTCTCTCATTTATTTTTTGATCGGAAAATTTCCGTAGATTTCGGGATACCATTATCACGAAAGCTACTACACTCAGATAAAAAAGTTAGTAAAAAAATTTGTAAACAGTTTCCAATCGCACTTTACTATTTTTATACTGATTTTTAGTACAATTTTTTTTAGTAATCATTTTTGCTATTCTCTTATTACAAATTACGGATTTTTTTACTTATTCTCGCTGCTGATTTCACCAAACCATTTTACTAATTTTTCAAAACCGAGTGCTATATTTAGCAGAAAAATATACTAATTAAAATTTTTTTTTTTGATTTTTTACAATTCTTGTTGAGTTTGTATTTGTTACTATTGATATATTCTTAGTTTGAAAATAACACTCAGAAAATTGTATTGTATCTCCAATGCATAAAAAATTAATAACTAGAAAACCATGTTCAATTTTGACTCCAAATTCCAAGCACGATGAAGTAATTATACGCTTGTTAAAATCTAAAGAAAAAAAAAATTTTTTAGATTTTACAGTTTTTTTATTTTTTAGTACACTTTTTTGCTAATTTCAGCCGATTCGTTTTAAATTACAGTTTACAACAATTTACTGAAATTTAGTAGCTGCAACTAATTATTTATACTAATTTCATTGTACTAAAATGATTGATATTTAGTAAATTTTTTAACTGATTTTAGCAAAACGATTTTAAATTTAAACTGCGACAATTGTACTAAAATTTAGTACCGGCTACTAAATTTTTCTACTAATTTTTGTATTACACATCAGCAGACATGTGTTGCTAAAATTAGCAAAAAAAAATACCGCTGGGCTCAAAACAGTTAAATTTCCCATAATAACAGCAAAATTTTCAGTAGCCATTACAGACTTTTTTAGTTGAGTGTATAAAGTCCCAGAGTAGAAACGGTAATGACATATCATTATTTTTTGGACTACCAGTAATAACACCCTCTTAACTTCTGCATTATTTTAAAACATATAATAATGAGTTACTGATAATGACTTATTTTTATCATTATTTCAAATAGAAAATAATTTTTAGTTTTTTTTTTAATTTTAATCAGCGAGCTGATTTTTACCAAAAAAATAGTAATCTTCAGCAAAAGTTTTGCTAATGCGGCAAATAGACTATGCAAGTCACTTGCACAATAACGAGTTTGTTCAAGTCACCTTACTCGCCACACACCACTCAAGTAAACTGTTCAATATTCATTTTAATTTACACATAGCAGCAGAAACATGTAGCGGATTGTTATTGCTATGAGGAAATATTAGTCTTTAAAAACTTTATTTTACACTTTTCGCAGTCCAAAATACCTGAAATTCGTTGGTGATATTAATAAATTTATATTAACATTTTTTACTTTACGTTTATTGATACTTTTAATTTTTTTATCCGTATTTATGATGATCACTCTTCAAAAATTACTGCTGAACTGTGCTAATTTCAGCATACACCTCGCAAATGACTTGCACAAGTTCTAAAATATTGCGTAAAAATCAAAATCGTTTTGATTTTTACTCAAGTCTAAAAATATACTTGTACAAGTACACAAACCAGGCCACACACTGTTCAACTGACCTGCACAAACTCATTATTGTGCAAGTAACTTGAGTAGTCTATAGGCCGCATAACACTTAGTCGACTGCAAATGAAAAAAATCCTTGCTAAAATCACTAAACTTTTTGCTGAATATTAATAGACTGAAAAATACTCAAAAAACTTGTAGCGAAATTTTACTTTAGTTAATTTATTTTCTGAAAATTTAAATATAGAAATTGTGTAGAGTTGTTTTTCTTTTTTTGTCATTTCCGTTTCCAGACAAGCTGCGACATCTGCATCTTGTATATCTGGTTGTCGTCCACGCTATGAATGCGGTTATCAGCACAATTTTTGTAGCAAAATAAATTAGTAAAACAATAGTTCAAAATTAGTTTAGTGCTAAAAAAATATAACTAAAATTTTTGCTGAAAACGGAATTTCAGGAAAAAAATAGCTGAAAACTAGTACACTTGATATACAAGACGTTTTACTAATTTTTCTACTAACTTATTTTTTTGAGTGTAGTGGTCGCCATTTTACATTTTTCGTTATATCTTTTTCATTTGCAGTTGAATCTTAAAGTATGATACATCGCTGTTTTTCTCTCGAGTGGACCAATGCTTTGCTATAAAGGCCATTAACCTCGAGTATCCAGTTCTAGTATTTACCGACCAGATCTCAGTTGCTACACCCCTAATGTAACGCCTCTAATGTCAGAAAATTAAAGCTCCCAAAAAATCATTAAAATCGCTTTTTTAAATTTTTTTCCATTGGATTTTTCCTTTATAGCAAAATACTCTCGTCCTTTAAAATCACACTGTCGCACTTTAAAATCTGACTTTAAATGCCGAAGCTATAACGAAAAATGTAAAATGGCGACCCCTACGTTGGGCAAAAAAATTTTTTTTTTAATTGCCTTGCAAAACTACAAAGGTGTACCGCGCGCTTTTTTTTTTTTTGCCTGTAAGGTGGTACGCTCTAATATACATAGTTGGCGTGCCCGACTTTAACATTTTTAATCGTTTTTAATAAAATTTGTTAATTTTATATTAAGCAGTTCGATTTTTAATTTTATTATACCCTACACCACTTTGTAACACCAAAAAATATTGGTCGTGGACCCACCTCATGGTATACCGATCTGTTCAGAATTTTTTTTTATTTCGATTTAACGATGTCCGTCTGTCCGTCCGTCCGTCTGTCTGTCTGTCCATGCAATCTTGTGCGCACTCTACAGGTCGCAAATATTAAGATATTTTGATGAAATTTGGTAGACTGACCTATGTTGGCCCAAGGACGAACAAGTTTGATTTTGGTGAACATCGGTCCATGTTTAGACCTAGTGCCCATATAAGGGTCCTACCAAAATTATATTGTTTATACGCTGCAGGTCGTAAATATTACGATATTTTGACGAAATTTGGTACACAGACCTATGTTAGCCCAACAACGTAGCCTATTGATTTTGGTGAATATCGGTCCATGTTTAGACCTAGTGCCCATATAAGGGTCCTACCAAAAGTATACTGTTTATACGCTGCAGGTCGTAAATATTAAGATATTTTGATGAAATTTGGTACACAGACCTATATTGGCCCAATAACGCAGCCTATTGATTTTGGTGAACATCGGTCCATGTTTAGACCTAGTGCCCATATAATGGTCCTACCAAAATTATACTGTTTATACGCTGCAGGTCGCAAATATTAAGATATTTTGATGAAATTTGGTACATAGACCTATGTTGGCCCAAGGACGAAGTCTATTGATTTTGGTGAACATCGGTCCATGTTTAGAACTAGTGCCCATATAAGGCTCCCCCCAAAATTGTCTTGGTTACAAACTGCAGGTCGCAAATATTAAGATATTTTAATGAAATTTGGTGCGCTGATTCATATTATAGAAAATTTTGACACAAGCCCCATTTTAACCCGTTCGAATTTCGGATCCAAACAATACACCAGACTGGTGTAGGGTATTGTATAGTCGGCATGCCCGACTTTAACCTTTTTACTCGTTTTTAAATTAAATTGATATGCAGATTTCAATAAGCATATACACATATGATCATTATAATAGATACATTAAAATTTTTTCTAATTTTATTCTCGGTACCTTTATTTTTAAAGATCAAAATAGTGAATAAATTCACCCCAAAATGCGAGGAGATTGTTCAGAAAATGGTGCAGAATTTTAGCGTGATGTCTGTTTTTTTCTTTTGTCACTTGTTTCAAGTAGGCGTGGCTTTTAATGAAAAATAAGCGATATCGACCTTCTATCAATTTATATAGTAAAATTTAGCGAGTACTAATCAGTTCTGTAAAAACTGTGTATTTTTTAAATTCCTATAATATTTTCTTAAGTCTTGCATTATTTTTTTCTAAAAATTGTCTCCAGACTTAAAATGAATGTGCCTTAAACATGACTAAATTTTTCTTTGTTTATAGCGATTTTAAAATAAAGTTAACACCACTGAAATTTAAACACGGAATGCTTTATACTATAACGTAAAAAAAGTTTGACTGATTTGTTATATCGCGGTAAATATAGAATAAGGCCATTCATTTTAAAGTTTCAGTGTTGTTAACTCAATTTTAAAATCACTAAAAACAGAGAAAATCTGGTCATGTTTAAGGCGCTGTCATTTTAAGTCTGGAGACCATTTGTAGATAAAGATAATTCAAGATTTAAGGAAATTTTACAGAATTTCCAAAAATCATCAGTTTGTATAGATCCGACCAATGCTCGCTAAATTTGACTATGTAATTTGATAAAAGGTCGATATCGCTTATTTTTCATTAAAAGCCACGCCTACTTAGAATAAGATACAAAATAAAAAAACGGGAATTACGTTTAAATTCTGCAACATTTTCTGAACAATCTCCTCGTATTTTGGGGTGAAATTATGCACTTTAAAAAATAAATTAACTGATCAAACCAAGAGGCTTTCGTATTTGTAAACTTGTATTCATGTTTATTGAATGCGGGATTATCTTTTACACATGGTTTGTGTCTTTAATAACTTAAACGGCATTTTGGAGAGTAAACATCTCTCAATGGAAAGTAATAGCGTAAACAACAAAGATTTTTTTTACATCAGAAATTTCGAATTTCGTGCCAACAAAGCATCATTTTCTGAAAGATTTGCTTTTCTTCTTCAATTAAAAAAAGAAGTGCATCTGAATATGTTTCACCGATTTCAATGTGCGAGAGATGGTTCGTGCTGTTCAGAAGTGCTTAGTGATTTTGACACGGAAGACAAAGACCGCCTAGGTCATCCAAAAAAGTTCGAAGATGGTGTATTGGAGGCATTACTAGCAGAAATGTTGGGAGTCAATCAGGAAACAATTTCAAAATGTTCGCAAGCAGCAGGAAATCCCCCCCCCCCAAACCGAAATCGAAAAGGAAAAAAAAGGGGAAAGAAAAGAGAAAAAGGAAAAAAAAAGAAAAAAGGGAAAAGAAAAAAGGAAGAGAGAAAAAGGAAAAAAATAAAACAGAAAGCAATTGAGAAACAAAAGTTTTTCCAAAGTGAAAAACTGTTATAAAGCAATTTAACAAAAAAAGTCACCCCTATACTCAAACGTTTCAGATTCTGAAAAAATCACAAAATATTTAATCAATTACGAGAAAAAAATACACAAATGACCAAATACTTAAGTAAATTTTTATTTTCGGCAATCTTTCATTTAGAAAAAAAAAAACTACAAATGAATACGTTTATGTAAATTTTCCTAAAGAACATTTGGGATATTTTACGTTTGAGAACTCTTTTTATGAAAAGTTTGTCAAACTATAAAAAGATTTTTTTTAAGAATTAAATTTAATTAAAAATCAAATGTGATACTGTTTTTCATAAGAATATTTTTTTTACATAAAATTATATAATAGTAAAGGGCAAAGGCTTTAAAAACTATATTTTTACAGTAACCTTAGGAATTTGTTCCCCTTTTCCCTTGAAACAAATTCACTCGAACTTGAACTCTAAAGGCCTGAAATGGTTATTTAAATTGTGAATGAAAACATTTTGTGTTTTATTGAAAAGGTGTTGTTACAACAAACACAAAACGTTAATTTTTCACCATATAAATAATACTAAATTTGCTGAACAACTAATGATACAGAATTTTCACACATAACACTTATCGTGAAAAACATTTTGCTTATATGAAAAATCGAAACAACTTACTGAGCTTAAAAAAAGAAATTTTTAAAAATTTATTGAGGAAACGTCTTTGCAAACCAATTTTTTTCTTAATCCGCAGACTTTCTCTTTTGAAACTGTCGAATGTATATTAAAACTTCAAAATATGATAGTAAATTTTAATTTTTTTCCTTCGGTATGCAATAATAGAATAGATAATTTTTTTAAATGAGAATTTGATTGAGATCTGAGGATTTTCTACAACTAAAGTTTAAACCTGAAGTATGAGACCCACCGTTAGTACCTAATTTCGTAAAACACTTGGGTGAAGTGAAGGAAACTTTCAATGTAAATTGTTTTTGTAACAAAAACAATTTCTACAGAAATAACGCAACACTTCACCGAAGTGTTTTTGAAAATTACCCCCTTTGTGTAGTGCTGAAGGTTCAGAATAAATTTTAGGTTTTTCTTCAGATATGCTTACTTTTGCAGTTTTGTTTTATTTTTTTAAAGGGAAGAAAAACTCAAGAAATTTGTTACATTAATTAATATTCTACCTTCCTTGGAAAGAAGATAGAGGACATATAAAAGGTGGTGAGAGATGAAAAGCTTCCATTAGCAATATTACTACCTATTTAAAAAATAAAACCATAATTTTTTAACCCCATTCAGTAAAAGAATATTTTGATAATCAGAACTAAAAACGATTTTTGTCTTTACTTAAGTCAAATTTTAGAAAAAATTAATTCTTAGTTTTCGCTCATAATAGTTTGTTCTAAAACAATAACAAAAGGTTTTCGTTACTTCCGAAAAATTACTCAATTTCTGTATAAACCAAATTTCGAATTTTGTAAAATGTAACATGTATTTTTTTCACACAAAGGTAGTCACAAAATTCTCGGTGGAACAATTAGTGGGCAAAAATGGGTTAACAGGTGGTTAATTATAAATGCTTCGACTGATATAGCAACCCTATGGATTATACGTGACGTATGAGTAATAAAAAAAATTTTAAATTTCCACCCCCCCCCCCCAAAATCGAAAGCTGGAACCGCCACTGATTGTAATATAAAAGATACAAATTCAATAAAATAAGAAAAATCTTAAATAACTAAAGCAAAAAAATAATTATTTTAACATGTTAGTAAATCTTATTCATTCAAAACTGTTACTTGTTGATAAATTTTATCTTATATACTCCATATTGGCTTTTGTCAGTTATGTAAAATATTTGTTTCAGTTTATTAAAGTTATTGAAACATAAAATATTAAACTTACTGGAATTATTTATTTTTAAAGTCAGCACAATTTTAGTAAACGATTTATTTTTGTTTTTTTCTTATTTTATAATAAACTCTTCAAAATTTAATTTAATACGAGATTTTCTAAACAATACAATAAAAGCTCCTTAGGTTTATATTGTTTTTCTACTCCAAATATTTTCTGTAGACCTCAAGTTGGATAAAATATAATAAATAATAGCAAAAGGACAAAAAAAATTACGAAAATTCAAAGAGAGAGTACGGAAAAGTAAGTAAATACTTTAAGACTTGTAAACATTAGGCACTTGTAAACAATTTGTGCATAAAACCGCAATATACAATACTTGAATTCGTATAGAATTGTACATTAAAGTTGCACACAAAATATACCAACGAATATAAAAAAAAAAACAAATTCACTACTAATAAGTAGAATGTTATGGGGATATTGAAAATTTTAAACACCCTTCAATATTAATCGCTCACTCCATAAAAGATTGCCCAAATACGTCATTTTTTTATTTTCGCGAAATTCGAAAATCAACAGTTAACATGTTGACAGATCCCAACACCCACTGAAATTGTTCTGATATCAATTTTTTTGAATATGGCTCAAATATTTCCATCGAATTCAAGTTTTCTGCTATCAGTGAAACACGTATGGTATGGTGTCATGATATTTTATAAATTTGTGAAATATTAGCATCAAGCGATGCGTAATTTTCAGCTGATTACTGAAAAAATACAAAAAAATAATTCCAGAGGGTACTCATAAACCACCACAAGCGTTCCGAATTTGACATTTCGCGGAAAAATGTTTGCTTGCCTTTTACGGTTCAATTCATTGTGTAAAATTAAGCTTATTAAGGAAAAATTCTAAAAAAAATTTTAGTGCATAAACTTTGGTCCACAATTGCATTTTTTGATAATAAACTGGAAAGTTTTTTTAATAAAAACTTGAAAAAATTTGTTTACAAATTTCCTCTAAAGTATTGCATTTCTCAAATATATTACTGAAGAGATGCTCTGTAATTTTTTGATGCTGTTTAAAAATCATTTTGACAAATTTAGCCAAAGGTTCCTCAAAATGTATTTTTTTGCATTTTCTTGCACTAAATTTAACAATATGTAATCATAGAGTAAGGATTTGGAAATAAATTGTTTCAGTTTTATTAAAAAAAATTATGTGTTAAAAAATAAAAATACAGTCGTGAAGCAAAATTGCTGCACAATATTTTTTGTGGAATTTTTCTCTTAATAAGCTTTATTTTACAAAAAGATTGACACCGATTTTTGAAAAACAAAAAACTTTTTTTCCGCAAAATTTCAAACTTTAGACGCTTGTAGGGGTCTACAAGTAACCTCCAAAAATTGTTTCGTTATTTTCCAGTATTCATCTCCGCTGAAAAAAATTCTTCTAGAATAATAGCATGGCCCATTTGCTGTTTATCTCGGAGATGTGTGTCTCAAAATCCCAAAGATGTTTTTGGGTATATGATATTGGGAGTGAATCCCAGTAAAATAGAACCGGTTCATTTTATCACTAGGGCCAAATCGAGCTTCAGACTTTTGTGTTTGGTGGATAACTTCGTCGATAGCCGAGGGGCGCTTACGTCCTTGACCTCGTTCGCTACATCTTCCATAATTGCGGTCATTGTGGAGAAGAATTGTGTAGGCTAAATTGTCAGTGTCTACCTGGCATAGATTAATGTCAGAAAAAAATTGTAAATTCAGCAAAAATTGTGCCAACATTTAGTCACGTGCAAATGAAAAAAATTGTTGCTAAAATCAATTAACCTTTTAGTGAATAATACTAGAATGAAAAAGACCCGAAAAAATTATAGAAAAATTAAACTTAAGATAATGTATTTGGTGAAAATTTATACTTAGGAATTATGTTTATTGATTCTTTTGAAAACTATTTAGAAAACTTTGTAAAATATTATCCAGGCGACTATATTGTCGACATGATTTAAATAAAAGTCTAAAATTATGTAAAAATAACAGTAAAAAAACACAGCAAAAAAAGTCATTACAAAAAAATTATTTTAAAATCACTCCGAATAGCATCAACTGATTGTGAAGTAGTTACAATTTAGCTCTAATACTGATTTATTTTACACGTGGTGTCCCATGTTGTCAGTAGTTTAACTTGAGCATTTTGTTAGTAATTTAAAAGTGATGTACATAATGTTAATAAAGTATAGTTTTTAGGTATACATTTTCATCACATCAATACGAGTTCATTTTGTTTGCACTTTTAGAGTGATTTAGAAGTACATTTTAAAAACCGATTTAAATGTGCTTTTTACAATGTATGAAATAGCATATTTTAGAGGCAATTTTAATAACTAGCCTTTGCAGAACCCATTTCTGAACCTATTGTGTAACAAAAGCTTAAATTTATTTTTTTTTGTAGTGTAATATTAAGGAAACACTTCTTTTTGCATCTGAATCAATTCGATTAATAGTGAATTTATACTTAGCAAAAACTACCTGGTTTTTGGCTCTTGTTAGTTTTTACTTGTCAAAACCCATATGGGTGATATCAAAAAATGTGATAAAAACAATGTAACCAGCTAATTTCTAATGCATGGTTTACATTTGTGTTATATATTTCGATATATATCAGCGTACTGTCACCTGTTTTACAAAATTTATAACAATCTGACCAATTTTTTGTTAATACATAAAATTTGTGGCCAATTTTATAGGCCAAATGGAAACTCCGTAACCAGTAACTAGTAAGGTTTTTAAACTCTAATAGCTTATATTTTAATAACCAATGAAGCTAAATACTAACCGTAAGAATTTCTATGAAGAGGAAAAGTAAAGTTTTTAGTAAAAATTAATACATTTTACAAACTTTTCCGTATGTCTATGCTAACACGACTTCAACTCTGTAACGATTTTTCGTCATAATTTTTGATAAAAATGCATACACACGAATTTTGGAGTTATCTATTAATTATATTGCGAAAAGTTTAATGTTATTTATACTCAAATGATCGTTGTACTGTAAACAATCATCTATTATAACAGACTTGATGTTTTTCTGCAGCATGTAACATTGTCGAGATGAAAAAGATGTCTTTGATAAGATTTGAAAAAATGTTGTAAACTACGTTTCTAATTTTTACACCAAACTATTTAACGAGTTAAAAAAATGATAGCATATTTGAATTCACCTTGTAGGCATCTTACGATTTTGTTTCGGAAAGAAAATTCGGACAAAGCGTTTCTGAAAGAAAATGAAAAAAGTAGCCAAATATAAACTCCGTAACTGTAAACTCCGTAACCAAAATTGTTTGCATCAGATTGCGTTCAAAAAAATGTAGGTAAATGTTTAAAATATTTTAAAATAACCATAAACAGAAGTGATTCAACTAATATTTATGCATCAAAAGACGATTCAACTAATAATTTTGCGTCAAATCAAAAAAAGTTATCAGTTTTTTACCCTAAACTGCTGGAGCGAAAAACGATTGATTTTGCATTTCATTGGTTTGGATATTTCGAGCCATTACTGACATTAGTTTGACAAATTAAATTTGTTTCACGCAGTTTAAAAATTTTTTGATTGCGAAATGTTATGTTTTTAATATATTATTTTGTAACTGCGCAACCGCTAATTGGATTTTAAAAAATTTTATATTTTTGAAAAGCATTTAAAAGGAGCAAAAATTCAAAATTAAAAAAAATAAAAATCTTTTTCGCAGAATGAATTGTATTTCTATTCGCGAAACCGCCAATTTGATAAACACAAATTGTATATTAATGAAAAGCATGTTGAAACCCCAAATACGAAAAACTAATAAATTGAAGAAAATTCGTACGCAATTTTTTTGTTATATCTCTTGCTTGTGGAAATTTTAACTCCGTTACCACAAAAAAATTAAAATTGCGACAACTTGTAGAAGAGATTTTTTGCAATTAGGTTTATAATGACTAAACTTACTGATTCCATTAAGAAAAAACCGAAATATTAACACTTTTTGTTTATCACAAATTTGGCCAAAAACTTATCACATTTTTTGATTTCACCCATGTACAGAAAACAAACAAAAACTAGTTTTCTAAGAAAACTCGGTAGTTTTTGCTCAGTCTAAATTCACTATAAGTCAAAATCAGACAAAACCAAATTTTTTTTGTTCCGTAGTTTTTTTTTTTTAATAAGTAACATGTTTATTTCAGTTTTTAAATTCAAAAAAGATACGATATTGAACTAAATTAGATTAATACACTAAGGCCGAGTTTTTGGGATGTCAGTTAAACTTGGTTTAGTTAAACCGAAAACGAATTATATCAGCCATTTAAATTTTATTAACAAAAATTTGCTTGAACCCCTTTTTATCGTTTAGAATTTCGGTCTTCATTGAAAGAAAATAAAAGAGATCACATTTTGGAAGCAGAATTCCATTTATAAAATAAGTTTAAAGATAATCTACATCCTAAAAACTGGGCCTAAACGTTATATGTAACCTACTCTGATTAAATTTTTTAAAAACTTTACTCAAGGAATTTTCAGAATATTAAAGCATATTAGGAAACTTTTTTTTTCATATACCCGAGTAAAAATAGTTTTATAGGAAATTATATAATTTAATATGGACTAATATGTTTATATGTAGTCAAGTTTAACACTATATCTTTGCGGATATAATTATGTATAGCTTTGAGTTTTTCAAAAATTTCTTATATGATGTTATATATAGATCAGTATAAATATACATGTCCCCATATATATCTATTTACATATGCTATGACAATTTTAATACATCGTCATATATAATTAAAAATGGCTTTATCGGAAAATATATAAAGTTTTATATAGCTCAATATTAAATTTTTTTCTAAGTTGTTTTAGATATGTTTAAGTAAAAAAATTCTATGTTTTTTTGAGATATATTTATGTATGATTTCAAAATATAAAAGGCGTACTCATTATAACTCCTAAATTCCTTGTAAACCTTGTATAAATACAAGCCATATTTTTATGTATGGAATTTGACATTAAACTCATAAACATACCAGGTTTACACAGTTTACGGGTAGAATACAAGTTTATATGAGAAGGCTTAAAATGCTTGGTTAGAATTATGTACAACTTCTTTTAAATTTTTATTTAAATTTTTAATTCTTAACTTATGGGTGTTATTTTTCAGTACTTTTTAATAGTTTTTGTTTTGATCTTGAAGTATGAAGCGTTATATAATTATGTCTTTCTACATCAAATTAGATATAATTATATCGGGTCAAAATCCGTATAAGATTCTATATGATTCAATATATTTAGATCTTACCCGATATAATTTTATCCACCATTTTTCGGATCATAGCATATCTCCAATTATATTAAATAATATATCATTACATATGACATCATATTATTTTTTTTACCCGGGTATATTTTTTTTTTTTTTCATTTTAACAAATATAGGAAAGGAAAGCATCGACAGTTTACAACTCTACAGTAATAAGACTATCATTTGCTCAAGCCGCAGATCTATTGAAATTTTAGCTTTAAATTCATTAAAGAATCCGATAACCGCCCAGCAAAAAAATTGCAAGTGGTGCAATTTTTGCAAGTATCTGTTAGTGTATTTTTACTGCTTTTTTAGAAGTTATTCTTTACAACTTCAAAAAATCACTTCTTTCAGTATCCGTTATTACATTTTTACAGCTTTTCTAGAATTACTTCTGAACAACTTCAAAAAATCACTTCCTTCATTGCTTCCCAAGTATCCGTTATTACATTTTTACAGCTTTTTTAGAATTACTTCTGAACCACATCCAAAAAATCACCTACTAAGTATTGCTTCTAAAGAGTAATTGCTCGCGACTTACATAGAGCCTTAACAATACATTTTAATTGTTAACTTTTATATATTTGCATTTAGTGAAAAGAAGAATTCACATTTGGGTCATAGCCCAGGAGATTCAATGGGATCCAAATCTTTATTTCCGTCCATTTTTCAATGGGAACTGTAATTGAAGTATTTTTTAAAATTTATACGAATAATTAAAAAATATGTTAATAATTGTAAATTAATAAAGTACGTGAATAAAATTAACTATTTTGTTATTTAGAGATAAAAATGGAATCTCTAATAAACTCTTAATTTACAAAAAAATGAATTTACAAAGAAAAAAAAAAAATAATATTATATATACATTTTTGAAAGTTGTTTTAAAGCACATACTTTCGAAATAGAAAAAGAGCATTTATCGCTCCATTGTAACCAATTTAAAAGTTGTTTGTTCTGAACGACTTAAACATATTTAGGCTGAGGACCATTTAGAAAAAAATAAGTATCTTTAAGAGGAAAATAAAAAACATCAAAATTTAAGTTTTTGTCACAACTTTTTATGTTTTTATTAAACAATATTTTTATTTTTACTTATTTTATGTTAGATATTCATTATTTTTATATACATTATTGAAATTGTTTTTTCTTTCTTTTAATTTATTTAAGACTCAATAGAGCGATTTTGCATACATTTTTCGCAAAGTCTGTAAAAAGTAAAACATCTTTTGAATGTATTTAGATAAAACAAAAATTATAAAATATATATGAAGTTTTGTAATGTGAAAAAACAATGTTATAATTAAGGTCTTAAAATTACTTAATTTTAAAAACGATTTTTTTTTTTTTATTAAAACTAAATTTACAAGCTTATTATTAGAAAATATGCAAAGCATAGTTTAAAGGATCATTATAAAATTTGATTGTTAAGCAAACTATTAGTGATTTAACATCATTCTTGATCCTAATCCTCCTTCCATTTAATTTTTCAATAGTTAATCCATTTCATGTTCAGTCTTTGTTAAGGCCATATATTGATCTAACTCTTTGTCTAAATCATCTTTATTTACTGTTGTTTTTGATGATGATTTGTTACCTAAAGAAAAATATTTTTTGTATATTAAAATTAATATGAGATAAAAAGATATTTATTTTTTTAAATGTCTGAACCAAAAAATCATGTTAATTTTATTTCTTGATATTTCTGGAATCAGTAACTTTTGGTTCGTTTTTACCTTGATAACGTGAACCGCTAGCGCCAGGTCCAGTACGATTGCGACCACGTCTTTGTTGCGTTTGAGCTTTACCATTGTTGTTTTTACGTTCTCCACCTCTTGGGCCATTATTGTTTCCACCACCGCATTGCTCACTGCGTCCGTGAGGAACACGATTATTACGTTGTTGTTGTCTGGCTTGCCCTGGACCTTGTTTACCTACCTGACCCTTGCGTGTGCGAGAACCAGAATGTGAACATGATTGTGGGGCAGCACCAGCTGCAACATTACCTTTGCGAACGGCAGATCTTTAGAAAGCATAAAAAGAAAAGAAATTGTTTATTAAATGTTTTGATATGAAGGACATTAACTAAGTTCAAAGATTCTGCAGGAATTCAGTAAAAGCCCGACTTAGAAAAACTTCTAAGAAAATAATGATAATAACAATAATAAAATCAATAAAAGACCGATTCAGTTTTAAGTAAATAAAGAAGTCATCAAGATTATGGATAATTTTCCCAACATAATTTAAATTCTATAGGATTTTTAAAGTAATTCAAAGATTTTTGCCTTTATTCTTCAAATTTAGAGCCATTTCTGTAGGAGTTCGCAGGGTTTATTCATTGAGAGATTTTACTAATTTATTCAATCAATATCAAATTTAAAGCATCAATTAAATTTTTTGTTGATTCTTTTAATAGAGTCAAACCAAGTGATTCAATTTACCTAGTCATTTTAACTAAAATGGTTTATTTCGAATCAAAATTAAATCAAGACAAATAAGACAAAATCATTTAGAGTTTTTTTTAATCACCTGGATTTAGAATTTTTCATACAAAAAGGGGATTTACTAAATCCAAAAAAAATCTGGATTAAATAAATCCACAATAAAAGCACAAATATTAATTTAATGTCAGAAAAAATACGAATGAAAATTAAAAGAGAAACAAAAAAAATTTAAAAACTAACAAATAAAAGGTTTTTATAAATTTTTTTTATGAAATATGTTTAAAAAAAAACTACACCTCACCAAATACATATTTTCCATCTTGGACAGGGAGAAATAGTTGAAATAGAAATGGCAATTTTTCACTCTACTGCAAGTAATTTAATTAAATCCAATTAGTGAATATTAAATATTGCAATGGAATTTTTCAATTGTGTAAAAATATAAATTGAAGTTATAAAACTGAAAAGGCACACAGTCTATCGCTGTTTTATATAAAATATAATTAAAAATTAAAAGTTAAGGTAAAATCCTTTATCATCGAATTCGGTATTAAAAATTAGGGTGAAAGAAGTGTCGGACAGAAAATTATTTTTAAAATAGGGAGAATCTAACCCAATCTGTTAAGCACTTTTAGAACTTGTTTTTGGATTTATTAAATCCAAGTGATTAGAAAAAGCGGCTAATATCTAGTTAATATATTTCTAAGAGAGTTTTAAAAATTAACATGGCATTTCATGCAAATATATTACCTAAATACTGATACGCGGTTTAAACCAGCAAAAGTGGAAGACATGGATATTTTTTATTTAGCGCTTCTTTCAGAATATATTAAGTAGATTTTCTCATGTGCGCAACCGAAAGATCAAACTTTGTGTGTCGGTTTTTTTTTTAATATAAATCGAGTTTTTCAAGTTCAACATATGTAGGATTTAATTACTTTCTAACGTGCGGGAATTCCCGGGATCCCGGTATATTCTAAAAAAAAAAACTGCCGCTCTACCGGGAAATGAAAAATTCCGGCAAAATAAAAACCCTATTTCAAATAGAATTTTTGAATTGAAAATTAAGTAACAAAAAATAGTTTTTAATAAGGAAAAATGATGAAAACATCTGGGCAATATTCTAATGAATGTGAAAATTCAAAAAAGTAGGACTTTCAAGAATGAGCATCTTTTTCCAAGAGATTTAAAATTTTCGAATTCCAACAGAACCGTAGGAATTCGCATAAAAATTTAATTTGAATAAGTTTTTTAATGACATAAGTATTTATTTTACTAACCTTGATTTCATTCGACTACGTCCATTGTTATCGTTTCTAGCAGCTCTGACTACATTTTGATTTGTAGAATTATGTCTCTTAAGCACACGACCCGTTTGAACACCACGGCTGGTTAAACTGGCATTGCGACGGGTATTATCACGTTTATTACCTTGACCGCCACCGCGATTTCCACCGTTATGTACATTTTGTATATCAGGACGTACTCCCAAACGTGCTTTTATAGGCAAAGACGATTTGTTGATAACTCCTCCACGTCCACCGCTACGACTGCGTGAACGACCCTTGCGATTGTTATAGGTTTGTCCAATATTATCATTGCGATTACGGTTTCTAGAACGACCACGCATATTTACATTTTGCTTGGCTGGCCTACGTGTACGTGAATGATTTTGTCCATTAGCTGCTTGAGGTTGTTGCGTACGTGTGCGAGAACCACTGCGACCACGATTATTTTGTCCAGCAAATCTACCGTTAGCACCAATACTATTACGACGACCACCACGTTGACGTTTAATATTTCTTTTGGCTACTCGCTGAGCTGCACCGCCAGCAATGGGACGTCTTGCTCCCAAACGATTGGCAAGATTACCCGATGAGTTGGTGCGTCTAGTTGGATTTAACATTTCACGATCAGCTTTCATGCTATTTTTTTAAGTAAATTTAAAGTAATTGTTTTATTATTAATACAAATAATTGCGTAAGTGGAGGGAGAAGAGAAAGATAAATATTTACTCCTTAATTCATAAACGCTTTGTAAAGTTATAGGAGGTTTACAAAACGAGATTTTCATACAAAATTTGTTCAATAAACCTACTACAATTTTACAACACGTTTATGAATTTGGGGGTTATTTTATAATATTCAATTTTTGCTTTTCTTTTTCTTCTTTAAGTAGTACATAAAATAATAGATTATTTCTTACGTTGCAATATTGGTCAGGCTATTGGCTCTGATAGGTTTTCCATTTGCTCCTACGCGAAATCCTTTAACACTGCCTCGTTGTATTCTGAAATTAGCTCCATTGCCTCGAGCTGCTCCACCGACGATACGCATACTTCTCTGTAAGATTTGCACACAAAAATAGGTGTGTAGAAATTGTTTTTGTTTTGTTATTAAGGTGTTGTTATTGTGTTTTTTTTCTCTTCTTCCCTTTTTATGATTCCCAATCTATGTTCGAATCCTTAACCTAACCCAATTCTATTTTAATTTGTTAATTCTAAGTAAAGTTATTATATAACAAAGAAAGAAGATTCATAAGTCATTTCTTTTCCCGCAAAGTAGTTTTCTTCATTGTTTTTTTACAGGCATATTTTTAATGTGCTGCCTAAAATGTTAAAGACGTCTCTAGACTGATTTTATAAAACTTTTTAAGGCTCGGTCCGATTTTCATCATCTAAGGCCGGAATTTGTTGTAGATGTACGAAATAGTCGCTATATAAACTTCCAAAGAATTTTCCAGATTGTTTTATCCTTTCAGACTGCAATTCCTCTTTTGTAAGTTTGCTGTCAAGAGATGTTCAATACAAATTATTGAAGAAGTTGCTTTTAAAACAATTTTGATTATCCAAACTCTGGGGGAAAGAAAACTTTACATAAATGAATTCTAAGCTAGAGATCAAACTGTTTTAACCCTTTGACGACCACAGGCAAGTATGATTGCCCGGACAAAAGATATAGTAAATATGTACAAAGCTGATTTTTAGAGGAGGGTCGGGAGAATAAAAATGTGGAAGGAACTAAATTCCTACCTGTCCCGCTTTCCTCTTGCGAGCCATCGTAATTGGTTAACCAGAATTCTTCATTTAAAGGGTAAACAGCTAAAATTTTGACAAGCATTGGTCTATGAGGCAAATTTTTTGTAACATATCTATAATTGAGTTCCAGATCACGAAAATAAGATAAAAATAAAAATCGCTGCGTCCGGAATGGCAGGGTCGTCAAATGTCAAATATATTTGGCAAACGAAATGAGGGCTAAGGAGGGGTTCTACAGATCCAATTTTTCTTGGCATAACTATTACTGGGTCAGAGATCATGAAAATCGCAAAAACTTCAAAATGGCTTCGGCAGAAAATGTATGGTCCTCAAAGGGTTAAGACGAATTGTCTAGACTTTTCCAAACGGTTTATAACGCCAAATACGTTAAGGTACTTGAATGCTTTAAATGTTTCTCTAAGATGATGATTCCTCTGATGACACGGGAATTTGAGATAAAAGTTGTTTCCGATAAAGTAGCAAAAAAGGAAGATTTCAAATATTATTCTTTATATTTGATATAAAAAAGCTTTCGTAATATGCTCCACCGCCTTTAGTATACATCGGATGTTGTAGAAATAAATTGTCTGTCGAATGGTGTATAAAGATGGGCTTTTGTAGGTAATAAATGTTCTAATATTTTTGTTTAACTGCTTTATTTTCTCCTTTTTAAATATGTCTCGCCATTTTGGTTGGAAATATAACATTTTGCTCTGAACACGTTACACGTTACGTTGAATGGGGAAAGATGGTAAATTGATGCCGTGAAAAGCCTAGGGGATAGATCGAAGAGAGGAATAATAAGAATTATATTCTATTATTTCGGATTGAGCAAAACTTGACTTTTTCGTTGAATGCTCAAATACAATGAAGTTGATGTTGAAATGCCGGATAATGTCTGTAGACTAAAGCCAAGATACGGGAATTCACAGTTGATTTCAATGTTCTGACCAGTTTGAGAAAGTGATGAATTTAACATGTTTGAGCAATTTGTCGATTGATTCCAAACGGCTGTTTAATGGGCAAGTTAAATTTGTAGAATATCCGATAACAGCTGTTGATTTCAATCACATTTTAAACCTTTGTGTTGTTGAAGAAGCTGCTATCACTGTCCTTGTTTCGATATTTCTCAGGGATTAATTACAACAAATGGCAAATCAATAACGCAATTAAAACTATTTTCTTTAAATCAGGTTGAATCTCTATTAAATTTCCAAACATAGTTTAGTTGTCTTGCTCTCTCCGTCCTTTGTTCTCTTTAGTTGAAGTTTTTGTTTGTTGACTTTATTAGTTTTTAATGAACTATAACATTGATTATTTCCTATTCCAATTAAATAATTATTCTTCTTCAAGGTCCATCAGAAGCACTAACTCAATTTTATAGGAATATATTTGTAATTTTTTTCTTATATTTCCAGAATAAAACTAATTTTGTTTGCCTAAGAGACATCTGTTTTGAAAAACGTACAATACATGAGTTTAAGCAGGCTATTTCAATTTCGATTTTTATATCACGCATTCAAAAATGCATTCTTCCAATATCTTTTCAATAAATTTTATGAAGGTTTAAATAAACCCCATTAGTATAGTTATGAAAACAGCTGAGTTAACATTTTCAACAAAATAATTCTCCATTAAAGTATTGATTTTAAATCAAATAGTTCACCATTGAACGACTCTTTTTTTTAATTGAGAGTTTATTAAAAATTACAATAGAATTGGGTTCTTTTTGAAAGAAGGTTTAAAGGCAGAGATTTTTTTCTAATAGTTAAAAAAATTCTCAAATCATCGAAGAAGACCAATTATGTCTTATATTTCGAACCATTAAGATTTGGTTTCAGACCAGAGATATCTCTTATTACTCATTTCAATTGAGATAATTCTAGCAGGTCCTTCGTTATTTTTGCAGACCATTTAACATATTTCAAGAAATTTTCAATTAAGAGTATAAGTTTTGTCTCACTTATGTTCATATAATACTACAGAATTTTTTCTTAATACATACATGTTTCAATTTTAAAGCTGCCTTCACTTTATGTTTCCTTTCTAGCTGGGCCAACAAACGTTTATTGGCTTTGGAAAAGATACGTTCTGTATTTTCTGTTGGTACTTGGGCATTGCCAATATTTGGATGCACATTTGGTTGTATCGATATAGCCCCAAAACGATCACTTAATGAAAGTCCAGTTGAATTAGTTACGTGAATTTTGCTTAATGATGAAGACATTATGATGTCTGTTGAATTCTCTTAGTTGTGATTTGAATAATTTCCAATATAAATCTGTAAAAATAAAAAAGAAATAGTTATATTAAATTAAGGTTTAAGTTATACAATCAAAGATACAAAAAAATAGTAAAAAAACAGGTAACAATGATTGTAGTTAGGGATTTTTAAGCAAACAGCTGTTTCCGGTCAAACCTTATTTAGTTTAGTTTATGTAGTAATTTTCTTTACATTTTTTTTAAGTGTCATTACATATTAATTAATTTATTTTTTTATAATTATTAATCATGACTCCCATTATGTAACACTCATTGGACTGTAAAATAATTTTATTTTTATTGTCATTATATTGAAAAAAAAAACCAAATAAATATTAAAATATTCACAAAAAAAAAAAAAAATAAGTTTTTCTCTATTGGTTGTAAAATAAAAATTGTAAATTCTATTTAGAATTTGTAATATTTGATCTTAAACCGAACAAAAATAACACTCATTGTAAAACATCTTCAGATCAACTAAAAATCTACAATAAAAAAAAAATAATAATTTTTAAAATTTTATGATATAAAAAAAAAAATAACTGTATCTAATAATTAGTCGTTATTAAAAATATATTTTTTAAACAAATATATTAACAAAACTTTACTGCCCAATTATTGAATGTACATTTAAATTTATCAGTCATATTCAAATTGGATATGAGTAAATAGTAACAAGTGTCAGTTGAAGTACACTGTGAAAACGAATGAAAAATTTGCAAGAATTTGTGGCATAATAACACCTAAAGGAGTGATATTTCAGAAGTTTATGCGTTCCTTATTTGTTGGGTTGGTAAGGTGATTGTTTTAAAAGCAAAGGGCTCCAGGTTCAACCCAGCCTGGGAGATACATTTTTTTTTTATTTTTTAGTTTAACCCTTATTATCCTAGCGTCGTTATATGACAAATCAACTTCAAAAACCAGTTTAGATCTATAAAATTTATCAATAGTTCTTTCAATGTCTAACGAAAATTTATTTAAATTACCTTAAATTTGCAAAACTTTTTGTTAAATTATTTAACAATACCGATAATTTAACAAAATTTTTGGTATTTTTAAAACAAGTTTAGGTTGATATATATAGACCACTCGGTTCAGTGAATGTACAATACTGATTTATTTATTGAAAATAAAAGACCTTATATACTAAATACAATAATCTTAAACTAAACAAGAGCTAATAAATACCTGCTAGTCGCACGGATAATGAATAGTAATGAATATGATCTCAGGTAACAAAGCTAATAAGTAAATGTTATTATAAACAGTGAAAAACATATTCAATGTGCAGCTGTAGGTAATAAAGAAAATTATCATTAATGAGATTTAAATTATGTTTGTGGAAAATCCAAAAATTAATCCTAAATTAGCATGTTCCTATTTGAACAACAAGTTTTTGTTTTAAGTTTACCTGGTAATATATCAAACCAGGCATTGCATTACCTTTGACCCTTACACCTTACCCTTGCATTACTTGTAATACCAAATTCATAGGCTTGGATGTTTTATTGGTGCAAATAATTCGTTTTTATGGAAAATTACACCCGTATTCTCAACTTTATAACAATGACAAAATTTGTGACAACACTGTGGTGAATGGTCTGTGTTGTCACAATTTTGTCATTGTTATAAAGTTTAGAATACGGGTGTAATTTTCCACAAAAACGAATTATTTACACCAATAAAATACTGTGGTGAATGGTCTGTGTTGTCACAATTTTGTCATTGTTATAAAGTTTAGAATACGGGTGTTAGAATAGAAATTATATTTTTTATTGAAAACCTGTGAATTTAAAATTGATATTCGGTTCAAAAAATTAAAATTTAAACAAAATGTTTTTAAAAACTTCTTACCTATAAGTTCAGAATAACATGTTACTAGGTAAGGAGTTACCCCGATGGGCATGCTCTTGTTAAAATAATAGGTCTGGTAATAGAAAAGTAGGAGCTTACCTCCTTCATTACTAAATGCTTATTTTTATAACCAAAACTTGTAAAAAAATTTTTTTGTTAAAAATATTGTAATTTTTAATTTAATGCCCAATATAAAACAAATTGAAATTTTAAGAAAAAACCATATTATTTTAAGGTTATTTGTAACCTAGACGTAATATGTAAGCGTAACATGTAAGTTCAGAATAACATATTACTACCCAGCAAAAAAAGTCATTCCAAAAAAGTTATTTTAAAAGCACTTCAAATAGTTTCAACTGATTGTGAAGTAGTTACAGTTTAGCACTAACACTGATTTATTTCACACGTGGTGTCCCATGTTGTCAGTAGTTTAACTTGAGCATTTTGTTAGTAATTTAAAAGTGATATACATAATAGCCGTATTTTCAAATCATTTGGATTTAATAAATCCAAAAAGTAGTTATAAAAGTGCTTAACAGATGGGGTTAGATTCTCCCTATTTTAAAAATAATTTTCTGTCCGACACTTCTTTCACCCTTATTTTTAATACCGACTTCGATGATGAAGGATTTTACTTAAGCTTTTAAGTTTTCATTATATTTTATATAAAACAGCGATAGACAGTCTGCCTTTTCAGTTTTATCACTTCAATTTATATTTTTACACAATTGAAAAATTCCATTTCAGTATTTAATATTCAGTAATTGGATTTAATTAAGTTACTTACAGTAGAGTGAAAAATTGCCATTTCTATTTTAGCTATTTCTCAATGTCCAAGATAGAAAATATGTATTTGGTGAGGTGTAGTTTTTTTTCTATTTCTCTTTTAATTTTAATTCGTATTTTTTTCTGACATAAAATTAACAGGCATGCTTTTATTGTGGATTTATTAAATCCAGCTTTTTTTTGGATTTAATAAATCCCCTTTTTGTATGAAAAATCCTAAATCCAGTGATTAAAAAAACGCTAATTGTTAATAAAGTATGGTTTTTAGGTAAATATTTTCATCACATCGAGACGAATGCATTTTGTTTGCATTTTTAGAGTGATTTAGAAGTACTCTTTATAATATATAATATAATACATTTTTAAAAGTGATTTAAATGTGCTTTTTATAATGAATGAAATAACATATTTTAGAGGCAATTTTAATGTTTAGACTTTACAGAACCCATTTCTGAACCTATTGTATAACAAAAGCTTAAATTTATTATTACTTTTAGGACAATATTAAGGAAACACTTCTTTTGCAACTGAATCAATTGGATTAAGTCAAAATCAGACAAAACCAAAAAAAAAAATTTTTTTTAATTTTTTTCAAGTTTTTTTTAAATAAATTTGTAACATGTTTACTTCAGTCTTTAAATTAAAAAAAGATACGATATTGAATTATATAAGATTAATACACTAACGGTAGGTCTCATAGTGCAGGTTTAAACTTTAGTTAATAGTTAGCCCAAAAATTTGTTGTTGTTTTGTGTAAATGTTTTTTACATTTTCTTTTGTTTATAGTTAAGTTAAAGTTAAACCTGCAGTATGAGACCCACCGTAAGGCCGAGTTTTTGGGATGTCAGTTAAACTTGTTTTAGTTAAATCGTAAACAAATTATATCAGCCATTTCAATTTTATTAACAAAAATCTGCCTCAACAAAATTTTCTCGTTTAGAATTTTGGTTTTCATTGAAAGGAAAGAAAATAAAATATAACACATTTTGGAAGTAGTATTCCAGTTATAAACTAAGTTTAAAGATAATCTACATCCTAATAACTGGGCCTAGAAATTATATGTAACCTACTCTGATTAATTTTTTTTAAATTATCACTCAATGAATTTTCAGAATATTAAAGCGTACTAGGAAACTATTTTTTTCATATTTCTTTTTTGTCATTTTAACAAATAATAAAGAAAAGAAACGAATCTACATTTCACAACTCTATAGTAATAAGGCCATCATTATAAATTTGCTAAAGCCGCAGATCTATGACTGAAATTTTAGCTTTAAATTCATTAAAGAATTTTTGGCTAGCAGATTACGTATCTGAAATCAAATTTTAAAAATTCAACATGGCGGATCTAATATGGCGGCCATAAATTTAAAATTGTTATGTGTTGGAAAATAAATTACACTGTACAAAAAAAAAAGGTTCGGATGACAACTAATGCTGGCAGAGGGACCAAAGAAAAATATAGGTGTCTCGGCGTTTTAAAAGTTTTCGTCTAGACCTATGTTTTTGGGGGTTAAAATTTCCCCTCCTTTGAAAATGTTTATTGTGAATCGGCATAGGAAACCATGTGAATCTTCCATTTTAGGTAGAGGATATGTTCAGCAAACTTATGTAGAACACTACGAGGGACATTTTTGTGGAAAATTTTAACCCTCTAACTATACAATTAAATGGTCTCTTTTGGCCTTTTTTAAAAAGTTCGAAAAAGACCCATAAGTTGAAGAGTTAGAAGGTTAAAATATTCCACAAAAATATTTATCATGAAATTCTACTAGAAGTCTCTGAAGACATCAAAGTTGAAAATTTAACTTCAATGCCAGAAATAAGTCAAAACTTAAAATGTGTTTAAGGGTTAATATCGTACTTATTCAGAATTGGCACTCAAATGTCCGGCAAACCTGGAATTTAGGGGGCTAGTCTGTGTGAGAAAACCAGAACCTTCATTTAAGGTAATTTTTAGCGCTATTTTTTAGTTTTTACTAAAACTCTGGAATGTTTGAAATCAGCGAGATCTGAAAGTACTTTCTCAGTTAAATGGCAAAATCTCGAAAGTTTATGAACGGTCGCAAACGGTCCTAGGTAGAAGACATCTTATGAAACACATTTGCATTCAAGTTTTTCAAATACCTCTTGGAACATTTTGGATTTTCAAAAGAACCCATATTTTTGAGGTAAAATTAATAATTTTGTTACTTTTTCCGTAAATACTTAAGAGGTTTCTATTTTTTTTTTTTTTTGAGAACTAGTTTCAGTTTTATAATTTGAGATTATTTTTGGAACAAATTATTGTTTATTTATGATTTTTTTATTGTATTATTATAAAATAAAAGTTGTGACAAAATTAAAAAACTTTGACTTTGAACTTTCGCCAACTAACAACGAGTAACCAGAATGATACATTATTTCACTCACAAAATATTCAACAATTCTAGATTTTGAATATATTCTCCCTTTACCTAAATTGTACTTTTGGACAAAAAAGGCGATCCTGGCACACAGTACACTGTACAACACAAAAAAACTAACGAGGTTCAGGCAATTGATTCTGGTAGAGGGAACCAAAAAAATATACCTGCATCGCCGTTTTAAAAGTTTACGTCTGGGCCTATGTTTTTTGTGGGGTTAATTTTATCCCCCTTTTCCAAATGCTTATTGTGTATCGGCGTAGAAAACCATGTGAGTCTTCCATTTTAGGTACAGGATGTATTCAGCTATAGTTATGGAAAACACTACGAGGAATATTTTCGTGGAAAATTTTAATACTCTAAGCCTTCAATTAAAGGGATTTTTTTGACCCCATTTTAAAAGAGATAAAAGACTTACAGGGTTCCGCAAAAATATTTTTCATTAAATTCTACTAAGTACAAGTATCTGAAGACATCAAAATTGAAGATTTAACTACAATGCTAGAAATAAGTCCAAAATTTAAATTTTTTTACGGGTTAATTTCGTACTTATTCAAAATTTTAGGGGGTTTGTTTGTATGAGAAAAATGTTTCATATAAAATGTCATTAAAAGTTACCTCACAGAAGAAAGCCTCACAAAAGAAATACACTCTCAAAACAATTCCGTTGTGACAACCGAATTTTTTCCAACCGAATTGGCTCGGTTGCTGCAACCTCGTAATTCGATTGCCCCAACCGAATTCAGTTGTGGCAACCGATAAATCGGTTGGCAAAAAATTCCGCGGCCACAACGGAATTGTTCTGAGAGTGTATATGGTTTGACTTATTTCCGGCATTAAAGTCAAATTTTGAAATTTGATGCCTTTAGAGTTTTACAGTAGAATTGTACTGCAAATATTTTTGTGGAACATTTCAACCCTCTAGCTCTCCAAGTTACCGATCTTTTTTGTCTCATTTTAAAAAGTCGCCAGAAAAGTCCATTTAATTGCAGAGGGGGGAAACTTTAATCCCCTAAAAACATAGGGCAGACCTAAACGTTTAAAATGCCGAGACGTATATTTTTTTGTTGTCCCCTTTTCCAGAATCAGTTGTCAGGACCTTGTTATTTTGTAAAAAAGTTTTGTTGTACAGTGTAATTATCATTAACACCCATTGTTTGATTGCTATTATATCATATATATATATCATTTTGAATATATGTAGGTTAAGATTTTAAAGTCTGAATTTAAAATTATGTAACGCCTTCGCAGTACACATACTGATAATTTACTTTCTTTGAACTAAGAAATAACTTGGTTTATTTCTTAAATTATATTACTGGGATTAATATACGAATATATAAATTTGGTGGGATCCTTGTATACCGCTTCATATAAACTACCTAAAAATTAATATAATTTTACAACAACAAAAATAATGTTGAAGAGAGATTTTACAACAACAATATGTCCACGGATGCTCTTTTGAGGCAATATCATATATGCCTATAGTTCTTTTGGAAGAAATGTCAAAAAAAAATTAAAACGAAAAATTGTGCCTTTTTTGACCCCGCTTTTTAACGCCTAGACATTAGCGGTTGCACATAAAAAAAAACAGGTCAAACTTAGGTTTTTGTTCTCTATGACATATCCGAGTTTTATTCATTTTAAGCGTGTTCAACTTCCTTGAATGATTTTTTTTTCTTTAACATTACCTAAATACATAATTTCGTTTAAAAATTTCTTGCTTTAAAATTTTTAAGGAAAAAATCTTTATTAGTTCTGATTATAACAATGGCCCTTAAGTAACCCAGTGTAGAAACGGTAATGACATATCATTATTTTTTGGAGTACCAGTGACACCCACTTACCTTCTGCATTATTTTAAAACATATAATAATGAGTTACTGATAATGACTTATTTTTATCATTATTTCAAAGAGAAAATAATTTTTTAGATTTTTTTGAAAATTTTTTGAAATCTATTTTTAGACTCAATATTTTTTAAACACTGGTAAGGATATATGTAACCACATATTTTTTGATTTTTTGTATGTTGGCGAGTAAGCTTACTTGTGTGCAGCAGGTCAATTGTGTTTTTATCTATTAAATATTACATGTCGATAGAGCTGTTGACTGGCAATCTGTAGACCCAGGTTCGATTCCCGCACCAGCAAATTTTATTAAAAAAAAAAAAAAAATACAATAAAAAATATTTTTTTTTTTATAATTTATTTTTTTGAAAATCTATTTTTAGACTCATTATTTTTGTCAGTACTGGTAAGCACATAGGTAACGATATATTTATTGATTTTTCGTATGCTGGTGTGTAACGACAACTCATTATTTTTCGCGACAACGCCACCCGGCGAAAAATGTTCATATACGCTCAAACATGTTCATATATGGTTTATGTATGGACACATATGAACAAAAATGGATTTTTTATGAACATATATGGATTTTATATGAACATATATGGAAGTATATGTGATTCCATATATGGAAAAAGATTTCATACACAGACATATGGAGGCATCTGCTATTTCAAATATGGAAAAGGCACTCATATATGGACAAATATGAAAGTATATGTTATTCAATTTATGCAAAAGGGACTTGTATATGAACATATTTCGAAGAATACATTTTTCCATATATGTAAAAGGAACTCATATTTGGATAAATATGGAATTATATTTAATGCCATGAATAAAAAAAGGAACATATGTAGCGCCTAATTTGAATGCCATACATAAATTTATATCTATCGTACAACCTTATAATAAAGAACAGCAACGTTCGCATGTATTCGCATATATTTAATAAATGTATATGTTCATATATGTCCATATATGAACATATACTTAGGTGTTACCTCATTTTTCGGATCCATACATATATGGTTGAACCATAAATGTTCATATATGGACATTTTTCACCGGGAAATGCATTTACAAAGAAAAAAACAACATTATATATACATTTTTGAAAGTTGTTTTAAAGCACATACATTCGAAGCAGAAAAAGAGCACTTATCGCTCCACTGTAACCAATTTAAAAGTTGTTTGTTTTGAATGACTTACACATATTTTTGCTGGGTATATATCACAAAAAAAAAAAAAAATTTTTTTGAACATTTTGACCAAACACTTTAAAAAGTGTACTCTGAAATATGGATTTAACTGCCTTTTAAATATATTCCAAATTTAATATTCTCCTGCATTTTTTGTTTAACTGTAGACAATTTTGTAAAAAAAAGTGCTGGAATGCACTTTTTCGAACATTTTGAAATCAATGTTTTGACAGTGTTTTTTAAATAATCGGTTATATATTCTTTAAAAGAAGTACAACTGCTAAAGTACTTTTTGCAAACGTTAGGAAAACGCTCTAAAGCAATTTTTTAACAGTGTTTTTATTTCACAAACGATTGCAAATTTTGTATGAAAAGCACTCCTAAAATACTGTTTGTGAACGTTCGAAAAGCAATCCAAATAAATGTTTTTCAAATGTTTTTTCTCGTACCATTGGGAATCAACGCTGCGAAAATGCTTCTTTTTTTGTACCATTGACAACAAATGCTTTCACAGCGCTTTGTTTTTTGTACCGTCTCCAATTTCCACCTGGGTGGTTGGCCGTTTATCTTTCCGAACGTTGGCATAGCGTTGGTAACAATAGTAAAATAAGTGCTCTGCCAATCGGTATTTTAGATCAATTGTTTTTTTTCAGTTCTTCATGAAAAAATGTGTAAAATCCCAATCCCGATAAAAAGAGAAACGCAAATTTTAGTATAGCAGCACTGTATCTAATAAGCGAATACATCTCTGCTTAAAACTACAAATTCAATAGATTTTCATAAAAATTTTACCATAAGAACAATTTTCCAGTTTTATCAATAGACTTGAAAACTGGTACTGAAATAGGGTGAACATTAAGTGATCAGTTTATGTATTTTTTACATACAGTCATAAATTTCGTAAAACAAGTACTGACAAAATCCTTTTTGCAAATGTTGGCAAAGCGCTGCAATCCAATGTTTTGCCAGTAGTATTTTTTCATGTACAGTCGTAAATTTTGTGAAACAAGTACTGGCAAAGTCCTTTTAGCAAACGTTGGCAATTCGTTTTAAGCCGATGTTTTACCAGTGGTATTTATACCCTACACCACTATGTGGTCAGGGTATTATAAGTTTGTGCTGATGTTTGTAACGCCAAAAAATATTGGTCCTAGACCCACCTTATAGTATACCGATCGGCTCAGACTTTTTTTTATTTCGATTTAACGATGTCCGTCTGTCCGTCCGTCCGTCTGTCTGTCGATGCATTCTTGTGGGCACTCTACAGGTCGCAAATATTAAGATATTTTGATGAAACTTGGTACACCGACTTATGTCGGCCCAAGGACGACGCCTATGACGGTCCATGATTAGACCTAGTGCCCATATAAGGGTCCTACCAAAATTATATTGTTTATACGCTGCAGGTCGTAAATATAAAGATATTTTGATGAAATTTGGTACACAGACCTATGTTAGCCCAATAACGCAGCCTATTGATTTTGGTGAACATCGGTCCATGTTTAGACCTAGTGCCCATATAAGGGACCCCCCAAAATTGGCTTGGTTACAAACTGCAGGTCGCAAATATTAAGATATTTTAATGAAATTTGGTGCGCTGACTCACATTATAGAAAATTTTGACACAAGCCCCATTTTAACCCATTCGAATTTCGGATCCAAACATTAGTTGGCTTTTAACCAGACTGGTGTAGGGTATTGTATATTCGGCATGCCCGACTTTAACCTTTTTACTCGTTTTTATTTACGGTTGTAAATTTTGTAAAACAGGCACTGGCAAACTCCTTTTACCTAACGTTGGCAAATCGTTTTGAACCGATGTTTTGCCGGTGGTTTTTTTTCACAAACAGTGGTAAACTTTGTAAAACAAGTATTGGGAAAGCACTCTTTCCAAAGGTTGGCAAAGCGTTCTAAATTAGTGCTTTTGCAATGCTTTTTTTGTACCATTGTAAAGCAACGCTTTGCCAGTGCTCTGTTTTTTGTACCGTCGGCAATTTCTACTTGGGTATTTTCATTCAAATGAAAAATAGAAGATATCGCTTTATTATCTTCCAGGATATTGATCCTGGCAGATATTAAAGCAGGGTTCACTTTAAAATTTCAGTGTTGTTTAAAATTTCAGTGTTATTTAAAATCGCTAAAAACAAAGAAAAATTTGTTCATGTTTTAAGCACTGTCATGTTAGATCTGGCCACCAATTGCGGATAAAGATAATACAAGACTTAAGGAAATTTTATAGGATTTCTAACAATATACAGTTTGTATAAATCTGATCAGTACTCGCTAAATTTTACATTGTTATTTGATAAAAGGTCGATATCGCTACTTAGAACGGGTAGCAAACTTAGAAGGGGCAGCAAACTTAAAAAATAAACGCTACACTAAAAATGTCTATTATTTTCTGGATCCTCTTCCAGTTTTTCGGAACAACTGCGTTTTTTCTGGGTGTACGCTTTAATCTGTATATATATTTTTTTAAATTCACAACCCCGAATTTAAATTTCAGATATGAATTAGTGGGTGTTACTGTACATACGGGAACAGCTAATGGTGGTCACTATTATAGTTTTATAAAAGAACGTAATAAATCAGCCATGCAACATGACAGGTGGTTTTTGTTTAACGATGCCGAGGTAAAACCGTTTGATCCATCACAAATAGCAGCCGAATGCTTTGGAGGAGAAATGACGGTATGCAACAACAAAAAACAAATATAAATTAAGAGTATATCATTAACATTCCATTTTATTTATGTTCTTAGAGTAAAACTTATGATTCTGTAACAGAAAAATATTTGGACTTTAGTTTTGAAAAAACTAATTCAGCATATATGCTTTTTTATGAACGACGTTTGCCAGAACATTTAAAAGAGAAACATACCCATCTTTTGGCATCACCCACTACATCTATGACAAAATCACCAACAATAAAGCAAAGCATTGTTATAGCTAATGATGAGACAAAAGAGAATGCTAAAGCAACTGAGATTAAAATTAGTGATGAAATTAATTCTTCTAAAATGGAAGAAGAAGCAGAGGAATTAAATAAATCAAATGCAGCCAATTGTGATAATACAACAAAAGAAAATGAAAAGAAAGTTGAAAAGGAACAAGAGAAGAAACAGAAACACCTTCAACATCAACGGGATCTTTGGCCACAACATCATCATACTTAGCGAAAATTCAAATGGAAAATCCTTGGAGGCCTCAATTAAGTAAGGAATTAGAAGATTGGATATGGCAAGATAATAGACAATTTTTACAGGATCGTAATATATTTGAGCATACTTATTTTAAGTGAGTATAATATCGATCACATTTTAATTTATAAAAAATAAAATTTTAATGCATTTTTTAAGCTTTATGTGGCAAATTTGTGGCCATATACCACAAACGTTAATAGCACAACAAGATGTTACTTGTATGGCGGCTAAATTATCTGTTTCGTTTTTTATAGAAACATTTATACATGCCAAAGAAAAGGTAATATATATTTTATCTCTCTCTCTTTAATATTTAATTTTTTGTAAATTGTTTTTTTCCATCCAGCCCACCATGGTACCTTGGGTAGAATTGTTAACAAAACAATTTAATGCCAGTGAAGAGGCTTGTGAATGGTTTCTCACACATATGTCAATTGAACCTTGGTGGCCCGTACAAGTTTTAATACAATGTCCCAATCAAATGGTTCGTCAAATGTTTCAACGTTTAGTTATACATGTTATACAAAGATTGCGGTAAGTTAAATTGAAATTTTCAGTTTATACAAATTGTAAACGTTGATAGACAGAAGCCAGTTTTTCAAAAATTTCTAAGAAGAAATGCATGCAAACCTAGCCAGAAATTGCCAGCAGTAAAAAAAAAATCAAGTACTTGCATACCGCTGGGTGGAATTATAAACAAATGACACTTATTTGAGACGTTTTGCAAAAAAACATTGCCAAAGAGTTAGCTTAGATCGCTATGGGAACGCTTAAAAATATGCTTTTTCAACACTACCCAGTCAGAAAAATACGAACGGCCAGGTGTTGGCAAAGCGTTGGCGAGTGTAGTAAAAGTGTTGGCAAAACATCCGATTTCCAACTAATACAGCAATGGTATGACGTCGAAATGATAACAACGGAGGACGGTTGGTTACGGGTGTTGGCATTTTAAAAATTCAGTACCTGCCTAGTACTTTAAATAAAATAAAATCGGTGATTTTTTTATACTGATTTGCCGGTACATTTAAACAATGATAATTTTTTTTATTTGGAATTATTATTAAAACACATAAAAAAGTTAAAACACAACAAGGAAAAAAAAACGTAAAAAATAAAAAGTGCTGGAAACATAAAATGTGTTGTTAACACCCGCGAATAATGTCAATTGACCGACCTCCGTTATCATTTCAACACCTTCACAGTACCTTAAAAGGGGAAAAATACGGTGTTGCGCCAGTACCTTATTTTTTGTACCGTTGGCAATTTCTGGCTGGGTACCCATTCAGAAATTGCCAACAGTGCAAAACTCAATGCACTGGTAAAGCATTTATTTTATAAAAATTACGACGGTTTGTTAAAAAGTTTGTAGTCAAAAGGTTTCGGGCTTAATACCGGTTGCAGGCATTCATTTTTTTTTATTTTTTAAAGATATGTATTACGTCTACAATAATCACGCGAAAATCATAAAAATTGGTCAGAACTCTTAAAATATAAATTGTAATTACCCGGCTAAAAATGTTCATATATGATCATATATGATCATATATATTAGCGCATATATGATTCCATGTATGGCTCCATATATGTTCGGATCCGTAAATTGAGGGTATGTGGACATATATGCTCATATATGGACATATGTGAAATTCATATATGCTCACATATAAATATTTTTTGTGTGCATTAAAAAACGTGTTTTTTTATTATTTTTTAAGAAAAACAAGGGTATTCCCAATTTGTCCTGCCTTGTATTTTAGTAAAAAGTACTTAGAAAAACAAATTCAAAATACAAGTAATTTGTTGTTGTTTTGAATAGAAGTACTTTTATACCGCAATACCAGACCGTGTACTAGGCAGATTGTGAATACCACAATTGCTTATTTAATAACCTAATTAATAAATATTTAAGTGAAATGAAGAAATCTTTCGATAGCTTTATTGTATTAAGGCCCCAACTTAATTATAAATTTCGTTAGCGAAGGACAAAACTTTATTAAATTTTAAAAGCTTTAGATTTCTTTAAATTAAATTTTTAATAAATTTTGACAATGAAAAAAAACAACTGCACTTAAAGAATTTTATGTCCAACGTTATTAATGTTATATTAAGAATTTTCTTTCTCATCTAAAGAAATAAAAAATTGAGTTAGTGACTTTCTACATTAAGCACCCGATTTTAAAATTAAAATAAAATAAATTATCTTACTTCAAGTAACGCATATTCGACTCTCTTTGCAATTGTATCTAATATGTTTACCGGAAATGTTTATTTATATTAAGGTTGATTTACACGCTAACCATCCCTGTCCATCCTTATCCACTATTTCCCAGTATTGGGGATATGAAATAATATTCTCAAAAGAAAATTGATAAAAAAAAATTTTACAACACCAATACTAGGAAATATTCCGTAGTTAATTTCTAACGTTGACACAGCCTTGGGATTTTTTTTTTTTTTGGTATATCCTATTACATTTAATAAAAAATGTAGTAGTTTGCTAGTACTTTACTATGATTTTAGTGCTCATGACAGATTTTTAATTTATTCTTTCCGAATTTCATAAAAAAAACAATGGATATGTCTCCTTTACATATTTAAAATATTTAAATATTTTCATTGATTATTTAAATATTTTCATTGATTAAATACAATTGCAGATGGATATCCGATTTTTTCATTAAAGTGAAAAAGTACGAACATTGATAAAAATAAGCATATTTGTATCATATTTGGATCATATTTGGATAAATATGGAATTATATTTAATGCAATGAATAAAAAAAGGAACATATGTAGCGCCTAATTTGAATGTCATACATAAATTCATATCTATCGTACAACCTTTTAATAAAGGACAGCAACGTTCGCATGTATTCGCATATATTTAATAAATGTATATGTTCATATATGCCCATATATGAACATATACTTAGGTGTTACCTCATTTTTCGGATCCATACATATATGGTTGAACCATAAATGTTCATATATGGACATTTTTCACCGGGCATATAAAGGTAATAAGAAATGTAATAACAAAAGTAACTAGTTACCATTTCCAAGTATGTAGTTACATAACCACATATCTGGTAATGGTTTTCTACACTGGGAACCTATAAGCAATATTAAAATGTTTTTCAATGTACAGACATGTGTTTAAAATAAAAATTATAATTTTTTAAAAAAATGTCAGTTTTTTTCAAATTAACTGCTTTAGTTAGAATATCTAAATTCAATAGAACTTTGATTCGTTCTTATTTTCAACTCACGCACAAAGATTTACTATTCCACTCAGAATTTTAAACAATTACAAATGAAATGACAAACTTAATATACTACTTCGCTGTGGTTGAGGTTATAAAATGAATGAATTTCTTAAAAAATTACAAAAAGCAACGAAAACCCACAAGTCGTGCCCTTTCTCATGCTCTGTTGAACATCAGTATAAAATAAAAGGAACAAAAAATATTAAACACTACAAATAACAAACTTGAGATATACAGACAGTTATGTATTAGTATATACATAGTTATTTTAGTATGAATATAGTACTGGTAGTAGCAGTTTTTAGGATCGTTTTTTCTCAAGTTTTTACTAACTTCTGACACTTACTGTTCTACAAACGACGAAGGATAACAATGAAGTATGTTTGGGGCATATTTTGGCTGCAAGACACGTAGTTAAAACATGATTTATGTGCATTAAAACAAAAAAAAAAGCAAAAAAAAACACCATGGTTTATAGAGTGCATTTTCAGTTGTTTTGTTTTTTATATACACTGTATATTAGCGATGGTTTTAGGAAGTAATACATACATAGATTTTAAAGCAACACAGGATATTTTAAAATATTTTTTGTTGCCCCTATTCATGCTGGTAATATTTAGCACCAAAAAATTTAAAACAATTTTCATTGAGATATATTTATGAGTGATAAATGTATACAAACCAAAATCCTTAGTCATATACCATATACAGGGGTCAATAAATTTTAAATTTCTCCACCCCATTGTGTGGGAGGGTATACACTCATTGAAATAAATCTGTATAAATTGCAAAAAATCTAATAAAAAGAGTTAAATTAGAAATGACATTGTTGAAAAATCTGGTGAAAGTAGCATGTATTTTGTTAAATACTAAGAAACGAAGAGCAAAGGCTTTAAATTTCCAAAATTTGGTTATGTTTGAGTGAACTTTTAGTTTATTAAAATGATCAAATTACCATTTGAAATTCCACCAAAAATTTAGCTGGATATTAGGAGACAAAAAGCAGCAAAACAAAAACTGTTACATCACAAAAATTATGGTTATATTTAAATTAATTTTAGTTGAATGCAAATAACACCCATGCTGCTAAAATCAACAGAAATATTTGCTAAAAAATAGTACACTGTTCTTCTCACAAGGCTAGGTTTTTACAGGCATTAAAGAATATACAAAAACAAAAATGAAAATTTTATATTTTTTTGTGATTTCCAAAATAACAAGCTTTTGACAACTGATTCTTGCAGAGGGGACAAAAAAAAAACAATATGCAAGTATCGGCGTTTTAACAGTTTATGTCTGGCCCTATGTTTTTTGGGGGGTTTAAGTGTGATGAAAGTGCTCGGCATGTTCATCAGATTTTGTTGCCAACTGATGCTTGAAAAATTCCATATGAGAATTAAAAATAATCAATTTTTATAGACGTATGTATGTTCGAGCCGTACGATAGGAGAACGATTTTAGCTAGGACATTTTCAATAACTTCGTTAATGCTTTTCCATGCAACAAGCTTAATTCATGATAGCAGTTTTAACGAAAAACGAGTAAAAAGGTTAAAGTCGGGCATGCCGACTATACAATACCCTACACCAGTCTGGTGTATTGTTTGGATCCGAAATTCGAATGGGTTAAAATGGGGCTTATGTCAAAATTTTCTATAATGTGAGTAAGTGCACCAAATTTCATTAAAATATCTTAATATTTGCGACCTGCAGTTTGTAACCAAGCCAATTTTGGGGGGACCCTTATATGGGCACTAGTTATAAACATGGACCGATGTTCACCAAAATCAATAGGCTTCGTCCTTGGCCCAACATAGGTCTATGTACCAAATTTCATCAAAATATCTTAATATTTGCGACCTGCAGCGTATAAACAATATAATTTTGGGGGGACCCTTATATGGGCACTAGTTCTAAACATGGACCGATGTTCGCCAAAATCAATAGGCTTCGTCCTTGGGCCAACATAGGTCTATGTACCAAATTTCATCAAAATATCTTAATATTTGCGACCTGCAGCGTATAAACAATATAATTTTGGGGGGACCCTTATATGGGCACTAGGTCTAAACATGGACCGATGTTCACCAAAATCAATAGGCTGCGTTATTGGGCCAATGTAGGTCTGTGTACCAAATTTCATCAAAATATCTTAATATTTGCGACCTGCAGCGTATAAACAGTATAATTTTGGTAGGACCCTTATATGGGCACTAGGTCTAAACATAGACCGATGTTCACCAAAATCAATAGGCTGCGTTATTGGGCCAATATAGGTCTGTGTACCAAATTTCATCAAAATATCTTAATATTTACGACCTGCAGCGTATAAAAAGTATAATTTTGGTAGGACCCTTATATGGGCACTAGGTCTAAACATGGACCGATGTTCACCAAAATCAATAGGCTGCGTTACTGGGCCAATGTAGGGCTGTGTACCAAATTTCATCAAAATATCTTAATATTTACGACCTGCAGCGTATAAAAAGTATAATTTTGGTAGGACCCTTATATGGGCACTAGGTCTAAACATGGACCGATGTTCACCAAAATCAATAGGCTGCGTTATTGGGCTAACATAGGTCTGTGTAATAAATTTCGTCAAAATATCTTAATATTTACGACCTGCAGCGTATAAACAATATAATTTTGGTAGGACCCTTATATGGGCACTAGGTCTAAACATGGACCGATGTTCAAAAAAATTAAACTTGTTCGTCCTTGGGCCAACATAGGTCTGCGTACCAAATTTCATCAAAATATCTTAATAGTTGCGACCTGTAGAGTGCGCACAAGATTGCATGGACAGACAGACAGACGGACGGACGGACGGACAGACGGACATCGTTAAATCGAAATAAAAAAAAATTCTGAACCGATCGGTATACTATAAGGTGGGTCTACGACCAATATTTTTTGGTGTTACAAACATCAGCACAAACTTATAATACCCTGACCACATAGTGGTGTAGGGTATAAATATATGTATATTTTTTTTAAATTTATTTCATATGAAATTAATAACAATAGTAATGCTTGAAGCATCAAGGTATGAATGATTTTTACTTTGCCTCGCTAAGTTTTGGCAACAATGTTTTAAGACAATGGAATGCCGATCCGTTTGTGTCCAAACATTTCGCAAAATTTTTTACCGCACCAGGTTGTATATGCAATGGTGGTAAAATAATTTTTCAGTTTATACCAGCGGTGGATGAGTCACATTGTTCGCGCATAATATGCTTCCAGCTCTTGGAATATTATTTGCCCTTCCATCTACTATTCCATTTGTATAAAAAACATCCATATTTAATGTATCCAGCATGCATAACCGAGAGAAAACTAACTACTTTTAAGTCACAATTGACCCGCCACTCGTGCTCTTGGTATTATAGTGCAGCCAACATAAATTTCATTGAATCATAACTCCCCGTCATGTTTATTCTATAAGCAGTTGGAATAGGGTTCTTGCAATAATAGAAATAAAGGAGTACAGCTTTTAGACTTTCCTTCGATGAATCTATAACAACACGCCAGTGTTCCTGGTTATATTTCATATTGATTGAAGTTATTAAGCCTTCAATGTGGTTGAAATAAGCAAAGTTGTTGGTTTCGTTAACCGAAAAATATGGAAGAAAGATATCTTGGCGTTTACGCCAGCTTGAAGCAGATCAATAATTCTCAAGTCTGCAGCTAGTATTTCTGCCTTGTTTTTTACAGACGCAGTTTCCGCACCAATGTATTTAAATTCCCTTGTGACAAAAATATGCGTGGAAATATGCAAAATATTCATTAGATAACGTAAAAATATCCATAAAAATATGCAATTATAGCGAAATATGCATTAAACCAAAATATTCAAAAATATGTATATACCCTTTCGACCCCTGATTTTAGTGGCTGGGAAATTTCCGACCAAACTTCGTGGAATTGTCGATCTATGCCAAAGAAATATTTTTTATTACTTTTATGGCTTTGTAGCTTATCAGCGGAGATATTTGGAATTAAAGTTCAAATATTAGCATGCTGCCGGTATCGAACGGGTCAAGATTTTTTTTTAATTTTAATTTTATATTTTTTCTATTACTAATCGCTACATTAAATTTTTAGAGTTTTTGAATTTTATTCATTACACAATTTTTGAGACTAGTTAAAACAAATATTTTCCTTTTCTTTAAACTTTGATGGGTGTGTGGACACTATGAAAAACAACCAGCAAATAAACATTATCAAATCCTGGAATTACAATACTACTAACTAAAATAATTCGGTTTAAAAAAAAAACAAAATATAACGGGAGTTATAGGTATATATTGGCAATGTTGATTATATGAAACGTTGGGGCTAAAAGGATTAAAAAATGTATGCCTTTTTATAACACATTCACGTTATTATCCACCTAATGACAAAAAACATGTATTTGCATGAAAATTCGAGCCCTAGTAATTACATTTGAGTATGTTTCATTATTAAATCCTATATGTTTTCAAATTTTTACAAAGAGTAGAAATTTATATTTATTCTGTAATTTTTTAAAATATAGTTTTTGAAATTTGTTTCAACACTTAACATAACACAAATTTTGTTTGTCATGCTGAACAAACTCCATCCAAATTTGCTATAAATTCTCGCTCAAAAATCATAGTTTGTAAAAAAAAAACACGAAAAATTTCTAAATATATTTTGAAAATGGCTAAAATAATTGCTAATGGTTAAATCATTTTTTTCCAGCTAAACGCGTTCAGAAATTGCTAAATCTATCCACAAAATGATTAAATTGGCATCACTGATGACAATAGAGGTTTTATTTTCCCAATTTGGAAAAATATTTTTTTTAATCCAGAACGAGTTCTGAATTTTTAGTGTAATTAAAAACTCAATATATCTAAAAATCGGCCAAATTTTTTTTTTTTTTTTTGTTATTTTAGAAAAAAGATCACATGTTTTTCTTTATACACAGAAAGGTTTATAGTGTTACTCTCGGTTATGGAGAATATATGCCTTGAGCAGGCACCAGAAAACTTTTTTTTTTTTGGTTTTATCAAAAATAAATATCACTACAGTTCAAAATGTTTTTATTTCTCAATCGAAAACAAAAAACTTCAAATGTACTTTAAAACAAAAATATCCCTCAAGTTGAAATTCCAAAAATATCTTTAGGTATAAATATCAAGAGAAGAGTAGAGTGATGTCTACGAAACAATTGTATTGTCTATCATGAAAATGATCTCAACCCTTTTTGAAACAACAAATAAAAATCTAATATGACAATATCATATTAGAATTTGGACTTGAGGTGGAAGAATATTCTAACTAAATATATGAAAAAATAAAAAAATTTATAAAAAAAAATAAAACTTTTTAAAAACGTTTTAAAAATTTTTTTTTTTTGTTTTTCATCTTTGTACTAAGTACAAAAATATGAATAGAATTTTAAAATTTTTGTTTTAGTTTTATGGTGGAGATACTATTCTGGTTTTTGGTTTCAAATCTGTAGAAAATCATATAATACCCTGGAGTGAACTGTTGAGTGGTATATACATACAAACATATATTGCAAATATTTTTTTTTGCTAAAATGTTTGCCAATTGACCAGCAGTTTGCACTAATATTATTCATTTTCGGAATGAAATCGCTGTGTAAGTTTTCTAATTAAATTGTTGCACGATGAAACCTTTTTCGCATTCCGCCATTAATTCGCAATTTTTTAAGTACAAATTTTTAAAATTTATAACCTAGGCACCATAATACCCATATCTCATACCAAAGTGTGGTAATTAGTTCGCAAAAAAAAAAATTGCCAAAAAAAATTTGCAAAAAAAAATTTTTTTCCATTAATGTATTCTTTTGCACAATATAAATTGCTGATTAGGTTTCCTAACTATTTTTTTGTATCATAACGGCTTTTTTCGCATTCCGCCAATATTTTACAATTTTTTGAGTGCGGTTTTTAAAAATTTTTAACCTTAGGACAATAATTCCCATACCTTACGCCGAAGTTTGGTGGTTAGTATGCAAAAAGTTTCGCGAAAAAAAATTTATCAAAAAGGAAAATTTTTCCATCAACATATTCATTTGAAGAATGTAGATCGCTGACTGAGTTTTTATACCCTGCACCACTATGAGGTCAGGGTATTATAAGTTTGTGCTGATGTTTGTAATACCAAAAAATATTGGTCCTAGACCCACCTTATAGTATACCGATCGGCTCAGAATTTTTTTTTATTTCGATTTAACGATGTCCGTCTGTCCGTCCGTCCGTCTGTCTGTCTGTCTGTCTGTCTGTCTGTCTGTCTGTCCATGCAATCTTGTGCGCACTCTACAGGTCGCAAATATTAAGATATTTTGATGAAATTTGGTCCGCAGACCTATGTTGGCCCAAGGACGAACAAGTTCGATTTTGGTGAACATCGGTCCATGTTTAGACCAAGTGCCCATATAAGGGTCCCCCCAAAATTATATTGTTTATACGCTGCAGTTCGCAAATATTAAGATATTTTGATGAAATTTGGTACACAGACCTATGTTGGCCCAAGGACGAACAAGTTCGATTTTGGTGAACATCGGTCCATGTTTAGACCTAGTGCCCATATAAGGGTCCTCCCAAAATTATATTGTTTATACGCTGCAGGTCGCAAATATTAAGATATTTTGATGAAATTTGGTACACCGACCTATATCAGCCCAAGGACGAAGCCTATTGATTTTAGTTAACAGCGGTCCATGTTTAGACTTAGTGCCCATATAAGGGCCCCCCAAATTATATTGTTTATGCGCAGCAGGTCGCAAATATTAAGATATTTTGATAAAATTTGGAACACAGACCTATGTTGGCCCAAGGACGAAGCCTATTGATTTTGGTGAACATCGGTCCATGTTTAGACCTAGTGCCCATATAAGGGTCCTCCCAAAATTATATTGTTTATACGCTGCAGGTCGCAAATATTAAGATATTTTGATGAAATTTGGTACACCGACCTATATCAGCCCAAGGACGAAGCCTATTGATTTTAGTTAACAGCGGTCCATGTTTAGACTTAGTGCCCATATAAGGGCCCCCCAAATTATATTGTTTATGCGCAGCAGGTCGCAAATATTAAGATATTTTGATAAAATTTGGAACACAGACCTATGTTGGCCCAAGGACGAAGCCTATTGATTTTGGTGAACATCGGTCCATGTTTAGACCTAGTGCCCATATAAGGGTCCCCTCAAAATTATATTGTTTATACGCTTCAAGTCGCAAATATTAAGATATTTTGATGAAATTTGGTATACCGACCTATATCAGCCCAAAGACGAAGGCTATTGATTTTGGTTAACACCGGTCCATGTTTAGACCTAGTGCCCATATAAGGGTCCCCCCAAAATTGGCTTGGTTACAAACTGCAGGTCGCAAATATTAAGATATTTTAATGAAATTTGGTTCGCTGACTCACATTATAGAAAATTTTGACACAAGTCCCATTTTAACCCATTCGAATTTCGGATCCAAACATTATTTGGCTTTTAACCAGACTGGTGTAGGGTATTGTATAGTCGGCATGCCCGACTTTAACCTTTTTACTCGTTTAATTTATTTTTGTACCATAAAGCTTTTTTTCGCGTTCCGACATTATTTTGCAAATTTTTAAGCGCGGTTTTTTTTTAATTCACAACCTAGGGACTATAATACAAAAACAAAAAAAATTGGTTAGATTGCAAAAACAAAAAAAAATTGGAAAAAAAATTTTACAAAAAGGAATAGTTTTGCATCAATATACATATGTATATGTATGTAACATATGTATAGCAGAATGTTAATCGCTGATTAAGTTTAAAAAATTTTGAGTGCGGTTTTTTAAAATTCATAAATTTGGGACTATGATACCTATATCTTATGCTAAAGTTTGGTAGTTCGTACGCAAAAAATTCGCGAAAAATAAATTTTGCAAAAAGGAAAATTTCTGCAGCAACTGTTCGTTTGCAGAATGTAAATCGCTGACTGAGTTTTTTAATTTATTTTTTGTACCAAAAAGCTTTTTTTTCGCGTTCCGCGATTTTTTTGCAATTTTTTAAGTGTGGATTTTTAAAATTCATAATCTTAGGACTATAATACCAAATTCTCATATCAAAGTTTGGTGGTTAGTTTGCAAAATAAAATTCGAGAAAAAAATTTTCCGAAAAGAAAATTTTCCGAAAGGAAAAACCAAATCAAAACGTTTTAAAAATATTAATATCGGGTGCCTGGCCTTGAGTATTGTGTGTCGCAAATATTCTGTGTGAATGGAAATGTTTCTTATAAAATATAGCAGGGAACCTATACGCAACAGCAGAGAAGGAACTTTAAGCTGACAAAGCAAATTGAGGTACAATTTTTCGTTCTCGTTGTTATTTTTGTTTCTTCTTTGATATTTTAAATGCTTTATAATGCTCCTAGACGAGAACAGAAAATTCTTATTGCGTTTGTTATTTAACAGAACAAATATTTATAGAAATTCTAAAAATGTCGCGATGCTTTTCGATAACGGGTCGTCCCCTGATGATTTTCTTAAGCAACAATAAAATTCGGATGGGGACTTGCTTTCAACAGGATATTTTTCACAATTTATTAAATAAGTTTTGGGATCTTAGCACATTTAATTCCTTTTATACAATTAATGTTTATCCTGATGAAAATAAATTTGTAAAAAAGCCAACAATTCTGATGGTTAAAATATTTCTTTCTCTTTTACATACAATATGTATGTACGAGTACAAACTCGTATAAAATTAACAAAAAGAAATAAATTCCTTTATCTTCATATTTTTAACTACAATAACAATTAAAAGTTGTTATATAAATGTAAATTTGTGTAGCGCTTTTTTTTCTTTATTATGCATGTAAAGAAACACAAAAATATGGCGTTAAAAATAATATATATAAAAACTTAGAGAACAACATTTGTTACACGCAGCATAACTTCCGTTTCCTAGTAACCGTTGCAGCAGGGAAATTCATATCAAAATCATAAAAATATATACAACAATTCTACGTCTGGTTAGCTAAGCTAAAGATATACAAACTAAACTAATATAAATGCAAAAACTGTAAAAAAAATAAATAAAACTTGGGAAAATTTAAGTTAATACAAATCGACCATACAACCTCCTATGCTTTTGATAGATACAACGAAAATTGGCGCTAGTCTTAAGTAATATTTTCGATTCAAATTTATTGCATAAGATTTTACAAAGTGTATTATTTTGTGGGAAAAATTTACAGTTGTGTTCACATTTTCATTTCTAACTTTCGAACTGAATTAAATTGAGCAACTTTACGTGCCGCTTTGCAATATTATCCTCATTTAAGAAATATACATATATTTCAAAAAAACGATCAAATTTTTTTCCTACGATTTGATTTTCTGACTGTTTGCTTTTATTTTACGGTTGACCCGTTAAATGTTTAAATTTATTGTGTTGCTGTAATAGCAAAATTCATGCGAATCAAGCAATCATAGAATTTCGATTGTATTTATGTGACAGCAAAAAGCATTTTACCCGAAGTGTAGAGTAGGGTATACTAGCTAAAAATTTTTGTTATGTGGTACTATTTGTTATTTTTATGTAACAAATTGCAAAAACTAAAATAACAAGAAATAAAAATTTGCATAGCTGTTATAAAAATAATGTAAAAGTGCTTAATACAGCCATGCCGAATGTTTGAATACCCTGCAAATTCACCTAAAATAACGAAACTTGACAAAAATTAAATATATGGACATAAATTCACATTAAATAATATGCGAGGGTAACTATTTATATATTGAGCATAACAATGAAAAAACACAAATTTGTTTTCGAAAATGTTCGAACCACTTCCCTACGGGGAATGAGGTGTCAATTGCCCTGAGAGTACCTATCCTGTGAGTGCTTAAATCAAGACTTGTCACAGGAGTGTTATAATTTACCATTGCTGTGGGTTAAGCAGTGACAATTATACTTAAAGGACTAGTCCCATGACTGGTGAAACGGTGGCATACCACTTAATCGTCCTCAAAGTACCTATCCCGTGACTGGTCAAAAAAGAGGACATACCACTAAATTGCCCTCAAAGTACGTATCCCGTAACTGGTTAAAGAAGGACTTACAGCAGGCCTGGTATAATTTACTATTGCTATGGGTTAAGCAGTGTCAATTATACTTAAAGGACTGTTCTCGTGACTGGTGAAATGATGACATACCACTGAATTATCCTCAAAGTACCTATCCCGTGAGTGGTTAAAAATGGTCTTGTCGCAGGACTGGTATAATTTATTATTTCTATGGGTTCAGCTCTGCCAATTATACTTAAAGGATTTGCCCCAAGACTGGTGCAAAGAGGACATATCACTTAACTGGATAAGTGTGTTATAAAAAAAACCACAAGTAAGTATTTATTTTTTTTTAAAGAGAAGCAACACTCAGGAAATTCTTCCTATTAATTAACGTTTTGCTTCCTTTGGAAAGGGGATAGAGTAGAATTGAAAGATGGTGAAAGATGATGGGCTTCAAATATGGCAACACTGTAATTGCGCGAGATGTTGAATTTTAGAACAGTTGTTGCGCTCCATCTGATGGTGATTTGGCGAACTTTGTTGAAGCTTTTTAGTTCATAGCCCTGTTATATTATTTTACTTCGGCGGGGTTAAGTGCTTTGGGAACACCGAAGGAGGACGCTGCGATATGTATGAGGGATAGAAAAACGCATACATATTTATATTTTTCATAAATTGATGTTGCCTTGGTTGGGGATTGGACCCGCAACCTCACGTGTAACAGCCCAACGCGCTAAGCATTACACCACAGTGCCCATAATTGGTCGGTTTCGCAGTACACTGATAGAATTACAATGTAAAACAAATTCAGGTTAGCAAAAGTTAGGTCGATTCTGAGAGTGAGGGGTGAAAATAGAGGCTAAATTAGAAGACCCCTACGCGGCGTTTGCTTATGTTAGTTCGAATTTTTTCATATTGTTTATATGTTTTTTTGGCTATAACTCGTCGACTATTTGATATTTTTTAAATCTGTAAAAGCCAAATTATTGCTAGAGACCTGAACAACAATTAAAATTTTTAAAAAAATTGATTTGATTGATTTTTTTTTTTTTTTTTTTTTTGTTTTTTTTAAATGTTGTTCAGGTCTTTAGCTATCATTTGGCTTTTACAGATTTAACAAATATCAATTAGCCGACGAGTTATAGCCAAAAAAACCATATAAAAAATTCGAACTAACATGAGCAAACGCCGCGATACGGGTCTTCTAATTTAGCATCTATTTTCACCCCTCACTCTCAGAATCGACCTAACTTTTGCTAACCTGAATTTGTTCCACAGTGTTATCCTTCATGATGAACAATTTCATAAAATTTTTTTCGTAAGTTCAATGAAGAATTTCGATAAACAAAATGATTAAAAAATCGTAATTTGTGAAAAATTACGATTTTTTGATAATTTTAGTTCTAGTTCTAAGCACTTGGAGTTTTCTTAAAATTTTAGCATCAAGAACCCTGAGCTTATTGCTAACAACTTCAGCTCCAATCTTTTGGAGGATTTTACAGGAATTTTAGAATCGGTAAAAGGTTCGACGCATATTTATAGCTTATATCCTAAAAGAACATCTTAAAAAAAAGTATATGTATTTCATATTTTATTTCTGTGAAAAAACATACCAAAATTCTTCAAAAAAAAAAACAAATTTTTATATTTTAATTTGTTGACAAATGAAAATATTTGGGCTTTTTATTACATAACAATTTTGTCAAGGTTTTGCTGTGACAATTTTACTTATAATACCAAAACCATAACAATTTCCATTCACCTCAGTTTTGTCACTGTTTTTTGTCAGTTTTGTAATGGGACTGGTTCTGTATCAGTTCCTTTTAGGTTAGTTGGGTGACATGTCACAAAACATACAAAGTGTGAATCATTCTTTGACGCATCCTTTTGGGTTAGTTCGGTGACATGTGTCTTTAAGTCAGTTAGGCGACATGTCCTTTGGGGCTAGACCTGCGACATGTCGAAAGGTGTCTAATCTGTGGCAATACGTCATTTCCAATGACAACGCCATGTTAAAGTGATATGTCTCTTTCAAAGAAAAATACCGATCAACGACCTGTCTCTGCCCCCTTGGAACCTATCCTGCGTGTCATCTGGGACCGGTCCCTTTCCCCGTAGGGTTGTCATAGCTTTTTTTTTAATTCCGTGTGAAACAGCTCTAAAATATAATTTCTGAATGCATCTACGGCTTCTGGGAAAACAAGAAAATGTGATTGCATGCCAAGTAGGGTTACTCGATTATTCAAACACTTTCAAATAATTCAATACAATTAATCGAAATAAGTGAAAAAAAAAACAATACAAAAAAGTTGAAAAATACATCGAGACCCTATATTCAATACTCTATATCTGAATTTTGGCCAAAATGAATTTTTGATATTATATTGATATTATATCCATCCATTCTCTGCCACTTTTTTAACATTTTACGTTTCCCCATATCTGCAAAGTAAATATGCTAAAATCCCAAAACTTATTTAACGAATTGTTAAAAATAATTTGGTTTAGGCTCCAGATTTTATTCTGGCCTAAGGAAATTATAAGTGGACGACTTTTTAGAGTTTCTAGAAATATTTGTTAGCTTGAACTCAATGAGAATTTCTTGTTTCTTCTAGGAGAATTAACAGGGTGTCTCCTCACCCTACCTTACCCAGGAAAATTTTCTGTTCCAAAGAATCGGTTGTAGAACAGCTACTTTCCATTTACGACCCGTTTTAACACCGATTCTTTTTGTTTAAAATTTTCCCAAAAGCAACCACTTCTATAGCTCCAAAGTGGAACCGTTTGCCCTAGAATTAATTCTGGAACTAGTTTTAGAACTCATTCTACGTCCGTCATACCCTCCATATTAGATCCCAGGAACTGGTTGCGGAATCAGTTCCATGGAATCGGTTGCAGTGAAACCAGTTGCAGAATTGGTGTGGTTGACTACCCATTGTAAAAAATTTTCCTGGGTAATTATCAGAGAAAAACAAAAAAAAAATTATCATAGCATGTTTGGTCATCTACCAAAATACTACTTCATTATCTTGATAGATCTAGCAAGTATCTAGCGAGTATCTATTACCAGGCGCAGATACAAGGAGGCCATCGGGGCTATTCTTGGATTCAAGAAAGAATTTGTTTCGTTCAGGAAACCCCGCAGATTCTAAAATTTTTCAAGAGATAAGTTTTATATTGAGCGTTTACTATACATAATATCGGCCCTCAGATTTCTTGATAAGGAAATTCTCGAATTCCAGAATTTTTCCGAAAAACTTCTCATTTTTTGACATTTTATTTCGAATTTTACATTAAGAAAAAAAAATTTGTTAATTCTAAGACATTAAAAAATATTAGATTTTGAGTCATATTTCTATAAAAAAAATCGCACATCCTAGTGCTTTAATTAAAAACTTTTACCCCTCAATGCATAAATGCTTTGGGAAGTTATAGCAGGTTTACAAAACGTCATTTTCATACAAAATTTGTTCAATAAACCTCCTATAATTGTACAAAGCGTTTATGAATTTAGGGGTAAGTTCTTAATTTAAAATTTATATTGAATTTCACAAGTAAATACAAGCAGTTTTTAACTACTACCCAGTGTAGAAACGGTAATGACATATCATTATTTTTTGGAGTACCAGTGACACCCACTTACCTTCTGCATTATTTTAAAACATATAATAATGAGTTACTGATAATGACTTATTTTTATCATTATTTCAAATAGAAAATAATTTTTTAAATTTTTTTGAAAATTTTTTGAAATCTATTTTTAGACTCAATATTGTTTAAACACTGGTAAGGATATATGTAACCACATATTTTTTGATTTTTTGTATGTTGGCGAGTAAGCTTACTTGTGTGCACAGGTCAAATATGTTTTTATCTATTAAATATTACATGTCGGTATAGCTCAGATGGTAGAGCTGTTGACTGGCAATCTGTAGACGCAGGTTCGATTCCCGCACCAGCAAATTTTATTTAAAAAAAAAAATACAATAAAAAATATTTTTTTTAATAGAATTAATTTTTTTGAAAATCTATTTTTAGACTCATTATTTTTGTCAGTACTGGTAAGCACATAGGTAACGATAAATTTTTTGATTTTTCGTATGCTGGTGTGTAACGACAACTCATTATTTTTCGCGACATCGCCATATAAAGGTAATAAGAAATGTAATAACAAAAGTAACTAGTTATCATACCAAGTATGTAGTTACATAACCACTATCTGGTAATGATTTTCTACACTGGGTAGTTAATAACTTTAAAAGTAGTATAAAAAATATGTTGTTTTAATTTAATACATAAATAAAAATATAAAATATAATAATAAAATAATTTAATAATTTAATACATAAATTGAAAAAAAACTCATTACTTTAACCCTACACTGCGAGAATTATCTGCATATGATAGTTGCAGGATTTGTAGTAATTTTTCTTATTAAAATATCAAAGCCACTGCAATTTTACAATTAAGGCATATTCCTATTATCATATTCTGAGAATTTTTTCTTATCAAAATTGTGTTTCCTATGGAAATATATTTAACTTTTAAATGGCTTTTACCGAACAGAACATTAAAATGTTGTTATTATTTCAGTAGAAAAGTTTGCAAATTTAGAGACTTTCTCAGATTAAGTGTTAGGATTCTGTGTTGCGATCTCTTAACTTCTTTACGACAAAGTTTGATAGTTAACGAAAAAAATTGTTGAACATAGAAAAAAATATATCGTTATTACAATAGAAAGTTCTTCTAAGTTTATTCTAAGAATTTTTGATTAACTCGTACATTTTCAAAACATTCAAAAAATTCGGAATGGGGTTGAGCAGATTTTCCCGAAACTCTTTTTTGTTACTTTTTGGAACAACTTGGCAAACCTATGCTAAAATATGTTTTAAAACTTCCACTTCTACCAAAAAGAATATAAGACTAGAAGATGCAATCGCTATTGAATCACACATCGGACTGGACATCGGAGAGAACATTATGGCGTTGTCAGAGTGTCGATTAAGGAAAAGGTGAAAGTAAATTGGTGGAAACAAAAAATTACAGTAAAAATTGTAAAAAATGTTAGACTTAAGAAAAACGATTATAAAAAAAATTCAAATATCGAAAATAAAAAATAAGCAAAAATTAATGATCAAATTTCGTTCTCAAACATTTTTATTTTCAGATATTGCATAAATTATTCCACTTTTTTAATTTATAATATTATTAATAAATTTATATCTTTCTCATAATTTTTTTATGCGAAAATTCTTTTATATTCGTGTGTGCCGCCATGACATCATACCGTCATTGATGCAGCTGTTTTGTCCTTTTGTCCGATCTGATGGCGATTGGGACTCCTAGTCTTATATCCTGCTTGCATTTAGTTCATAAAATATCTATAGATAGGACTACCGTATAAGATAAAACCCCCCCCCCCTTGAGTGCATCCTATATCCACGCCTGTCTATTACCCCTGTGGGAAAACATGGGTCAGTTGTGATGCAAGCACCTGTCCCGTGACCGGTGAAAATAGAACCGATCTGAAAGAACCTGTCCCATGACTAGTGAAAACAGAATCGGTTTGAAAGTACCTAACCGGTGACCTCTCCCGTAACTGGTGAAAACAGGACTGATCTCAAAGTACCGGTCCTATGACTGGCGAAAAGAACACCCGTCTGAAAGTACCCGTCCCGTGACAGGTGAAAATGGGACTAAATATACAAATAATATGGTACAAAAAATAGAGTTGTTAATTATTCGGATGATTATTTTGATCGATTAAATGATCAAGATAATTTTGATTTGTGATTAATTGTTAAGTTATTGGATTAATATTTAATATGTAGAGTAGGCGCTTAGTAATCAAATCATTCATCAGATTCCCAGCAAAAACAGACATTACCGAGTAATTAAGCGAGTAAGTAGCACACAAAGGGTTTCACTACTTACCAGGCTATTTACTCGCAACATTACTTTTGTTCGCGATGTCCGAAAATTCATGGGTCTTTTTTTTTACCATCTCGCGAATAACGAGTTACGCATAGTGAAAGAATAAGTAGTTACTCACAAAGATTGAATAAGTGGTTACTCAGAAGTTAGGAAATAAGTGGTTACCCTACATTGTAAAATAGTTGGTAATATTGGAAAAAAAAAACTTTTTACCTAGGAAAATTTCCTATTTAGTTCAAAACAAATATATAAATAAAATATTAATATAAATAAGACTTAATCAGTACTTATTTAATCAATTACCAGTAAGTGATTACTTTGCACGAATATGTAAGTACTTCTATAACTTATTATCGGTAAGTCATTATTTTGAATTTTAAGGTAATGAAAAAGGTAATGACATATCTTTACTTGGTAATCCGTATGGTAATGACCTGTCCTTACCATGTTTTTGCTGGGGTGTTGCACAACTTTGCGGAACTATTTTTTGTACAGTGGGGCGCACTGGTGAGAATATGTTAGGAAACTTAAGTATCGAAAAATGTCTGACACGGGGACTAAAATATACTTTTCTAAAGATAAACTGTGAGCTAAATCTATATCTCGCGTCTGTGAAAAAACGTAGCTTTTTCTATCGAAATATACCGAATTATATTTTTCTTTAAAATTGTTTTTGAATTTTTTAGAAAGCTTTTCTATTCTTGGAAATATCGTCCGTTAAAATTTCCTATTAAAGCATTTTTTAACAATTTTGCTTTTAAACTACCCAATAAACATCGAAAAGCTAAAAATGCAATTGCTTTAAAAATTACATGAATTAAACTTCTACTGCCATTTGTTTCAGTTAAAATCAAGTTCACAAATTGAGGTAACTTTATGGAAATTCTGTTTTCATTTTCTGTCTGCAATAAATAACCAAATAAAAATTATTTTAAAACTTCATAAGAATCAAGCATTTGACTGAACTAAAACAAATAAGTAAAGTGTTGTTTTTTCAAACGCGTCATATAGACCAAATGCAATTAATATTGTAATTAATATGCATTTTTATTAATTTTAATTAAGTAGGTTTGAGGTTAAGAAGAAGAATAAACATTTGTTCAAAGTTATAGACACATTATTAATTTGCAAATCAGTTATTTTCCATTAAATTGTATAATTGTTTATATTTTATTGTCAGATTGTCTCTATATGATAATTTACTCTCAGAAGTGATGAAAAAGACATACAAACATTCCACTTCAGATTTTTTGTTTATCTTCTTATCTCCTCTTTGTCACGTTTTTAAGATTTGTAGAATCTAATTCCTGATAAAAATATATTGCGAATATATTGCCATTCTATTGGCTACTAATGCGGTTGTCAGCACTGAATCTGTGTTCGGAGTATAATAATAAAGAGATAATTTAAGTTGAACTATTTCCAGCAAGACCAATATTTGGCCTACCTCAATATTAGGTGTAAAAACTTAATGGAGCACAAGGGTTGCCACTATGTGAAGAAGTTCAAGCTCGAATACAATTTAGTTAGTGCCACGAGTAAAACTTAACAGTTTTCATTATAATTCGCAAAACAAAAGTATAGAACCGAAATTTTAAAACAGTGACTTCTCAAAAACGGTCAGTTGGAAAAATTTTTCCTTGTCAGGTTCGGATTCACTGTATGATAGTTTATTAGAAAATATGCATTGCAAGAGGAGGTTCTTCAAAAATTTAAAATTTCTTGAATAGTGTTATTTGCCCAAACAGAAGAAAGAAGAAAATTTCGAAATTTTTAACTTTATAATTCCTGTTTTTTTAATTTTACTAAATACAAACACACTCATTATTATTTTTTCTAAATAAGTACCATGGAATGTATTTTTACATATGCACGTACTAGCTTGCAACTAAAAAACAAGTTGAGGCAACTTTATTATCATTGCAACGATAAGCATGAAACCACATAAAAATATGATTTGGTTTCACTAACAAGGAAACTCCGAATGGGCTTCCAATGATTTTTATGAAATTCGGATATGTGATAGAGGATCAAAAAAAATTACAGCAAAACTCAGAAAATTTACCTATAACGTCAAGTGTTGCTTTCTTGGAAAAGGGGATAGGCGCTGTGGTGTAATGGTTATCGCGTTGGACTGTTGCACGTGAGGTTGCGGGTTCGAGCCCCAACCAAGCCAACATCAATTTATGAAAAATAGTAATATGTATGAGTTTTTTCTATCCCTCATACATATTGCAGCGTCCTCCTTCCGTGTTCCCATAGCACTTATATATATATATTTGTTACTTTTACTCCTGCAAGGAGCATAGGGCCGCACTTAACCCCACCGAAGTAAAATAATATAACAGGGCTATGAACTAAAAAGCGTCAACAAAGTTGGCCAACTCACCATCAGATGACGCGCAACAAGTGTTCTAAAATTCAACATCTCGCGCAGTTACAGTGTTGCCATATTTGAAGCCCTTCATATTTCACCACCTTTCACTTCTTCTCTATCCCCTTTCCAAAGGAAGTAATACGTTAATTAATAGGAAGAATTTCCTGAGTGTGGCTTCTCTTTAAAAAAAAAAAAAAAAAAAAAAAAGATGAAATGCGGTGAAAGATGAAGGATTTAAAATATGGCAACAATGAAATTGCGCGAAATGTTTAATTTTTGAATAGTTGTTCGGCGCAATCTAATGATATGTAGGCTTATGGTTAAGTGCTGTCGGAACCACGAAGAAGGGCGTTAATTTTCATAAATTTAAATTGTCGCTGGTGGGGTTTGAATCCGCAGCAGTGGGTAAAAAAATTTCTTCAGCAAAATTCACCTAAAAGCCGTACGCTTACAAATTCCTAGAAAAAGCTAAGCACCCCTTGAGTAAAATAAACAGAATTTCTTCTTGCAAATTTTAACTAAAATAAACAACAATTTTATATACGAATATATTAATCTAAATATAAAAAAAATTTAATAGCAATAAGAATTTGATATTTAAATTTAGTTAATACCTAATTTATAGTTTTTAAAGTTTTACGAAATAAGTTGTAAAAAGCGAAAAAAATGTGTAATTTTTTTTATCTCACTTTTTAATTCTAAAAACTTCTAAATCCTGTTCCTTGTGGTTTCCTCCCATTCTACTTATCCGAATTTCACTAGGATAGGAGAAATCCCATAGGGATATTTTCCTTGTATGTTTGCGAATCACTAAAACCGGGGGAAGAATTTCTTGCAATAAAGTGTAAATGTCTTCTTATTTTCTTGTTAAAGCTTAGAGGGTTATAAACCATAAAATGTTTTCTTTTTTATAGCAATATATTTTCCATGTCGCATAAGTGTATATTTCTAACAACACGTGCCAAAGTTTTATATAAAGTAATATTAAATTTAAACTTGTTTAGTTAATTTGCGCGAATAAAAAATAAAGTAATTACAACTTGAAATTTGAGGTAAATTTAAATAAATTTTTAATTTATAGTAGATAATGTATTAAACAGAATTCCAGCAAAAAACAAATTTTGTTCATAAATGGGATGAATGGCTTTCTTTAATCTTGATTCATAAAAAATTCAAAATTTAACTTAATCGATGTCTGCTGTGGAGAAAGAAACTAGATACTAAATTCAAAATTTCATGCTCCAGCGGCTTGGGGCCCTAATCTTTTAAAACCTCCTTGCAAAGCTACTTCATATCGGAAGGTGCACTTTTTTTTGCTTGTAAGGTGGTACGCTCTAGTATAAAGTTATTAGGCTGCCATATGACATTTGGTTGCATATAAGCAATTGTGTGATATCGTTTTAAACTTGCGTATTTTATACTATTTTATGTAATAAATCAATAAATATTTTAGTAAATAATTAAGTTCAATATGAAACAAAAAGCCTGTGGTTATTTTGATTGCAATATAAAAGAACCCGGTTTATTTAAAAGAAATAAACCAACGTGTTTAAAAGCTAAAAACGTAACAATATGTTAACGGGAAAATAGTTAAACATTTTTTAAATGTTATAGGTTTTTCTTTAAAGAAAATCCTCTTATGCAATATTTTCTAAAATAAACCAAACTTTTTAGCCTCAACTTTATTGCAAACTAGAAAACCCAAACCGATAAAAATTCATTTTTAACAACTGATTGCGAATTCTAATTAAACACCACTTAAAATGTCGATATTGTCGATGTGATGCTTTGACTGACTTTTCTTTATGCACAAAAAAAAACAAATCTAAATGTTGATGCAATTTGTACAACCTGAAAAGGGCTATGTTACAGAAAAAGGCACAATTTGAATATAGAATGCAAAAGAAAAATTTAAATCGAATTCTGATTTTGTACGAATCAATTCTATATATGGAGAATTTCAATAATTTTCGATATCTGTTCACTCAAAATAAGTAAAACTCTTTACTAAAGGCAAATGTCTTTAAATCAGGGATGATAAAGTAAGTACTATAGTACTTTTTGTGGTACTATTGGAACCTGAAAAGTACTATGGTACTCCTCTGAGTAATTTAGTACTATTTACACATTTTCCGATTTTTAAATTTTTCGTGCTTTTTTAATTTTTTGTGTTTATAGCGAACACATCAAATGTCGGAGTTTTAAATAACAAATACTTATGTTGAAAATATTAGACATTACTATTGAAAACACAAGTTAATTATATAAAAAATGTTCTTTCGCATTTTTAATTAAAATACGTATACAAAAAATATTGAAAATTAGGAAAATTAAGAAATCTACAAATTTTTGTGTTTTTTGAAACCAGCAAAATGTTTTTCCCCATCAAAGCTCATAAACAATTCACTCATTCGATTTTTATTCTGAATGATTATATACCTAAACCCTATATCGAATAATCGAATGAATTCTTAAGGTGCGTTTACAATGATGGAGTACTCCAATCTGTAGCAAATTTAGTTCTATTCTCTTTCTTGCTAACACATTTTTGTATTTTACTTTCTTTTTTTATTCCACTCCAGAGTCAAAGTTGTTTGACTCTGGAGTATGGATTTGTTGCACTCTGGAGTTAACATTGATCTGTTAACTATTTAAAATGACAAAAATACATAAAAAAGCACATATCTAATTTCTTACCATCTCTAATTGTCACCAAATTAAAAACAATTTTTTAAAAATATGGAAAATAATATATAATTTTTTGAAGAAACGGCATAAAAGTCCTACTAAAAAAATTAAAAACAAAAATAAATTGCGGTGGAGATATGGCCTGCGACAAAATATAATGTAAGTATAAAAGTGTCATAAATTTTTGAAGTAACTCTTCTCTGCATTTTGAACAGTTAACATTTTAATCTGTGCTGCAGAGTAGAGTCACTCTACCATTGTGAAAGCACCTTTAATCAACCCAATTCAATCATTAAATTCATTTGATTTGATTTTCAGTCAATTTGTTCATTCGAAAATATTCTTATGACATTCACAAGGTAAAATAGACCCGTAAATACTTTTAAAATATTATTCGCTTTAAAACGTAGTTGAATACGGTTTTCAGGGACTTTAAATTATGAACCCTACACTCACAGAAATAAACCTGTAAAATAGCAGAAAAGGCCAAATAGCACAAAAAATGGAGTTACAAAAGAAACTGCTGAGATTATCAGATTGTTTTGCTAAATACTAGTAAGATAAGAACAGCAAAAATAAAATAGGTAAATTTACAAAATTTTAGTTATATTTAAGTTACTTTTAGTTCATTGGAAATAACAAATTATACTGTAAAATATGCAGAAAATATTAATATTAGTAGACTAAAAATACAATAGCAAAAATAAACTGTTATTTTTAAGTTAAATTTAGATAATAAACTGCAGATTTCACAAGACTAGATTTTTATTCTTATTAAAAAAATTTAAAAAAAGCTTTCCAGATTTTAAATTTCTTGTGATTTTGTAGTCTACTAATTATTATTTAATTCTGATTTTGGCAGGTTAAGTCGTTATTTTCTGTTAACTAAAATTTATTCAAATATAACTAAAATTATGTATATGTATTTAATAGTTTTGTTTTTGCTGTTTTTATCTTACTAATATTTTACAAAAGTCATCTGAATGCATTTTTTTATGCAAGGTAATTTTTACTCATTTTTAGTAGTTTTAACTAAGATTTTTACGTTTTTCTATTACGAGTTTTACTTTGTTAATTTATAATGATAAAAAAAATTAGATGAAAAAAATTTTTGGTACTATAGACGTCGAAAAAGTACTATTTTTTAAGCCGGTTGGTACTATTGTAAAAATCCCATTTATCATCCCTGCTTTAAATTAAGGCAACATAATTTTCCTTAGTTTCAGAAAAATTTCCTTAAAATAGAATGCGGTCCAGCGGACTAAAACTAACTACGATGACGGACTAAGAGCAACAATATAAACCTCTCAATTTATTTATTAGAAATAAAAAGCAAATTTAGAATTTGGAGACTACCCAGCATAATTTTGCAATACCAAATAAGTTGTTATATATACACTCACAAATTATTTTCCATAACTGATTGAGGTTTATTAAAAAAGTAATAGGTAAAGTTTGTTTTCAATTGAAGAATCAATTAAAAAAACATTAAAAGATATTGTTTAACTTTTTTTATCAATCAATAAAAAACAAACTGGAAAAAAATATGTTTCGCGTGCAGGAGTTGTTATTTTCAGTCAAATATTCTATTTTTAGATTTCTATTTTTAGAAAAAATAATTTAAATAATTTCGTTGTTTTCTGTTTTAAATCAAAAATTCAAATATTTTGGGGCTTCTTTTTTGTTCAAATAGTTTGTTTATATACAAAATTATTTCAATTAAAATTACAAGAAATTATTTACCCATACACACAAACATAGCCAATAAAAATATTAACGTGTGTGTTGTGTATGGTGTAGTGTTTTGAAAATTAAAAAAAAAAAAAAAAAACTTTCAAATATGAAAAAACAAACCACAACATCGTTTTTTTTTACGTTTTGTCAGTTAAAAATTGATGACTGTTTTAATAGACTTTTCAATTATTTTTATTTATTTTATGGATTGTTTAAACAATGTCTGAAAGTAAATAGCAATATGGTTTGAATATAATGAAAAATCAGTAGACCTTTCTTAATTGTGTTTTCAATTAATTTAATATGTGTTTCAGGTTGTTTTTAAGGACAAAATATTGTGAGTGTATGTTTAATTAAACATACATTTTTTTCTACTTATAATTCGGTTGTTAGACGAACTCGTTGTTATAGGCTATCTCGCTTACGCGTGACTACTTATTAATTAATAAAAATAATGTGACATTCGTAACCACTTGTTTTTTAACCACTTATAATTTTATGAATTAGCATTATTATTTAACAAATTGTAACCACTTATTTTTCAACTGCTTAGCAATTGCTATTTATTTCGGTAACTACTTACTTTTTATAATGCAGTGGATGAACAGGTGCCAAATTTTGTGCGTTTTTTCGTGCAGCGAATATTGACAACTACTTTCAAAAACGACATTGTCAAATAAAACTAATGAGTTTTTTTTTTTTTTTTTTTTTTTATTTTGCAACTAAATATATAGTTGATTATTTTATTTGCACAAAATTCATTTTTACAAATTTTAATTTGGCCTCAGCGCCAAAAAGGCATTATAGAATGTAGGCATTATTAATGTAGGCATTATTTAATGTAGTAGTCAAAATAGACAAAAAAAAACAGGACACTGAATTCAGTGTGTACTGACGAGCTGTAGTTAGGAGTCTAAATAAATTTATGGTCAATGGGTAATTGCGATTCTGCAAGTGTAGTAATTGAAGTTTGCAAATCATCACCTCAGATAGGTGCTAATATAAAAACTGACAGAATTTCTAATGAAACTGTAAAAGTTCGTCTATACCAGAAGCACTAGAAATGATTATCGATACAAATTCATCGACAAATAAATACACTCACAATATTTTATAGTTAAAAACAACATAAAATATATATTAAATTAATTGAAAACACAATTAAAACGAGTGAAAAGGTTACAGTCGGGCACGCCGACTATACAATACCCTACACTAGTCTGGTTAAAAGGCAACTAATGTTTGGATCCGAAATTCGAATGGGTTAAAATGGGACTTCTCTCAAAATTTTCTATAATGTGAGTCAGCGAACCAAATTTCATTAAAATATCTTAATATTTGCGACCTGCAGTTTGTAAGCAAGCCAATTTTGGGGGGACCCTTATATGGGCACTAGGCCTAAAGATGGACCGGTGTTAACCAAAATCAATAGGCTTCGTCCTTGGGCCAACATAGGTCGGTGTACTAAATTTCATCAAAATATCTTAATATTTGCGACCTGCAGCGTATAAACAATATAATTTTGGGGGGACCCTTATATAGGCACTAGGTAGACCGATTTTAGCCAAAATCAATAGGCTTCGTCCTTGGGCCGACATAAGGCGCTGCACCAGGTTACATGAAAATGTCTTAATATTTGCGACCTGTAGAGTGCGCACAAGAATGCATGGACAGACAGACAGACAGATAGACAGACAGACAGACAGACAGACAGACAGACAGACAGACAGACAGACAGACAGACAGACAGACAGAGAGACAGACAGACAGACAGACAGACAGACAGACAGACAGACAGACAGACAGACGGACGGACGGACGGACAGACATCGTTAAATCGAAATAAAAACAATTATGAGCCGATCGGTATACTATAAGGTGGGTCTAGGACCAATATTTTTTGGTTTACAAACATCAGCACAAACTTATAATACCCTGACCACCTAGTGGTGTAGGGTATAAAAAGTACTACTGATTTTTCGTTATATTCAAATCATTTTGCTATTTATTTTCAAACATTGTTTAAACAATCCATAAAAGAAATAAAAATAATTGAAAAGTCTGTTAAAACAATCATCAATTTTTAACAACAAAACGTAAAAAAACGATTTTGTGGTTTGTTTTTTCATACTCGAAAGTTTTTTTTTTCTTGTTTGAATTTTCAAAACACTACCACACAACACACACGTTCATATTTTTATTAGATATGTTTGTGTGTAAAGGTAAAGAATTTCTTGTATTTTAAATTGAAATAATTTTGTATATAAAGGAACTATTTTTCCACAAAAAAAAAACCGAAAATATTTGAATTTTTTGTTTTAAAACAGAAAACAATGAAATTAGTTAAATAATTTTTACTAAAAATTGAAAATTAAAAATAGAACATTTGACTGAAAATATCAACTTCTACAGACGATACATATATTTTTAATGTTTTTTTTTTTTGACTGATAAAAAAAGTTAAACAATATGTTGCAATATATTTTAATTGATTCTTCAATTGAAAACAAACTTTACTTTTTACTTTTCAAATAAACCTCAATCGGTTATGGTAAATATATTGTGAGTGTATCGTTAGTTTTTATCCTGAATTATATCCATGAAACAAACAAAAAAACGCATTGACATCTGAAGTACCAGATTTATTTGAGACTCCTGAAATACCAATTAAAGCCATGAAATTTTATATTTTATTCTCATTTATTTTTTATTTTAAAAATAATTAAAAATAAATTAGTCTTTTTATGAAAGACAAATTAAATCGTTGTTTTTATTTCTTCTACGAAAATATTTATTTTAAACATTCTAATGCACATTAAAGTTTTTAGGTATCTCGTTTTTTCAAGGAAGACACCCCCATTTTTTAGTCGCCCAATTTTTCTCATTTTATTCACCAAAGCTGCATGTTGCCACAGCAATATCCTGTGCCAAAATTACTAGGTCTATCTTTATTATTTTCTAAGATATATACTTTTGTCTCCCTAAAGTGGTAAAATATTACACTGTGCATTGTTTTATATTTTTCTTAAATTTTGTGGTTATGTGGCATATTAGAGGCACAAAGCTTCTTTGTTTTCTTCACTCTTAAAAGAATTCTGTTTTGAGAAGCGAATTTTTTGCCAACTAAATTGATTCGGTTGCCCTAAACTTATAATTCGATTGCACCAAAGAAATTTAGTTGTGCCAACCAAATTCTATTTCAATTTGGTAGTTTTCGACCGAATTATCAGTAGCCACAACTGAAATGCATGATCTATTAAACTTTTGCTGCCTCCGCTGCCCGCCGTTACTTTAGGCTCAATTTTCTAGGAACGGCAGCCGCTAGCCTCCCACTGTTATTCTGGACGCCAGTGGATTAAGCATGCCTAAAAAAATATACAACACCATTGATGTCTTAAAATTTTTTTATTATCTTTATTTTTTTCTGTTTATTCCTTAAAATATTCAAAATTTTTGAAATCCCTCATATATTGTGATTTTTTTCAATTTTATTAAGAAATGATTATTGTTCACTTTCTTTTTTACCTTTCTGCGTACTTTAGCTTACAAAACTATATGTTGAACTTTTGCTAAATAACAACAAAAGAAAAAATGTGAAAGAAATAGTTTAAAGAAATGGACTAAAATTTTCAAAGAGAAAATGAACAAATGCAGAAAAGAAATTTTTTAGTTTGTATTTAAATAAAGGAAACAAAACAAACATTTAGCGAAAAGTAGTTCAAGAACGAATAAGTTTAATTATGTAGGTACCTAAATATTTTTTTTTTTAATTTAATAGTTGATTCTCTGAACGATGTTGTTATGACGGTATCCTTACGGTGGGATTCATACTGTAGGGTTAAATTTAACTTAACTACGAAACAAACGAAAATGTTTAAAAAAATTATATCGTGTATAGAGCAACAAACAAATTTTTAGTTTAACTATTTGTCAACTCTTAAACCTTCAATATGAGACCGGCAATTAGATTTTGTTTTACAAATTCTATAGTCAAATGTTACTAAATTTAAAGTTATCGCCTTTAATTTGTTAATAGATTTTAAGTGTTACAAATTACATCACACATCTGTGATATTCTAAAACACCGTATGGCATCAATAAAGTCCATCGAATGCTAAACCAATTTGCAAAAGTACTAAGTCGATCACGAAGTAACTGTTGGTAAAAGACATGTTGTTAAAGGTACTTTAGTGCTTGTATTATAACACTTAGAAAATTATTTTCATGGTATTAATTGAGTGTTTATAAGTTCAATAAAATTTCGCTAAAATTGACTAAAGAACTCTTTTAAATAAATTAATGAAAATTTGCTTAAAATGCTATTTTGTTTTCCAAATAAAATGTTTTGTTAAAGCTGAAGTTCAAGACCAGAGATGGGCAGAAATCCTAACCTTTATAGATTCATTTGTATGTGTGTATATACTTTAAGTAATGGTAATGAAATTTTACATTTATTTTCATTTTCATTATGAATTAATTAACTAACTAATTAATTAATTATTTAATTTTCATACAAAACTGAGGTAGAGAACCACTTATACTGTGAGAAGTACTTATGGGCAGTTTCTAACTTCAGATCTCAAAATTGAAGTTTATTTTTCACCTTAGCTTTAAGCGAAGGATCAATATACCATGAATTCAAATTAAAGGACATGGTATTGCTAATGTAATGGTAACAAAAATATATGTCAAATTTGGACTGGAAATTAAAATTAACTTCATTTCCATTACTAGAATAAAATGGAAATAAAAAATATTTTATTACAAATAATGACATAATGAACTGTTTTCATTGCAATTATTGTACGTATGTATATGTAATTTTAATGAAAATGGGTAATAATCATTAAAAAAAACTAATTACTCCAAACTGTGTTTAAGATAAAATTTCAGGCTTTTCATTAAACTTAAAATATTTTTCGTTTATTTGTAAATAAAATTTTCTTCAAATCAATGAAAAGTTTTATTAGCTAAATTGACCGAAAATTCTCTTTGTGTATTAAAATATATATACCAGTGTATTCTGTATCCAGTTGTTCCATTTTGCTTTCCCTTTAGTGAACGAATACTATTTTTTTTTCTTGCGTTCACTTTTGGTATGTAAGTTTTGTAGTAAACACATTTACATCAATAAACTGCTTTACACTCACAAAAATAAGCAATTGCACAAGATGTGTTATGAAAATATTGAACTGAATTTAGCAGGCTGAAAAACTCAGTACAGACCATTTTTCACGACATCAAAGCGTGGTTCGTAGTACGATTCTTAAACACTTTAATGCAAAAATTAACTACAGCTGTATTTTATCTAATGCATATCAATGTTAAATATTTAAAGCAAATCTACGTTAAACCGATTGTAGTATAAACAATTTTTCAACAGGTTATATTTATAATTATTCCGTTATAATCGAATGTACGTTAGCAACAGTTTTTAGGAAGTAACGGGAAGAAGTTACGTTAGATGTCAAAATGTATAAGTTTTCAATTATCCGTGTTGAAAATTAACGCGCATACGAAAATAATATGTTAGTTTTCATCTGCAATGCTTTTTCATGCAATTTGAGTTTTTTATGAGTTAACGGATATAGCTAAATCGAAAACACAGCCTACACTAAGCCACACATAAAAATTAAGCTTTAAAGTAAACGTCCCGAACAGATGGCCCTTAACAATTGTAAACAAAAAACCAAAAATGGAAAAAATTTCAAAAAAGTTATTTTTTCTTCGGCTGCCTACAAGAGTAAGTAATTTTTGGTATTATCCAACCTTATTTTTATTAAAAAAAAAAAAGTGAAATTACAATGTTCGCCCCAGTCGGAAACAAGATTTTTCAATTTGTGGTTATGGGACAACTTGATGGCTGTTTTTACATTTTTCTTTCATCGGAAGCTAAATTTAGTTTTTGGTTCGACTATCACTTTATTAAGAAAAATCGGATTTCTTAAAATTCATATTCATATTATTCAAATTTCATTTTTTAAATTTTTTTTGTTTTGTTTTATTCACTCTAATTGATATCATTAAACTTAAACGTATTGTTTAAGGTGTTTATATTTTAAACATGCTAATTTCTTTAATTGCAGAAAAATGTACAGCAAAACATCACTCTTAAACAGTGTTTAAAGTTTAAACACGATTTGAGATTAGATATATAGGTGTAAATTCCGCGTTAGCTAATTATATCGATTATTCTTATTTTCTGTGCACTATAGCGTATACTTAATATTATAATTCGTAATGTGTATAACTCATACGCTGTGGTGGTTCAGTTGCATACTCTTTAAAAAAGGGCACACAACATACATATTTTGGAAATATGCTGTAAATAAATCTGCCGATTGTAATGAAATTTAGTGTAGTTGGAGCTGAGGTATATTTGAGCTTAAGTTTTACCTACGGACTCCATGGTCCCCCTGGGAACGGCCTCATAAGCACTCAAAATGAGAAACTTCGTGTGTAAAACAATTTCAAACAATATCCATTTATTTACATTTGATTATATTTCAAGCACGATACTTATCTGTAATTTGCTAGAAAAACGTGTAGGGCTATCTTTTATAGTTTCCGAGATATTTGCATTGAAAAATATTTTTCTTTTTTTTTTACTTGCCCTAGCCCATGTGTTTATGGATAGCGGGCACATTAGAATTCTCCAAAAAATAAATTGTGAGCTATTGACCCGGCTACCCCTCAGAATTATTTAATTCGGAATAAAATTATATCTCCCAAAAAATTAGAATCATCGGATACCGGGAAGGCGTACCGCATCGTCCCTGAAAAACAGATTATAAAGAGAAAATATGTTTTTGTTAATTTTATAAAAATTTTTGGTATTATTAGTCGAATTTGTACCAAAAGATTAAAAAATCGTAATTGGCGGTAAATTGTCTTTCTGAAAAGGCATGGAAATCGGTTAAAAAACGGGCAAATTATTACAATTTCCCCCGGCAACTAATGGGTCTTAGAACACCTTATTAAGAAATTCGAGCATAAATTTTGAAACTTATTCAAATAATCGACAACAAAAATATCTTTGTATTCTAATTATTTTCAGACAAATACTCACATAAGAAGTATTTTTTGTGTTTTACTAATTCGGTTAAAATAATGCCAAAAGGTCGACATTTTCAAACATTCTTTTTAAATCTCCAATTTTTAATTTTCAAAAAAAGTTTAAAGAAATTTTAAAAATCAACGATTGGACTATAAAGACTTTTTAGGGATATAGTAGCCCGTCATGGCTCCGAAAGCGGTATGATATCCTTCTTTTCATTTAGCTAGTGCAGCTTTTTAATTTCAACGGATTTCGGGAAAGTTGCGGTAGTTGTCACTTATTCAGCTTTTTGGCAAGTTTTTTTATTTAATTAATTTTATTAATTCAATACATTTTGGACAGGAATATTATAGCATAAGACCAAATACTTCAATACTCTAAACTAGGATAAATTGGATATCCAACCAATAGCCCATTTTTAAGGTCAAAATCAAATTTTAGGAGACTTGAATTTTTTATAAACATATTAATTGGATATTGATGAAACTTTCTGATATTATTTTTCTAGGTCTAAAAATAATATTCTTAATTTTATTCCTGAAAATTAACCACTAATGTTGGCTAACTTATCTAAAAGAATGCTTATTTTAACACTATTTAGATAAGTTAGCCGACCTAAGTAATTTTTTTAATACATCACACAAACTTTTGCTTTATTACGAAGGAACTTTGGTTAAAGCAACAACTATAACATAGGGAAAAATAAAAGCCTTGTAAAAAATGTATGATTTTCATTGTACTTCATAAATAACTAGTAAAAACGTTTTAATTCATTTCTCAATTCTTTATTCAGTTGGGAGTTTACATAAATACAAAAACTTAAAACTACATTATAACCCAGAGAGAACCCCATAAAGACAGTCTAATAACAGTGCTTGGTAGTACTTGAAAATGCATTAATTGTCAACCATTGGTTCTAGAAAAGTTTTTTTCATAAGTTTTTTCTCTATTTGTTGTAAAATAAATTGTGAATTATATTTGAAATTTCTCATATTTTATCTTAAAACCGAACAAATATAACACTCACTGTAACAACCTCAACTAAAACTCTACGGTAAAATTTTTAAGAAAATTTAAAAAAAATTAAACTCATATTTTTCCCTTGTAACCCATTTTCAAACTTCAGGCACGTTCTCCCGATATCCTAATTTTTGAGAGAAGTGGGATTAAACACAAATAAATATTTCTGGTGTGTTATCCGGTCAATAACTCACAATTTTTTCCATACGAGTTGGGAACACCCTATATGTTTCATATTTTCAAGAATATGCCAAGTGTAATAAAAAATCAATGAATGCAAAAATCTTATTGCAGTCTTAAATGGCACCAGATTAAATTTAAAATTGAAAAAGTACAATTTTCCTTGTTTTTTTTAAACACAGTTACCAACAATCTTTTGCCTCCAGAAAAAATTAGCTTCAGAACATGTAAAGTACACACATAATAATCCATGCATAAAAATACGAAATTAATGTCAAAACAACAAAAACTTTCGTAAAATAAACCATTTTTCGTATATTTTACAAAATTGTTTGATATTTTGACATTTTTTCGTAATTTTATGCATGGATTATTATCAGTGTATGTATGTTACTCTTAAAGGGAATTTAAGTAATAGGAATGAGTTCTGTGAAAAAAATTCGGATTTAGTTATGCTAATTTTTCAAGCCTGTACCGAAACTGACCAATTTTCGAAAAATATTTCAATTTTGGTCAGTTATCAAAATCTGTGCAAAAATATGATTTGTATACTTTAGTATATATCCGATCTATGATATAAGTCTGCCCCAACTTGAGCCATAAATGTGGACTTGACAGGTAAAAAGTAAAAATTTCAATTGTTGGAAATTTTTAAATTTTTTTTTTAAATTGCAAGATTTTCAATATTAAATGTGATTTTTTTTCAGTATATTATTTGCAATAGAAAACCCTACTGAAATACAAATTTTTATTGCAACTAAAACATTAATGAAAATTTTATTCCACATTGAAATTCGAACATTTCTAAAAACAAATATTTTCACATACAGTGGGGAGCAGAGATGAGTACACCTCGTATAATATAACAAAATTGTTATATCATTTCTCCTTTAATTCCTAACAAAACTGCAATCAAAAGAAAATGAAAAGCAACAAATTCGGAGAAAAAAACAATATAAAACATAAATAATTCTCATGTACTTAATTTAATGAGTAGCTGAGATGCAAAATTCGTTCGTTACAAAAATTAAAAAAACGAGATGACAATTGATTCTGACTGTTCTTAGGCGAATCTTGAGAATATTTTCGATTTTTCAACTGTTGAGTTTTTAATCAAGAATGGCATAACATTTAAGAATTAAAAGCATTCAACTAATTTTGTTAATTTAATTAGCCTCAACAAGTTTTTTGCTTCTTCCCAAAATTTAGTTAATGTGTAACGAACGAGTTTTGCATCTTAGCTACTCAAGTACATATTAAAAAAAAAAAGAATTACCGTTACTTTGGAATTTTTTTATAATTATTTTTTTGTTATTTATGCTTTGCTAATGCAAGTTTTAGTTTAAACTCGAGCTTGAGCAATTTCGTAAGCTTTAAATAAGGTGAAATTTATTTACGCAATAACAGTTTTATAATTAAAAACGAGGTAAAAAGGGGCATGCCGACTATACAATACCCTACACCAGTCTGGTTAAAAGCCAACTAATGTTTGGATCCGAAATTCGAATGGGTTAAAATGAGGCTTGTGTCAAAATTTTCTATAATGTGAGTCAGCGCACCAAATTCCATTAAAATATCTTAATATTTGCGACCTGCAGTTTGTAACCAAGCCAATTTTGGGGGGACCCTTATATGGGCACTAGTTCTAAACATGGACCGATGTTCACCAAAATCAATAGGCTTCGTCCTTGGGCCAACATAGGTCCATGTACCAAATTTCATCAAATTTGGTACATGGAGTGCGTACAAGGTTGCATGGACAAACAGACAGACGGACGGACAGATGGAGATCGTTAAATCGAAATAAAAAAATATTCTGAGCCGATCGGTATACTATAAGGTGGGTCTACGACCAATATTTTTTGGTGTTACAAACATCAGCACAAACTTATAATACCCTGACCACATATTGGTGTAGGGTATAAAAATTATGAGAAATCTATTGCATACTAACTGTATTCTTTTATAAATATGTCTAAGAAGGGATTCTCTTCCCGGTTGTCATAACAGATCTGAAAAGGCGAAATTTTACATCCTTCGGAAAAGAACAGCTTAGAAGTCGCCAAAAACCTTTAAAGCGGAGAATATACGTAGGACCATTGAGTAGGGAACAAAAAAATATCAAAAAATTTTGTAAACACGAATTGCACAATGGCAACACGCACACAAAAAAATATGCATTTTTTCACGAATGTTCCCTCGTGTATTCTCCGCTTAACGAATTGGGACGCATGACTTATGCTTCTCTAGCAATAAATAAAACTGTTAGCCGATGGACAGCAAAAAGAGCGCTCCATCTAAAGACACCATGTTAAACAGACAATTGAACATGGTGGTGACAATATCATGATATGGGGTTGTTTTAATTGGTGGCATATTGGGCCACAACAAACAAAGAAGACTATTTGAAAACTATACGGACCGATCTTTCCGATTTTGTGGATATAAGCGATTATTCTGAGAATGAAGTTGAATTTCAAGAGAATGGCGACCCAAAACACAGCTTCAAAATCGTTCTAGAATAGTTGACGGGAAAAAATTTTTAATTAAAGAAATGGTAACCGCATAATCCCGACATTAAGCCGATTGAGAATTTGTGGTCAATCGTAAAAAGACGGTTGGAACAATATCAAATAGCCCGATCGAATTTAAATTAGCTTTGACAACGTGTGCAGTTTCAGTGGCATATTATTTCCGATAATAAGTTGGTGAAGTTTGTGCCAAAATGCACAAAAAGTATTTAAAAAAAAAGGAACTATGGACTACGTGCTAAAAACATAATACATTATAAATCTTGTTGGAACCCAGCAAAATCTTTCATTACCAAATAAGTGGTTATATAATAGAAATTCATAGCTCCGCACAACTTATTTTTTGGAGTCTAAACTCATTATTTTTGTTTGGAGTGGTCGTTTTTATAAGTAGTCACGCTTACCCGCTCGCTTAAGAAAAAATGAGAAGTAAGTAGTTATGAAATTCTGAATAATAAGTGGTTACAAACATGCTTACAAAAAGTTGAATTATAAGTGGTTATCCGACTGCTTACTTGATTCTTAAAAATAATAGCTTCAGGAAAAACATTCAGAGAAATTAAAGTTTTTGCTAGTGTGTATTTCAGAACTCGTCATAAAAATGTTAAGACAAAACAGATTTACAAGTATAAATATAAATGTATAAAATTTAACTTTGTAAAAAGTACTTATTTAAACTATTGTGCGTAAGTAATTATTTTATATTTAAAAGCAATGACTACAATAGGCCGTTATTAAAAAAAAAAAGGTAATGATATATCATTATTGGTAATGCAGACAGCAATGAGGTGTCATTACCAATATTTTGCTGGGAAGGTGCATAATTGAGTACATGAAAGTTATTTTAGTTTTGTGTTGTTTTCCTTTGAATTTTTTAATTTTCTTGTGTTTTGAATACAGCTTAGTTAAGAATTAAAAAATATATAAAATTAAAAAAAAAAATATATATACTGAAATTTCTTTATTATTGCAAGAAATAGGAATATGTACTTACCTCTGCTGCCCACTGTATTTTTTTTTCGAAATTTTTGACTCGTAACTCACTACAAGGCAATTTGCATTCCGACGATACCAAATACCAACCCAGTGTACAATTGGAGTCCGAAAAGATGCATAAAAGAGCCCTGGGATCTTCTGAAATCATAGATATATGAGGGTGTTTTCCTCACCGATGAAGCTTGTTTCTGAGCGCACTTTTATGACTCATAAAAACTCAGAATTATGAGCATTGCTGGAAATTTTTTTAATTTTCTGAGCCATTTATGAGTCATTTATGAATAATTTTTGAGTCATTTATGAGTATCGAAAAATTTAAAAAAAGTTTTTGAATACACTCATAAATAAGAGTCTATTATGTTTCATTTATGACTCTAAGATTTGAGCACTCTGAAAATGCTCGTATTTTTGAGTCTTTTATGAGTCAACATTTCTGAGCGCTCCGAAAAATGTTGGCTGGGTATAATAAATATTTGGTTTGAAACTAAACAGGTTTTTAATGCTTTAGCATTTTGACGTGGCCCGAAAAATTTTAGATTTTTTTTCTCTTTCACATATCAAAATTTCATTAAAATTGGGGTATTTTATGCAGATTTTCATAAATTGTAGGGTAAACTTAGATCCTTCACCACCTTTTTTCAAAGCAGTGAAATATTAAACCCTAAATTCATAAACACTTTGTTAAATTATGGAAGTTTTATTGAACAAATTTTGTATGAAAATTTTATTTTGAAAATCTCCTATAACTTTACAAAGTGGTTATGAATTGTGTGGTAAACATTTTTCAAATATAACTTTCAAATTGAAGATACACATATATTAGCTTCAATTTTTATGATTTTTATTATTTTTTTAATGATATTAAAAGTAACCAAAATTTGAAAAACTGCCCCTTGGTGCACATTCGCCAAAAGAGCGAGATACAATTTCAAAAAAAATTTCTCATAGAGCAAAGCCAGTATTTTAATGGTTGAAATAAATAACTTAGAATAATTTCTTTAAGATAAATTGATTGTTTTTAATTAATAACTCCCCACTATATTAAAAAAAAACATAATTTAAAACTATAATAATATGACTCTTCAAAATTACAAAAACCTAAAATATTAATATAAATTTAAATATGATCATCCTGATTTACTATTAAGCGTATTTAGTGTATTTAGAAAGGCCTTATAGAGTATTTTAGGTCTAACAGCTGCAGCGGCCATCTAGTGACTATAATATAGAGCCAACCACTAACATAAAATTAAAATAAAATTATTATTATTCGGAGGCTTAGGGTCATACCCAGCAAAACCTTCTATTATCAGTTAAAAGGAAATGGAATAGAAACCAAAAATTGTAACTACCCTACGGGAAATTTTAACAAACTGTCACCGAACTGGCCCCTTTATATGAAATAGACTGGTCACTTTTACATGGCGTTGTCATAGGAGGGGGAAATTGACCCCTTGTGACATGTCACAAGACAAATCCCAGGACAGGTCCCTGAACTTTGGTTTTTATGAGAGTTCAGTAACCTGTCCTAGGATTTGTCTTGTGACATGTCACAAGGGTCAATTTCCCCCTCCTATGACAACGCCATGTAAAAGTGACCAGTCTATTCCATATAAAGCGGCCAGTTCGGTGACAGTTTGTTAAAATTTCCCGTAGGGTACTTACACTTTGGACACATAACACATTATTTTAACATGGGGGTATCATTTGAGGTAAACGATTGCCTAAATCGTACCGCTTGACGTTTAAATAGGTGATTACGAAGGAAGTACTGAAATCAGTTGTTACTTGTAATATTAGCTAAAAGAAGTACATACTGGTATGGAGTGAAATAAGTCGTTACACATTAATACATATTTCATTGGTTACATATGGGGAATAAAATAAGACGATAAGAGAGTACACCGATCCGATCCGAGCAATGTAATTAAATTCTAAATTTTTATTAAATCGTACTTTCGCATAATAAGTAGTTTTAAAATGCAATTTGTGAGACAAATGGTAGGGGTCAGTAATCGGGAAGGGTTCAAACTACCGGGGAAAGTTATATCAGTAAAAAAGAAGTTATACGTGTCCCGCCGTTTCGCTGGGTCACCCCTAGGAATCGAGATATATCGATTTGACCTTTGGTGGTCTTTTTTTTTGACATAACTCGAGAACCGCTAGTCCGATTTTGCTCAAACAATTTTAAAAAAATTAAAAATTACAATTCCTTTAATCTGTTCATATAACGTTTTTCTATATACTCAACAGTTTTGCCGGTAAAAATAAATGTATGAAGAAAAAAATATTTTTTGCCTAAAATATTAAAAAAAAGTAATAAACAAAAGGTTATTGATTTTTATGGTAGCGGTAACAAACATTTATTTTTACCGGCAAAACTGTTGAGTATATAGAAAAACGTTATATGAACAGATTAAAGGAATTGTAATTTTTAATTTTTTTTAAATTGTTTGAGCAAAATCGGACTAGTGGTTCTCGAGTTATGTCAAAAAAAAAGATATATCTCCATTCCTAGGGGTGACCCAGCGAAACGCCGGGACACGTATAACTTGTTTTTGACCGATATAACATTTCCCGTTGGTTTCATCCCATCCCGATTTTCACTGTCGCATAGTGTTATTTTTACCCTTATTAGTTAGTTATTATATAAAATGATATCAGAAATATATTATCTTAAAGCCTCCAAATATCTAGTGATATATCTCTATATCGGTAACTCACATATATCGGTGTATCACAAGATTAGAACGTATTACTTTAGGTTTCGAAGTAAAATCTAGGGTAAAGGGTAACGCATTGCCAGGCAATGCGTGAAAAAGGTCTAACCCATTACCAAGGTTTTGCTGGGTTTGTCCAACATAATAAAAATTGTTGTAGGTTTTGAGGTTAAGAAGAAGAATAAACATTTTTTCAAAAGTTATAAACACATTAATTTGCAAATCAGACCAGATCCAGTTTTTTTTATTATTTATTATTTTTGATTTTTTTTGTCGCACTATTTCGGGAAGTTATTGCAAAATACAGTTGCTTCCTATCATTTTCCTGTCACCACAAAAACACAAAAAACATCTGCCTGTTACCACATGTTATGTAAATTCGTCAAAGTGCATGTCAAGAGAAGGTAACTGAAAAATACACAAAATATATATTTTAAGATTTTTTTACCTCCCTTCACTATGGAGAAAAATTGTATTAGTTTATGTGCCCCACTGGCGAAGGATCCGCCCTCTACCCTATGCTAGAACTCTGTGTGAATTATATGTGTCCAGCGTAGAGTATAAGGAATTTATCAACAAAAGACTAACTTCAATATTACATCTACCAATATATTTTCATGACTGTATACATTTAGCTTTGAAATTGTAATTTTAGTTCTAGCAAAAAGAAGTTGTCGATAAGTTTTTCTTTCTATATACATATTTTCAGTTAAGCCTGTGTTATAACTGTTTTTCATCCATCTCTTTGTAAACCTTTTTTTGTTTTTTCTGTACCAACTGTTCACGATTAATTACATTTTTAATTTGTGCTACGCGACGATTCTTATCTTTTTGGTCGAAAAATTTTTGAATGTACGATTTAGTTGTTTTTTCTTAAACTTTTATCTCTTTCTCTGGGCAATTTTTTTTTGTTTTTATTCTTTGTGTATTTGTCAGTCAATACTGTACTTTTCTTTGTTCGTCCGTTTCCCTTTTTGGTTTATTTGTATATTGAGTAGTGTAGACAGTTTTACGAGTTCATGGGGGATTTGTGTTGGCTTAATTTATGGCCATGATTAAACGGCAAATATGGTTCAGCTGGCGGTGATTTGTTTAAATAAATCGTATTTAATTGTTTACATTTTTGTTTGTAACCATTGCATTTTCAATAATAATAATAATAATAAAACAAGAAGCCAATTATTATTATTGTTATTATCGTTTGTTGGTTTGTTAAAACGCAAAAAGAAATTAAACAAACAGAAATAACGTTTGTGTAGAGGAATATGGTTTGCTTTTTTTGAGATTTTAATTTCAAAAGTGGTTTTAATTCTAAAAGCACACAAAGGAAATTAGTTAAGCCAATAGAAACTTTTGTAAAAGCAAGCAAACAGATTATAAGCTAAACATTTTTTAATTAGTTTAAATACAAATTAATTATAATTTATAAAAGGGACTAATATCGGGAAATAAAGGTAAAAAAATAATTTCAGGTAGATCGACTGAAATAAATTTACACAAAATGCTAATTAATTATATTTTCTAAATATTGGAATATTGGGTATTATATGGATCAAATATTTCAAAATAAAAATCTCACGTTTTTGTGACTATCTTCCTTTTCTGGTTATCACAAACTAATAAGTTGCACCCAATATACACACCCAAAACGGCAAATAGATGAATATTTATGAGAAAAATTATTCATTTTTATTTGAGGATTAAAATTGAGCATTTTGTTGAAAAACCTTCTCTACCAAAAAAAAAAAAAAAAACATATTCCAAATCCCATTTTGTTTAACAAGATGTCTTCTATTTAACTTTACCATTACAGTCAGATCTCAGTTCCTGCAACCCTAATATACCAAAAAAAAACATCAAACTTTTTCTTAAGAAGTTTTTCGATAATTCCAGCAGAAATTTTTTTATTTTTTTGTTGCGGAACGTAGGGGTCACCAATTTATTTTTTTTTTTTTTTATTTTTCAAAAAAATCGATGTCACATTTCAAAATCCATCTGTAAATGCCGGAGTAACAACGAAAAATTAAAAAAGGCCACAGGTACTTTCGGCAAAAAAAAATCAAAATTGCCTGGCAAAAAAAATTTATATTCGAAGGTGTGCCGCGCACCTTTTTTTTGCGCACCTAAACAAACCAAATCTATTAGAGTTGATTTATGGGCGAAAAAAGCAACTGAATTTCCGAAAAATACGTACCCACTTTTGTGCCAGTTCGAATATTTCTAGAATAAAACACAGGAATTTTCGAGATATTATTATGGGATATTTTTCGACACATAGGTGGCGCCACTAATGAAAAATCCATATAACATTTTGGAACTACTAACCGTTCATTCATTCGTTCATTAGTGACCAAGTTACAGCTGTTTTACTTTTGCGATTTTTAAAACAATGGATTCAAAGCAATTTCATATGTTGCTTTATTATTTTTCAAAAGGAATGAAAACACCGTTCAAGCCAAAGTGCGGCTTGATAAGTGTTCTTCGGACTCTGCTCCATCGAGATAACTGGTAGAAAAGTGGCTTGCTGACTTTAAACGTGGTCGTACAAACACCAATGACGCCGAACGATCTGGTCGCCCAAAAGAGGTGATGAGACAGGAAAACATCAAAAAAGTGCACAATATCGTTTTGGAAGACCGTAAGGTGAAGCTGCAGGAGATAACTGATACCTTAAAAATATGGAAGGAACGTGACGGCTTTATTTTGCATAAACATTTGTCCATGAGAAAACTGTTTTCAAAATTCGTACCGCGTTGGCTCACAGTGCACCAAAAACAACAACGTGTCGATGATTTTGAAAGCTGTTTGGAGCTGTTTTGGCTAGATAAAAATGACTTTTAACATCGGTATGCAACAATGGACGAAACTTGGATCTGCCACTTCACTCCAGAATCGAATCGGTAGTCAACTGAGTGGACAGCAACTGGCAAACCTTGCCCGAAGAAGCCAAAGTCGCAATAGTCAGCTGGTAAAGTTATGGCATCAGTATTTTATGATACGGCTGGAATTTTGTACACTGATTGCCTTGAAAAAAGCCAGACCCTCAATAGCGATCGCTACATGGCCCTACTGGTGCGTTTGAAGGAGGAAATCGGAAAAAACCGCGCCTTATGAAGAAGAAAAATGTGGGCTTCCACCAAGGCAAAGCGCTGTGTCATAATATGACGTTGGATACCATGGCCAAATTCCATGAATTACACTTTCAATTGCTTCCACACGCAGCTTTAGCACTAAACGGTTTTTACCTGAATGCTCGCTGTAAAGTAATTTGTTTCGAATGAAGAGATGATTGCCGAAACAGAGGGCTATTTTGAGGCCAAAAATAAATCATTCTATAAAAAGGTATTGAAATGTTAGAAATGCGTTTAAGTGTTTATATCGTTATTGGGGACACTATATTGATGAATAAAGTCCAATTTTGCCAAAAAATAATTGTTGTTTTATTGGTTGTCCTATGGACTTTTCAGCCAATGTGTGTTTTAAACTGATAAGGAATTTATCTAAATTGCGCCCTCCTATATTAATGAAAATCGGATATACGATAGAGGAGAAAATAATAAGAGACACTTACATATTTCTCCATAAAACATGTCGGAAATTTTTGAAATTTAGATTAAGATTTTGGGAGCAAACGACCTCAATTAGAGATTTCCATCGGGCATGCGACATATCAAGTCTGATAGATTTTAGGATGAATATCACGAATGTGAACAACATATTTAAAAATTAGCTCTAGTTTCTAAAATATTAGCAAATTCAAGCGAAAAAACTATTTTTTCTTTAAAATTTCTTGTTTATTTATATACCTGACTAAACCACGGATAACTTTTAATATGGTTAAAAATATAGACTTTGGGCTTTTAGAGCAATATCAACTTATTTTGACTAGGTATAGCATCTAGAATATAATTGCATTATTTTCTTATTTTCAAATCTAGTAAAATCCATTCATCGGATTTGCAAAATCTTAGCACGTAAATTAATATTGCACTAAATTCATTTTATCAAAAGAATCAAAAGTTCTGCATCAACATTTGCAGAAAATTCAATTCGAAATACAAATTTTATATATTTTTTATTTCAAATTAATTCTCTATGTATTTACTTTGACAAAAGGAAATAAAGTACATTTTTGAACATGCATATTTTAAAATCCGTATTTTTAGTAATTTGAACTTCAATTAAAATTGATTAGAAAATAAATGTTTTTCATTTTTATAATGTTTAAATGTTTTTATCTGGGTTTTATAATTTAAGATTTGTCACAGACTCCTTAATTTTTAGGTATTAAAAAATCTCTCTTTTTCAGCTTTAGTCAATTTTAACTTAAAATTAAAACTGAAAATGTGGAATTGTTTTTGGTAAATTTAATTTTCTTACAAAAACATTTTTGCAAATATTTCTTAAATTTATACAGCAGTATACGTAATTTCATATCTCCAATATTAAATTAGAGACATTCAAAATTTAGTTTTGACACAAATTTTGATGTTCACCCCCTAAAACACCACTAACGGTCATGTGAGGGGGACTTTGTAAAAGTTTGTATAAAGAAAATATTTGCCTTGTCATTGTGTGAACAACAACTATGTAACTTCATTTCCAGAAGCTTCTAGTTTAAGACTTATAGATGGTTAAATCCATGAATAATTTCGAAGACATAAATGTAAACGGTCTGGCCGGTTTCTATCGCAGAAACCCAATTTTTGTACATATCTTAGTTTTTACCCTCAACCTATCCGAAAATGAGCAGGGAGCTGGAAAAATAACACTTTTTCACATATGGGTGCTTTAATAATTATGTACACAGAGAAAACAGATTCACTGTGACAACCTAATTTTATTACAACGATGTGGTTTGGTTGTTGCTACCAATATATTTGTTTATGGCCACAAAAAATCGGCTAATACAACTAAATTTCTTTTGAAAAACGATCCTGTTTGTCGGCAATTCTTTTGTAACATTGAATCCGTTTTCTCTGTATACATAATTATTTATACAGAAAAGTGGTATTAATGGAAAGATATTATGAAGAACTATTCATTGAAGCCTTAGTTCTTGTGAGTGAACTTTCAAAATTGGTTAACAGGTATACCCTATACTAAACCTTCAAATTCTAACACCAACACTTTTGGACAACAAGTGTTATGCACTCCAAAAATCATAAAACGTTAACATGTACAACCAATTATAACTGAACCATGAGTAAATTTTTCATGACCACTTAGTCTTTTGAAAATATGTAAGTATAAAGTATTGTGTTAGGGGTATACACTTTGCCTGATTTTTTAAAATATGAAAATGATACAAGTCATACCGGATAGCCCACTAGAAAATAAAATGCAGTCACAAACAGTACGCTCTGAAGTAGAGTTTGCTAAAAACCGAAAAATTTTAAAACCGCGGTTTCGGTTTTCTAAAATTATAAAAACCGCGGTTTCGGTTATTTTTCGGTTTTCTTGTGATATTAATACAATTGTTTTAAATTAATTAAATATATATAAGAATTAAATATTTTAACATGTTCAAAATATTTATTGAAATTCGATTGAATTTCTCACTCGAATATAGACTATTACTCCATTTCTAGACCTTTTCGAGAGAAGAAAAAAACACGGAAAACCGTTATAAATAAATGTTTTTATTGTTTTGTCGGCAACTAAAGCCGTTTTTTAAGAGTTTAAATTTTTGCAAATTGCTTAAAACAATATAAAGTTAAAATTTTATAAATTTCGCGGACTACGAATTAGTACTTTTTTAAAAATACGCTGTGAAAATCCTAACTGAATATATGAAACTCAATATCTCTTAAACTACCTGACTTTTTGTTGACTAAGCTTATGTTATCAGTAATAACAAAAAAACAAAAAATTCTTTAAAATAATATTTAACGGAGAAAATGTTCATTACAATTAAATACAAAATTTTGTAAAATAGGAGCTGAGCCCTTTTCAAAATTCATGATTCAATAATATTGCAGCCAACATTTTTCTGAGCGCTCAGAAATTATGACTCGTAAGAGGCTCTAAAATATGATCATTTTCAGAGTGCTGAAATTTTGTATTCGACATTTTTTGTAAATTTTTTTATTACTTCTAAATAACTTAAAAATTAATCTTAAATGAATCATAATAGCTCAGAAAATAATAAATTTTTCAATAATGCTCATAATTCACGGTCTTTTATTGTAAAAGTGCGCTCGAAAAGAGGCTTCATCGGTGAAGAAATACTTCCTCATATAGCTATAATTTCAGAAGGTCTTAGGGCTCTTTTATGAGTCTTTTCGGATTCTAATTTGACACTGGAATGCAATCTAGTTAATTATTTTAATTGGTTAAAGTCATTGTTAAAAACCGACTTATTTTTATCGGTTTTCGGTTTCGGTTTTGAGACTTGAAAAACCGCGGTTTCAGTTTCGATTAAAACCGAACAGCAAACTCTACTCTGAAGTTTGAAAATTCCAAATTTATTAAAAAATTTAAAATTAATTAATTTATAGTCAAAAATTTTTGACGCTGTTTCAGGATATTGTATCTTTGCGTGAAAACAAAATATAAAAACTTTACAAACCTGTAATGACAATTTATGTTAAGCTACATGAGGATTTTTTGTCCCCGGCCACTAGGGGTTAAAGATTTTTTAAATAAAAAAAATAAATAAAAATAAAGTCTCACACATCGGCTGAAAAGTCCTTAGGACAACCAATAAAACAGTAATTTTTTGGCAAAATTAGACTTCAGTCATCAACATAGTCTTATTCAAGAGCGATGCAATCACTCCAATGCCTTCCTAACATTTCGATACCCTTTTTGTGGAATGATTTATCTTTGGCCTCAAAATAGGCCTCTGTTTCAGCAATCACCTCTTCATTCCAACCAAATCTCTTTCCAACGTGCATTTTTTTAAGACTGAAAACAGGCAAAACTCGCCAAAATATCAAATCTGGCGAATACGGAAATAATTGTAAGTGTTATTCGTGACACGGTGCATTGTCTTGGTGAATGAGCACTCTTTTCTTCTTCATATGGCGCCGTTTTCTTGCGATTTCCTCCTTAAAACACACAATTTGTGCCATGCAGCGATCGCTGTTGATAGTCTGGCCTTTTTCGAGGTAATTAATGTGCAAATTCCAGCCCCATTCCAAAATACTGATGCCCTAACTCTACCAGCTAACTGTTGTGACTGTGGCTTCTTCGGGCAAGGTTCGCCAGTTACTGTCCACTCAGCTGACTGCTGATTCGACTCTGGAGTGAAGTGGCAGATCCAAGTTTCGTCCTACATACCGATGCAAAAAGCCCTTTCTATCTCGCCGAAACAGCTCCAAACAGCTCTCAGAATCATCGACACATTGTTGCTTTTGATACACTGTGAGCAAACGCGGCACCCATTTCGAAAACACATTTCTCATGAACCAATGTTCATGCAAAATAAAGCCGACACGTTCCTTCGATATCTTTGAGGTATCAGATATTTCCCGCAGCTTTACTTTACGATCTACTAAACCGATTTGTCAACTTTTTTGATGTTTTCCGGTATCACCACCAGAGCGTTCGGCGTCGTCGGTGTTTGCACGACCACGTTTAAAGTCAACAAACCACTTTTATACCATTTATATCAATAGATCAGAGTCCGAGTGATACTTATCAAGCCAAACTTTGGTTTTTCCCATTAAAAAGCAATGGAAAATCAACATACGAAATTTCTTTGAATACATTGTTTTCAAAATCGCAAAAGTAGCGTCACTTAAACAGCTGTAACTTGTTCACTAATCAACGAATTATCATTAAATTTTGAGAGGTACCATTTGAAGGATCATATGGATTTTTCATTAGCCGATTTGATAATAATGTCAAATTTATATTTTTTGGGAAATTATGCATATACTGTAAGAACGGTAAAATGTTTAACAAAATAATTTCATTGCTGTTTTGTGTGGAAAGTTGTGATTTTCAGTCTGAAACGAGTCACAAGTAGGAATATGGACTATCGATACATTATCCAAAATATTGGCTCGTCGAATCAATATTGAAAAATAGTAACTTCTGCATTACCTTCAATAACAACAGCCACCAATTTATGGAAGATTTAGTCATTTGAATAAAATATCGGCAGCAAAAATCTAGTATCAGTTGTGTTTCAATAAAATCTATCACTATATCTAAAGTAATAGTTTTTCCAATCAATTAACAATTCTTTTGTCAATTCCAGTGCAATCAACCATGCAATTTATATTTCTAAAGAAAGTGTTTGTTATCGTTGGAAAGGAAATTACCTGTAGATTACACTGTTTTTAAAAAGAATCCCATTTTGAAGTGTTGGTAGAACTAAAAATTCGGAAAGCTTAATAGGAAGGTAAAAATTGCGGTTTTTGTTACTATTCAATGAAATATTTATTAATGGACATAATTTAACGATTTTTTGGGCTTATATGGGCTTTAAAGTCTGAAATAAGAAATTGATGTCAGAATTTAGGATTTGCAATAAGCAGTCCCACAATTCCCAAAAATAAAATTTAAATTTCCAGAAATGGGATTTTCGAAGAAGGGATTAGAAGGGACTCATCCAACAAATGTTGTATACGTTGGAGTTTATACAACCGCTTCCGCTTTCTAATCGGAGGAGTGCAAATTTTGGAACAGAGGTTTAAAATTTGATACTTGCTTTAAAAATGTAGCAAATTTAGAAGAGGTTATATACAAATCAAGGATTTTTTTTAACAAAGATCTCCTCTTTATGAAAAGCCCCTTCGGAATAGTATCCATACTTTATGTGTTTACAAATAAAATATTTATCTGTAAGTAAAGGAGTGTTAATGTTTTTCGGGAAAAAATCAAAAAATCGCCAAATTCTTTTTTTCCCTAAATATTTTATTTAAAAGAATGCAGTTTTTGATTGAAACAAGGTATTGCATTAATTTTTTTTTGTTTTTTTTTTTTATTTATTCGAAAAATAGCTTATGTTAAAAAAAATGGCCTTGATTTGGTCCCGCTATTCGAGAAAAACTGGACCTGAGTCGGACCAAATTTGGAATTTTACATTTTAAAATTGGAATATCTGCGGAACTAAAGAAGATAACCCACACAAGTAATCATATTTTTTATAGACCTTTACTAGCAGATTACAAATATATTTCATGAAAATCTCATAAGAAACCAAAAAATTGCGAGCGCTCAAAATTGTTTATGGGAAAGGTACCCTATTTTGGGGATCATATTGCCATCCCCGGAGAGTCTGTTAGGTCCGATATCTAAACTCGATATTACATCAGCCATGTTTGTTCTAATTTTTATTGCAATCGGACCACTAAATAAGAAATGGCCGAATTATTTTCAACAATTTTGCGAAATATTGAGATCAAATCTCTCGCCAGAGGATTATTTTTTTCTATTTCTTGAATTTTTTATTGATTTAAATTAAAATACATTCTGTTGCTAATATAATTTTATTCGTAAACAAAATATTTAAATTTAAAATTTGACAAAAATGGAATCGAGGAAAAACAATGGGTCGACAAATAAACTATCCCAGTTCGGGACATAATTTTTTTTAATTTAGTGATTCAAATTGTATAAAAGACACAATTCATTTTCTGTTATTAATATAACTATATTCATAATCAAGATATTCAAATTTCCAACCTGAAAATTTTTAAATTTGACAAAAAATATTAAATCGAGTTTAGGCAAAAAAAAAAAGCAATGGGCTGACAAGCGGAAGGTTGCTGTTTCTATCCCAGTTCGTGATATGAAAAATTTTTAAATAAATTTTGTGGAACGTATTTTATATCAATTAATACAACAAAAATTTAAAAATTGTAAATAATTTTTGGGAATTACAAAGGTATTAAAAATAAATAAAACTAAGCATGGAACTAAAAAAATTCGGTTGGCGAAAAAATCGGTTGGTATTACGAATATATTTTGTGTATTCAAGAAACTGGTTTAAAGAAAGTTATTGGTGATATTAATACAAATGAACTTGGTGTTGTTGTTGAAAAGAACAACAAGTTCATTATTTTAAACCTTCTGTAACTGCATATAATATCACTGATTATGTTGGCAAAAATATTGGTATTGGAATCATGTTCAGTTTTTGACTTATTTCCGGCATTGAATTTAAATTTTCAACTTTGATGTCTTCAAACACTTATATTAGAATTTCATAACAAATACTTTTACGAAACATTTTAACCCTCTAGCTCTTAGACTTACGGTTATTTTTCGTTTTACATAATATAAACACATCCTATACCTAAAACGGAAGAATCACATGGTTTCTTATGCCGATTCAAAATGAACATTTATGAAAGAGCCAGACGTAAACTTTTAAAATGCCGATACACGGATATTTCGTTTTGGTCCCCTCTATTGAAATCAGTTATCAGAACCTTGTTCTTTGGTAAAAAATTTGATTTTGTTGTACACTATATTTTGTTATTTGCTTAAAATTGTAATCAGGTATGTATATGAAAATTTTGGTTTCAGTAAATATTTTCAAGTAATTTCCCCAGTTATGCTTTATACTTTGGCCACATATTCGTTATACCCCTAATTTACTATGCTTAGTTTGTTAGAGTTCTTATATTGCCAATGTTTTTGCTGTTGCCTTTGTGTCAACATAGTCTTTGTTATTGTTGTTACTATTAAAGTCAACTTCAATGACTCCCAAGGCACCATATAAGTACTACAAAAACAAAAGCATAAGACACTATAGTAATAATAATTTAATGATGCTTAATATAAAGCAATTTGCAGTCAAGAAAAGCGAATATATATTATAAAGCATTATACGGATTTTAATTACAATTACCAGGTTATAAATTCTAAGAAATTTTCCTATACAAAATCGCTTTATAATCATATGACCTTCAATACACCGCTAATTCTATAAACTATGGAAGCATTTAAAAGGGGAAAAATAAAAATATTTATATAATTACTCATTGTTTATTGCTTTCAGATTCAAACCAATACCAAATGGGATCATTATACTTTACAGATTAAATCGAACCCCCAAATCCAAAAGCAGGTTTTAGAAACAAACATTTTATGAGAGTTTTAAAAATTTTGATTTTAATAGTTTTTGTAAATTTTTTGAACAAACAGCATTATTTGAAAGTACAATCACATCAAAAGGGTATTAAGCTGGGAGTTCACAAGCTTTTGGGATTTAATGGCTAACAAAATTTTGTAGGTATCAAAAATATTTCGAAATGTGTGTTTTTTTTAATTCAACAAACATAATAATAATAATACACTCAGCTGAAAAAGTTAGTAAAAAAATTTGTAAACAGTTTCCAATCGCACTATACTATTTATACCCGACACCACTACGTGGTCAGGGTATAATAAGTTTGTGCTGATGTTTGTAGCACCAAAAAATACTAGACCTAGACCCACCTCATAGTATACCGATCGACTCAGAATCACGTTTTATTTCGATTTAACTATATCCGTCCGTCTGTCCGTCCGTCCGTCTGTCTGTCCATGCATTTTTGTGCGCACTCTACAGGTCGCAAATATTAAGATATTTTGATGACATTTGCTGCACCGACTTACGTCATCCCAAGGACGAAGTCTATTGATTTTGGTGAACATCGGTCCATGTATAGACATAGTGCCCATATAAGGGTCCCCCCAAAATTGGCTTGGTTACACGCTGCAGGTCGCAAATATTAAGACATTTTAATGAAATTTGGTTCGCTAACTCACATCGTCCCGAGAACAAAGCCGATAGATTCTAGATAGCATCGGTCCATATTTGGACATATCGCCCATATGGGCTATATTTACGATTTTCTCTTCTTTTATAATTTTATAGAAAATTTTGACAACCCGTATAAAAAAATTAATATGGTACTAGATATAATTAGATCTGGCCCCATATATGATTAGATCTTATTTGATCCGAGACTTGGATGGATCTAATTGGATCACACTGTATCATAACTGATCTAACCTGATATAATTAGATCTAACCTGATCCGAAATTCGTCCATATCAAACTTGATCAAATTAGATCTGATTTGATTAAACTAGATCAAATCAGATCCCAGATTTATGTTTTGGAAATTTTATTTATATAGTATATAATGCAATTAAATTTTGGTTTACCCAAACATATTTCCCACCAACTTCTTCGGCTAACAAATTTAGGTTCACAATTCACAACTCTAGAAGTTACCTGGAAAGAGAGATAATAGATATCTTGTAATTCGCGTGTTCAGTGAAACACTCATTTGTGGTAATTTTTTAATTTGCTCTTAAATATTCACAGCACAGATTTAAATATTAATTGAAGAAAAACTAAAATTTTTTTCAAAACAATCGATTTAGTGCGATTTGGTTTACAAAAACCCAAAACGGCACGTTGTTAAGAATAATATTTTAATTCTTATTTATAAGTCTAGGGTTATCTGTTTTTTTTTTTTTTAATTATTATATAGAAATCGCGTAAATTGAGGTTCATCTAAATTGCTAATTTTCGTCGTGCCCAATACCCATTGTGAAAAACTTACAATTTGCAATACCAATAAGATTTGCAAGAAATTATTAGACATTATTTAAAATAACATTATAGTACATCAGATATGGCATACTTCGTTATATATGCAATACCTTTCAACAGATATGATCATATATTATACGAGATATAATTGGACATTGTTCCAGACATACCATATCTCGTATAATTGGACATTGATCTGGTACCATATCAAAACAGATATAGTTGCATCTAATTTGATCCAATTATATCTAACCATTTTTACACGGGAAGTCCCATTTTAACCCATTCGAATTTCGGATCCAAACATTAGTTGGTTTTTAACCAGACTGGTGTAGGGTATTGTATAGTCGTTTTATACTGATTTTTAGTAATAATTTTTGCTATTCTCTTATTACAAATTCCGGTTTTTTTTTACTAATTTTCGCTATTGCTTTCAGGACAACATTTTACTACTTTTTCAAAACCGAGTGCTAAATTTAGCAAAAAAATTTCCCAATTCAAAAAATTTTATTTACAAGAAATCGTTGATTTTTTACAATTCTTGTTTATTTTATATTTGTTACTCTTGATATATTTTTAGTTTGGAAATAACACCCAGAAAATTTGATTGTATCTCCAATGCATAAAAAGGTAATAACTGGAGAACCGTTTGCAATTTTAACTCCAAATTTATACGCTTGTTACAATCGAAAGAAAAAAAGTTTTTTTACTAATTTTTTTTTTAGATTTTACAGTTTGTTTATTTTTAAGTACACTTTTTTGCTAATTTCAGCAGATTGATTTAAAATTACAGTTTACAATAAATTTAGTAGATGCAACTAATACTAATTTTATTGTACTAAAATTATGATATTTTTTTAGCAAATCGATTTTGATTTTAGCAAATCGATTTTGAATTGTAGTTTACATAAATTTTACTAAAATTTGGTAGCGGCTACTAATTTTTTCTACTAATTTTATTGTACAACAGATCAGCAGACATGTGTTGCTAAAATTAGCAAAAAATACCGTTGGGCTCAAAACAGTTAAATTTCCCGTAATAACCGCAAAATTTTCAGTAGCCATTACAGACTTTTTTGGTTGAGTGTACAGTTATAATTGCAATAATTTTGATGTTTAGATCACACCGTACAACTGTTATACCCACTCATAGAAAAATCAATATACAGGTGAAAGAAGAGGCGGTAAATAGTAAAACTGCGTAATTAGATTTTCATTATCATACCAAGTGTCCTTTCAAAAGTACTTTAAATTTTCAGAGGATGACTTCTTGGCAACCATTTTAAAAAATTTTGATTTGTTGATCAAATGAAAAAGAAGAATCTCTACATTTTAACAAATCGGTTTTTTTTCGTCAAAATAAAATTAAATAAAAAAATTATACCACGCTATTAAAAATTGGCAAAAAAAATTGTTTTTCTGCATCTTTTTTGTCAAAATTTACATTATTATTGAACTGTGGAGTTATCCGGTTCTACGCATTTCAGATATAAGAGATAAAAAAAATGTTTTGTCGTGGTTATAGAACATGCTACACTCAAAAAAAAGTCAATAAAGTCAGCAAAAAATGTTGCTGACTCAGCAAATTTTTAGTCAGGAGCGTGCTTGCAATAAATTTGGTAATTTCAGCAAAAGGTTTGCTGAAAATCAGCGAGCTGATTTTTACCAAAAAATAGTAATCTTCAGCAAAAGTTTTGCTAAAAAATGAAAAAAATCCTTGCTAAAATCACTAAACTTTTTGCTGAATATTAGTAGACTGAAAAAACTCAAAAAACTTGTAGCGAAATTTTACTTTAGTTAATTTATTTGCTGAAAATTTAAATATCCCAGCCAGCAATTTCGGAGCGCTTATAAATATGATTTTTAAATAGCTCATAGAAAAGATTATTGTTTTTTTGAAAACACTCTATTTTTGGTAGAAAATATGAATACTCAGAAAGCAATGCAAAAAGTTGTCTCTACAATCTAAAAAGCTATCTCAAAATGAGGCTTTATTTTTTGGACTCAAAGAAGATTCCAAAGTTATTTAAATTTATGAGGAAAATTTCAATTTTATACGCTCTTTTTTCTGAGTCATTTCTGAGTGCACAGGGGGCTCTTTTGGACGGACCACTGTCAGAGGAAAAAGTGGAAAAATGTTTATGTTTTTGGAGTTAATTTCTGAGTCATTAATGATCATCTTTGTTTGCTGGGAAAGAAATTGTGTAGAGTTGTTTTTCTTTTTAATCATTTCTGTTGTGCGTACTACACCCAGACAAGCTGCGACATCTACATTTGTTTATCTGGTTGTCGTCCACGCTATAATTGCGGTTATCAGCACAATTTTTGTAGCAAAATCAATTAGTAAAACATTAGTTCAAAATTAGCTTGGTGCTAAAAAAATATAACTAAAACTTTTGCTGAAAACGGAATTTCAGCAAACAAATTGCTGAAAACTAGTAAACTTAATATACAAGCCGTTTTACTCATTTTTCTACTATCTTATTTTTTGAGTGTAGAAGCTTTCAGTGCCTATGGCATGTAACATCATAGCACTTGCTGTGATGTAAACTTAAATGTATTGTTACATTACCACAATGATGTGTTTAGTAAATTCCGTTTCTCGGAATATTTTCTTCCAGAAAATTCCAGAGTTTTTTTATACTAGACTAATCTAATTTCGCAACAATATGTTACTATGCTTAGATAAGACCTTGCAGCTATTTAAAAACGAAATGGACATTTGTACCTCTTCTACCTGAACAAGATTTAATGCAGTTTTTGGCAATTTCAGTCAGATTCTTGTCTAAAATTTTTCTTATATAATACAGATCCCTTCCCGGAAATTGGTTAGACCTTGATCAACTAGTTTCATATTTATTATTTATTCTGCTAAACAGACAAAATTTTCTTACTAAATAATGCATAATTTATGAAGAAAATTCTATTAATTAAAGAGGCTCATAGTCTATTACATAATTTTGTTCTCCATATGCAAAAAACCACAAAAGTTGGTTTTGTATTCATTGCATGTCATTAAGAAAAAATTAAAACTTTTTGAAAAATACATATCTTCACTTTTTCCGTGTCATTGTAATTTTTTTTTTATAATTTTTTTGTGTGTAACTTATGAAAACAAAGTACCAAAGAGTGTACATTAGACAGTACCAGCTTACAGGCAAAAAAAGTGCGCGGTACACCTTCAAATATAAAGTATTTTTGCAAGGCAATTCCAAACAATTTTTTTTTGCCGAACGTAGGGGTCGCCTTTTTTAATTTTTCGTTATAACTTCGGCATTTACAGTCGGATTTTAAAGTGTGATATACGATTTCTTTGCCTCAAGGAGACCAGTGTTTTGCTATAAAAGAAAAATCCAATGAAAAAAAATTAAAAAAATGCGACCCCTATGTTCGGCACCAGAAAATATTTCTGCTGGATTTATCGAAAAACTTTCTTAGCAAAAGTTTAATGATTTTTATCGATGTATCATACTTTAAGATCCGACTGTAAATGCCAAAGATATATAAAAAAAAAAAATTGTGAAATTGCCTTCCCATGTACAGATCGTAAATACGAAGATATTTGAATGAAATTTAGTACGTTGACTCACATGGGCCCAAGAACAAAGTCTGTTGACTCTACATAGGACCGGTCCTTATTGGAACCTATCGCCCATATGGATTATATTTCAGATTTTCTTCTAACTACATCTAACATCAGACAAAATCAAAATTTCTTACAGTTTTCCTAACTTTTTATAATTTTTAGACAAATTTTACTAAACATGTATATATTTCCTATAAAATTAGTAGGTTCATGAGCTCATTTGAATCTGTGTACCAAATTTCGTTAAAATATCTTCGCTTTTGCGAACTGTAGTGTGCAAACAATACAATTTTGGGTGATCCTTTGTATAGGCACTGGGTCTAAACATGGCCCGATTTTAACCAAAATCAATAGAATTTGTCCCTGGGTCAAAACAAGTCAGAGTACCAAATTTTGTGAAAATATCTTAATACGAGTATTTGCAACCTGTACTGTGCGCACAAGAATATATGGACAGACAGACGGGCGGGTAGACGTATATCGTTACATCGAAAAAATATATTATTCTGAATCGATCGGTATCCTTAAAGATGGGGGTAGTTCCAATATTTTTTGGAATTACAAACATTAGCACAAACTTATTATACCCTGTCCAAATACTGGTGTGGGATATAACTAATAAAACTCATTATTCAAACTCATAAAGCACTACTTACAACATATTTTGGAATTTCCGCAAGCTCGAAATCCATTTTAGACCTATGGTTTCTAGGACAAAGTTGCTTAGAATTCTTCGTAAAATCATTCCCCCCCCCCCCCCCTCTACGATTTCTTATCACAGAAATCGACCTGCCCTATTGTGCATATCTTTACTTTTTCCGTGTCACTGTAAGTTGTTTTATAATTTTTTTTTTGTGTGTAACTTATAATAGCAAAGTACCAAAGAAGTGTACTTAATATATCAGAATATAATGTACGATTTTTCTCTAAATTTCGCATGCAGGGCAAAAAAATGCAGATTTTTATTTTCGGAAAAATGTTGGAAATTTTTGACACTATTCGGAATTCGGCCTATTTTTGTTATTCGGGAGAATAGCATATAATAGCCATACAATATTTTGTATTCAAAGATTGCTGCAAATGTACACTCTCAACCGAACCGTTGTGACAACCGAATTTTTTCCAACCGAATTGGCTCAGTTGCTGCAACCTCGTAATTCGGTTGCTGCAACCGAATTACGAGGTTGCAGCAACCGCATCAATTCGGTTGGCAAAAAATTCCGTTGCCACAACGGAATTGTTCTGAGAGCGTATTTAAAACAAAGGAAATTTTACTTGCTAAGAAAGAACCATTGTGTTGGTTTCAATAACTATGAATGTAGTTAATATTTACATTTAAAACAACAAAACTGAAATACAACTTCAACAACCAACAAATTCCGATTGCAAAAGTTCCTTGAGTTAGCGGATTACTTAGTTAATGGAAAATTTTGATTCGTCTGAAATTAGAAAGGAAAATAATGCAAATGCCCTTTTTTATGAGATTTTTCCATACAAGTATTTATTTAAATAAATTTTATTGCTTCCCTTTTAAAATATTTTTTAGATGTTATTCGACAAATGAGTCTTACTTTACTCAAATCTGATTCGAAACTTTGAAATTTATTTAAAACTTAAAAAAAAAAAATTACAAAAGATACTGACTAGTGCTTTATTAGTGTTCTGTTAAATTGTGTTAGTTTTTTGTTAAATTCAATACCTTCAATTTGTTGTTACCATTGAAAAATTTTAGCAACTTTCATTATATAGGTTATCACTGAATACTAGGGTTTGGGGTTCGGGAATTCCCGGGCGGGAATTCCCGGGAAATCCCGGGAAAAGTTTGACGGGAATTCCCGGGAAAATAATATATTTTTCCCGGGAAAACGGGAAATTTTAAAAATATTAAAATTTTTAAATTGTTTTTGTTTCGAAAAGGATTTTTTAATTTTAGTCATAAAAAACATTTTAAATACCAAAACAAAAATGTCATTGTTAAAATCTTTTAAAAGGGAATACATTTATTTGACACACAAATAAAATCTTTGCCAAGTAATTAGGAGCATTTCAACTAATAAAGATTTTTCGCATAACTTATTCAAAATTTAAGTAGTAAAACCTAAAAACTTGGTCAAATATTTAAAAGAAATATGAAAAAAAGCTTTCTTTCTTACAAATAATCGCCCTTACTATCTAAATTATTCAAATGTATAATTTAGGTAAAGTCGACTTTAGTTAAAATATTGGGTGGCAGTATACCTTGACTTGGTTTATTTTTGGAGCATTCTGATTGGTTAATTTATTTTCACCCAATCAAAATATTTGAAAATATAAATATTTTTGTAAGGTTTTCATACACAAAATGAACAAAACCGTTTGATTATAAATAAAGTCGACTTTAAATTTAAAATACTCCTTTATATTAAGGGTCAATAATTTTTTAAGTAACGTTTTCATTAATAAATGTGAAAAGAAAAGACTAATGGTTAACGGTGGTATCTAAATTTGGTTATCCGACATCTAAATTTAGTTCACAAAAAAAAAAAAAAAAAATTGATGGTCATGCAACTTTTCTTGAAGAAAACAACAACAAGAATAACGTTTCAGCTAAAATTAGCAAAATACCCTAAGAAAAAAGTGTAAGCTGAATAGGCATTAAAGGTTTTATGGTAGGGCAAATATTTCCTGAAATGGTATCCAAATTAGCCGCAGTCAATCCGCACCATAACTAGATCTTCGTTTATTCGAGAAAATTTTTATAATAAAAACCTGGCATTGCCAAAAAATGAAACCGATGTAAAGAACATTATATTAAATTACTACAATCATGTAAAAGATATCATGATAAAAGAAATATCGAGCAATATTTCTAACAATAGGAGATTTACTACGATCTTAGATGAATGGACAAGAATATCACAAGAGCTATTTGAACATACCCTACGGGAAATTTTTACAAACTGTCACCGAACTCGCCCCTTTATATGAAATATACTGGTCACTTTTACATGGCGTTGTCATAGGAGGGGGAAATTGACCCCTTGTGACATGTCACATGACAAACCCTAAGACAGGTTACTGAACTCGCACAAAAAACAAAGTTCATGGACCTGTCCTGGGATTTGTCTTCTGACATGTCACAAGGAGTCAATTTCCCCTCCTATGACAATGCCATGTAAAAGTGACCAGTCTATTTCATATAAAGGGGCCAGTTCGGTGACAGTTTGTTAAAATTTCCCGTAGGGTATGTATAAACGGAAATAATTCATTTTATAACCTGAGGTTGGTTTATATATCAGGAAGATGTAATGCTGATGAAGTAAGAAGAATTGTAGAAATAAGACTAGAAGAGTTTTATTTGTCTTTGGAAAATAACATTGTGGCCACCATATCTAATGGGCCAAGTGTGATGAAACGGTTTGTTTCCGCCAGTCCAGAAGTAGGTACTTTCTGCTGGAATCATGCAATTCATTTGGCAGTGCTGCGAGTAATTTATGTGAAATCAAATGTTCAACATTCTGATATTTTTTACTTTGAATTCTCACTACACAGACTGCATTTGTACTGAAATAGTGTTTTTTTTAACAAAAATTACTTATATAGGTGGTTTTCATTAACAATTTTGTTCAAAAATATTTCCCGGGATTCCCGGGAATCCCGGGAATTAAATTTTTTCATTCCCGTTTCCCGGGAATTAAAAAAGTCCGGGAAATCCCAAACCTTACTGAATACACATATTTTCCTATATGTTTGTAAGAACATTGCCTGTGCATTTGTGTTGATCATCGTAAAGTATGTCAAAGTTTCATAATTACACTGATATGCAATTAATTTATGACAAGTTGTCTTTTAGTTTATTCTACTAGAAGCTAGCAGCAATAGTTCAAATATTTTATCATTTTGCATAAACCTTTATGCAATATACATGCTTCAAAGTTTTGAATACTGTTGTTGTCTAGCAACTAACTAAATGTCTATGTACTCTTTAAGAGCAACTAACTAGTTATATGAATATACATTTTTTTCGTTTTCATAAATAACAAACGATTTGTTATTCCTCTTAACCAATATTTTACTTTCATTTTCATCACTTGGTTTTCCCTTGGTTTTCCGTCTATTATTTCAAAAGGGAACTATGCCGATGGGTGGTTCCCTACGATATTTATATAATATGTGGTAGAGGAGAATAAAAAATAAGCGGCAGGTATTTTTGGCAAACAATGTTCTGTTCTTTTTTTTAAATTTAATAATTTTGTAATAACACTTTAAAAACACGAATTTAAAATTACTTCTATAAGTTTTGTAAATTTTCCTATTTTTGTCTGCAACACATATAATACATAACTACTAACAATTCTTTGCATATGTAAATACGGGTACACATTAAAAAATTTATTCTACGAAGGAGTTGGATGAAATTGAAGTAATGATGAGAAAATATCCTTGAATATAGAACCGAATCCGTTGACTGGGGTTTGCCGGTTTTGCTATATATACATATATTAGGGTGGGTCGATTTAGCAATCGATATTGCGTACTCGATTTTTCGAAAGCTTTTAGAATGGGGAAAAAAAGTTCCTCTATGACATATCAAAAAAATCATTTTCGAGGCTCCCAAATTTAAATTTTTTGCAATTTTCTAATAAATGCTAGATTAGCGCCATCTTTAGGTGGCTTTTTGAAACAACTAATAAAGTTGTAAAGAATATAACATTACAACCTTTCCAGAAAGGTATTACTTATGAAAATCGGATAAAAAATGTGGCAACTAGAGGTAAAAGTATATAAGTAAAATTATTATCTGTTTTTAATTTAATTTAACTTTTCTGATTATAAATTTTATTTAATTGCAATCAAAATTATTGAATAAGTAGTGAAAAAATGTTGTTACTTCCAATAGAATTCCAACTAATTTATTTTCCAGAAGGCTTCGCAGGTCTTAGGTTTTAAGGGTTAAATGTTTTATATGAAATTTAAAAACAAAATGTTTAACATACAGTTGTGGACACGAATTTAAGTTGATTCAAGTTTTCAGTGTTGTTAACTTTCTTTTAAAATCGCTAAAAACAAAGAAAAATTTGGCCATGTTTAAAGTGCTACAATTTTAAGCCTGGTGACTATTTGTAGATAAAAATAATGTAAGACTTAAGGAAATTTTATAGTATTTCCAAAAATATACAGTTTGTACGGGATCGATCAGTACTTCCTAAATTTTACTATGAAATTTGATAAAAGGTTGATATCGCTAATTTTTCGTTAAAAGCCACGCGCACTTAAAACAAGTGACAAAATGAAAAAACAAACACTACGTCAAAATTCCCTAAAATTTTCTGAACCAACTCCTTGCCTTTCGTGGCGAATTTAGCCACTATTTTGATCTTTAAAAATAAAAGCAACAACAATAAAATTAGAAAAAAACTTGAATTGACTTAAAGACATATCCACAGCTGTAAGTATAGTTCAATTAAATATATATAAATGCCCAGCTGGAAGTTGTGTCTTAAAGTCAATGTAATCAGCGACATATTATAGACAAGTCATCAGCTAAAGACATTGTACTTAAGACGTCTTTAAGACATGTCAGCATTTTGTATTCTGCTTTTAAAAACCCTGACTAATTGCCGACTTTTTAGCACCGGCCAACTAAAATATGACATTAGGCTATTTTTTTTTTTATTTCAATAAATTATTAAAAATTATAAATTTTATTTTTAACTTCACAATTTCCTTGAGCTTAAGGTTGGTTTTTTATATATAAAAAGTTTTTTATTTTCAATATTTCGCTACTCCATTGTGTAGAATCTTCAGGAAATAACAATTAAATTTCATTGTTATTTCCTGAGGATGCTCCGCTATGAAAATAAAAAAACTTTTTATATGTAAAAAACAAACCTTAAGCTCAAGGAAATTGTTCCTTGATAATTTAAATCTGAGCGATCGGATCATGAACTTTGAAAATTAGAAATCAGAAAATCATAAACAGCAACTACATCTTTAAAAAATATAATGTCAGGTTCGCCATATAACAATTTAAAATACAGAGTGTGTATTATAAGAAAAATTCAGAAACCTTTCAAAATTTCTTGAAAGATTTTAAATTTTTAATTGTTCATAGAAAACTCTATTGCTAGAGTTAAACTCAAAGCAATCCCCAAAATTTATTTAGTTCTAATAAATAATATTTTACAAACAACTGCTAAATTTTCCAGTTTTTACCACGCTTGCTGTTCATACTTTTTGGAAAAATTTAAATGTTTCAAGTTCGATAGACACAACTAAAAGTTCGGTTATAGCTAACGAACTATTCGATTGTCATTCATTTGATTGAAAATTTATTATAATGAAAGTTTCCCATTTGGGTTAATTTAAAAAAAGTAAAATAAAAAATCCTAAATATGATCGAAATACTACAACCTTTGCAATTTTAATTCAGAAAATATCAAATGAAATTCATAATTTCCTTTTAAATTCAGAAAACATTAATTGAAATTCAGAATTTTCATTTGAAATTTAGAAAGCATTAATGGAAATTCAGATTTTCGATTTTAAATTCAGAAAATATCATTCGAAATTTAGAGAATATCATTTGGAGTTTTGAAAATATCAAGTGAAATTCAGAAAATATCATTTGAAGATATCATTCAGAAATCAACAACTGTAATCCAGAAAATATAATATGATATTCAGAAAATCATCGCGTGAAATTCAGAAAATGTCAACTGATATTTATAAAATATCAATTGAAATTTTCTGAATTGCAGTTGGTGTTTTTCTGAATGTCAGTTGATATGTTCTGAACTACTATTGATATTTTCTGAATTTTAAATGTTATTTTCTGAATTTCAATTTATATTTTCAGAAGTTCAAATAAAAATTCTGAATTTCCATTGATATTTTCGGAATTTTAAATGTAAATTCTGATTTTCAATTAATATTTTCTGAATTACAATTGCAAAAGATGTGGTAAGTATCAATATATCTTAAAACTATATATTTGCTTTATTCTTGTTTGTATACGTATGAGTGATATTTTATAGAAATCATTATATTGATCATACGCCTTGTATCAGTTTTTGTACCAGATGGTTATAAGAATTCTAGAGAAACCAAACCATTCGGTTGGAGCCAAACTTTGAGGAAGGAATCTTATTTTATGTGTGAATTATTTAAAAACTAAATTTTTAGTTTAAACTATGTACATAAGTACTTATTTATATGTATATATAAACACATTTTTTTATGTCCCAGGTCAAACAAATGCAAACATCACCTATGTATGTCTGGCCATAACAATAAATTCAACATGAAAATGTTGTCATGGCCATTGTTTTACATCAATTATATAAACATACTTAATGTGCTTTTCAAGTAAGGTTATTTTGTGCAACACAACAGGAAAGGCATAAAAACAAAAATTATGTACTTTGTATGAGTGCGTTACAGGTTGTTCTGATAGTAATGATAACAAACCTCACAGCTGTCATTACCACATGCACCACACTCTTCTTCCTGGTATGGATAGAACAGTTTAAACAAGACAATATATCTTTAGGGCAGTATTTTGACAACACATTAAGTGAAATTATATAAAGTATCCCCACTATCCTTTTAGTTAAAGTAAGAAACAGTCAAAATTTAGTTATAAAATTATTTTTCAATTGTGGAACCTTCAATAATAAAAATTTGGTTGGCTTTTTTTTGGAGAAATCACATACTATAAACTAAGTTTTTTGATTATATATTAAAGTTCTTTTAGTGTTTTATTTTCTTGTATGACAGGAAAAGATATATTTTGGTTTTAGAAATATGTATATTTGAGCGTACCACCTTACAGGCAAAAAAAAAAGTGCGCCGTACACCCTCCAATATGAAGTATTTTTGCAAGGTTTCAAAAAAAAAATTTTTTTTTGCCGAACGTAGGGTCTCCATTTTACAATTTTTCGTTATATCTTTGGCATTTACTGTCGGATATTTAAGTATAATACATCTCGAGGAGACCACTGTTTTGCTTTAAGGGCCATTGGCCTCAAGTATCCCATTCTAGTAATAGCACACATCTCAGTTACTACAACCCTAATGTACAACTCTAATGACAAAAAATTAAAGCTCGCAATAAATCATTAAACTTTTGCTAAGAAAGTTTTTCGATAAACCCAGTAGAAATTTTTTTATATTTTATATCGCCTTTTTAAATTTTTTTTTCATTGGATTTTTCCTTTATAGGAAAACACTGGTCTCCTCGAGGCAAAAAAATCGATATATCACACTTTAAAATCCAAGTTTAAATGTCGAAACTATAACGAAAAATTAAAAAAGGCGACCCCTACGTTCGGCAAAAAAAAATTTTGAAATGCATATAGTGTGCTTTCTAATACATATCGTCATATAAAATAATGAAGCCGTATGTTACAAAAAATTCAAATCGACTATTTCAAATATGATGCAGCGCATCAAAGTACATATTCCCGCAAAATTTTTCACTCCTACGACTAAACACGATGATTTTATTAACAAAATTATTAACAGTCCCCAGTGTAAGCAGAAACAATTTTAAAATGTTTTTTGCTTCTCCTGTAAAATTTTTTAAAGGTAACTTACGGCTTTTTTCATTTTATATGACGATATGTTGTCATATTTTGATCCAAAAATTTATTAATGTTAGAAAAGTGCATAAAATTCCTTTTCTTCCTTATAATATTATGAGGAATTTCCCTTTTAAAAGTATTTGCTATACTAACTTTTCAGATATTTTATATTAAAATACTATAAAGGTGGACTGATTCTATCCAGCTGATACCTGCATAAATTTAAGCTTAATTTTGTTACATGATTTTGCCAGATATTAGGGGTTTTCGTAAAAACTCATAAATTCTTCGTAAACCTTATATAAATACAAACCAAATTTTCTGTGTATGGAGTTTGTCATTAAACGCATAAACATACCAGGTTTACACTGTGTACGAGTAGAAAACGAGTTTATATGAAAATCCCTATTATTAAAATTAAATGGTCGTCGGTCAGATTATGGGGTATCTCTTGAAGAATTAGCAATATTAATATATTCATTTCTATTTGGTTTGGTTGAGGCCCTACGAAATGATCCTTAAATTGTTGCAGATTGTTTTCGTTGCATGGTCTTATAAAACAATAATTACTTACTGCATCAATAACTGAATGCAATATTGAACATTTCTTTTGAAATATAATTAATGAAAACGTACTTAAATATCGATGTATGTATTAGGGTGTAGTGTTGTCAAAAATACGAGCAGTAGGTATTAGACGCCAGCATGAATGTTTTGCAAAACATTCACGAAATATTTTCTTATACACCAAAATATTTTTTTTTTTTGTTTTCTGTTTTATTTTTTTTTTTTTTTTTGTCTGTAATGATCTAAATTTTAATATCTTGTAAATAATTACAAATAAGTAAAATGGAAAATTTTGGTTATATTTAGTATTAAAAATCGTCAAATCTCTCATCAGCCCATGCAAGAGAATATTTTGTAAAACATTCATTCAGCCCTCTAGTAGGTATCGAGTATTTGTAATTTTATTTCTTTTTTTTATTCTAGACTTTGCTAAAATATTTATCATAAAAGTACAAAACTGCTGAACAAAGTTTTCAAAGGCGGCAGATGTTAAAAAAAATATGGAAAACACATTTTTTAGTTAGTAAACATGTTTAAAAATACGCTTAAAAATTAAACATTAAATCAAAATTGCTAAAAAATTTTATTCTAAAATTTAAAAAAATTAAAATTTAAAACTGTTTTAAAGTATTGACCAAAAAGTTTAGAAAATAAAAGGAATGCAATCCTCTTAGTTGACTTTTAATGGGAAGTAAAAATTAGTGAGAAAATATATATAAAATATGGCTGCAAATATGAAATTAATTTTTTTATCGGGAACTTTTATTGATAAATTTTTAATTGGTAATGTCTTTACTAATAGAGTTCGTCATATTTATTATAATTTAATCATAAAATTTATCAATTCATTTTTTGTTTTCCTTAAAATTACCAGGCCTCTTTGTTTGCAGGCACAAGCTGTTAACATAAGGTGAGAGTTATATATACATTGGTAGTACCGATTATCCAAATTAAAAATATGGAGTAGTATACAGTAGTAAAAAGTAACCGAATTTATTAGCACTATTGGGATAATTCAAAATAAAATGAAAATGTAGGATATTGCTATTTGTTTTCCAAATGGCAAAGCTATTTATTAAGGAACGTAGCATTGACTAGAATATTTACAATACAAATTCATATTATTGGCGTTAAATTACTTACAGTATTTTGTTAACAATGCTATTGCAATACTCATTTATATTTGATTAAATGATGGGAAAAATAAATCATGCATTATACAGTGGGTTATATTTAAAATATTTTGTAAATAATTAAGCCATTTCTTACCAGCTGCTCCGATTGATATGAAACTCCACAGATCCATCTCAAGTTAATTTTTAGCTTTAATTTGAAGGCCGACTCCACAGACCTACCTAGTGCTGTACCAGTAGACTCCAAATTAGGATAACTCGGACGTATTAGAATAGTGAAGACTTGTAATTTGTCCATTTATGAAACAATTTTAGGAAAGATAACAATTTATAATCTGCTAAGGGCCTAGAATAAACATGCGTAACCATGTGGGATATATCTTAAAGTATAAAAGTTATTCCGGTTTGAAAACTGAAATTATACAATTCTGCAATAATATGGGCCGGTTTTTTTTTTAAATTTACGTTATATTTGCAGCTAGTTTTTCTACTTGATAAAGGAAATTTTTACATTTAACGATTCTTTTACTCTAATTGCGCCACCTTAATTAAAAAAATATGTTCATTAACAAATATTCTATTGCAAAACAAAAGTGTAACAGAAAAAAATTAAAATCGTTTTTACGGATATCCAAAAATTTTATCAGATTCAGCTGAAACTCGGCATACAATATTTACGGTTCATTTCAATGATAGTTGCCAACTCGGTTAATATTTACATATAGTTTACTCAAAAAGGCATGTTTTATTGTGAATTATACCTTGTAGTATTTAATTTTTAAAAATAAAAATTTATAAAAATGATCCTTTTTTTAAATGTGTTCATAAATCGAAAAATGGCAATGTTTAAAAATTTTCATATGCTCGAGGTGACCCACTTTGGCGCCTAGTATCACAGTTCCTAGTATCACAGAGGGAGCGGCTGTCAAAATTAGAGAGCGAAATTACGTTTTCTATGATGTGTGCAGCTCCATGTCAATCCAACAAGCCGTTAAGAAATGGCTGAATTATTTCCAAAATATTTCAAAATTACCCCACTGTGCAATTTATGCTATATGATTTTCATATTGTTGTTCTTTTTCTGTTGTTATTGATGTTGTTAATTATAATTTTCACCTTAATTGCTTAGAATTTATTCATTCTCAGTAGCTTTTGAGACCCCATAAACAATCATCATCAACATCATTTATGTATATCTGTTTGAAATTAATGCTTATTAAATTAAACCAATAAAATACGTTTTGCAGCCTAACTGTGAACACATGCTTGTGGCAGAATTCAATTACAGAGTGGAAAGTATATACTCAACTTTTTTTTTGAGGTACGTTCTAACGCACACCTTTTTAGCGCTCCAATCTAATATTTTAGGGTTAATAGGTGGGATGAAAAATTACCCCGATTTTAGACTTTCGGCCTTTTTCATGTTTGTTCCAAGGAAAAGTATACAAATTGGCTAAAACATTAAAGGTATTTTGAAGATCTATTAAATGGTGTACTGAAAATCTTAAAAAGTTTTTAAACAAAAGGCTTTCGTACAACTTTGCAATAAATTTTTAAACCCTAACATCGATTTGCGCCAATAAGTTTAAAAATAGATATTATTTAATTTAGTCCCCTCTACAACATATTCAAACTTCATCGAATTCTACAGGAATCCAGAAACAGAGTCTCCTTTTAATATATGCAGATTATGAGGACGTAATCGGTTCTTCAATTTATCGTTCAAATTTGTTTAAAGTTTGGTCTACATTTCTAGCGTAGCCAGAAAACAGATTCGTGCTAACAGCCGAACTTGTTGCCAATCGAATGGTTTAGTTGAAGAAACCGAATTTTTTGTGGGGACAGCCGAATTGTTTTAAGTGCAGTTGTTAGTTGTCATAAGGGAAAAAATCGATTAAAACATTGAACTATTCGATTGGCTACAAATTAGGTTGTCTACACGAAACTGTTTTCACTGTGAGCAAATATTTCAATATATATTTTACCTTTTTTTTTTTGGTAACTATTTTATTTAATTTTTCAATTGTTTACTATTCTAATTCATTTGGAAGAATTTTTTTTTCTTTTTGTTAAAACAAAAACAAAGAAGGCGGCCAAGACTGAGATATATAATTATTAAAAAAAGAACACATTATTTTAACAATGAGTGGTTTGCTTTATTAACCGAGCAACCGAATTACTTGACTGTTACAACCATATTTATTCCAAGGTTAATGGAACAATTATGTCCCCACCGAACTTCCGCTGTAGTAAACGAATTTCTCCCGCCACTGAGTCTGTGTTCTCTGTATAATAAAATTTAAAATTAGATGTACTCAAAATGGCCTCGGTTAAATATTTTTGATAGTAACAAATATCAGCTTAAAGTTATAATATTCAACACCACATAGTGTAGGGCATAATTATATAAAAACGCATTTAACAAATTTGAATTCCAATTTCTGCGATAATCGACATTTTTGTAGACCGATAGTTACCGATTTGGTAGATTGCGTACATATCGGCTTGACAGTTTCAGGGATACTTTTAAATACGTCAAACTTTTGGCTTTAAAAGTTAGTATACCAGCTAATTTCCCCAAGGCCTATATTTTTAAAGATTTGTGAACTTCTGAATACTTAATATAAACATTACAGCTGTGTAAAGAAATTTAATATTTCATAAATTTTAGACAATCGCCATACAAGAAATTATGTAACATGTAGTTTTTCCTAAATATTTTTCTTAGATGTTACACAACATGTCGTGTCATTCTGCATCGGCTAATGTTGTTTTGTTTAAAGTTCACTCGAGCTTTAGATGCCTCAAATTACAATCAATAAAATATTACTTTTTCATCAGCGAAATAATAGTCTCGTATATAATTTCTTTTTTTTTTTAAGCAGAAGCAACACTTAGGAAATTCTTCCTATTAATTAACGTGTTGCTTTCTTTGGTAAGGGCATATTTTAGAAGTGGAAGGTGGTAAAAGATAAAGGGCTTCAAATATTTGCGTGAAAACAAATTCTATACAGCTTCATGTGAAACTCATAATCGCAGAAAATAATTTCTTCCATGGAGTATAACAGTTATTTCAGGTGAAACACAATTAATCTGTAAAAGGGAATTACAACATTCAGCCTAAGCAAATTATGTGTACGCGCTGGGTGCTCCGTTTATTGTGAAAAACAAGTCTTCTATTCGAGCACAGTACTATTTTATGTTTAAAGAAAGTTTTTCTTGTAATTGTGAACATATCTGTTACACTGTATGTCTATATTCAATTTAACAAAAGCATTGGTTTGAAAAAAAAACACATATGTACATAATCATATCAAAACTCACTTCAAAATGCAACCATCCAAACCTTAAATCAATGACTTTTAATAATAAATTATGTTCTATTTCTAATTTGTAAAATATATATGTGTATAATATTAAATATTTGGTTTCTAAAATACTATGTATTTGAATGTATCATCCGAATAAGGGTATAAAATACATTATAAGAAGTAAACAGGCAGTCTTGCCAATTTAGCATATCTAGTGTTAGATCTACTAGGTGGGCAGAGTATAATAAGTTTATTTAGATATTTCTAACACCAGAAAATGTCGGATCTAGATCCACATTTAGTATACCGATTGACTCAGAATCATTTACTGGTTCGATTTGTATGTCTATCCGTCCGTCTGCCTGTATGTTTATCTATTTTTGTGCCCAATATACAGGTGGCAAATAACAAAATATTTTGATGAAATTCAGTATACCGGGTTATTATTTAGTATTTATTATTCTATAAACAAATTTTAACGCAAGTTCATTTCAACCCATTCGAATTTCAAATCCAAATATCCCTTGCTTACAACCAGACTGGTGTAGGGTATCATATACCTGCATACCCGACTTTAACCTTTCTACACGTTTAAATTTTTAAATCGACCTGCCCTAAAAACAAAACGTATTTAAAAAAAAAAGAATTTTATGCCCTTTTCGAGCGATAAAAAAAATTGTTTTTCTAGCTAAATATCTTATGTTCATTAATTCACTTGCCACATCTTGTATATATTTCTTATAAAATTATAAACAAAGTCTAACATAAATGGATTCTGAAATAAATCAAAAATATGTATCAATTTGAGAAAATCACCATAAGATCGAGAAAATCGATATTTTAATCTCTACCAACAAGGAACGTATACCAATTGATTTTCTCCGATCTTAATCAGATTCATATATATGATACTAGCTGGCCTTAAATTTTATTTAATTCCAGTTGATGTAAAAGTAGATTTGGCAATTCTAGTGAATCCAAAAATTCTGTCGGATTGTGAACTGTTTCGGTATTTTTCACACTTTATGGTTTAAATGTCCGATAATACGTTAAAGTTAGCTTTAAATATCGGAAAATTGCATACTTTGTAACGACGTGTTTTCCACTTTATGCTGGGGCAGAGCTCGCGGTTGCCCAAGGTCCGTTACAAACTATTTATTTATTTCCAAGAGAGAAAGAGAACACAACTTTGTTAATTTTTTTGTTAAACGCTATAATATTCTTTATTTACAACAATTTTTTTTTTTATTATTTACAACACTAATGACACGATTACCGATATATATACGACACGGAGGTTATCCACGTTGCTGGCGAAGAGTAAGACAGTTTGAGGGAGAATAAAACAATGCGACGACCAATGTTCTCCCGTGTTACAATAAGCTTGACAGCTAAGGGGTGCGTGGTTGTGGGGAGTGACCGAAAGAGACCGAAATGCAATCGCAATCTCCTGGCTTCTAAATTATATAAATGGGTGCGGACAGTCAAACCATCCACCCACAATATTTATCGTCCACACCACAGCCTGTCTCTGGGGCCAAGTGTAATGAGAATAATGCAGACCAACCACAATTTCTCAGAACAGACCACTAAATTAGACAAGTCGATATAGGCAGTCCAACCACCAATTTAAGATTATTTTAACTGACAGTCCAACCATCAGTTTAATATTGGTAGTCCAACCACCAACCTAAGACTATTTTATCTGACAGTCCAACCATCAGTTTAATATTAGCAGTCCAACCACCAATCTATGACTATTTAATATAGGCAGTCCGACCACCTATTTAAGACTATTTTATCTGACAGTCCAACCATCAGTTTAATATTGGCAGTCCAACCACCAAAGTAAAGACTGTTTAATATATTGGCAGTCCAACCACCAATATAAGACAGCTTTATATATAAGACAGCACTAATTTAAGACTTTTAAATATTGGCAGTCCAACCACCAATATATGTCTTACCTCAACGCTGTCCGTTGACCGACTCCCCAAATGCATACAATACGCCTGCTTTTATACTGATTGATCGCACACACAAATAAAATAAACAAACATAACATACAGCTGTCTTCAACACAAAGAGTTAACATTAAGTAGTTTTTCGTATATACAGTGTTGTCTTTCCTGGTAGTACTTAATAATACTTACACCACTACCCACTAGAGGGTGTACTGTTGTCGATAAAGCCGTTAAATTTGAATTTAAATTAACAGAGTTAATTCAAATTTCTTTGATTAAGAAAAAATATGTTGAAAAAACGAGCTCGCGACTTTTGTCGTTACAACTTTTTATAATTTATTCTCTCCTATAATTTGTTTAGTCTTTTCTTAAAGTATGTTTTTATATTGAATTTCATATTTCTGACTTAAAGGGTTTGCATAGGCAGTTAAAAAAGCTCCTTTCCCCTTTTCGCCCCTTCCTAAACAAAATTACAAATTTGAGTAATTGACATTTCATTTGATTCTAGTTGTATAGCGATTAAATTCCACTCGTTTCCCGTTGTATTCTATTCCATATTCAAATTTTAGTATTTTTATTCCACTTGTTGCCCTTTTCACTCCATTTCCTTCCCATTAGCTAGTGCTAGTTAGCTAGCTAGTTCAATTAAACTCTTTCCCCGTTCCATGTCGATCCACTAGTCTAGGGTTTAAATTCCACTCATTTACCATTACATTCCCTTTCGTTTAACAATTTTAGTCTTCTTTAAATTTCAGGTTTCTGGCCAAATAAATTTGGGCAGGCCATTACAGGAAGCCTTTTTACCTTTTTTGCTCTCATTGCTACCATGTTCCTGGCGAACCTACATATACTCCAAAATTCCCATATTGCCGAATATCTATGGCATAAGAAGAAACTTGACTCCAAAGTTCAACTTCCAAGTCCAGCGGTTAAGAACGATCGTTAAAGGGAACACTTTTCCCTTTTTAAAACCCCCAATTTCACTAAGTTCATGTCCAAAAGTCCAAACTCATTTATATTGCCGGTAAGTTAGTCTATGGTGCCAAAAATACAAAACGTTTCTAGCAATGGGGTTGGGGCACGGCTTCAACGGCAAAATTTTCTCCTTTTTGTCCCTCCCAGTAGGAACTTCCAAAAATCGCTTCGATGCGAAACTGCGTAGACAATAGTTTGGGCTGACAGTCAGGGGGAGACTTTTCACCTTTTGCCACTTCCTGCAGGAATTTCCAGTAATCCCAACTTAGCGGGGGCCACCAACTGTAGCTAGGGCCGCTAAAGCGTCCGCTTTCCCTTCTGAAACCCAATTTTAACACGTTCCTGTCAAAAGTACCTCATCTTTAAGTTAGCCTATACTCAAAGAAACACAAGGGCAAATTTTTTTCACCAACTTTTTTTGTTATTCAATAAATCTCATGTTTACGGGTTAAAAAATTAGGGAAAAATGGCCCAATATTTCTTTTTTTAAATTTATTTCTTATAATTTTAAAAGAAAATTGTTACTTTCAGTATTAGTTGAAAGATGTTTTGAAAACGCATCTACCAGTGTACAAAAAGTGTCCGCAGATTTCCAACTTTTTTGTTATTCAATTATTATATTTGTCTTTTGTATGAGAAATTCTTGTTGCTTTTAATTCAAAAGTAAATATAATAATGCCTATTTAATTTAGTCGAAGAGGTATCTGAGCTTTTTTCGGTATTCTTTAACATTCGGCTTTAGAACAAGTTTTTCTATAGCGCCTTTTTCCTCAATATTTTAAATAAGTGGCTACCCTGGGCCTAGAACATTAGGAATATGGGTATCAGTCTTAATTTGTATACTTTAGAGTGTTAAATATAGCACTCTGTGCAAATAAATCTAAATTTTGTTGTTGTTAGTGATTATCAAAATTATAGGTTTTTTCCTAAATTTGTATAGGGTATCATTCGGTTGTTCTTCACTAATTTATTTTGTTTTTCTTTGTCTGCTAAATAAATACAGGTTTAATGAAACTTCATTTCTAATATTGTTGTAAGTACATTAGGGTGACAAAAAAAATACAGCATATTATTGTGGCACAAATTTAATTTGGAGAAAAATTAAGGCAAATATCGAGCAAACTTGAGTCCAAAATTTATATGGTGAAAATTTGGACTAACTAAAATAATTTTAAGCCGTTCACTTTTGAGCCCTGGAATTATGAATTTTGCAACCAATGAAAAAATAATAAATATTTTGATTATGTCTTGTGACATATTTTTTCTAATTTTATTTACTATGCTGAACATTAATATAAAAACCTCTTTGAAATCTCTCAAGCAGTCTGCAATATATTCTGAAAATGTTGCCGAAAATCAAGTTTCATAAATTCTGCAAAGCTAAACTGAAAAATTCAATGTCTCGAAAACATACACTCACAATATTTTATGCTTAAAAACAACCTAAAATATATATTAAATTAATTGAAAACACAATTAAAAAAAGGACTACTTAGTTTTCACTATATTCAAACCAAATTGCTATTTATTTTCAAACATTATTTAAACAATCCATAAAAGAAATAAAAATAATTGAAAAGTCTATTAAAACATTCATCAATTTTTAACTGACAAAACGTAAAAAAAAGGTTTTGTGGTTTGTTTTTGTTTTTTTTTTTTAATTTTCAAAACACTACACCATACACAACACACACTTTCATATTTTCATTGGCTATATTTGTGTGTATGAGTAAAGAATTTCTTGCAATTTGAATTGAAATAATTTTGTATATAAACAAACCATTTTAACAAAAAAGAAATCCGAAAATATTTGAATTTTTTGTTTTAAAACAGAAAACAACGAAATTATTTAATTATTTTTTCTAAAAATAGAAATCTAAAAATAGAATATTTAATTGAAAATAACAACTCCTATAGACGATACATATTTTTTCTAGTTTGTTTTTTATTGATTGATGAAAAAAGTTAAACAATATATTTCAATGTATTTTAATTGATTCTTCAATTGAAAACAAACTTTACCTATTATTTTTTAAATAAAACTCAATCGGTTATGGAAAATATATTGTGAGTGTATTCGCGTTCAGCATACTAAATTTTATTGAATATAAAAAATATGTCAGAAAATATAAGTAGTACATATAAATTATATGCTTTTTTTTCTTTTATTTGTTGTACTTAAAAATGCAGAACATTGACTTCTATCCGCGAAAATCTAAAATTTAATTTTAGTTGCCACCCTAAAGGACATACATGTAGTTAGCATGTAATTTTCAGCTTTTATGTTATTTTGAGGGTGTAAATGTTTGAAATGATTTTCATAGTTAAGAGCATAATTAACTCAAGTTTCTAATTATGCATTGATAAATGAATAAGCATAGTATATTATTTTGTGTTAATGCAATTTTTTTTTTCTGTGGATTGTAATAGTGAAATATTTATGCAATTACGGCAAAATTTATTTTAATTTTTACCCTTTATTGGGGAATATGGCACCTTGAGCAAAATTTGTTGTCTTTAATACACACAGAGAAAAAATATGCCATTTTCCAACTGAAATTCGGTTGCATCTACTAAAATAGGTTGGTACAACTGAATATTGGTTCTCACAACAAAATTTGGTTTCTACAACTGAATTTTAGTTGCAATAATCAAAATATTTACGAATCACGTTCCAATATGGTTTCACCAACCGAATTTATTGGTTGTAGCAACCAAAACAGGCTTAGCAATTCGGTTGGCAATTTTTTTTTCTGTGTGTACTTTCGGCATATCTCTAGTTTCCAAATATTTGTTTGTATTAAATATTTTATAGCTGGAACAATTACTTTTTTTTCTCCAAATACGAAAAGGCTTTATACGGGCAATTTAAAAATTTTCGAGATCCTTTGAAACTGATTTTAGATGCCTCTTCTTTCTCAAGTTTTTGAAACTGTGTGAAATGGTTGACATAGGTAGACCGCACTTCAAAACTAGGGATATAAAGTTTAATGTTCTAAAGTATGTACAACTAATGTACATTTGAATGAACAAAATTAAAAAAATTTATTTGAAAACCACAAGGATTATTTCATTCATTTAATTTTTTTTTCTCACAGTTTTTATCATTCTGATCCAAATCATAACAGAATGGAACTACTAGCCTTGGCGTATTAATTCACTATATAAGTAGCTTTCATATGAGGGTAACATTTTTTCCATTCCGCGTGAGATATGGTTATTGAATGCATCTTTGTCATCTTCTGCAGATGAAAATCGTTGGTCAAGTAGTTTATTATAATGTGCGGGAACAAGAAAAAATTATTGAGTGCCAAGTCAGGGCTGTACGTCGAAAGATCCATTAATTCGATCTTTTGAGTGCTCAAAAAGCCACTTGTTTGTGCCGATATATGAAAGCTCGCATAGCCATGATGAAAAGTTAATCGTTTTTGGGTGTTGGCTTTTTATTTCTCCGAACACTTCTGGCAAAAAAATAGTGGTGTACCATTCCGAATTGACTGATCTGCATTATTCAAACGCCACTGTGCCAAACGAAAAAGACCTGTGCCTTTTCGATTATTAGTTTAAAAGACTTATTGATGAAAATTCCTATAAAAGTATAGAACGAATATCAAAGAGTATACATAATAAAGAGATTAGGGGACTCTCTATCATTTGTTCTATTATGTGCCTTGAACAAATGATAGAGAGTCACCCAGCAAACATGGCAATAGGAGGAAGATTCTCCGATTATATCGCCAGGAAGAAAACATTTATTGCCGGCAATATTAATTTCGCATTCCGGAAGTTTCCTCCGTCGGAAACAACTGTTACCCTAAACCAATACTTCCAGGCAATATGAAAGCAATAACTCATATGGAAGATAATACCGCTAAATAAACTCCCGGGTACAAAAAAAAATTATTTGCTTTTTTTATTTTTAATAATTCATTGACCAGCTTATAAATTATCTTGATTTCATCTTAGCCGATTTTTCCCGCGCAATTATTCTTGACTTTTCACGAGTTTATTTCCCATGGGTATGGCATCACCAAAAACAAAAGTTATAACGACATCGTTATCACTAGATGGCACTTTGTTCAAAAAATTGACAATTTTCTGTTTTTATTTAAATTGAAATAATAACAAACAGAAAAGCAAAAAAAAAAGGAATTCTGAAATTTAATTCTTTGAATATATTTTGCGTTTGATTTTTTCTTATTTTACGCAGTTTTCAGCAATTCTTGAATTTTTAAATATAGGCTCAGCTTATACTAAAGTGATACTAAATAGTTGCTCAGGTGATACTAAATTTCAGCGCCCCCTACCGGTGAGTAGTGTAAGTTTTGATTTCCTATCTCTGTAATTAAGTAATAGTGTCTGTTATTTCCTATATATCTTTTGATTGTTTTTGTACAAATTTAGTTTTAATTTTTTCCAAATTGACAAAATATTTCAAACAAATTTATTTTTATTCCAAATGATACAATGGTGATATTGCCGCAATATTGTCATAAAAAGTTATGACAAAAGATAAAATTTTTGAATTATTTTTTTCCAAGTATCGCCGAACTATCTTCCAAATGATAAAAGGAAGACAATTTCAAAGTAAATACTACTTGATTATTTTCATTCAAATGTCAAATAGAAGATATCACTTTAATAACTTCTTGAAAGATATCTTCCAGGATCATTATGTGCGCTCTTTGTATGAATCAAAACATCGATTGTAACCAGGGATGGAAAATAATAATTTAGTTATTATTAAAATCGAGAATAGAACTTTAATTACACTATTCCAACAGTATTGTAACCCTAGATTATGAATTTTAAAAAACCATACGTAAAAAATTGCAAAATAATATCGGAATGCGCAAAAAGGCTTTGGGGTTCAAAAAATTAATTAAAAAACTTAATACGCGATTAACATTCTGCAAACGATGTCCAAATGTTCGTTTTTTGCAACAAACCACCAAACGTTGTTTTATGAAATGGGCATTACACTCCTTTGATTATAAATTTAAGAAACCGCACTTAAAAAATTGCAAAATAATAGCGGAACGTGAAAAAAGACTTTGTGGTAGAAAAAAATAATTAAGAAACTCAATCAGCGATTAACAATCTGCAAATGAATACAATGACTGAAAAATTTTCCGTCATTGCAAATATTTTTTTCGCGAATTTTTTTTTTTTTTTTAACCGCACTTAAAAAGTTACAAAATAACGGCGGAATTCGAAAAAGGCTTTATGGTGCAGAAAATAAATTAAAAGAGCTAATCAGCGATCGACATTCTGCAAACGAATAAATTGTTGCAAACATTTCCCTTTTTGCAAATGTTTTTTTTTCCCAATTTTTGCTAATATTTGCTAATATCTGAATATTTAATTTAAATTTTTTTAACGAGCCAAAGAGGAAGCTAGTTTTTAGTTACTTACATTTTTAAATATGTAAGAGCGATCTAACATCTTTTGGTATAAGAGCCCGATTGAGTGAGCCTTTTCCATCCCTGATGAACCAGTCGGAGTTCGTTCCTGTTCGAAGCCACATAATATTTTTTCCCATAAAAATTATTGAGAGAGTTGCAAGGCCATTGCGAATATTAACATCCCTAAAATTATTTTTAAATAATTAAAATCTCACCACCGAAATGCCGTTTATGGGTTTATGAATGACCATGGGGGTTTATGAATGACCATGAAAAATACTCTATAGATCTATATTTTTTTTTTGGCAATTTTTTGATTTTGCATTGCTTGTTTCTTTGTCCGGAAAATGTTATTGATTTATTATTTTTATTATTAATCAAATTTTTTATTGATTGACAATTCTTAGTTAGGCATTAAATTTAAAACTAAACACAAATGCTTAAGCATATACATCAATAGATATGTACTGCATTAAATGTGTAATTTACTTTTAATAATTCTTGCATGTTTGGAAAAATGTTTTTTAAGCATAAAATCTACCATACTTTGTGTTTGGTTTTATAAGTACAAGTGCGTAACTTCATTATCAAGCATGAGGTGCCTAATCATAAGCATTTTGCTTTATTTTACATAAAAATGTACGCACATTAATGGAACTGTATTACATTTAGTTTTCAGAGTGTATCGAACACAAATTTCGATTTCTCGAAAACGGTCTTTTAAAAAACTTTTATTGCCAGATATGAAGTCAGATTAACATAGCTTTGAAAATTGTCCTTGCAAAATCAGGTTCCTTAAAAATATAAAACTTGTTGAATAGTGTTGTTTATGCCAAAAAAAAAATTTCGTTTTATTGCAAAAAAAAAAAATTTATAAGTTAGAGTGTTAATAAGGAATGTGCCTAAAGCCCTGAAGGATTAGATATTTCAAATATCAAGATTTGTTCTTGACTCAAGAACAAATTAACGTGTCCTATAAACTTAAAAAGAAAAACCTAAAATATTTTGTTTGAAAAAACAGAATCCAATTAATAACAAATCAAAAACATATTAACCACATTTAATAATAGAAAAAGTTTTATCATATTAACAATCTAAAGAGCTGTCACAAAAACGCCAAACGACACATTTTTTCCTTTTAACAACACCATCATAATCATTTTTGTTACATACATGTTACTCTTCTGTTAAATCCCACAAACTTTCATAAAATTGACATATTTTTAATTGTATGTACGTCAACACAAAGGTTTATTCGTAACACTTTCATATATTGGATTAATAGCTTTTTTTTAAACGTCGTTAATATAAACTTTTGTTTATGCAGGTAGTTGAAAAGAAATACAAGTAAATTTTTGTTAGTTACTGTATTAAACTACAAAAAAAAAAGTATGTCGTATTAATGTCACACTTTTCAACAAATAATTTCCATTTAAAAAAAGTTTATAAAAAGCTTGCCAAAAAGTTTCATTTACAAAACGACATTTTGTAATTGTAGTATAAGCAAAACTGGACATCAAATGCAAATTTCAGAACTTCTTTATAGTAAAGCCTTTGTAGGTCATTTAGAAGACTGTAATTGATACATTATGTAAGCTTTAAAAAATATTTGTAATATAAGAACTGTAACGACGTATTTTCTACCGGTTGTCAGGATAGGCTCAGTTAAGTCGAAGGTCTGTTACAAAATAATATATTTGTTTCAGAGACTAAAGGAAAAACACACACAGAGAAAAAATATGTCATTTTCCAACTGAAATTCGGTTACATCTACTAAAATAATGTTGGTACAACTGAATATTGTTTATCGCAATAAAATTCTGTTTATACAACTGAATTTTAGTTGCAATACCCAAAATAGCTAGGAATCACATTCCAATATTGTTTCACCAACCGAATTTATTGGTTGGAGCAAACCAAAATAGGCTTAGCAATTCGGTTGGCAATTTTTTTTTCTGTGTGCACACAAATTTTTTTTTTTTCTTCCAAAACATTATAAAACGTCTAATTTTATTGAAGCAAAATGTTCTTATTTAAGAAAAAAAATTTTTTTGGTAAATTTAAAATGTTATTTAAAATATTCTCTTGTTATACAAGGTGGCGCGAAAGTTGTCACCTGATGTTCTTTGACAGTAGTTTTTTAATAAATTAAAAACCTTAGTTTTGCTTTTGGATTGTGTTTATATGATGTCTAAGTTTTTGTTTTTTCATTAAGTAGAAAAAATGATATCGGCCAAGTGGCCGCCAGAATTGATGACCATACAGGCCCGATTTATGACAGTTTCCATCACTCTTGCCATAACTTCCGCCGATATGCTACCAGTTTCCTGACGGATATTCTCTTTGAGGACTTCAAGAGTCAGAGGCTTGATGAAATAGACTCGAAACTTCACACGCCACAAAAAGAAGTCTAAAACTGTTAAATCGGGCGATTTGGCCGGCCAGTGCAAATCACTAAAACAAGAGATTAGGCGATCTAGAAATGCAACCCCCAGAATTTCGATTGTATGTCGTGCAGTATGCGCCGTTGCTCCATCTTGTTGGAACTACATATTTTGCAGTCCCAATAGTTCCAGTTGAGGTAGGAGAAAGTCGTATATCACAATTTTTTTACTTCGGAGAGGAAGATTTTATTTTGTCAAATGAGGTTTTAACAAAGTTATCAGGTAAGGTTTAAGGCCCCATTTAGGGATTTCGACTTCGGTTTGAGGAGAGATTAAAATATTGTAAATCTTAAAAGATTTAGTTTTAAGCCGAAAATAAGAAGAATTTTCGGATAAACTGTGTGCATATTATTTTAAATTAACGTCGATCAAATTAGGTCTGATAAAGTATTTCAAAATTTTATTTTTGCAAAATATTTGAATTATTGAATTATTCAGTAAATTTATATAAATCTTGAAATAACGAAAAGGCACCAAGCGCAATAATTAAATCCATACCCAGTCAGAAAAATACAAACGGGAAAGCGGTGGCAAAGCACTTTAACAGGTGGTACAAGTACTGGCAAAAAGTGCTTTCCCATTCCCAAAATGATAACATCATTAGACAAAAGGACCGGCTGTTCAAAAAGCTCCGGAAAAGCACTGAAGGAACAAAATTTTTGAACGTTGGCAAAACGCTGGCAAAACCAATAAATAGGTGGTCTGGAAATATATATTCCAAAATAAAATTTAAAAAAAGTGTATATGTATTTTTTTTGGTCCTGCCGTGATTTGAACCCAGTACGTCAGATTGGCAGACGATTGCTCTACCCACTGAGCTAACGACACATATAATACTTGATGGCTAAACACATAAATGAGTGATAACAGCTGGACAACTACTGGCTTTGCCAAAATGCTAGTACTGGCAAACAATTTTTTGTAACTAATACGCCAGCGTTGGGAGAGCAAAAAAAAAAGTTCGTCTTGAAGGAGCTTTCCCACAAACAAAAAAAATTGATTTTATAAAACAAAAAAATTTTTAATTAAAAAAAAATCCAAAAAAAATTTTTTGCTTTCAACCGGATTTGAACTCGGAACCTTCTGACTACAAACCTTTTTTAACGAAGCGTCAGCATTTTTATAAAATTATTGTTATTATTTATCAATGTCTACCAGTGAATTGATTTTTGTACCCCTGATAGCATTGGCTAGGTAGCACTGGATAACCACTGGTTGCAAACCTTGGCATACCACTCTAAGCCAATTCTTTGCCAGTGGTTTTTTTTATAAACCACCGAAATTTTTGTAAAACAAATACTGGCAAAATGCTTTTTGCAAACGCTGGCAAAGCGTCGCAAATGAGTGTTCTGCCAGTCATTTCTTTTTAACACCGTGGTCACCCAGTGGTATGCCAGTGCTTGATTTTTTGTACCACTGGCGATTTCTGACTGGGAATGTTTTTGGCTATAACTCAGAGACGAATCGAGATACCACCTTAAATTTTTCACACAAATGTATAAGAGAGTTTAACAATAATCATACATTTTTTTAAGAATTTTAAAAAATGCGCATTTCGAGCAATGGGAATTTGAACTCAAGACCCCAAGAAATGACCTTTGACCCTTCCATGAAAAAAATCGATAGGCATACCATTTTAAAGGATATATTCTTACATAATAAATAATATCGAAACGAATTTTATAACTTGAATAGTTTTTAAGTTATTGTCGATTTTGGAATCATACTTTAGTCAAATTTTTACAATTTTCGGGACGTCATATTTCGGAAACCGAAAAGCTCCGGACCCCAAAATTTATGTGTCGTTTATCTCTTGCAGTGTACCACAGTTATGGTGAATTTCATTCAAATCGGAGATGCTAAATCCTAATGGTGTGTTGAGTTGATGTGTTTTCACCCATATGTCGGTAAGAGAAAAAGTTGAAAATTGTAGCTCTGTGTAATTGCATAAAAATGTGGTAAAAGTATCCAAGTCCCCATTTTTCCAATATCCGAGCAGATCGGGGCTCATAGCGCTTTTGAATTTTTCGGGTTTTTCTGCGATTTTTTTTTATTTCATGTAAATTTACACATCAAAGTTTTGGCCGATTCAGTCGCCCGCAGGTAATTTTATCAGCTAGACATCAATTCTACTTTCTGAATTAGTACCATTCACTCAATAATTTAATTTCAGAGAATGAAAAAAATACTAAACAACAATAATATTTTCGCAATTTTTCGTACTTTACGGCATTTCCTGCAAAAAATAACCTGGAAGAACTAAGCCAAAATTGAAGCTGGTTTTTTTTGCATAGATTTTTTTTTTTTTTTTTTTACCTTCCTTTATTTATTGAATCTTCACTTATATAATGTGAACTAACAATAAGTATTCAAATCTTAAACTAAAATTAAGAATTAAGTCCAGCCAGTGCCAGACAAAAAATTTCATTTGTTCATACATATATTAAAAAATATGATAAAAATATATTAAATAATAATAATCGATTTATGGTTTCAGTTAACCAGGTCCGCCGTGGCTCTCCTTCTAAGTCGCTGATGGCCGCGATTGTCTAGCAGGTTACGCGCCAAATTATTGGGATGTACTTCCAGTCTTCTTAAATAGCTTTGAGTGTGCTTTGCGATTTCATCTTTGACAAAATTTACATTCAGATCGGAGTGTATATTGGAATTTCTCATATACCATGGTGCGCCGGTTATCATCCTTAAAATATTATTCTGCTTTCTTTGAATTTTCTCTACATTGGAAGCAGAGGCAGTGCCCCAGAGTTGAGCTCCATAGGACCATATTGGCTTTATAATTGAATTATATAACAATAGCTTACTATCTAGGCTAAGTCTAGAGTTTCTCCCAATTAACCAATTGAGTTCAATAGTCTTCAATTTCATCTGGGTTACCTTCGCATCTATATGGTTTTTCCACGTGAGACGACGGTCAAGATGTATTCCGAGATACTTAACGTTTTCTTGTTGGGGTACGTTATGATTATTAATTTGAATTAATGGACACGTTTCTCTTCTTAGCGTGAAAGTAACATGTATGCATTTTTTCTCATTCACCTTAATCTTCCACTTTTTTAACCAGGTCTCTAATTCATTGATATGATTGCAATATTCTGGATGCATCATGTGGGTTGTTATGAATGCTTAATATTGCTGTGTCATCAGCAAATGTTGATGTATGTGTATTGATATTAGTTGGCATATCTGATGTGAATAAGATATACAAAAGAGGCCCCAGGATGCTACCTTGAGGTACTCCAGCTTTTATAGTTTGAAGTGTGCTTATAAAATCATTTTCTTTAATTTTAAATTTTCGATTTGTAATATAGCTCTCAAGCAACTTGTGTGTATTGGCGGGTAACATAGTTTTAATCTTAAAGAGTAAACCTTCATGCCAAACTTTATCGAAGGCTTGTGACACATCAATAAAAAGTGCAGAACAATACTTCTTCTCTTCGTAGGCCCTTTGAATTTCACTTGCCAGTCTGTGAACTTGTTCAATAGTGCCATGTTTTTTTCTAAATCCAAATTGATGAGCTGGAATAGTGTTGCTTAGTGTTACAGCTATGTTTAATTTATGTAGGAGTAATTTTTCGAAAAGTTTTGACAAATTGGATAACAGGCTGATAGGCCTATACGATTCGACTTTCGTGTGATCTTTTCCTGGCTTAGGTATCATTTTAACAAGAGAAACTTTCCATTCTGGGGGATAATATTCCAGGCGTAATATAGCATTGAAAATAAAAAGAATAATTCTTAATGCTACACGGGGTAACTCTAAAAGCATTTTGTTACTGATTTTATCAATTCCAAATGCTTTTTTAGTTTAGTTCATAAATTGCCTTTTCGACCTCACGAATCTCAAACCGAATAGGTACTACTGTGCAATGTGGTAATACAGGTGGCAATTCAATTCTAACACTTGGGTCGTTTGGAGTGAAAACATTTTTCAGGTGTTCGACAAACAGCTCTCCTTTTTCAGTATCGTTTCTTGCCCAACCTCCGTTTGGTTTTCGTAAAGGGGGCTTACATACAACAGGTCTTTTTAAATTCTTGGTTGCACGCCATAGAGAGTAATCTGTTTTTGCAGAGGGTTCAAGATTTTCTAAAAATCTGTTTAATGAGTTTGTTCTCTGTTCTTTGAGTAATCTTCGTAAATTATTTGTGCATTCTTTCAATCGAGCCTTGAGATGTGGAGATCTGTGCTGTTGCCACTCTCTACGAGTTCTTCGTTTTTCATTGAGGAGTCGTTCAACGTCCACAGAAAAATCAGGATTATTTCTGGACTGTCGGGTGGGTTTAGTAGCAAGTTGAGCAGCTAGTTTGAGATTAGATTCAAAGTTTTTGAGTGAGAGGTTAATATCATCTGGCGTTCTTAACGATATGTTTTCTGAGCAATGTGTACTGATAAACTTCTTATACTTCAACCAATCAGTTCCCTTGCCTGTAAGTGCTAAGTTACCAGTCTGGGGTAAAATTTCCCGAGGGGTAAAAAGGGTAACAATAGTAGGTGTGTGATCAGATGATAGCTCCAGGGAGGATTCGACACGTACAATATTTCTTGCAATATTTTTTGTCAGTCCAAAATCAATAAGATCTGGTATTTTAGTACGATCTGATGGCCAATATGTCGGTTCTCCGCTTGATATCACATCCATATTCATTTTAGCAATTGTATCATACAAAACACGGCCTCTTGGGGTGATAAGGCGTGACCCCCAGAATGTGTGCTTAGCATTATAATCGCCAGCTGCCAGGAAACGCATACCTAGTGATTCAAAGTAGGTTCTGAATTGATTATTTGTAATTGTAAATCTTGGGGGAGCATAAATTGATGAAATCACTAGATTAGTATCAAACTCTTCTACACAAATTGTACTGGCTTGGAGATGATCCTCACAGAGACCACTCATAAGATGATGTTTTATCCGAGTTCTAATAAGAATGCCTGAGCCTCCGCATGATCTGCCTCTAGGATCCTTCGTATCATATAATGTGTATCCACGGATTGAAAAAGAGCTGCGAGAGGTTAAATGGGTTTCCGAAACAAGCATGATATCAATTTGCTTGTTTCTGAGAAAGTATTCGAGTTCGTTTTTATGTTGGCGTATGCCGTTAGCGTTCCAGAAACATATTTTCAGACTGTTCATGGCTTAGATAATACGGCTTGCAATAATGTGGACTGCATTCGGATCATTTCTTGCATCATATTATTCATTGAGTTAGTAAAGTTATTTATCGTTTGTACTAGGGTATCAATTGTTGCCTCGAGTCTACTAAAATTTTGTACTGGGGGTATATTCTCTGTTTGTTTACCATACAAATTGGGATTTGATGCTGGTAATTTTTCGTTGTGAGTACCATTGGGTTTGTTACCAGATTTTAGCATACCAGAGTAGGAGGGCATGTTATTAAAATGAGAGTTTGGAGCCAGATTTGGGGTTTGAATATTCCGTGGATATACGGGGGGAACGGTAGCTTTATTTTGGGTTGTTCGCTTTACGAATGAATAGACAGGGCAGCCCCTGTAGTTTGCCGTGTGATTTCCTCCGCAATTGCTGCATTTTTTTGAATTGGAATCATTTTTACTTTTGTCACATAGGCTTGAGTTATGCAGTTCACCGCAGACTACGCAAACGGGTGGTAGTTTGCAATAGGCCCTAGTATGACCATACTCCTGGCAATTTAAACACTGTGTAGGCCCATTACGTTTATGGGGTTCCTCTACTGTAATTCTTCGATGTAAACGATATCTAATCTGGTAAATTGGGTGAGTTTCATTTTTTTAAGGGAAATATCACCAGGTTCAAGCTCAACTCTAAATAGTGGTTGTGGAATTTTATTTCGATTATATATATTTGAAACGCTCTTTACTTTGAAACCATCATTTTCTAATGCATTTTTAACTTCTGAGGGCTCTACGCATGAATCAATACCTTTCAATACAACTTTAAGACCTTTACTGCTCTTAAGCTGATAGGTATAGAAGCTTTTACCTTTTTTTTCAAGGTCAGATGAAACCAAACGATAATCTGATTCACTATTGACCTGGATTTTGGTCTCATTTATCTGTCCCCTTTTGAGCGGGACAACGTAAAACGATTTTTCACCAATAAGTGATATTAAATCATTGACAATTTTACCAGAATTCTGTTCTCTCAAATATAGGGGTGGGGGTCTTAAAGGTTTACCTTCTTTGGGGGGTTCATCTTTATCGTTTGCCAAAACAGCAAAACGATTTTGGGTTTCAGAAGAAACTTCATCTTCTCGATTCATCTTAGCATTTGATGCAATTTTCGATGAGTTAGGGCTACGTTTTCTTTTAACTACAGTAAAGTACCTGTTAATGCCAGTTTGTGTTGATGATTTGGGTGGGGTACAATTATCTACGGTTTGTAGAGTGTTAATTACACATTCATTATCATCGTGAAATTTAGTTGGTTCTGCTCCCGTTTTCGTTATGGTAGTGGTTGAATGAGTTGGAGAGTTTACTTCTTGTGTGTACATCTCGTTGTTACTGAGTATGGTGGTTTTGGATCTTGTTAAATTCATGGAGTTAGTTTTATTTGTTGTTTGTAGGAATTGTTCTTGAGTATTATTATTATTATTATAATTATATATTTTTGGCGCACTATTGTGTTTATCTAGTGTTTGAAGAGAAGGTGAACAACTTCTTGCTCTTACAGTCGGTTTAAGAGATAAGTAATGCTTATTAATTTGGGGATCAAATATGAATTTCTGAGCATTATCATTTTCACTATTAACAACTAAGTAGGCATTACGGCCGTTAACACTGAGGCGTCTCTCATCAATTTGAGAGTTACACTGACTCATACACTCTGTATTATATGTATACAAGGGAAAGGGGAGAAAGTTCAATGCACTAAAATTAATGTTCGTTTATATTTTTTTGTTTTCAGTTTTGGTTTATTATAATAAATAAGATATATTTAACACCATTAATATCGGGTTTGTTATAAGCGTCCACGCGCAAGTTATTTTTGTAATTTAATACACTTTTTATACGAAAAATATTAAAATATTCCGCAGCAAAATAAAAAAAACGTCTGCATTTAGCCACGTACGACGGCTGATTTGCATAGATTGAGTCTTATTAGTTAATAAAATCGAATCAGCAAGTGATTCTAAGTCGATCAGTATCCCAGTGTAGAAAATCATTACCAGATATGTGGTTATGTAACTACATACTTGGTAATGGTAACTAGTTACTTTTGTTATTACATTTCTTATTACCTTTATATGGCGATGTCGCGAAAAATAATGAGTTATGGTTACACACCAGCATACGAAAAATCAAAAAATATATCGTTACCTATGTGCTTACCAGTACTGACAAAAATAATGAGTCTAAAAATAGATTTTCAAAAAAATAAATTATATAAAAAAAAATATTTTTTATTGTAATTTTTTTTTTTTTAATAAAATTTGCTGGTGCGGGAATCGAACCTGGGTCTACAGATTGCCAGTCAATAGCTCTACCATCTGAGCTATATCGCCTTGTAATATTTAATAGATAATAACATAATTGACCTGCTGCACACAACTAAGCTTACTCGCCAACATACAAAAAATCAAAAAATATGTGGTTACATATATCCTTACCAGTGTTTAAAAAATATTGAGTCTAAAAATAGATTTCAAAAAATTTAAAAAAAAATCTAGAAAATTATTTTCTATTTGAAATAATGATAAAAATAAGTCATTATCAGTAACTCATTATTATATGTTTTAAAATAATGCAGAAGGTAAGTGGGTGTCATTACTGGTAGTCCAAAAAATAATGATATGTCATTACCGTTTCTACACTGGGATACTATAAGATGTGTCTACGCCCATTATGTTACAAACATCAGCACAAACTCAACCGGTAATTTTGACATTACAATGATACACTATTTTCATTAGCGGAACAGTCGGTATGGAATGAAAATATGTATAAAAAAATACATATTATACTTGTTTTAGGACGAGTAACTTATTTCCAACATAACCAAGGTTAAACGTTAACGACAGATATTTCAATATAAATTTGACATTCATAACTATGGTTAAGCACTAAACTCAGTTTATTTGTAGATAAGTTAGCAGGTCTTAAAGTAATACAAAAGTAATTGATATATTATTATACTTTTCAAAATAATGCACATGGTAAAAAGCAATCCCTACTATTGGTAGTGCAAAATATAATGATACCCCATTAGCGGTTTTTAAGGGGAGTGGGATGTATACGTACATATACTTATGCAAACAACAATTGTTCTTAACGACAATCAAAACAACGACAAAAACGACAACCAAACAGCAAAACCATAAAAACCTAAACTTAAGCATGCCAACAGTTAATTGTTTTAACACCTTTTGCTGTTGTTAGTTTATACGTATGTGTTTGTATGTAAGTGTGTGTGTATATGAGTATGTACAAATAAATATGCATACATATTGCTGTTTCCTTATGTGATGATGATGTTTTTGTTACATGTTTCCTTTGGTTTTTTTCCTTGTATTTTCTTCGGTTTTCTTTTGTTTCAAAAAGCCACCAATGTAACACACAGCTGCAGTTTATGGTAAGTAAAGTATTTTGCGTGGCTTTTGTATTCAAGATGTTGTTGTAAAAAAACGATTTTTATCGATAGTTATTTTATATTTGTTTTTAATGTGTTTTTAAACTTCTGTAAAAAAAATACAGTTAAGTAGAAGAAAATGGAAAGAAAATAAGAAAAATAGGAAACTTTGCCAAGGAAATAAAATTAGAATAAAGGTGATTAAAATTGTAGTTGACGTTTAAAATATTTGTATAGAAGACTTAATTTGTTTTCTTTAACTGCCCTGTAATTGAATGCAACTTTTAACGCAATTGACCCATTTAAATCAAATTAAGTTTAGTTTGAATAAAGTTTCTTATTCAAGTTAAAACAGGTTTTCAATAAGATTGAAAATTTTATATTAACGATTTGTGGTTTCTCGATACTTTAAATAAGTTTATTACACAAAATATATTTATATTAATACTCTTACTTCCTTAACATATATAATACAAAAGCCTGAGTACCCCTCATTACAAGATATTATTATACCCTACACTACTCTGTCTTATAAGGTTCATTAAATTTGTGCTGATATTTGTATCTAATAAAAATAGGACTAGTCTCAAATTACCGGTCCTGTAACTGATGAAAAGGTCTGAAAGGACCTTTCCCATTGCAGGAGAAAATGGGACTGAACCAGGACATTCCAGTGGTACAATTATTAGAGTTGTCAATTATTCGGATATTTATTTTGATCGATTAAATGATCAAAACAATTTTGATCGAACGATTATATGATTAATTATTAAAATTTATTAGATTAATGTTTTACGTATTGAGTAGGCGCTTAGTAATCAAATCGTTCACCAGATTGTTGTACAACTGTTGCGGAACTCTTGTATGTACAGTGGGGCGCACTGGTGAGAACATGTTAGTATTTCAGGAAATTTAAGTACTATATTTTTCTAAAGACAAATTAAGAGCTAAATCCAAATCTGGCGTCTGTGAAAATATATTTTTTTTTATTGAAATATTCCGAATTGTATTTTCCTTTAAAATGCTTTTTGAATTTTTTTAGAAAACTTTTTTGTACTTGGAAATATCGTCTGTTAAAATTTCGTATTAAACAATTTTTTTTTTAATTTTGCCTTTTAAACTACCAAATAAACATCGAAAAACTAAAAATTCAAGTGCTTTAAAAATTGCATGAATTAAACTTCTTTGAGAGCCATTTGTTTCAGTCAAAATCAAGTTCACAAATTGAGGTAACTTTTTAGAATATCTGTTTTAATTTTCTATCTGCAATAAAGAACCAAATATTAATAATTTTAAAACTTCATAAAAATCAGGCATTTGACTGAACTAAAACCATTAAGATTCGTAGAATTTAATTCCTGGTAAAAATATGTAGGGCAAGGAATTCCATGCAAATGCATTATTTTTTGGATAATCCAAAACTAATATGGACTAAAAATTTACCCGAATCATCAAATTTAGAACGAAAATGACATGGTTTCGTAGTTGCATATTTTGAAAAAAATGCATGTTTTTGCATAATTTGACAGGTTCTTTTCGTCAGGTTCTTTTGTGTCCGTCATTTGCCAGGTTCTTCTTCATCTGTTCTGTGATAGATTCTTCTTGGTAAGTCCTGTGACAGGTTCTTTTGCGTAAGTCCTGTGACTGGTTTTTTTGTGTCGGTCCTATTACACGTCTCAAGGGGCACTTGACCCCCTCCTAGGACATGCCCATGTAAAAGTTACCGGTCCTTTTCATATAAAATAACCGGTCCAAGGACACGTCCCCATCCCTAAGGACCCGTCACGTAACGTGTCCGGTGATCAGTTCCTTTTCCCACAGGGTATATACAGCAGCATTAGTTGTTCAATAAAAACTCCGTATTCGGCGCATGATCTTTTTGTATGAAAGAAATGAAAGATTAAAAGTTGTTTCCTTGGTGTATTTTAAGGCTAACGGTATTTTAAATTTTTTTGTTAGGGTATTTTATTGCTAACGTAATTTTGCATAATTTCGTTGGGGTATTTTAAGATTAAAGCTAGTCATGAGAAAAATTTTAAATCGTTATTGGTATTTTAGAATTAGTATTTGCTAACCATGATTAACCTAGACCCACTTTTTATTACAGGTAATTTTATTGTTATTTCACTACATTTATTACGCTGTTAAATTTAGTTCACTTCGCCGAATTTGAGCGGCATTACCGACTCTATTTTTCCATTTTTTATTCAAGGTGAAAGGTGTTATTCTGTAAATTTCCTAGTGGGGCGTTTTTGGCCAAAAGTATAAAAATTAACCCCATATGGATTACGTTACAAAAAATAATTATATTTATCCAGTTGAGATTGTTTTTTTTATCAATTTAATGGCTTTACAATCTCGTATTCCTAATTAATATTAAGTTTCATGGGACTTTTCTGACCCAAGGTCACTAAGGGTTAAAGATTTTTTAAACATATATAAAAATAATTATAGTCTAACCAAATTTAAGTGATGTTTTTCCGAAAACTGTGTAAAATTTGATAAAAACATTCAAATTTTGTTAAATTTTTGATAAAATGAGCAATTTTTGTAAAATGTCCCGGAAAGCAGTCGCTCCAAATACAAACTCGAATTATCATATTTCCAATTTATTTTTTTTTTTCATTAATATCAACTATTGCATGGCACATATATCAATCGGCATTTTAAAAAATCTTTAAAATGAATTAAAAAAAAAACACATTTTTGCATTTTTATCAAATTCGTGGGTCATTTTTAATTCCAGGCAAAAGTGGGTTACTGATATCCGATGAAGTCACAATTCCATATCTGAATAATTTTGACTATATTAAATGAACAAGTGAAATAAAAAGTTAATTTTTTCGAAATTTAGAATTTTGTGAATTTTTAATAGTAATATACTTTTTTCCGAAATGGGCAATTTTCGTCCAACTTTCGGCAATGGTTAACGTTTTCGATTTCTTCCATTTGGGACCATTTCCAATAAAGCTGGGGGTGTAATGAACGAAAATCGACAAATCTCTATTTTAAGGGACAGTCTAGTATTCATATGGGCCACTAAATAAAGCTTATGCCACTGATTTCATTATTTTTAAAGGTCTGTTTTTTATATCTCTCTCTAGGCAGAAAGACCTAATTTAAGTATATTTATTTTTTCTGTCTGTATTCACTAGACAGATGTAATTTAGTTATCATTATTTTATTTATCGTTTGAAAACAGATTTACTATTAAAAATTAAACGGAAAGTGTTTTAAAAATAGAAAAAATAAAATAAATTTCTCATAAAAATTTTTGTTTAGAATAAACAATGAAATGAACAAGTTGCTTTACTCTCTTTTCAATTTAACCATATCCTTCATACGAACATATTTAAAAAGTTACTAAATTAGAATCTGAGCCATTTCAAAAATCAAATGATTACAGCCTTTCTGGTACACTGATAGAATTTTGTGCATAGTATTAATGAATTTGTTCATTAATCCAATAATTTTTTTCATTGAAAAGTCCCCAAAGAACACGTTCATTAGATCAATGAAACGTATTCATTAAATGAAAACTAATTGAAAAAAATATATTTTTTTGCGTTCCTTTTTTTATTTATTCATATTTTATTAATTTTAATTCGTACATATATTTCTTTTTCGTTTTTATAACGTTTTTGACATCTCCCTGAAGTCGACTTGAACCCGCAATCACCAGAATGTAAACATTATCGCGTTACCGATTGATCTAAATAGCCAAAACAAAATGATGTCATTATTTGGACTTTTATATTTAAATAATTTCAGTTTGCAACCCTAGCGTTCATTACTGCAACATATATCTATTTTAGTAATTAGCAAAATCAAAACCCTTATAAAAATTATAGCATATCTTACGGGTTAGTTGAAAATATATAATGAAAAAATTCATAAAATTAATGAATTTTTCATTAACTCAATGAAATTTTTTCATTAAATCAGTGAATTCAGATTAATGAAATCGATTCATTAATAGTATGAACGAAAATTCTATCAGTGTAGCAACAGAAACGAATTAGGATCGACTTTGTAGTTCATACTTAAATGCACTTAATACTATACTATTGAAATTGAAGCGGATTGGAATGGATGAAGAGTATTTAAATGCCGTACATTTTTATACTGTGCGAATTAGTGCTTACAAATAACCAACGATTCTTAAATATGTGAAAACTCTGCCACTAAAATTTTAATGTAAACTAAAAAATTGCTTCTTATTTATGTCAGCTGCCAACCATGGATTATAGTCATTATACCCTACACCACTACATGGACATGGTATAATAAGTTTGTGCTGATGTTTGTAATACCAAAAAATATTGAACCTAGATCCACCTTTTAGTATACCGATCGATTCAGAATCCCCTTTTGGTTCGATGTAACGATGTATGTCTGTACGCCCGTCCGTCCGGCTGTCTGTGCACGTATTTTTATGCGCACGCTACAGGTCGCAAATATATGTTGATATGTTGATAAAATTTGGTATATTGGTATAATTTGGCCCAAGGACAAAGCCTATCGGTTTTAATTAATTTTGGTTAGACCTAGATCATAAAATTTAATTGTTTGCACGCTACAGGTCGCATATACGATGATATTTTAATGAAATTTTTTACACGAATCCACATGGGCTAATGATTAAAGCCTATTGGTTTTATGTAAAATCAGTCCATTTTTAGACACACTGCCCGTATAATGGTCCCCCAAAAAAGCACATATGCACACGCTACAGGTCGCAAATATTAACATATTGTGATGAAATTACACATATTTATATCGGATTTCGGTTAAAATCGTCCAATGTTTAGACCTAGTGTTCATATACAGATACCCCAATATTGGCTTGTTCACAAGCTACAAGTCCCAACTGTAAAGATGTTTTAATGAAATTTGGCATGCCCGACTTTAACTTTTTACTGTACATGTTTGTTGTCATAAGCTGGAGAAAAATTTTAACTAAATATCATTGCGAATAAACATATTTGTAATAAAATCCCATCGATTTGCTAATGAATGTTTTTGTATATTTCGCCGAAAATTGTAAATTTTTCCATTTTTTACTTTATATGCATATTTTAGTGCATATTTTGCTATAAATGCATACTTTTTGCATATTTCGCAAAAAGTTCATATTCTAAAGCACATGTTTGGATATTCTATTAAAAAAATTGTATTTGTACAATTTCTTTGTTTTATAAAAAAAATATTTCTCAAAATAATTAATTTTTTTTTAAATAATCGTTCGTAGATTTTTGGTTTGCTAAAAAAAAAATATTTCTTTTATAAATATGGTACTAATCAAATTTTGAGTTGACTTCCTTTCAAATTTTTCATCCAATTGCCACCAAATTTTTTTTTTTTTTATCAGTAATTTTTTATGACTATGAAAGCAAAAATTTTTTGGATGCCTCTAATACGCAATCTTTTGAAAATACCACATAATTCGTATAATCCTGTTAATCTTCAACGCGGTGATTTTGTGGAATGAATATTCGTTTTGTATATTAATTTTGTATCCTGATACTGAATAGCTGTTTTAGGTTTTTTATGTATACATGTATTTACCATTGAAAACTAAAACAATTCCAACAGACAAATATAGTCAGACAAATAATTAAATCTAATTGTCTGCTTAACTTCCTTTGTGTACATATAAAAGCTAAATATGGCATAGGATTTAAAGACCTCAAATTATCTAAAATTTAAATACCCAGATTTATACGAAGAAGGTCTGCAATGTGATCCACTACGGTTTGTGTGGAATTTGTTATGTAATATAAGCTACAGAAAAAATAAACATGTTTATTAAAAATTTTGGGGGTAAAAAATAAAGATTAATAATGAGGGTGTAAAGTAACATGGGTTTTTGTTTAAAGAAATATATATAAAAGTGTTTTGATCAATTTTGGGACTAATTTTTATCCCCTAAATAACAACTTGGTCCGATGTACATAGTTCTTACCGAAACTTTATTAGTTTTGTTCTCTTTATCATATCTCCAAATTTCTTCGAAATATAAGGGCACCCATAAAAAGACTCTCCTTGTGTTTCCATAACATTAGCCAAGGTTTTATGTATGTATGTAAGGGATATAGCTTTTTGAATTTTTCGCGAATGTCAAAAATTACATAAAATAGATCACGGCTCCGCAGGGTTCGCTATAAACTATTTCTTTGTTTCCAGGGGAGAGAGAACGCCAATTTTGTTTATTTTTTCATAAACGTAAACTTTTATATATATTTTTTTTGAACTCACAATGACTGATTATCTCCAAATTATCACACTATCTACCAATCATATATGGAATCATGCTTTATAAACTACATTTTACAAACAAAATCTTAAAATAACAAATTCAAAAGAGCGAAAAGGTACAAATAAAGCCACCAATAAAAATCCCTCAAAAATCTCTTTCCAGCAATACCACATTTGTGTGGTTCCTTTGGTCAAAATATTTTAAAAAGCAAAAAAATCAAAAAAGGTCCAATTTTATCCCTTTTTTAAACCCTTAAAATTACGAAGTGGTCGGTAAAATGAGACAGATCGATCTTAGATTTTTCTTCTGTATTACAAATCCATATTGCATTAAAATCCTAGTCTTTGGGATGGGGTACTTTCCTTGTAAGTTATTAACAATATCCTCTGCAGCAATTTGCGGACCTATAGTTGCAGTGTTGTCAGCATACATAAATGGATGAATTGCAACTGCTTAAGGCTGGAAAATCAAATGGAAAATTTTTTTATAGTATAGGCTATAAGCATTAGCCCTTAGCAGAGACATCCAAAATTTGCGAAGTTATAACATCAATGTTTACTTTAGGGAATCTTTTAGACAAAACACTCTAAAATTGATCCAAAAAGGAATTTAGATACAGTTTATTCCAAACATATCGCTACGTAATTAGCGTGCCTTAAAGTTCTTTTAATCGCAGTTTATGTTATGGTAATTCAAGTGAATTCAAAATTTCTGTTGGAAAGTTAAAAGCAGAACATAGTAACATAGAAGTGTGGGTACTCAAATCAAAGGAAATTGTCTCACGATTTCAAAAATTTTGTTTTTTTTGATCCACAACACGTATTCCAAATTAGAGCCATTTTTCGAGCAATAGGGGGGCGGGAGGAGGAGGAGGAGGGTTGGAAAAAGTCATAAATTAATATGAACGAAAATAGTAATCAACTAAAAGGAAATTTTCTCCCGATTTCAAAAATGATGTTTTTTCTTCTAATCCGTTGAAAGTGAATCGAATTAGAGCCATTTTGTTAAATTTTAGACCTCCCATGTGAAAATCTAAATATATAGCCAGCAAAAAATACTGCTTGCTTGGAAGCAGGTTCATCAGGGAAAGAAAATAATGCAGCGCTTGCATTATTGGTGATATAAGGCATGATTTTTGTTCGAGATAGCTCGCGCGAAAGCACTTGTTTCGATATCCGATATGCGCTTCTATCATAGCTCCAAATAATGACATGAAATCACAGCTTTTAGTTAGTAAATTCGGTTATCATTGTTATTCTCTCGTGCTTTGTTAGAGCGATAAAGTGTGGTAAACAAAACTCTATTGCCTTTTTCTAACACAGTACTGCAAGCTATAAATCCTCAGAAGCGGTAGACGAAGCAGAAAAGAAGCACTAACCATTTTTACCGATTCTGAATTTCTGCTGGGTATGAACATATATGACCACACATTGGCTCGTATGTGATCATGCATGGGCATACGTAGAATATATATGGGCATATACATCCATATACCCTCCAATTTCGGATCCGAAGATATATGGAAATATATGACATCATGCATCGAACTAGAATGGGACGTATATAACTACGTATGCCCATGCATGATCATATACAAGTCAATGTATGTTCATGTGTGTTCATATATATTTCGATTTTCACATAGGCTTTGAAAAATTAAAAAAAGTCCAAAATCATGTTCTTTTTGATATAAAAATTTTATAAAAACCCTGTAAATTTCCACTTTTTGTTATTAATTTTGGAAATTTGGAACAATAAGGCAGTTGGAAGTGAAAATAACAAGAGGAGTCAAGTTTTTATTGATTTCTTTCCGATTTAGCTATAAAATTCATAAAAAAAGGTGACTCCAAATTTTTGGATATTATAATATGTAGTATAATTTTGAAAAATAATTTTAAGTTAGGTGTACGCCAACTTTTTGGATGATATAAAAATTAAACTGTTTAATGAGAAATAAAATTTTAGAACTGATATGTAATTTTTATGCAATTTCAGAACTGATATGAAATTTTTTTTTTATGTTAGGTATATCCGAATTTTTTGATGATATAAAAATAAAATTGTTTGATGAAAAATGGAACTTGAGAACTGCTACAGTTTTATAGAGCCGCAGGCAAAAATTTTTCAAAAAAATTTTTTTTAATGTCTAAATTTTTAATGCTTTTATAGATTATGAAAAAAAAAATATAATTTTTAAAGTCGTGGGAAAATTTTCTATCATTTGAGTACCATTTTTTACAACAAAATCTAATCATTCCCCTATTAAGGGACTAAAATGCACCTCCTAAAAAAACTTTGTTTTTTTTTTCTTTTTTAATTCCAGAGGGGGCCATTTTTTTACGAACCGCTATAAACTGCAGTTTAGCCGAAAATTGTATCCTTTATCTAAATTATTTCTCTTGTAATAAATTCTGTTAGCCGCTCAATTCCATTTCGTTAGCCATTTCATTGCTTTTGGTTCCCATTATCTACTGCTTCAGTTACACATATTCCCAGTTTGAATGCATTTCACTCGACTTGTTTACAGTTCCAATTCCACTCTTTTCCGATTCTTCACTATGTCATTTTTCAATTTTAATTACATTTCGCTCCCATTGTCACGTGTTTCAATTTCCATCGGTCCTCGTTTCATTCTATTTCTTTCACTCACTCCCTTCCATTACGTTTTCTAACTTAAATGTTTCGATTCAAGTTGTTCCCCACCATGCCATTTCGTTCCTGCACCACTTTATTTCGTTCTCCTATAAATTTTGCTTTCCGATTCATTTCTTTTCGTTTCCATTGTTCTGCATTTTATTCCATTTCGTTCCACCTGTCTAGTGTTTCAATTCGACTAGTTCCTCGTTCTATTTCCTTTCCCAATTTTAGTGCTCCAAATACACTCGTTCTTTAAATTTCAGGTTTTTACCTAAAAAGACTTGGGCTGGTCGTTAAGGGGGAGACTTTTTCCTTTTGTACACCCATTTTTAACATGTTCCTGGCGAAAATTCCGCAAAGGAATTTTTCGGTGGTCTAGAACACAATCAAGGGAGCACATATTTAAAATTTGAGGTTTCTAGACAATGTCGTTTGTGCAGGCCGTCAAGAAGGAGACTTCCCCCTTTTTTCCCATCCCCGTAGAAATTTCCAATAATCCCCTACATAACCAATTTCAACCTTACAGTTCCAGCAGTTCGGACAGACTGTCAAAGGAAACACTTCTCCACTGATTGCCACTACCTGTAAGAATTTTCAAAAATTCCGTATTAGCGGATGTCTACGACACATACCAAATTTCAACTTCCTAGATTCAGCAGTTTGGGCAGAAAGTAAAGCGGACACTTTTCGCATTTTAAACCTTCATTTTTACAACGCCCTCTATCAAATTTTAAAAACTGACATTCCGAAAAGTTAGCCCATTCCCCTCCGAACACATATTTTAAATTTCAAATTTCTACCCAAAGGGGATTTGGCAGGTCGTCAATGGGTAGACATTTTTGAAAAATATTTCTAAAGCTTAATTCACAATTATTGAAAGAAACGCAAAAAATATTTCTTTACTATAAATATTATCTTGCAACTAATATCGATAACAGTTATTTTGAGTCATATGGAAACCATATTGAAAGTACTTTCAAAGCCTAAACCTTATAAACGCAGTGCCTTAAAACGAAATACTGCTGCAGTTCACTGGCACTCTGAGTATCTGGATTGCGCTTAACACAACAATTCAACTAAAATACATTTTTCTTTTAAACTTGAAATTTTTCTTTCCGAGATGCTGAGTTTTAGAATTAGTTGTTGCGCGCCATCGGATGAAAAATTGACAAACTTTCTTGGTCATAGCCTTATTATGATATTTTTCTTCGGTCTATTAAGTGCTATGGCAACGCCGAAGGAGGACGCTGAGATATGTATGAAGGATAGAAAATTCATATCCAGCAAAAAAAATTGGAAGTAATGCTTTACAAACTACTTCTTCGAGTGATTCACAAGTATGTCTTAGTGTAGTTTTACTACTTTTTTAGAAGTTATTCTGAACAACTTCAAACAATCACTTCTTTGATTGCTGCCAAAGTATTCGTTAGTATATTTTTACAGCTTTTTTAGAATTACTTCTGAACAACACACAAAAATTTACTTAAGTATTGCTTCTAAAGCGTAATTGCTCTAAAAGTGATCGTAAAAGGTGATTTTGGTATCATTTGGCATTTCTAAACAGTGGCGGCAATAAAACACTTTTGTAAAATAAAAAAAATAAGCGTGTTTGTTTACCTACTACAAGTTACAACTTTTACTACAGCTGGAAAAAATCAATACAAAAAGTAAACAAAACTTCCCAATTGTAGTAAAAGTAGTAAGAATTTCGAGTAAACGAACACACTGATTATATTTTTTTTTTGTGAAGAATTTTTTTAAGCTTTTAATTTATGAAAAACAGCTTCCTTTGCACTGGTTCAAAAAGTACTGAAAAAATGTTGAAGTGGAAGTACTCTTCTCCTATGAAAACTCCATGTTAAAATCATTAGTGTTTATGTTAAAAAAGAAGTACACTTGTGCTCACGAAATTAAGTCAATTCAATTTTTTTTTTTTAATTTTATTGTTGTTTCCTTTATTTTTAAATTCGCCACGAAAGACAAGGAGATGGTTCAGAAAATTGTACAGAATTTTTACGTAATGTTTGTTTTTTAATTTTGTCACTTGTTTTAAGTGGGCGTGGCTTTTAACAAAAAATTAGCGATATCAACCTTTTATCAAATTACATAGTAAAATTTAGGCAGTACTGATCGGTTCTGTACAAACTGTATATTTTTGGAAATCCTATAAAATTTCATTAAGTCTTGCATTATCTTTATCTACAAATAGTCACCAGACTTAAAATTGCAGCACTTTAAACATGACCAAATTTTTCTTTGTTTTTAGCGATTTTAAAAGAAAGTTAACAACATTGAAATTTTAACATTACGAAAAATGTCTACGCATACGCGTTATATGCAGACTTTTGTGATGGTGTGTTTTTCCCATATAAAATGTGTGATCGATATACAAATTTTTATTTTTCAACGGATTTCTGTCAACCGATTTCAACTCAAATTTCAGGGTACGTTGAGGATGGTCTGTAGATGGTGATGTGAAGTTTCCACGAAATTAGCCCAGTGGTTCCGGAGATATGGCGTCCCTACATATAAAATTTTCGTGTTGCTAATGACAACCAGGCCTTGGCGTTACTATGACAACCAGGCAGCACTTATAGCATCTCATTTATCTCATCTCAATTTTTTTTTTGTGAAAACATTTTTTTTTTTGGAAACTTTTTTTTGTGAAATATTTTTTTTGTGTAAAAATTTTTTGTTTTTTTGGAAACACTTTTTTTTTGTGGAAACTTTTTTTTTTTTTTGTGGAAATTTTTTTTTTTTTTGTGGAAACTTTTTTGTTTTTTGGCAATTTTTTTTTTTTTGTGGTAACATTTTTTTTGTGGAAAAAGTATTTTTTTTTTTGAAACACTTTTTTTTGTGAAAACTTTTTTTTGTGAAAACTTTTTTTTTTTGGTGGAAACACTTTTTTTTGGAAACACTTAATTTTGTGGAAACACTTTTTTTTGTGGAAACACTTTTCTTTGTGGAAATTTTTTTTTTTTTTTTTGTGGAAATACGTTTTTTTTTTTGTGGAAACACTATTTTTTTTTGAAAACGCTGGTTTTTGTGGAAACACTTTTTTGTGGAAACATTTTTTTTGTAACACACTTTTGGTAAAGAAAATTTGCCCACGGCCACTTTTTTTAACACTCTTTCGGGAAAGAAAATTTGTGTACGCGCACTTTTTTTTAAACACATTTTTTTTTTTGTTCTTAAACACACATTTTTATTAAGGAGAGTTTGTTTACGACCATTTTTTTTTTTGTTTTTTTAAACACTTTTTTTAACACTTTTTCGGGAAAGAACGGGGAAATTAAACGGGGAACAAGTGGAATTGAAACTCGAGAAAATGGCAATGGAACACAGAACAAAATGGAATGGAATGCGGAACGAAATGAAACAGAACTGGGAACGAATGGATTTGCAATGATCATGAACAAATCGCAAAGAGAGTCAGAGTGTTTACATATAAGAGGGACTGACTTACTTTACCCTCTAACCGGCCTATGCTTTTTCACCAAAGTATAAATAAAATCCAAAAATGAAATTTTTGTGTGCCTTTGATTAAGAAGATGTAACGATTTTCGTTTTTTGGAAACTACGAAATTGAGCGAAAACGCGTCTTAATTTTAATAAATATTGGTACTAATACTAAATTTATGCTTTTTGTCAAATTTCATAATAATTCGTTTTCAAGTTAAGACGATATTCCAGAAAGGTATCCTGATAGAATCGAGTATGTGCTTCGACAAAAACATCTATAAGACGGAATTTTTTGACATTTTAACGTAGAAGCTTAGACCTGGCTTTTACGACCTGCACAAAAATCCACCGACTAGAAATCCAAATGTATGTACTTTGCGATGTGGGGTAATGCGCGACATGTTGAATTTTAGAACAGTTGTTGCGCGCCATTTGATTGTGAGTTAACGAACTTTTGTTGAGGCTGTTTATTTCATAGCCCTGTTATATTATTTTACTTCGGTGGGGTTAAGTGCTATGGGAATAGTGAAGGAGGACACTGTATTAGGGATAAAAAATCATACACATTATTTTTCCAAATTGATGTGGATCGAACCCGCAACCACATGTGTAACAGTTCAACGCGCTAACCGTTACACCACAGCTCTCACATCGTCATCGTTATTTATTGTTAATTATTAAGTGTGTCTATTTGATTTTATTTTTACTTAAAAAGTAGAAAATTTGTTTTAACCTAAGCTTCCTCTGAATAATAATTTTTTAAATTATTTATTTTTTATATATACACTGATAATAATCCATGCATAAAATTACGAAAAAATGTCATAACAACAAAAAATTTCGTAAAATATACGAAAAATGGTTTATTTTACGAAAGTTTTTGTTGTTTTGACATTAATTTCGTATTTTTATGCATGGATTATTATGTGTGTAGTCATAATAAGCATTCTCGTCGAAGGGGGCTTTTATTTTGAAGATTATTGCATTAGTAAAACACATTTTATTTTATTTTCATAAAAATATTTAATTCCTTGCAAAATAAATTACATTTTAAACTTTAATATATGCTAACAACGTAGCGGGCTTGCCGGATACGACAAAATTTGTTTTCGGTTTAACTGACATCCCAAAAACTAGGCCTAAGGCACACCGCTAAATCTGCGCCACCCTGTAATTATAAATACAGGGTGGCGCAAAAATAACCTTCCGATGTTTTTTGGCTGTAATTTAAAAAAAAAAATGAAAAACTTTGATTTTTCTTGTGGATTATTTTTATTTGGTCTTTTAATTTTTTTTACATCAAGTCGAGAATATGATGTCATGTAAATGGCCGCCGCCACAGTTGATTGTCATTTGAGCCCTTTTTATGGCATTTTCGAAGAAAAAAGTTCCGATGACTCCTCCAGCGAAAACAGCACACCATACAGTGACTTTGAGCGGGTGTAATGGCTCTTCGTGGGTTACACGCGGATTTTCAGTGCCCCAGAAGAGTAAATTTTGCTTATTTACGTACCCGCTAAGATGGAAATGGGCCTCATCACTCATGATTGGTGATGAATGAAAAAATGGGCTCAAATGACAATCAACTGTGGCGGCGGCCATTTACATGACATCATATTCTCGACTTGATGTAAAAAAAATTAAAAGACCAAATAAAAATAATCCACAAGAAGAATCAAAGTTTTTCATTTTTTTTTTAATTACAGCCAAAAAACATCGGAAGGTTATTTTTGCGCCACCCTGTATTAAACAAAAAATTTTTTAAATAAAAAACAATGAATGAGGGGAATGTATAGTTGATCTCTTTTTTTTTTGGTAAATGAATGTTTTTAGTTTGACTGTAGATCATAAATTAGAATCACTTTCTGTTTAAATTATTTTCAAATAAAAGAAAGATGATACAATTTTCGTAAGTAAATTACAAAGAATAAAAATTTCTGAAAGAATTCGATAAGGTCAACAAGACAGAATACGTATTTTCGGGATTCGCTACAAAGCCATTATCAGTGTCATTTGCCTTGAATGTGTTAATAATTGATAATTGTGTACTAATGTCACAGTTGAAAGCAAATCGAATATGTTAACAACTCAATTTAGATTTGGATGATTTTTAAAAATTTTATCAACAATACTGAACGTGTAAGCCCTACTTTAAATAATTTGTTCTGATTGGTTGATTTTAAAAACATTTATAGATAATATGGAACGTGTATGCCCTTCTTAACGTTTTTGTTTTCTAATTGACGGAAAAACGGCTTTTTTGGGGGCAATATTGCCCATATCGCAGTACCATATAAATCTGTAGCGTAAAAAAGTTATAGCCCTAAAGTGTGTGGCTTGGTATGCTCATCTGTTTGAATTTCTTTATCAATTGTGCTAGAGAGGGGAAAAAAAGGTTTTTTGTATAATTGTAGTCATAACTGGATATCATGTGGTTTACTTAATTCATTTTCATTTGTTTGTTATTGGTGACAAAAAAAAAACACAAACACAACTACAACGGCAATCACAATAAAGTCAACAACAAATAACTACCATAAGCTTGATCATTATACCAACAATATAAAAACCGAAAAACAAATACTACTAAAAAACAATCGTATCGAAGTGTTGGAAGACTAAATGCAGCTATCCAGTTAGCAAGCAAGCAAACGATGGCTGGAGGTTTGTTGGTCAGGGGATGTTTTACATATTTTATACAAACAAGCAAACATTTACGTTTTTGTTCATGGCAAATAACAACTTAGGTTTCGGTGGATAAGAGGCGGAAGGGGTGGGGATAAATGGCTGTGAGCTAAGCGGATTAACACTGTTATTTTAAGTTAAGCAAACGAAAGTAGAATAAATTAATGAATTTCCATTCTTTTTTCTATTTGTATTTGGTTTGTAATGTTTTTTTTTCGTTTTTTTTTTGTAATTTTTTTGTTTTCTTGTCCTCATTGTAGAATTTTTATTGTGGCTTTGTACACGCTTTTTTCTACATCCTCTGCATCTTATTCCCTAAAATACGCTGTATGTGTGTAAATGCTGTTACCAAAGAGTCCCAGTAGGTAACATGAAGGCATCACTGATAATCTCAGAATGAGCAAATGTTGAAGGAGATTCTTACTTATTTATGATTATTATAACATTTTAATTTTATCAGGTTTGCTGTATCTGACGTCAACAAATCGAAAGAGATTTTAAAGTGTTACAGATATAATTGTGCCCCAGTAAAAGATCAATTAGAGTATATTCCAAAACGACTTGCGAATAGTGTTTTCAAATTGCTAAGTAGAGTAAAAATACGTATTTACATTTAAACGTACGGGTTTGTTAATTCTGTGCATGAAATTCCTAGAACAATATTTGTGTTTTCAAACATTTTGATTGACTGAGAAATAACCAATCAGAATGCTCCAAAAATTAACCAAGCCAAGGCATACTGCCACCAAGAATTAGAATATTAAAAAAAAACCTTGAATATTATAAAACCATAGGAAATAAAGACCCTATTCTAAAAAAATTATTTCTAAACTCTCAAAAACCGAATATTTTCCAACCGAATTAATTGGGTTGCTGCAACTTCGTAATTCGGGTTTCACAATCGAATTGCAATCGATTTCGATTTCCGTAATTGAATTCAGTTGGGTAAACTGAATTACGTGGTTGCGGCAAACGAATCAGTTCTTTTGGCGCAAAATTCGGTTGTCACAACGGAAACTCATCAAAGCTTTTAATCATCGATTTAATAATATAATTTATTTAAACAAAGAAGTTTAGAATTCATGGTTTTATATTTACAAAAAGTATGCATCAAATCGAACTGCTATTATTTTTCAAATCTAAATCTAAATCAGTAGGTTTTTAAAACCAAAAATCAGATTAAAAACAGCACTTTACTATAAAAAAATAAAAATGCCCCGTTGGCTGTCCGTCTCCAATATACACAAATTGCCTGCACTTGTACGTACAAACCATACGTCAATGTGGCAATATTTGTGAAAAGGTGACACGGAGAAAATAAGAAGATAAACAGAGAAAATCTGAAGTAGAACGTTTGTATATGTCTGTTTGATCACTTCTGAAATTATTCATATAGAGGCAATCTGACAATAAAAATATAAACAATAATACAATTTAATGGAAGATCACTGATGAAGCCTGTCCATAAAAGGCAGAAATATAGCCTGATTTGCAAATTTAATGTGTTTATAACTTTTGAGGAAGGTTTCTCCTTCTTAACCTCAAACCTACTAAATTAGAATTAATAAAAATACATATTAATGGCAATATTAATTGTATTTGGTCTATACGATGCGTTTGAAAAAACAACACTTTACTATAGATTAGATTTAGTTTAGTTTAGCCACTTCGCTCATTTTTAGTAAATCATTTGTTAGTTTAAGGAATTTTTGTAAGAAAAAAGGTTTCAAAATTAAAAAAAAAAAAAACAGTTTTTTCAGTAAATATTTTATATTGATCTAAGTACAGAAACCGGAGTTTGATTGAACCATAATTTTGCGGGTACCGTTATACATATAACCACCGCTATGGTTAAAACCGAAATTCAAAGCTCCCAGTAAAAAAAAGTTTTATGATAACATACATGATAACTACATTTTTTTATGAAACACTAACGATTTTAATACTGAATTGTCATAGGAGAGGACTGCTCCCATTTCAAAATTTTTTCAGTAATTTTTTAATCTTAAATTAAAAGTAAAACTCTTCGCAAAAAAAATTGCATACATTTTTTTGTATTTTACACAACTATTTTTATTGCCGCCAGGTATCGCACTTGCGACCTCAAGATTGCTAGTCTAGATAAGAAACATATATAATCAGGGGAAACAGTCGCTATCGTATCGCATATCGCAAATCGGACAGATAATTATGGCGTTGTCACAGTTGTCAGAGGACATTATGGCGTTATCTGACAAGGTCACAATTTTCACTGGCATAAAAACACCAATTTGTCGTTGCCAGATATTGTATTTTGTTCCCTTCAATAAAAGTACTTATTAAAGAAATGCTAAACGTACACTGCAATTTAGTAATGTTTTTAGTATTATTTTTACAGATGCATAAAAAACAATTTTTCATCATTTTCATTTTTATTTTGTATATTTTTAAAAGCTTAAAACTAGAAAATATTGGATTTAAGGAAATTAATTTTAAAGATTAAAAAAAATAGAAATATATCAGTCCCACCAAGAATCGAACCGACAACATCTTTGAGAGCAATTATGATTTAGAAGCCATATGTAAGTGATTTTTTGGAAGTTTTTCAGAATTATATGGTGTATAGCTTAAAAATGCGGGATTTTAGGCAAGTTTTGTGCTATTATTGCGAAACGTTGTTACAATATAATTTTATTCAAAGTACTGGATATCGTTAGCTATGACCTTTTCCCGTCTTTCTGGCAACATATGGAATCCGCGCCAAAAGAACTTCTAATTTTTTGAGGCCACGAACGAATCAAGCCAATTTGAGATACTATGTTCGGAAATGAAGCATATTCCAGTGAGACCATTCTGCATCGATCGAAACAAATGGTAACCGGACTGGGTTCTGGCATATAAGTCCGGTGAAGCAAAACTACCAAACCACTATTTTCTAAATAGTTTTTAACCGGTCTTGCAACAAGTGACCGAGCGTTGTCTTAATGGAATATTATGGCTTCATGTGTGGTAGAATATTCCGGTCGTTTTTCTGCCAATGCTCGCTTCAAGCAAATCAATTGTGTTCGGTAGAGGTCACCTATTATCTGCCCCGATTTCAGCAGGTCAAAATAGATGGGACACTTCCGCTCCCACCAAATACAACGCATGGCTTTACCGTTGATTTGGGCGGTTGGCCGTGCTTCACATATGACTTCTTGCACTTCGAGTTATCGTAATGGATCCATTTTATATCGGCAGTAATGATCCGATGCAAAAACTAATTATTTTTATGGCGGTGAACAGAGCTGTAAATGAATCATTCTTTTTTGATTTCGTTTCATTACGAATTATCTAAATTTTGAATTAATTCCTTTCACCAAGGAAAAGAATTGAATGAAATTTGAATCAATTCAAATGAATTTGCCGAAAATGAATTGCAGTTCATTTTCAATTCAAATGAATTGCAATTTATTTCCCATTTAAATCAATTTAATTGATTTTGAATTAACTCAAATGATTTAAAAATTAATTGCAATCAATCAAAGTAAACATGGTGTTTGGAGTTTATTTCTTTAAGTTTTAATTATTTTGGTTTTGACATATGCTGAACGATAAAAACACATTTAATAATCAAGTAGCAGTTAATAATTTCATTGCAATTCATTTTTCATTTTTCTAATTAATTTGAATTAATTCAAAATCAATTCCATTCAAATGAACTGGAAATGAATTGCAATTATTTTTGCCAAATTCATTTGAATTGAAAATGAATTGCAATTCATTTTGCAAATTCATTTAAATTGGAAATGACTTGCAATTCATTTTTGTCAAATTCATGTGAGTTGATTCAAATTTCATTCAATTCGTGAATTTTGTGAAAAGAATTAGTTAAAATTTTATTAATTCAATGCATGAATGATTCGTGAATTAATTCAAAAATTAATGATTCATTTACAGTTCTGGCGTTCAAGCAGCATTTCGGACATGCAAACTCATAGTTCAATGTCTCTCAGCTTCAACTCGTGTGGTCCCAATTTCCTTGAATTTTTCAATGACTAAGTGAGAATAAATGACAGATGTTTACCCTCCAAAATTCCGTATAGCTTATTAAAGACACAAACCATATGTAAATTAAACCCGCATTTTTAAGTTATACACCCAATAAATTAAAATCTTTAATTTCCATTTAAAATAAAATGTAAAAAAAATATCGCGAAAAATTCAAATTTTTTATTTTAAATTCAAAAAATATATATTGAGATTTAGATTTGCATTTGATATTAGGAAAATTTGAGTTCAGAAAAAGCCAATTCACAAAATCATCAATTTCAATTCAGGATATAACATTTGATTTTCAGATTATATCAATTGTAATTCATAACATATAAATTGAAATTCAGAAATCATCAGTTAGTATTCAGAAAATATTTTCTGTATTTTAATTAATATTTTTCGAATTCTAAATGATATTTTTTAAATTTTATATGATATTTTATGAATTTTAAATTGTAAATCTAAATTTTAATTGATGTTTTATTAATTTGAAACAGAAGTTATTATTTTCGATTGATGTTGTCTGAATTTTAAATGGAAATTCTGAATTTCAGTTGTTATTTTCTGAATTTCAATTGATATTTTCTGAATTGCAACTTGAAATTTTGTAGTACAAAAATAAAGAGTTTAACATTTCAGAACTAATATAAGATAATAATCATTTACTAACATCATTTTTTATATTGACACCTTTCTTTTTTATTTCCACTTGGGTTGTAATTGCTTCACTCAATGCTCGCAATACTATTTTCTCAACAAAACTTTATGCCACGTAGAATCATTATAGTCACTATTCATTGAACCATTATGTTGTTTTTTACCGCTGGTTCATTCCTAGTGTGTATAGATTTGTATTTGTTCGTATGTCCGTCGGTTTTATTATGTTTGTTTTTAGTACTATGGTCATCTGTTCTTTTCCGGTTTCCGCTTTACTTACTTTTATTTGTATTTTGTAATTGTTATTATATTGAATTGCTTGTATAAAATGTTGCTTTTGTTACAATTTTACGGTTTTTTTTTCATATTATTTTCAGAGAAAACATCTATAAATATTCTATATTGTATTCGATAATTTAAAAAGTTTATGTGTAAATAATATTTAATACTTGTAAGAGGTTTTATGATATGATGCAAAAAGTACATAGATATCACGGAGTTTTAAATATAAATATTTTTATTAAATTTAATATTTATATTTAAATTTGTTTTGCAATGTTTAAAGAAATTTTTTATACTATTTTGTAAAGTTTTACATTTTATTATTATTTTTAATTGAATTTGTTTATCATTCATGTGTACATATTTTCGAATTTTAATTTGATTTTATGAATTTTCACAATAATTTTAATCCTATTAAAGTGGTTATATAGCTTAGCTGCCATTGATGGTGGCCAATACTAAAATTCTCGTTCAGATTGGACTTAATAAATATACTATGTAAATACAATAATTATACATAAATAATATTACGTTTTTAAAAATCCATAAATTATTCGAAACATGAAGCGTATGATTATATGGATATTCAATCATATAACTCGGATTATTCGTTGCATGAGAATGCAAGGTTGTTGGTGAATTGTTACGCTATTATTCCAAAATGTAAATACTAGAGTAAAAAATCTATATATAATATTATTTATATTATCATATATAAATATTAGAGGCATTAAAAAAAATTAAAGTGAATTTTAACAGTTCCGACTCGGCTTATTTCTTGTATTTGTATAGCAAAATTACAAATGTGAAATTTGGTGGAGATTGGATAAGAAAAAGTAGCGCCGGAAATCAACTAGAAATTTGGTTAGACAAAATAACGATTTTTTTGTAAAATTAACTTAAATAGATTTTACTACACCTTTTGCAATTGTAATTCAGAAAATATCAATTGAAATTCAGAAAATATCAATTGAAATTCAGAATTTCCATTTGAAATTCAGAAAACATCAATTGAAATTCAGAATTTCCATTTGAAATTCAGAAAACATCAATTGAAATTCAGATTTTCCATTTGAAATTCAGAAAATATCAATTGAAATTCAGAAAATATCATTTGAAATTCAGAAAATATCAATTGAAATTCAGAAAATATCATTTTAAATTCAGAAAATATCATTTGAATTTCAGAAAATATCAATTATTATTCAGAAAACATCAATTGAAATTCAGAAAATATCAATTGAAATTCAGAAATCGTCATTTGAAATTCAGAAAATATCAATTGAAATTCAGAAACCGTCATTGGAAATTCAGAAAATATCAATTGAAATTCAGAAAATATCATTTGAAATTCAGAAAATGTCAATTGAAATTCAGAAATCATTATTTGAAATTCAGAAAATATCATTTGAAATTCAGAAAATATCAATTGAAATTCAGAAAACATCAATTGAAATTCAGAAAATATCAATTGAAATTCAGAAATCGTCATTTGAAATTCAGAAAATATCAATAGAATTTTAATTGATATTTTTGAGAATGAGAAATGAGTTACGGGAGAATTGTGTGTCCACAATCGGGAGAATTGTGCACAAATTTCAGCAAATCGGGTCTGTAGGAAATGTGAAAACACCCCTTTTTTGTGTTTGGTGCGGTTTATGGGCTGGCGGCGTCATCGGGCCGTACTTCTTCGAAAATGAGGTTGGCCAAGCAGTTTCCGTGAATGGTGTTCGCTATAACGGACTTCTTGTGGCCAGAAATTGAGAAAGTGGGCCTGGACGATATGTGGTTTCAACAGGAGGGTGCCGCTTGCCACACAGCCAACGAAACAATGGCTTTTTTGCGCGAGAAATTCAATGGCCGTGTTATCTCACGTGGTGGCGATGTCAATTGGCCGCCAATATCATGTGATTTGGCACCGTTGGACTTCTTTCTTTGGGGTTATTTGAAAGAAAAGGTGTACGTCGATAAGCCAGCAACAATTCAAGACCTAAAGGATGAGATAATTCGGCACATTAACGGCATAGAACCTCAATTATGCCTCAGCGTCATCGAAAATTTGGACCATCGGATGGAGGTATGCCGCCGAGGTCGCGGCGGCCATTTGGCCGATATTTTGTTCCATACATAATTGAACCACACCAATATATCATAATAAAAAGAAATGACAATAATTTCCTAAATAATTTGTGTTTTATTCAAAATCAACATCGGCCCTTAAAATTTAACCACCCTTTAGTTGCAGCGGCCGCACAGTGCTTTGATCCCTTATAACGATTGGACAAAAATAGAAGGAGTGGAGAGGGAGTCTTAAAATATGGTACACTGACATAGAACCACTTAGTTTAGAAAAATTTAAATTTTTGGAAATATTTGGCCAAGGACACGCCCACATCCCATAGGTCCTGAAATTTAAAAATATTATATTAGCTGCATAAATGGACATAAAATTACAAAAAGTATGCATTGAGATGCGCATAAAACTGGAAACGCTTGTGTCAATTTTAATCAAAATCGAAGCAAGGACCCTTAGTCCTGTCATAAATCCTTTATTTTAAAATTTTTATAAAACCTGTAAAAACCGATTGCCATGAAATTTGGCACGTCAATTGGTAGAAGGTCAAGCCACAAAAAACAATCCTTTTGCTATCTGTACCCTACGGGAAATTTTAGCAAACTGTCACCGAACTGGCCCCTTTACATGAAATGACTGGTCACTTTACATGGCGTTGTCATAAGAGGGGGAAATTGACCCCTTGTGACATGTCACAAGACAAATCCCAGGACAGGTCCCTGAACTTTGTTTTTTATGAGAGTTCAGTAACCTGTCCTAGGATGTGTCTTGTGACATGTCACAAGGGGTCAATTCCCCCCTCCTATGACAACGCAATGTAAAAGTGACCAGTCTATTTGATGTAAAGGGGCCAGTTCGGTGACAGTTTGTTAAAATTTCCCGTAGAGTAGCTGCAAATACTGATTAAATATGGTTATTCTCTAACAATAAAGTTTTAACTATCAAAACATATTTTAGATTTTTTAAATTGTTTTTCGCGCATACACAACTTTAGGTACATTTATTTTTTTTAATTTAATTATAAATAACCATTTTTACAGCCAGGCTCTTTTTAACTTTTTTTTTATAAAAAAAAAATTCAATAAATTTTTATAACATTAAAAACAAATTTCAAAAAGCTTAAAACTAAATTGTGGAAAATTAAATACAAAACTCGTAAAAGGCATAAAGCCAAAAAGAAAAAGAAAAAGAAAAAAAGAACAAATAAAACATAAAATTATGAACATGCTACTCCTTTATGTAAAAGTGTTAAACCTAGAAAATTCTATTTGGTTGTAACAACTAAAAGTTTTTTTATTTAAATCATATTTTTTGTGTATACAAAAACTAACAAGGACCAACAAAAAAATCTTAATATGATAAAGTTTTTATGACAGAAAGCAAAATAAACAACATCAAACAGCAACAACAAAAACCAAACAATTTAAAAGCTGAAACATTTACTACATGTTTTTTTTTTTTGTAGTGTTTGGTAATGTTGTTACAAACAACAACTTCTTGTTGTTAGTGTTTTTCAGTATTTGAGTAAAGAGGGTGTTTGTTGAGGCTATAATGGTTTTTAAAACTAACATGGCTTCCCATCTTAACTTGATTTTTTCAAACTGGTTAAAGTTTGTTCAGGATTATAGTTTCCCTCTGGTGCTTGCCGGCTTTTAAGTTGTTAATATTATTGCTATTTACTACAGTTTTTACATTTATGATACTACACAAGAAAAATATTATTGATATTTCACTTAAAAAATAGTTTGAAAATATTTTCCTACCTCAAATCTCATGAATGGCTTTTACAGCTTTTACTGTGTAAGCACACTTGCTTCTCTTGCGTAAAAACTTCTGTAGTGTTTGGTTTCTAGGAATTTACTACAGTATTAGCATTTTTATTGACAGAAGTCAATAATTCATGTTCAGACAATATCTTTAAGATTTTTAGAAAGCCAGATAAAAATCTAAATATACCCAGCAAAAACAGACATTACCGAGTAATTAAGCGAGTAAGTAGCACTACTTACCAGGCTATTTACCCGCAACATTACTTTTGTTCGCGATGTCCAAAAATTCATGAGTGGTCATTACCCTCTCGCTTACAAAAAAGTGCGAATAATGAGTTACCCATAGTGAAAGAATAAGAAGTTACTCACAAAGATAGAATAAGTGGTTTCTCAGAAGTTAGAAAATAAGTGGTTACCCTATATTGTGAAATAGTTGGCCATATTAGAAATATAAATTTTTACCTCGGAAAATTTTCTATTCAGTTGGAAAAATGTTCGAAACAATTTAATAAATAAAATATTAATATAAAAAAGGCTAAATCAGTACTTATTTAATCAATTACCAGTAAGTGATTACTTTGCAAGAATATATAAGTACTTCTACAACTTATTTCCAGTAAGTCATTATTTTGTACTTTAAAGTAATCCAAACGGTAATGACTTATCATTACTTGGTAATCCGTATGGTAATGACCATGTTTTTGCTGGGTATTGATCCAACAGGTTGAATCTGTGTTCGGACATGCTCACAAACCATACTTGTCGCTAGTTATGGGAGTCGACCAATTAATTAAAGTCTCAATTGACGTTATTTGATAATAATGATATAGAAATTTACAATATGTCAATGCCAATAATATCCTTTTCACTAGGCTTTGTTCAATTCCTAAAAAAACCAACTATAATTGACGAAAACGAAGCACTTGTTTTCAAAAAATTTTGTTTTGCGAAAAGAACAGGTTTAGAAACAAATGCAAAATTTGCGTAAAAAAATGTTATTATTATTCAATTGGTTATTCATACGATAACCAATTTTGTTAGGATTTAAAAAAGTCATTTTTTTCCAGATCGGACAATTTTTGCGACTCCCAGTGCTGCAACCACGAGGCCCCGTTTTTTTTTCTCTGTCGCCAGTTTGGAGCTCTATAAAACCATGTTGAAGTGAAAAATATATTTTTTTTGATTTTTTTTTTGTAATTTGTTCAATTCTCTACAATAATAAAAAAAAATTTTGGAAAAATGTTTGTTTTTGACTGAGTTATGAATTTTTAAAAAAAGGTCTGTTTTCTCTGCCGCGAATGTCATGTAACCCCTTAAAATAAGTAGGTGCTTTTAATAATTTTGCCCCATAATTTATAAAGTACCTCTCGCTCAACACTGGTTTAGGGGTCCGTGAGCTAGTAGAAATGTCTCAAGGGGTCCGAGAAGCAAAACTTAATGGAAACCGTTGAACTAGGGTAATAGTGTTTTCTTTGGATGAACGTATACTTTATATTAATTAAATTAGTATAATACATAACACTCATACGCACTGTGGATTCTTCAAAAAAAAAACTCTAATACTACATTTGTACTTGAGCAAAAACCACCTAGTTTTTGTACAAAACTAGCTTTTGCTTGTTTTTTGTATGCGTTTTGACAAGTTGAAAACCATAAGAGCCAGTCGGTTTTCTTGAGTCATATGAATGCATATGTTTTTTCAGAACACTAGATTTATTTGCACGTGGTAAGAAGATAATTCCAAGCACGATTAATATTTTAGATTCACATGATTTCCAGTTGCTTCGTTTTTGTTTTTATATGTATCCATGCATATTAAATTTGTTGATTCAAAGTGAGTTTTCAACCCCCACATATTTGCAAATATAAAGGAGATTTATTATTTATAGCTAGACTGATACAGATATTTCTGGGCAACACACAGTGTTTCCAAAAGCCTTTTTTTTTAGCGAATAGCATTTCAGGCCATACTTGGAAACCGATTTTTAGAATTCTTTTTCGCACAAATCTATCGCGGCCAATCTTCGAATTTCATTTTCTAAATAATTTAAGTGTTTTTGTGAAAGCCAAGGAATAAATAAATAATTTTTTACATTTAATTAAAGGTATTTATTATTTAAATCCCCTAATTTTTATCTGTTTTTCTGACAAGGAGATTCGAAAATATTTGCTTTATTACTTTCACAAAGAAAACCTAAAGTATTTAGAAAATTTAATTTAAAAATTGGCCATGAGACATTTGTGTAGAATTTTATAAACTGAAAAAAGAAAAGAATTTTCAATATGGGGTCAAAATTGTGGCATTAACTACTATTTGTTAAAAAAAAATGCGTTTGGAAACGTTGTGCGACACAAGAAGAATTTCTCAGAAAACCAAAGCCTATAAAACAAGCAGATCATAAACAAACAACTTATTAGAATATTTTTCTTAGCAACCAAACACAAGGATATATATTTTTCTAGCAAGCATCATGGCATTATAAAAAATTTAAGATCAAAAATGTTCCCTTTATACAAAACAATGTCTATAATTTGTACTTGATTTTCAATTAGGACAGGTCACTAAACAATTTAAGGCAGAAGCAAATAATTTGATAATAATTTGAAGATAAAAATTTTAAGCAATACACTTTTTCTGCCGATTGTAAGGACAGAGATTTCCATTCATTTTAAACAGGGGCATGGCTAGAGTTTGCTAAAAACCGAAAAATTTGGAAACCATGGTTTCGGGTTTTCAAAATTATAAAAACCGCGGTTTCGGTTATTTTTCCGTTTTCTTGTGATATAATAGAATTGTTTTAAAATAATTAAATATAAAATAAAAAATTATTTGAACTAAATATATCGTTGGCTTAGTCGGCAAACCTGCCGTTATGTTGTTTTTTCTTGTTGTTATGCAGTGGTAAGCAATTCTGCCAAGTCCAAAAAAAAAACAAAACATCGAAAACCACATGCTAAGTCCAGCTGAAAACAACACACATTTTGTTTCAACAAATTTCTTCAATAGAATTAAATGCGACTTTTGTTTATTTAAAAAGACAAAACATTATTAAAGATTAACTAAATAATTATTTAGTTATTTTAACTTTTAAGGTACCCAGTGTACAATTGGAGTCCGAAAAGACTAATAAAAGAGCCCTTAGACCTTCTGAAATCATAGATATATGAGGGTGTTTTTCTTCACCGATGAAGCCTCTTCTGAGCGCACTTTTATGACTCATAAAAGACTCCAAATTATGAGCATTGCTGGAAAATTTTGAATTTTCTGAGCCATTTATGAGTCATTTGTGACAAATTTTTGAGTAATTTTTGAGCATTGAAAAAATTTTGAATGCACTCATAAATAAGAGTCTATTATGTTTCATTTATGACTCTAAGATTTGAGCACTCTGAAAATGTTCGTATTGCAGAGTCTTTTATGAGTCATAATTTCTGAGCGCTCAGAAAAATGTTGGCTGGGTAACTATTACTTATAAATTTTTTCAGGAAAAACATTGTAAATTTATAAATTTTATTAGGCGATTGTCATGGATTCTGCTGACATAAATAAAAACAAAATAAAAAAAGAAAACCTGCTAAGTCCACAAAGTTGAAAGAAAATCTGGTAAGTCCACATTTCAAATACAAAATTATAAAGAGCAAATGTGCTAAGTCCAAAAAGAGCATATAAGTCTGCAAACTATTACTTTGGAATTCTATGATTTTTTGTGGTTAAACAAGATGAACTAAAGCAGAAAACTAGGTTTACAGATTTAAAAAAAGTTAATACAAAAAAAAGTTTGACAGTTTTTTGTCTCTCCTGAAAAATTAAAAAAACGGACTTGACAGGTTTGCCGACTAAGCCAACGATATGATAATTAAATATGCATAAAAATTAAATAGTTTAATATGTCCAGGATATCTTTTAAAATTCGACTGAATTACTCACTCGAATATTTAAATGGCAATAACGTCATTTCGTACCTTTCCGGCAGATGAAATAAACGAGGAAACCCGATATAAATAATTTTTTTTCGGCAACTAAAGCTGTATTTTAAAGAGTTTAAATTTAAATTTTAGCAATTTGTTTAAACAAAAAAAAGTCACTAGACTTTTTCTAAAAACCATAAGTATCAGTTTATGTTAACCGTAATAACAAAAAAAATTCTTTAAAGCAATTTTTAACGGACAAAATGTTTATTACAATTAAATAAAAAATTTTGCAAAATAGGAGCTGAGCCTTTTCGAAATTCAAGATTCCATAATATGCAATTTAATTAATTATTTTAAGTGGGTAAAGTATTTGTTAAAAACCGACTTATTTTTGTCGGTTTTCGGTATTGAGGCTTGTAAAACCGTGGTTTCGGTTTCGATTAAAACCGAACAGCATGCTCTAGGTATGGCATTACCAAAAAATAAGTTATAAAAACATCGTTATCACCAGATGGCACTTTGTTCAAAAAATTGACGATTTTGATTTTTTATTTAAATTTAAATAATAAAAAACAACAACAGCAAAACAACAATCTCAAATTCTATTATTTGAATATATTCCGTGCTTTCTTCTCCTTATTTTGAGCAGTTTTCAGCAGTTTTTGAGTTTTTAAATATAGGCTCAGCTGATACTAAACTGATACTAAATAGCTGCTCAGGCAATACTAAATTTCAGCGCCATCTACCGGTGAGTAGTGTAAGTTTTAATTAATAGTCTCTGATTCTAAAAAGAGTGATCTAAAAAGTGTGTCTAAAATAAATTTTAAAAAGGGCACGTGTCGGCATTAATTTCAAAATTTAATTACTGATACTCAAATTATTACTATAATTTGTAAAAATAAATAGAGACACAATATTTTTCGGGTTTAACTCATGACATTTATATAGAAAATAGTAATATAGCAAGAGTGAACTCCAGCTCTATATTTCAAGCCCAAGGGTGGATCTAACAAATTTTTGTCACCACGTGGTTAGACACACCCAATTTAGGCCGCTTTTCTGGGCACAGACGCCTTTGGTAGCAGCTCGTTTCAAGAACAGACGCTGACTTATATCTGGGATGTTCTTCCGCCTTTGTACACCATACAAATATCTCAGCCGTTGACTTCCCACTATTTATTCTGATTATTTTTAGCTTCGATACTCCCCTTTGACTTTAACGACTTGGTAGGTTCTACCAAGAAGCATAAGTATATATAATTAGCAGATAGAATAGCTATCGGCTGGCACATCGGGTCGGACATCGGACAGAAAATTATGACGTTGTCAGGCAACGCCATAATGTGCTCTGATAACTCTGGCAATGCAAAAAAAAATTACTTCCATTATATTTTCGCATAGTGTATGCCACCACCGCAATTTATTTTCGTATTAAATTTTTTTTAATACCTTTTATATAGTTTATTAAAAAAATTTCGATTTATTTTGTTTAATTTAAAAAGATTGTTTTTAGTTTGATGTAAACAAATTAGTGATGTGTGTTTTTTTAAGTTATTTTTGTCATATTAAACACTTAACAGAGCAATGTTAGCTCTAGAGTGCAGCAAATCTGTACTCCAGAGTCAAACAAGTTTTACTCTGGAGTGGAATAAAAAGAGATAGTAAAATACAAAAATGTGTTAATATGAAAGAGAAAAAAACTGAATTTGCTACAGATTGGAGTACTCCATGATTGAGTGCGTTTACCAGACACTCAACTGTTGCTAATTCCTTACTCAACAATCTGGTGAACGATTTGATTAGCTACCGCTAAGTCAACATGTTGTGGTAGCGCTACCTTGTTTTGATAGCGTAAAAATTTTACGCTACTTGTGAGCAGTTAATGATACATCAGCTGTCGTTTGTTTTTTTGTATATTTTTTTAAAGAATAATAAACATATACAAATACTTTTATTTTAAAACAAAAACAAAAGTAGCATCGTTCACCAGATTAAGGTGATCATAAAGCGCTACATATCAATTGTAGCGGTAGCGGGTTTCTCTGGTAAACCCGCCCATTGTAAACACACCTAAAGGGTGAAAGTGTATAACATTCGCTCCCATATATAAGCACCATTTCTTATTAGATTTTAGGTTATTAGGCCGAGATATAGTCAAAATAGTCAACCATCATTCGACAAAATTTTTATAAGAAAATTAAATTAGAATTTTATAAATTAAATTAAAAATGCAATGATATTTGATTTTTTGAGAGTCAGATGCCTGAATATATTAAAAAACATATTTAGATCCAGTGCGCAAAATGAATACAAACTACACAGAACAAAATAATAACGAATTTTAATTAAGAAGTTTATTATATTAATTAAAATTTTAAATGATTTTTGAACTATCACTCAATTAAAGTATTAATTGAAAATTTAAAAAATACGTTTATATACATATCTGCGGCTTGGTGCTAAAAGGGCCAATGTCAAAATATTCACTTTTGAGAAAATTGAAGGTTTTACAAAAAATTCTTTATAGATGAATTCATAGTGATATTGGCCAGTCTTACATTTGTGAATCTCTCCTGGGTTAATTTTGACATTAGCTGTTTTAAAATTATGAAAGAGAGCAAGAAAAGAAATCTAATACAGCAAAATAGTCCTTTTAGCGCCAAGCCACAGATATATGCAATATTGTATTTGTTTATGAATTACAAGGTATTTGGTTGTTATTAGGGATGCCAATCGGGATTGGTTTTTAAAAGCCCGGGATTCGGGATTTCAAAAATAAAAAAACGGCATCCCGGGACGGATCGGGATTTTTCGGAATCCCAAATTTTTTCAGGATTTCGTGATGTTTTGCCATTTTGGGAATTTTTTATTTAAAAAAATGTGTAAAAACTTAAAATTTATATAAAAGAATTATATGGTCACATGCATGAACACTTTTAAAATTTATAATACAAATTTTTCATACAAATTTCATTTTAAAATATTAGAGCACTCATATGTACAGATGTGTTATTTTTCCAGTTCCCCGCTCACTTCCGCATAGGTTGAGAGTAAAAATAAGATATAAGCAAAAATTATGTTTCTGCGATGTAAAGCGGCCAGGCCGTTCATATTTATGTCCTCAAAATTACCCTAAAGATGGAGCTAAATAGAAGCTTCTGGTGATTTTTGTTTACACAATGAAAAGGCAAACATTTTCTTTATACAAGCTTTTAACCCTCTTATGACCGTTATTGGTGTTTTAGGCGATAAACATCAAAATTTGTGTCAAAATTAAATTTTGAATGTCTCTCATTTAATTTTGGAGATCTGTAAATACACATACTCTTCACCATATAATAGGAAATTTAGCGTAGATTAAAAGCAAAATAATTTTTTTTTTTATTATTTCCTCTATTCCATGACAGAAAGCCCAAAAACTGATTCTAAGTTATAGATTTATTACATATGTGCACTAGGAAACCACGCGAACCTTCCATTTTAGGTATAGGATATGTTGAGCGAACTTATGTAAAACACTACGAGGTACAGTTTTGTGGAACTATTTAACCCTCTAAATCTTTTATTGAAGGGGCCCGTTTGGCCCCGTTTTTAAAAGGGACAAAAAGCCCCGTAAGTTCAAGAGTTAGAGGGTTAAAATGTTCCACATAGTGTTTTACATGAAATGGAAGATTCACATGGTTTCCTCCTAAAATCGTAGTTTGTGGGCATTTGAGCGTCAATTCTGTATAAGTACACTCACAGAACGATTCGATCAGAACGAGTTTGGTTTTTTCGGTTCTGGCAACCGAATTTGGTCATCACACGCGAATTCTTCGGTTGCAGCAACCTAATTAAAGTCCAATTCGGTTGTTGCAACAGAATTCCGTTATATCAATCGAGTTTTGTGGTCACAACCGAATTCTACTGTTGAAGCAACCTATTTCTTCATTAATTCGGTTGCTGCAAACGGAATTTTTCATGAATTCGGCTGCTCCAAACGAACTCATATGAATTCGATTGCAGCAACCCAGAGATTTAAAAAATTAATTCCTTTTTGGAATGAATTCCCAAAAATTTAATTCAATTCTTTAATTCAAGGAATGAATTCCTTAACAATTCACAACCAAGAATTAACTTCTGTGAATGAATACAAAAAATTCAAATTTATAGAGTGAATTCCCTGACCAAAGCACTAAGCATTAAAATTAAAGAATTCATTCACTAAAGAATTCATTCACTAAAGAATTCATTCAACACGAGTTAATTAAATTTTAAGTCAAGGAATTCATTCAATTCTAGTTAATTCAACTTTTAGTCAAGGAATTCATTCAATTGTGCATTTAATTCCCTGAAGGAATTAACTTTTTCGTTTAATTCCCTAAGGAATTAAATTTTTTTCGTTTAATTCCCTGAATTTAAGTTTTCACTCAATGCCCATCTCTTAATGATCAGAATCAATTTTTATGAAAAGTCATGGTGACCCACGTGACTGTTTTATGGAAATGGATCAATCGGAAGTGTTATAAAACCTGGCCTACGGAGCATTAACACACCCCAAAAATGGCGTTCGTCATCGCCATTTTACAAAATTGCCTGTATCTCGAAAACTAAGCGAGATCGAGCATTAAGAGATGGGCATTGAGTGAAAACTTAAATTCAGGGAATTAAACGAAAAAATCTTAATTCCTTAGGAAATTAAAGGAAAAATTGAATTCCTAATTATATTTAAAAAATGGTTTAACAATATCAACAGTGGGTTGTGACTCATTTTTAACAAAAATTTTACCTATCACCATGTGATAGGCAATACTAAATTAATAATAAAAATCATGTTTGCTGATCATTTTGGCGAAAAAAACTTCCGCACCAAATACTATTTCAAAAAATAATTTTTTGCTCGGGGTTTTGCTTAATTTACATAACGAATTATTACAAGAATTATTGTAAATGACAAAAAATATATTCAAAAGTCCCTCCAAAAAGATTTCGTAATTTTTACCGTAAATAGCTTTTAATACGAATCGTTTGAGTCTCATTTGTTTAAAACTTCGGATAAATATTTTAATTAAACTAAAAAAATATAGACCAAATTTCAACCCTTTTGGTGCGGGAACTTTTTTTGACATCAGCGAAGAAGTAAGATTGCGTTTCTTTATATTTTTTATAGCCTTTTTGGCT